>OY747128.1:32141717-33427047 GCA_963556465.1 Berberis vulgaris
TCAAAGTGACTAGGGTTTCCACTGCTCGTGTCAGCGCACGTGGTAGAATACCGCTCGAATAATGGGTTGAGCCCATGGGTCCATAAAAGAAGAGTTAGGCCGTGTCTTAAGATCGAAACACTATGTGTACAACAAAGATTGCATGCTACAACAAAAATGATATTTTACAGCATTTGAGAATAGCGTTTTTTACACAAATCCTATAAAAAAAACCTAATTTTAGTATATTGTAATCTCAAAACGCTATTAAAGAATCAAGCGGGAGATTAAAACGCTTGACCGCCAAAATATTTCAGACTCTCTCCTCCAACTTAAAACCTACAAAGAAGAATGAAACACACAGCCCTGCGATTCTCCTCCCTCCCTCGCCCTGCCATTCGCCTCCCTCCCTGCTCTCGCTCTCTCTGTCGCTCTCGCTACTCTCGCCGTTCTGTCTATCACTTTCGCTTCTCTCTCAATTTGATTCATCTAACATGGGGTGGAGGAGAAAGTTGAGGAGAATGGGGCAGTGCAGGTTTAGGTTTCTTTTCTTTTTGAATGATCAAATAAGGCCAACAAGAGCATAATTTCCTCTTCAATCTATCTCATTCAGAGAGATACGACGAAATCAGGGGCTGAGAAGAAGCGAGTCCGTCGAAAAAAAAAAATTTCCCCTTTTTCTTGGAATGAAATTTTGAGGTAACTCAGAATCTGAGATCTCACACAGTTATAAGTTGGTATGTATTTTTTCATTTGTTTGTCACTTTGAGAATTCTTTGCACTTTCCTAAGATCATGCGAGTCTTTGTATAACTCATATATATTATTTGCAGCTGCCGGCCCTAATTTGTAATGGAATAACTCTAGTTGTGTCTCCTCTTGTTTCACTCATTCAAGACCAAATCATGCACTTGTTGCTGGTAATGCAATTATTTCTTTGGATGATTTAGTTGTTTTGTCTGATTTTGTCATTCATTGTTAAGGTTTTCATTTGATTTTGCAATTTAGGCAAACATCCCAACTACTTACTTGAGTGCTAATATGGAATGGAGTGAACAACAGGACATCTGTAGAGAATGGCTTCTGATCACTGTAAATACAAGTTGTTATATGTCACACCAGAGAAAATTGCAAAGTAAGTCCTATTTCTAGGATATCATTCTAGCCTGATGATATTAACTTCCAATGGTTTTAAACAAACCAATTTTTTTAACACAGGTTGTTGGTGGAATCACTTTACACCATAGTGGTGCAATCACTCACGCTCTAAGAAATGGGTTTATTGTCAATATCTTTGATGATGAATTGGAAGTTCTTTCTTTATGTTCAGAATTATGAGTGCATATGGAACAACTTCTTGTGATTTCTGTAGAACTGCAGATTAAGAACATTAGTTATCATTTAGCAATAAGATTCCACCATATAGGTACTTCTTGTTTCAAGATTTAAAATTTTCAAGACTTTGCAATGTGTCATTCAACATGCATTGAACCGCATATTCTTATTTTTTTAAGTGAAAAAGAAAAAATTTCCTGGGAAGATATTTCAACATCGAACTATTTCTCGTGCATTCTCATTAGATGGTTGGATCTATTCCCTGCTTTTACGTTGGCCTTTTCTGTTATTTCCCTTGGATTTGGTGAGATTGTGGTAATATGGGATCATCCTGGAACAGGACCTCATTTGTATGAAATTCTTCATTATTTTGTGGCCCTTATGGCTTGATTGATTGTCATTTCCCCCCCCCCCCCCCCCCCCCCGGTTTCATTCAGTAGATACTTTTTTTTGTCCCTATGCAACAAGGACACTCCAAAAAATGAAAAAGGAAAAATAAACTCTGGTGTCAAACACTCTGACACTGTTGGGTTTACCATGGATCTCAGATTCTATAAATGGTTGACACCGAGAAGTAAGTTATACATCTAGCAGGAATATAATAAGTTTGTGAATATTAATTCTTGTTAAGCTTAATATTTATTTGATGCCAACACTATGGACATTTCTGATTCTATTTGTTTTCTTATGATGTTTTCATTTAGTCAAGAAGTGATGCTTTCTTAAGGCAATTGGATAATTTACATGCTCGTGAGTCACTTTCTAGAATTGTTATTGATGAAGCTCATTATTTAAGCCAATGGGGACATGATTTTAGACCAGATTATCAGGTAGCTGCTTTCCATATGATTTTTTCCTATTGTGGACAATAGAAATACATGATGTGTACATTTTGCACTACCTGCTGGAGTTCTTATCTCTAGCAGTTAGTTTTTCTTTAACGAAATATTTTTTGTTTTTCTGATTTAAAAAAAAGGTTTCACCTTTGTATTACATGAATGAGCTGTTATAATATCCATGGCTAATGTTGTGCTGTATCCGCTCCCGGGTCTAGGTATTCTGAAGCAAAAGTTTTCGAAAACCTCTGTGTTGGCTTTAACTGCCACTGCAACAGCAAGTGTCAAAGAAGATGTTGTTCAGGCTCTTGGTCTTGAGAACTGCATCATTTTTTGACAAAGTTTCAACCGCCCAAATTTGTGGTATGTGTCATAGTTTATGATTAATCATCAGTGACATTGGAAAGCCTCATACATATGAAGATGGCAGGTATTCCGTGAAGGCAAAAACAAAAAGTTGTTTGGATGACATTGACAAGTTCATCAAGGAAAATCATCTAGATGAATGTGGCATTATTTACTGCCTTTCAAGAATGGACAGTGAGAAAGAAGCTTCTTAAGAATCTTACGCATCCAAACATTGTCGTGAGTATGATTTCTTGGTTGTGTCTATGTTTGGTGACATTTATGCTTGGTCTCTTGTTCCATGGTTTGATTTATTTGGTTGCAGAGATACTTGGGAACTGCTAGGGAGGAGAGCACATTGACTATTCTGCTTGAGTTTGTACCTGGAGGATCCATCGATTCTCTTCTTAAAAATTTTGGCTCTTTTCCTAAGGCGGTTAGTCCTTGATAAATTTCTAAGTTTAAATTGGGGTGCTTCCGTAGCTGATGCGTTTTCTGCCATTTGCTTCAATAGGTTATAAGAACATATACTAAGCAGCTGTTGCTGAGTATCTCCATAAGAATGGGATTATGCATAGGGATATTAAGGTATTTCTCTTTACTAGATAAGTATATCCGAGGGAAACATTTAGTAATTGATTTCTCTTCATTCATACCGAGTGCATGTTTTTCTTCCACTTTCAGGGGGCAAACATTCTTGTAGACAATAAAGGGTGCATCAAACTTGCTGATTTTGGTGCGTCCAAAAAAGTTGGGTGTTTTCTTCTAAAAAGTTGTATTTTCCGAAGAGGCGGAAGTTCAAGCGAAAGGGTATCCATTTCATTTGATGAAATCTATTGTAGCTTATGAAGATCGTCGTTTCTACCGGCATTCTGGAATTGACCCTATTGGAATTGCTTGTGTCGTGCTGTTGTTCCCCAATGGAGGTGGTGGGAGTACCATCACTCAGCAGATGAGCAAATCAATTTAATTTTTTTGGTAGCTAGAACTGAATGTTTGTTGCATTTATCAATGAGTTTGAATCAAACAACGGAACCCGTTAAGTTTTTGGAATTGAGTTTACGAATGTTGTATTGAGTTTTATGATCCAACATTGGTACTGAAATTTCTTTCATGAACTTAAAGGAATTTTACTTGATTTAATTACAGCTTGTGAAGAATACATTTCTTAAGAATGAGCAAACCTTTTCGAGAAAGGTTGTTGAGTTATTGTTGGCATTGATATTGGAGAGAAGACTTTCGAAAGAGAAAATTTCAAGTGCCTGCTTGCAAAAGGTAATAGTTGATTTTTTTCTTTTTATTGTGAAGTAACATAAATTAACAAATTTATGGATGATAACTAATTGAATTTCTTATGCGATAGATATACTGGGGACATGGTGTATATGGAATTGAGTCAGCGTCTAAATTCTATATCGGGAAGTGCCCGTCATTTCTTAGTTTAGGAGAGTGCGCAATGCTGGCTGGCATTGTACTTGCACCTGAGCTTCGGTCACCTTTTAATGACCCAAGCAGGTATGTGTGTTAGTAGTTCTAATGAGATTTCATTGTTTCTTGCATCTATGGTTTATATTTGGTGTTATAAATTACACACACAATTCAGAGGTTTCTTCTTGAAATATCTATTTTTTTTTGCTTTGTTTAAGAGGGAAGTCTTCACAAGCAAGAGCATTGAGAAGAATGGTGGATGCTGGATTTCTTGACATTGAGGCAGCTGAAATCGAATGAACAGTTGAATGCACAAATGTAGGTATTTTTGTGTTATCCTTTTCTTTTATCCCTAATCTTGGTATTAATTGAGTTGAATGCACAATTGGTGGTTGTTTGTTAAGGCTAACTAGCAATCCTTTTGTTTGTTTATGCCTACATCTTATTTTATTTTAGTTGCTCACACACTACCTTCACTTACTCCATGTGTTCCCTTGAATGCTCCGAATAATTCAAATCATACAATTTCTCATTCAATTCAAAGAACTATTATTGAATAAATTATGAAACAATTTGAAAAATTTTATAAGACAAAGAAGCCAAAGGATGCTTACAAGATATTTCTATTCAGTCAGTGTTTAGTTTGTTTTGGATTAGATTTGTTTTTCAGTCTGCAATGGTTTTTCGGATTTTCCTAAACAATGGTTGTTTTGAACTTCCATTAGGATGAAATAAGTTGAGATTACATGATAATGTAATAAGTGTGTTTACTTTGAATAATTTTAGACATCTTGTATGGACCTACTTATTAACATCCTTTATTAATCTCACAATGGGTCTGTCTGAGAAGACGATAATGCATAAAATGGAAACTCTTGGCCAGCCTTCCCCAGCTTGTAGACTTTCTTGGTCATTTCAGTTTGACATCTCTGATAATGTGGGTCATGCCAGCTTTGTAGCCCAAGAAAGCAGTAAAGCCAGCAAGGCTTGGTTGGGTCATCCTTGGGAAAAAACTTCACCTTTCCGCGGTGCCCAGAAACTGCTCAAAACAGAGGCCACACCCTGTTTCTGGAAAAAAAAACTAAACCTGAAATAGAAAACCCGCAAAATCACACATTTCTCCAACCTATTACTGAACCCTGTTCCTGGAACCAACACCTGTTGCTATTGCTCCCTGTTTTGGTCATCAAGTGTTTGTAGTTCTCTAAGTCTACAACTCTTGTCTAAAGAAGATTGATTCCCTATTCAAATATGCAACATCTGAATTTTCAAATTCAACTGTCGGCCTTGTGCAATGCTTGAAAAATGAATTGAGAAAATTGACTGCAATAATGTTTAATGGACAGATTACAAAGATAACAGATTTTTGAAGAGTTGACCTTATTAGCTGATCTAACTATCAAATACTTGAAAGTCTTCTTCTCATTTTTCTTTTTTCTTCTTGAAGTGAGAGTATAAACGGAAGAAAATGCTGAGGTGGAGGATGAAGATGTTGAAAATGAAGTGGTAGAAGATAGCAAATCCGAGGATCCTTCAAAATGGCGTAAAGTTGATAGTATGGATGGTAAAGAATCTGAGAGAGAGGGGATGAAACCTGTTTCTGTGAGAGGAGAAATTGAACATACTGAAGTTGACATGAAAGAAGCTAATACCCCACAACAGAAATCCATGGATGAGGTTGAAGATGTGTTGGATTCGCTGAGCAAGATTTCAGATGATGGAAATGAATCACCTTCAAGCCCTCTCCATTTGTGATCTGATGGTAACAACTTGCAACGATCTGATCTGGATGACAAGGTACGGTCGTCCTGCAAGTCTTTTTTGTATATGGTGGATTTGACATTTAAATCACCTTTATATGGCAGCTTCATAATTTACTCTGATTACAAGAATGCCATGCATTGCCATTTTGTCTAAAATGAAAGATATAGTCCTCTGTGGCATTTTGTTTCCTTCAAAAAAATATATGACAGATGACAGTTGAAAAGTTGAATATTTCACAGAAATGAATGAAATTGTTATTACTATGTTTACTTGTATTTGTGTCGAACTCAAAAGAATCTGTGTAGATTTGAGATTTAGTTAACTTTGTAGCTTTTATTTGGTATTTCTGCTACTAAATGGTGTTGGCGTTAGATGAACTCATCGAATCTAAACTAGGTATGGTATGCTGCTAAATATTGATTAGGATGCTCTGGAAATTTATCTAATAGAGCTACACCTTGAATTTGTCTAATTGCCGTTGTTAGTCTGAAGTACTTGTGTACGTTTATTTTCTCATATTGTAGGGGTTATTCCTTTTATACTGAAGACAATAGACTATATTCCTCGTGTTGTTTTAATATATTTGCTTACCTCCCTCTGCTCGTTGGAACTCATTATTTGAATCACTACAACAAAAGTCTTCTTTTATAGCATTTCATAATAGCGTTTTTCAAACATTTGCTATAATAGCCAATTTTTAGTTCCTATTGAAATCACAAAATGCTATTAAAATTGGGCGGGATTTGAAAACGCTGAAGGCGCTCGCCCAAATATTGACATCGCGCGATTCTCCACTCCCTCCAACCTACAAACCTGCATCGACATCCTTCTCACGTCTCTCTCTCCTGCAATTCTCCTCCTCTATGTCTCCCTCTCGTGTTGACATCCTTCTCATGTCTCCCTTTCCCTCTCATGTTGACATCCTGCATCGACATCCTTCTCATGTCTCCCTCTCCTGCAATTTCTGTGTTGCTCTGGAGAGAACGAAACGAAGCAAGAACGACAACAGCAACCGTCTCTCTGTTGCTCTCTGTTGCAAATATGGTTTGGTTTGAGTGTTTGAAGTAAATGTACCTCTCTCTCTACTCCTTTCATCATCTTACTCTTCATGTTCATTTCGATCAATTTTTCTCTAAAACCCAAGCTCCAAAAACGTGCCCAGACAGATTTTAACTTAGGGTTTCTATTGATTGTAGAAGATTCGGGTTTCTATTCTCTCTTCTTCTTCTTCTTCTTCTTCTCCCTTCTTCATTCTACATCTACTGTGACGAAGACGATTGTTACGATTTACTTGGGTAAATCTCTCTCTCTCTATTTATATATTTTCATTTCTCATTTTGCCCATTTGTCGATTTTCAATTTTCAAGAATTGCCATCTCACACCGATGGTTTTGCAGGGTTACACAGAGTGCTAATGCGTCGGAGATCAAGAAAGCTTATTACAAGCTTTCCCTGAAGCAGTAAGTGCAATTTTTTTTTTTTTTTTTTTCAGATTTATTGCTTTGGATATTGAATAGATTCTGATTTTGTGAATTTTATTTGAGCATTTTCAGTCATCCAGATAAAAACCCAGATCCCGAATCGCAGAAATTTTTTGTGAAAATAGCAAATGCTTATGAGGTATTTTTGATCTTTTTTTCTCCATCTTTGAATCAATCTTTGGGTAATTTTGTTCAGTATATTATTGGATTTGGGTGAGGTTTACAATTGGCTACAATTACTAATACCCAAACTTAAATTTTCAATGTCATGGATCAAATTTGCATTGTAGTGTTACCGGCACCGCAATGGAGAATGAAATATCCAATTTTCATGTCGGTAAAGATATTTGGGCAAAATTTTCTGCTGTTTTATGTGCATTATAGACATGCATGTTAGAGAAAATCAAATTTATCTTCAATTTAATTGATTTTGGAAAACTCAGAAAAACCAAAAGAAAAAAAATTAAAAATTATTAAAAAACAATGAGTAGGTATGTGAGGGAAGAGTATTAGAGGAAGTGACACTTCACTGTTACTTATCAAATTGAGGGGCGAAGCCAATTCTTCTATCCTATAGAAAGAAGAATTTGTCTGAATTTGGACTCTGAGAAATTCAGAATTATGAAACAATGTAACCAAAATTGTGAAAATTCGGTCACCAGAAACCTTAGGCTTACCATTGGTACCCTGCCACTTTGATCTAGATGATAATGAGAAGTCCATTCTTTGAGTTTGGTTTCATTTTGCTTAGTAATACCATCCTAAAGCCCCTAACATGTATTTCTTTAACACTTTGCATGCGATTATTGGAAAATTTGTTATCCACTTATAGACAATACTCTCATAATATGAGCAGTTGAATACCCATTTTCTATGCAAAGTAGGATCATATTCTTTAAGTGTAATGCTTTCAGAATTTTCCTGTTGCATGCAAAAACATTTTCGTGTTGCTGAATCCTTCACAATACTTTTTTTTCAAAGGTTTATACCTTCCAGACTGCTCTATGTGGGATTAAACAGATTTTTTCAGTTGCTTTAAACAATAATATTATTTATTTTCTGTCTTTCAGGTATTCTACAATACTGCCCGCTACTGTCATGCATATTATGGGCACAAAACGGTAAGAGATTTAGGCCCTTCTGTAATTCCGAACGAAAAAATAATTTCATTCCGAAGTTCATCTCATAATTGGATATTCTGGTAGTAGGTAGAAAAGCTTTATCTTGTTGTTGTATCCCTAACTTATACATTTATTTTCTTCCAGGATACTCGTGCTGTTCTAGTGGGTCTGCTTATAGTTCTCTCAGCATTTCAATATCTTAATCAGTGGACAAGGTATACACAGGTACCGAGATAAAATCTATTGTAATTGAGACATTTCAGTAGTATTTCCTTCCATTATGCAGTTTTCAACTGATCTGGATAAGTAATTCTGTGGATAAGAGATAAATTCAGATCTAATTTCATCATGTATATGTGTGCTGATGCCACAAACCTGTTTTGCCCTCCTTGGAAAATTTGGTTATTCCCGGAAAGATGGGAATTGTTCTTTGGTAAAAAGTGAATATTTTTCTCCATCCTTTTTTGGAGTAGATCTTACAGTAGTAAATAATAAATTAATATGTTTGTGACCTGTGATATCTTTTTGGTTGAGCTTTATATTTGTCCAAACAAAATGCCCTTATGCAGGAAATTTTTTAAAAATGGTTTGCAGTTTATTCTTCTTTAGGCCCTGATAATATAGAACAATCATGACCTGGGAATCCGGGATAATATGCAACAACTCATAACCAATCAATTATTCAAGAGAACCAAAAAGACAACCCTTAAGAGACAATCCCTGATGGAGAAACTAATGCTAATATGTTTTGATCTTCTTGACCTCTTCAACAAATAATATAGGTATGACAGCTACATAACGACACTCTATCGGCACATATCGTGTCGAATACTCATGTTCACGCTCACAGCTACTCTCATCGGACACTGCATGCTTAGATCATCAATTTTTTCACATATCTTTGAAAAGTTTCAGTTTTATACTAATGTTAGAAGCATACTATCACAAGTAAGTAATACATGAGTAGTAACAAATTGCGTTATCTTAGCATATTGATGACTTTTCGATAAGATTGCCAAAAAGTATCATGATCCTGATATAATCTGTGATATCTTGAACGCTAGACACTGCTTTTAGGACCGCAAATGAGTCCGACATATGTCAATTTACTTCTGAAAGTGGAATGAATCAATGCATTAGTACTGCACTAGAAGAAAATTGCTGAATACAATCATGCATTCATATTTTATCCTACTTTCTCTGGAGACAGTTGCTTGTAACAAATTGCTCTTTGTTTGCTCTTTCATGTATTTTCTTTCCGTTTTCCATATTTAATCATCGGAAAGTGTTTATTTCACTTCAATTCAATATTTTGAAGTACTCTTCACTTGTTTCAGGCCATAAGTATGGTAAAGAAGACACCGGCTTACAAGAATAGATTACGGGCACTGGAACTTGAACGCAATGGTGGAGTAGCTAGCAAGAAAAAGGGACACAAGCAGATAGACAAGTATGTCTTTATCATAACTCTCACTCATTGGACTGTTTAAATGTTCTGGGTTGCAGAAACTGTCAGAATTGTAATCAAAATGAAAAGATGTGTTTCATTATAATTTTTCATGGTGGTGCCTAGCTTTATTTTTTCCATTCAGACTCGTATCCTTCACTGTTCATGGCTCGTTTTGTATGTATTTGAAATGTACTTAAAGACCTTCATTTGCTCACTACCAGGAAGGCAGGAGAAGATCTTGAGAAAGAACTTGATTTGCAGATTAAAGGAGCTGAAAAACCCTCCATATGGGGACTTCTAGGTGTCCAGTTTGTTCTTATGCCATACACTCTCAGTAAGGTCAGAATACCCATATCAGCAACAAAAAACATAAAATATATCGATTGATTGTTAAGATGTTTTCTTTGTTCTGTTAATAGCGTCTGATTTATCCTCTTTACTCTATGCAGTTACTACTGTGGAGTAGCTGTTGGTTCTGGAGATACCAGGTTAGAAAAGCTCCATACACTTGGGATGACTTGTTATTTGACACGATGGTCCCTTAGAGTGCCTCTTGACACATGGATAAATACTGGTAAGCTCAAGAAATTAGTTCCTGATACTTTGTTTCTGTGGATTTCATAAGTGGAAAGATTTAATGATCCCAAGATATCCCCACAACAACTGCCATGATACCCTGTTATCCGCATACTTACTCAAGGCAAGCATTCTTCATATTGATTAACAAAAGCCATATTTGACATGTATTCCATATTTATTCACATTATTAGTCAAGACAAACATTCTTCATGTTGATTAACAAAAGCCATATTTGACATGTATTCCATTTTACTTTTAATGAAAAGTGTATTTTTCAGTTACACTTATGACACTAGTTGAGTGGGTTTCTTTTATTTTATCTCCTATAGGAGCCCCTCATGCTTTACTAATGTGAGTTGTTTGGTGAAGAATACTTTTATTTCATTTGAATTAGACTTATTCAAAGTTGATGATACCTTGTATAGCTTTAATATGTCAATCGGCATATGATGTTTTGCAGTTTGCCGTGGATTACTCATGGTCTACAGAGGCACGTGCACGCCGAGCCTTAGCTAATGTATCAGCCTTACTTCGTCCAGGAGGCACTTTCATTGGAACAATGCCAGCTTAAGCAAAGCTAATCCAATCTCATCACTCACCTCTAAACAATTCAAAAGCACACCAACTGTCCCCTGTCTCCCTCCCCCCTCTCATCTCACTCTGTTTATAAATATAAATGTAGAAAGACCATTCCTTTTTGCTTTTCCGAGGAAACTCTCTCACACAAAACCTTCCTCTTCTTCTACCAAAACCCCCAACATACACATCAGAGAACAAAAATTTTCTGACTCCATCATCTTTTCTTCATCAAACAAACGAACATCTCCATTACTTTCCATCAACAACAACAACAACAGCCTTATTAGCACAACGGACACAGAAAAGTGAAACATCAGTTAAAGCTCTAAAGCTCCCAAGCTCAAGAAGAACTTTGGGTGTCATTTCTACGTCTCAGTCTCTGTCCTTGTAAGTTCCTCTGTTCCTATGTTCCCCTGTTTTTTCAGAAAAAAAAAAAAAAAAAATCTCACTTCACCTCACTTGTTGACCATATTAAATCATTCTTCGATTCATTAAATAATTTCAAACTCTGGGTTTTGCTTATTATTAATCAACCAAAGCAATGTTGTATAGAGGAGAAATACCCAGATTTTGAAATCTCATAAAAAGCTTCTTAAGATCTTCTTAGTTCATATTGTGGTTTAGGAGCTCTGTTTTTCCTCTGTTCCAGAGACATTGAAAAGGAAGGTCAGCTGAGCTTTGTAGAATTTTTTTGGATCTGATTTAAATCATGAAGATGTGATTTGATTTGTGATTGAAATTACAAGAGATATTTGATTCATTTTTCCAAATATAGTTCCATGGAAAAGACTTCCCTTCTCAAATTTCACCTCCAACTTTCCATTTTTATACAAGTATGTTTTCTTTACTTACTACTCATTTAAGTCTAGAAAACTTTTCCATCCATTAACAAACAAGAGCTTTTTCTTCTCTCAATCTCTTCTGATTCTCTCCTTGAAGCCAAGCTTGTTGTAAAGAAAGATAGATTCTTCAAGGAAAAGTAAGAACATGACCTATTCATTCATTTAAATCTCTTATTCTATTAAAATATCTTCACATTTCTTTTGGTTTCCTTCATGTTTACTGGTGCTTGTCTATGTTTTCTTGTTCAAAGCGGATGAGTTTCATTCAGATTATCAAATAAGAGGTACGGGTTTATTGTTTAGGTTTTGAGTATTTTTAATTGATTCGGGTTTACCTGTCATGTAAACTGATCTTATTATTTTGAATGTTTCAGCTAAGACAGGATTCGATGCAAGGAGGAAGACTGGATTCTATGGATGAACAATTAGGTTGCAAAGATTTGATTGTTGGCAGGTTCATATACATGATACTACTATTCAGAGTTAGAATAAGAACTTGTTTGATGCTAACTGGTTTTAGAACTTGTGCCTCTAATTAGGCGTCGTGTTATGCATTCTAATCCTCGGAAGTACACATCTATCCATAGTTTTACTCGCATAGTTGTTAAAATTCAGTAAACTATATGGTCGTTGATTGATAAGATTACGAACATGATCAACACAACTATAAGGAATATATTTGTCAGTACTTTTTTTCACAGTAATGAATTTTCAGTTTATTGTAATGATCATCGAGTGCATTTAACGGTTGCATTCAAGTAGATGCTTTTGTTTATTTATCTATTCTGATATTTTGTGCTTTAACACTTGAAGATAAGAAATTTATTGAACATGAAAGTACTGTGTGAGATATGATCGTGTTTTGTTAAATCGTGTATGTAAATTTGACCCTATTGAATAGGGAATGGTTTATGTCCTTACAGAGGGAGGTCAAAAACCTTGTCCTAAGAATATTGTTAGCTGAATGGTGTTAACATCATATTAATTTTCTGTTACATACTTTTGTTCTCCTACAGAACGCCAATTGTTGTAATCCTCAGGCTGCATTCCAACCATCATGGCGTTTTGCAAATGGAATGTTTGCATTGGTTTTATCCTTTGGCCTTCTTCTTACTGCATTGAAAAGTCGCAAAGCTAGTTTTATTTGAAGTGGTGTTCCTCACCCACTTCTCTTTCTAGAACGTCTTTCCTTCCATCTATATATTATTCTGTGTAGGCTCACTATGAGGATTCATTACATCTTTCCTTCCTGACTTTGATTCCTGGTTTTTGTACTAATTTAAGATATCCTTTAAATCAATTTACTTGTGATTGTAGGTTCACTAAGAGGATTCATTGCGGATTATGGGGTTCCAGTTATGGTACTTGTGTGGAATGCTGTCTCTTACATACCAACTAATGATGTTCCAAAAGGGATTCCTAGGCGCTTATTTAGTCCAAATCCATGGTCTCCTGGTGCTTATTCAAATTGGATAGTTATCAAGGTACTATACGCAAAAATATCATTTTTTTACTGTGAAACATTATGTAGTTATCACTTGAAAACAACTTGAGTAACAACTTTTTGCTTTTCTTTTCTGCTAGCTACCTATCTGTAAGAACCAATTCTGTGTTAATGATGGGAGGGAACATCAGTCACATATTTTTCTCCAAAGTTTTTAATGAATCCTTCTTTACCTCTGTCTGAACATAAATGGTATATCTATATCAACTTGCATTTCAACAGATGAGGAATTTTACATTTACTGGTACTATATTGGACTACCTATGCAGGTACCACAGCCTGCATCACACTGAGTTGGACACCAATTTTTGCCTATTTATGCCTCTCTACGATGCCCTAGGAAACACAGTAAATACAAGATCATGGGCCCTGCAAAAGAAATTAAGTTCAGGTACATGTTCTAGCTACAACTCTCTTCGGTAAATTTCCCCAACTATCTCTATATATGACTTTCTGCATGATCTCATTTACTGTTAGACCAGTATATAAAGGTAAGTGCATCAGGCTGCTTGGTGTGCACATGACATTAATGTAAAGAATATTAACTATGCATTAGTGGTGTTAACTATGCAGGAAAAATTGCAAGAATACCAGATTTTGTATTCCTGGCTCATGTTGTAGATTTAACAGCAGCACTACATGTGCCCTTTGTACTACAGTCATTTAGTTCGGTGCCCTTCCAGACGAGGTTGTTCTTGTTGCTACTATTGCCAAGTGCTTTTGTAGCAATGCTGGTCATGTGGGCTTCATCAAAGACCTTTTTGATATCTTGCTACAAACTTGTGTTTAGAGCAAGTACTTCCATTCTTCCCAACTATAAAAATAGCCCAATTTGTAATTCTGGATTTAAGAACTGAAGCTGAATAAAAATTATTTTAGAGACTATAGATTAAGAGTTGCTTATTCTGCCCTTTGTTCTTGGTGAAGAGTTGCCAAAGATTGATGAAAATAGTAGCCAGAAGTAAGTAGAACAATATCGTTGTTCATGTGAGAGGAAGTATTTCCATCCTTCCTAACTATAGTCGAATGGATTTCAGGGTGTTTTTATTTTTTTATTTGAAGCCAAGAACAAATTGCTTTTGTTAATGAAGGTCCATTTGAGCTATATACTAAATCGTACAGATATCTATCAGTTGTAGTTTAGCTTCTCTTCTCGAACATAGATATTATGCTAGTCATATAACATCATTATCTTTTCAATTAACTGCAGCATTTGAAGTTCTTCAGAACTGGAAAACAAGATCACAGCTGAGCTCACCGTGTTTCATTGGAAGCTTGTTATTCAATTTTATACGGAGGAGGGTATGCAGTTTTTGTACAAAGAGATCAAAAGTCACCGACAAAGGGGCAGAAAACTACCCCATCAATGTAGAACTTGGCCTCTGCTACAAAGCTAGCATAGGTTGCTCTGTATACTGGGCCTACTTGACTGCAGAACGGCGTGGGATTATGGTCCCCTGTATAGTATTAGCACAGTCACTGTTCCAAGTGTTACAAGTAGCCAGTAACTATTGGATGGCATGGGCATTTCCTCTTTCAACAGGGACCGAGCCAGTGGTAGGAATGACTTTCCTTTTTACAGTTTACATACTTCTTGCTATAGGAAGTTCACTCTGTGTGCTGGTCCGAGCATCGCTAGTAGCAATAGCTGGCCTTCTTACATTGCAGAAGTTCTTTACAAACATGCTTCACAGCGTGCTCAGGGCTCCGATGTCTTTCTTTGATTCAACCCCGACCGGAAAGATCTTAAATCGGGTATGTAAAAATGCATGCATGATATAAAATACAACTTGAAGTTCTGAGTACTAATAGCTGTTTCTTATCACAATCACAGGCTTCTACTGATCAAAGTGTGCTAGACTTGGAAATAGCAAACAGAATAGGTTGGTGTGCTTTCTCAGAATGGGCCTTGTAATGTAAAATAGCATTCTGGCTAGTCCTAAAGTTTAAGCCTTCAATGTCTCGTTTAATTTAGACTTTTGCTTTATAGCCTTTTTTAGGCAAATACATGTTTTTCTATTTTTGGAGCTTTATCTTGGTATGTTATTCTTGTTTGATTACTCGTGCACTCTATGTTGTTGCTTGATTGGATGCAAAACTGTCCTCTTTCTGTTTATTTATTCATATTGTGTGTCGTGCATCATCTTCATATATGCAGATTCCAGCATAATATAGATGTTCAGTAACTTTGTTGGAAACTTTAGATTATTTTCTGATTACTACCTTGCTAACTATCCTCTTTTGCTTCCTTCAGGCATCACAGATACCGGTTTCTGCCATTGTACTGCACCAGAAGACAACTTTAGGTTCTTCAGTTGCTCCTGCTTCTGAAGCACCCCATCCACTTGCTCCATTTGCCTCTCAGGGTACCTTATATCCATCTCCAATGCAGTTCTCTTCTGAAGCACCCTATCAGCAACTACCTTTTGGATTGAAGGAAACTGATCAGACGAACTCTCCCACAGTCCAAATGCTGGCTTCCATCCGTGACTCAATGGAACGTATCGTGGAGTCACAGAACCTGGCTGCCATCCTTGACTCAATGAAACGTATCTTGGAGTCACAGAAACAGCATCAGGCCTTGGTCCTGGAGGCTTATGCCAAACAGCAGGCCTTGCTGGATCAGATTCGGGTAGATCTTGGGGTGTTCCATACCAATGCAAGCTCGTCCTCTTCCCAGCCTACTTCAGCACAGGCTTATCAGCTGTTGGCTCCTGTTCTCAGAAAATCCCAGCCAGCTCCATCTCTCTCTGTGGTGAAAGGAGACAAGCCGGAGGCTATTGAGTGATTATTTGAACACTATATACATATATTGATCTAGGAAGTGAATTTTCTTCTGGAACAAAATGTTTCAAGGAAAATATTGTGGTTTAAGATGTGGATGTTCCATATACTGTTTTTGCTGATAGGTGATAAGGTGGAATATGGTTTTCTGTTGCTGATAAGTTATAAAGATTATGGTTTAAGATGTGGATGTTTCATATAATGTTTTGCTGATAGGTGATAAAGATTGTGGTTTAAGATGTGGATGTTCCATTTCCTGTTTTTGCTGATAGGTGATAAGTCATTTGATAGTAAAAAAAAAAAAAAAAAAAAAAATTGCTATGTATACTTACCATAGCGTTTTAAAAACGCTATGGTAGAGTCTACCATAGCGGTTTTAGAGTCTATTATAGCGTTTTTAAAACGCTATGGAAGAGGCTACCATAGCGGTTTTATAGTCTATTATAGCGTTTTTAAAACGCTATGGCAGAGGCTACCATAGCGGTTTTGAAACGCTATAAAAGCCAAACTTACCATAGCGTTTTAAAACCGCTATAATATCCCCTGGGTCTATTATAGCCCTGGCTGTCATAGCGGTTACTAAACCGCTATGGTATCCTACCATAGCGATTTTTAAACGCTATTGATCACAATTTTTCTTGTAGTGAATGTTAAGAGAACTATAGACTTAGTTCCTCGTGTTGTTTTAATATATTTGTATACCTCCCTCTTCTTGTTGGAACTCCTTATTTGAATGTTAAGAGGACTATAGACTTAGTTCCTTGTGTTGTTTCAATATATTTGCATACCTCCCTCTACTTGTTGGAACTCCTTATTTGATTGTTAAGAGAACTACTGAATAATGATAATTAAAAGTTTATTGTAAAATCACAGGTGGAAGGAACAAATTTTCTGCTTTCTGAACTTGCTGATGTTACCATGCTTGATGAGTATGTAGATTTCTTGGCTTCAATAGCTGCAATGCAGGTAAAAACAAGGATCCACCTGGAATTTGAATGAGCACACAAACTTACACAATCTGGATTCAGTTTATTGACAAAACTTGCAAATGAGAATTGGCATTCTATTTTGAGATTGCTAAATACACATTGCGATGTAGCAAAATATGCCTAAAATTGTGCGAGTCGCGTGCATAAGTGAATTAAACAGATTTTAGTGAATATTTGGCCAAACCACTTTCACCTGGTTGGGTGAAGGATTACAATCCTGGCGTGGATTCTACCAGAGAATAAGGCCAACTCAGATGGGCTTGTCTCTAAATATTGGTAATTAGTTTTATGTTTCTTCTTTTAGATTTCTTTTATCCATTTGGTACAAGCTGGTGCTTTATAATGTTTCACAGTTTCAATTTACTGAATTATCATCGTTGCATCACTAGTCCTCCTCCATTAGTTTCTTTCTCTTCTTTTGTTGTTTATGCCCTTTTTAATCACTCATCTTTTATCTACTTTTGTTTCAAGATAAAATGTTGCATTATATGTTTTTTAGTTGGGGTTTTCAGTTTCAGGAGCACTTGATGTGTGATTGTTTTCTTTGATATCTCTCATTTCTAAAGCAAGAGTTGTTTTCTTTTCTTTCCTAATGGACTAATCTTGGTGCTTTTTGCATCTTTTACTGTGCATTTGTTGTTAAAATTGAATAAATTGTATATTGTTGAACACTTGAACTTGAATAAATTGTTTCCTAATTGAACAAGAATAAGCCATGAGAAACCCCTGTCAGTCTGAGTTCCTTTATAATGATAAACCCATCAGAACAAATTTAGAATCGATATTACTATCAGTACTCAGAAATCAAAACTAGTATTTTGAAAAGCTGACAGATAATTTCTTCCTGTGCAAATCCCAAGTGATATTTTCTTTAACCTTTTTCCATCTACTGTAGTCGGATTGAAGATAAAGAAATTGAGTTTTATAGTAATTTCAGTATTATTTCAGTAATTTCAGATTCACAGAAGACATCAGATGGTGATTTTTTGTTCTGTTTGTTTATTTGAGCTTTATCCTGTCGAGATGCTTCAAAGGATAGTATTGAGATGTTGGTATTTTGAAATTTGAGTTATTTGAACATGTCATGAAATCCACATATTGTATACTTATTAAATACTTCAAGAGTTCATTTCCATTTCTTTTTGCACTTCAAGAGTTCAAGCTATTTTTGTAGTTTCAAGTATAGTATGTTAATTATTCATTAAGGAGCTTCAAACCCTCCGTATTAAAGTTCATTTCTGAGTAATTCTTATTTGTTGGGAGCAGTGGTTGCAGGACAAGATCAAATTGGTTCCTATTGATCTAGGAAACAGGCCTGGTCATGGGTCTTGCCAAGAACACACAACTTGGTCTTTCTCTGCAGAGTTTTGGTCATGGGTTCCCTCCTCCGTTTCCACACCCAAGTTCAGGAGGGCTTGGAGCAAGCTTTGAGAAGTCTGTCAATTTGTTCACCCTTTCTTTTCTACCTTACCCTTCTTCTTCATCGCCAGAAGTACCCAGATTAGTATCTGAACTTCCTGGCATGAATGCTTGTTACTCACCTTGAGGAGGTCATGGATTTGACCATGAAGGCTGATGTTCCACAGGAGAAGGATCTGTTGCAGACTATGCAAGCAGCAAATGTTGTCTCTGATTCTGGACCTGCAAATGTCATAACTCCTCAGCCTGTGAGACCTGTTGGTTCAAGCATCATACTTGAATGCATACAAGTGAAACCCAACCCAATTCCTGGTACTTGTGCTTCCAAGAAGTCTCATGAGGTTGAAGCAGAGATAGAGGCTGAGGCTCTACCAGTTGTGGTTTCAGACTCGAGTAACAGAGTGAGACTGGCCAATTCTGCATACAAGGAGATGGTGGGGCAACCTGAGTGTCTGTGGCTTGATTCCATGGTAAGCTATGATGTAATGTTGGGGGGAAATGCATGCAAAAGGATCAGTGGGAAGGTGAAGTTGGATCTGTCAGATCTGCAAGTGCCAGTTTCTTCAAATGGGTTTACATGCAATGAGAACAAAAGCTTGGCTGATGTTCCATGTGATGTACAGAAACTCTTCTGTGATTCGAAAGACTACATCTACAAATGGAGGTTCCATACCACTGAGAAGGTTTCCAACTCCAGTTTCCAAGTTTGAATGACCATCTTGTACAGTCATCTCTGACATGATCATGAGGCAAACTATTACTCCAAACAAGCATTTTGATCATGTTTATTTTGTTTACAGTTAATGTCAGATGGGGAAATACTACATGCTGGTCCCTAATCCCTATATTAGTTATTGGCCTCAAGTCAAGAATTTCAGGTCCTTGTCAATGCACACAAGGAAACTGCTGGTTCTGAAAGACTCTCCCAGGTTGTTTCTTCTCAGAAAGCTGGAAACTCTGGTAAAGATATCAACAAGAATTAACACAGAGAAACAAACAAAAGCATCCACTGGCGATCAATTGATTAAGCTAGAAGAAAGAGAAACAGGAGATTCGGGTTTCACGCCTTACGTACAATAGCTGAATAAGAATAGAGGCTACTTATACTCCTCGTTTGCATTTGTTTGTCATGTTATATTTGACATTGGCCAAATATTACAGAACTCTTGGATGGCTGCCAACATTGCTGTGTTTTCATGTCTAATGTTTGATGAACATTGTACTTCAGTAATGCAAGTGATGCTTTGGACAAGCTACGATTACTTTGTCAGTAATGTTTTCATGCTATATTAATTAATTACATTACTTTGCCTCCTTTCATTGAAATGTTTAAGTTTAGCACATTTAGATTTTTATTTTCTAGAAATAAAACTTATAAGATATTATAAAAAGTCATTTGATAGCACTTGATGAGTGCTATAGAAAAAAAAAGGGCATTGAGAAATGCTATAGAAACTAATATAATAGCATTTGTTAAATGTTACGTGAGGGAAGACAATAGCATTTCAAAAATGCTATAAAAGGCCAACTTACTATAGCATTTTTAAAACGCTATAATAGACCCTGGGTCTATTATAGCTTCGGCAGACACAACATTTTCTAAAACGCTATTAATGGGCATTTTTCTTGTAGTGATGGTGACTTGCATACGACGTAGATCACGAGACGGTTGAGTATCAGCTACTCCCCCTAATTAATGGGGTTGTGTGCAACATCATTAATCGGATGAACGTGGTCCTGTGCAGTTTCTTTGGGAACCATGGTTTCCTCATTTCCCATACGGTATTCAATACTTATAGTTAATGTTGAAGTGCCTGTTTGGGGAACCACTATGTCTATATGATGGTGTTTCTTCGTCATTGTAGGCATTATCTTCCACAGAGTGCACCTCTTCAAATGCTCTTACTCAAAGAATATGCTTTAAGTTTTCCAAAGGCTGAAGGGAGATCTCCAATGCTGGAGTCTTCGAATGTTCTGACATTTGCACCGATGAGTCATGATAAGACTTGCTATTATGCGTGGTCACCTACTCTGGTGAACATCAAATTGGTTTGCTGAGACCTTGTAATTTCTTCTCATATTGCGAAGAAGAGTTACAGACTTCCTCCAAAGGGATGAGTCAGTCATTTATTCGCCAATGTTTCGGTGTTACCTTGTGCCATTCTATCTATCGAGAGACAATCCCTACAACTAGTTTATAGTTGATCGAAGTATTGGCATATGCGTCGCTGCTTTTGGGGGTGGTATCTCCGAGTCACTCGAGTATTGCGCATGGGAGAAGCATCCTCACTTGGCAGCACTGTGAGACTTTAACTGTCTCGTCGCTTGCGGGCACCTTTGTCTGTCCTCTTTTACCTCCTTAGGGAGGCTGAATCGGAGATGTCTACAGCTCATCGCAAGGTCCATGTTGTCATTTTCGGGTTGCTCTTTTGGGGTTATTTGGTGGAGCAGTGAGTTGCGTTTGTCCTTTCAGCCCTTTTTGTACATTTGCCCTTGTTCGTGGAACATCTTCTTTGGAGAAGTCGCTGAGAGGAACTCCTAAAGGGTCCATACTTTATCCGGGGTACCTTTGTTGTTTCTTTTGAGTCATCTTCTGGAGTCGGACTATTTAAGCGAGTCTTTACTGTATGTCGCATCAGATTCAGATGCCTGTAGTTTGTAGTCTTTTGTACCTCTTCTGGGTAATCATTGTTACATCTTTTCAGTAATCAATAGATTGTGTTTGCAAAATTCTCCTTTATTTCTTTAATGATCGCAAATCACATAAGCTCCTAAGAATTAAAACTCTACATTGATTATGGAAAGAAAACTAAACAACTGAATAGACTGACTATTGGCGGAGAGAGGTTGACCCAGCCTTAAAGTGAACTCGCATGGCCCTTGCTTGGAACGTGAATACCTTCAGTTAACTGCCAAGTTTCACTAACGCCGTTGAGGTTACTGAAGAGTAAACCTTGCGTGGGAGGGTCCTTTCGCACCCACTGATAGTTGTCAGGTCATGCCCTTATTTGTAGGCTGTGTCCGCATCTCCAGTAGAGTCCGCTTGCAGGGACTATTTGACTGGTCTTCTTCTGATCCGACTTCGTGAAGGATATATATTATGCCTGGAATCTCCTTCTCAATTTCTTTGATTGCCTCTCCTCTTTCCCTGGCTTGGTCCTGTCATTTCTCTGATCCCAAGAATTCCTTTAGCTTGCCCTTGCAAATCCAGTATTTGATCTCATACCTTAGACTCTTGTAGTCGTTGGTGTCATGGCCACCCTCTTTGTGGTATGAGCAATACTTGTTGTTGTCACGTTTGAGGGTGTTTCAGCGCTACTTTGGGGGCCACTTTAGATTTTCACATTTCTTCATGGAATTAAGGATGTTTGATAAGCTAGAATTGAGGGGTCATGGATCTGGATCCAATGTAGTTGGAAGATTTCTCTGGCCTGGCACAGCCAGAGTCCGACCTATTGTTGTTGCGCTTTCGCTTGTTCCTTTCATCATCTTCTCCCCTTGTTATCTCTTTTTTGTATGTAGAAACGGAGGGTTTCTTCTCTACTTCAGTTTTCTTCATTGTTGTTCTCATCTCTTCCAGGGTGTTGTACCTATGGGCGTCCTTCAGAGTTTTGCTATATCCATGGGAGTTCCAAGGTGAGGAAGTCGTAAAACTTTCCCATTCTTAGGCCCGCGGTAAAAGCCATCATGGCTGTGTCATCATTGCATCCTTCAATGAGCGTTAGCTCTTCATTGAAGCACGTGACATACTCTCTGAGCATTTTGTTAGTCTTCTGCCTCAGAGAGAGTATGTAGTGTGGGCCTTTCTAGATCCGCTGGCCTCCGACAAAGCGCGTCAGGAATTCTTTGGCCAGTGTCTTGAATGAGTCGATCGAGTTTGGCGAGTGGTTGTAGAACCATGTAGTCCTAACTTCTTCAGGATGGTAGGGAATATGTTTTGCACATCACTGAGTCAGAACCTTCTTTGAGTGACATTACATGCTAGTAATGATGAAAGTGATCGAACGGGTCACCGATCCTGTCATAGAAATCGAACTTTGGAGGGGTGAATTGTTTGAAAGAACCTCGTTCTTGATGCGGTCCATGAACGAGGGAAAAGAGAGGTGGTATAGCACGTCTGCGTCGTGAGCCTTTCGATGGAGGGGGTTCTGCGAGGCGAGCCTATATGCCTTGAAGGTCAGGTTTGCGTTGCCACCTCTAGTCCAATGAGAACTAGCAGTGGCTTGACTCTTCTGTGCTTGCTCTCTGTTGTCTATAAAGATTGGGGTATGTGCTGCTTCTGATCTCCATCGGTAGGTGGAGGGTTCTGCTGTATGAGAATCTCTACTGCTTTAGCAATCTACTGTATTTGTGACGACAATAAATCCATCACGGGGTTTGTCGTTGCTGTTGCTGGCGCGGGGGCATGATTTTATTGTTTGTGCGTTACCGGCATCGCTGAGAGCGGTGGTATAGCGCCAGTCTGAGGATTTGACGTGTCCCCTTGTTCTCCATTGTTGCGTGATCTGGTGGTCACCATCTCCTTGAATTCTGAAGAGAGATGACACTAGTGAATGGTTAGGAATTTTGTTGTCCCCATGGATGGCACCAAACTGATGCAGTTGATTTTTGCTCATTGTTTGACCTTGACTTGCTGACCTGCACAAGGAACGTACTCGAGCCACGGACCACTGTTGTGGTGGTCGATGGCACTCCGATGCTAAAGTCAGACAAAGATTCAAAAAAGGCGTAATGCTGTAAACAACAAATTTGTAGCGTACCTTAGCTTACCAACCTCATGTCTTATTTATAGAGGTGGAGTCCTGGTTCGACCCGGCCATCGGTGGCGTAGTTTAGGGAAGAAGATCTTCGTGGAGATCCTTCTCTAATTAGGAATTGTGTTATATATGAAGGGAAGTTTCCCTGTTAGACTTGTGCTTTTAGATACGCGGGAGATAGTTCTCAATCAGAGAGTTGTCTATAGATAGAAGTTTCCATGTGCGACGTATACTAGCTCTAGTATTTGTTTCCTAGTTAGAAGTAAAGTGTTGTTGTCTTGCCTGTCCGAAGCTGATCCTCGATATACTTGACCTACGAGTATTGGGGATAGTTGTGAGACGTGTGGGCTTAGCAAGCTGTAATAATTTTGGTCTGTCTGGCGGACTACATTGTGCGGGCTTGAAACTGCTTGTCTAGATCAGTGTTGGGCTAAATCTTGGGCCTGTTATTTCTCGAGATGCCGTGTATCATCAATATTCACTATAAGTTTGATGATATGAATATGTGTTTATATGAATGCATTTTCTCCTATTATAACAAGCCTATTGTACATTTTCTCGAGTGAATTAACATTTATAACAAATATAAGGGTGTGTTTGGTTGCATGGAATCTTATGTCATGGGAATCCATGGGAAGGCCTCCATATTTTATGCTAATTTGAAGTATCACTTCACATCCACCATTTAATTTTGTGATCAATGGTGGGAATGAAAGTCCCATGAACATGAGAATCACATGTCTTGGAGGATCAAGGAGTGAGATTCTCATGTTCAGGGACTTTCATTCCCACCATTGATCACAAAATCAAATGGTGGATGTGGAGTGATACCTAAATTTAGCCTAAAATATAGGGTTCCCTTCATGAATTCCCATGACATAGGATTTCATTCAACCAAACACACCCTAAGATATATTATTTTTCCTACTCTACAAACTAAACTCTCTTCATGAATTTAAGTTTGATTTGCAAATTAAAAAAGTTAAAATACGTAAGAAAAATTTGAAACTTCCTATTAAGCGTGGAGAAATTTTGAAATAAAAATCTCAAAAATATAGTAATGGAGATATGTTGCCTATTAAGTATTTTCAGATTTACCTAAATATTATTATAAAAAAAATATTTACCTAAATATTCTATGCTTGAATAACAATGATTTTCTATGCTTGAATAACAGAGATTAAAAATCAGATATGTCGGGGAAAATCTGTTGCCTACCTTACTCGAGATGATTCGATGAATATTTACCACGGGCTGGTTGCTTTATGCTGGATAAACTGCACCGCTCCTGGATGTACAAGATCTGGACTAGACGAGGGGTGTACTAGCAAAAATATTCCATGCCCAAGTCAGAATGAGGTAGAGAAAATTGCCAGTTTGAGCTAGGGGTGGGCACGGGACGGGATGGGACGAGATATACTCATCCCTATCCCATCCCGTTCATACGGGATCGGGACGGGACGGGATGGGAAAAACCCCATCCCGACCTCGTCCCATCCCAAACGGGTTCGGGACGGGATGGGACGGGACGGGATCAGCGGCATCCAAAAAATTTGAAGCAACATCCAAAAAATTTGAAGCAACATTTGCCAAAAAATTTGAAGCAACATCCAAAAAATTTGAAGCAACATCCTTGCTCTTGTAAGTTTTGACATATTCTTGTTAGTTGTTCCCCTAAGAGGGTAAGTTGCTTCTGAAAAATGACATTGTTTGTTTTCAACTTCCATTTGAACAGGCTTTGCGTGGGGTATATGCCAAGGATGTTCATGTCAGGCTTGCTTGTCTGAATGCTATAAAGTGCATTCCTTCTGTTTCTAGCCGTTGCATTAGTCAGAATGTTGATGTTGCAACAAGCATATGGATTGCTCTTCATGACTCAGAAAAGGTTTGGAAGTGCAATCATGTTTATTCTTATAGCGATCAATATATATCTATTCGTATGAACGGTGATGTAATTTGTTAGTGATTGAATGGTGAATAGAAAATAATAATAACAGAAATATAGTTTCATTGATTATGTATTGCAGTAATAATAACAGAAATATAGTTTCATTGATTATGTTTTGCAGAAATAACGGTGTTTAATTAAAGATTTTCTAAGAATATGATTTTCCAATTATTTTGCATATGAAACGAAGATCCAAGTCCTTTTTCTTTTCTTTTTTTTTCCGGAAACTCAGACATCATATGAAGTGTTAGTAATATTCTATTTGATTATGTTTTGCAGAAATAACGGTGTTTAATTAAAGATTTTCTAAGAATATGATTTTCCAATTATTTTGCATATGAAACGAAGATCCAAGTCCTTTTTCTTTTCTTTTTTTTTCCGGAAACTCAGACATCATATGAAGTGTTAGTAATATTCTATAACTGAGCAGCCTTTACTGGATTCATCCAGTAATACAAGAGTGAATCTGGTATAGACTTGGGGACCCCCTTGGTTTGATTCAGGATGTTCTTGATTTTAACTTGGGATGTTAGGATGGGAAAATGAAGGTAGCACTGAGTGGGGGAGTGTCTGAATGAACTTCTGTAACTTTATGTACGTTTTAGATGTTGCATGAACTGTGAGATATTCATGGAGATGTGTGAGATATTCATGGAGATGCTAAAAAATTAAATATGTTATATACATCAGTATATTTGTATGGGCATCCACAATTCTAAAATAAATAATTAAATAAAAATATTAATAATTAATATTAATAAATTAGTTCGGGACGAGACGGGATTGGCGGGATTGAAAATCTTCATCCCATCCCATCCCATTCTAGATCGGGACGGGACGGGATCGGGATGAAATAATTCAATCCCATTAAGACCCGGAAAAATCGGGACGGGATCGGGACGGGAACGGGATCGCGGGATGGGATGCCCACCCCTAGTTTGAGCTAAGATTGATTACCTTCTTGTAGTTGTATACAAGGCATCATATATGGGCAGGGTTGTACCTGTTTGGCTGGGACTAAAACTCCTTATTCAATTAGCATATTTCAGGAATAAATTGTTTAATTGCAATTTTAAAGAATAAACTATCTTATCTTTCAAGGAATTTGTTTCCAATCTCTTTGGAGCTAATTTGGACTATGCACAGTCCTATGTGACCAATTGTCCCAGTTTAATAGGATTCTAGCTACCCACTGTATTGGGCGTATTTTTTGAAAATGGGGTGCACTAAACCTGTATTGGTGCTCTAATCACAATCTGGAGTGTTTATAATATTGCTGGAGCCGGGATGTCCTGAGCGGGTATAAATGCATGTACCCAGCATGGTGATACCTAGCTATAACATGATGCTTGTTAGCATGTTGGTACATATCCCACGGCAAATGCCTTGGTAAAAATCTTGAGGTCATGATGGTTCATCCTAGGGGTGGGCATTTAGGACCGAAAGCCCGGACCGAACCGACAACAAGATCGATCGGGTTGGTTCGGATCGGTTTTTATTAATTATAAATTTTTCGATTTTAAAAGCCCGGCTCGACCCAAAGTTTCTGGTCCGAGCCTCGATTTTCATTTCTGAAGCCCGTCGGGTAACCGGCCCGGTCCGACTCCTCGACTCCCTATAAAACAAACTATAAATTAGATAATGGGAAATTCTAATTGGACAAGCCCATAATGGGAAATTCTAATTAGACAAGCCCATAATTAGATAATGGAGAGACTCCCTATAAACAAAGTTTGTTGATGTTGACAGAGAGCAGGGCGAGAGCAAGGAGCAGGGCGAGAGTAGACGAGAGAGCAGGGAGCAGGGCGAGAGCAGACGAGAGCTGGGAGACGAGAGGGACAGAGATGGAGAGAGCAGGGAGACGAAAGGGACAGAGATGGACGAGAGGGACAGAGATGGAGCGAGGAGACCATTATGCAGATTTTGTTAAAGAATAGAAGAAGAATGCGGTCTTCGATGGTGTTGATGGTGCGGTGTTTGGCGATCGATGGTGATGTTGCGGTGTTTGGCGGTCAATGATGCGGTGTTTGGCGGTTTGATGATGCGGTGTTTGGATGCTGATGGTGTTCGATGTTGATGCTGATGGTGTTCGGATCTCAGATGTTTGGCCACACAGTCAGTTTGAATGGAGAAATATGAGATCCGGCCTGATGGTTTGATTTGTTTTGGATCTCGTATTGTTTTCTTCTTCTTAATGTACTGAGTGAATGAGTGAGTGGTTTGTGGCTGGTTGGGTGGTGGTGTAGATGAGAGATGAGAGTTGTTGATACTTCTTTTACTGCTCTGTATTTGAGATCCCAGCTTTCTCACATCTGAACCTAGACTGGCCCGATTCGACCCGAGAATTCGGTTAACCGAGATCCGATTAACTGGCCTTATTCGGTCCGGTCTCGGTTTTCAAATTTCAGTTTTAAAAAAATTCGGTCCGAACTTCGGTTTTTGGTTTTCGGGCCGATTACCCGGACTTGCCCAGCCCTAGTTCATCCTATAACTTAGCACATAAAAAGTATCTTGTGGTGCAAATGACTACAATATACCAAGTTGGCACATGCATTGAGGTAGAGACCTCGATCGGATCTTGAGACATTGTTATGACTGTATTGCAAGATTTTGAGAGCCACTGAGGCACATGTCATGGAAAATATTTGGTACTCACATGAGATATTTTGTTAGTGGTAACTCTTATTTTTATTGCCAAAACAAAGTTGTTATTTGTGGGCTATGAATGTGCGAAGACTTAGAAACTGTATAATTTGATATTACGACTAATAAATCAAGATTTCTCAAACTCAATTCTGACTACAACTCGGGGGTGTGCACGACTAATAAATCAAGATTTCTCAAACTCAATTCTGACTACAACTCGGGGGTGTGCCTACATGGGTCTGCTCCTACTCTGTTCCAAAACGAAATAAAAAAATTAACACAACCAAAAAGAAAAACTATGGTAGTCCCTTTACTCTTTCACTTAATCGCTATCATTTACGTAAATGATACTATTTAAGGGGGTCTACAGACAATTGATCCATGCTCTATGCATTTTTTTTTCCACTTTTCTAGTTTGAGTAGATTTATAAAGGCTCTAAGTTTGAAAGCAACTCCTTCTGGTAGTTGATCATGGTTCCAAGCTTTCACGTTTTTTTTTGGAGACCCTTCTGTTGCATCCTCTCCACTAGAAGTGATGTTGCTTCCGGGGTCCAACAAGGGTTGACCCATGTTTTTCCCTCAATAAAGGCCTTATGATTAACAACCTACTCGGTATATACAAGTTCTAATTGCAAGACTTTGAGGGTGTTTGTTTTTGCTTATGAAAATAATCAAAATTCTTAATAAAAAATGGGACACCCTGTTTAGGGTGTTTGTTTTTTGTTCTAACTTCTGATTGGAGTAAGCAACATGGGTGTGTTGATCACTTAGCATTGAATACTTAATGAAAAATCATTTCAATAAAAATCTCACAATATATTTGTAATGACTATTGTGCTACCCTTATTTTCCACCAACCATCCCCTCTTCTCTACCTCCTTTCTATCACACGAGCAAATTGACACCGCTGCCGCCACTACCACCGCCATCTCCTCCCCTCCCCGTTCTTCTACTTCCTTTTCTCCCTTATCTTGTTTTTCTTGAGATTGTATGAGGAATGGAGAGGGATATAGGGTTTTTTTTTGTAGTGAAAGGGGATCTCCAAGGTGTTTGGAGGAAATAAAATAGGTGGAAAAGGAGAGTTAATGCTAGTGATTTGTGATGGCGGTAGAAGTTGTGGTGGGGAAAAAAACTTCAAATTAGCAGCTAAAAATAAACACCTTTAAATTTACAGCTTCTAAGCAGCTCATTCAGAAGTGAAACAAAAAGTTCATTTAGAACTTTCAACGCCAATTAGAATTTAGCTTCGGAATACTTGGAAAAAACAAACACCGCCTTTATCTCTATCCTCTGTATTTGAAAGCTTGAAACAAAAACCCTACATCTCAGAAGTGTTGATTTGAACCACAGAACCAGTCTTATTTTCTACTGATTGAGGTATATACTTCACCTTGGTAGTGGAAACCCTGCCAACATAGATGCCCAACACATAGATTTAGTACTTGGGTTTGTTTTCTCTTTGCCATATCAGCAAGAGCCCTAAGATTAGATGCTCGTGCACTTCTTGTTTGATTTACATCATAATACAAAAGATATAGCATAATTAGTGCATAATAAACGAAGATTTACCCGAATTCATGATATGCAATTGCGTGAACAAGTTCCAATAGACGCAATTTCTCTTCTTGCCTTTTCCTTTCAGTGTTCCTTTGTGATGGAAAAGAACAATCAACCATGGCAGAGAGAGGACTGCCCTTTTAATTTCCCTTCATGTAACTGCTTCCATCAAGCAGTTAATATAACCACCATAACATGATTGGGCGATCTGTTAGGAAGTTAACATTCTCCCACTTGGCCCAAAACAATAATTGAATTATTCATGTCGAATGAGTAATACTCGCCATAAATCTCTAAGATCAAATGGTTACAACAACATCATAAGTAAAACAAACTACAAATATGAGTCATGGCAATTTATGTTATTAATCAACATATTTCCTTCCATGTACTACAAATCAATAATCAATTTAACATAATAAAATGAATTCATAAAAATCCACATGATGTCTCTGCAATTATTCAAGAGACTAATCTTGTCCACATTCAATCATTACATCGATGTACATAAATAGTTAAGACTTAAGACAAGATACATTAGAAACACATAAATTATATCCAAAAGGTGAAATAGAGCGTGAACATCAACATGCATAAAACATAATCCATCATATATTATCATGTACAATAAAAAACTACTCTCAAGACCCATTCTGTTGGTATGTTCCATAATTGTCTTTGGAGATAATCCTTTGGTTAATGGATCTACAACCATAAAGTTAGTACTAATTTGCTCTATAAACACTCTTTGTTTCCAACTTCATCTTTAATGATATGATATTTCAAATCCATGTGTCTTGCTCTTTAGAATACTCATCACTTTTTGAGAAAATGACGGCTACGGAGTTATCACAATAAATTTTCAGCGGCCTATGAATGGTACCAACAATCTCGAGCTCTGACATAAAATTTCATAGCCATAAAGCTTGAATGGTGGCTTCAAAGCATCCACAAATCCAGCTTCCATAGTTAATGCATCTATTATGGATTCTTTTCCACATTTCCATGATATATATGGCTCCTCCATCTAGCAAAAATAAGTAGCCAAAATTGAATTTTTGATCATCAACACATTCTGTAAAATCAGAATCTAAGTAGCTAATGACCTCAAGACTCTCTGATCTCCTATATGTGAGCATGTAATCCTTTCTACCTTGAAGGTATCTCGTCACTTTCTTTGTAGCTTTCCAATGATCAAAACTTGGATTCTCCTTGTATCTGCCTAGTACACTAGTAGCAAAACTGATATCTGGTATTGTGCAGGTTTGAGCATACAATAATCTTTGAACTGTAGACGAACAATTAACTTTTTCCATCCTGTTATGTTCCCATTTATTTTTTGGACATTGCATTAAACTGAACTTATCCCCTTTTTGAATGGGAACTTGACTCAGTGAGCAATTGACCATCCCAAATCTCTCTAGAATTCTTTCTATATAGGCTTTTTGAGACAAACCTAACAATCTACGTGAACGATCCCAAAATATTTTTATTCCAAGCACGTAATTTGCCTCACCCATATCCTTCATTTCAATTTTTTGAGAGAGAAAGTCTATGGTTTTATACAATAATCCAATGTCACTACTTGCTAGAATATATCATCAACAAACAAAATAAAAAAATATGAACTCACTCCCACTAACCTTTAGATAAATACACCGGTCAACGATGATTTCATGAAATCCAAAAGAGATGATGGTATCATTAAACTTAAGGTACCATTGTCAGAAAGGTTGCTTAAGTCCATAGATTGACTTCTTAAGCGTGCAAGCCAAATGTTCTTTTCTTTCAATGGAAAATCCTTCAGGTTGTACCATAAATACTTCTTTATCTAAACTTCCATTTAAAAACGTTGTTTTCACATCCATTTGGTGTAGATCTAAATCAAAATGAACAACTAATGCCAAGATAATTCTGAGTGAGTCCTTCATGGATATCAGAGAGAAAGACTCTTTATAATCATAGTCTTCTATTTGAGTGAACAATTTGGCCCCAAGTCTAGCTTTATATCATTCTATTTTGTCCTTTGAGTTGCGTTTGGTATTAAAAATCCATTTGCAACTCACATTCTTGTATCCTTTGGGCAATTCAATGAGTTCCCATACCTCATTTTAAGCCATTGAGTTAAATTGATTTTTCATAGCTTCAATCCATTTTTCAGAATTTGGCTTGTGAAAACGATACCAGATCTCTAGATGTCCCAACATCATAATTAGATTTTTGGAGATAAACCACATAATCATTAGCAATAGCATGCTTTCTTATCCTTTTAGATCTTCTTAATGTTATTTGTGGTTCGGATGCAATTTTATCATTTGCGACAATCTCATTATGGAGTGGAGAGTCATGTGCTTGTGGCTCCAAGTCATTATGATGATCAATAACTAGAGGAACAATGATTGGTGGTTCAATAATTTATTGTTGTGGATTGACGAGACATGCATCAACCATGAGAACAACAATCTTGTTAAAAACCATAGGAAATGAAACTTACACTCAAATTCTTTAATTGCCACATTTAGAGTTTTATCACTCCTATTGACTTCACCATTCTCAAAGAATCTGGCCTTATCGGTTTCTACAATCCTTGTATGGTGGTTAGGACAGTAATACCTATACCCTTTGGATTTTTCAGGGTAACTAATAAAGTAGTCACTAATTGTCCTTGAATCCAATTTTTTTCCATGTGGATTGTATATTCTAACTTTTGTTGGACAACCCCAAGCATGCAAGTATCTCAAACTAGGTTTTTTTCCTATCCATAACTCAAAAGGAGTTTTAGGAATTGACTTACTAGGAACCCCATTTAATAAATAAACAACAATTCTTAATGCGTACATCCACAAAGACAAGGGTAAGGAGGAATTACTTAAATACTTGTAACCATGTCTATAAGAGTACGATTCCTTATTTCAGCTACGCCATTCTGCTGAGGCGTGTCAAGCTTTGTGTATTGAGCACAAAAACCTTTACGTTCAAGAAGTTTAGCAAACGAGCCTGGGTGTTGCCCCGATTCATCATAATTTCCATAGTATTCGCCACCTCTATCAGACTTTATGATTTTCACTTTTCTATCTAATTGTCTTTCAACCTCAGAGACATATACTTCAATGGTGTTCACTGCTTGAGATTTATCATTCAGCAAATAAATATAAACATAAGGTGAAAAATCATCTACAAATGTGGTAAAATACATTTCTCCACCAAATGAGGAAGCATCAAAAGGCCCACAAATATTTGTATGAACAATCTCAAGAAGTTCCTTACTCCTTGTGGCACCTTTCTTCGTGTGTTTGGTTTGTTTTCATTTGATACAATCCATGCACACACCAAGATCAGTAAAATCAGGATTTTGAAGAATCGCATCTTTTACTAATTTTTGCATTCTATCTTGAAAGATGTGTCCCAACCTTCTATGCCACAAGTTTGAGGAATTTTCATCAAAAGGCTACATTTAGCACCAACACAATATATAGGGCAAGAAGTGAGGCAGCAAAAAAAATCAAGTTTTAATTTATATAAGCCATCACATAAAATACAAGAACTAACTCATGAACCTTTCTTAAAAAGGCTAAAACATCCATTCCCAATCTAAAAAGTGTAACCATCAACATCAAATTTAGCTAATGAGACTAGATTTCTGGAAACTGAAAGTACAATAAAGAATTTTAAGTAAATCTACATAATGCCCGGTATCCAAGAACAAACGATAAGTGCCAATAGCTTCAATGGGAGTTTTGTCCCAATTTTCCATGAACATAAAGTTCTCTTGTAGGTTTGTGGTTCGGGTTGTAAGGAATCCCTGCAAAGTATTGGAAACATGAGTTGTAACTCCTGAATCTACCCACCAAGTATTGGAAGGAACTTCAGTAAGATGAGTTTCAAATACATAACGTGAATCAATACCTTTCTTTTCGAACCATTCCTTCCCCTTCAGACAATCCTTCTGAAAAAGGCCAAACTTCCTACATAAGTTGTAGTTAATACCCCTTTCCTTATGATGATTGTGGTCTTTCTGGGTAGTATTATCTTTCTTATGAGCCTTCCCTTTAAAGCTTTTGGACTTTCATGGTTTATCTTCAACCTCTTGAGCAACCATGTGAATTGAGTTTTGTCCCATGGTCTTCAGCCTTGCCTCCTCTTGAACAAGCATATTACCTAATTCATTTATATTCCAATTATCCTTCATAGTATTCTAGTTAATTTGAAATTGGTCATATTGAGGAGGTAATGAGTTCAAGATAAATTGAACGAGGAAAAACTCATCAACAGACATTCCCAATGTCTTAAGCTGTACTGTCAAATTTGTCATTTCAAGAACATGTTCATACATACCACTTGAAGTATCATACTTCATCGAAGTAAGTCTAGCCATCAGAGTTCCAACAAGAGACTTATCTATAGACTTGAAACGTTCTTCAACATTAGTGATAAACTCTTTGGGAACTGCAGTTGGTGAGAGTGTGGTCTTGATGTTGTTTGCTATTGTCATAACGCATAAACTGAGGCTTAACCCGTTGGATCTTCATGCATTATATATTGCTCTTTCATCAGCGCTACTGGTCTCAAAAGGTGCAACGAGTTTTTCAGTCCTGAGAGCAACATTAAAGTCCAAAACACCAAGGGTGAAGTGGATCTGCTCTTTCCAGTTTGAAAAATTCAGGCCATTAAGCATAGGGATGGAGTATGCATGCGAATACAGAGGGACGGAAATTGATGCTGCAATAATAATACAAAATATGCCCACTACATTAATTCTATGAATTTCATAATTTTAAGCACATGTATGCACATTAAGAATAACATAACAACAATCTACCTTTGGAAATAATCTAATGTCATGTTATTTTACTATTATGGTGTTATATGTCACCTTGTAGGAATAAATAGTCAGGTGCACACATTAAACACGATTGCTTCATTTGGGTAAACGTTCCTATCTTATGAATTACACTCGATATTTATCCTACTCCAAGAAAATGATTATTAGAAATGTGGTGCACCTTTGGGCCAACCGTAATTTTCTAATAATCAAGGACTTGCATGTTGCAGAAATTATTCTTATCACTAAACACATGGAAATCTATGTTAGGATATCATGAATAAACTTGTTTTCTAGTCACATTCCAGTTGGGCTACTTTGGTAGCTACCAAACTGTATCTTAATAGAGAAAACAAGTCATTTTTTTGCATAAAAATCATATGTGAGCACTTGCATCCATATTAATAATTAATCTCTAATTTACAAGCAATTACATGAAACATGGATGCTATTAAAAAAAATACTTTAGGTGCTCATTAATTACATAAAACAAGTAATTTGGATTTTATGAAATCCAACTTAATGTCATGAACAAGGCTTACATTATTAATTTCTACAAGGTCCAAACCATAAAAATGTAACAGTCCATTTAATTCTAACCGAACAGGACTCATAAAATAAGGCGGCTGCTAAATAACACCACCATTTTTTCTAATGGAGACCACTACCCCATATTTTTGTTTTTTCTACTAAAGGACACTATATAAACAAAAAAACCTAACCGTAACCCCTCTTCTCCTCTCTCACTCTCTTCTTCATCAACCCCACCGCTACCACCCCTCCTCTTCCCCACCTCCTCCTCCCATCTTCTTCCCACCTCTTCCTTCTCCTCATCCTCCCCTCCTCCTTTCATCCCACCTCCTCCCATCTTCTTCTTCATATATTTTTTTCCTTATTGGCATTGTGGTGGTGGTGGTGGCTAGGTGGGGGTGAAGGGGAGGAGGATGACGAGGAGGGGTGGCAGTGGCCCTCTCCTCCACCTTTTTTATTTTTATTTTTATTTTTCCTTCTTTTCCCTATGGTGTGGTGGTGGTGAAGGGGAGAAGGAGGATGGAGGGTGGCAGTGGCCTGCTCCTCTCCCTCAAATTTTATTCCCTTCTCCCTGTGTCGTGGTAGTGGTGGTGTCTAGGTGGCACTGAAGGGGAGGAGGAGAGGTGGAGGTGGCCTGATTTTTTTCTTCATGTTGCGTGGTGATGGTTGTGAAGGGGGGGGGGAAGAGGGGTGGTGGTGGCCTCTTCATTTTTTCCTCCTTCGCCCTCGCAGCGGTTCCTGCGAATGGGAAACCCTCACTCGTTGGAACCGTTGTGAGGGAAAAAAATTGGTCCCTCGCGGCGGTTCATGCGAATAAGGAATCCAAATTCGCCCAAATTTCTACGTGTGTCTTATTCGTAGGAACTGCTTCAAGGGACAAATGTTTTTGCCTTCATGGCAATTCTTGCATATGGGGAACCCCACTAGCAGGAACCACTGTGAGGTCGAAGGAAAAAATGATGAGGAAGAGGCCACCACCACCCCTTCTCCTCCCTTTCACCACCCCCACCACCTCGCCACATCCAGGGAGGAAAAAAAAGGAAGAGAAGAAGAAAATAAATAGAAGAATAAAATAAATAGAAGAAGAAAATGGGAGGAGGTGGGACACCGCCACCTCTCCTTTTCCTCCTCCCCTTCACCACCAACACCTTGCCATAGGGAGGAAAAAAAAGAAAGAAAAGAAGAAAAAAGATGAGAGGAGGTGGGGCACTACCACCTCTCATCCTCCTCATCTCCCTCCCCTTCACCACTACCGCCTCACCACCGCCACCTTTCCATCACCACCACCACCACCACTTTTCCACTGTCAGGGAGAAAAAATAGGAAGAAAAAAAGAAAAAAATAAAAAGAAGAAGATGGGAGAAAGATGAGAGGTGGCGATGGTAGTGGTGATTGAAGAAGAAGAAGAAAAAGAAGAAGAATAAGGGAAGGAGAGGAAGGGAAAAGGAGGAGGAAGGGAAGAGGAAGTGGAGGAAGAGGAGGATGTCTTCGTGATGGTGAAGGGAGAAGGAGAAGGTGGCGGCGGTTGATGGAGAAGAGAGGGAGAGACGAAGAAGATAGGAGGGGAAGTTAGAGTTTTTTCCCTTTTATAGGTGGTGTCCTTCAGTAGGTGGTGGTGTCCTTCAGAAAGTAGGGATTTGGTGTCCATCAGAAGAAATGGTGGTGTTATTTAGCAGCAGCCTAAATAAACAAGTCTAATTGAATAATAAAATAGTAACAGGCCCAATAATTAAAATTGGTCCAATAGGCCCAACATAACCCATCAAGTCCAACACGACTGATTCGGATCATTTGGATCGAACCAGTTCATTTGGATCCAAATCTGACCCGGTTGCAACAGTAAACATGCTTAATTAATTAACCAGGCCCAAATGAATTCAAAATTACAACCCAATAGAATTCAAAATTAACAGGTTTAATGCTAAATTTCATTAGTCCAATATGAATCAGTACAGGCAATGAAAATAAACAAATTAAACTTAAATGAAATTTATTTTAATTTGGTATCATTTAGGCTCCGTTTGGTACACTGTAAAAAATATGCACTTTACAAAGTAATGCAAATGCATTTCACATACCTTATGTTCTCCCATATAAATATATTATATTACATATATTTTCTTCAAATATGAAACTCAATAATATGTAAGAAAAATAAAAACTCTTTGATAAGTGGACTCCATTGAGTTCCATATAATAAGAACTCTTAAAAATTTGGACTCTATTAATAATATAGTCTAACTTGTGAATGTGAGAGTTCTCTGCAAAAGAATTTATGACTTTTTATCCAGTAAAATAATGCGGGATCTCACAACATGAAGATGCGAAGGTTATGTATTTTAATTTCATAACCGTTTTACATAAATCTTACCAAGCACCTATGTCAAGGAGATAAAAAGGAAGCTCCTGGCATCATCTATGTCCTTCATGGGATCGGTCCCGAGGGAGAGCAATCCAACAGGTCCCTCAAAAGGACGCTGACCAAGATGCGAACGCCACTCAGTGCAACATGCACGAGTTCAGAGCCCCATCCCACCATTGACATTTACGGATAGGGATCTCTAGGGTGTACATTCTCCTTATAATGACGTTCTGGTCATCTCCGTCCTCATTGCAAAGTGGGAGGTGAAAATGGCCTTGGTGGATACAGGAAGCTCGCTTAATGTCATGTTTCTCAGTGCATTCCGAAACATGCAACTCCAGGAGAAAGACTTACCCCCGCCACTCACCCCATGGTTGGGTTTTGTTTAGAGAAATGCTTCCCCATCAAGAAGATCAATCTAATGGTGGTGGCGGGAGAGCCACAATTGCGAAAGTACCTTGTCCAAGAATTTATGGTGGTTGACGCTCCGTCCACCTACAACATTATTCTGGGAAGGCCTTGGCTTCATCATATGGAGGCAGTAGTTTCCACTCTACACCAATGCATCAAATACAGAACCAACCAGACCCAAAGAAATATCTGAAGAGATCAACCTGTAGGAAGAGACTGCCATTATGCAGCCTTGAAACAACTAAATTGCTACCGGTTGTTGCTCGAGTCCGCGGAACAGACATGTCAGGCACCAAGCCTAGACAAAATAGGAGAATTAATCTGCTCAAAGATATAGAAAGCCTCGACAGCCGAAGTACAGCTATGTGGATAGCCGGAATTCAGAGCTGGAGAACCTATCCAGACTAAAGTAGAGCTAAGTAACGATACTTCAGCAAACGAACGCCTACTCCAAGAGTTGATAATCAACAAGCAACCACCCGCCAGCACGAAGTCCACTTTTCAATTACTTCATTAGCTTTGGCAAGACACTTAGCTAGAGGGACTATGCAATCCGAGCCAAGACCATACACGCCTCCTTGAAGGCCGGGTTAGCTTTGTCCCCGCTCGGAGTTAAATTATTTTGTCGCTTTGATTTTTTTTTTCCATTTTAGAAGAGTTATTCATACCAGATATATTACAGAAATAAAACAGATTTTATTGATTGGAATGAAAGTTATTACAAAACTTGTCGACCAACTAGACAAAAGTTTATGCACTATTGTGCAACTATATACGACGGTGTACGTGCTAGGACCACAGTCTGACTAGTTTGCTTATAATAGCAACAACAACTGCTAGTCTGATATATAGCCAGACCACCAGACAGAGTGAATTATACTCCCCGATTTCTAAGAAGAATCTGATCAGGGTTGCATAGAATGATCACTGACAGATCAATCGCACGACTTCCTAACCTAACAGAGCCCTTCGTCTGACGACTAATGTCGTGATAAGAAAAAGTAGATATAAGCTAGCAGGGAAAGTAAAAGAAAAATGCACGAGTATAGAATGCTCTATTCATTTGCACGCCAAAATATACAAGGTCTACTCCTCATGGGGAAGAGAGTCAGATACAACAGAGCAGATTTAGCAGGAGACACATCTGCACGTACTGCCTTTTGATCGCCCTCATCGGGGTCACCTTCCTCTTCGGACGGATTAGATGCCACTCCAAACTCCGCATATGCTACATCTTCCTAATATGAGATATCCCAATCAGGATGTTCCTCTTTCATAAACTTCAACAGCTCCAGCCTTCCATGCACGACTCTGCTGAACTCAAATGTGTCCTAAGACTTGAAAAGCTTCTCCTAGCACATCCTTGATTCAGCAAGCTTCCGCTCCAGCTTGCCTAACAGCATGTCAGTCTTGGACTGCTCGACGCCCAGCTTATCATTAACAACACTTAGCTTATTCTGTGCCAGAAGGAGCTGCTCCTCCGCGGTCCGTGCGCTTTTGGCTTTAAAATCTACATCAGCCTCCAACTGCTGACATTGGATAACACAATCAGACTCTTTCTTGGCCTTCTCGATGTTTAGAGCCTGTATCTCAGCCTACATTCTGACCACAGTTTCCTAGGCAAATTGTAAGTCACGACGGGCAATGTTCAGTTCATTCTCGAACCAATCCCTTGCGGACACTGCCCCTGCCAGGTCAGACTCAAGCATTTCTCAGTGAACCCTCTGAGTCTCCAACCTTGTGCGCCAGGACTCCGTTCCAACATCTGAGTAAGCTTCGAGTTGCTTTGTCAATGATTCAATCTCGTAGAGAGCGTTAGAGTATGACTTTTCCAAGTTGCAAAGACTTGCTCAATGGTATACTCCCTCTCACGAGCGGCCTCAACTTCAGTCCTACCTACGGTCACTTGATTAAGGTATGACATCCCCAACACGAGATGTTTCTGCCCTTTATCCATAAGCTCTCCCAGCGTCTCTCCTTCTGGCTTCGGAGCATAGTTCGCCAGCCAATCATTATATTTGCTAATGTGCTTCTTAGAAGCATAAGAAATATCAACCTCTTGATGCCAAGCTTCGTTGCTCATCTTAACCACATCCGGAGCAAAAAGACTGATTCGCGCATTCGGATGGAGGTCATTCGGGACCGGAATCACTCCAGCATCACTTTTCACTGTCCTCACTGCATCAAGATCCTTATCTAGAACTTTCCCCATATTCACGGCGATCGGCTCTCTTTCACGAGCCGACTCAGAATCAGTTGACGGGGAAGAATGAAGCAATTTATTCTTCAGACCCGTCGTTATCTCAATATGAGGATGGGAGCAAGACGGAGGACAGCATGGGCGACGCAGAGGGGACCTGTTTCCATAAGGACGATGGTCAAGCGACTATTTAGCTAGCCTAGCAGGGCCACAAACGAAGCCTTTCAAAGAAAAGGGACATTCTAGTCCCACACCAGACGAAGCTTCCACGTCCGCTTGCAACAACGCATTGTTCAGAACCTCCGCCTGCTCTGTACTCAACTTTGTTACATCTTCAACCCCAACCATTTGCAGATACTCCCACTCCAAGTCAGGAAGGGAAATGGGAGCCTTTGCCCGAACATCATGCCCCTCGAACACATCAAATTCCACTACAACGAACGATTCAAGAACCTGTCCAACAGCTTCACACCCTTCGGATGAAGCTGAACGCCTATGAGCGGACCTAGACACAACACGAGGCCTCTTCAGACGAACAGGAAAAGGAAGCGCCTCACTTAGTTCTGCCCTCCTTGAAGGGCTCAGGAAATTAATCTTTGGAAACTTCCTCTTCTTCTAGGAAGAGACACCTTCAGGCTTTGGCTTCGAAACCCTAAAATGAGTAGGAGTCTCATGCCAATGAGCCCCCCACAGTCAACTATGCTTGATGTTGGAAGACTTAATAACGTCCTTTATCCTCAGGCGAGGCATGTCGCGAAATGCGTCCAGAGCCACTTTATCCTCAGTAGAAAGAAATGAAGTTGGGAATTTCCTTACCAAAAACACATAGGTCAATCTAATATGCAGTTAACACAAGCAAGATCAGAAACATAAATGAACTTACTCAGCTGCCTGAATTTTTGCTCGACTAGACAACTAGCAAGCTCAAAACACTTCGAGTATGCCAGGGATCATTGTCCAAACATGTGGCAATAGTGACCGAACCAGCTGATGATACATCAAACTGTCATCTGATTAGCACTGTACACGTGACATGATAATTTCATCAAGTAAAACAAAGCAAGCCTGATTGTACACTCAATCCAACAAGGCCAAGAAAACATTAAGCTCATTATCGACAGGATTCAAAAGGTCAGACCCAAATTGCAACATGCCACTAAGCCCATACGTCACGCGGTCAAGCCCATTACTCGTAAGCCCTGATAAGGTAAGTACCTGCAAGATCGACCCAAGACATGCAGGCCAACAGTACTTTGGTTTCGACTAGGAAACAAATACTGAAGTATAAGTTGGGCAATGAAACTTCCTTGCATGGACAACACTTAGAAAGGAAAAACACTCCCACAGATCTAGGAGCACAAGTCGTGTAAGAAAACTTCTCTACATGGACAACTTCCAACAAGGAAATGATTTTTAACAAGATCTTTTTTCCTAAACTACGCCACCAAAGGCCAAGCCGAACAAGGACTCTCATATTGTAAAAGAGAGATAAGGTCGATGAACAAAGGTACGCGACAAATACCCAATTTACAGCTTTAAGCTTCTCCTAAGCCTTATCTAACTTAAGCATTAGAGTGTCATCGACCATCACACAGTGGTCTTTGGCTCACGTGTGTTCCCTGTGTTGGTATAGGTAACGGCGAGGAAGGAGAGCAGAAATCGACTACATCAGCCTTGTTGTCGGTAAATGAACTTAGAAATGTATCCTTAAAGACACGATGTGACTCAGACTCTAGAAATTTGTATTACAATACTATTTTTATGTTATGAATCATGCATCTAGGATTATGCAAATATTCATTATTGTGTGGCATGGCTTCATACTACATATTGTATTGATGTTCGTATTTAGTTTACTAGCACCAACTAGCTTTGTGCTTTGTTGACCCCGCATGGGGTGTGCTTTTATTGGAGTGCAAACAATGTTGTTCCTGGTGATTGTGCCGCTTATGCCCAGTCTCCAGTTGTAGATTCATTTTGTGATGTTTAGTCTTGTCCACCCTATGCGAGTATGTTTGTGTTTTTTAGTATTGTCTACCCTGCCAGTCACCTCATGATCGGGTTTAGCAAAGATAAGTGTTTCCCCATCGAAATAATCAGACTAACAGTAGTGGCGGGAGAGCCACAACTACAAAAAGTCATGTTCCAGGAGTTCATGGTAGTCGATGCCCCATCCATCTACAATATCATTTTTGGGAGGTCTTGGCTCTATCAGATGGAGTATGTAGTTTCCACTTTGCACCAGTGCAATAAGTACCTTGCCAATCAGGCAGAGAGGGCCATTCGAGGAAACCAACCGTTAGCAAGAGACTACTACTATGCAGCGTTAAAACAGCTGGATTGTTAGCAATTGCAGCTTGGGCCCACGGGTCAGACATATCAGAGCCCGAGCCCAAAAATGAGAAAAGAATCGCCCCACTCGGACGATGAGACCTTTGTCATTCCGAGGGGAAGACCCAATGTCCACCAACTAGACTTGCCGGCTAATGCCATCTCAGTGAAAAAGAAAAACGGAAAATGGAGAGTTCGTTTGGATTACACAAGCCATAATGAGTTTTGTCCGAAAAACAGATCTTGAATGCCACGTCTAAATACAACCCTCTAAGCTCCATGGACGCTTATTTCGGACACAACCGGATGCAACTGCACCTCCAGGCCTAAAAAAAACCTCCTTCAAAACTAAAAAAGGGGCATACCACTATTGGGTGAGTACGTTCGGTTAACTGAGTGCGGGAGCAATGCATCAACGACTGATAAGCCGGATGTTCAAGGAACGAATTGGCAAAGTCATGGAGGTTTATATAGACAACTAAACACATCTAACCAATCCAGTTCATACGAACCAGAACATGGCCCTGACAATCGAGAATCGGCTAAATAATTAGTCGGGATCTAACTCTTAAAAGACTATCCGTCTGTCACTATAGTTCAATACAAGGCTAGGTAGCAACACATTGACAGACCAACTCCTACTTAGAAAGTGAGCAACAAGCAAGAAATGGCCTGCCTACATGAAGATCATTTTTTAGTGACTTCACTATCATCGACGAATCGTGTTATTTCGTTAAGAGAACTATACAGTCTGAGTTAGGATCACACGCGTCTCATTCGAGACCAGATTGGCATAATCCCTGCTCATAATTAAACTATCTCATTGTTTGTTTTTTTTTACAGTCTAGGGGAATGGTTCACACAAGCCAATATGATACAAATTCATTTAGGAATAAAAAGAAAATTCTAAAAATGGACTTTATTGATTACTAATAAAGTTGCTACAATACTTGACCAACTGCTTGTACAAAAGTTTACACACTACAAGTATTTAAGCATGGTGCAAGTAAGGATCCGCTAAAGCGCACGTCAAACTTTGCTCCGCCAATCTGCCTTTAGAAAAAGGTCAAGCAAAAACTAACGTCCGCCCAAGGTTGGCTGCAGATATACACGTTGATACTTTTCTCTGCAAATCTGTCTTGAGAAGGAAACTTGGAACTGATAGCAAAGGTACCGAAAGTTGGTTGCCGATACACACGTTGATACTTTGCTCCACCAATCTGCCTTGAGAAGAGGATTTGGAAGTGAAAGCAAAAGTACCCAAGGTAGGCTGCTGAGGTAATCCCTCGGAAAATGGATGCCTAGGGTAAAGTAGAGTTAGCACCCCAGGGCCGCAGGCCACGTTCATCGGAGCTCAGCTCCGCCAATCTGCCTTTTGGTTTTGGCATCACGCGTGAAGTCCCAGAATGAACAATGGGAACAACCACCCAAAGTTGATTGCAGGTGTTATCCCTAAACTGGATGGCAGGGGACGTCGTGGGAGCACTAGAAAACGGAAGACAAACTTCATCATTAAGGACGCGGTGTCAGAAGAAACTATGAGGTCCCATGAATCCACTGGATGCTCACCCAAACCAGGTTGCATCACCCAATATCAGGTCTTGTTAAGACTCATTGCTGCAAATGTCAGAACATTCAAAGACTCCTCCAAATAAGATCTTCCTTTATCCTTTGGAGAACCCAAAACATATTTTCTGGAAAGACGCATTTGAGAAAAAATTTCTACTACGTTCATGACAACGCTTGAAATGGTGAAAACCAACCTATATATAGGCACAACGGTTCACAGAATGAGGTCATCCAGTAGTCACGACAGCATTAAATGCCACATGGGGAAAAAGAGGCGACAATTCCAATTCCAATTGCACGAGTCCACGTTCATCAAATTAATGGAATTGCGCACAGTCCCATTAATTGGGGGGAGTAACCGTTACCAAATCATCTCGCAATCTACTTCGTACACGTGGCATGGTGATTTCGTCAACAGGGCCCAAGTAGGTGAGCAGACCCAAGTGAGCACTCGACCTGATCCAGCCCAGAAAACAGATAATGGCTCAGTACATACTGGTTAGAAAACATGAACGGTGAAGCCTTAAGCATCCACAAAATGTAAAACATCTATAGATATATTATCAATAAATCCAAGGTTCGCTTTATTAAAGTTCCACTGTTGTTCATAAAATCTGGTTGAAATTTCACTGATGTTAGGCGCAGTAAGCATGTCGAGACAACCAAGTCAGAGTTATACACCCAAGACCACACGATGGCCGAACTTGAACAAATTTTAGTCAATTAAGATTGATGACGATAACTTTTGGTCTGCTCTAAGTCCTAGTCTGCCAAGGATGGATGAAGATGGCTTAGAAAGTGGGAGTCTAGTAAGAGATCATAAAGCCTGATCAAGATGACTTGCCTGGGATCATTGTCCAACCATAGACAATGGTGGCCGAACTTGACCAAAATTTAGTCAGCTCGTGAAGACTAATGACGATAACTTCTGGTCCGCTCTGACACCTAGTCTGCCAAGCACGGATGAAAATGGCTTAAAAAATGAGAGCCTAGTCAGAGCTCATGAAGCCTAATCAAGATGACTTGTCATGGATCATTGTCCGACCATAGACAATGATGATCGAACTTGACCAAAGTTTAGTTAGCTCGTGAAGACTGATGACGATAACTTCTGGTCCGCTCTAATACCTAATCCGCCAAGCATGGATAAAAATGGCTTAGAAAGTGGGAGTCTAGACAGAGCTCACGAAGCCTGATCAAGATGACTTGCCAGGGATCATTGTCCGACCATAGACAATGACAGCCGAACTTGACCAAAGTTTAGTCAGCTCATGAAGACTGATGATGATAACTTCTGGTCCGCTCTGAGACCTAGTCCGCCAAGCACAGATGAAAATGACTTGGAAAGTGGGAGTCTAGTCAGAACTCACGAAGCCTGATCAAGATCATCCGAACAACATTGAAGGCTTTGTTGTTGGTGCATGAACTTAGAAATGTTATCCTTAGAGATACGGTGTGACTTAGACTCTAGAAACTTGTATTAGAATACTGTTTTTATGTTATGAATCATGCATCTAGGATTATGTAAATATTCATTATTGCGTGGCATGGCTTCCTACTACATAGTGTATTGATGTTCGTATTTAGTTCACTCGCACCAGCTAGCTTTGTGTTTTGTCGACCCCACATGGGGTGTGCTTCTATTGGAGTGCAGGAAGTGTTGTTGTTCCTGCTGATCATGTCGCTTAGGCCCATTCTCCAATTGTAGACTCGTTTTGCGGTGTTTAGTCTTATCCACCCTGTGCGGTTACGTTTTGCTTACATTGTACTCTTACATACTTTGTTAAATACTATATGTTTGTATATATTGGTTTTGTCGCTATGACGTAGGGCTAGGCGAATTGAATAGTTTTTATTTTGTTCAAATTTTATCGTAGTTGGCTATTTTTCGTTTTGTTTCTCGTTTCATGAATATGTTATGTTATGATGTTGTGTCCGGTTAAGATCCATTTGTGATTACGAATTCAGTTCACGTACCTACACATTGCAAGTCCCGTGGCGGGTCGAGGCGTGACATAACATAATGCCTAATAGTGCTAAAATTGTTTGATGAACTTCTTACTACTAAACAAATTTCGACGTGTGGTGTTTCCGGTTTGAAAATATAAAGTCATGGTTTATGCTTGTAATCCACCAATGATTTGTTCTTACCTTGAATAACTTACACTAATAAAAGGTTTAAATCGAAAGATACCTTTTATATGTAGAAATTCATCCAGACAACTAGTATTACAATCTAAGTGGGGGACGTTGGATATAGATTGTGATGCGTCCAAAAATTGTCCACTTGTGAGTTTGACCTGCAAAACAACTGTTAGATTGCCAAGGGCCACCTTTTTGGTAGCCGGAGGCACTCCGATGCTCAAGTCAATAACTTTGTTGGAAAAAGGATGTAAATTTGGACAAAACTCAGTTAAAGTTGCATACCTTTGTCGAATGTTCTCCTTACCTTTTATAATGGTCATGGTTAACTCTTTGCGTGACTTAAGCATGTGAGGCGCAACGAAATTAAGGAGATGTTTTTATAGCAGTCTCCTCCTTAAAGAGATGCGTTCGTGGAGGCGTAGTTCCCACTCTTTCTTGGTGCAATGTTCTTCTTTATGAGAGAACGTGTATCGAGCTTGGATTTGGCTTGGATTTGTCTAGGCTTGGATCTGGATCCTATTTACGCTTCCTTAGTGGTAGGCCTAGTCTGGCCCTCTATAGTTGGCCTCATTCTTTCTGGGCTTTATGAGTTGGCCCAATGGATCGACCGTTGTATTTTCGTGATGGGACTTTATGCCATGTGTACAGCTGTGATGATCAGTCTATTTTGATGTATCATCAGCTACTCCCCCTTGGTTAGTGGGTAGGGTTACGTATCACTAACTGCGTGACGATTGATATTTCAATTGTGTTTTTGTACTGAACTTGATGTTTAATAACTTTTAGTTGCTCAGTCGTATCGGTTACCTCGTTGTCTATTCGTTTTCGCGCATATTTTTAGTGCTCCATTATGTCCCGTATGTCGCTTCATGACCGGTCTCTTTGTTTTCTCTGTAGTTTAAAAGGTGTTGTGGCTAACCTTCTTATTTCTTTACACCATCTTTGATGTTAGTGTTACTTCTCCTCCTCCATTGCCTCTTTTTCCTCGCTCCTTCTTCCCTGTTTATGATGCATGTTGGTGACATGTTAGTCGGTGATCAACTTTCTATTTGTGAGGCTCATTTTTCCTAAACAATGTCTCTCAGGCTACCTTGGATAGTGTTCCAACTATGCTTTGCCTGACGACCTTGAAATCATTATTCCTTGTGAAAACGATAATCCTTATTGCCCGAGGAAATGATATATTGCACTTTATCCTCGCATATTCTATGTCGGTCTTCAATTCCCGATTCCGGAGCTGTTCTGGTCATATCTGGACTTCTTGGGTATTCATCCTACTCAAATGGGGCTGAATGGCTGGAGGGTTATGGTTGCCACGTATGCTAGAGTCATTCTCTCTAGTATCTCTTTAACCCTCGAATCTTGCACTCTTTAGTGGGGTTCAGCGTAAGGCCCAACCATACCTGTTTTTTGTATTCTCCTGCATGTTTTGGTAACCTTAATGACAACATCAGAGGCTGGTCGTAGGATTTGTTTTATGCGACTGTCGACTCTGGCCACTTCGACTTGCGTGGTCTTTCGATAATAAGGTATTTTCAAGTTCCTCTTAAACATTGGAATATGAGATTAAATGCTGAGGAACAGATTATCAGTAAGCGCTTCTTGGGGCTTTCGGTAGTTCCATTGAAGTCATATCTTACTGATGATAAGGTGAGGCGTAGTGGTCTATACATCATCATTGAAACTGAAAGGGCTTCGTTGACCGAGAGGCAGGCCGCGGAGATTGCTGCCCGCTGCCGATGATGAAGTTGGCATTCATCGAAAAGTGAGCTCTGATGTTACGGATCTCAATGCTCATGTTCGTAGAGCTATGGATCCTCCTTCTAGAAAGAGAAAAGTAGCGAGGCATGTTAGTTCGTCAAAGCGGTTGTTTCTGTCTTTCAATCGCGTGTAGAAAAAGAAAACTCTTGTTGACTCTGTGCGTCGCACCTCCCTTATTTCAGCTTCTGCTGAGAGAGACCCTTCGAGGGAAGACCATTGTTCTCTGCAGGAGGCGGAAGAGATGAGGCTGGCTCTGGAGAGGAGTGAGAAAGATATTGTTCGTCCCTTGGACGCTAGTGAAAAGAAGTTTATTTCTGCTTATGGTGGTTTTGACGTTGTCAAGTGTTCCGATGAGGATCCTCGGTCCTTGGATGCCAAGATGCTCCAGTTGGCTGTTGTTCAATCTAAAGAGCTTGACAGTCGAGATTTGGCTCCTGGGTTACAGTCTCATCCTTCTTCTTCTCTTGCTGACGGAGGGATGGAGGTTCCTCCTTTCGCAGCTTACTTGAGTTCTTCTGCTACTACCTGTTTCGTTTTTACTGAACAACGAGAGGGTGATGGAGGTTCTCCTATTGTTCCTTCATTTTTCCCTGCCATGGGTGGTGGTGGTTTTTCCATACTACTTGATCATCGTGTTCTTCAACCGTGTGTCAGTTGGAAGAAACCTACTCTCGAGGAGATCCGAGTTAAATCAGATGGAAAACTTTGCTGGTTTCCTCACCTTAGTGTGCAGGATGGTGCACGTAAGCTGTTAAATGAATGGCACAGACGATCGATGCAGAGGCCTTCGATGTCCGTACTGAACCCGAACCTTCATCTTGAAGATGGTATTAGGCTTATAATGGAGGGGATGACTCATCTTTCCTATGCAAGAATGATGGGTTTGAGTCATCAGGTCAATCACAATCTTATGGTTTCTTTGGAGAGGAAGCTTTCCATGTTGCTGCTGGTATTCTCCCATGTTTTTTATTAGTATGATGCGCTAATAGCGCAATGTTATGAATGAACCAAGGCGGCTGAGGTTGCTCGGGCATTGTTGGCCGAGGTGGAGGGTGTGCAGGATCGATATGTGGTTGCGCTCGAATCTTTGAAAGCTGGTCTAGAAGGCGTCCGCACACATTTGCATGATGTGGAGAAAGAACTTTCCTCTGAGAAGGCACTTCATGACGAGGTCGTGCGAGCCATGATAGATCATTCCAACAATCACAATATTGTTGAGAAAAGGGTAGAGCAGTTGTTGTCTTCGCTTGACAAGGCCAAGGCTGACTCTTTTGTGATGCTCACTACTGCTGAGGGCCAACTTATTGCGGTAAGAAGTGAGCATGCTTTCGTTAAGGATAGACTCTATGTTATGGAGGTGGCAGATTGGCAACGCGTGTTGATGGTCGGACTGAGCTTCTGGACTATATCGAGGGTCTTGGTGTCGATTTGTCCCAGTATTGTCACCTAGTTTATCAAACTTTTTAGGACGTGGAAGGTGCCACTGAAGATCCTCCAAGTGTCTCAATGGCTGAAGAAGTCCCCGTTGTTGATCCGGCTCTTGTAGGTGGTATTGTTGAGGATGTTATAAATCTTTCTCCTTAGCCTTCCATTGCTATTTTTTGAATGTAATTGAATGATCAGAATTAGCTCATTTATACACTTTGTTCATCTGTCGTTGTCTTGATAACCTATATTCAATGTTCTACAGATATGTCTGTAACAATCTTTTGGTGATTTGTATTTTCCAATGCTTTAGTACGCATGTCATGATCTTGTGCTTATTGTCTCTGAATTCCTATGAAAGTTGTTTTGTTTGCTTGTCTTCTACTTTGTTGAATTATCCGCCGATCTTTTACTTTGTTAACTCCACGTGACACAAAGTCGTTTTGCTCAATTGTCTCATTCATTCAATTTTTTCGTTGGTGCAACATTCTAGTTGTCCCGAAGTCACTTTACCTAGTCGACTTGTTCGTTCAACCTTTACTCCGTCTCGGTTGATTCGAAGTTCCTGTGTTAGTTTGACTCGTTCGTCCAATTTTTACTTCGTTAACTCGACGCCTCAGTCAATTCAAATTTTTTGTTTTATGTTTGACTTGGGTGTCCAACTCTTACTTTGTTGGTGCGACATTCTATCGACTCGAAGTTATTTCATTTAGTTGACTCGTTCGTCCAACTTTTACTTCATAAACTCGACATCTCAGTCGATTCAAAGTTTTTGTTTTTAATTTGACTCGGGTGTCCAACTCTTACTTCGTTGGTGTGACATTCTAGTCGACTCGAAGTTATTTTATATAGTTGACGCGTTCATCCAACTTTTACTTTGCTAACTCGACACCTCAGTCGATTCGAAGCTTTTGTTTTTAGTTTGACTCGACACTCGAGTGTCCAATTATTACTTTGTTGGTGCGACACTCTAGTCGACTCAAAGTTATTTTGTTTAGTTGACTCGTTCGTCCAACTTTTACTTTGTTAACTCGACACCTCGATCGATTCGAAGCTTTTGTTTTTAGATTGACTCGGGTGTCCAACTCTTACTTCGTCGATGCGACACTCAAAGTTATTTTGTTTAGTTGACTCGTTCGTCCAACTTTTACTTCGTTAAGTCGACACCTCGATTGAATTGAAGCTTTTGTTTTTAGTTTGACTCGAGTGTCCAACTCTTACTTCGTCAGTGCAACACTCTAGTCGACTCGTTTGTCCAACTTTTACTTCTTTGGTTGATCAAACCAGAAGTTTATTGTGAATATTTGACTTGCGTCCGCGTTCCTTTGGGGCTTTTGCGCCGATTGTTTTGCAAAGCTGTGTTATAAAGTTGTTCGCTTTTTGTGAGATGTCGATTCCGAAAATGAAACTTTATTGATTCTTTCATTATTTTAGTGGTCTTTCTTCCTGGAGTGTCTACATTACACTGTGAAGCGTTTCTTCTTTTATTTCTGTGTCGCTAGTGTCTATCCTTGCGTTGGCGTTCGTGCCTCTGCTATTCCCCTTAAGTTATGACCTCATTTGTTTGGGTTGTTTTTGCTCCTCGTTTGGCATTGCTTGTTATGGTCTGATGGAGTTTGTTAGTTCCTTTATAAGTGACTTTGTCCAAATTTGTCTATGCTGGTAGAGTTTTCGGAGCATTGGTCTTTTGATATAGGTCTGTTCGGGTGGGAGGTGCTTCTTTCCCAGGGTGGATGTCGTGTAGAGCATATATTAGTTCCCTTGACAATTCCTTCGATCTTGTGGCTGTAGCGTCCTCATTTTCTTTACCTCTGAACTGTTTGTCTGATATATTGACAAACTCGTTCAGTGGTCCCCTCTGGATCCAATGGTCGATTTCTTTCTTCAATTTGTAGCAGTCCTCGGTATCATGTTTGTGATCTTTGTGGAAAGAGCAATACATGTTCTTGTCTCGTCCTTCCGGGTTTCCTTTCATCTTGGTTGGCCAATTGACATTTGATGCGAGTTTAACTAACCTAAATTAATAGGCTAATTTGACCCACTTGTAATAACCGCAAGTGCACGGTGTCTAACTGATAGACAACGGCAAGTACGGGTCGATCCCACGAGGAAAGTGGATGCAATTGAATTTAATAATTTAATTAAACTAATTTGGAGGCAATGAGGTTACAACATTTTTAAAACTAAACTAAAAATAAATTAAAAATAAGAAAAATAAAATAAAAGAAAAAGATGGGTTTTGTGGGCTTGGACTCACCAATGAGTCAAAAATATTTAAATTTAAATTACTGAAATTATAAACGAGAAGCTTTAGGGATGAGGATCCCTTGCTTACACTGAAGATGTGATCATTAAAATCCTATTTCAATCATATTAAGTTTCTAACAAACATTAACAATTAATTTCAAGCAAATAAACTCTTACCAAGCATTAAGTGTCTTTTTAGGGATGAAAAAAAAGTGTCTTTTTAGGGCACACTTAATCAAAGTTCAAGCTTCATACTTTTTAGCACATGCTTTGAATATTGATAAAGGGTAATTCTAACTACCAAACATATCAAGTTTAATTTCTCGAACATGAAAGGTGAAAGCAATTTATCAAAAAAATTCAGAAATAAATTGTAATTAACAATTAAACACACAATTCAGTAAAATAAATAAAAATGCATTATGCAACCCTTTTGGTTTGTCGCAAACTCGATGTGGTGGTACTCAGTAGATTAGCAGGTGGTCCGAACACAAATCCTGAGGAAAGGTTAAAAAACGCTCTGTGGTGGTGCTCAGCAGAACCGGGGGTGTGAATAGCCAAAAATTAGAATTTGACTAAGTCTCTCCCACCAGAGCTACAGTGTCTGCGCTCCGCTTTCGTCTCCAGCGAGCAGCGCCGCTCGCGGGGCTGCGTTTCCGCTCCTCGCGAGCTCTTCGTCCTCCAACCTGGCTCCGATACCTGCAAGAAGACAGAGAGAGGGTGAGGAAACAATGAGATAAGGAAACAGACAGAAAAACAAAATAGAGAGCGGAGTGGCGGAGCCTTGTTTTTGCTCCTGTCGCGGCGATTTCGTGCTGGCTGACGCGCCGCTTGCAACGGTGGTCGTGAGAGAGGGGGGCAGGAAGGAGGTCGAGACGAAGAGAGGCCGAGAGAAGAGGAGAAGGGTCTGTGGCGAGGCAGAACAGAGTCGTGGTGGTTGTGGCTCTGTTTCACGACGATGATGGTTGTGGCGTTGCTTGTGACGATGAGAACAAGGGCTGATGGCGGTGGAGTGGTGTGCGAAGCTCGGTGGCGAGGTGAAGGTCTGACACGAAACATGGTTGTCACTCCCCTGTTTCGTGGTGGTGGCGGTGCTCGCACGATGGTGGTTGAGGGATGATGGACAGGGAGAGGGACATGAACGGTGGATGAGAGAGTGATGGTGGTTGATGGTGGATGGAGGTGGTGATGGGTGTGATGAAAATCACTTTGTGAGGAAGAGGGTTTAATTTTCTGTAATTTTTCTTTTCCCTTCTCTTCCTCCCCCTTTTCTCACCCTTTTTCTCTTGTATTTATAGAGAATGGGCACAATGAATAGAGATGAGATAAAGGGATGATTCATGGAGAGAATCAAGGTATAATTGAGAGAATATTCTTTGGGTAGGATTGGGCTTGGGTTTATGGGTTAGGTTTTGGGTTTAAAGGTTTAGACATGTGACCCTCTACTTTGTACCACCGCTAGAGTCGACTAATTGTCAATCCTTAAATGGTCGCCTTAATACGATTTCATCGTTCACGCTCAAATTCCTACAAAGACATGAAAATGAAATAATTATTATAAAATATAATAATCGAAACACTAACATATATAAATTAAGGGATATATTATGTAATAATTATGTGAATATCAACATTCTCCAAGTTTGATGTGTTTCAAGATGTCGGTTCGGTTTGTTTTTAGGGATGTGTATGGTTTATACTCTTTCCTCATTACGCTGGTTATTCGTTCATGATTGGGTCATGCTGATTGCGGCTTCTTGGATTCCTACTGATTGGGCTCTGTACGTCCGTCGCTTAGATGTTTCTTTAAATGGTTGTTGTTCTTTCATGATTAACTATCTCGCCTTCTTTCATCTCTTCTCACTCGTTTCCTCGAATGGTTCTCCCTTTCCTGGTCATTATTTCTCCTTTCAGTTTTCATTCTTCAAGGGAAATATATTTTTGTGTTATTTTCAGCAAGACAGCCATGCCTTTTGGATGTTCCAAGTTGAGGGCATCGAAGAAGGTGTCTCTCTTCAACCCAACGACGAAAGTTGCAATGGCTGTGTTGTCGTTGCATCCATCATCATCGTTAACTCGTTGGTGAAGCAAGTAACATACTCCCAAATTGTTTCTTCTGGCTTCTGTCGGATGTGTAAAAGGTAGTGGGGTTATTTCCTCATTCGCTGGCTCCCAATGAATCTGGTAATGAAAGCAGTGGCTAAGGTCTGAAAAGAGTCTATTAACCTCGGTGACAGGCTATTGAACCAGTTCATTTTTGTGGATGTGAGGCTGGTTGGGAACGTTCTGCATAGGATCGACTCTGTGGTTTCTTTTAGAGCCATCAAGTGGTGAAAATATCATAGGTGATCAGTTGGGTCGGTTGTACCATCATACACTTCAAACTTTGGCAAACTGAATTTCTTTGGCATTGCTTTCTTCATGAGTTCGTCAGAGAATTGTGGCTTGGCCAACTCGTATAGTACATTGGGATCCGTGACTCCGATCCTGAACGAGATTTCGGCAATCGTTCTGCCACACTGTGGAATCTTGGCTCGGTTGAGCTCGCTGATCCTGATGTTTCCCTGTTAGAGTTCCGTTAAGGATTCTTCACTCACTTGAGTTCGAACAATGGAGTTTTGTTGAGGTGGGGCTAGAGTAGGGTCGACTGGCTGAAAGCGCTCCTGGGTGATTTTCTCCAACATCTTCGTCATGTATTTCATCTGAGTCATGAGCAAGTCTACCCGAGGGTCTATGGCAGCGCCGACTGTCGTCTGGGTTGTCTTGACTATTGACTGTAGCAGATCTGCATTCTCGGATGTTATTGGTTCGGTATTTCGGGTTACATCTTCACCCTGAGCCATTACTGATGCGTCAATGGAAGAGTTGTCGCGATCATTACTGGATTTTGGATTTGTAGACTACATTATTCCTTTTGATGGCCTCGTTGATATTTCGTTAGGTTGTGGTGAGTTTTATCACTGTGAATCTTATTTTTAGGGAAAAAAAAAAAGGAAATTCGTCGTTCCCAATGGATGGCGCCAAACTGATGCATCCAAAAATCGTCATATTGTGAGTTTAACCTGTAAAACAACTGTTAGACTACCAAGGACCGCCTTTTTGGTGGCCGAAGGCATTCCGATGCTTAAGTCAGTAACTCTGTTGGAAGAATGATGTAAATCTGGACAAAACTTAGTTAAAGTTGCATACATTTGTCGAATGTTCTCCTTACCTTTTATAATGGTCGTGGCTAACTCTCTGCGTGACTTAAGTATGTGAGGCGCAACGGAAGGAGATATTTCTGTAACAGTCGCCTCCTTAATGGAGATGCGTTCGTGGAGGAGTAGGTTCCTCCATGACTCTTTCTTGGTGCAACGTTCTTCTTCTTTATGAGAGAACGTGTATCGGGCTTGGATTTGGGCTTCAATTCGTTTGGATCTGGATCTGAATCATGTTTACGCCTCTTTAGTGGTGGGCCTAGTTTGGGCCTCTATAATTAGCCTCATTCTTTCTGAATTTTATGAGTTGACTCAATGAATCGAGCATTGTATTCTCGTGATGGGACTTTATGTCACATGTAAGGTCGTAATGATCGATCTATTATGATGTATCATCACAATGAATACAAGCTGAAAAGAAAGCAAGAGAAGTAAGCACTTTGCACATGCATGTGCATATAAGATTTGTTGAAAATGGTTGATTCCGAAGAGTTGCATACATGAGTGAACATGTCTCTTGGACAGATAATTGTTAAACAATTATTTTTGGAAAATTCTATGCCTGGTACCCTGCCTGGTACTATGCCTGGTGGGTGCCAAGCATCGTTCATTTGCGTCGAAATAAGTGTAACACTTGTCTCGATGCAAAATCAACAATGCTGACACCTACCAGACATAGTACCAGGCAAGGTACCAGGCACCCTAGTCTTACTCCATGGGTATTCATTGAATGAATATACCTCTTGAGAGTTATATAAGCTGGTATGGAGAAAGGTTGTATTCATTAATTTTTTTTTTCTTCTTCTATTTCTTTTCTTATTTCTTTAAGAAGTTCATAAGAGAAACTTTCAGTATTGCTGACTGCAAGGTTCTGGAGTGCTTTGTTGTATCCTGAAATTAATTTGCCTTTAACCTAACAACAAACTCTACAAGTAGTGACAAATATCACTTATCACGCGTCAAAACCATTTGTTCCTCCCATTTTTGTAACAAGAGCTACAATTGGTAGAGGATTTTCAGGGCCTCATTTCTCTGCGAAACTATACAATTCAATGAATTGCTCAAGTTGAGAGCTTTTCCAGAAAGGATAAAACACCTTCCAAGCCTTCAAAACCTCGTCGTTTTTTGTCAGTGTGAATCTGAAAATTTTGTCAAAGTGGAATGATTTTCAGCAGTAGGGATGGCAAAGGGACGGGTTTGAGCAAATCCGACTCCGCCTCATTGGGGCTAACGAATCCCCGAATGTACCACAAAGTTTTAAAACCATCCTAGCAACGGATTGGTGAATATCCACCCCGCCCGAATATCGGTTGACCAGATGATCAGAGCAGTTCAGCTGAAGAAGCAAGCAAGAAACCCCAACAACAAGCAAACCAGATGTCGATCTGACCATCTTCTCATCACAAACAAGCATGACTTTATTGATTCTTCAACTCTTAACCCTTTTCAATGCATCCACTTCCATCAACAGATCGAATTCCACCCCCTTATTCTTCAATTCCATCATATCATGGAGTCATTGTGTCGCACTCATCATACCTGACGGTTTAAAATAGATTGAGTCTGTCGCTGAAACTTTGTGATACTTGAAGGAGCATCTGAGCATTTTAGGAGTTAGACTCAATCTAGCGAAGTCGATGGGTGTGTCCTGTGTGGTGTGTGTTGGAAAGATCCGTGAAAAGGGAGAGCACTTTTTTCTTTCATTTCAACGTCAGTCTTTGTTGAGGCCTGCAGTACTCCCTCTTTCTTTCTCCTCTTGTAACTTAACTAGTGTAATACCCGTGCCGTTGGCACTATTGCAAATTACATCCTACCTTCACGGCTATGTCGAATACTCACATTTGGGGTTTTGTTTAGATTTCTAAAAACACTTGCATAACTGTTTATTACAACAGTTATGATGAATGAATTTTGTAAACGTTAATACTCTTGAATAGTAAAACACTGTTAATAAAACTGATCAACGCAACCAATGTGCTAAGGAATTTAATCTCCATCAAATGTCAGCTTAACTAAAAATAAGAAGGAAAGAATTCAATATTAAAAAATATCACATGTTTGTCCAAGTGAGTATTTGATGAAATTGATGCCCAATTTAGTAAAGCATCATTTTGAAGAAACATAATATAATTTATTTGGACAAACAGAATGGAATACTCGTGCCATTGGCATTATCGCAGATTACATCATACTTAAACGGCTATGTTGAATACTCATGTAATTTGGCATAAAAAAAAACTTGTTGCCTGAGCGCAATATATGTTCACCGTTTTCAGTATACTAAAAGTGTTTTTTTGGCGGTCGAAGAGACACGCACACAAAATTATATCCAAAATGTCAATTTTATGAATAAAGAAATTTATCCGAACAAATTTATAATGACAATCAATGCCATGAACACCAAATAATATATCCACACGCCAAAATAATATAAAAACGTGTAAGTACATCAAAGCCATACATTGTTTATATACATTGTTTATATGCACCACCATATCTCTTTTCAAAAAATGAGAACAAAAGGAACCCACAATATACAAAAATGGGTTAAACTGCATATGTACATCAAAACTACGTATCAACAACTGCTCTAAACATCTTGTGCATCACATTATCAAATGAATCGGCGTCTATATGCACCAACTTTGAGCAAGGAGGGAATATGACTGAAATCTACAAATTTATCACACACAATATTAGAAAAAAAAATGTTAATAAAATAAGCTATTTTCAATCATCGTTAGAGATAAACTACCTTATTTGCCAATTTCCAATGACGCCCACCATTATACTTTTGTTTTTTAGTGGATTTTTTTAACTCCTCGACAATGATATCCCAATTCTACAAAAATGTATAATCAATATTAGATTCATATCGTATGAAAGCAAAATATCAATATCAATAGAAAATTTATTAAAACATACCTTTAAAAATTCTTACAACAAAACTTCTGGATAAACAATATTGGTCGTAGAATCCAGCCCATCTTGAGGTAAAAGGACACTTATTCTATTAGAAGCTGTGCATCTAGATAATGCAACATAAAGTTGGCCATGGCTGAATACCGGTGTTCGTAAATCAACTCCAACGTATTTCACAGATTGACCCTGCGACTTGTTTATCGTCATTGCATATGCCAACCGCACTGGAAATTGACGCCTTTTCATTTTGAAGGGAAACTCGGAAGATGATGGCGTTAAAGAGATTCTAGGAATGAAAACTAAATTGCCAGCCTTATCCCCATTTAAGATCTTTGCTTCAATTATACGCTTTGCACAACGCATAACTATAAGACGTGTTCCATTACAAAGTCCATCTTTAGGTGCGATGTTTCTCAGCAACATAATTGGACAACCTACTTTTAATTCTAACTTAAATGGCGGCAATCCAGAAGGATTAAGCGAGTTCAAATACCCAGTTGGATAACGGTTGGCAATGGAATGATCATTTTCAAAATCTTCCGCCATTGTATCTGCGGCAAAATAAACAATGATTTCTCCTGGAAAATCAGATAATGCAGCTTTGTTAATGTCGCAGACATCGTCATTTCGTGCTGAGAGAATTGTTCGCTCAGTCAAATAAATAGGAGACGCTGTGCCTATTATATTTAGTTGAGGATAAACCAAAGAAATTAGTTCACTTAAATCTTTGCACTTGTGCACCGTTGTTGGAATACGAATAACATCTTGTGCGGTGCTTCCAATCTAAATAAAATAAAAATAATCAGTAATTAAAAAATAGCAATGTAGTAAAATGTAGAATTGTTTACACAAAAATAATACCTCAGTCAAAAACTTCATAAACCCGTCATTGCCTACCCCATTGTCCAACCGCATATTCAAACTCAAAGTCAGAACTTGTATATTTAACCAAAGCTTAGAACGCCTCAAAGATGCAGCCACAATTTGCTCGCGGACGCCTTTGGGTATCACTGGCAATATCTGTCGAAAATCACCCCCAAGAACAACAGTAATACCACCAAATGACTTATTGGTGCTGTAAATGTCTTGTAGTGCACGATCAACTACTTCAACACAATATCTATGTTGCATCGGAACTTCATCCCAGATAATTAGTTGGTCTCCCTGAATAACTCAGCGTGCAATGACTGTTTACTAAACCCACACACTGAATTTTCCATGACATCCAGCGGAATACGAAACATTGAATGAGCTGTTCTACCTCCCACTAATAGTAACGCCGCAATACCAGATGATGCAACGGTAATGACAATGTGTCCAAGGCTGCGACATTTTGATGCAATGGCGTTGTATAAAAAAGTTTTTCCTGTTCCTGCACCTCCATTCAAAAAAAAATGAATTCCCTTATTTTCAAGCACTGAAGTTACTATTGCAGTATAAGCAGAACGTTGTGCCTCATTAAGACGATCGACGGATGATTGTGCATCGGATTCTTGACCATCATACTGAAGTTGTCGTTGTTCCCATATGAGTCTGTTACCAACTATCATGTCCCAATTTTCAATTGGCAGGGGCATAGGTGGGAACTTCGTTAAATTCTTCCCTCCTTCTTGAAGAAATTGATTTATGAGATACAAACCATAATCCAAAGTCTGAGCATCTGTTGGATTTGAAATACCGAACCTTGTTCGAAGTTGGTGCGAAAGATCATCACATATATTCACTGAGAACCTTGTCCATAGCAAATCTGGGTGAAGTGGATGACATTCCATTAGAATCACACTAAACAATCTTCTCAACTGATTCCCAGTTTTCATGATCGCAGCCTCTTCAAGGCACTGAATCCATTCATCATCATCTTCTAGGAGTCCTCGTGAGGTGCAAGCTAATTTGAAGGTGTCGTGTAAAACATTGTCATATGTGCGCAAATGTTCAAATGATTGTGGCCCTTTTACAACCGTTAGAAGCAGTCGCAAATAAAACCTTTCACCTTCATGAGGACTAGCAAAATACATTCTTCCAATTGCATAGCCCATTTTTCTTTTTGTCCACATTTTTTGTGATTTCTGCCAAACAAAATGCTGGGGGAATTGTTGGTAGGTAAATGTACGTGCAAACGGATCTACAGCACAACATGCAAAAAATGCAGTTAAAGTCGACATTTGGTGTCTAGCTCTAAGTAAAATTGATTGTGCTTGATCTTTAGGATTGAACACAACATGATGCATTCCAGGTAAATGAAGCGCCAATCGAACCACTGTAGGATTTTCTTCGTGTAAAAGATGACCAAATATCCGCCAGGCAGCTTCCGGCGGACCAATATATCGAGCATCAAGATATTGCTGGATTTCATCTACTCCCCCTAGTACCATTGTTGTTCTATCATGACCTTTATAAATGTACTTGTGTATGTATTTAACACATCTAATTCCCTCACACACTTCCACATTAATATGACAATCAAACATCCTTGAAAGATATGGATTATATGGCACTACATCTCTATTATCAACTGGTTGACCCTTCACATTATATACTCGGCCAGTATTGCGGCGTCGATAAATAGGATATCCATCTTGGCCCATTGTTGTTGTTTCTGAATATTCGCGAGGATATCTTTTTGTGCACCTCCCATTCTCCATACATGGTGCTACAGAATTTCGAACACCACACGGTCCATGCACCATACAATGTAAGACTGTTTGAAATAGCATCAGATCTGTATCCGGGTCAGGAAATTCTGCACACACGATCTTATCAATTTGAGCGGTAGTGCGAATTTTTTGTAAATGGTGAAGGAATATAAGTGCGTGCATATGAGATAGCCCACGCTTTTGGAATTCAATTGTAAAGACATGAGCTACAACATCACCGAATGTGCCTCTTTTGATAATCTTGTCCATTAGACATTTTCTTTTTAACTCAAAAACTCGAGATACTAAATCTGGGCGATCCATAGGCTTTTGGTGAGGTAACAGAGCATCCATAATTTCAGGCCATTTTGGATTTGCAGTCATGGTTAAAAAAACATCTGGATGATTGTTGTAACGTGTGATAGCCATTGAATCTTGAAATATCTCAAACATGTGTCTTGGACTACCAATATGGGATGACGGCAAAATAAGTCGCTTCCCAACTTGATCTGGTCTTAACCCATCGGGCCCAATGTCCGTCAGACTTTCATATAGCTCAGCCCTGAGCTTTGTTTGATTGTTCCTCATATACATTAATCGATTTTGCTCTGTTGAAGCCCAAGCATCTACTAAAAACTCCTGAAGCAATTTGCCACCTCTCAAAATTGTTGAGTACTCAGTTGGTCGTTCGAACAAACGATAACTGTAAAACTCCATCTGAGTAAGTCGTTTATTTGAACACCTATTAGTTGTAACATCCCACTGAGTTAATTCAGGTTCCCAACCTAAGTCGCCATACGGAAATAATAGCACATAATGAAGTGGTAAGTAAGCTGGGTGACATTCATTAATTTTCATCAACTCTTGATTTCCTCGCAAATATACGACAATATCTCTGGTTGTGTTTACTTCAGGGACATCTCCAGGCAAAATAATTGCTATTTCATTTGATGAAGGAAGATTGTAACGCCGCCGATCTTTATGACAACTATAGTGTAAATACACAGGTATGTTTTGGTCAACAGAATTTGTTTGTTTCAGAATCTCGTATGCTTGTCGGTATTTCTCCACAAACACATTATACTGCAACAAAGCATCTTGAATGATTTTGAGCACATCTAATCTCAAGCGTGGATTTCGACGACTGCGGGTATGTAATGCTGAATCGGGATCATAAATGTAAAGCTGTGAATATACTGCATCTTGGCCTTGTTGCGGAATTAACGCTCCCGTTTGATGTCGTAATTCTCCATGAATAATAAAGCTTGTGGGACCCCTCCCATTGAGTACCCTTGGGTCAAATTTAGTTCCAAGACTCGTAAATGCATTCGCAGCATTATACTCGCGAATATGTGTACGAAAATTATTTGATTGAACATCATCTCCCTCATACAACACTTGAAGCAATGGTGGAGGGGTAGATAACAGTGGCAGCTTCACCTTTCCTTGCAAACAACACGTCCCGAAAAAAGGATTCCTTGACGAAGATGCCTTCAATTTTTCATCATTCCAATGTAGTGCTGAGCAATGAGGACACAAAAAATTCATTTTGCCTAAGAAATGACGTGTTTCTTCTTGATGAGCTTGTGTGTCAATTTCATGCCGGAAATCCAAACCACTATGACGGGAAGTATCGTCAATAGGAAGTCGGTCATTTGTAATTGGCCTAAACAAATTGTAAGATAGATAATGAGTTAAAATTTAGAAAACTTGATAAAGTTAAAAAATATGAGAAAATAGAAAAAAAGAAGTATACATGTTTGTTGGTGCATTTGGGGATGCGTTAGGCGTAGAAAATGAACACCTCCTTGGTTGTTGTGGTGGCAACACATTTTGATCTAACACAGCAAAAAAGTCATAATCCATGCATCGGGGAGGGATGATATTGAGCACAGCCGTTCGTGATTGTTGCCGCAGCTTATGTGGAAAAGCGCGATCATTGGGTGTGAAAGAAGGAAAAGGTATTTGAACAGGAGGCGTCATACATAAAATTCTCTCTTTGTCTCGACGCAAACGTTGTGCGGATGAACGTTTTGAATTAGTATTCAAAACAATGTTGTTATCCTAAAATACATTTAAAATGGTAAATGATTACACACTAAAAGAATTAAGGCATGCATATAATATAAACAATGAAAAAATGCATAGACAATGGGAAAATAAGAATGGGCCTATATAACACGGTAAACAATGAAATAATAATAAAGTTACACACTTATACATACCTGAATAAATACAACTTTTCGTTTACCCTTTTGAATAGAACCGGCATTTTCCTTTCCCTTGCATAAAAAACTTAAGTAAATAAGCATAAGTCGGTAAAAACAATTAATATAGATAATTGCAGTACACAGATCAGCACACGCATTGAAAGTTAAGAATGTTGTACACACCCCAACAAATTTGCTTTTTCCCTTTTCGGCAATTGTGGCTTTTGTTTTTCCTTTTCCCTAGAAAGAAACACACACAAATATAAATTTAATTTTCGAAGGTGTAAGGTTAAAGATCATATGTACATACTAATATAAATTTTGTTAGGAAAAAACATATGTACATACCCCAAAGCATTGGAGTTTGGATATTCTCTGTTTTGTAGTATTCACATTAGCAGTCAAGGTAGTGTCTAACTTAGGTTGATTTTTTTCTCTTTCTCGACGCAAACGTTGGCCTAGCGCACGCTTGGAAACGTTACTGTCTATAGGGACATTTTCTTTTCCCTTTCCCATATCCATATTTGGCTTTAACAAAAAAAAAACAGATAACTTGGTATAAATAAATATGTATATATTTATTGTTAGAAATAGTGAAAAAGAAAAAACAAATAAATAAATAGAAATAATACCTGTTGATTGGGAACATTGGACCTGAGGCCATTATCTATAAGAAATTGCTCCTAGTAAAAGGATGACATGTTAAAATCTTTGGCTTATTTATTAAAAACTAAGTGAAAAGAAAAATTAACAAAATTTCTTACTGTCCTCGGCAAGTTTGAATCAACTTGCTCATCACGAACTGTAACCCTGACGCCTTGTTTTTCTAGAAATTTGATCTATGGCAAACATATAAGTAAGTGAGTAATTTTAAGGTGAAAATTGGCAGATAGATGGCGGAAAAACTATGCATTTTTCTTACAGTTCCTTCTACGGCTGAATCCACCTGCAAACAAAGAAGGTGTCATATATATGAGACAACCAATTCGAAGTAAGATGTAGTAGTATCAACGTACTATAGTACCTGTCCGAAAATCATCATTTCGGAGTAGGGTGGATTTTGAACTAAGTGGTCCATAATTACGGTCAAGTACAATGAAAGGTTAGGGATCCCTGAAAAGAAAAAGGATATGTTTTTATATTGCAACAAAATCTTTACAATTGAGCTATATTTTTGGAACAACCATCAATTCAATATCAATTCAATAAGCATCAAAAAAGCATCAACAACATATTTCTTGAATGGGAAGTTGATTTAAAAATAAATCGATTTACAATCAAAACAGGGGTACATGACGACTTTACCCATATATAAAATGAACAAAGTTAAGGACTTAGCCCAAACAAAAAAGACCGCAACACTGTCATCGAAACTGGACTTGAGAAATATAAGCCACTACTCAGTTATATATAAAAAAAAACCACTACTCAGTAATTTAAAAAAATAAATAAGAAAAAAAATTGCATAAGAAAAAATAGAAAAACATCAGGCAAAACTGAGACAGGGTAAGCAGCACCGCACCCCCCTGTCCAGACTGCAACCTCGCGCCTGCAGCACGTCCAGCACCAAGCATCCCACCGCTCCCTGCCTTAGCCAGACTGCAAGGGCGAACCTGGCTGCTCTTGCCTCGCAGCCGATCCGCCAGCCAAAACCGGCCATTCGCAGGGCCTGTCTCAGCCTAGCATCCACTGTTTTACAGAAAAACAGGGAGCAAAAATATTGTTCCTGCAGATAGCACCCAGTCCCATACAGCACCCGGACCCAGACTGCACTCGTCTTGCGCGCAAGACAGTCCAATCTCCAGTTCACTGACCCAACTGATAGACTGACCCAACTGATATACTGACCCAAATGATAGACCGCAACACATGTAGAATAGGAAAATGATTTTTTAATCCTTTGTTGACATACACCACAGAAAAGTTTTCATTCGGATTGCTGGTTTCCTTAATCAAGAAAGGAGAATTCCAGATGTCTTGAATAAGCTCCGATGCAATGTAATGTTTCCGATGAAATAGAAAGAAAGAAGAAAGAAACAATTTAGAGTTGAACCTTTTTGGATGCCTTTGTTGTGGATGGTAATCTTTTTGAATTCCATCATAAAAATCAAACTTCAGGGAAAAAGAAAAAAAAAATGAAAAAAAAAAAATCCATAACCATGAAATTGTGAATACCCTATTTAAATCTTTATAAGCTTTTGCAATACTCAACCATCAAAATTCAACAGTCTCAAAATTTGCAACATTCAACCAAATTCAACATACCCAATCACAACATTCAATTAAATTCAACAATTAACCTTTGCAATATAAAGTCTCAAAAATTTCAATATTCAACCAAATTCAACTTACCCATCAAAACAATAGACCAAATTCCACATACCCGTGACAACATTTTTCCCAAATTTCTTTTGCTATTGAAACCCAAAAGTGAAAAAAGAAGAGATTTGATAAAGACGTAGAGGCGCTAGGAAAACCCCCTATCACAACATTCAACAGTAGAAAATGAAATCCCAAAAAAATAAAATGTGTAGAATGATAGTATACATGCTTAGTTATATGGTTGTTGAAAGAAGAAGAAAAATCACCATGAGTAGTCAACATCTGAAGGAAATGAGTTAATTAACCATTTGAAGGAAATGAGTTAATTAAACATTTAAAGAAAAGCAAGTCAGTAGAAGGATTCACAACAAACCACAAACATCACATGTTGGGGCGATCCGTTGCGTCTGGGCAGTCCGGCTGCGGACTTATGGCGATCAGCTGGTGCTGCGATCTGTTGTGGCGATTGGCTTCCAGCTTTGTGAAACAGGACAGTGATGGGTGCGCTGTGCGGGGTCACTTGCAAGGGCTGGACTGCATTGATTAATTGGAGAACAGAGTGCTGTAATTGGAGAACAGAGTGCTGTACATTGAGCTGCTGTAATTTCAGCTTGGGCGCAGGAACGGCAAGGAGCTGCTGGTGCGGTGCTGACAGTCGGCAGAGGCGCGTCTTGCCGTTCCAACTCAGGTGCTGTCCGAGTGTGTTCGGCAGGCCAGTGTGTCCTGTTAGGCGCTGCAGAACAGAGTGGGAGGCAGAGCACTTTGCTGCAGAGACTCGTAGAACGGAAGCTGCTGCTGTTGCTGCATATTCGCGTTTACTGCTGCGCTGCTTTTGATGCTGCTGCTCCGCGGATTTGCTGTTGCTGCTGCTGCTGCGCTGCGTTGCCGCTGATGCTGCTGTTCTGTTTTTGTTTTGATTAGGTTGCGGCCTGCTGAGATGCTGTGACACGCGTCGGGATTTGTCGCAGGAACGCGCGTAGTGTACCCCCGTGGCTGATTTGTCGCAGGCCTGCGTGTGCTGATTTGGCTGCGAAACTGATATTGCGGGTGCTGTCCGGGTTGTGTTTTTAGTTTTTTACTTTGGCTTTCATGCGGGTAACGTCGTAATGTACCCCCGTAGCGTTTGTAAATCATTTTTTGTGATAAGTAATTAAGGTCTGGCATTAAAAAAAAAAAAAAAAAAAACCACAAACATCACATTTTAATTGAGAACTTTTTAAGGTTGGTTACTAAGAAAAGCAAGTTAGTAGAAGGGTCACATTCCTTCAAAGAGAGGGACTCTCTACTGGAATATAAATGACCCAGTAATTGATGAACATTTAGGAAATTGCTTTGAATGAAATTTAAAAAAAATGAAACATACCTATAACAACATTCAACCAAATTAAACATACCCATCACAACATGCAACCATATTTCTTTAGGATGAAAACACAAAAGTGAAAAATCAAAGAGATTTGAGAGATATTGTAAATATTAAACCAAATTAATCATACTCATCTAGCTTAATATCTAAAGTTGAACTGTCCTGTGAATCTCTCCAGAGAACCTCCTTCCCTCGCTGTTGTTTCCCAAACCCTAGCGGCGGCGGCCTGGGGGTAAGGAGCCGACTTTCCCAGTTCTCTTTGTTTTCCCAAAACACTCTAATGTTTTCGTCCTAGCCCAAAGTCGGTTTATTGTTCTTGCGAAGAATTAGTATCCCACTTAATAAGTAAATTTTCGAACCATTCTTTTGATGCAACTAATTGATTTCACCATATGTTATCATCCATATTAATTACCATATTGATTTCACCATATTTCTTTTGCAGGTGAAATCAATATGGTAATTAATATGGATGATAACATATTTGACTCAATGGACAGTTCAACTTTAGATATTAAGCTAGACCACCACACATGTTTTGTACCAAAACAATGTGCTTTCGTAATCAATTTGGTTATCAATTAGTATTGCAACTCTGGCATACTCAATGACATGCAAAATTCCATATGCATGAACATCAATGTTTATGTAGATCACTAATAAATGATAACATATAGGAGCACTAAGCAAGCGAGCATGCTGCCTGCAAGCAAGTTGCCTGGATGCCTGCAAGCAAGCAAGCTGCCTGGATGCCTGCAGGCAAGCAAGCTGCCTGGATGCCTGCAGGAAAGCAAGCATGTTGCCTGCCTGGCAGCAAGCAAACTCATTGAGGTTGAGTTTAGTCCATGATCCAACAATTATTACAAATGGTAGTTTGGTTTAAAAAAATATCAAACAGCAATGTGAAAAAGAGGTTAAAAAGTATCATGCACATGTAGAATAGGAAGTGTTCTCATGGCTGAGATATATGGTTGAATTACGTGGCCGATATTGGTTAAATCAATATTTGAAAAACTTTCTTGTTCCAATATTTTGCAGTTGAAATCAATATGGTAATTAAAATATTTATTTGACTAAATGGATAGACCATTTCTTTGAAGGATAGACCATTTCTTTGAAGGATTACAAACCCAATAATACCCTTATAGCCCGACCATTACTTAATCAAAGAAAATGGACATTTCAAATAAAGAAGAATTTAGGAGAGTTTGTTCAAATAAAGAAGAAACATACTTTGTTCAAATAGAATATCATCAAACCCATTTTATGCATATTTTGTGCATCAATTCTTAGATAACTAATACGAATTAAATAAGAAACATATTTTGTGCATCAATTCTTCACTACTTAAATGGGTATGAAGTTCACAAACCCCAATTTCAACCAAACAAACCTTAAATGGGTGTGAACCTCTAAATCACAAACCAAAAACCCCAAAACCAAAAACCATAACACCTCAACAATCAAAACCTTGCTGTTCCTGCAGGCAAGCAAGCTGTCTGGATGCCTGCAGGCAAGCAAGCTGCCTGGATGCCTGCAGGAAAGCAAGCTGCCAACCTGCAGGCAGGCAGGTTGCATGCTTGCAGGCAGGCAGGCAGTTTGCTTGGTTGCAGGCAGCATGCTTGAACAGGCAGGTAGGCTTAGTGGTAATTTTTTTAACGAACTTATATAGCACTAAAAATATTTAGCAACTTCATGGAAGGGACAGTGATCTTAAAAGTCTTTTACCTTCCATTGAAGTGTTATGATGCTTGCAGGCTTAGTCGAAGAGACATGCAAAAACTAAATCATTATATCACCAAATTAATTGGCATAAGGAAGATTAAATTGGTGTTCCCTGTTGCTACAGTATCTGGACAATTTCTCGCCAGCCTAAAAACTAAAAATAAGTTGGGGAACTTTTCATTATAGTATTTAGAAGCTGTTTGTTTCATTTGGATGTACTAAGTTACAAACCATAATGAATAACCTAATATTATGATCAAAGGAATGGGCCTAATTCTTTTGTTATGATCACAGGAATGGTTAAAGTTTAAGAAAGCTTACATTTATACATATACCGTAGAGTTGCTCTAAGGCTCATTGCATATTATAATTATTCTCATCTACTACATACACATACACATACACATACACATACACATACACATACACATACACATGAAAAAACAGGAAAAGTCCAACATGCTAATTGCTAACAACCTTTATGAAAGGGAAACAGTGTAACAAAATATAGTAAAAATAACCAACTTTCTGAGAAACAGTACCTGATTTCGTTCAACAGGACCTGATTTAGTGAAATATTTGTACTTATCCCTTCCCTTATCGATCACACGTGCGAGTAAAGTTGCGGGAGAATCATTTTGGAAGAGAACCTGCAATATGCATGATCAGTTACAAAGTAATAAAGCAATATGAAATGGACATAATGAAAATTAATCATGGCAAAGAAACATGGCACATCTATGGAAAGTTTCTGTAGTGGAGCTCTACAGTATATTCACTTGCTTTGCAGTATCTATGGCTCAGTCAAATTAGAAATAAGTCTTTTAAGCCTAATAAGCTGGATTTTTGGCTATATTTTGCCCGCACTTGCCACCAAACTAATAGGTTTTAGGTCAACGACCTCTTCAGGGATAAGGATAATGACAGTACTATTAAGATTATATCCTTAAAAGTTGGATCTTTAAAATTCTTCCACCATACACATAAAAGAACACTGAATAAAACTTATTGGGGAATCCATCCGGCTCATGGCTCTATTTCAGTTTATATGACCTCCTTTTATAAAAGGGCCATTCACACCAACCCCGATCCTCGGATGAAATAGGATCAAAATCCAAATGCACAAATGGTTCCCATATGAAATCAATAACATGAAAATGGTTAAAAATGGTTCACATACAAAATAGGATCATAATGGTCCTCGGAGGAAAATGCACAAATGCACAAATGGTTCCCATAGGAAATAGGATCAAAATCCAAAAGCACAATTGGAACACATTGTAATAGCATAACTTGATTATATCAATTTCAAAACAGCAAATCTTGGAGCACACAATTAACATAAGTAGTACCCTTTTGCAAAACTTGATGTTGGGTTTTCAAAACATTGGAACTCCAGTATAAAACTTTATTACATCAATTTCAAAGTGCTACCCATGAAAGCAACTACCAAATGGAAGTTTGCATTGCACAATGCACAATCAAAGTCATGGAAGTATGTAGAAGGCACAATCGAAGTCAGATTAACAACCAACCCCACACAACTTCATTAATATTTATTTTTCATCAGACAACTTGGATGAAAATACAGAAACTTTCAGTATATAGACAGTCGCGAATGCTGCACTATACTCGTCCCTTTGACAGATTATTTTTGATGATTAAATATTGAAATTACAGGTCGATATGAAACTTGCTCCAGATAGGAAGAAGTTCATGGATGTGTTAGGAGGAAAAGGTGATCTCAATCCAACTTGGATGAAAATACTGAAACTTTCAGTATATAGACAGTCGCGAATGCTGCACTATATTCATCCCTTTGACAAATTGGAAGGATGAGTAGGATAAGCATCTGGAAATGCCTCTGTTCTTCCTTAAGTTTTAGTTTTGATTGGATTTCATGATTTACTGAAAACATGTTGAAAATACTTCATAGAAGTTGTCAACTACAACATAGTAAACGTTCGTAAGTACTGTTTATCTGATAAAAGTTAGAAGAATATTTGAAGAATCAACACCAACAAAGTCTTTTACCCTCCATTGACTAATTATTCCATTTCGGGTTTCTGTGACTAATGTTATCGTACACAATGTGCATAGATATGGGTGATTGTGTACCATGAAAGGGACCTAAGCAATCAGACGGTGATGGAATAACTATCAGACACTCAAGTAAGATATGGGTGTACCATTGGTTGTTGGCCGAGTGCACAGATGGTTTGATAGATGTAACGGACGGGTCTACATCGGTAACGATATCAAATAGGTTATTTACGCGCCATGATAAGGTCATGTAATGTTATCATAACACAAAGGTTTACAGAAACTAACAATGTAACTTAAGCTTTAAGATTTTAGAGTAGATTAACACAGTTTATCATATCACAAACAAACATTAATGTAGTTCACTAACATGCAGGTGCCGGTAACTTTTAATAACTTTGGGGAGGGATTGAAAGAGAGAATGCCAAGGTGTAGGTTTGGTTAATCACTTTTAACCAATGGGGAGAGTACGCAGTGGGTGGCAGTTATCACCCGACGATCAACAGCCAGGGAAATCGATATCTTGGAGTTAGGCAATATTTCACTATCATGAATCACAATTATAACATGATGAAAATCCAACATTCATGTAAGGTCTCATATTGAGATAACCAATGGACCACATAGTATGTAGTACCAACATTTGATGGGTATAGATTTTGGCTAACATACGTATGGATTCACACTTACAGCCATTTCTATTGAATGCATGCAGTGGCAGCTCTCAACCACATACATATGCTGGATTTAAGGGACTCAATTTTCAATTTTTCCTGCTCTTCTTGGATGATGTTATATGCTAAAGGTATTTACAGAACAATGGTACATCCGCCATTTCATCAAACAGCTGAATATCCCATTAAAATGTGTTCAATGGAGAAAATAACTTACAAATGTCACTAACAAACCAAAAAAGATTACAGCTTTAAACAACACCGAACCCTTTACACAACATGCAAATAAAAACAATGAGAACGTTGAATTGTTGGCAAAAATTTTCACCGATTGAATTGAACGACTACTTAAAAATCATTGAGTCTCAAACAAAGCTAAGAGGGAAACTACTAACCCCAAAACTTCATTTTCAGGAATTTCAACTCACAGAGTTCATACCTTTAGGATCAATTCAGTGCATATGTGCTGGAGTAAATGGAATTGGAGGACTAACGGGGATATAATTCATCAAACACGCAGATATAATTCACAGACAACCCCACTCAACTTCATAGAGGAATTTCGTCAAACACATCAAAAACGCAGAGAGCAAGATGGAGTTTCATCAAACACGCAGATAAATTGGTCACAGAAAGCTTTTAAATCACGCAGAGAGCAAGATGGAGTTGATTACCCCATCAAAAACGCAGAGAGCAAGATAGAGTCCTTCACGCAGCAAATCACGCAGAGAGGTGGACTCCTTCAAGCAGCAAATCACGCAGAGAGGTACTACTTGACGCAGCAAATCACGCGGAGGAGAAGATGGTGAAGTAGAGAGGTTGACTCCTTGAAGCAGAGAGGATGTCTCCTTCACGCAGAGAGCGGTAGATTCCTTCACGCAGAGAGGGGGACTCCTTCACGCAGCAGAGGAGAAGAAGGACTCCTTCACGCAGCAGAGGAGAAAATGGAGAAGCAGAGAGGTGGAGAAGGGTTGAGAAAATGGAGAAGCAGAGAAGTCCAGAGGTGGAGAGTGGGAGGGAAAGAGAGTTTGAAATGGAGAGTTTTTGGTTGTTTGAGTTGTACGCGGGGTGAGTTTGAATTGTTTTAAGTTTGGCATAAACACAAAGGTTGCCACGTAGGACAAAGAGACTCATTTCACTGTTCATGAACAGTGAAAAAACCAATGTGAAATGTTAGATAGATGTTCACTGACAGACTAGACTTCTTTCTTCTTATTCAAATCTCTTCTTCTAATTATTATATATTAGCTGTTCTGATTGCTCTTTGATTTCGTATCAAAGAAGACAGAGAGATAGAGGGATAGGAAGTTGTGCATCGAGGCCAAAAGGATGTGTAGGTAAGGGGTATAGCTCCAAGAAGAAGACCACTCACAAGAGGATAAGAGGGATCCAGAAAGAATCTGTTGCAAGCCTTTAAGTTTTGATAAGATGGAGGAAGTGGATGTGAAGAGGAAGAGAAAAGATGTGGAGTGGAAGAGGTAGAAGAAGCAATAGAGTTATGTGAGCTTTGAGGGTGTAGAGTACGAGTTCTTCATCTTGGAGCCATTGTTTGAGAAAAGCTTGTGGGTTGGAGGATGGAACTGGAAAGAATAGAGGGGACCGGAGAGTAGGACCTTTAAGTTAGGGTTGGGGTTTTACTTTTTCCTATTAATGGATAAGGGTGTTTTAGTAAATTACTTATATAAATGGGAGCAATGCTACGTAGCACTGGTATCTCGCCTGGTGGGTGCCAGGCACGTGCCAATTCAGGATCATCAAAAGGGCAAAAAAAAAAAAAAAATTCAAATCGAAAACACCATTCTCAAACCTGCGAAAACAACAATTGGGGATTAGGGCTCCAAACTCCGCCTCCTCCACCCCTGCTATCTCCGTCGAAAGCAGATTAGGGCTATGATAGTTCATGGTGCTTCCAGTTCATGGTTGAGTAGAATTGTTTGAATCTATATTAGCAAAGATGTTCAACATTATGTGTTTGTGTTCTGCAGTTTGGTTTCTCGGCTATGATAGTTTTGTGATACTCAAATTTTATGATACAGAGAGAGAATATGCATCTAGGTATCTGAAGGATGCTGCTCTGTGTCACAGTTGAAGCTATATCCTTCAACATATAATTGCTGGCAGCAATTCTACCATGTAGTAGGGTAGTTTTTGTCTCTGCTACCAAAGTGGAAGAGAATTATTCCATGGTTTGCTGATTCCTAACCCCATCTTGTTGAAAGAAACACATTGTTTTCAAAATTTCCTTCCTTTCTTTTGGGTGGTCAGATTGAATGAAACCCTCAAATGATACTGTCTTCATCTATACAAATGTTCTATATGTTGAATTATGAAAGCAATACAAATTGTTGATACACTGTTTTTTTTTTTTTTTTTTTTTTTTTCAAAGACCAGCCACGTGCCTGGCACCTCGCGGGTGCACGTGCTTGGCACCATCCAGGCGAGATACTAGGCAAATTTTTGGTGCAATTTAGAATTTTCGTATAAATGGATATTCGTTAGGTGGATTTGCACAAATCCGTATCCACCCCAATATTTGACGAATACCGTTTGGATCCCAAAAGTGCCCCGAAATCCATTTAGGCACATCAAAATTCTCTCCAATTGAGACAGGTAGACGTATCCGTGAAAATCCGCCTCATTGTCATCTCTATTAGGCACGTAACTTCGGTTGAAAATGTGGAATTGTACAACATGCTTGAATGACAGCTTTGCGAGAGTAGATGTGACATTGTACTATGCTTCAAAAACTCTACATTGATGAATGCTAGAATTTGACAAGTTTTTCATAACAGCTGTATCATCTAACTTCCCTCCAAAGATTACACGTTTTTTATTGTCCAAAGATGGAACTGACAAACAACACATCAGTTCGCTCAAGTTTTTGGATATTAGAGGGTTCCCTAATGTCACAACTATCTTCTTACCTAGTCAAGTGAGGTTGGCAAGTGTAAATAATGTAGAGTATTCCACATTGTTCTAGAGAGAGTTTTCTAGAACCTCCCATAAAATTCCATAGAGTTCCATAGGATTCTAGTCCTTAGATATTTCTAAGGAAGTGTGTAGAAGTTCATTATAGACCGTTAGATCAAATTGATCACTACCGTCCATTGAGGAGGTGGAGTTGTATAAATAGGCTAAGGCCTCATTTGTTGTAAGCACCTCAGAGAATTCAAGCAATACAAGTTCTAGTTTTCTTAAGCTCTCTTGTGTATTCTTAGCTTGCTTAGTTTTCCAAAGTCTAAGTAAGTCTTTTGTGGGCAAGGCTGACTAGCTTTCTTTGATAACTCGGGGCAAAATTTGCTTGTGCCGCACGGAAAGTACTTGTGAAAAGAAAGCTTGTGACATTTGGTATCAGAGCAAAGTTTGACAAGGTTGGTGAAATCATTCTATACAAGAGAATGTCGTCAGAGGTCAACAACCCAGCAATTGGCAACAACGACAAAGGTGGGAAAGTCCGCAAGGACAAGTCGAAGGACATGATCGTTGCGATGGATTAAAGGTTGGCTAAGTTGTGTGCCACCATGTCCGACTTGAGGGAGAAAGTCGAAGACATGGACCAACGCATCGAGGGGCAAACGTCCAATGGGGAGGATCAAGAGCTCCAGGAAGAGATACAAGGATCCTTGAACGCAGTAGTGGACATGGTGTCCAAGAAGATCGAGTCCCTTGAAGCCCAAATTGTTGCCAAAGATGCGGAGATGTATGCTTACAGGGAAAGAGTTGAGAAGCTAGAAACTCAACTCAGTGTGTGTATGGCTGCGGTAGCCAATGGTGGGACTACACCAGGGACAATCACCCACAGAGTCGAAGCTCCCAAACCTAAGGCCTATGGTGGGGCAAGGAGTGCAAGGGAAATCGACAACTTCTTGTGGAACATAAAGCGCTACTTTGATGCGGTTGGCATAATAGATGAAGCATCAAAGGTACGTAGTGTCTCCTTATATTTAAATGATGTTGCTACAGTTTGGTGGCGCAGAAGGTCTGATGATGTCAAGAAAGGATTGTGCACCATCAACACTTGGGAAGAATTCACGAAGGAACTCAAGAGACAATTCTATCCGGAGGATGCCGAAAACGAAGCTAGGGCCAAGCTTCGTCGCCTTCAACATAAGGAAGGCCACATAAGGGAGTATGTGAAAGAGTTCTCGGAGTTTCTCTTGGAGATTCCTGACATGGGAGAAAATGATGCTTTGTTTAGCTTCCTTGATGGCCTAACGGGTTGGGCCAAGTTGGAATTGAAGAGGCGAGGTGTGCAAGACCTTGCAACGGCTATGGCTGCGGCCGAATCCTTGATTGAGTTCAAGAGAAATGACTCATCCAAGGGGCAAGGAAAAAGGTCGAGTAATGATGGCAAAGGTGGGGGAGACAAAGAGAAGTCTTCCAAGGAAGACAAGTACTCCAAAGACAAGGGGAAAGAAAAAAGAGATGGATCACCCAAGAAGATATCTTGCTTCTTATGTAGTGGACCCCATCGGGCATTTGAGTGTCCCAACCGGGGGAAACTTGCCGCGCTTGTCATGGAGGAAAAAGCAAAGGAGGAAAGGAGGATCGCCTCAATGAATCTCCTAAGTGCCATTCAAGCTAAGGTCAAAGAACAATCACGTGGAAGGATGCACGTGGAGACCGAGATCGGGGACAAGACTTTAAAGCCATGGTGGATACCGGAGCCGACACAATCTACATGGCCAAAGACCTTGTTGAAGAAATTGGCCTATCATATACGAAGGAGAAAGGATATATCAAGGGAGTCAATGCTAAAAGTCTCCCAATTGAAGGAATAGCCCGTGGCACCGATATTCGGCTTGGACAATGGCGAGGTAAAGTCGACATAACTATTGCTCCAATTGATGATCACAAGTTCTACCTGGGTATAAATTTCTTGGACATGGTGAAAGCGTTCCTGGTCCCATATGCCAACACCATGTGCATCATGGAGAAGGGACAACCTTGTGTTGTGCTCGTGATACGGGAGATAAGTAAGGAGAAATGGTGTCCGCTCTCCAACTTTCTAAAGGAGTAAAGAGGAAGGAGCCTACTTACTTGGCTAACCTCAAGGAAGACGAATGTTCCATGGATGGAGAGGTGAATGTACCTAAGGTCGTCCAAGATGTTCTCAAGGAGTATAAGGATATTATGCCTGTCGAGTTGCCTAAGAAGCTTCCACCAAGGAGAGAGGTGGATCATGCTATTGAGTTGGAAGTTAGAGCAAAGCCACCCGCATTTGCTCCTTATCGTATGGCACCTCCTGAGCTCGAGGAGTTAAGAAGACAATTGAAGGATTTACTAGATGCTGGTTATATCTGACCCTTCAAAGCTCCATATGGTGCGCCGGTCTTATTTCAAAAGAAACATGATGGGTCCCTACGGCTTTGTATTGACTATCGGGCACTCAACAAGGTCACTATCAAGAACAAGTACCCGATTCCACTTATTGCGGATCTCTTTGATCAACTTGGTGATGCAAGGTACTTTACCAAGCTTGACTTGCGCTCGGGATATTATCAAGTCTGCATAGCCGAAGAAGATGAACCAAAGACGGCATGTGTTACAAGGTACGGGTCTTACAAGTTCTTAGTCATGTCATTTGGTTTAACTAATGCGCCGACCACATTTTGCACTCTAATGAATAAGGTACTAGCTCCTTACCTTGATCGGTTTGTAGTTGTGTACCTTGATGACATTGTGATTTATAGTAAGACATTGGAGGAACATGTGGATCACTTGAGGCAACTGTTCCAAACCTTGAAGGAGAACGAGCTCTATGTCAAAAAGGAGAAATGCTCATTTGCCCAAGAGGAGGTGACATTCTTGGGTCATATCATTGGCAAAGGCAAGCTTCGTATGGACAAGTCTAAGATACAAGCCATCCAAGAATGGGAACCACCGACCAATGTCACCGAGTTAAGATCTTTCCTTGGCTTGGTGAACTATTATAGAAGGATCATCAAAGGCTACTCTTCCATAGCCGCTCCATTGACGGACTTGCTCAAGAAGGGAGGTAGTTGGGATTGGAGTTTAAAATGCAAACACGCTTTCGAAGGATTGAAGAAGGCAATTGTGGAAGAACCGGTGATGACACTTCCCAATCATTCTATGTCTTTTGAGGTACATACGGATGCTTCCGACTTTGCTATTGCTGGGGTATTGATGCAAGAAGGGCATCCTATTGCCTTTGAAAGTAGGAAGCTCAATGATACTGAGAGGTGGTACACAGTACAAGAGAAGGAAATGTCTGCGGTTGTGCATTGCCTGCGAACATGGCGACATTACTTGCTTGGGAGAAAATTTGTGGTCAAGACCGACAATGTTGCCACTAGCTACTTCCAGACACAAAAGAAGCTCACACCAAAACAAGCTAGGTGGCAAGATTTCTTGGCAGAGTTTGATTACACTTTGGAGTACAAGCCTGGCAAAGCTAATCATGTTGCGGATGCTTTGAGTAGAAAATGAGAACTTGCTGACATAAGTCAACCTCAAAGCAACTTGAAGGGACGCATAAAGGAAGGATTGACACATGATTCCATGGCTCAAACCATCATAGCTCTTGTCAAAGATGGGAAGACAAGATGGTTTTGGGTGGAGAACGGCTTGATATACTCTAAGGGAAGGCGAATCTATGTTCCAACTCATGACAACTTAAGGAAGGAAGTCTTGAAAGAATGCCATGATAGCAAGTGGGCGGGACATCCAGGTATACATCGGACTATTGCCCTGGTGGAAGATTCCTATTATTGGCCACATATGAGGGATGATATCGAAGAATATGTGAAGACTTGTCTTGTATGCCAACCAGAAAAAGTGGAGCAACAGTCACCTGCTGGCTTACTTGAACCCCTCCCCATCCCCGAAAGACCTTGGGAGAGTGTTTCCTTAGATTTCATAGTTGGGTTGCCCGCATCGGAGTATGCCACCCACCTTCATTCCCACACCCAAGGAGTGCACAGCCGAGCAAGCCGCACATTTATTCCTCAAACATGTGGTGAAGTATTGGGGTGTGCCCAAATCTATCATAAGTGATCGGGATACTCGGTTCACGGGGAAATTTTGGACTGAGTTGTTCAAGTTGTTGGGTACCGACCTTAATTTTCTGTACTAGCTTTCATCCTCAAACGGATGGTCAAACGGAAAGGATGAATGCCTTGCTGGAGTTATATCTTAGGCACTATGTGAGTGCCAACCAGCGAGATTGGGCTAAGTTGCTAGATGTTGCCCAATTCTCTTTCAACTTGCAGAAGAGTGAAGCGACGGGTCGTAGCCCATTTGAGATTGTCATGGGACAACAACCTATGACCTCGAGTTCTATTGCCACTGGCTACACTGGAGTGAGTCCATCAGCCTATAAGTTTGCCAAAGGATGGAATGATCAAGCTGATGAGGCTCGAGCTTACCTGGAAAAGGCATCCAAGAGGATGAAGAAGTGGGCTGACAAGAAGATACTGCCTCGAGAGTTCCAGGTTGGAGACCTTGTGCTTGTCAAGATGCATGCTCATGCCAGACTTTCTGGACTGCATCGTGGCCTTATCAGGAGATATGAGGGTCTTTTCCCCATAGTCAAGAAAGTGGGAAAGCAAGCCTACAAGGTCGAGTTGCCGCCGAGGATCAAGTTTCATCCAGTCTTCCATGTGAGCCTACTGAAACCGTATAAGGAAGATCAGGATGATCCAAACAGAGAAGTTTCACAAAGAGCACCAATGGGCATGAGGATCCAACATGACAAGGAACCAGAGACTATCTTGTCAGATCGTGTGGTGCGTCATTCAAACCAACCTCCCACACATGAGCTACTCGTCAAGTGGCAAGGATTGCCAGAAAGTGAAGCTAGATGGGAGTCAATCCAACATTTGTGGCAATTCAAGGAGCAAATCAAAGCGTACGAGGATTTGAAGGCAACGAGGACGTCGCCTGATTAGGTGAGGGAGAATGTCACAACTATCTTCTTACCTAGCCAAGTGAGGTTGGCAAGTGTAAATAATGTAGAGTATTCCACATTGTTCTAGAGAGAGTTCTCTAGAACTTTCCATAAATTTCATAGAGTTCCATAGGATTCTAGTCCTTAGATATTTCTAAGGAAGTGTGTAGAAGTTCATTATAGACCGTTAGATCAAATTGATTACCACCGTCCATTGAGGAGGTGGAGTTGTATAAATAGGCTAAGGCCTCATTTGTTGTAAGCACTTCAGAGAATTTAAGCAATACAAGTTCTAGTTCTCTTAAGTTCTCTTGTGTGTTCTTAGCTTACTTAGTTTTCCAAAGTCTAAGTAAGTCTTTTGTGGGCTTTCTTTGATAACTCGAGGCAAATTTTGCTAGTGTCGCACGGGAAGTACTTGTGAAAAGAAAGTCCGTGACACTAAGTTGAGAGCTTTGCCAGAAGGCATACAATCTTCCCATGCTTAAACATGGACAGATAACTGAGGATTACGAGAATCTAAGAAAAGTGCCAGAATGGTTGAAGCACCTCACTACTCTTGTTCTACAAATTAAAAATGCTCATCCTGATCTTGAAAAACGATGTGAAAGGAAGGGTCAAGATTGGCACAAAATTTCCCACATTCCTGAAATTGGTATGTTGTAATATACTAGAGTATGGCCGGTGCCGTTGGCATTCCACATAATTTTATTTTTGCCTAATATTTTGTACTGAACACCTCCGTCACTATCCCCATGTTCGCTTTCAATCAGTATTGAAATGTAGGCCTATTCTAAGGTAAAAATATATATTATAAAATTTTAGGGTTAAACTCATTTAAATTTGAATACTTGGAGGCAAAATTTAAACACCGAGAATGAATTCTCCCCCAATCTTTGAATTCGCCTAAACATGAAGTTTAGGATTTTTGTTTAAATTTGCATTAAGATGTCTGACTCATTTTTTTCTGGTATGATCGGCCTTTCTCATTGTTTTGAAAAATATTAAAGACGTGAAATATATTATATGTTTTCTAATTATAAAATATATATTTTTAAAATTTTAACGCTTGTATTGATTATTAATTTTTTTGGAAAGATTTTCAAAAATGCATTTCAACGATACTAAGTTTTTCACAATCCGACAACGATGTAGATAGTTATGATAATTTTCATTTTGCTAAAAGGAAAACACAATAGTTTCTCTCTTCGCCACATGTACATTCCATCAAATTTTTTCAAAAGTTTTTCATTATTTTTGCCCTTTTACATGTTTTATATTTATCAATGTGTCATCATAGAAAATGAATCTCAACCCTCAAATTTAATATATTTCCCAACTTTCAATCTTAACCATCTTTTTTCTCCAATGCTTATGATTTAACTTTGTCCATGTCAGCAGTAAATAGTAAAACACATATCTGAATTGTAAGATAGAAGATGACTGCTACTAGGGCTGAAAACCGAACCAACCATTAACAAAACCGATCTGAAACCGAACCGATTCTAATTTATGCAAACCGTAACCGAACCGAACCGACTAAAATCGAAATAAAACCGAACCGACCGACTATTTTAAACATATTGTATTATTTATATATAAAATATATTATTTATTATATATATTCGGCCGGTTCGGTTTGGTCGGTTAAAATCACATAGAAACCGAAAACCGAATCGACCACTTCGATTTTGAATTTTTTAAAATCGAAACCGATCCGAACCGAATTTAAACCGAACCGATTAATTCGGTTTAGATCAGTTTGATCGATTTTTGCTACAACTAAGCACTTCCAATATCCGTCTCCCTTTGTTGATCTTCCCAGGTCAGTTATTCTCCATCACACTCTTTCTATTTCTTTCAAAAATAAAATAAAAAAAGGACCGATATTTTTCCTTCAGTTTTTATCCATCCAAGTATGAACCCTATGCTAATAACAGTTCATGTGTCACCAGCGGCATTCACATTGGAAGAAGTGTCATCATTTCTTAGAATGACAAGAGCCACTGTTGAGCAAAGAAGGTATGTCAGAAAGATTATTTTAAGTCAGAACATATGATTGGGGAAACTACATTTTTAAGTCGGAACAACTTTCTCTATCAAACTTGCCCACCATTCATTTTGTTCATCACTACTTGAATCTGGGCACTGAGCTTAAAAATAACTAACTGGTTTTGTCTTCTCATGTATCCAACAGCTGCTACCATTTGCTAGATGTTACAAACACCTACTCCTTGCGCCAATGTTGCATTTATGTTGCAGTTATAGATGGTAAGTTTTACTTGACTTGATCTTTTTCTGTCCAAATATATTGTGATCTGTTTTTTCATGTTTGTCACATTCAAAATAACCAATGGTAGCAGTCATAAATTAATGCTCAATTATGTTATGCAACACACAACAAGAGCCTTCGTTTTTCTTGTTCTAGTCGCACAGACACTTCACTCTCACTTTTAAGCAACAGAAGGAAACAAACATCTAGATATTACTAGTGAAGTAGTGATTAATTATTATTATTTCATTTGTGGAAACTTTGCAATTATTCTTAATTTTTATTTTCTTTGTTTAGATGGAAAAACAGATTCTAAGAGTAGACGCATTCTCAGAGGCAGTATAGCTTCACCTAAATAGAAGGTGTTGAAAAATATGGTTTTTTAAAATAAAAGAAAATGGATGTGAACCTGGTTTTGATCTTTGGATCTCTCTCTAATTTTAGTCCCACATCTTCTATACAACTCATTGTGGAAGAGTTTATAAAGAGATTGTTAGGACTTGGGTTTGGACCCCTTGGGGGTACCACACTTTTGTGAGCCCGCCGCCGCCGTTCGATCGGGTCGGGTCGTTTAGAGAGCAACCCATTCTTTTTGATAAAAATTTATTTAAATGAAAATAAATTTTGAATCGCTGAGAATGGAGACTGGGTCAGATGCATCTAGACGGGATTTTGGCTGACTCTGTCCTCCACGTTCTCCATGCGTTGCGCCAACAGTAGCGTGATTTTCTCCCCACGTTTTTCATGCAAATGTTTTGTCAATGCATCTAGACGTATTTCAAGCAAATGTTTTGTCAATGCATCTAGCCGTTTTTTGTTTGTCAATGGATCTAGCCGGGATTTCGTATTTCAACGAATGTGTTTTCTCCCTATAAATACAAACACAATTCAGAGTTTACAATAATAAGAAAAGCAAAACATTTTGGCAAAACACTTTTAGCTTAGTATTTCAATCAGAGAAGGAACTCTTTCTCTTCGTATTTCAGAGATTTCTCTTTTGTTTGAAATTTACACATTGTATTGGTGATTCCGAGCAAACAAGAGATTAAGGGTGGATAGTATTCCGTTCATCAACAGTGCATTTGTTTGAACGAGACAGAGAAGATTCTGGGTTGTTTTATCCTGGGGACGGCGGGGCTACTAGATTGCTTGCACACTTTTGGGCAGAGCCGCGAAACGTCTTAAAGAGAGCGACCTAGTCCGCGACTCAACCCAAGAACAATTGGTACCTTTGTTCCTATCTTTTAATTTGAATTTTTACAGCATATACAACAATTTCAAGACGTTTTATTTCTGCCATGACTACAACCTTTTTATAAGATTGAAAAAAAAATGATACCTTCAATGATATTTAGTAATCTCTATAATACAACTTACTGAAATACAGAAAGGAGATGGAACAAGTAATAAAAATGATGGTAGAAATGATACAGCCTTTGTCAATTGCAGAACTTGACAGTGTTATGATCCGTTCTTATTCGAAGTTTGATTTGTGCAAGCTTCCGTTTTTTCCACAGATTCAGTTGAAATGATACCCTTTGTCTCTAGGGAGGTTTTGGTTTGATTACCTATAAGTGTGTGATTATTTAATACTGTTGGGTTTGTGAGGATAACCCTTTTAGCTAGGTTGTTGTTTTTATGTGTCTGTCAATTTAATGTTTTTGGAACCCATTAGCCTAAACAAACTTTGTTCCAAGGATTGGAGTTTATTCTTGTTTGCTTTATGTATCTTTGTTACCTTGTGTGGTAGTTCTTGTTGAGAAATTGGGTTGGGAGCAGTTTTCTCAATTTATTTATCGTTCATTTTATAAATTGGTTATGGTAGAATCTATGCAAGGACGCAACCCCATGGTAACATTTGGAAAGGTTGGAAAGAGGGTAATATTTGTTTGGATTTATTGAATAAGATCCACACGATTTAGAGCCATACATGTTGTGTACTTTTAATATTTGGCATGCTAGACTCTGTCATGTTAATAAGAGTATTATTAAAACATGAGTAACTTAGGACTAATTCCAAAATTGTCCTCAAATGATTTTGAAAAGTGCAACTTTTGTAGCCAAACTAAGATAACCAAAACACCACATAAATCTGTTGTTAAAGAATCTGAACCCTTCGATTTGATACACTCAGATATATGTGAACTTGATGGTGTTTTGACTAGAAATGAAAAAAGTTATTTTATTACGTTTATTGATGATTGTTCTGATTATACCTTCATCTACTTGATGAAAAATAAGAATGAAGCTTTTGACATGTTTAAATTATTTTTAACCGAAGTTGAAAATCAATTTAATAGAAAGATTAAGAGACTTAGGAGTGATAGAGGCACTGAATACGACAGCAGTACTTTCATAGAGTATTATAATTCTCAAGGAATTATTCATGAAAGAACTGCACTGTATTCTTCTGATATGAATGACAAAGCTGAAAGAAAAAATAGAACTCTTACTGAGTTATTAGTTGTCATTCTACTTAACTCCGGTGCTGCTTTACACTGGTGGGGAGAAATTATTTTGACGGTCTGTTACGTGCAAAATAAAGTCCCCAAATCGAAAAGTAAAACCTCTCCTAATGAGATTTTGAAAAATAGACAACCAAACTTGTCATATTTGAAAACTTGGGGTTGTTTAGCTTATGTTATAATTCTTTATCCTAAAAGGAATAAGCTTGTCAGTAGGGCATATGAATGTGTATTCATAGGATATGCCATGAACAACAAAACTTATAGATTCTATAATCTTAAAGATCACGTTATTATAGAATCAAACGACGTTGACTTCTATGAAAATAAATTTCCTTTTATTTAGAGGAATAGTGGGGGTACATCCTCAAATAACGTGCCTTTGATCAGAATGAATGAAACTGATAAAGCCACAGAATCTGAGCCTAGGAAAAGTAAACGGAAATGAACTTCTAAAAAATTTTGCCCCGATTACTATGTCTTTTCAGTCGAGGAGGATCCCTTAGCTTTCAAGAAGCCCTATCCTCTATAGATGCCAATTTTTGGGAAGAGGCTATTGATGATGAAATGTACTCTCTTGAGTCTAATAGAACCTGGCATTTAGTTTATTTGCCACCAGGTTGTAAGACAATAGGATGTAAATGGGTATTTAAAAAGAAATTGAAACCCGATGGTAATGTTGAAAAAGTTTTAGGCTCGTCTTGTAGCCAAAGGGTATAGACAGAGAGAAAGTGTTGACTTCTTTGACACATATTCTCCTGTTACCAGAATTACATCTATTCGAGTGTTAATTTCTCTTGCTGCTATACATAATCTAGTATTGCACCAAATGGACGTTAAGACTGTGTTTCTTAATGGCGATTTGGAAGAAGAAATTTACATGGACCAACCTGAAGGTTTTGTTATTCCCGGGCAAGAACATAAAGTTTGCAAACTTGATAAATCACTATACGATTTGAAACATGCTCCATAACAATGGCATTAAAAATTTGATAATCTTGTTATCGCACATGACTTTAAAGTGAACGAAAGTGACAAATGCATTTACTATAAAGCTGAAAATGGCATTTGCACTATTATATGTCTATATGTGGATGACTTGCTTATCTTTGGTTCTAATATCCATGCCGTGAATAAAGTGAAATCTTTATTGTGTGCGAACTTTGATATGAAAGACATTGGAGAAGCAAGTGTAATCCTTGGTATCAAGATTACTAGGTCTGAAAAGAAAATTTCTTTGGATCAATCACTATATATAGAGAAGATCCTAAATAAATATAATTACTCTGACTGTAAACCTGCATGTACTCCTTATGATCCTAGTGTAAAGTTGTTCAAGAACACCGGTAACGGTGTTAGACAATCTGAGTATGCGAGCATCATTGGTAGTCTTAGATATGCTACCGATTGCACTAGACCCGACATAGCTTATGCCGTAGGATTACTATGCAGATTTACCAGTAGACCTAGTATACAGCATTGACATGCAATTGAAAGGGTCATGAGGTATCTGAAGAGGACTAAGAACCTCGGATTACATTATCAGAAGTTTCCCAATATCCTTGAAGGATATAGCGATGCTGATTGGCACACCCTCTCAGATGAATCCAAAGCCACCAGTGGCTATATTTTCAGTATAGCTGGTGGATCTTTTTCTTGGAAATAAAAAAAACAGAACATTCTGGCACAATCCACGATGGAGTCAAAGATTATAGCACTAGCCACGGCTAGTGAAGAAGCAGGTTGGCTAAGAAACCTGCTAGCAGAGATCCCTTTATGGGAAAGACGATTCCAGCTGTCTTGATCCATTGCGATAGTACCGCGGCTATTGCAAAAATACATAACCATTATTATAACGGCAAGAGACGACATATACGTCATAAGCACAGTACAGTTTGAGAGTTTATGTCTACTGGTGCTGTGAGAGTGGATCATGTACGAACTGATGCGAACTTGATTGATCTTTTGACGAAAGGATTAGCTAGAAAGAAGGTTTTCAAAACCTCGAAAGGAATGGAACTAATGCCCTTAGATTTATGAGTTATTCATGATGGTAACCCAACCTATAGACTGGAGATCCCAAGAAATAGGTTCAATGGGTAATAACAAGTCATGAATGATATGAAGTGAATCATGCTGACAGAATATCAATCTCATTCCTAGATTAAAGCATGAGTTCCTGAAGCGATAGTATGATGAGTTAAAAACTCTTAATGAGATCTATACTCTATGTGGAGTGGAGTACCTAGCTACAGGAGTACTCTTGATAGACTCATATAAGTGATTGTGGAAGTTTGGCCGCTTCCTATGGAATTTGTGGGCAAAATTCGTAGAGCCTTCACTATACTGGGATATACGTGCATGGCCGTAAGGCACGAGCTTTTTAGACTTCACCCTGGTAAGGTTGTGCGTGTAATGTCTGTTAGAGATAGAGTTCAAAACTACGAGTTACTCTAGTATAATCTAAAGAATGAACACTACGCAAGAGTTCAAGTCGAAAGACACTTTTGTTTAAGCACAATCTTATATTTTTTAGATTGCTCGATGAAAATTGTTTTTAAAAATCCAAGTGGGGGACTGTTGAAAATATGGCTTTTTAAAATATAAGAAAATGGGTGTGAACCTGGTTTTGATCTCTAGATCTCTCTCTAATTTTAGTTCCACATCTTCTATACAACTCATTGTGGAAGAGTTTATACAGAGATTGTTAGGACTTGGGATTGGACCCCTTGGGGGTACCACACTTTTGTGAGGAGGGGAGAGATAGACTCTCGCGCCCGCCGTTGCCGTCCGGTCGGGTCGGGTCGTTTAGAGAGCAACCCATTCTTTTTGATAAAAATTTATTTAAATGAAAATAAATTTTGAATTGCTGAGAAGGGAGATTGGGTCAGATGCATCTAGACGAGATTTTGGATGACTCTGTCCTCCACGTTCTCCATGCGTTGCGCCAACAATAGCATGATTTTCTCCCCATGTTTTTCATGCAAATGTTGTGTCAATGCATGTAGACGTTTTTCAAGCAAATGTTTTGTCAATGAATCTAGCCATTTTTTGTTTTTTTAATGGATCTAGCCGAGATTTCGTATTTCAACGAATGTGTTTTCTCCCTATAAATACAAACACAATTCAGAGTTTACAATAATAAGAAAAGCAAAACATTTTGGCAAAACACTTTTAGCTTAGTATTTCAATCAGAGAAGGAACTCTTTCTCTTCGTATTTTAGAGATTTCTCTTTTGTTTGAAATTTACACATTGTATTGGTGATTCCTAGCAAACAAGAGATTAAGGGTGGATAATATTCTGTTCATCAACAGTGCAATTGTTTGAACGAGGCAGAGAAGATTCTGGGCTGTTATATCCTGGGGACGGCGGGGCTACAAGACTTCTTGCACACTTTTGGGGAAAGCCGCGAAACGTCTTAAAGATAGCGACCTAGTCTGCGACTCAACCCAAGAACAATTGGTACCTTCGTTCCTATCTTTTAATTTGAATTTTTACAACATATACAACAATTTTAAGATGTTTTATTTCTGCCATGACTACAACCTTTTTATAAGATTGAAAAAAATGATACCTTCAATGATATTTAGTATTCTTCATAATACAACTAACTGAAATAAAGAAAGGAGATGGAACAAGTAATAAAAATGATGGTAGAAATGATACAGCCTTTGTCAATTGTAGAACTTGATAGTGTTATGATCCGTTATAATTCGAAGTTTGATTTGTGCAAGCTTTCGTTTTTTCCACAGATTCACTTGAAATGATACCCTTTGTCTCTAGGGAGGTTTTGGTTTGATTACCTATAAGTGTGTGATTATTTAATACTGTTGGGTTTGTGAGGATAACCCTTTTAGCTAGGTTGTTGTTTTTATGTGTCTGTCAATTTAATGTTTTTGGAATCCATTAGCCTAAACAAACTTTGTTCCAAGGATTGGAGTTTAGTCTTGTTTGCTTTATGTATTTTTGTTACCTTGTGTGGTAGTTCTTGTTGAGAAATTGGGTTGGGAGCAGTTTTCTCAATTTATTTATCATTCATTCTATAAATTGGTTATGGTAGAATCTATGCAAGGACGCAACCCCATGGTAACATTTGGAAAGGTTGGAAAGAGGGTTATATTTGTTTGGATTTATTGAATAAGATCCACATGATTTAGAGCTTTACATGTTGTGTACTTTTAATATTTGGCATGCTAGACTCTGTCATGTTAATAAGCGTATTATTAAAAACATGAGTAACTTAGGACTAATTCCAAAATTGTCCTTAAATGATTTTGAAAAGTGCAACTTTTGTAGCCAAGCTAAGATAACCAAAACACCACATAAATATGTTGTTAGAGTATCTGAACCCTTCGATTTTATACATTCGGATATATGTGAACTTGATGGTGTTTTGACTACAAATGGAAAAAGTTATTTTATTACGTTTATTGATGATTGTTTGGATTATACCTTCGTCTACTTGATGAAAAATAAGAGTGAAGCCTTTGACATGTTTAAATTATTTTTAACCGAAGTTGAAAATCAATTTAATAGAATGATAAAGAGACTTAGGAGTGATAAAGGCACTGAATACGATAGCAGTACTTTCATAGAGTTTTATAATTCTCAAGGAATTATTCATGAAAGAACTGCACCGTATTCTCCTGATATGAATGACAAATCTGAAAGAAAAAATAGAACTCTTACTGAGTTAGTAGTTGTCATTCTACTTAACTTCGGTGCTGCTTCACACTGGTGGGGAGAAATTATTTTGACGGTCTGTTACGTGCTAAATAGAGTCCCCAAATCGAAAAGTAAAACCTCTCCTTATGAGATTTTGAAAAATAGACAACAAAAGTTGTCATATTTGAAAACTTGGGGTTGTTTAGCTTATGTTAGAATTCCTGATCCTAAAAGGAATAAGCTTGCAAGTAGGGAATATGAATGTGTATTCATAGGATATGCCATGAACGACAAAGCTTAAAGATTCTATAATCTTAAAGATCACGTTATTATAGAATCAAATGACGTTGACTTCTATGAAGATAAATTTCCTTTTATTTCGAGAAATAGTGGGGGTACATCCTCAAATAACGTGCCTTTGATCAAGATTAATGAAACTGATAAAGCCACATAATCTGAGCCTAGGAGAAGTAAACGGAAACGAACTTCTAAAAACTTTGGCCCCGATTATTACTTTGTCTTTTCAGTCGAGGAGGATCCCCTTAGCTTTCAAGAAGCCCTATCCTCTATAGATGCCAATTTTTGGGAAGAGGCTATTGATGATGAAATGTACTCTCTTGAGTCTAATAGAACCTGGCATTTAGTTTATTTGCCACCAGGTTGTAAGACAATAGGATGTAAATGGGTATTTAAAAAGAAATTGAAACCCGATGGTAATGTTGAAAAAGTTTTAGGCTCGTCTTGTAGCCAAAGGGTATAGACAGAGAGAAAGTGTTGACTTCTTTGACACATATTCTCCTGTTACCAGAATTACATCTATTCGAGTGTTAATTTCTCTTGCTGCTATACATAATCTAGTATTGCACCAAATGGACGTTAAGACTGCGTTTCTTAATGGCGATTTGGAAGAAGAAATTTAAATGGACCAACCTAAAGGTTTTGTTATTCCCGGGCAAGAACATAAAGTTTGCAAACTTGATAAATCACTATACGATTTGAAACATGCTCCATAACAATGGCATTAAAAATTTGATAATCTTGTTATCGCACATGACTTTAAAGTGAATGAAAGTGACAAATGCATTTACTATAAAGCTGAAAATGGCATTTGCACTATTATATGTCTATATGTGGATGACTTGCTTATCTTTGGTTCTAATATCCATGCCGTGAATAAAGTGAAATCTTTATTGTGTGCGAACTTTGATATGAAAGACATTGGAGAAGCAAGTGTAATCCTTGGTATCAAGATTACTAGGTCTGAAAAGGGAATTTCTTTGGATCAATCATTCTATATAGAGAAGATCCTAAATAAATATAATTACTCTGACTATAAACCTGCATGTACTCCTTATGATCCTAGTGTAAAGTTGTTCAAGAACACCGGTAACGGTGTTAGACAATCTGAGTTTGCGAGCATCATTGGTAGTCTTAGATATGCTACCGATTGCACTAGACCCGACATAGCTTATGCCGTGGGATTACTATGCAGATTTACCAGTAGACCTAGTATACATCATTGGCATGCAATTGAAAGGGTCATGAGGTTCCTGAAGAGGACTAAGAACCTCAGATTACATTATCAGAAGTTTCCCGCTGTCCTTGAATGATATAGCGATGCTGATTGGAACACCCTCTCAGATGACTCCAAAGCCACCAGTGGCTATATTTTCAGTATAGCTGGTGGAGCTGTTTATTGGAAATCACAGAAACATACCATTCTGGCACAATCCACGATGGAGTTAGAGATGATAGCACTAGCCACGGCTAGTGAAGAAGCAGGTTGGCTAAGAAACCTGCAAGCAGAGGTCCCTTTATGGGAAAGACCGATTCTAGCAGTCTTGATCCATTGCGATAGTGCCGCGACTATTGCAAAAATACAGAACCGTTATTATAACGGCAAGAGACGACAAATATGTCGTAAGCACAGTACAGTTAGAGAGTTTCTGTCTACTGGTGCTGTGAGAGTGGATCATGTACGAACTGATGCGAACTTGGCTGATCCTTTGACGAAAGGATTAGCTAGAGAGAAGGTTTTCAAAACCTCGAAAGGAATGTGACTAATGCCCTTAGATTGATGAGTTATTCATTACAGTAACCCAACCTATAGACTGGAGATCCCAAGAAATAGGTTCAAAGGATAAAAACAAGTCATGAATGATATGAAGTGAGTCATGCTGACAGAATAACAATCTCATTCCTAGATTAAAACATGAGTTCCTGAAGCGATAGTAGGATGAGTTAAAAACTCTTAATGAGATCTATACTCTATGTGGAGTGGAGTACCTAGCTACAGGAGTACTCTTGATAGACTCACCTAAGTGATTGTGGAAGTTTGGCCGCTTCCTATGGAATTTGTGGGCAAAATTCCAAGAGCCTTCACTATACTGGGATATACGTGCATGGCCGTAAGGCACGAGCTTTTTAGACTTCACCCTGGTAAGGTTGTGCGTGTAATGTCTGTTAGAGATAGAGTTCAAAACTACGAGTTACTCTAGTATAATCTAAAGCATGAACACTACGCAAGAGTTCAAGTCGAAAGACACTTTTGTTTATGCACAATCTTATATTTTTTAGATTGCTCGATGAAAATTGTTTTTTAAAATCCAAGTGGGGGACTGTTGAAAATATGGCTTTTTAGAATAAAATAAAATAAAATGGGTGTGAACCTGGTTTTGATCTCTTGATCTCTCTCTAATTTTAGTCTCACATCTTCTATACAACTCATTTTGGAAGAGTTTATAAGGAGATTGTTAGGACTTGGGTTGGGACCCCTTGGGGGTACAACACTTTTGTGAGGAGGGGAGAGATAAACTCTCGCGCCTGCCACTGTCATCCGGTCGGGTCGGGTCATTTAGAGAGCAACCCATTCTTTTTGATAAAAATTTATTTAAATGAAAATAAATTTTGAATTGCTGAGAAGGGAGACTGAGTCAGATGCATCTAGACGGGATTTTGGCTGACTCTGTCCTCCACGTTCGTTCTCCATGCGCCGCGCTAACAGTAGCATGATTTTCTCCCCACGTTTTTCATGTAAATTTTTTGTCAATGCATCAAGACGTTTTTCAAGCCAATGTTTTGTCAATGCATCTAGCCGTTTTTTGTTTTGTCAATGGATCTAGCCGGGATTTCGTATTTCAACGAATGTGTTTTCTCCCGATAAATACAAACACAATTTAGAGTTTACAATAATAAGAAAAAACAAAACATTTTGGCAAAACACTTTTAGCTTAGTATTTCAATCAGAGAAGGAACTCTTTCTCTTCGTATTTCCGAGATTTCTCTTTTGTTTGAAATTTACACAATGTATTGGTGATTCCGAGCAAACAAGAGATTAAGGGTGGATAGTATTCCGTTCACCAATAGTGGAATTGTTTGAACGAGGCAGAGAAGATTTTGGGCTGTTATATCGTGGGGACGGCGGGGCTACTAGACTTCTTGCACACTTTTGGGCAAAGCCGCGAAACGTCTTAAAGAGAGCGACCTAGTCCGCGACTCAACCCAAGAACAATTGGTACCTTCGTTCCTATCTTTTAATTTGAATTTTTACAGCATATACAACAATTTTAAGACGTTTTATTTCTGCCATGACTACAACCTTTTTATAAGATTGAAAAAAAAATGATACCTTCAATGATATTTAGTATTCTCCATAATACAACTTACTGAAATAAAGAAAGGAGATGGAACAAGTAATAAAAATGATGGTAGAAATGATACAGTCTTTGTCAATTGCAGAACTTGACAGTGTTATGATCCGTTCTTATTCGAAGTTTGATTTGTGCAAACTTTCGTTTTTTCCACAGATTAAGTTGAAATGATACCCTTTGTCTCTAGGGAGGTTTTGGTTTGATTACCTATAAGTGTGATAATTTAATATTGTTGGGTTTGTGAGGATAACTCGTTTAGCTAGGTTGTTGTTTTTATGTGTCTGTCAATTTAATGTTTTTGGAACCCATTAGCCTAAACAAACTTTGTTTCAAGGATTGGAGTTTAGTCTTGTTTGCTTTATGTATCTTTGTTACCTTGTGTGGTAGTTCTTGTTGAGAAATTGGGTTGGGAGCAGTTTTCTCAATTTATTTATCATTCATTCTATAAATTGGTTATGGTAGAATCTATGCAAGGACGCAACCCCATGGTAACATTTGGAAAGGTTGGAAAGAGGGTTATATTTGTTTGGATTTATTGAATAAGATCCACATGATTTAGAGCCTTACATGTTGTGTACTTTTAATATTTTGCATGCTAGACTTTGTCATGTTAATAAGCGTATTATTAAAAACATGAGTAACTTAGGACTAATTCCAAAATTGTCCTTAAATGATTTTGAAAAGTGCAACTTTTGTAGCCAAGCTAAGATAACCAAAACACCACATAAATTTGTTGTTAGAGAATCTGAACCCTTCGATTTGACACACTAAGATATATGTGAAATTGATGGTGTTTTGACTAGAAATGGAAAACGTTATTTTATTACGTTTATTGATGATTGTTCTGATTATACCTTCGTCTACTTGATGAAAAATAAGAATGAAGCCTTTGACATGTTTAAATTATTTTTAACCGAAGTTGAAAATCAATTTAATAGAAAGATAAAGAGACTTAGGAGTGATAGAGGCACTGAATACGACAGCAGTACTTTCATAGAGTTTTATAATTCTCAAGGAATTATTCATGAAAGAACTGCACTGTATTCTCCTGATATGAATGACAAAGCTGAAAGAAAAAATAGAACTCTTACTGAGTTAGTAGTTGTCGTTCTACTTAACTCCGGTGCTGCTTCACACTGGTGGGGAGAAATTATTTTGACGGTCGGTTATGTGCTAAATAGAGTCCCCAAATCGAAAAGTAAAACCTCTCCTTATGAGATTTTGAAAAATAGACAACCAAACTTGTCATATTTGAAAACTTGGGGTTGTTTAGCTTATGCTAGAATTCATTATCCTAAAAGGAATAAGCTTGCTAGTAGGGCATATGAATGTGTATTCATAGGATATGCCATGAACAACAAAGCTTATAGATTCTATAATCTTAAAGATCACGTTATTATAGAATCAAACGACGTTGACTTCTATGAAGATAAATTTCCTTTTATTTCGAGGAATAGTGGGGGTACATCCTCAAATAACGTGCCTTTGATCATGATGAATGAAACTGATAAAGCCTTAGAATCTGAGCCTAGGAGAAGTAAATGGAAACGAACTTCTAAAAACTTTGGCCCCGATTACTATGTCTTTTCAGTCGAGGAGGATCCCCTTAGCTTTCAAGAAGCCCTATCCTCTATAGATGCCAATTTTTGGGAAGAGGCTATTGATGATGAAATGTACTCTCTTGAGTCTAATAGAACCTGACATTTAGTTAATTTGCCACTAGATTGTAAGACAATAGGATGTAAATGGGTGTTTAAAAAGAAATTGAAACCCGATGGTAATGTTGAAAATTTTTAGATCCAAGATTGTACAGTAGACTTTTATTTCTGTTTTAGAGTTATTTTATAATTTGGGCAAAAGGAAAAGAAGATGCTCTCAGGGATTCATCTGTAGAGTTCAATTCACCAATGACTTTCAGTTTTGGGGACAGGAAGATTTATAGAAAGATGTAAGCAGCAATGACTGAATTGGAGTATTTAAGTGATTGAATTGCATATGCGGTACTGTTTTTTTTAAACTAAGGAATGTGTTGAGGTTTTTGAGAATTTTTTGTTCATTTATGTTGAGATTTTTTCGTTTATTGCAAGTATGTGAATATTATTCTGATAGTGGATTACACGGGTTCTTATAGTTATAGACACATGTTAATTACATTGTATCATAGGTATGAATAAAACTGCTTGCTAATTGTCGACAATGAAGGTGCATTTGTGGAACTGGCGCCATTCTCTCAAGTCCTTAATGCCAATGCAGTTCCATCCCTGTAAAAAACTTGAATTCAATGATGTAGGAACTGATATGGTTGAGGGTCCTTAAACTTAGGATTTTAGCTTTCTGTTAATAAGATGCCTATTATCTAGGATAGAGTTGCCTATTATCTAGGATAGAGTTGTTAGTATTTGAACTTTTCATAGCTTAGTTTACCACGTACTTAGGAGCTTATGTGGGCTGCAAGTTGTTCTCTTTCTGTTTTGTAAAGGCTATTAAATAGCCAAGGTTGTTTTACAATAAAGCAAGTCATTCATTCATAACATTCTGGTATCAGAGCTCTGCAGTTGAGTGACTTCCGACTTCCAAACAGAGAGAGAGATGGCAAGTGAGGGGAATTTTGTTCAACCTGCAATTCCTAGATTTGATGGTCACTATGACCATTGGAGTATGCTAATGGAGAACTTCCTTAGATCAAAGGAATATTGGCATTTGGTGGAGACTGGTTATGAAGAACTAGCAGATGGAGCAGCTGCAACAGAATCACAACAGAAGAAGGTTGATGAGTTGAAATTGAAGGACCTGAAGACGAAGAATTACTTGTTTCAGGCGATTGATAGGTCGATCATGGAGACTATATTGAAGAAGGATACATCCAAACAAATTTGGGATTCGATGAAGAAGAAATATGAAGGGAGTGCACGAGTTAAGAGGTCTGCTCTTCAGGCCCTGCGGAGAGACTTCGAAACCTTAGAAATGAAAACCGGTGAATCTGTTACAAATTACTTTTCTAGGGTTATGTCGGTTGCAAACAAGATGCGTATAAATGGAGAAGACATGAAAGATGTAACTGTGGTGGAGAAGATCCTTAGATCTTTGACTGAGAGATTCAATTACATAGTCTGCTCAATCGAAGAATCAAAGGATATTGATGTGCTTTCAATTGATGAGCTACAAAGCTCACTGATTGTTCATGAACAAAAGCTTCAGAGACAGAATAGTGAAGAACAAGCTCTCAAGGTGTCATGTGAAGAGAGAATTGGTGGAAGAGGCCGGGGTAGAGCTTCATTCAGAGGCAGAGGTAGAGGACGTCAAACATTCAACAAAGCCACTGTGGAGTGTTACCGATGCCACAAACTCGGTCACTTCCAGTATGAATGTCCCACATGGGATAAGCAAGCTAATTACGCAGAGCTGGATGAGCAGGAGGAAATGTTGTTAATGGCTTATGTTGAAGATATTGGAGCTAGGAAAGAAGAAATTTGGTTCTTAGACTCGGGTTGCAGCAATCACATGTGTGGTGATAAGTCCCTGTTTTCTGAGTTAAACGAAGGCTTTCAACAAGAAGTGAAACTGGGAAACAATACAAGGATGAAGGTTGCTGGCAAAGGGAATGTCAAACTGGAGATGAAAGGGGTCAATTATGTTGTTACTGAGGTGTTCTTTGTACCCGAGTTGAAGAACAATCTTCTGAGCATAGGACAATTGCAGGAGAGGGGTCTTGCCATTCTTATACAGTCGAGAAAATGCAAGATATACCACCCACAAAGAGGACTAATCATTCAGACTGAAATGACAGCTAATCGAATGTTCATTCTGGTGGCAAAGTCTCAGTCATCTCTTTCCCAGTCAAACCAGGAAACTTGCTTCAACACTACGGCTCAAGATCTCACTCACCTTTGGCACTGCAGACTCGGTCACATCAGCAACAAAGGATTAAGAGCCTTGCAACACATGAAAATGGTTAATGGTTTACCTCAGCTTTCAACTTCAGAAGTGGTGTGCATTGATTGCTTAAAGGGTAAACAACATCGGGAACCTATTCCAAAAACCAGTACCTGGAGGGCTTTTCAAAGGTTAGAGCTTATTCATGCTGATTTATGTGGACCGATTTCTCCAATCTCTAATAGCCAAAAAAGGTACCTGTTATGCTTCATCGATGATTTTAGCAGAAAAGCCTGGTCATTTTTTCTAACTGAAAAATCAGAGACATTTGTTGTTTTCAAATACTTTAAGACTTATGTGGAGAAACAAACTAGTCTTGTTATTAAATGCTTGCGTACGGATCGAGGGGGAGAGTTTACATCGGGAGAGTTCAACGACTTTTGCAAGTTGAATGGGATCAAGAGGCAGCTGACAGCTGCATACACTCCTCAGCAGAACGGAGTTGCAGAAAGAAAGAATCGGACTGTGATGAACTTGGTAAGATGCATGCTGTCCGAGAAAGGGGTTCCAAAAACCTTTTGGCCTGAAGCTGTAAATTGGGCTATCTATGTGTTGAATCGATGCCCTACTGCAGCTTTGAAGAATGTAACACCAGAAGAGGTCTGGAGTGGTGTCATGCCTTCAGTTGGGCACTTCAGGGTTTTCGGGTGTGTTTGTCATGTGCATGTACCTGATGCTAGGAGAACTAAGCTGGAGAATAAAAGCATTAGCTGTGTTCTTCTCGGAGTGAGTGATGAGTCGAAGGGTTACAGGCTATATGACCCTGTGGCAAAGAAGATAATCATCAGCCGGGATGTTGTTTTTGAGGAGAATAAAAAATGGGATTGGGACAAGAGTTATGAGAAGCAAGTGTTGGTTGACTTAGAGTGGGGAGAAAGTGATCATGAGCTGGTTGAAAATTCAAGTGATTCTGAAGATGAAGCTGATGTTGGTGATGAGGCGAACAATGAAGATGCACCAAATTCTGTAGATGCAGTTGTATCTTCAAGTCCCTCAAGCTCGAGTTCAGAAGAAGGAAGAAATAGAAGACTACCTGGTTGGATGGACGATTATGTGAGCGGTGAAGGGCTCTTAGAAGGTGACATTGATGTGAATTTGGCATTATTTGCTAGTGCAGATCCTATGTGTTTTGAAGAGGCTGTTGAGAGTGATAACTGGAGACAAGCAATGGACTCTGAAATCAAGTCCATCGAGAAGAATGGAACCTGGCATCTCACTGATCTACCTGAAGGAGCAAAACGAATTGGAGTTAAGTGGGTTTATAAGACAAAGTTGAATGAACATGGAGAGGTAGAGAAATATAAGGCTCGGTTGGTCGCAAAAGGTTATGCACAAGAGTATGGTGTTGACTACTTGGAGGTTTTTGCACCAGTGGCTCGAATGGACACAGTTAGGGTAATCCTTGCTCTTGCGGCACATAGGAGCTGGAATATATACCAGCTTGATGTCAAATCGGCGTTCTTGCATGGTGAGTTTGTAGAAGATGTGTACGTGGAACAGCCTAAAGGTTATGAGAAGAAGGAGGAGCCTCACAAAGTATACAAATTACGGAAGGCCTTATACGGACTGAAACAAGCTCCTCGAGCTTGGTTCAGTCGAATTGAGAACTATTTCTTAAGGGAGGGCTTTGAGAAATGTCACAGTGAGCAGACACTCTTCGTCAAGACAAGCAATGGAGGTAAACTTTTGATTGTAAGTTTGTATGTTGACGATTTGATTTATACTGGTGATGATGAGGCGATGATAAGTGAATTTAAGAGCTCGATGATGAAGGAGTTCGATATGTCAGACTTAGGGAAAATGAGATATTTTCTTGGAATTGAAGTGCAACAGTTGAAAGATGGGATTTTTATCAGTCAAAAGAAATATGCAATGGATGTATTAAGAAGGTTCGGGATGGAAGGAAGTAATGAAGTCCTAAACCCTATTGTTCCGGGGTTCAAAATCTCAAGAGATGAGAATGGAGTGGAGGTTGATGGTACATTCTATAAGCAACTCGTTGGAAGTTTAATGTACTTAACTTCTACACGTCCAGACTTGATGTATGCAGTAGGTCTAATCAGTAGGTACATGTCACAACCTACTGAGCTTCATCTCGTGGCGGCTAAGAGGGTGTTAAGATATGTGAAAGGGACTGTGAGCTTTGGCATTCTGTACAAGAAGGAAGGAAGTGGTGATTTGACTGCATATACTGATAGTGATTATGCAGGGTGTTTGGAGGATAGAAAGAGCACTTCAGGATATGCATTTATGATGAGTTCAGGGGCAGTGGCTTGGTCATCCAGGAAACAGCCGATAGTCACTCTTTCTACAACTGAAGCTGAGTTCATAGCTGCTGCAGCATGTGCTTGTCAAGCAGTGTGGATGAAAAGGATTCTGAAAAAGCTCGGTTATGAGGGTGATGAATGCACAACCATCTTCTGTGACAACAGCTCAACAATCAAATTGTCTAAAAACCCAGTGATGCATGGGAGGAGTAAGCATATTGATGTGCGTTTCCACTTCTTACGAGATTTTTCCAAAGAAGGAGTAGTGCAGCTGGTCCATTGTGGTTCACAAGAACAAATTGCTGATGTGTTAACTAAACCACTCAAACTTGAGTTGTTTCAAAAGCTGCGTGGTCTCTTGGGAGTATGTGAAATACCAAAATAAACTAATCTGCATATGCAGTTAGTTTAAGGGAGGGAATGATATGGTTGAGGGTCCTTAAACTTAGGATTTTAGCTTTCTGTTAATAAGATGCCTATTATCTAGGATAGAGTTGCCTATTATCTAGGATAGAGTTGTTAGTATTTGAACTTTTCATAGCTTAGTTTACCACGTACTTAGGAGCTTATGTGGGCTGCAAGTTGTTCTCTTTCTGTTTTGTAAAGGCTATTAAATAGCCAAGGTTGTTTTACAATAAAGCAAGTCATTCATTCATAACAGGAACTTCAAAGCCACTTTCCAATTCTCAATTAGCCATGACAGATTCCTGAATGATCCATGGTCAAACTCTATGATCCATGCAGGCTCTAGGCCACTACACAGATTCGTATGGTCCTGCTTGCTTCTTGTACCAAGAAATTTAGGTTCAAGTTGCTCTCATCGACGAAGAGTATTCAGGTTCAAGTTGCTGTCAATCAAAAAAGTACGCCTCATCCATATGGTCAAGGCCAAAATGTGACGGCTTCTCTTGATTTGATTTGTTAAGAAGGAATGCCATTGCAAATTGCTCTGCGAGATGGGGCACACTAATTAGAACCAGTGTTCTAAAAAGTGTTAGGCAGTGGGCGGACGGCGAGCAGATGCCTAACGCTCAGGGGTTTAGGCGGTCTTAGGTTTTGTATTATAACTTTAATAATTTACAAAAATTAAGCATAATACATTATCAATTACATCCAATTCAATGCCAAGATACATATGCAAAATTTAAAAACATGAAAAATTAACAATCATGAACAAAATTTATTAAAACTCAAATGACTGAAGTTGGTCGTGATGGGTACTTTATACAAAGTTGAATTTGTGGTCAAATATCCAAATCTACTATTTTATTTTTCTTCAAATTGCATGAATGACCTCAGTCATGTTTAATAAAATCTACATTACTAAAATTGGTACCGGCAGATCCTTTGAGAATTCCATTAAGTAATCATCTTTGCTACATTCATACATATATTGAATAAAAAACAATTAAATTGTCTATTTTCAAAAAAGATAAAAGAAAAATAAAATAAAAACATAATCAGCCTTATTAAAAAAAAAAAAAAAAAAAAAAAAAAAAACTCGCCCAGAACTCGCTCAGCCATTAATTTGAGCATTTCTCTAACGCCTAGCACCTAGGCCGATTTTTAGAACACTAATTAGAACAACCTAAAGGTCCCATCGCTTTGGATAAACAAGGAACTACGTCAATGCTTGATCCCAAGGTGGGTACGCAGGCAACCACAGAAATTACATGCGGTTCAGCGTGGAAAGAGATCAACAACAACAAGAAGCTCACAAATTTGTAGATTATATGGGTGTCCAATGTTTGAAGATATGGAAGTTGTAGTTACATCATTAGGAGTACATATTTCATATCAGTTTACAATGTTCACATTATTGTTATATTTTTACAGTTCATTAATGTGATAAATCTTTAGTGTGCCTTAACGATTTGGGTCATTTACCGATTGCCCTCCCATTAGTTTAGTGGTGATTCCAATTGCCTTAAAAATTACGCTTTTTCCTACTTTTCGAGAATGACCAACCATTTTGAGTGAGATTGCATTGTTTCTCTATACCCCACGTAATCTTATGAATAAAAATATACCTTGCCAAAGATAAACATCATGAAACCATTAAGCCAGACATATTGCTCAGATATTTCTTTAATTAAACTCGAGTATAATGTGGTAGGTAAACTTCATGTCTAGATATTAAAGGCTATAGGGCCCCTACTTAGAATGTAGTTTAATAGAAGCTTTACATATATTTAAGCATACATACATATTGTATACGGTTTGAACAGGAGAAGAGTAAAAATTAGAGGTTGAACGTTGTCCCAAGATGCATAGCACCGTATTCGACACCAAGGTTCATGTGATAAGGCTGACTTTCTTACCCACGTATTTTAAACGAAAATCTATGAAATAACTTGGGGCTCTATAAAATTGGATTTAGGACATCGAAATAGGATTTTTAAAGGCGTAGTTCTTATGAATACCAAAACTAGCATGTCATGGCAGGGATCACACCTTGTGGCTGTGATATTGTCTGTTACAAGTCCTACCAATTCATCTTTAAAATTTTTAAAAAAAATCGTTTTGCAATCAAGTTAATAAAATGCCCTGAAAATGTTTTTACATGGTTGGATAATTTTGGCTTTGAGATTATATTGTCTAGAAATAAAATACAAACAATGACTAGCTAAAGTAATTAAGCAATAAAACAGAGAACGGCTTTACATATAGAAGAGCTTTACAGTTTAAGTTTAATGGATAAAAGAGAACCAAAACCCTTTGACATGAAAAATTAATACTAAAATTGAAGACAAATTGGCGTGTTTGCTGAACTTGTAAGAATGAGTCTTTCTTGAGAGCCAGGGAGGCGCACCAGAGCACGAGGGAGCCTTCCTGGCATGTGTTTTAGAGAGAAAATGGAGTTTTTAAAAAAAAAAAATTCGAAGTCTAATTGACGTCGTTAGACTCCCTCCCCAAAAAAATTTCACGCATGGAGTCCATATTCGACCCCTCTTCCCAGTCCCTTCCCCATTCGAAAATCCCCATATCTGAGAAAAGCTTCAAAAACTCTCAAAACTACAAAGGCTTAGAGATAACTCTTCGATTTCGTCTTCAACATCAGCCTCAAAAGTTCCTCTTCCATTTTTTCTTCTACATCTTCTCAAAGTTTCTCTTCGATTTCGTCTTCAACATCTTATCAAAGTCCATATTCGATTTCGTCTTCAAGTCCCTCTTCAATTTTGCCTTTAGCATTTCAAAACTATAAAGGCTCAAAAGTTCTCAAAGTCCTCTTCGATTTCGTCTTCAACATTTTCTTTCTGAAGAAAAGGTATCTTCGAAGAAAAGGTAAGTCCCTCTTTGATTTCTTGTTGATTTCTGGTGGTGGGTTTCTAGATTTAGGGTTTTTACTTTGATTTCGTGTTGATTTCTGGAAATGGGTTTCTAGATCTAGGGTTTCTTCTTTGATTTCATGTTAGATCTAGGGTTTCTTCTTTGATTTCGTGTTAATTTCAGGTGGTGGGTTTCTTTTTTAATTTCATGTTGATTTCAGGTGGTGGGTTTCTAGATCTAGGGTTTCCAGTCTACACGTCTTCTCTGTTCTACTCTACCCATACTCTCAATTGGAGCAGAACTCTAACCAGCAAAATTTGGTTACACAACCAAGCTGTGACCCACTTCACTTATTGTGGAAAATCTATGCGATATCAACATAAAGGGAAGGGTGGAAATTTGCAATGGTTTAGACTCCTACAATGTTTATGTTTGACATATTCAGACACAGACAACCTACTCAATCTATTTTGATTCCATTATGCGATAGCTTTGATTTCTTCTGCTAGCAATTACTGAATATGGACTTTGGTTTTTGTGGATTGGTTGAAGAAATTTTAGGGTTGCATGTTTGTTTTTGAGACTTGACTGAAGAAATTGGGTTTTGCATGTTGGTTTTTTAGGTTATGAAAGTTTTCATTTTTGTTGTTGGAGTGCCTTTGTTATTTGAGCAGGTTTCATTTCACATTTCTTGTTGAAGTTGTTTATAAGATTGTGATTTTCAAGTTATAGGCCACATTGCTTTTCTTAGTTCACTTAGTGAATGGGATGATTTGCTTATATTAGGCCACATTGCTTCTATCGGTTTGGTTTGGTTTACTTAGTGAATGGGATGAATTTTTTTTTGTTAAATTGATGTAAGCAAATATATTTTACCAGATTTTTAAATAGAGAATGGAAGTCTAGATATCTTTTAGTAGTTACAGAATAGTAGAGATCACATTGTGCTTAAAAAGCTTATTTTTCAGAAATCTTCTAACAAGAAATAATGGTATCTTTTCAACTCAGTTACCCTTGGGAAATAATGGTTGGGTCATTGCTTATTTCTTCTACTAGCAATTAGACTTTCAAATGAAAATTTCTTTACCACCTCTTTCAAATGGTAAATGAGTTTATATGAAATTATTCAATCTGATATTATTTTTTTGTCTACGCATGAATGGCATATAAAGCCTATGTTGTTTATCGTGACCGTGTACCTGAAGTATTTATGACTTGGTCAGGTTGTCTATTACAAGTAGAAGGTACAAGGGTAGCATGTACAAGGGTTTCTCATCAGCTGAAGAAACTTATGAAAATTACAGCTTATGGGTGCGATCAGAAGAGGTGAGAATAGAGCACGAGGCAAGAAGAGAGCACCAGTCAAGAAGAAACGACAATGAAGATGTGAAACCCAACCAACCAACCAATGCTCGCGAGGGTCGTGGCGATGAAACTCATGATCAAAGAGATGAAACCCAAGTCAACGATCTTTGGGCTTTTACAAGGGACTTGATCAACAGTATGTTAGTGGTAATTATATTGATTCTTGTACTTATTTTTTAAGCTTTTGAGTGATATGTGAGATTTTATTTTGTAATTTTATTTTATAATGTACTTGTGAAGAGATTTTGAGTAAATGAATTATGTTCAGAGATGTGTATCATTTTTAATTATTGTTGTATTGATAGTGATGTTATGGTTATTATGTATGGCAATCCTTATTGTCAAACTTTTGTTCTGTTATTATGTATCTGAATGCACCAGCAACCATCAAAGACCAATGAGGATTGACCTCAAATAGGAAAAGCATTGAAAGATAACCAATTCAATCTATCTGATGCATGAGTATATTTTTTGTTTGATTTTGTCACCATAAGTTTGACTTTGGTTCGACCAAGAAAAAAGAGTAAAGCCAAGCCCTACTTTCCATCAATGATTTAGAAGAAAATTAAGTAACACTGTAGTGTTTTGAATTATTTTAGGAGAGGAGGCATTAATAGATATTATTAACTGAAGATCATATGAGGAAAGGGTCATTGTTCACCTAATAATTGCATATTTTCATTTGCTAATTAAGTTGACAGTTTGATGGGCCAATTGCCTCATCTGAAGACTCATCTGTTTTAGATTTTATGATCATCCAGCTCATCCTTTCAAATGATAGAGAAACAACAACAAATAAGAAAAAGAATGAACACTCCTGAGTAATAAAATTTTTATAAAAGGTTTAATGTAGAAGTTTTGTTTTAAGCGATCCATAGGCAGAATGCTACCACTCAATGCATGTCTCCATCAACCTGAATTGTTTACAACCTGAAAATTGCTTTCAACCTGAATTACAACAAGCATTACAACCTGAAAATTGCTTCCACTCACTGAATTACAACAGTGATGCTAATACAACCTGAAAACGAAATTACAACAGTGTTGCTAATACAACCTGAAAACGAAATTGTCTCAACATTTTTGCCTTCCAAGCTGTCAAGTTCTTTCAGAGCCACAAACCTGAACCTTTTTACTTCTTGCAACCATTTCTTCCAAACCATTGCCTTTCCAATTGCATGCAACATCATCCCATGCAAAGGATGGCCAGTCAAACACTTGATTCCTTGTTGCACTGTGCATACCAATAGATAAGCATTAAGCTATCATTTAGACCTTCATAAAGTCACACAGTAAACATACCTATAGATAAGCATTAAGGTATGTTTAAATATACCTTCAAAAACTAATTCAAAATTCAATTCACAATTACCAAATTAACCAACCTAATCATAACCTATAGTTTGTATAGTCCATTTCGTTGCGTGAACCTGGTGGCTGCAAAAATAAATAATACAAATTAAAAAATATATAATAGGAGGCATACAAAACATATAACAAACAAACAAACCCTACAAAGAACAAACATACAAAATACAAAATATATACCTGTGAGAGTAGCGAGTAGAAATGATAAATTCTTCCAGGTTGTAAATAGTGTGACCCCGTATTATCATCATTAACGACAACAAACATACAAATCATAAGTGGGCAAACATACTTAGTGATTCATACCTTGTAAATATAACAAACAAACTTGTGTATTACTTTTACGAGGCATCACATTGTTTTCATGAGGCATAACATAAGGCATCACATTGCTTTCACGTGGCATAACATAAGGCATACACTGTGAACCCTACAAATGACATTTGTAAATAAAATTCACTATTCTTGACTTAAGAAAATATACATTCATAAAACACATTGCAAAACACACCAGATTAGTCTCAATGGCCTGATCCTTTTGTGTGTCTTTTTTTTTTTTCTTTGTATCCTTTTACATATCTTCTCGACGGTGGATTTCATCCTTGAATTAGAACGTCGTCCTTTGCTACGCACCGCTAATAGACTATGAATTTGAATGTCAGAACTAGAGGTAGTGGTGCCCACTTTCAAATACCCCTATGAATCAACACGCTCATCACCATTAACAATTTTAAGTTGCTCCATCTTCAAAGTGATCCATTCTTGAACTTGGCATGTTTTTTTCTCATCCTCAGCGGCGAAGTCAGTCATTTCATAGAAGACAGTGCACATCTTTTCAAATCGCTCATTTTCAGGCTTCATTCCCCAATCTGAATAAACAATCTTAACCTTTGTATGAGTCCTCTTAACATCTTTCCTCCACCTTCGAAGAACATATTTATCAGGTATAACATGAATCCCTCTTTCAAACAAGACTTTCAATACATGTTTGCATAAAACCCCCCTGAACTCAATTAATTGACAATTACACTTGATGGCGAAGTCGGCAACATTAAAAGAGACTATAAAATTGACCGATCGTTGCCTATCATTTATCACCAAGTCTTGTCTAACAATGTACAGCTCAAAGCCACTCTCATCCATAACTTCACCGACAATTCTACAACATAGATTCTTTGTTATCTCTTCTTAGAACTCCCTAAATTTTTTTGTAATGTAGGCATCTCGAAATTTTATCACTATTGCATAAGGAGTAATGCAAGGAATCCTTCAGTTATAAGATTTAAAGTCATCTTCAGCTTCCTTTTGGACCTTACTTCGTAGTGCATTCTCATATTGTTCTACGAATTGCTTCAGAGTGGTCATCGAATTCACATAACCATAAAAAAAAGCATTCATGCTTTCACTCCTTTGAGTTGAATACATCCCCACCCAAAAAGTATTTCTTTGAAATGTTGGCACCCAACGCATCCTTTCAAGGTATAATCCATTCAACCAATCATTTTCATGCAGATCATATTTATCAATAAAACCATGTCAATTTTCTTCAAACTCTTCATTAGACAGGGAATCATAAACTGCTCTTTGCATTGCAAACTTGATCGCCTCATATTCATTGCAACTGGACAGCTTTTCGGGCAACTTCTTCATAATATGCCACAAGCACCATCTGTGTCGTGTGTTGGGAAATATAATTTCAATGGCCCTCTTCATTGCCCTATCTTGATCAGTGATTATAGCAGATGAAGCATTGTCATTTATACACACGAGCCAAATTTGGAAAAGCCAAACAAATTCTTCAACGTTTTCACCACATATCAATCCACATCTCAAAAGAATTGACTGACCGTGATGATTTACCCAACAAAAAGAGCAAATGGCATCTCATATTTATTTGTTAAGTATGTAGTGTCAAAAGTAACAGCATCCTCAAACTCCTTGTAAGCTGCTAGGTTCCATGCATCGGCCCAAAAAACATTTCTCAACCTACCTTCATCATCCAAATTCATCATATAAAAGAAATCAGCCTTATTAGCTTGCATTTTTTGGAAGTAGTAATGAAGTGCCATCACATCCCTCTCACCAAGTCTCAACTTCCTCATTCTGTCCAAATAATTGTAACAATCTTTTTGGGAAAATGGCAAAATATCATGCCCACCAGCTTCAACCACATATGCCGAAAAACTCTTATTTGGTCTAATATTTGCCCTATCATTAAAATCAAGATTCTTCTTGACATACGAGCTCATAGTTCTATTCTTTGGATAAAATCTCGATTTACCAGGGTTTAACTCATGATTGTGATCAAGTGTAACTCTTGTCACTAAAGCTGTTACATCAGGCCGTATATGACCTCTAATATTAGCCAGACAACCACATTTGCTTGATCCACGCAATCTCAAGACATTTTTTGCTCTACTTTTTTGCTGCCCAGACCGACCACATGAAAGCTGAATGAATTTAGGTTTTATTTAGGTTTTCCATCAGCATTTTTTTCAATAGTCCTTAGTTTCACTGGAAATCTTTTTTTATTACCATAATCATGATAATAATGTTGGAACTCATCAAGGTTGATGAATTTCATCCCATATGTAGGTTTCCTTATCTCTTCTAAATTTTCTTCCATCAACATACATTCATTATCTTCTACACTATCTATTCCTGAAATATGTGTTATAATATACAACAACGGTTAAAACATAGAGGCATAGATAAAAACCCTAGTACAATAACCCTGTATAGTTTATTTTGGGGAACAATGTTGCAACTAAGGATCCACCAGAGTTGTTATACAGGCAGTTCCGGCCAAATAGATTATACAATAGAAGTAACAAAAAAAGTGATAACTAAAGTAACAAATGAACCTAACATTACCCAAAAGCTTTTAGAAAGAAACAACCCTAGTACAATAACCTTGTATAGTCTATTTTGGGGAACAATGCTGCAACTAAGGATCCACCAGAGTTGTTATATAGGCAGTTCCGGCCAAATGGATTATACAATAGAAGTAACAAAAAAAGTGATAACTAAAGTAACAAATGAACCTAACATTACCCAAAAGCTTTTAGAAAAAAAACAACCCTAGTACAATAATCTTGTATAGTCTTTGGGGAACAATGTTGCAACTAAGGATCCACCAGAGTTGTTATACATGCAGTTCCGAACTAAAGTAACAAAATGAACCTAACATTACCCAAAAGTTTTGAGAAAGAAACAACCCTAGTACAGTTACCTTGGATAGTGTAAAGCTACCGGATGGCTGGAAGGGCTTTGAAAGACAAGCCTGCACATTGAGAAGCAAATTTTTGTATTGTTAGTTTCTTATCTATTTTTCAAGCAATACAAAAACAATGAAGGAAAACAGTAAGGGGTTCAACACTAAACAATGATCCACTTTAGCCTAACAAATTAATTTTATTATAGAAAAAAAAAGGATATTCAAAGGCTGATAACAAAAATGGATCAATCTGATGATTTTATTCACCTGCTGTACCAACCTATTTTTGTTTGCAAAATTTGACTACATTAATGATATATCTTCTAATAAAGAAAATGGGATTGAAAAGAACCAAGTAATCACTATTTAGTATAAAAAATGAAATTCTAAATGGGATTACAAGATCCCTAACATACTTGAATGAACTAAGTTGTAGAGTTTAGGACAAACAGGGGAAGGAGTCCTTTGAAAGACAACCTAAAAGAAATGAAACAACCAAAAACTCATATTTCTTTCCAAAGATTAAGAAAATTTCAATGTCTAAAAAATGATCCTAAAAAATTAGGGTTTCTTTTTTCTGATGTTCTTGACTGCTATATGATGTTCCCTGGCAAGCTTTGATGTTCTTGAGTGCTATATGATATATCATGATATGGGGTTTCTGAACAATGATCCTAAAATATTAGGGTTTCTTTTTTCTGATTTCAAATCAATACTAAGTTCTTTCAAAATGCATAAACTATGAACTTACTGACCTATCTAGTGCAGTGAAATCTGCAACACCCTTTGCTTCAAACAAGCTTTCTTTGGACTACTCTCCAAACTTCGATTTCTTCTGTGAAAAGTGGGAAAAGCTTCAATTTCTTCAATTTCGCCTGAGTTAATGTTAATCTTTATCTTCGATTTCTTCTGAGAAAAGGGTGTTTTTCGAAATCTAGATCTGGAGTTTTTTGGGGGAGCGAGCTCTATTTTTGGAGGGAGCGAGAAATTGTTTGGATGGCAAAAAAGAGGATGGCATTTAATCTCACGTGCGGAGGAGGCTCCCTGGCTTCTTTCTGGCACAGGGACCTCGCTCCCTAGAATTTTCGTGTAAGAAAAAGAGGACCCCATTTTTACAAACTTATGCAAAAAAGAATGATTTCTCTCTTCTTGCATATAGAATAATTGAATAAGTGCCCAAAAGACCCAATCAATGATGAAGGTCATCACGATAATGTTCCACACAAAACCATTGCTTCACAGTTCACACCATGCATGTATGATAGTGAAATGTAGTAGTGCCCCATGTGGTGGTCTTGAATGTTGCTTCCTCTCAATGTTGGTACAAAAGCTAGGGTGAGTGAATGGGGAGATGGGGTTCTTTAGGGGTCCTTTATACCTGCTCCAACCTCAAGGCACCCCCTACATCCCTCACATGTAGTGTTTAGGTGAAGGGTTCATGGTCCCCTCAACCAGAGTTTCATGGGCACATGCAAGGATAAAACCCATGAGTTTCAGTTGTCAATGTTAAGGGGTCTCATATTCATTGACCTCTAACTAATTCATCCCTCGATGTTTGTTTTTGCTACTTAAATTTCTTACTCGAGGAATACAAGAAAGTACGCTTGGGGAGTTCACCGACGAAGTCTGGAATAGCCATCCACATTACTAAGTACGAGTTTGTAGAATGCATGAGAATGAGTTTCCCGACTTAGTAGCCCATAAAAGTGCTACGAGGATATAAGAAATTAGATGTGCAAATACGAATGTGCTTAGATTACATGAGTGTGTATCGAATTTTTGTTTCACAACTAAGTTTTGTGTTCGAGTTGAACTGGCAATCTGAAATGCAACTCGAATGCTTAGGTCTCTTAGTGTTACATGATTCGAACAATTTTGTGTAGGATGCAAACATAAGATGGAACAAGCTCTTTCCATGAAATAAAATAACTTGATTTGTTTAACAAAACAACGTCTGAAATGAAACTCTAATCTTATATTTACATATTCACAGCCAATTTATTCATATTTTTCTTACCTATTCGGCCATTTCATGATCTATGAACCCCATTCCACAAAAATTAAATAAATGAATCTAAAACTTTAACAAATGATGCTCGAAAACCCAAATTTTCTTCCCATCTCACCCCTTCGTGTCAAACATATTCTCCATTTACCCCTTCTTCCACTTAGCACATTGGTCGGTAGGTCTACTCTTTTGCTTCCCTGCCTTGATCGGACAAGGTGTCTGCACAGGTGGCACCATACAATTGTACTGTAAACACAAGGACGTACTTGATGGAATCTCAACCGTTGGATCAAGCTCGATTCCTGTAAGATAATTGTGTTGCAAATAAAGAACCTCCATCCCTTCCGCACCCAATAACCTCTCCACAAAGCTACCGGGAACTTCACCGGTAAACTTGTTATTGTTCAGGTACAAATTTTGTACGGACGCAAAATTGGGCGATACTGGTCCAGTCAACCGGTTGTAGCTAAGATCAACGGTCGAGATTGAAACCCGAATACACGGTCGAACCGGTCCGGTAAATTCGTTTCGTTGTAACTGAAGTTTCGTTATCGGGTAACTGAATATGGCGGGAGGGACCGGTCCAGTGAACCGGTTCATGCTGAGGTCAAGATAATTGAGCCGGTTCAACCGGGTCAATAACCGGTCCACTTGACCTGTTAGCTGATTAGAAGATAAAGAGAGGTACTGAAGTGATGTGGGAAGAGAAGAGAGTGAACCGGAGAACGAGTTGTGTTTGAGTTCGAGCCGAGTTAGGGTTTTCGACTCGAACGAGGGGACCAATCCGGTGAGTCGATTGTGACACAGGATGAGATTCGACACCGATTTGAGAGATCCAAGGGAGTGAATCGAACCAGTGAGTTGATTGTAACTCAGATCGAGTGTTTGAAGAGAATTTAGAGAGGAGAAGGAGTGAGGGATGGGACCGGAGAGAAAATTCTTGCTTATTGCGACGAAGCGGAGTGACCTCGGAAGCTTCGGGAGAGACCCAAAGATTCGACCGGGGACGATGGTGAGCTCACTGAGTGAGTCCAGATCGGCCAGTGATGGGTCGAGGCGGCCGGTTAGACCGGGTGAACCCGCCCTAGTGTCGCCTAAGTTCAAGGCAATTACTTTGTCTGAGTCACAGTAGACACCTGAAAAGGTGCAGGGGTCTGAAGTGAAATCCCATGAAGAGAAGAAATTCGAGCCCGGCAGGTCAGAGAGGGACTTGTGGATTGATTGGAGTGCTAAGAAATCGAGCGGGTTTAGTATCGAAAATGTGAATGTGATGGATTGGAAGAAAATGAAGATATAAACTAGAAATGCCGGAGGTTTCTCCATTATTAAATTAAACTGAAGTGAGCTAAATACGCAAATGTGAGGGTGAGGGTTTTAAAGGGTTTTGTGAGGACAATGTTGAGTGGAAATGCAGGATTTGCAGTGCGAGAAATCGAAATGGCGTGAAGGATTTAATGGAGAAAAAAAAAAAAAAAAAATACGACTTGGTGGAGAAGATGTGTGTTTCCTGACTTGTGAAGGAAGGTATGTAAAAAGAGTGAGTGTTTGTTTTTGTTTTTGTTTTTGGTTTTGGTCAGTGGTTTTTGTTTTGTCGTTTGGTTTTGGGGATTTGGTTCGAGGGAGGGTGGAGATTGGATGAGCCTAGGTGGAGAAATGAGGGGGAGGTTCGGAAGACAGTTCATCGAATTAGCTGGAGACGAGGACCACGTGATAATAGGGAGCAAAGAGCAAAGTGTAATAAGTGTTGTGCAATGTGAGTTATAGCGACGCTTTTCCAACCTGGCAAGCAGGACAGGAGGAGCAAGTGTGTGTTTGGGCTAGTAACTCAAAACCGTCCGTAGCCCATTAAATTCGAATTTGGGCCTCGGAGTAGTATCTCAAACCCAACTTGATTATGATTTTTCATAGTCGGATTGGACTTCAAGTTGCTCAGATTTCTCAAATGCAACCTAATTTAGTAAACTTTGTGATGCGTCAGTCTCCATTATCCTTGACCTTGACTTGCATAAGGAATACAAGTGAGTCAAAGACCATCGTTGTGGCGGTCGATGACACTGTGATGTTTAAGTCAGATAGGTTTGAAAAAGGTATAATGATTAATACTGGAATCTATAGCGTACCTTAGTTCATCAACCTTGTGCTCTATTTATCATACGAGAATCATTGTTCGTCTATGGCTTTGGTGATGTGGTTTAAGAAAAGATATACGTTTAAAGATTCTTTCCTTGTTTAGAGCCGTCCATACAGGAGAGTTTCCATGCAGGACTTGTACTCTGATATCTATTAGAGACTCTTTCCTTGTGGAGTGTTATCCATGCAAGAGAGTTTTCATGCACGACTTATACTCTGATGTTTGTTTCATTGTAGGATTCAATGTGTTGCTGGCATGACTGTCTTAGGTCAAAATCCTAGATACTTGCCTTATTAGGTCTTACAGGTACTAGGCTTGACCATATGATTTATGGGCTTAATAGGGTACCACTGATTGGGTCCAACCTCCTGGAATCCGCCTCAGTGGGCTTGGAGTTATCTGGGCTTCGCTAGATTGGGCGTTTATCTAAGCCCACTTTACTCTATTAACGAGATTGTCATGCCACGTGTACGGAGTGGATTGCAAGACAGTTTGGTGTATCATCAGCTACTCCCCTCGAGTTAGTGGGCTAGCTCGTCAGTCCACTAAGTCATGTCACGAGAAAACTGGGCGGTCGTGACGATTGAGTCTAAATAATCTCCTCGAGCGGCGCACATCATTAATTTGGTACGTGACTGCTTAAAAAATGCAGGAATCCTCGCTTATATATAAATCTCTTTTTCTTTAGAGTTTAATTTCTTTACTTCAGTAATTTCTCAGAGATCCTGCTTTGTTATTTCGCTTCTGCGTTTTTGCTTTGTTCAACTTTCGTTTTTGCAAGCGTAATCGAAAATTTGTATGTTCTTCCATAGCGAGCGAGAATCAAATTCCTGATGAACTGTTCACTAAAGGCCGTGAGATTTTTTAGAAGAGGTTAATCTCATAGGTGAATCTGGTAGGCCTTCGCGAGAATTATCATATCCCCGACAATCTGGAGCTCTTCACATTGAGAGTTGGTCAACCACCTTTGTCTTCTCCAAGAGGTTTCATTTGCTTGCACATAGGTATGCTTCAATCGGGTGTTCGTTTTCCTATTATTGATAAATTTTGGTGTTTCGTGACGTACCTTGGTATTCCGCTTGCTCAGCTAGTGTCAAACGGGTACACAACTATGATCGTCATTTTAATCAGGGCGAAGGATGCTGGTCTTCGCCTATCTCCGAGGGAGATCCAACTACTCACTTCTTCTTGGTTGAATGAGCACTTTGTGTGCGTGTTGAAGTCGTCGGCTTGCTTGGGCAAATTACCTGACGATTACAAGTTCTAGCAGAAGTAATGTTTCATGGCTTCTGCGGACTTGAAGTATTTCGAGCTTGTCGGTCATCCGATCGAACGGAAGTTCAAACGACTGAGTGAGTGTAATACCTTTATTGTTCCCCACTCGTGTTGATTACATACTGAAATGTTATCTGTGCTTTTTGTAGGACAATTTCCATCAGCGCCCGTTTATCCAGAAGACAAAGAAGCCATGGATCAATTTGGTGACATGCCCTTCATGCAGGTGGAAGATGTTGTGTAGCCCGACAACATCAAGTGCAGCGGATGTTTACTTACTGGCATGAGGCTCTTACTCTATTCAGAGTTCTGAAACCGAAGCCTGATGGAGAACCTCATTCGAAGAAGAGTAAGCTGCCAAAGGTCAAGATGTCAAGCCCGTCGAGAAGGGCAGAGTTGGATGAGGCACTTTATTCATCTTTGCTTTCTACGAAACCTTGCACTGTGTCTAAGCCTCCTTCCAGGCTATTGGGCCCTTTGGAGGGGGTTAAAGTTGCAGGACAAAACCTTGTTGCGTCCACTAGAGCGGAGGCTGCTGCGTTTGAGAGGCAAGATGCTCAGGCGAGAACCCCCATTTCCCTTCCCGACCTAGAGAACGAGTATCTGAAAATGGTGGGGTAGATGATAAAATGAAGCTGAGCATTAATTAGGCGAAGATTTTGAACAACTTTTTGTTGCAGGCGAGAATGGTCGCTTCATCTGATACTGGCCAAACTCGTCCTTTATCTTTGAAGGATTTCAAATATGACTCCTCTTTGGATCAAGAGTCCTCTCAGACTGGCGAAAAGTCGCCTGACCATCGTCTCTATGGTGAACGGTCCCCTCTTCGTAGTCAGTATTGCCCTCTTTCCAGTTCTCACCTTCAGCTTGCAGTCAAGGTCGATCTCAAGAGTGGTTCCCTACCCTCTTCCCTTTCAACTGCTATTGAATTGGCAGGTGAGAGGGAGCCAGTTGTGGTGAGCAAGGGGAAAACAATGGAGGAGGCCCTGATGCCGTGAAGACGACGAAGGGCGGCGCTGGCGTGATTGTGGACCCAAAATATTTTCATCTGAATGCACGGATTAGTCTATTTGCCCCGGATATAGTAAAGATGAGCAACCAAGCCTAGCATCAGGAAGTTGACATTTCTTATGCTTCCAGGAAGCATCTTAGTAGATGGAATGATTGGCTGGTCAATCATTCTTCGAAGACAGAAGGGGATACGCTGGGTGAACGTATGGACAAGGGACAATGACATCTGATGCTGGGGATGTCGTATCTGAGCCAAGTTTTCGTCGCTGGGATGGAAGTAAAGGTTGCTCATGAAAGAGTATACACCACGAACGAGTTTTTGCACATCTGTAAAAGTCATTTCCAATGCTCTCTATGAGATCAAATCACTGACGAAGCAGCTAGGAGGCCAAAGGCTTGTTGAATTAGGGGCCCAACTGGAAGCCTTGCAAACAAAATGGTAGGCTCAGAGTATCCGCTTGGAATTGTTTGAGTATGACTTGTCGAATGTGACATCTGTGAAGGACGGGCTGGAGAAGGAGTTGGATCACACCCAATGTGACTTGAAGCTTGCCAAGGAGGCCGAGGCCAAGATGCAGTCCGAGATTCAGGCTCTGATTATTGAGAAGAGCAACAGGAAATTTGAATGGGATGCCCGACGTCAATAGTTGAAGGCCGACGTTGCCTTTAACGCCAAGCTTGCAAGGACGGCTCAAGAGCAACTCCTATTGACACAAATTGAGCTCAACCCGATAAAGGATAAACTAAGTACTAAGAAATCCAGAGCTGATACATTGGCGGCCAGGCTGGAGTTGGCAGAGCGAGAGCTTAAGGAGTCAAAAGCTCGCAAGGAGGGGTTTCTCAAGGCCCAAGCCACGTTCCAGTTCAGCATAGTTGTGAAAATAAGGCTAGAGCTGTTGGAGCTGATGGAAAGGATAATGTTGATTGGGATCTCTCTTACTACAGAGAAGAGGCATTTTCGGAGTTTAAAGATGCTTCTGATCAATCACAAGAAGAGGGTGACCCATATTAGGGTGTCGGATCTTGAGTGTTCACGGAGCCGTCCCCTGCTTCTTCTCCTGCTAAGCCAAGTTCCACTGTATCTGAATCTCCTCCTGATAAGGAGTGAACTCTGTAATTTGAATCGTCAATGAAATACGATTTGTTCAATAACACTTTGTACTTATACTTTTTTTCGGACTTTTACTGTTGAACCTTTTTTGTGTTGTCTTGCCAAGGCGTTGGTCTTTAGACAAGAGATTTTGCTAAGTCAGAAAACTGTCTGGTTGATCTGCTAATGAGAGTTCTGATCACTTATCTTGCGATTGCTCTTGAAATCAAGCAGTTCTGGTATGTACTCTTAAGAAATCCAGAAGTTGTCTTAGCCAAACCTTGTAGGTTGGCTAAACTCCGCGCGGGGGAAAAATCATGGACAATAAATCACTCGAACTCATAAATTAATCATATTTTTCAATTCCTCAAGCCATCATAATCCGCTCTTCGTAGACTAGGCTGTAAATTGGATAAGAAATTGTCTTTCTCGGTCTAAGCGAAATGACTAAACTTTGGTCAAGTTTGTACATCACAGTCTATGGTCGGACAGAGATCCCTGGCAAGTCATTTGGGTCAGGCTTCATGAGCTCTGACTAGACTTCCACTTTTGAGGCCATTTTTGTTCGTTCATGACAGACCACGTCTTAAAACATACCCACAAGTTGTCTTCATCAGTCTTAACTAACTAAACTTTTGTCAGATTCGGCTACCATTGTCTATGGTTGGACAATGATGTCTGGCAAATCATCTTGATCAAACTTTGGGAGCTCTGACTAGACTTCCACTTTCTAAGCCATTTTTACCCGTTCATGGCGGGTTAGGTCTTAGAGCGGACCGAAAGTTGTCTTCATCAGTCTTAACTGACAAAACTTTGGTCAAGTTCAGCCATTATTGTCTATGGTTGGACAATGATCCCTGGAAAGTTATTCTGATCAAGCTCCGTGAGCTCTAACTAGACTTTCACTTTCTAAGCCATATTTAACTGTTCATGGCAGGCTAGGTCTTAGAGTGGACCAGAAATTGTCTTCATCGGTCTTAACTGACTAAACTTTGGTCAGGTTCGGCCACCATTGTCTATGGATGGACAATGATCCTTGGCAAATCATCTTGATCAGGCTTCGTAAGCTCTAACTAGATTTTCACTTTCTAAGCCATTTTTAGTCGTTCATGGCGGGCTAGGTCTTAGAGCGGGCCAAAAGTTGACTTCATCATTTTTAACTTACTAAACTTTGGTCAGGTTCGACCACCATTTTCTATAGTTGGACAATGATCCCTGGCAAGTCATCTTGATCAGGCTTCGTGAGCTCTGACTAAACTCCCACTTTCTAATCTATCTTTACCAGTTAGGCTAGGTCTTACACGGACCAAAAGTTGTCTTCATCAGTTTTAACAAACTAAACTTAGGTCAGGTTCAGTCACCATTGTCTATGGTTGAACAATGATCCGGCAAGTCATCTTGATCAGGCTTCGTGAGCTCTGACTAGACTTCCACATTCTAAGCCATCTTTACATGTTCATGGTAGGCTAGGTCTTAGAGCAAGCCAAAAGTTGTCTTTATCAGTTTTAACTGACTAAACTTTGGCCTGGTTCGACCACCATTGTCTATGGTTGGACAATGATCTCTGGCAAGTCATCTTGATCAAGCTTCGTGAGATCTGACTAGACTTCCAGTTTCTAAGCCATTTTTACCCGTTCATGGCAGGCTTTAAACTTTGGTAAGGTTCAACCACCATTTTCTATGGTTGGAAAATAATCCCTGGCAAGTCATCTTGATCAGGCTTCATGAGCTCTGACTAGACTCTCACTTTCTAAGCCATCTTTACACGTTCATGGCGGGCTAGGTCTTAGAGCGGACCAAAATTTGTCTTCATCAATCTTAACTGACTAAACTTTGGTTAGATTCAGCCACCATTCTCTTTGTTTGGACAATGATCCCTGGCAAGTCATCTTGATTGGGCATCGTGAGCTCTGACTAGACTTCCACTTTTTAAGCCATATTTACCCGTTCATGGAGGGTTAGGTCTTAGAGCGGGCCAAAAATTATCTTCATCAATTTTAACTGACTAAACTTTGGTCAGGTTCGACTACCATTTTTTATGGTTGGACAGTGATTCCTGGCAAGCCATCTTGATCAGGCTTTGTGACCTCTGACTAGACTTCCATTTTCTAAGCCATTTTTACCCATTCATGGCGAGCTAGGTCTTAGAGCAGACAAGAAGTTGTCTTCATCAATCTTAACTGACTAAACATTAGTCAGGTTTGGCCATCACTGTCTATGGTTGGAAAATGATCCCTGGCAAGTCATCTTGATCAGGCTTCATGAACTCTGACTAGAATTCTACTTTCTAAGCCATCTTTACACGTTCATGGCGGGCTAAGTCTTAGAACGGGCCAAAAGTTATCTTTATCAGTTTTAACTACTAAACTTTTTTCAGGTTCAGCCACAATTGTCTTTGGTTGGACAATGATCCTTGGCAAGTCATCTTGATCAGCTTTGTGAGCTCTAATTAGACTCCCACTTTGTAAGCCATCTTTACCCATTCATGGCGGGCTAGGTCTTAGAGCAGACCAATAGTTGTCTTTATAAGTCTTAACTGATTAAAGTTTAGTTAGGTTCAGCCACCATTGTCTATGGTTAGACAATGGTCCCTAGCAGTGTTCTAAAAATTGGCCTAGGCGCTAGAAGGTAGAAAACTGCCCAGATTAATGGTTGGGCGGGTTCTGGGCAGTCTAGGCGGGGTCTCAGCGGTCTGAGCAATTTTTTTTTAATAAGGCTGATTGTGTTCTTATTTTATTTTTCTTTCCTCTTTTTAGAAATAAACTATTTAATTATTTTTTATTCAGTATATGTCTAATTGTAGCAAAGGATGATTACTTAATAGAATTCTCAAAGGATCTGCCGGTACCAAATTTACTATTGTAGATTTTATCAAACATGACTGAGGTTATTTATGCAATTTGAAGAAAAATAAAAAAGTAGGTTTGGATATTTGTCCACAAATTCAATTTTATATAAAGTACCCATCATGACCAACTTCAGTCATTTGAGTTTTAATAAATTTTGTTTATGATTGTTAATTTTTCATGTTTTTAAATTTTGCATATGTATCTTGGCATTAAATTGGATGTAATTGATAATGTATTATGCTTAACTTTTGTAAATTATTAAAGTTATAATACAAAACCTAAGCCCGCCTAGGCCCCTGGGCGCTAAGCACCTGCTTGTTGCCCGCCCAGCGCCTAGCGCTTTTTAGAACACTGGTCCCTGGCAAGTCATCTTGATCAGGCTCCGTGAGCTCTGACAAAATTCCCACTTTTTAAGTCATATTTACCCATTCATGGCGGGCTAGGTTTTAGAGTGGACCAAAAGTTGTATTCATCCGTCTTAATTAACTAAACTTTTGTTAGGTTCGGCCATCGTATGGCCTTGGGCTTATAAGTCTGACTTGGGTGTTCTGGCATTTTTACTTCACCTAATAGTTCGACATGGGGATCGGATTAACAGGTCTGACACTTGAGCTATATTACAATAGATTGGCCTGATTGAATTTCAACCATTTTAATGAACAACAGTGGAACTTTAATATATCAAATACCATGGATTTATTGATAATATCTCTATAGGTGTTTTACATTCTGTGAGTGCTTCAGGCCTTCGCCGTTTATGTTTTCTATCCAGTATGTACTAGGCCATTCTCTGTCTTTCGGGCTGGATCAAGTTGGGCTCTCACTTAGGCTCGCTCCCTTATTTGTGCCATGTTGACGTGACCATCAGCCACATGTATGGAGTAGATTATGAGACAGTTTGGTAAAATCTACTCCCCCAATTAATGGGGTTGGGTGATATTCCACTAATTTGATTAATGTAGACTCGTGCAGTTGCAATTGGAACCATCGCCTCCTTATTTCCATGTGACATTTAATACTGACGTGACTGCTAGATGACGTCATTCTGTGAACCGTCGCGCCTATATATAGGCTGGTTTTCAACATTCCAAGTGATGCAATTGATTTTCGCTCGTTGCTTTGACCTTGACCTGCAAACCTCCTAACCTTCACAAGAAACGCATGTGAGCCACGGATAACTATTGTGGTGGTCGATGACACTCCGATGATAAAGTCAGACAGGGATCTGAGGAAGGCGTAATATTGTAAACAAGGAATTTGTAGTGTACCTTAGCTTACCAATCTCATGTCTTATTACAGTGCTGGAGTCCTGGTTCGATCAGGCCAAACGTGGCATAGTTTAGGGATGAAGATCTTCTTAGAGATCCTTCTCCAATTAGGAGTTGTGTTGTGAAAGGAAGTTTCCCTGTTAGCCTAATGCTCCTAGATACGCAGGAGATAGTTCCCAATCAGAGAGTAGTCCATAGATAAAAGTTTTCATGTGCGACAAATACTCTGGTATTTGCTTTCTAGTTGGAAGCAAAGTGTTGTTGTCTTGCATGTCTGAAGCTAATCCTTGAGATACTTGCCTTAGTAGAGCTTACAGATATTAAGGATACTTGTGAGATGCGTAGGCTTAGCAGGCTGTAATGAGTTGGGTCTGTCTGGCAGACTACATTTTGCGGGCTTGGAACTGCTTGGGCCGAATCAGCATTGGGCTGACGCATGGGCCAATTATTTATCGAGATCATCATGACACGTGTACGATGTAAAAGAGAGACTATTTTGGTGTAGCTCTTGATGCTGGGAGCAGTCCGACGATGTCCATCCCCCATTGTGCGAATGGCCACGGACTTGTTATCGACGTCAGTGATTGGGCAGGCATGTCTGTGTACGACACAAACCTTTGAAATTTGACGCATTTACGGACAATATCTTTGGCATCTCATTGCATCGTCGGCCAATAGTATCCTAGGTTAAAGCTTTGTGGATGAGGGTTCTCCTACCCGAATGATTTTCGCATATACCATCGGTATCATTCCCAGGACCTGATCTACCTTAGAATGTGACAGACATCGAAGCAGAGGTCTCGTCACTGATTTCCTGTATAACTTGTTGTTTAGGAGAGTGTATCATGTTGCAGCGATTTTTAGTCTTCTAGCCTCGACTTTCTCGGTTAGCAACGCTCCGCTTTCAATATACTCGAGAATTGGAGTCATCCAATTTCGTGATGCGCTTGTAGCACATACATCTCTAGGTTCTTCTTCGTCAAGGCTTGATTGCTCTTGGTATTCGATGAGACCGTTTGACACTTCGGTAGAGGCTGAGGCTTCCCTTGCTAGCGCGTCATCTCTTTCATTGTCATCTGAGGAGTATTGTAAGAGCTCGCACCTTTTAAAACCGCTTATTGCACGGAATACTTTTTCGTGGTAGGCTATCAAGGGGGGGGGGTCCTTGCTGTTGAAATCTCCTTTGACTTGGTTTACTACTAGTCTTAAGTTGCTATATGCCGTTAGGAGATCTATCCCGATCCCCAATGCTAGCTTCAGGTCGTACATGAAGGCTTCATATTCGACCTCGTTGTTTGACACGAAAAAGCCAAATCTGGCGGCTTTTTAAAAAATGAAGCCGCTTGGAGAGCGAAGTGTGATCCCAATTCTGCTTACTTTTCCCATCATCGATCCATCGCAACGCATGGTCCATGCTTGTATGATTGAATCCTGGGCTTGAAGTTCCATCTTTGGTTCTTCTCTGTCGATGAAGTCTGCCAGCGCTTGAGCTTTGATGGCAGTTCTTGGAGCATAGCTTATGTCGTACTGTCCGAGTTCTATTGAACATTCACCATCCTACTAGATAACTTTGGCTTGTGCAGTACTGTGCGGAGGGGGTGCTTGGTTAGAGCTGTTATGGAGTGGGCCTGAAAGTAAGGCCTCAATTTTCTTGAGGATACAACCAGTGCCAGTGCTAACTTTTTTAGGTTCGGGTAGTGTGTCTATGCTTCCACGAAGGTTTTGCTGGCGTAGTATACTGGTCTTTGGATTCCTCGATCATCTCGCACGAAGGCTGAGCTGACGGCGTGCATGGAAACAAATAAGTATAAGTAGAGTGTTTCCCCTATCGCCAGTTTTGAGAGTAGCTCGGGGCTCCCCATCTATTCTTTTAGGCTCTGAAAGGCTTGTTCCTCTTCGTCTCACGAGAACCCTTTGTTTCCTCTTAGTATTTTAAAGAAATGAAGGCGTTTGTCGGATGATTTGGATATAAACCTATTGAGTGTTGCCACCATTCCAGTCAGGTTCTGAACGTCTTTGATGATGGCAGGGGCTTTTATGTCGAGAAGGGTCTAAATATGTTTTGGATCAGCTTTGATTCCCCTCTTATTCACTATGTAGCCTAGGAATTTTTTGGACTCAACTCCGAGCGTACACTTCTGTGGGTTGAGTTTCATCTGATTTTTCTGAGCTGGTTGAATGCTTCAGTAAGGTCTCTTATGTGGTCAGGGCTACGGAGGCTCTTGACCAGAATATCGTCAATGTAGACCTCCATATTCCTACAGATTTGTTATTTAAACATTCGGTTTACCACCCGTTGATATGTAGCACCTACGTTCTTCAAACTGAACGACATCACTCTGTAACAATATATTCATCTCTCAGTTATGAAAGAGGATTTCTCTTTATCTGGGGGGTGCATTAATATTTGGTTGTAGCCTGAGTAGGCGTCCATAAAGCTTAGTAGGTTGTGCCCAGATATGGCGTCCATGATATGATCGATGCGAGGGAGTGGGAAGCTATCATTCAGGCAAGCTTTGTTCAAGTTCGTGTAGTCTACGCATACTCTCCACTTCACATTTTTCTTTTTCACAAAGACGATGTTCGCCAGCCAGTCTAGGTATCTGCTTCCTTGATCATGCTCGCATTGAGTGACCGTTGCACCTTCTCATTTATGATCGTATTTCTCTCTGGCGCCACAGGCCTCTTCTTCCGCCATATGGTTTTTCTCGTGGGGTCCACCTCTAGGCGATGAGTGATTATCAACGTCTCGATTCCTACCATGTCTTGCATAGTCCATGCAAAGACGTCTTGGTTTCGCTTTAGCAGCTCTGTCAGTTGTTCCGCCAATTCTTCGCTCAAGTGGGAACCTATTTGAATAGCCCTACATTGAGAGGCCTATCGAGGTAGACAGATATGGTTTCTTCCTCCAGTTTACCGGCGTTGGGCCTGCCTTAGGGGCTTACAGGAGCTTCGTCGTTTGGGATGGGTTGTTCAATCTCAGCTTCTCGGCAAGATTGAAAGACATCTTGGTTGTAGGACCAGCTGTTAATCGAGAGTCACCTGGTAGCAGTGTTTTCATGTACTGACATTCTCTGGCAACTGCCTGGTTGCCTCGTAATGTACCCGCTGTTGGGTTTATCGGGTACTTGATGCATTGGTACAGAGTGGAGACTGCTGCTCCCATTTGGTGTATCCAGGGTCTTCCCAGGATAACATTACATGTCGAAGGTGCATCAGTCACTATGAACTCTTGAAACAGAATTTTTTGAGTTGTGTCTTTCCTGTTACTACTGTTAGTTGTATTTTTCCCACCAGAAAACGTTTATCGACGCTGAAATCGATCATCGGACGATTATCAAGGATCAGGGCTTCTTTCTATAGATGCATGTTGTGGAACGTGCAAAGAAAGATAATGTTAAACGAGCTTTCGGTATCCACCAAGGATCTCCTTACTTCCCAGCTTGACAGGGAGATCATTATCACCAGGGCGCCAATATGTGAGAGTCTTTGTCTGTAAAGGCTAGTGACATGAAACGATCGTGCCTTTGGGCATGCGACTTTTCGTTGCTCACCGCGTATCACTTGGGACCCTCATATCGATAAGAGCTCGTTTCCTCACTTGAGCGAAAATGATGCAGTCAATTTTCGATCCCTACTTTGACCATGATTTGCAAACCTGCTGCCCTGCACAAGGAACGCACATGAGCCATGGACCACCGTTGAGGTGGCCGATGACACTCCGATGTTAAAGTCAGACAGGGATCTGAGGAAGACGTAATGTTGTAAACAGAGAATTTGTAGCATACCTTTGCTTACCAACCTCATGTTTTATTTATAGTATTGGAGTTCTAGTTCGACCATGCCATCAGTGGCGTAGTTTAGGGAAAAAGATTTTCGTGGAGACCCTTATCTAATTAGGAGTTGTGCTGTGAAGGAAAGTTTCCTTGTTAGCCTAGTGCTCCTAGATTCGCGGGAGATAGTTCCCAATCAGAGAGTAATCAATAGATAGAAGTTTCCATGTGTGACGTATACTCTGGTATTTGCTTCCTGGTTGGAAGCAAAATGTTGCTGCATTGCATGTCTGAATCTGATCTTCGAGATACTTGCCTTAGCAGGGTATTGAGGATAGTTGTGAGACACGTGGGCTTAGCAGACTGTAATGAGTTGGGTTCGTCTGGCATACTGCATTTTTCGGGCTTGGAACCGCTTGGTCAGGATCAGTGTTGGGCTGATGCTTGAGCCAATTATCTCTCGAGATCATCATGACACATGTACGGTGTAAAAGAGAGACTATTTCGGTGTTGCTCTGGAACCCATTTCCTGGTTGATGCTGGGAGTGGTCCGACGATGTCCATCCCCCATTGTGCGAATGGCCACAGACTTGTCATCGGCGTCAGTGGCTGGGCAAACATGTGTGTGTATAGCGCAAACTTATGAAATTTGACGCATTTAAGGACATTATCTTTGGCATCTCATTGCTTCGTCGACCAATAGTATCCTAGGTTAAAGTTTTGTGGCCGAGGGTTCTCCCACCCGGATGATTTTCACATATACCATCGTAGATCCTTCCTAGGACCTAATCTACCTCGGGAGATGACAGACATCGAAGCAAAGGTCCCGTCACTGATCTCCTGTATAACTTGTTGTTTAGGAGAGTGTACCGCGTTGCTCTGTTTTTTAGGTTCTTCTTTAGGAGAATCTGAGTCATTGAATTCGGTGATGTGCTTGTAGCACATACATCTTTAGGTTCTTCTTCGTCAAGGTTTGATTGCTCTTGGTATTCAATAAGACCGTTTGAGACTTCGGCAGAGGCTGTGGTTTCTTTAGTTAGCGCGTCAGCTCTTTTATTATCATCTCGGGGGCATTGTAATAGCTCACACCTTTTAAAGTTGCTTATTGCACGGAGTACCTTTCCGTGGTAGGCTATCACAGGGGGGCCTTACTCTTGAATTCTCCTTTTACTTGGTTTACTACTAATCTTGAGTCGCTATATGCCATTAGGTGATCTATCCCGGTCCTCAAGGCTAGTTTCAGGCTGGACAGGAAGGCTTCATATTCGGCCTAATTGTTTGACACGGAAAAGCCAAATCTGTTGGCTTTTTCAAGAATGAAGCCGTCTGGAGAGCGAAGTGTGATCCCAGTTCCGCTTGCTTTTCCCATCAACGATGAACTCGGCGATGAAGTCTACCAGCGCTTTAGCTTTGATGGCGGTTCTTGGAGCATAGCTTATGTCAAATTGTTCGAGCTCTACTGAACATTTCACCATCCTGCTAGATAACTCTGACTTGTGCAGTACTGTGCGGAGCGAGTGCTTGGTTAGAACTGTTATGGAATGGCCTGAAAATAAGGCCTCAGTTTTCTTGAGGATACAACCAATGTCGGGGCTAACTTCTTTAGGTCCGAGTAGTGTGCATCTGCTTCCACGAAGGATTTGCTGACGTATTATATTGGTCCTTGGATTTCCCGGTCATCTCGCACGAGGGTTGAGCTGACGGCGTGCTTGGAAACAGATAAGTATAAGTAGAGTGTTTCCCCTATTGCCGGTTTTGATAGTAGCTCGAGGCTCCCCATCTATGCTTTCAGGATCTAAAATGCTTGTTCGCACTCTTCATCTCACGATAACCCTTTGCTTCCTCTTAGTATTTTAAATAAATGAAGGCATTTGTCAGAATATTTGGATATAAACCTGTTGAGTGCTGCCACCCTCCCAGTCAAGCTCTGAACGTCTTTGTTGATGGCGGGGGCTTTCATGTCGAGAAGAGCCTGAATATGTTTTGGATCAACTTTGATTCCCTTCTTATTCACTATGTATCCTTGGAATTTTCCAGTCTCAACTCCGAACGTACACTTCTGTGGGTTGAGTTTCATCTGGTATTTTCTGAGCTGGTTGAATGCTTCAGTGAGGTCTCTTATGTGGTCGGGGCTGCAGAGGCTCTTGACTAGCATATCGTCAATGTAGACCTCCATATTCCTACCGATTTTTTATTTAAGCATTCGATTTACCACCCATTGATATGTAGCACTTGCGTTCCTCAAACTGAACAACATCACTCTGTAACAACATATTCCCCTCTCAGTTATGAAAGAGGTATTTTCTTGATCTGAGGGTGCATTAATATTTGGTCGTAGCCTGGGTCGGCGTACATGAAGCTTAGTAGGTTGTGCCCAGATATGGCGTCCAAGATCTGATTGATGCGAGGGAGTGGGAAGGTTTCATTCGGGCAAGTTTTGTTCAGGTCTGTGTAGTATACGCATACTCTCCACTTCCAATTTTTCTTTTTCACAAAGACGATGTTCGCCAGCCAGTCTAGGTATTTGCTTCCTTGATCATGTCCGCGTTGAGTAGTCGCTGCACCTTCTCATTTATGATCGTATTTCTTTCTAGCGCCATGGGCCTCTTCTTCTGCCATATGGTTTTCCTCGTGGGGTCCACCTCTAGGCTCGATTCCCACCATGTCTCGCATGGTCCATGCGAATATGTCTTGGTTCCGCTTTAGCAGCTCTGTCAGCTGTTCCGCCAATTCTTCGCTCAAGTGGGAACCTATTTGAATAGTCCTACGTTGAGAGGGCTATCGAGGTAGACAGATATGGTTTCTTCCTCTGGTTGACTGGCGTTGGGCCTGTTTTGGGGACTTACAGAAGCTTCGTCATTTGGGATGGGTTGCTTTATCTCAGCTTCTCGGGCAAGATTGAAAGACATCTTGGTTGTAGGACCAACTGTTAATCGAGAGTCACCTGGTAGCAGTGTTTTCATGTACTGACATTCTCTGGCAACTGTCTGATTGCCTCGTAATGTACCGACTGTTTGGTTTATCGGGTACTTGATGCATTGGTACAGAGTGGAGACTGTTGATCCCATTTGGTGTATCCAGGGTCTTCCCAAGACAACATTACATGTCAAAGGTACATCGATCACTATGAACTCTTGAAATGGAGCTTTTTGAGTCGGTGTCTTTCTCGTTACTACTGTTAGTTGTATTTTTCCCACCGAAAAATGATTTTTGCCGCTGAAATCGATCATCGGACGATTATCAGAGGTCAGAGCTTCTTCCTCTAGGTGCATGTTGTGGAGCGTGTAAAAAAAGAGAACGTTATACAATCTTTCAGTAACCACCAAGGATCTCCTTACTTCCCAGCTTGCCAGGGAGATCATTATCACCAGGGCGTTATTATGTGGGAGTTGGACGCCCCGGAGGTCTTTGTCTATAAAGGCTAGTGACATGAAATGATCATGCCTTTGGGAATGCGACCTTTCGTCGCTCGCTGCGTATCACTTGGACCCTCATATCTCTGAGAGCTCGTTTCCTGGATCTGTTTGATAGTTAGGACTCGGAATGGGCCCCATGAAGTACGTGTATTGTGTTTGTCAATTCACTTCTTTCCTTTTTTCCTGAGATTTTTCCCTTGGCTCGGCTTTACTCTTGGTGATATGTTCCTCCTTTAGCGCGATGTAACTCTGTTCTTCCTTCACAAGTCCTTCATATTTGCTAGTGGGTCCAGAGTAGGGAAGTTGTAGAACTTACCATTCATCAGACCTTCGGTGAAGGCTGCGACAACTGTTGCGTCGTTGCACACGTTGACGGAAGTTAAATCACTATTGAAACGCGTGATGTATGCCCTCAGTGTCTCGTCAGGCCTTTGCTTCATCGATTTGAGCGTCTTCATCATTAGCAAGATTTGTTGTATATAAGATCTTAAATCTGTCTCAGGGTCCGTCATCGTTGTTGCTGTTATGGGAAAGTAAGTTTTCTGCCCATGCGTTGTCGGCACCGCCGAAAGTAGTGGTGTAGCGCCAGTTTGAGCGTTTGATGTGTCCCCTTGTTCTCCATTGTTGGTTGATATTGTGGTCACCATCTTCTTGTATTCTGAAGAGAGATGATGCTAGTATTGGTTAGGAACTTTGTCGTCCCCACGGATGGCACCAAAATGATGCAGTCAATTTTCGTCCCTACTTTGACCTTGACTTGCAAACTTGCACAAGGAATGCATGTGAGCCACGGGCCACCGTTGTGGTGGTCGATGACACTCCGATGCTAAAGTCAGACAAGGATCTAAGGAAGACATAATACTGTAAACAAGGAATTTGTAGCATACCTTAGGTTACCAACCTCGTGTTTTATTTATAGTGCTGGAGTCCTAGTTCAACCGGGCCATCGGTGGCCTGGTTTAGGGAAGAAGATATTTGTGGAGATCCTTCTCTAATTAGGAGTTGTGTTGTGAAGGGAAGTTTCTATGTTATCCTAGTGTTCCTAAATACGCAGGAGATAGTTCCCAATCAGAAAGTAGTCCATAGATAGAAGTTTCCATGTGCAACGTATACTCTGGTATTTGCTTCCTAGTTAGAAGAAAAGTGTTGTTGTCTTGCTTGTCTGAAGCTGATCCTTAAAATACTTGCCTTAGCAGGGCTTACGGGTATTGAGGATAGTTGTGAAATGTGTAGGCTTAGCAAGCGGTAATGATTTGGATCCGACTGGCAAACTGCATTGTGCTGGCTTGGAACCACTTGGGCAAGATCAGTGTTGGGCTGACGCTTGGGCCAATTATCTCTCGAGATCATCATGACCATGTACGGTGTAAAAAAGAGACTATTTTGGTGCATCATCACCAAGCGTTGCCATGAACGCTGTAAAACATGTTTCTCAAATGCGTCTTTCAAGAAAATATGTTTTGGGTTCACCAAATAATTGAGGAAGATCTTTGTTGGTAGAGTCTTCGAATGTTCTGACATTTGCAGCGATGAGTCTTATCAAGACTTCCTATTGGGTGATGCCACCTTGTTTGAGTGAGCATCTAGTGGTTCCATGAGACCTCGTAATTTCTTTGCACATTGCGTGGAAGAAGTACAGACTCCCCTTTAGAGGTCAAGTTTGTATTCCATCTTCCAGTGCCCCCACGACATCTTTTACCATCCAAGGTGCGGATAACACCCAGAACCAACTCTGGGTGACTGTTCCCACTGCTCTTTCTTGGGCTATGATGCTACAGTAGGAACGTAGATTGGCGGTGTGAAGCTCCGATGGACGTGGTTTGTGGCCCTAGGGTGCTAACTCTGCTTCACCCCCTGGCACCCATTTTCTGAGGGATCACCCCGGCAACCAACTTTGGGTACCTTTGCTTTCACTTCCAAATCCTTTTCTCAAGGCAGATTGGCGGAGTAAAGTATTGGTTCTACTTTTTGCTTGACTTCCAAGTTTTTTTCTGTAGGCAGATTGGCAGAGCAAAATCTCGACGTGCGTTTTAGCGGATCCTTACTCTCAACCAGGCTTAAATACTTGTAGTGTGTAAACTTTCATAATAGCCAGTCAGTCAAGCTTTGTAACAACTTTCATAGTAATCAATAAAGTATTTTTTTTTTAGAATTTGTTTTTTTTATTCCCTAAATGAATCTATATCATATTGGCCTGTGTGAACAATTCTTCTAAACTGTAAAAAAAAGGAACGAAAACAATGAGACAATGTACCTTTTAGTGGGGACTATGCTAATCTTATCCTGAAGGAGACGCATGTGGTCCTGACTCAGACTGTGTAGTTTCCTTGACGAAATAGCATGATTCGCCAATGATAGCGAAATCACTTAAAAGTGATCTTCATGTGGGCGGGCCATTTCTCGCTTGTTGCCCACTTTTTGAGTAGGCATTGGTTTGTCGTCGTTCTGCTACTTAGCTTTGTTTTGAACTGGAGTGACACACGAATAGTTATTTCAGGGCTAGATCCTGAATTATTATTTAGTTGAATCTTGGTTGCCAGGGCCTTATCTTGGTCAGTATGAACTGGATCGGTTAGATGTGTTGAGTTGTCTAGATAGACCTCCATGATTCTGTCAATTCGCTCCTTGAACATCTGGCTTACTAGTCATTGATGCATTGCTCCCGCTCTCTCTTGACTAAATGGGCTCACCCAATAGCGGTATGTACCTCTTTCAGTTATGAAGGAGGCTTTCTTTTTATCTAGGGGTGCATTTGTACCTAGTTGTGCCAGGAATAAGCGTCCATGGAGCTTAGAAGGTTGTGTTCGGACGTGGCATTCACGCTCTGATCCATGCGAGGAAGTGGTGGGTGTTTTTCGGACAAGCCTTATTTTGGCTCAAGTAATCTACACGGACTCTCCATTTATCGCTTTTCCTTTTCATCGAGATGGCATTCGCCAACCAGTCTGGCTGGCGAACATTGGGTTTTCCCCTCGGACTGACTAAGGTCTCATCGTCCGAGCAGAGAGGTTCTTCTCTCTTCTTTGGGCCCGGGCTCTGAGATGTCTAACCCGTGGACCCAAGATGTAATTGCTAACAATCCAGCTGTTTTAATACTGCCTATTGGCAGTCTCTTGCTGATGGTTGGTCTCCTCGAATGGTCCCTTCTGCCTAATTGGCAGAGTACTTGATGCACTGGTGCAAAATGGAAACTACCACCTCCATTTAATGGAGCCAAGGCCTTCTTGTAGGTGGACAAGGCATCGACCACCATGAACTCCTAGAACATGACTTTCTCCAGTTATGGCTCTCCTGCGACCACCGTCAACCTAATATTCCCGGCAGGGAAACACTTTTCCTCTTTGAGTTGAATGCTGCGGAATGCATTAGGGAATATGACACTTAGAGAGCTCTCTGTGTCTACCAAGGATCTCTTCACTTCCCACTTTGTTTGTCATTCAGACTGAGATAACCAAGGCGTCATTATGAGGAGAGTGTATGCCTTGGAGGTCTTTATCCGTGAATGTCAACGATGGGATCGGGTTTTGAACCTGTGCGTATTGCACTGGTCGATCTTCATAGGTGGGTTGAGTCTGCATTTCACGGAGCTTCCTTTTTCGAGTTCTGTTGGATTGCTCACCTTCCGAGCGTACCCCGTGCAAGACGTATATAACGCCAACCGCATTTTCTTCTATCTCTTTGACGACCTCTTCTCTTTCCTTTGCTTCGTCTTGTCTCTTTTTCGGGCTTAGGAATTCTTTGAGTTTTCCCTTCTTAATCCAGTACTCAATCTTGTTTCTGAGATTATTGCAGTCCTTAGTGTCGTGGTCGTTGTCCTTGTGAAATGAGCAGTTTTTGCCATTGTCTCGTCGGGAAGGACCTCCCCGCTATTTTGCGGGCCACTTCACTTCTCCCCAATTCTTAATTGTATTGAGGACGTCGGACAGGCTGGAGTTGAAGGGGTAAAGGATTTTGATCCGACAAAGTTGGAGGCTTTGTTTTGCCTCATCCAGCCAGAGTCTGGCTTACTGTCATTCCGCTTCCTTTTGATTTAGTCATCGTCATCTTGTTTCTTCGCCTCTTTTTTGTCTCTGGGACCAAGGGATTTTTTTTTCAATTTCTCTAGCCTTTTTGGCGACAAACATCTCCTCAAGGGTGTGTAGTTCTGAGCGTTCTTCAGCAAGTCTGCCATGTCAGTCGAAGGCTCTAGGGTGATAAAGTTGTAGAATTGGCCTCTCCTTAGACCCGAAGTGAAGGTTGTGATTGAGGATCTGTCGCTGCAGCTGTCGGTCAGAGTAAACTTATCGTTACAACGAGTGACGTACTCCCTTAGTGTTTCGTTTGGTTTCTGTTTGAGGTTGAGCAGGTAATGCGGGCCCTTCCTGATCCATTGGCTATCGACAAAATGGATGATAAACGCTTTGACCAACATCCGAAATGAGTCAATAAACTTTGGAGGGAAACCGTGGAACCAGGTCAGCGCTGCTTTCTTCAGGCTGGTGATGAATGTCCGGCACATTACCGCTTCAGATCCTTCTTTTAGCGCCATTACATGGTGGTAACGATGTAAGTAGTCGGACATGTCCCTTGTCCTGTCATAAAACTCCAGCTTTGGCGAGCTGAACTTCTTCGACAATGGTTCATTCATGATCTAATCCATGAACGGGGGAATGGTGAGGTTGTACATCACATCCGAATTTGTGGCCCCAAGCCCAAAGGGGGTTTTACCAAGTGGGGTAGTCGACCTTAGACGTCGGGTTTCCATAGGTCGCTCCGTCGTTCTTTGTCCACTGAGAGCTAATAGGGACACAATGACTTTCCTGAATGCGTTTTCTGTTGTCTTGAGGGGACAAGGCTCTTTCCATCTCCCAGTCTCCTTCTACAGGCGGTAGATTCCGCTAAGCGAGCATCTCCACCACTTGCACAACTTGTTGCATTTGGGCTGCCAGTCGATTCACCCTAAAGACCGTCATGGCTACTGCCGGCATGGGGTTGTTGTCCCCGCGAGGTCGATACAATAGAGTTGGCGACACTGCGCCAATTCGAGTGTTTGAGGGCTCGACGCTTTCACCATTATTACGAGACCTTGTTGTTACCTTGTTTTTGTATTGTAATGAAGGGGTGTTATCATTGTTTTTTTAGGAAATTTGTTGTTCCCCATGGCGGCGCCAAACTGATGTGTCAGTTTTCGTTATCCTTCACCTTGACCAGCACAAGGAACATACGTGAGCTAAAGACCACCGTTGTGGCGGTCGATGACACTCCGATGCTTAAGTCAGACAAGGCTTGATAAAGGTGTAATGCTTAATAGTGGGTTCTGTAGCGTACCTTAGTTCCTCAACCTTGTGTCGTATTTATCATGCGAGAGTCTTTGTTCAGCTATGCCTTTGGTGGTGTGGCTTAAGGAAAGATATATGTTCAGAGTTTCTTCCTTGTTGAGAGTCGTCCATGCAAGAGTGTTTTCATGCACGACTTGTACTCTTATATCTGTTAGGGATTTTTTCCTTGTGGAGTGTTGTCCATGCAGGAGAGTTTTCATGCATGACTTCTACTCCGGTATTTGTTTCCTAGTATGAGTCAATGTGTTGCTGGCCTGTCTGTCTTAGGTCAAACTCCTAGATACTTGCCTTATTCTTACGGGTATTGAGCTTGACCGTACGACTTATGGGCTTAATAGGGTACAACTGATTGAGTCCAACCTCCTAGAACCTGCCTCAGTGGGCTTGGAGTTATCTGGGCTTCGCCAAATTGGGCGCTCATCTAGGCTTGTTTTACTCTATTAACGAGATCGTCATGCCACGTGTATGGAGTGGATTGCAAGACGGTTTGGTGTATCATCACTTTGTATAAATGGTAATTTATTTTTTGATTGAAATGTTATTATTCATATGAAAAGAAGATAAACAAGTTGAGGGGTTTATTAGAGTTCGATCATTTGAGTATCTTGTATAATTTTATTTTGCTCTAGACCTCATTTCCATTTCCGTTCTCCCTCTGAGTTGGATGTTATTTGCTTGGATGGATTCGGCTCGAGCGAAAGAAAAAAAAAAAAAAAAAAAAAAAAAAAAAACATGGTGGGTTAGGCAATGTTCTACCTAGGGCTGGCAATAGATTAGGCTAGACTCGAGACTTGATTCGGAAGGCAACGACTATTTCGCACCACAATTTCCTCTCACCCACACCACCCATCTAATTTGTTGCCCACACCATGCACTTTCTTTTCCTATACAACAATTCTCTTCCACACCACCCATAAAAGGAAATACCTAAATCTTTCTCCCCTCCCAACTTCCTCTAATCTTCTTCGATCCTTCATCTTCTCGTCTTCTTCTCTTATCTTCTTTTTCTATGCATCTTATTCTCTCATTTTTCTTCTTTTCTTCCCTCCCCATTCGGGGGCACTCCAAAGCACCCTTCTCATATCCTTTTATTCTCTCAAATTGATATTGAAGACGAAGTTGAAAAAAAAGAATAAGAGTTGGATCCTTTACAGGATCTCGACCTTGATTCCGCATCATCTCTCTCCCTCTTATTATTTTGTTTCCCCTTGCACTTTCTATTTTTTTCTCGCCCTCACGTCCTCCGCTACAGCGAGTTTTCCACTCGCAGGTGCCTCCGCGAAGGTCAAATTTATTTGCACTCACAGCGGCTTTTGCGAGTAGGGAACCCATCCTTGCACGGGTCGCTGCGAGGGCAAGAAAAAAAATAGAAAGTGCGAGGGGGAGGAGAGGGAGAGGGGCGATGGCCTGTGCGAGAAGAAGATAGAGTAGGAGAAGAAGAGATGATGGGAGGAAAATTGGGAGAGGAGAAGGAGAAGAAGAAGATGGAGAGGGGAACGATTAGAAGAAGGTGGAAAGGGGCTGGCAATGGTTGTTGTAGCTGTGGCTCCATCTTCTCTATCTTTAGCCGTTGTCGGTCTTTTCTCACCGTCCCTCGCAATCGATCGCCCCCTTCCTCACTACCCTTTCCATGTTGTTGTTGTTGTTCTTGAGAAGAGAGGGTGAGAGAAAAATAAGATGAATAGTGGTTTAAATGGGTGGTGTAAAAGAGCAAGTAAAAAAATTTTTGGATGGTGGTGTGGTGAGATGAAGTTATGGTGCGAAATAGTCACTGCTGATTCGGAATCACACAAAATGATTTCGATTTGCTAGCAATAAATCAGATCAAAGCGATTCCGAGATAAAACCTAGTATTCCGGATCTGGATCAGTTTGCTAAATTTGAATTTGGTAGTTAATGGCTCAGTTTCTTATCTATACGTACCTGATCCGATATAATACTATTGCCAGTCGTAGTCCTACCTACCTACCTAAGTTGCAACCCTAAATCAATTAGTCATGAGCGACGTGATGGAGAACTAGATAAATTATTTTAAACTCCCTTATGGTTGTTAACAAAGTCAATCTATATAACAAATCAGAATGGTGTTTTAGGTTGAAGGTAAAAGACGACCGAGATTTATCCAAACATAAAGATCTAACGAATCACATAAAGGGGGAAGGGGATGGTGTTTGAATGATGTTAGCATATGACTGAAATACATTGGCCAAAGTTGGAAATTCTCCTCCTATCAAACAATTTGAGTGTCGAAGTCACGAAAAACACCCTAGTCAATAACAAAACAAAAACAAAGGACAAAACTTCCCTTGTTTGATTAGAGCACCCAACTCAAAATACTCAAAAGATTCGGTATACTCAAGCCTCAACATAAATAATCCATATGTCCAAGTGTTCTCAAAGACTTCCATAACAGCAAACTACAAACCCTAAACTTTCTTGTTCCACATTGTGATAGACAACCACAACGCTTGGCGTATGCCGTCCTATGCCGGCTTCAAGATACTGTAGTGTTTTTAACCCAAGAAAAAAACTATAAAAATGTCCACTTCTAGTAAGTAAAGCAATCAACATTCATTACAAAGCCACTGGAGCTACTTAGTAAGTTTTAAGCAAATTTGCTTAAGATAAGCTCCAATGGCGATCAAGCAAATCTCCCTACTCATAGTCGCTCTTATTGCTGTTGTTCTCCCTAGTCTCACTTCAGCAACGGAATACACCGTAGGGGATGGAGCTGGTTGGACTACAAAGTTCAATTACACAGAATGGGCCAAGGACAAGATGTTCATGGTCGGAGATAAACTAGGTAAAATTATTAGTGCTTTAGTGCGTTAACGTTTTTGTAAGCATGCATATATTATGAAATAGCATTTTCAACAAACTAACTGGCTAATCGATTTTGGCAGTGTTTAAGTACCCAGTTGGAGCACACAATGTCTTCAAGGTGAATGCTACCACATTCCAGGACTGTGCTATTCCACAGACGAACGATGCTCTTACTTCTGGAAATGACGTAATTACCCTTGCGGCACCAGGGAAGAAGTGGTACATTTGTGGTGTTGCACAACATTGCAAACTTGGAGGACAAAAGCTTGTCATCAATGTCATGGGATCAGCTGGACCAGCACCTGCCCCTACCAACTCCGGTGAAGGGCTAGTGAAATCTGCATATCTTGTACTCGTTGCAGTAGCAGTCGCCTTTGCAATGATCATCTAAGCTTGAACGACACCAACACCAACTTCATATTAATTGCTCCATAATGTTATTGTCAAAGAATAAGACATGAGAGTGGTATAGAGCTTCCGTTTGATTTTAATAAGAATTGTTTTTATCTATTGAGAGATAGAGATATGTGATTGTGTGTTCATGGAATAAAATGAAACGATTTTCTTTATATCTTTTCTCAAATAATTCAAACACTACCTATGTGTGATCTTGAACGTCCATACAACCCAAAAATGTCAGTTTTCATATCAGGTCTATTTGTTGTCCATTGTTATTATCTGGTCTATTTGTTATGGGAGCTTGTCTAACTGTTGAGGGAATGGGCGAGGAAAACAGCGAGGGAGGGGGCACCGTCCATCCCCCGGATGCGTGCCTTCGTTTTTTAAGTGTGCATCCCGAGGGAATGGACGGTCCCCCTCCCTCGCTGTTTTCCTCGCCAATTCCCTCGACAGTTAGAATTTTCCTTGTTATGGTCATTGTTGTTAGCTCCACACCACGACATGAACTAACTTTTTCTTGGTGTAGATATGTTATTTTTGAGCTACTACATATAGATCGGGATCTCTATCAACCTTGCTGAATGAACACACACATTCTGAGGTGTGGCAGAGTGAAACTCCCACACCGAGTTTACCATATATGTGATTCACTTAGCTAGGTTTAACCTAAAACGATGTCACTATGGTGGTTCAGTGTTATTGAATCGGTACTAAATTGCGATTTAACTCGAATCGGACCCCTGCCGATTTGAATCAGTCCAAAAATCACGTCCCTTCTTAATCGTGTCAACTAGTTTACGATTTCATATCCAAATTGTGATTTCCAATTACATCATGCGATTCGATAATACAAGAAAAAAGGGGAAGAGTTTGGGGAGGTAAACATCAATAGAAAAGAGAAATCGACCGTTTCCTCCGATAAATTTAGAAGATACTAAGGGTGTGTTTGGTTGCATGGAATCTTAAGGTGGAAATTGAAATCTCATTCTATGGCATCCCATGCCATGGACTTGACCAACTTTGATGTTTGGTTGTCCATGGGAATAGGATTCCAATTCCTATTGTGAGTGTTTGGTTGCCTAAAACTAATCATGAGAATTATTTTATTTATTATAAAAATCCCACAATTCTAGTGTTTTTGATTTTTAATTTTGAACCTAATGTCTGCTTAAATCTTTCAATGAGAAAACAAAGTTCAATACTGGTCTTCAAGCTAAATTCATTCCGTAACAGAAACATTTTTGTGATCAACGCATGAATACGTAAATAATTTGAACTCTCCTGAAAGGGTAAAGCTAGCCCCTCGTAATTGAAAGGTTTTGATGTATGTTCAAGTTGTGAGATTGTGCTCTGGGTAAAATGCTATAACGTGGTTTCCCTTTGATATCATATATTATATACCACACCTTAAAAGAAAAATATATTGCACGCTAAAATCTCATTCATCTGGTTTAGATATGTAGGAAAATGCAATTCTAACAAGTCACACATTAGCACACAGTAACACATTAGCACTGCCATAGTTGCAAATCAGGAAACACTACAACACAAGTACATATTAATAGCATTTAACCATAACGGTTTTTACACTCATGCTATAAAAGACCAAATTTTATTAGCATTATAACTTTAAAACGCTATGAAAGTTGAAGCGGGAAAAACTGAAAATTAATCCGCTCGATTCCCTCTACATTTTCCAAAATTTTAGAAAACCCATTTCTACATTTGCTTCCCTCTCAGTCTTGCTCTCTTTCCCCCTCCTTCACAGCTGCATTGGCGACCTACACAGCTACTTCACAAAGCTCGAATCCCTCTGGTCCAATCTCCAAACCCTCATCGACCCGCAATCCTTCCAATCTGCCCTCATAATCTTCTTGGGCGATTACTGTGACCGGGGCCCTGAGACCCAAAAGGTCCTCGACTTCTTGATATCTCTCCCTTCAAAGTATCTGAACCAGACCCATGTCTTCCTCTGCGGCAATCACGACCTCGCCTTCGCGGCCTTCTTGGGTATCCTCCCTCCACCACCAGATGGGTCGCCTTTCTCTGGCACATGGAAGGAGTACGGCCAGCACAAGGAGAGGGAGGGGTGGTACAAGGGGGATGGGTATGAGGAGATGCATCTTCAGGGGAGGAGGTGGGCTGGGGTGATTAATGAGAGGTTTAATTAGGCGAAAGGGACGGAGCATCAGGGCTCAATTTATGATGTTGGGCCGGCGTTTGAGTCCTATGGGTTTGCTCATGGTTCTGCAGGTAAAGTGTTTGATGAATTGTTTGTGTTGCAATTGGTTTTGTGAATGCAGGATTTTTTTGTTTGATTGGAGTTTTTGAGATTTTGCAGAATTGAGGAATGTTGTTCCGGATGAGCATAAGAAGTTTCTTGCTGATTTGGTTTGGGTTCATGAAAAGGTTAGTAAACAAAACCACTTTGTTTGATTTGTTTTACAATTTAGTGGAATTTTTATAGTTATGGTGTTGTGTGTAGTGTTTTCTTTGCTAGCTCATCCCTTCATTCTCATTTTATTTTCAGGTGTTGGATGCCAGGGATCCACAAGGTACAAGATGCCCTCACTTAGAGAAGCATTTGAAAGAGCATTGCAAGCACAAACATTTGGTTCTGTTGTTAAATAAGGTTATTTGCCTACTTAATATGTTGAAATGGAATGAGCACTAAACTTTGTTTATTATGATTCAAACTTTGTTTCGTTTTTATTGTGATCCTTACTTTTGCTTGCAACTTTTGCCCATCTCCTCAGTGTGATCTCATTCCAGCCTAGGCTACGAAGGATGGCTGCGAGTATTATCAAAAGAATTTCCTACTCTAGTTTTTCATGCCAGCATCAATAAATCATTTGGCAAGGTACTGTGTGCATACATTGATTATTATGATCTGATTTGTTTTTATGTGTGTGTTTACCATAAAGGAATATGAGAAGCTTTGGGAGTTCTACAATCCAATATTTGTTTGCTCAAAGCGTCATTGTCCCTACTCCTGTAAGTTGATAAAGTTTATTCCCTAGATACCCTGAATATTTTTACGACATCAAGATTTTCTGCATAAAAAAGACGTTGCAACCAATAGATTCTTTGGACCCAGTTTGCACATGCTGTGCAGAAGATACAAACAGGTGAGAATCAAGGATTACCACATCATAACACCTATTAGCATATCCATCGAATGTTCTAATGTCATGTCTTATATTGCACTCTTGTCACCCACTATTGTCGATTTTGGTGAGATATTTTGTGAGTGTTTGGAGGTGCAAATAAACAGTAATTTGCGTAAAAGATACGCCTAAACACTTGGAAGTAGACAGGTATGTAATGAACCATACAAAATTTGCTAATACTAGTGATTTCATGAACCCCCATCAAAATTTTTGGATCAGGATGGGGCAGAATTTCAATGAAAGTTTTTCTCTTTTTAATCTTCCAGGAAGTAAATTTCAGGATTTGTTTGTGCAGCATGAAGCTGGTCATTTCCTGATTGTATGCTTGTTAGGAGTTCTTCAAAAAAATATATAGTTCCAAGTTTGGAAGCTATGAAGAATGACGTGGGTTTTGAATTTCTTAACAGGGTAAGCTTATTATTAGAGTTCAATTGTATGCATTTCATTACTTTTTGAGATATTAGGTATCCCTTGGCAAAGTTTTTTTTTTTTTTTTTTTTAAAATATTTGTTAGTATTTCAAAGTCAACCATTTCATATTTTGTTAGCTTCAGTCGTAAAGTGTTAATATATGCATCTGTCAATATATGGTTTCTGAAGTCTATCTATTTGCATAATAAGGTTAGGTAGTTTGAAAGCTTTATAACTGAGTTTGATAACCTTTAAGTTTTTTTAGTGATCTCCAATTGAAAATTGTCATGACTTTATGTAACTTGTGGTTACGTGCAGGTCTGCGGAGTAAAAGATAACCATTTGGTGATATCTGATTGGCAGCAGAACGAGTCTATCTTTCAGTAAGGATTCCTATTGTTCCTTTTCCTTCTATGAGAAACAATTGTTTATGGAGCAACTTCTATTAGTTCTTACACAGTATAGTGTGCTTTGAAGTGTCTTTTTATTATGATTAATTCATGTCAATTTTCATGTGTGTTTTATTATGATTAGTTCTCTCCAAGTGGTTTGAAAAAATCCTGATTAATGATGTCAGAAATTTTCCATTAACTGAAATTCCAACACTTGATAAACCAATTAATGCTATAGGGTAGGTTGATGATGTAGATGTGGATTTGATGAATGTTTGTTAGATGTCCATTTACCAGTTCATGTTCTCTTAATAGTTTTAAATGTGGCAATGGGAGGTGAGTTAAGTTGTGATTTGTTGCCTAGTTGGAGCAGTCTTCCTACAATTGTTGTATGTGGTTATTGGGGCCAGAACATATAATTCTGTATGAAAGAGAGGTTCACATGGGGTTGAGCAAACTTGGTCAACCATAGGGAGTAACCAACTGTCAACTTGTTGGTCTCTTATGTGCATATTGCCTGTATACAAAAAATAACAGCAATAAGATGTAATAGTTACAAACCCATAGTACATTAGCAAAAAATAACAGCTATAAGAAGTAATAGTTAACATAGTACATTAGCATATTATAGACAATTTTGGCAAACCCATAGTACAGTACATTAACATATTATACGATAAAACTTCAACACTGCATATAAAACACAACCATCCTATTGGCTTGAAAGATCCAGTTGTGATTGTTGTTAACTGTAAATACTTCTGTTCTGCGAGTTCATATACGTCCAATAGTTTTCTTTATTACTAATCAAATTGGTTGGAGTAATGTCCAAGTTGAACTGAAACGGACTGAGTTCGTCTGTATGAACGATGCTCAATTATTCTTGTTTCGAGTGCCTGTAACTGAATTTGATTCTTCTCAAAATATTTAGAGAGGGAAACTTGGAACATATTGATTGGGAGCTTCTAAAGCCATCTTTGACGTTTTGCCTGACCCGGCCTACGATATCCTTGTGGACAAAATTGTTCAGGTTGATTTTCTGTCAAGTTCATGGTTTTTATCCTTGAGTTTGTTTGTGTGTTAAGGATTGAAATGAGATAATTATCATAATGTTCACTTTTGTTTTAATTAGATTCACTGGTAGATCCATTATAAAATTATCATAATTATCCTTGAGTTTGTTTTAATTAGATTCACTGGTAGATCCATTATAAAATTTTCACCAGTTTCCTAATTGAAAATGGTCAGAGGAATCCTCATCAACCAAATCAGCTTTCATGCTTTTTTGGTGTGGAAGTGCAAGGCCCCTACTCATGTTTGATGCAGATATTAACTGTATTACATGATAGATCAACTTTGAGAGTTTCATCAACTTAGAAAATCAATTTTTTTGGTGTGGAAGTGCATGCCTCCTATTTTATTATTGTTATCATCCATTTAGTTTACTTAATTTCAGAGTTTCATCAACTTTGAGATTAAAATTTGTTAGCCGAATATCGACATAATTCCTATTAAAAATCAAGATTTTTACTTTGTTGCCGTGTATCCCTGTCCCTTTTCATTTATATAATATGTGCATGCATTTTACTGCAGCTACCACGTTGCTGAGAAGAAAATCCTTTCCACCCACGGGTATACGGATGGCTTAAAGTTAGAACAATTCATCTTTGATGCATTTACACATTCTCCTTCAACTGCTTTATTTGAGGTGGGTTTCTTTCTTCTGCTAGTAGTTACCTGAGCCCACCTTTTTCTCAACTGAAATATTAACGAAGCTTATTTTATTTAGAACAGAATAATTTCATACGCAGGCAGTTGAAGATGATTCCAAATACTGAGAAGGGATATCATCAGCACTTTCAGTTGGTTGGCTTGATACCGTGGTAAGGAATTCTCTAGCTTCAAATGGTTGATTCTTATTCTCTATGATTAAATTTAGAAAAAAAAAATTCTTTGTAGAATATACCACTGGAAGTTCTTTTATTTTGCAGGTGGAACTGTTGAGAATGCATGGATCTTACCGACTGGATCAGTTAGGAACTCGTGAGGTTTGTGAGAACTTCCATATTAGTTCAGATATAACCTTAAATAGATTGGTGACTCGTACAAGGTTCATATGGTCTCATGTTGTTAGTAAAGCATTGTATAGGATTACAAATGGCTTTAGCTTTATCTGCTGTGTGTCGACTGTTCCTATTCCATGAATAGTTTTTAGGAATTTTGAAATATGAAATAAGTTGATCAAGCTTCATGTCATTGCTGCTGTGTAAATAGGGAAACTTGGCGGGAGCTTGTATTCTGTAGAGGAGCCTGCTGCAAGGCCCAATAAGCGTGTAGCTGAAAGGCCTACTGAAACTTGGCGGGAGCTTGTATTCACAAGCGGTACCTATTGCCAGGCAAATGATTTATTCCCTGCTTATCTTTACTCTTCCTTCTTGTTTGTAACTTGCCAAACAGGTTTTCAGATTTAGAACTCAACTCTAATGGTGTTTTTCAGTCGGTAGTACATTGCACAACTCTAGTCGCCCTGTAACCAAACATCAATTATGCAGCCTAGAAGATGAAGATGACTGACATCAACTTAAGAATGGTAATATGCTTTTTCTTCATTTCCAATGTCATATGTTTGGGTACATCATTGTGTTTTGATCATTAGGATCATAAGTTCTGAAAATGTTGCTGCTAGGAACCATTGTTATTCAGAACTCATTTGCTGCATGTAGATACTATAGGTCAGAGCTCAACGCTTTAGCATTGGGGAAATATCTGGGAGAGAACCACAGGTCAGCCATTTCATGTGCACATCTTTGATTGGGAGAGCATTTTCAAGTTGTAGCTGCTTTGATCTTTGCTTTTCTCCTTTGTAATGTGACTTTCTTCATCAATTTAATTCCATTTTTTTGTCGATCAAAAACATAAAATAAATCTAGACAGGGTTCAACTCTCAACTCTAAAAGGGATAACCTCGATTCGAGCCTCAAGTAAGTCACATTTTTTTTCTGAAAACAATCAGCAGATCGTGTTAGAAAGTGCAACTAGCTCTTGTTATTTAAGGCTCACTGAGGAAAGCCAATCAGGATGGTCTGATAAACTAAAAGTCTAGAATGAAGTCTTAAATGAGGATGAACATGAAATAAACTGAAGTTCAGATAAAATGGTTGTGTGGTAAACAACAAGAACACTTACATGTCTGGCTTTCCAGTAAGAGTATAAGGTATTTGACACAGCCTCTAGGAAATTAACTAAAAAGATATATTGGCCGAGGTAGTATTATAACGCATTTGAAGACATGGCTTTAGATAGATTCAAATGAAGGACATGGTTTCTTCATCCGAGCAAAGACAATGAAGACAGTGCATACATAAATGAAATATGTTTATCAGGTTTGTAGTTGATAGATGCATGTGTATCTAACATTTTTTTAATCCTTGTTGAACACTGAAACACATGTTTATATACTTAAGTTATAGGAAGCTGAGGATGGTTAACATATTGCCTATAGAATTAAGCATGGATTACCCCTTGAAGTGTCCAATCAACGGTTTTGACACGGGAATTATTTTGAAAATGGAAGTGCCCCTGTTGCTGATTACTGATTTAATTTTCCCTGTTATTGATGCAGTACTGGTGGGAGATGCTTGTCGGTTGAATATACTGACAGAGTGGGCGAGATTACTAAAAAACATGGAGTGAAACTTCATATTAATGGAGCACGCATTTTTAATGCAACAACTGTAAGTCACAATTTGTTGAAATTTGAATAAAATTTAGTTTTAAATCTTGTTTTACATATCTTCACCTTTGGTATCAACAACAATTTCTTGAATCACAATTTCCTTTAGATTGGAGAGTCTATCTACGGAAAATGTCTCTTAGAGGATTTGTTGCTGTCAATCTAATGCATATTGTCTGAAAACCTACAAAGTTTTTTTTTTTTTGGGTACAAACTGCCATAATTCCCACTAAAAACTAAGGTTGTTTGGTTGCTTGGAGTACATTTCCATAGAGCACGCAGCACACGCGCGTTTCTGCGACCCGAGCGTACCTCCAACCAACGCTGCGACAGTTCAGCGTAGCAGCAGCAGCAGTAGCAATTCAGCGTAGCAGCAGCATCAGCAGCAGCAGCAACTCAGCGCAGCAGCGGCATCAGCAACAGCAACGCAGCGCAGAACAGAGCAACTCTGTTTTGCAACAGAGTGTTCTGCCTAAACATCTGCCCCTGTTTAGCTGTGTCGCAACCGCGATTTCGCAGCATCATCCAGGCCGCATACCGTCACTAGACAGAGCACTCTGGCACTTGGAGTTCCTGTTCACAGACTTGTAGAAGCTGCCAACTCTGTTTCAGTATGGTTTTACCTAATCTCCTGCTTGCTCAGCTTCAATAGTAGATTTATCCTTCATGCTAATATCCTTTGACCTTATTGATTGAACCTTGGCCAAACGAACTCAAGTGTTCAAATATATACCTTTTTGTCTAATTTCCTCGTGATAAGATCATCTCAATATCTACTAGTTTACTATTTTATCAAACGTTTGATCTAGGTCTGCCTGTCGAAAGGTCTTGGTGCTCCAGTTGGATCTGCCATTGTTGGTTCAAAGAGCTTTATTTCCAAGGTACAAAAAATAACCTACATTAACAATAGGCCTTCTAAACAGAGAGTTTGTACTGATTCACTTCTTTCTTTTTCTAGGCCAGAAGGCTCAGAAAAACTTTAGGTGGTGGAATGAGACAAGTTGGTATACTATGTGCTGCTGCTTTTGTTGCTTTGCAAGAGAATGTCCCAAAACTTGAGGGCGACCACAGAAAAGCAAAGATTTTAGCAGGTATTTTCTGTTTCATCAGTTACCTAGTGCAAGTTCTTATCATAAGTTCCATTTTCAGGTCTCGCTTTTGCTATGGAATGTAAATTTCCTTTAAATCAGGCCTACATCTAAATAGCAATGGACAAATTGGAGCTGAATTTTTGTTGAAGAATGACATGGTTATAAAGGAGAGCTTGAAGTCTAAAACAGAAGACTCAATTATGGAGAAGTATGGTAATGCAACTCCTGATGAAGAACTTCTAAGAGAGCTTCTTCTAGGACAGGTAAGGCGGTTGCCAATCTAATAGGGCTTATTGGTAGAAGTATTTCTCCAAATTTCATATGCTTCCGTTTTCATATTTTAAGACAAATGTTTTTGTTGGTATTTGCAGGCGAGTGCATTATTGCCCAGAAAGAAGTATGAAGAAGATGTTTACATTAATAACCACACAACTGTTTGGGGTTCATGGTGGAAAGATAATCAGTGGGTTACAAGTGCTGCAAGCAAACAATTAGGAATAGCTACTGTACAGGTGCAGCTGGAATTGGGGTTACAAGTGCTGCAAGCAAACAACTGTTTTTGTTCTTAGTGATCCTATTTGGATTCTATAATGTCAATGTCCACCAATAGTACAATATATGATGATTCGAATGTTTATAATTTTGAGTTGATAGCAAAAAAATTATAATTTTGTTGTTAGTGATCCTATTTGGATTCTATAATGCGAATGTTTATACTTTTGAGTTGAAAATAATTAACAGTTGATAGCAAAAAAACAAAAAAACAAAAAAAAAAAATAAATAATTTTTTTGCTATGTATACTTACCATAGCGTTTTTAAAACGCTATGGTAGACTTTACTATAGCGTTTTTAAGGATCTACAATAGCGTTTTTAAGGATCTACAATAGCGTTTTATAGCGTCGGCAGACATAACGGTTACTAAAACGCTATGGTATCCTACCATAGCGTTTTTGAACCGCTATTAAAGGGCTTTTTTTTTGTAGTGAAAGCTAGAAACACGAAGATACTTCAACAATAATAATGAGAGATTTGTAGTAAATGTACCTGAGACAATCGAAATATGAATTTTATAAGATAAATCGAGTGAAACAAATCCAAAGCAATCCTTTATATTTCTCGAACAGAACAATTGTTAAGTAAATATAATCATCTAAAGTCTAAACCATTAACCACAATACTAAAAACTACAACCTGATTCTCATTTCAGAATTCATCGGCTTCTATAGTAGAATTTTGTGCTGCCAAGTTCTTGAAATAAATAGAAAAAGCTATACAATCAAACACTATTTTCAATTTATGAAGGAGAGATGCGTCTGAATATTGCACGAAAAGTTTGTCCTCATTCCTAGCAACCTTCTGTCCCTCCTCCGTTGCAGTACTCAACAGCTCCACAACTAGGTCAGAATCAAGTTCTTCCTTTGAGAGAGGTTCAAAGAGAGGGTGATCCTCCAAGCAAGTCTTCATCCACTCTCCAAGTTCTTCCACATCAGTGATTGTATATATAATTTCGCCCACCTCAAGTGTGTAGGTATATTCTTGCACATCTAAACTCCCATAGTCCCATAAAACATAAGCAAATCTATTAGCAGGACAAAAAAAACCTTTAATCCCCAAAGGAAATATTTGTTTTTTCTGTTTCGCGCCTAATTTCCTTGACTGGGAAAGCAGGCGTTGGGTTTAGGAAGTTTGGTGGAGTTGGGTAATTTGTCATGGCAGTGTAAACAAAGGCTATTTGGAGCCAACCTTCCAATCTGCCTGCACCGATGAAATTCCTGCAATGATAAACAATAAGAATGAATTAAAGATGGAATTCAAAAGGGGTTCTAATTTGCAATTTGTGTAAAACAATCAAAGATTCATACTTGCAAATTTTGAATGATTTTCGGAGCAACTCAAGTCCACCAAGTCCACCTGGTCGTTGTGTTGTATCTGCAATTTGCTTCCTTGATCCCTTGATCACTTTGTAACAATTCTCACTTTGGCTCGGGTACATGTTAGGATCGATAAAAAGATACTAATAACAAACAAGAAATGTATATACAATATCATTATTTAAGGGGCATAGTCAATGATCAAAGTGGCATAGTCAGCCAAGGCCTGCGATGAACTCATATACCCCAATGTACTTGCATTGCTATAAGCCACATGTCTGTTGCCACCAAATGGAATGGATTTCCCATAAAACCTATTCTGCCATTTAGAGAAACACCAAAATCATGTTATTAACAACATAATCTAGGAAGAAAGTTAATGTTTCCTTTTTGTTCTTCTTTTTTTCTAGTTTTAATTTTGCCTTTCATGATTTAAGTGGCTTAATCCTACAAAAATGCACTTTTACCTTTGAAGCAGAAGCAATATGGGGCACAACAACAACATTTTTCATGTCAGCGAGGCCTGGTTTCATGTAAGGCTCGTCCTGTTAGAAGAGAATGGATTATTAATTAGTTAATGCTCAAAACTTGACTTTGCTTTTGTAAATTCTCACTGGAAGAAAAAGGAGGGATAAAATACCTCGAAGACATCAAGGCCAACCCGGGAACATTGGGTTCTCTTTCAAGTGCTCCACCAAAGCTACTTCATCAACTACAAGACCTCTACTGCAGTTTATAAGAATTGCTTCCTAAAATTTGAAGATTGCTGCGATTTAGCCCAGGAGTTTCATATAATATACATGCTGATCGTGAATTCAGAAAACAAGCATGTATCGAATATCACCTTCTTCATTTTAGCATGGTTATTCTTGTTAATCAGATGATACGTAGGTTTATCCAAGATCGGGTGAAGACTTATCTGGGGAAAACAAAATTTTATTCTCATTATTCAAACCGTCACAAGTTACAAACAGAAATCTTGAGAAAATGTTCATAATGTGGGTGTCAAAATTAAGCACAACAGTCTCACCACATCAGCCTCTATGAGCACTTCTTCCATAGACGATGCTCTTTTCCATGTAACAGGTGCTTCTCCATTGGATTTCAGGAACTCTCCATAAGCTACAACAGCAACAACATGAGTACTGCAGTAGGTTTTTGCAAATGTAGGTAGTTCAAGCCGAGCATACCTGTAACAAACTTCTCTAGTCGTGTCGATTGGTACAAGTCGTAGTAAATTAGGTTCATTTTGAACCCTTCAATCTGTTAAAACAACACATCATTTATGAGGGACGGAATATTTAAGTTATTTTGCATGAATTGCTAGCCATCATATGAAAAAATTCAGCATGAATAGATTACCATCATCCTAGCATAAGCAGATCCAATACGGCCAGCTCCAATCACTCCCACAGTCTGCCCCTTGAGCAAGTTCCCCTACAAATCTACATATAAACACGGACCCAAATAATGTACTTGCCAGAATCTGTTGCTCCTGTTTATGTATCAATTGTCGAAAAAAATTAGTGATAGTCATAGTATCTCTTACAAATGTGGAAGCCATCCATCATATAAGCCAGCTCTCATGAACTCATCTGCTTTGACTATTCTTCTGGCAGCTGCTAGTGAAAGTGAAGCTGCTAATTCTGCCGTTGTCTCAGTGAGTACACCCTACAAAGTAAATATGAAATTAACACTACAAAGATGCAAACTTTCCTCACTGTTGGATTCAAATCTAGACTCAACAAGTTTAAATTCAACAATTGCAAAATGGAACTTTGCAACTGTACTGGATTCAAATCTGGACTCAACAACTAACAAAATGGAACTTTGCAGCTGTATTGGATTCCAAATCTAGGATAAACAAACCCCAGACTAGCATTCAAACTAAATCAAATCAACAAATGAGAAAAAAATGGATTTTAAATTTATGGTTTCTAGATGTTGAACACAAGAACACTATTGATCCAACACAGACACACGAACAATCAGATACCCATCACAGAAAACCAATTAAAGAGTGAATAGATTTCACCTTTGAGATCATTCAAGCTTCCCAATCATCAGAAAAACAAGCCCATTTCTCCATTTTAGCTCTCCTCCATTTCCCCCATCAAATTGAGCACAAAAGACCACTTTTTCTTCACAAATCTCACAAATCCAAAGTTGTTTGAGCTAGAACAAAAGTGGGGTTTGGTTCTTTTCTTCTTCTCAACTATCTTATCCCTGACAAGTTCACAGAACAGGCCAGCAATAGAACATAGTGTAGACCCCTTTTGATATTCACAAAGTTTCTTGACAAACATTTCGAAATAGAGATCTCAAAATTAAGCTCGAGCGAGCAAGAGAAAGATGGAAAGACGAGTAGAGGAGAAGAGAAGCTCTAACGAATGGATTGCTTTCGACAGAAATTCTCACACCGGCTCGCCCCACTCTCTGTAAACTCCAAACCCTTTGATCCATTTTGAGTTTCGAATCATTGAGAAGTAGAGATCAAGAAATAGAGAGAAAAAGATGAGAGAGGTAGCTGGTCTTCTTTGCGACAATGAGAGAGCTTCGAGGAGATCTGTTCCAATGATGTGAAGAGAGGCGAGGGAGGGGAGAGGATTGGGAGGGAGGTTTGCTTGCTTCAATGATGTGAAGAGAGGTGGAGAGAGTCGAGCGAGGAGAGACGAACGTGAGTTTTTCTAGTCCCGTGAATTGTTTTCCTCGGTGAATTGAGGCATCCGATTCCCGGCACGTGCTGTCATCAAATGCCCATGAATAAAAACTTAAACAAACACCTTAAATCATATTCCAAGTGGGAATAGGATTCCAATTCCCATGAAATTGGTGCAACCAAACACACCCTAAGATCAATGAGTCACCACCAAAAACCCTCTCATCCCTAACTGTAATCCACTGAAGGCACTTTCGTTAATCGGACCAAAAATAAGAAAAACAAAGATAAAACCAAGAAGAAGAAGAAGAGAATCAAATAAAAACCTTAGAAATGGAACTACTAGAGTGAAATCGGCTCTTTACTTTGTTATCTTTTCCAAACAATTCCTCTTCGACTTCTTTCTCCGAATCTCCATCTTCATCTTCCATCTGATTCTTAGACTTTGGACTAGAGAGTTCACCTTTGCTGGGAGAGAGAAGGAGAAGAGTAGATCTTCAAGAACCAATTGGGCTAGTTCTCTATGGTTTAAAAGCATAAGCTATTGGGCCGCCGTTGAAATTATATCCATGTTTTTGTCAACTATATTATGTTTGTTAATATTCATGTTTATGGTTTTTAGTTATATATAAGCATATAATATATAACGTATAATATATATAGTATTATAAATAAATCTTACGATTTACGATTAAATCTAAATCTTACACGTTACGATTTATTAATATTAGTGGATCGAATAACATAGCCTGCACTGGGAGTTTAACAACCTCAACTAGCTTCTTATACCAATATGGAAAATTCACCTGGAGATCAGATTTGTCTAGTTCAATATCTCGATAAACAACCGCAATGCATGAAAATTATTTTCATAGCTAGCAGATTACTACATCATTTGGTGCCATAATTTCGCTCAAAATCTATCAAACAACCCTTTGGAAGTCCAAATACAGTTAACAGATCCATCTCTGTCTTTCCGACTTTGCACTTAGAACAATAGCAAAGCAAATCACAGCAAATAAAGCCACAAAAACAACAATGTTGTCTTCAACAGCTAGGCTTACAATCAGAATCACTTTCTTATTTCTTCTCCTTATCGTTGCCTTCTTCATTGGTCAACCGCTCTACTGGAAACTCTCAGAAACAATTCATGACATCAGAGTGAATAAAACCATTGTCAAAGAAGGTCTTTTTCTCTCTTTCTTTATACCTCCTATACTATCTTTGATCTTCTATTCTCAGAAAAGGAAAATTTTCATTTCAAGGTTTTTGCAATTTGTCATAGAAGCTCGAAAATCTGTTGCATGGTTGCATGAGGATAAAAGTGATGGAAGAACTGGAATTGCTATTTCAAGGCGTTTTCTTCTTCAGTTTGTGGATTCAAAATCGAGCCAAGGATAAGTGTTGTCTTTTTTTTTTTCTCGCTTTTTTTTTCTTCTTTTCAAGTAATTTGTACATAGATTTGACAGATTAGTGTGCTGATATTAGAAAATATACCTTTGTTTGTAATCTTTGATTAGATCTGAATTTATGTTGTAATAAAGGAAGATATTCGAGATAGATACTAAATTCATGAATCTTATTAGTTGTGGATGCAAATTTTTGACACGCGGAGCAATCTGCATTAGATGAAGGTTAATTTTTGACACCGGTGTGACACTACACCAAAAATACCCATCCGCAACGTTTGGGACCATGGGGTTAACCTATTGTCACGGCTTAGAGGCGTTGCTAAATCACCGTTGACGGCTATAAACTGTGGCCACACTTATTAGCAACGGTTTTATGTTCGAGGGCGCTTGATTATTTTCTGCATTTAGCCACGGTTTAGCCACGGCTACCCGGCATGGCTAGATGCTCCACGTCCCCTAACCGTGGCAACATATGAATTATTTTTAATTTCTTTGGTCTCACAGTCGTTGCAAGCATTAAGGCCACGGTTTTAAGACGTGGCAAGCATGAAGGGCCACGGTTTTGCAAATTAATATAAGCGAAAAAAAAATTACATTATTTTTGCTGCTGCAGCAAAATCACAGCCTCACACCTGCAAAATCAGTCCTTACTAAGATCGACCAGACACTTGTCATGTGGCGTGTACCCGTGCCTACGACACGGCTACCGTGTCATGCCTCCGGCACAAATATGATTCCACAAACTATATGCTAGATAAATACAAAATCAACCGTAAAATTGAACCTTGGAATTATACATATGGAGAAAAAGACGTTAATCAATCAGGTATATCGTTTTACCTATACAGAATAACTAATCTAAGTATGCTTCATTGTAATTATTTAAGAAAGAAATAATATAGATATGGGAGGTGCACATAAACCACGGTACGAAGTAGTAATCACAAAACCTGACCTTTGAATCAAACAAGTTCTCAAGACTGTTGATACACTTTGATAGATCCGCTTGACTGGAACCACCTGAAAGAGTGGGGAGCATCTCACGTGTCAATTAACTGGATTAAAATCAAAAAAGATAAAGAGTATCAAAGAACCTCTGACAACCAGGCTAATAGCAATACTCTATTCATATAGATTGCTTATAAGGTTTGATCGACTTCTCTGTTCCTCTTCTCCCCCGTGTTTTCTTCTCTCTCCCTTACATGATTTTCTTGAGAATTCAATTCCTCGCCCCCAAAATCAAAGATTTCCTTAGTTTCTTTGAGAAAATATAACAAGAGGAACATTTGATTTCAGAAACATGACCTTCTACGAAATGCAGACACAATAAACCTGGAAATAAGTTGGTCATGGCAATCATATTCCTCATCAAAAGTCATAAAATCTACTTATTCAAATAAAACTAATAGAATTTAGAGCAAGGACACATTTCAAACTCACTTTCGTAGGCACTCATCGTAAAATCCATAAACTTGTGTAATCTGCAAAGAAAAGAGTCAAGCAAACAATCAGCTTAAACAAGTCATTGAGGCGATATGTAAAGTTCTAGTCGATGACTAAATATGCATATTCTAATGGAAAAGTGGATGAAGCAATCACTTCAGATGAATATTTTCTTCAAGTTATAGAGTATATCATAACAAAGCATCCATATAAAATCAAATCCTTAAAACAGTCAACTCAGACTACTACAAGGCAGCAACCGCAACAATCTTTGCAAATGAATACTTTATTCCTAGATTGTAAACATCTTAAGTCATGAAATAGTACACTCAATATAAAGCTAATTCATTTTGCACTCTCAATTTTGTAGGTGTTCCTCCCTATGAAACTTCCAGGCACTTGTTGCTCTCCAGCAAATCCTTGTGCTGCTGACTACCCCTTTTGAGAAACTATGGCAATTGTATAAAATCATGTAGTTGAGTCAAACTAATTAGCATCCAACTGAGACAGATCCACAACAACAACAAGAACAAATGGGAAAATCAATAAACTTGGCACATGAGCAATCATGCATTCCATTCCAGATTTGGCATTTACAGGCTCTAGCCTAAATGATATTTCCAAGCGCTTAGTTTCCTTCCATCACCTGCGAATATTTGTGATCCAGAAAGCCAGTAAAAAACGATTGTCCTTCCATGCAACAAACCAGTGTTGCACTAAAAAGTCAATTTGCAGAGTGCAAACACAACCTTAGCCACAACATCCAAACAGATACATTTACGTAAATGTACGCTAAAAATAAAAACAGGTGTAAAAATGCCTCAAAATATATACCTGACAACTTTCATGATTCCCTCTAAGAATGGTAATCTGTTGATGGTAGCGCACTTTCAGAGCCACCAAAAGCTGAAGAAATAAGCTAATGAGTATCGTGACAAATACCTTTTACCAAAAACTACAAAACAAACAGGGATGACATCTTTATGTGGTTCGGCATGTTAAAACTTGAAATACCCCTAGCCACAAAAATATTCAAGTCCGAATGTAGTTCTGTTTTTGTTTTGGTATGCATGCTATAAAAATAAAAAATAAAATAAAATAAACCCTTCTGGTTTCCATCATGATATCCGGTATATTTAGTGTTACTAGTGCATCATGGTACATCGTGTTAAAATTGGACTGCAATCCAACATGACATCCAATATCTTTTCTTTTATGCAGATCATGAAAGTCAAAAAATTACTCCAACCACTATGTACCAACGTGAAAATTTGAACAGTAATTTGGCTGATGAAAGACGGCTAATGAAAATTCGGCTGTGAACAACGAATACATACATGCATTTACTGTGATTAATCCCAGTAACCTTAATAAACAACTGAACTAGAGAAATATATGTACCTTGTAAAGAGGAATCTTTTTCACAGTAGCACCTGCGAGTTTCAGTCTGCTGAGTTTGCTGCATATATATAATAACCAGATAACCATATCACAATGAAAAAAATATAATGAAACTTAACACAAAAATTGATAAAGGTAAACATACCCTCATCCCTCCTCCTTTATCCGGGCTTGAAACCGGCAATGTAAAAAAGAACATTTACATTGGCGGAGTTAAAAAAGGGTTGTTATAAATTTAAAAAACATAGGTAAGTATATATATATATTCAACAAGAAAACAATACTACTAAGATTACATATTTGGGACTACCAAATCCAAATTAAAATTACAGATTTGGGACTACCAAAACCAAATCAGCCAGGAGTGTGTAAGTCAAAAAACAAAAATGAACGTATCACTACTAAGTACTACAATATTGCATGCAAGTCCACAAAAATAGCAAGCATCAAGGATATCGTTCAAGGTTGTAACTACCAAGGTAGTTGTAACTATCAATCATCAAGTTCCACATGATTTTTACACCATATATCGTTCAAGGTTGTAACTACCAAGGCAAAAAAAAGGTTTTAGGATTGATCACAATAGACTATGGTAGTGAGTGCGTGACTGACCACCATAGGCGACCATTGAGTGATTGTCCCTCGTAAGCTTTAGTAGCCAGTAAAGTGTGTAGCCACTGGGGTGAATGCCCAAAATAATTTGCTCCACACATTCAGTGCCCGTCTTAAAAAGTTCTGCAACTATTTCTTTCTTTCTGCAAACTCCATACTATCACATGGGAGTCGCATACACCTACTTAAAAAGCTATGGATGTCATATAAGGCAAGTAGAAACTATCAAAATGGTGTGTCCCTCCATTCCAAGATAGTCTCGATGTCAACTCCCTCAACCTTAACAATATAAAAATTGCCCTCTTTCCAAACCATTCTTTAATTTTTGCCATGTATTCTTTTGTTGATTATCCAATCTTAATTGCATTTTTAACCCCAAATGAAGTAAAGAAATTGTATTTAGTTACATACAGTATTTATTTAGAATAAACAACAACAACAACCCCAAATGATGTCATGAGTAAGATGGTTCTATGCATTGAATTACCCACTCACGGAGAGTGTCATCCTCTACTGAGGCATTTTGCTTGTGTGGTCTGCTGATTACTTGACTAAACTTAAACGGATTTAAGTAGTCCTGGGTAAGATGCTTCTTATGCATTGAATTATCCACTTACGTAGAGTGCCATCCTCTACTGAAGTGTACATAAATATTTGTATTTTTGAATGTCTTCTGCTGTATGACATGTAGAACGAATTCTCGTATTTCCCTATTTCAACTGAGGAATGTGTGTTCTTTGTTGAAAAGCAAAATAATGTATCATCTGCTGTGGTATATGTAAATGTTTGTTCAGATATTTTCTTTGCAGGTCTTCTTTCATTGATGGCGGTTTCTTCAGCCAAGAATGGTTTTTCTCGTGGAGAATTTGATTGATCGAAACGGAGAATGTTGTGTATGTTCTACCGGATGAGGAGTCTCTTGTTGAAGAGATAAAATACAACCAAGTTTTTCTTACATGTAGATTGCATTTTTTTCCTAAGAAGTTAAAAATGAAAAAGCTAGGACGCCTCAACTTCAATCTACTTTGTGAAATGGTCGGTTGCCACAATCATCAGATTTTTCTGCGCCGGATAGTTTAATTGATTGGAACCAAGAACTATGTGTATGCTCTACTGGTAGAGGAGTCTTTTGCTAGAGAGCGTGTTCTACGTTTGTCACCCATGTTCTTCTTACTCTCCTTTTGATCTGTATTCTTTTGTGTAGGTTGGCTGCCCTTCTTGAACACATCAGATACCTTAGCAATTTTTTTTTCATCGTCCCACAATGCATAGCATTCTGCCATGGTGAAGACTTCTACAAGAGTTTTACCTGATTTCATGGTCAGCTCGCCATACAACGGGTGATCTGCGGGCAGACCCTTCCTGAAAGTTGAGGACGCAATTTGATCATCACACCCAACTATGCTCGCTTTTTCTGCCTTGAATCTTTTAATGAAGCCTCTGAGCGATTCATTTGACTTCTTCTTCATGTTGAAGAGATGGTCAGCATGCTTTTTGACAGTTCGGTAACATGAATATTCTTTTGTGAAGACAAGGGATAGATCTCCAAAGTTGTTGATCGACTGGGGGGTCAAAGTGTGAAACCAATCTTGGGCTACTCCCTGTAAATTCATAGCAAATATTTTGCACATAAGCGGATCATCATTTTTGTGCAGAGTCATGACACTTTGAAAATGCTTCAAGTGCCTCTCAGGATCAGAATCTCCTTTGAAAGGAGTAAAAGTTGGTGTGGTAAGCCTTGCTGGTGGAGGAACCTCTTCGATGTTATCTATAAAAGGTGAAGTGTTCACCAAGGCTACCTCTCTTCGCAGAGTATCATTTGGATTTCTCATAACTTGTAAATTCATCAACTACTCTTTGACCATTCGTGCCACATCATCTGCTCTCAAGGGCTTGTGTGTATTCTACTGATCAGCCCTATGGTGATTTCGATTCTTATTATCTGCGGTAAATGACTCATCATATTCATAATTTGATTGTAACTTACCTACATGTGAGTGAGGTAGAGTCTCAATGGGATTCGCCTGAAAGCTCCTCTTGATTTGACGAGCCTCTAAATGTGGGACGGGGAACAAATCAGTGTAGTGATCTAGACCTGGTCCCCTGTGTTGTTCGCATCCATCGGGATTATGTCTTCTGTGCCGACCACTCATATTGGGAATAGTCTGCGGTCCTAGCCTTGAGTGCACAGTTGCTTGGGAGCCGAACCTTAAGAAGACTCCCCTTTGAGGTCTGAGCCTAGAGTGCACATTTACTCGTGACCCTAATCTCGAATGAATGCTTCCAGAGGGATTGTTTCCCTTTGATGGATGACTACTTCCACTTCTATGCGCATGATCTGCTCGTCGTCTGCCTTGGTTGTTTGCTCACTAATCGCTCTATCACCTGGGTTTGTTTTTCCAATATTTTGGTTAGATTGGCGATCTGACCTGCAAGATTTTCTTGTTGTGTCATTTCCATTTGGCTTACGGCAGAAGGTTGCGATTGATGGTCAACAGGCGGTGGCAAACCCACTATCAGTGGTTGTCCGGCCGGTAATGTCTAAACCCGTGATGACGATGACAGCCTAGTATAAGCAAAATACCTTGTAACAGTATTTTTGCTAGTTTGTTTTCGAGTTCCCACCATTGTATTGAATTGAAAATAAAAGTGTTTGTGAATGAAATTGAAACTGAATGAATGAAAGTTTTTTGTGAATGGAAGATAGCATGCAATGAGTTTGATTCAAGCTCTCATTGAAAGCACCAATTTGTGGATGCAAATTTTCGTCGGATCACGTGTTGATCACGCGGAGCAATCTGCATAAGATGAATGTTAATTCTTGATATCGGTGTGGTGCCTGCCACGGGGACTCCGATGTCAAAGTTAGAATAATGCATTTAGGAAAATATTTATTTTTCTATAATTGAAGAGAGAATTGTGAATCAAGAAAGAGTTACCTCCAGATGACTTTGTGTTTGGCTATTGATAGAGACAGATTGAGTAAACTGCTGGCAGATGAGTGAGTCACGTGGCAGATGAGGGAATGATCTGCTTGCAAGCGGTTGTAACTCCTCTTAGGTAGTTTTAACTTCTCTTAACTACTTGTAACTTCTCTCAGGTAGTTGTAACCTCCCGTTGACGGTTGTAACTTTCTGTTTGGTGATACCTCTCTTGTAAGCTTGTGTACTCAGCTGAGCATGGTGGTCAGCGCTGAACACTACTCCTCTGTTGAGAAAAGAGTATTCTACTGAGCTGTACTGAGCCCATTTCATGGGTAATTTTTGGGCATTTCAGAAACAACCCAAATCTCTGAGCTTCTCTATCCTGTTGGGCTAAAGGTTATTTTAGGCTCCCACATTAGTTATTTCCTTCATAATGTTATATCCCGCAACTATTGATTCGTATAAGAAAAACACTGTTACTGATTTCGTCTGGTTCATAAATCATGGTGGTTTTGCCTTTCAATTATGACATGCTCAATGGACATCGTAATGATGCTTCTCTTAACTGCCACTTTCCATGAAAGATCCAACTGTTAGAGGAGATTTAATTGAGGAATATCAAGATAAGAGGCAATGGGACTATTAAACAAAAACCGAGCAGAGATTTGGCTAAGAATGCATTCAAAGGGGACAGGACATGATATTTCTCAACACCTTTGATATTTAATCAGTGGAGACTAGTTAATGAAACATCTTTTGCTCATTCTATTACACCCTTGTGTTGTTCATTGCATCATCCATCTCTCAACACCTTTGATATATAAACTTTGGAGACATGGTGATCAACATCCTTTTCTCATTCTATTACACCCCTTGTGTTGTTTATTGCACGATCTATCAGTAGACGAGGGTAGAAGGCAAACCTTTTGCTAAAATGTTACAAGTGCACTTCTAAGATTGATTTACTAACGGCAGCGACTACTTCACACCATCATATATATTGTCTCACACCACCACGTACTTTTTTTTATTATTTTTTTTCCTACTAACCGTCACTACCCAAAAAACTGTTTTTGAAAAAATAGTAACATAAAAACAGGGTAACTTTCGACCAATTTAAACCCTTAATTGAGACCGATTCTCAAGCTCATCAAAACATGAAAATTGTAGTATTCTGAGTTATCTAATAAAAACAATTTGAATCACTTGATAATGTTTTGAAATGAACAAGTTATGGTCATTTTACTAAAGTCGCGCAAATCTGTCTCGCAATAAAAACAAGGTAGTGTCTCTGGCTTTCGACCAGCTTATATGTTCGATTGAGACCAATTCTCAAGCTCATCAAAACGCAAAACTTTTGGTACTCTGATTTATTTAATAAACACAATTTAAATCACTTGAAAATATTTTGAAATGAGCAAGTTATGATCATTTTACTAAAGCAACGTAAATCTGTCTCGCAATGAAAATGGGGTAGTGTCCTTGACTTTTGGCCAACTTATATGCTCAATCGAGACCGATTATTAAGCTCATCAAAACACGAAAATTGTAGTATTGTTAGTTATCTAATAAACACAATTTAAATCACTTGAAAATGAATATATAATGTGGCTTGTAAGGGGTCACATACACAACCCCCCTCCCCCCTATCATTTTTGAATGTTTTTAATATAAACATAAAAATAAAATATTATAAGTATTTATTCAAAAAATGACATAATATCTCTTTAATACAGTGGTTGGTCTTTAAAACTCTATTATTAATGACTCAAGTTTGATCCCCTTGCAATGTAATAATTATAATTTTTTAAACATATAAGTTTTACCATCCCTGAATTTTATTTTTTATAAGATATTTTTATGCAATTATATGAATAAACTAGTGTGCCCTCGGTGTCGTTGACACGATATGATTTTTTTTTGTAAAACTCATGACATGCTAATCTGGTTGTGCCTTCGTCACCAAGAAGACACTCACTTTACCCAAAAATCAATTCGAAGCATAAAAGTTACAATACAAATTTGAAATTGCACATAATGGCAAATACTTAAAGTAGATTTAGGGTCTGTTTGGTTGCACGAAAAATAGACATGAAAATTGAAACCGTTTTCGTGAATTTGATTCTGAGGCCTTCCCCTCGGACTTGGTTTCTCACGAGTAGTGGAAAAACAGTCTTATAAAGAATTAATTTATTGTCAGTAAATACACAATCAAACAACGAAAATCTGCATAACAAGGGAAACCATAAAAAATGGCCAACCAAATTGTAAGTGAGGGTTAATAGAAAATGGCCAACCAAATTGTAAGCGAGAGAGATAAAAGATTGTAAGTGAGGGTTAATAGAAATTGAAAGATTGTAAGACATATTGAAATATGAGAAATTGTCTAGGATCGTGAAATCTTTATGTTAGGATAAATCTCAGTCATCTTTTATTTTCAATCCCAAACATCATTCTGATTTGTAATATAGACTAGGATATTCCCTGTGCCGTTGACACTCCACATATTTCGCCACCATCTACAATTTCGCCTCAATCAGTTTTGAAGTTCAAACATATTCTAAGGTACAAATATTAATATAAACTTTAGGGTTACACTCGATCAAAATTTGATTTAGTTGGAAAAAAAAATTCAAATGCCGATGGTGAGTTCTCCCCTAAACCTTGAATTTGCAAAAAATTGAAGTTCAAAATTTTTGTTTAAATGTACATTAAGATTTTTGTCCCATCTCTTCTTCTTTTTTATGGGATGATCAACCCGTCTCATTTATTTGAAAAATACTAACATGAAATGTATTATACGTTATTTAGCAATAAAATATATATATATATATATATATATTTAAAATTTTAGCGTTTGTATTTATTATTAGTTTCATTGGAAAGATCTTCAAAAATGCATTCCAACAATACCAAGTTTACCAAAATTTGACAGCCAAGTAAATAGTTATGACAATTTTAATTTTGAGAAAAAACACACAATTTTCTCACCTCCACATGTACATTCCACTAACTTTTTTACCATTTATCATTTTCTTTGCCCTTGTAATGTGTTATATTCACAAATATGCAATTACAGAAAATGAATCTCAACCCTCAACATATTTTTCAGCTTTTAATCTTAGTCATCTTTTATCTTCAATTCCTTAAAACATCATTCTAATTTGTAAGATAGAATAAAAAAGAAAATAAAATTATAGTTTAGTAAAGACTTGCTTGTTCACAAGTAGTATCAAACTCAAACAAAATAAATGTTATAAAATAAAACTCATAAAACTTATGTAATTAAAATCTAAGATAACAAACTATAGAACTCGATGAAAATATATATCATTATTTAACTCATAAAATTTAGGGAAAAGATTGGCTCGTAAACCACCCCTACCCACGCCCCATTTTTTTTTAAACTTATAATGACGATCTTATTCTATTCACACATTTCAAATTTTTCTAAATTAAACTTAAATATTTATCTTAATTATTTACAATTTTAATCATGTATTCCAGTTATTAAGTTTGTTTGCCTTTGTTAAATTGTTGATGACTTGATCATAATTTGGCTTAAATTGTTATACTCAATTCAAATTGATATATACAATGTACCTTTTATATTTGTACAGATAAATGCACATGCACAGTACTAGATTAAGTTCAAGAAAAAATACAATTAGAATTATATTTATTATTTTAGTGTTTACTTGTAAATGTTAGTAGAAATTTACTGTTAAATTATCAATCCCTAGCAAGGATTGTGATTTCTCTTTTCGAAGTAATTTTGGCCTCCTGATTTTATGAAATATTTCATTGTATATAGAAAAACGTAAATATTTCAAGTGTATATCAAACATATATAAATATGTAGACAAGTAAATTAACTTAATAAATATATTAAATACATAAAAGGAAGCCTAAACTTAAATATCCCTGTAAATATAATTTGCTTCAAAACTTTATGAGTTTTACACGAAATACCAAAATCTATGAAAAATTATGATCCAAAAAATATAATTTGCTTCATAACCCTTTTTGGTTTTACATGAAAATGTCGAAATAAAAAAATAAAAAATAAAAAAGCATGAAATATTTCAAAATAACTCGTCAAAATAACATCTTTTCGGCACTCTAAATTTTGAGATCTCAAAAAATATATATTTCACGAAATTCAGTAAAATTTTGTGAAATCTCAATCCTTGATCTGGAGTAGAAAATTTTCTAGCTTTGCCCTTGATAATTCCTATTATCGATCAACGGTCCCTTACCTTTTCGCCCCTTCTTGATTAAAATACTCATACTTAATGATGGAATAAAACACATGCCAGTGAGGGTGGAACTGGAGAAGAAACAAACCCATAAACCTCATAAAGCAACATAGAACCTGCTGAATTCTGTGTTTGAAGTTATCCATAGTAAAGTATTCATAGAGCATTTGTTCGAAGGTAACGCAGTATCAATGGACCTTCTAAAGCAACTACCGCTGCAGTGCTCAGAATATTACTTCGCAGTTGGAGAGCAAAGGTGAAACACATTTGTGTTTGAAATGGAGGCTACAGCTATCTTGGCAGCCACTTGGTGTTTTAGTTCACTGTTTCGCTCAGCTTGGGTGTGTCTATGTTTACCATTACAAAATTCAGACCTCAAGATGGGCTTGACCAGCTTGGATGGCTTTTCTTTACTCTCACCCAGTGTGATTAACCAAACCTAGCTCTGCGTAGACTATACTCAACCAAACTACTGATTGGGGTGCTTCGATTACTTTCATCCACAGGTACGATCCTCTTCAAGCTCCTAAGAGATTCTCTGCAACAAAGGTTGCCTCCATGTCATTGTCCATAATAATACCACCACCAAGGAACGACAGACACTCACACTGTCAATTGACATAGACTAGAACTGGTCAACACACCATAAACTGATAAAGGTGAGTTTGAACCTATGATCTAGTGATACCATCCGCCAAGCTCTAACCGTTGAGCTGTCATGCCAGTGACGACTGTCAATTGACCTTACAGCTCACATCCCTTCCATAGCTTTATGAAGAGATCATGCTGAGAACAAAATCCTGATTACCTATTTAAGAAAATAGTGCCTCTTAATATTCTATAAACATGGAGTGGGATTCTTTCCCAATGGTCAGTGGGTGTTGTATTAAACAAACCAAATTAGGATAATCTGCAATATAACCAATAGAATATACCAAGTTCAATGTTGGCGTTGTTGATGAAAACCTATGCACATGTACGTTGTACAAGTTTTATTTTCATTGACTAACCTTACAAAGTTAATCTCTGCTGCATCCACTTGTTCCTTCGCACCTCATTCTTTCTACAACCTTCGATCTTCAGACCCAACTTACTGTAACCCAACGTCTTCCACTCCATGTAACTTTCATTTCCCTCTTCTATCATTGCGTTTGCATCTTCTACTCACATCATTCTTCCTTGGGTATCATATGTGTCCTTATTCCCACACCCTCTTCATCTCTACCGACTTCTACCCCCTACCCTAATATTCAATTTCAGTCACCACAATCATTATCTCCACCTCCAATATGACACACCTTACACCATCCTCGTGTCACCATCCAACCATCTTTGTCCATGCTCAGCACACAATCAAACCCATAGCATGGGAAAGAAACCGTGACAGCAGATGTGAATAAGCAAGAAGGAAAGATTGACGAAAAATGGTGGTTGATGGTGATGCCGAAGCAAGCAAAGTAGTGAGGCAATTAAGAGAGAAGGTAGAGTGAGTTGACCAAAGCACGTCAGCGCTACCTAATCTATTAAATTGGTGTCTAGTGAGAGGAAGGGCTATCTAGGTGACGTTTCCCTCTGAGAGATAAATATGGCTCCAAATCAAGAATAAATCTGGGGTTCTTCCCCAATAATGCACTTAATGAACATCTATTTCACAATCCACTAGGTTATCATTGAAGAACTACGAACAAAAATTCAACCAACTAGATAAAATTTCACTTGATCAACTACTAAAATAAGAAATGACATCATCAAAACACACAAGTTTATTAAACTTCTAATTTTGAAACTGAGAGTCGTAACTAAAGAGAAGTTCTAATCACAATCTCCTTTTCTGCCCGTCACAGAGACAACTTACCTCATAAAAGCTCAAGCTCAACAGAAGAGAACCTATAGCTTAGTATCAACTACAGAATTTTTATTAGCACATCACCACCTCATTTCTTAACACTGCAGCTACTGATGATGATCACTCCATCATCGGGATTGAACCACCAGCTGCCAATATCTGTTGCTCAAGCTAACATTGAACAACAAAGACACATAAGGATTCTGAAAAAACATTGACGGACAAAAATTACAATGGAGGTCTTAAAAGATGTTTCAGCATACCCTGAAAAGGTATTCAAGCTTGTTCTTGACAAGGGAGTATTCATGTCTCATCTGCTGCATGCACCTCAAACACCTGGATCATGACAACAGTTCAATGTTCTTGAATCCTAATATCAAGCTAACATGTAAACAATAGTGTATGGGATGATATCAATGAACATCACTCACCCTTGGGTGTTTTGTTCCTCGCAGAAGTTGCGGAAGGCAATGCATACATTTTTAACTCTTTGTGCACCTATGCTGTAAACAAAACCCACATTCTCCTTCAAAATTGAACCAAAACAACAATGAAAAAACTCCAAATTTCCTCCATAACAATTCACATTCTCCTCTTACATTTCACTAACCAAGATTGTAATGAAAAGAACCCAATTTTTCTCTTTTAACTGTAATTTGTGGGTTCCATCTCAGGTTCAGAATTCTACATAGTTACTAAAAGCTATCTTCAATCATCGTCATGTATTTGGGGTTCAGAAAAATTGAAGAGAACCAAAATGGAAAATGAAAGAAGTCTCATTCATTACCTGGAGCTGCTACCCTTCAATTGGTGGACATGGGCATCAACCTTTATGAAATCCACAATCTTCTGATCCCTAACACCCAGTATCTAAACTCAACCCAGAACCAAAGAACAAACCAAATGAAAGAGAAAATTGGAAAATTGAAACTTACAGAGCTCTGGCCATCTCATTGATCAACTTTTCAGAGTCTTCAAAGAAAAGAGACACAACTTCAAACACAAAGTCTGGATTACTCTCATCCTGGAGTTGCTGAAGCTGTGTGAACTGATCATCCAAAAACCCCTTCACACCACAACAAACACAACACAAACCCATCACCAAAACCGACCCAAAACATGCAAAACAAAACCCAAAACTACAAAAACCAACCTCGCGAAACAGAGAGTCTGTGTAATCCACCAACCGTCTCTGCGACTGGGTCACATCCATTGCTCTCACTCCTCTTCTTCACTCAACCGCACTGATCCCACTCCTTGCTCTGCAGATCTTAAACACCCATTTCACGAAAATGGGTCAATGAAACTTGAACAACAAGTACAGAGATTGAAAGGGATTTGATGAATTCAATCCCTGAAAACAAATCTAAAAGCTTTTTGTGAATTGGCTTACCTGTAAAGACTGTAAAGTCACTCTCCTTTCTCTGCTCTGCTTCTTCTTCTCTCCTGGATCTGCGTTCTGCTTCTTGCTTCACAGATTCCCCACTCCTTCTAGGTTCTAGCCGATCTCATTTTAATAGACCCCTACACCTCACAAAGACAGATTGGAGGAGAGGACATATATCCTCCAAGTTTCCAACTTTTTTTTTTCTCCCTCAGTAATAATTGCTACCTCCCTCTCTCCCTTCTGTCAGTTTATTTCCATCCGGGGGTTTTATTCTGTTTTTTTCCCCTAATAAACAAATTTGAATTATTGGGAGATTACTCTAGACACTAATTTTGTTTTGGACCCACTAATCTTGGAGATTTAATTTTTAATCTTATGGTTGACATTTAATCATTTATCTATTTTTCAACTTCATTTGGAGTAAGGTTGTTTATCCATTTTATGTGGATATATATATAAGTGTTGTGATTCCTTAAACATTCGAACCATACCATTATGGCATATCTAATACTTGATATCAAAACATATATATTAAAGTGACCTTCATAAATAAGTAAGATTTGAAATCATAAATTTAAGGTGTCACAAGTTAACTTGGAAATTCGATGAAAGTTAATGACTTAAGAATTAATTTTTCCTTCAAATTTGGGAGTTGAATTTCATATATATTGGTTTTATAATGACTTCGTTTGCTAAATTACCACGAGATTTTATATCATCATATAGCAAAACCGGCTAAACTATTCAACTCCCCCCACCTTGCATATATCAATTCCAGAATCGCGTGGCATTCTTCTGCTTACAGCTTAGCATATCGTGGGATTTGAGTCTGAATTATCTACACCCAAGTATAGAGATTTGAACTCTACATCCTGAGAAGAAGACAAAAAATGTCATAATCGTATTTTAGAGATTAATTTGCAAATCTATATAATTCTCTAAAATACATGAGTGGGTTTGGAAATAAATTTTTTAGGGTGTAATGTTAAAAACCTACAACGGGTGTAGGTGATTTCAATTCACGGGAGTTTTGGATTGTTACATGGACAATCTAAAAGAATGTTCAACCAATTGCTAAAAATTAATAAGGGCATTCACACTGGGAACACCATAATGACTAGGGGTGGGCAAACGGGTCGACGATCCGCGGATTCAACTCGAACCGGACCGTTTTCCTCTAAACGGTCCGGATTTAAATTATAAGTTTTTAGATAAGGTTCGGATCGGTCCGGATCCGTTATAAAACGGTCCGGTCCCGGTTCCTAATTTTAAAAACGAAACGGTCCGGGTTGGACCCGTTTCAAATCAATTTAGTTATAAAATCCTAAATATGGAACTAAGTACAGTAACAGAGTAACTCACTCACTCATCTAACTCCAAGTTCTCTTTCGATCCCAACCCTAGCAGTAGCAACTCATAAGTCATACCCTCACAAAAGTTCCCTCTCCTCTCCTCTCTCTGTCTCTGTCGAAGAGAAGAAGCCGAGATCTCAGATCTCCCTCTCCATCAGAAGAGAAGAAGCCGAGATCTCCCTCTCCTCTCCTCTCTCTGTCTCTGTCGAAGAGAAGAAGCAGCGAGATCTCCCTCTCCTCTCCTCTCTATGTCTCTGTCGAAGAGAAGAAGCCGAGATCTCAGATCTCCCTCTCCATCAGAAGAGAAGAAGCCGAGATCTCCCTCTCCTCTCCTCTCTCTGTCTCTGTCGAAAAGAAGAAGCAGCAGCTCCCTCAGCGAGATCTCTCTCTGTCGCCATCTGTTGACAACCGGGTGGAGTACTTTTGTGAATCAAAAGAAGCTTATTGCTGGGGATTCTATTGTGTTCTTGAGGACTGAGAATGGAGATCTTTGTGTTGGAATTCGGTGAGCAAAGCGAGGGTGGATTGTGGCTCTGAGTCTGCATCAGGGTGGAATCCAGCCGCTGGAAATTGTGTCTCACCATATGGGGGATTTTCTGCATTTTTAAGAGAGGAGGAGAACAAGATGATGAGGAATGCTAACGAGATGAATTCAAACTTCTGTGGTGGTTCAAGAGGAAGGGACGAGTAAAGCCCGACTCTGTTGTTGAGGCTGCAACTCTGGCTGCTAATGGAAGGCCCTTTGAGGTTGTTTACTATCCAAGAGCAGGCACTCCAGAGTTTTGCGTGAAAGCGTCATCTGTGAGATCTGCAATGCAGATTAAGTGGTGTCCTAGGATGCGATTTAAAATGGCATTTGAATATGAGGATTCTTCAAGAATAAGCTGGTTCATGGGCACCATATCTTCTGTTCAGGTTGTGGATCCCGTTCGCTGGCCTAATTCACCATGGAGAGTTCTTCAGGTAAACCTTGCAACTTGGGTTTATTGAATAGCATGTTTTTATTTTGTGCTACCTGCTAGAACTCTATAATCACAATATTGGTTTACTTTAGAAGCTATTCATATATTTTTGTTCCAAAGAGTTCAGACATTTTCTTCCTCTTACATCTATTAGTTGTTTGTAAGATTCCTCTCATTTTGAACATTAGAACCGTTTGGAACCGTAGGAACCGGACCGTTCCAAACGGTTCGAGTTAGGTTCGGTTCCAATGTTCAAAATGAGGGGATCCGGACCGGACCGGATCCGTTATTTTTAAACGGTTCGAGTTAGGTTCCTCCAAATTTGGAACCGATCCGGACCGTGCCCACCCCTAATAATGACCCAATTTGGAATGCATTTCAAATCTTACTTGTCATTCAACATTAAAGGCTAAAACTGAACAAACAGAGCCCTGGATAAATCGAAGGAGAAACGCTTATATATACAAGTTCGCTAACATTCTAAATGACCCATCTTAACTCAGTAGTTTTTGAGGAGTAATGATACGGTGCCTGGTGGCCACTAGGCACACCACCAATGCATTTAGAATTTTCCCGTTTTTGAGTTACACCTTTCAAAGAGCTCAAACTCTTCTATGTCCGTCCTTAGGGGTGGGCATTCCATCTCGCGATCTCGAATTCGTCCCCATGTCGTCCCGTCCCGTCTCGATTTTTTGAGTTCTTTTGGGATCGATAAAACTCATCCCGATCCCATCCCGTCCCGATTTAGAGTGGGATGGAGATTTTCAATCTCGCTTATCCCGTTCCCTCCTAAATTTATTTATTTAATATTTATTATTATTAAATTTAATCAAAATACTCTTATAAATTAAAGTTTATGATGTGTTTAAATTAAATCAATGTAAGATGAAATTTTATCTGAAATCTAAATTAATTAAATCATTAATTCTAAATGAAATTTAATATTTATTTGTCTTCCAAAAAATCTTTAATATTTATTTATTTAATATCTATTATTTATGATGTAAGTTATATGTATATAAATTTGACATTATTGGTGTATGAGTAATGTGAGATAAAAAAAAAATTTGTTATTTTTTATTAGAGGACTATTTAGTACGTGCTCATCTCATCCCGATCCCGTTTGAAATGGGTCGAGGTCGGGATGAGGTCTATCTCATCCCGTCCCAATCCCAAATGAATAGGATGAAATATGGATGGATCCATTTCGTCCCATCCGGTACCATGCCCACCCCTATCCGTCCCTCTTTTCATGCCCTCTCAAACTTTCTCTTCTCTCTAACAATCTTAGCTATTACACCCCCATCCCCACCCTGTTCTTCCTCTTTCCACGGCGTGATCCCTGACTTCTCTATAGAGCACTTCATCAACCGATCCAATGGTCAACATCACACTTTCTCAACTTTACTTGTTTGCTACGACACCTCTTGATCGGATGTTGGATCTCCAACCTAGTGGGCCGCACCCAACCCTCATCCTACAGGCTCTGGGGCCCAACCCAAATACCTGCCCTCCCCAACCCATTCTTTAATATTTCAATCCAACGAATCACATCCCACATCCAGATACCCACCACGTCATTTCTTCTCTGTCCACCCATCTCTTTAACCAACAAAAATTTTCACTATCTCAATTCTCTTTGTGCGATCAACCAAGGATTGTGATTTCGTTTTTCGAGTTAATTTTGGATCCCTGATTTTAAGAGTTTTGTGTAGAAAAAACGTAAAAAATTTGGAGTCAATTCTCTTCTCTGTCCACGTCATTTCTTCTCTGTCCACCCACCTCCTCCTCATTTCACGTCATCCCCACCCATGGATCTCACCCACCATGCAAATAGCTCAATTTTCGACTTACTGAATCCAAGTCTTGATCAACTTCTTTCTTACCTCAATCCCCATGTGCAATACAACAACTCCACTCTCATGCATCATGGCTCCACCATGCAGTCTAATTTTCTCCCCAATGCCACGTCTAGCCAGGTCGTTCACTCAGCACAGGCTCACCTTCACTCTCTTGAGGATGAGGAAGGTGATTAGGCAGTTACAGATAGGACTCCTCAGGAGTCTTTGACAGTGATCCAGCAAAGCTTCGAAGGTACTGCAACCTCAGTTCCAGACCATTCAGCACATACAACTTCCCTGTCTCTCCCTACACCCATGATACGCAAGGTGGTCAACACTTCCCTAACAAGTACACATGGTTCGTCTTCCTCGCTGGCTCTGAACAAAATGAACTCACAACGTTTCCTACTATCTACTATAAAAAAAAAAGTGAGGTCATCAAGGCTAGCAACAAAGCTAGTACCAGAAAGCAAATAAAGTTGCGAATGGGAAAACATAAATTGGATAACTTGAATCAGACCCATGGGTTTGAGCAGCCTCACGGAACAAAAAGCTCAAACTCTAGTTCGGAAAAGAAGAAAAAAAAACTATGACTGGCTCAATTCAGGGTTCTAAGGCTCCCACCATTGTTTGGAAGTCAATTATGGCTAGTACCAAAACTCAGATAGCAACAGCCTTGGAATCCACTCAGAGGATCCCTACAGCTACAGTTCATGTCCACGGAGTGGGGTCAGATGTTCATGCCCATCTTCCCAGTTCTACATCCTTTTCACTTACTAAGGTAGTTGCGACCGGTGATGAAGTCAGGATATTTATGATGCTCTCATGGAATGCAAGGGGCATGGGGTCGTCTTTTGCATATCGAAATCTAAAGTTCTTGTCCAATCAATCCAACCCTAATATCATTTTCATCTCTGACACCAAATCTTCCTCGTTTAGGATGGAACGCACACACCAAAGATTGAGCTTTAAGCATAGGATTTCAGTACGGCACAAGGACAATTTGGTGGCATTGCGTTGTTCTGGAAAGAAGGTATTCATCTCACCATTCTATCTTCTTGCAAACGTTATTTTAACTGCACTATTAATGATACTATGCTACATCCACATGGTCTATTATTTTTGTGTACGGAGAACTTAACCCTGCTCTTCGAGTTCTATTTTGGAATGATATGTCAGATATTTATAATTTGCAACCTCTGTCTGGAATTATCGTTGGGGACCTTAATGCTATTCTTAGACCTGAAAAAAAATGGGACCTACTTTCACAACCCTAAGCCATCTCCGAAATTTTACGAATACCCATAATCTCTTAGACTTCCCTTTTAATGGTTCCCAATTCACCTGGTATAACAAACGCAAATTTAGGAATGGTATAAAAGTAAAGCTTGACCGTATTTTGATATCCACTGATTGGATGGATCTTTTTCTTTCTGCTACATCCCGCACCATCAACACTTCATCCTCATACCATAGAGCTATCTTTCTCCAAATCGTTTCTAATCTTGGGAATAATCCCAAACCATTCAGGTTTTTTCATTTGTGGACCAGAGATCCTCATTGTTGGCAGGTGATCCACTTTTCCAAGACCCCGCACCGACGTACTCAATCCTTGATCACAATTTTCACCTTAAGACAAAAAACTGAGCTATTGTATGTCACTGTGGAACAAGAAAGACTTTAAGAACATCCAGTTTTGCATGTCCGAAACACACAAAGCTTGGGATGAACTTCAAAATGACCAGCCCTCTATTGATAATGCCACCGCTATCTCCATGCTGGAAGATCATTTATCTGAACTCCTTGTTAGGGAAGAAATGTTTTGGCGAAACAAATATAGTTCTTCCTGGCTTGGTGGAGGTGATAAGAATACAAAGTTTTTTCATCTCACCTCTTTGCTGAAATGAAAAAAAATCTTATTCTGAGACTAAAAGACAATTCTAACTCTTGGCAATCCAACCAGAAATTTGTTGGTGTCGTTCTCAATAATTACTTTGACAATATCTTTCAATCCTATTATCATGCTCTAAATTCTAATATCTTTTCCTTGTTATCCCCAATCATCACCCTAGAGAACAATGTGACCCTTGGCTGTCCCAAGTGCGAAGATATTCATACCGTTATTTTTGCCATGGGTAGTCATAATACTCCTGGTCTGAATGGTTTTCATGCCTTCTTCTTTCAATACTATTGGACATTGTGAAACATGATGTAATAAATGTTGTTCAATAATTCTTCATTACCAAGTAGTTGGACCATAAACTCAATGAGACATTCATTGCTTTGATCCCTAACATGGGTAATCCAACAACGCCGAATAAATTTCGTCCAATTGGCCTCTGTAATGTCATTTACAAGGTTATCTCAAAATTTTTTGGCAAATAGACTCAAATCTTTGCTTCATCTATTGCAGATAATGTTAGTATTGCCCATGAAACACTTTCGGATAAGACCCAAGGTTGGATGGTTATCAAGATTGATATGGCCAAGGCCTATGATAGGGTTGAATGGTCATTCTTTCTCCAAATATTTAAACAACTCGGCTTCACCGAAGATTGGATTGATATGATCGCGCAATGCATATCCACTTCTTCCCTCTATGTTTTACTCAATGGCTCCCCCTCCCATCCATTAAACTTTCGAGAGGTATTCGACAAGAAGACCTGCTATCTCCCTATCTTTTTATCCTTGTCGTTGAGGCTCTTTCTCGACTTCTTGCTTGAGCTGAAACTGAGGGCAATTTCAAAGATATAAAAATCAGAAGGAATTCTCCCTCCATCAGTCATTTACTCTACGTAGATGATCTCATGTTATTCTTTTAGGCTTCTTTGGCTTAGGCCCATTCAGTTAAAGACATCCTTAATCAATATTATTTTGCCTCGGGTCAAGGAGCTATGACAAATCCTCAGTTTTCTATGGCTCCAATGTGCACCCAAGACATTCTAAGATAATCAATATAATTCTGGGATCTAAATGTTACAACCCTAAAGACAAATATCTTGGATCGTCGTTGCTTCTATAAAAAAAAGGCTCTATTGACTTCCAAATTTTAATTGATAAAGTCAATGCTAAGCTTTCTAGCTGGAAGTCTAAAGTTCTCTTTCAAACTGGTAGAAGTGTCATGATTAAAGCGGTTCTCAATTCTATCACAGTTTACACCATGCAGACCTTCTTTCTTTCTTTCGTCATCACCAAAGAAATTGATCACCTCACGGGAATTTCTAATGGAATGTGGCGATCGATAGCCAATCCAATCACATGTGCACTTGGGAGCGTATCTCCTTGCCCCGACATCTGGGGGCCTCAACATTCCTTCCAATCGGAATAAAAACCTTGCCTTATTGGCATAAAACATGTGGAATGCTATTTCTTCTCCCCACAACTCCTGAACACGTCAACTCAAAGCCTTGTACTACAATCATATAAGTATTTTTCAACTCTCCAAAGCCCCTTCCCTGGCATCTTTCGCCTAGAGGGGTAATCTCACTACTTTGGCTAGGATGAAACAATATCTTTTTTGGCAAGTAATGGCGGGTGACCAAATTGACCTATGAAAAACTGTTGGGTCAAACCGAGGCTCCTCTTAGCAGACTGTATCTCTAATCCCTTGGACCCTCTTTTACCTAAATATATTCCTCATTTATGGTCTTATTCCCCTGGCCCCTACATTTCATGGGATGTTGACTGCCTCACCTCTCTGTTCTTGGGACTGGTGGCTAGAGATATTCAAGACATTCTCATTCATCCTACGAGTAATCATGACAAGATGATCTGGTTGTTTGATAAAAAGGGCATTTTTTTTGTAAAAAAATGTCACCTAGGCTTTCACTAAGGAACAGTTGGAGAGCCTCACCTCGCATTCTGATACCCCCTCCCCCCGTTTGGAGCTAACCAACTGAGAGCGCTTTGGAGAATCAAAGCCCATTCCTGTGCACTCATCCTGATTTGGAAGATAAGTCAAAACATTCTCCCAACAATAAAAAAAAATCTGGTGTGGCTGCATACGCCCATCGATGATGTATGTAGTTTCTGCCACAATCATATGGAAGATGTGTTGCACCTCTTCTTCCTTTGCCCTATCATAAATCAATTTTGGCTTTTCTCTTTCATGCCCATTGGTTGGAATAAAATCATTTTCCACCCTCCCTCCATTTCGGAGTTTTTTAAATTCATGTCGACTACTGCTAAAGCCCACCCTGAGATGACTGACGAGATGCTTTCCCAGTTTACGGCTATTCTCTTGACTATCTGGCAGGTTCACAAAAAATTTTCAACAATGCCAAAATCTCTAATCAATCTTTCCTTCCTGCTTCCATAATAACTGGGTACCCTGGCATAATCAATCTTTCCTCACCCATCCACTTCTCCTCAATCCCCAATATCCTTGAAATAACTATTACTGACAATTAGCTCACCTCTCGACCCTTAGCTTCTTACTATGGATCCAATTTATCCTCTTTCTCTCAGACCACCAAGACCCGTATGGAGATGACCCATGCTCAAATCCACTCAGCTCACCATCACTGCCTTAATATCAGATCCACCCTTTTGAAGCCATTACCTCACATCTGGACCCTAATACAGTCTTTGTCAGTTTTGACGCTTGTTTTTTTTTTACTCTTCTAAACAGAGAGCCATTGTTGTTATTGCGACTGATATTCACGGATAGGCTGGCTACAGTAGAATCCCTGATAGCGAGTAAGGTCCTTGATAACACAATGGCAGAGGCTTATGCATCAGAAGCAACTTTACTTCTCATCTAGGCACAATAGTGGAAGATTGGTATACTTTTTGGTGACTCGATGACTATGATTGATCTCTTATAGAAGGACGACTCTCAACCGTCTTTGGTTATGAACTGGGTTTGGCGTCCACTCATTAGTAATATTAGACATTTTTTTTCTTTTGTTTCCTTTTTGGTACTATAAGTATGTTGGTAGTGACCTTAATATAAAGGCTCATAACTTGGCCGCAGTCGTAGGGCGACAACTTTGTAATCCTATTTAGTTATAATATTGTGCCTAATGGCTTTTATCAAAAAAAAAAAAAAAAAAAAAACAACAACAACAACAACTTAGTACATGCATTCTTGGTGTGTGCTAACTACCTGAGACCCTGAGTTATAGTTTTTATTGTCTATAAATCACTTGACTAGGTTTTCTATCACTCGCGAGAAACAAAGATTTTAATCCCATGTCGAAATTAGACTCTACATAATCAGTTTCAATTTTTTATTTTTTTTCATGCTACCAAACAACTCTTGTTTCACATGAGAAAACAAGAGTCGTTTATAAATAGATGTTGAGATAAACATAATTATTACACATTTCATTATTGTAAAAAAAATGTAAAATGGTATATTTAGTAACATCAACTAATATATATCACATATCAAAAAATCTAGATAGCCAGGCCCTTAGAGCCAGGACAACGACAGGGTTGTTTTCTATCCGTGTGATTGTGTTCAATTGGGCCATTATAAACATCTCTAGGATGATGGATGGTATTGGGCCTGGCCTGGCTCTCTAGAAAAACTGATCACATATAGATTTCGATAATCATGTGAACCTCTAATATAACCATTCATGCATGAATTTCTTATAACAAACTATTTCAATTATTTTTAATTAATTATTAGTAATAAACAAATGTTCATCTATTCCTACGACCCACATCTCCTACAACTAAGCAATAGTTACGAGCTATATACGTACTAAGATTGGTTATATAATTAACTAGATATTTGAGAAAACTAAAAAAAAAAATGAATGAAAACCCATTTTGAACATAAAAGCAACTTTCATAAAATCATAGGCATGTTTAACATGGAACACCAAAAATGCAGTAGTTACGCTAGAAGATGCACAACGTGAATAAGCACATTGCTTACAGAGGAAAAGATATACCAACACACTATATTACATCATGTTGACGGTGCTACTTTTTAGTCATTATAGTTCTTTGATCATTAAGATCAACAATTCTAGGTAGCCAGGGCTGTTAGCCACTTTTAGGTCAAGGTTGGGCTTTTTTACTCTTCTACTTCTCCTAGGGGTGGGCAAAAACCGATTTAAATTCGGTTAACCGACCGAACAGATTTTCAAATTCAGTTCGGTAACCGAACCGAAATATGAGTAGAAAGAAAATAATTTAAACCGAACCGATTATAAACGGTTCGAAATCGATTTACGGTTTTGAACCAACCGATTTATAACCGAACCGACCGATTAATTAGATATATATAAATAACTAAATAACAGGTAGGTGTCAATACCTGATTAGTGCAACAAATGCACTGAATCACCCCATTCTCTCAAAGTTTTCAATTTTGGGCTAAAAATTGGGTCTGTAAAAAAATTGGGCCTATAAAAAAATTGGACATGTTTTAATGAAAGTTTTTCAAATGCTTGAGCCTGAAATTTCGGCCCAACCGAACCGATCCGAAATTCGGTTCAACCGAATTCATCGGTTTACAAATACAAAATTCGATTTCGATTTAGGTTTTGGGCAAACCGAATGAAATCGGTTTGGGGCTCAAAATCGAACCGACATTGCCCACCCCTAACTTCTCCTCTTTAAAGCACAACCACAAGAGAAGGAGTAGAAGGGTAAAAAACCCAACCCTGGCTGCCTAAAATTGTTCCATTAAGATACGTCATTATAATTGGATCAACAAGATTTATTTTTATTATTATTGTTTTACTATTATCTACTTTCATGTTCACCTTTATGTAGAAATCTCAATAGTAAATGTTTGTTTAGCAGCATTAAAATTTTATTCCATAAAATGTAAGGGAATGAAATAAAATTGTCAAATGTGATTGTGTACTTTGGTTATTGCAAAAAAATTATTTTATTTTATTTGGGTGATGTTCTATCAAAAATCATTCCCCATTGGCACCATTTGAGGTTCAAAAGGTTCTACTTTATACCTTTTTTTAGGATCATGGGGTTATACTAGGGGTGGGCACGGGACGGGATGGGACGAGATATACCCATCCCTATCCCATCCCGTTCAAACGGGATCGGGACGGGACGGGAAGGGACGGGATCAGCTATTCAATCACTAGTCATACAAAAAAAAACTCAAAATATATGCGACCCAGCTCAAAATATGAAATCATCAAGGTATCAATATCACCTTAATTCTTATTTCTAGACTTCTTTCTGAGTATCAATATTTTGTGAACATGGTTAAGTTAGTCGAAACCCATCTGCAGATCAACTTGATGACATCCGGCGATCCTGACAATGTACATTCTTGTCATCAACAGAATTCTCGCCCCTCCTTTGCTATGGGAGGTTGATTTGTTCATCTCCAGTTTGTACAAATGTGTAAATGCAAGTATAAAAGGTGATCGATAATAGTTGTACATATTATCAGTGATGTTGTCAGAAGTGGCTCCAGTGCACGCTGAACCACCTGCACATACAAATGTTTTATATATTGTAGTTGCATCTACTTTGTAGTCTGACTGTTTGGTTGAAGGAATTGTAGTCCATATCAACTTCTCTTTTATCACTTCAAAAATCTGAATTAGGCCTTCGACAGAACAGTAAAGTCTGGAAAATTTTTGGTAAACTTTGTGTCGAAATAGCTGTGATTTATAGCGCAGCAATGGTTGAGCAGTGTCTGAGGTCCCACTCTCTTGAATGTGCTCTACTGAATTCCATTTCTTGATAATGGTGGTCAATCAAAGGACTGTTGAATTTAATCTGCCAGCCAGCTCTTTAAGTGCACATCAAAGAAAAAAATTAAAGAGCAAAAGTTGATTCTCTCATCTTTAGTTCTTTACAGCTTCATTAGTGTGTAAAGATGCATTCAACCTGCTGCATTCATACTTAGTGTATGGGCATCACAATTCTAAAATAAATAATTAAATGAAAATATTAATAAATTAGTTCGGGACGGGACGGGATTGGCGGGATTGAAAATCTTCATCCCATCCCATCCCATCCCATTCTAGATCGGGACGGGACGGGATCGGGATGAAATTATTCAATCCCATTAAGACCCGGAAAAATCGGGACGGGACGAGACGGGAACGGGATGGGATGCCCACCCCTAGGTTATACATGTGTCATCGAGATAGGGCCATGAAAGTGTGGATTGGGCATATAATATGATCCATTAGTTGGATTTATTTTCTACGATGAAATGATGGTGTCTTTGCTAAGTTAAGGTAGAAGAAATTTCAGTTGATTTATGATGGGATTCTCTCTATGAAATTCATAGCAAAAATGAGTCTCGTAGTGCCCCTAAAACGCGGCAAATATTCAGATATTTGCATGTGAAGAGTGTAAGGTTAGGGTCAAGATAAAAGTCACATAATCCATCTAGTGCTATATTATGCCCTATTGGGGCCTCTCCTAGTATATTTTGTCCCATTGTGGCATTACTTAATCGAACATTTTATATGCCTTTAGTATTCCACTCCATGAGCATATTTGGAAGATTTAGTTAACACTAGTCTCGTTCATACTAACCTTTTATTTTACGTCTGTCTTATGATCTCAAAAGTCTATATACTTTATCTTCATTTGACATGAATACACAACTCAATATTTTCACATGCCTACAACATTTTATTCCAGTCTATGGTATGCCTTTTACACCATGCCACTTCCTTACTTCGCAAACTATCGACATCTCTCTATGTGGATATATATCAATTATCATGCTTGCATTATTGACTAAATGATTCTGAATCATCTGCACTGTGATCTAGCGATCATTGTTAGAAAATTCCCTTAAAGTAGATCTATATAGTTCATATTATTATACGTTGTAGACTGTCGAACTATGGTTAAGCGATGTTTGATTAGACCCGATTAGTTGTGATTATTAAGAAACAAGATTATGGTCATAAACATGTTTCTAATTACATATTGTATGTCTTGACATGTGTTATTAAATTAAGTATGAAGGTTATTTATGTATAAATACCAATTTAAGTTTTACTATAATTCTATTATTGATGATGGACTAATAATAGAATTAGAGTTCTATATATACAGTTGAGGTCCACATTCCAAACCTAATTCTCTATCTCCTACTTTTACCATTGATTTAAGAAATACAAAAGAAAGTTTCTAGAGGTAGAATAAATACTCTTCATCAATGACGACTTCAGGTATGCATTGATTAAAGTTTCTCTTAATTGATTATTGACAAGAAGTCGTGATTTTAGATCTGTTAAATTCCAACAAACAGTATTAGTGCCTCATTGTCAGAATTATTGTATAGAATGCAAGGTTTCCTGTTTACTCATTGTTTGATATATCAATTTCCTAGCATACAATCATACATGTAAAGAAATCATGAAGTTTATTGTGATATGGATATACTTTTTTTGTGAATTTAGTAGTGAGTATTGGCTCAGCCTCAGAATCGTCAAACTCAATCTCACAACTGGTTGACCCCTTGGCTTTAGTGTCGTTGCGGGTCTTTTAGGGTTCTTTCTAGTCACCAACCTTGGATAGGGATGGCAATGGGGCAGATTGGAACGGATTTGAGCAAATTCGTTCCCGATCCATCAGAAAAAACGGATCCCCAATCCGTCCCGCCAATCCGTTTGCAATTTTTATTAAAAACCGTAACTGCTCCGTGCGGATTGGCGGATATCTGCCCCACCCGGTCAATCCGTTTACGATTATCCATCTAACTACAAAAATTACAAAACACAAGCATCCATACAAAAATTATAAAGAAATTACAAAGAATCCATACGAAAATTAAAACAAAAAAAATAAAAAATTCGATCTCTGATGGATCTGATATCTTTATTTGAAAATATAAAAAAATAAAAATTCGATCTCAATCAGAGATCTTGATTTCGATCTCAAGATATCATATCTGAGATCTCAATTTCAGATTTGAGATCTTGATCTGGGATCTTGATTTCAGATCTTGATCTCAGATCTGAAATGTTTCTTTGAGTGTCGTCTGAAATGTTCTTGATCTCAGATCTGAGAATAAGGGACGACCCTTCGGAGTTCGGCCTTCGCTGTGAGAGAGAAGAAGGGAGGGTCGGCCTCTACCACCCTTTGCGGCCTTCGCTGTGAGAGAGAAGAAGGGAGAGTCGCTCGCGGCCTTCGCTGTTTTGAGGGAGAAGAAGGGACGACCTTCGCTGTGACGAAGGACTGGAGACGAGAGAGGGAGGGGTAGGAGGAAGACCGGAGACGGGAGTTGGGCCTCTGTGACTTTTGCTCCTCTGGTTTGTGAGAGCTGAGTCCGCTTTCGCTTTTGCTCCTCTGGATGTATATTACGAAGTGAAAGTGATTGAGAGAGAGAGGTGAGAGGTAGATGTAGGTTTTTTTTTTCCAGCATTTAAAGGGTTGAGGGTATTTTTGTAATATCAACACTTAAACGGCGCGGATATGGCCAAATCCGTATCCACCCCGAATATTTAATGGATGTTGTTTGGATATCCGTATCCGCCCCAAAATTCGTTTAGACATATTCAAAACCGCCCCAAACGGATTGGGTGGGGCGAATATCCGTGAAAATCCGCCCCACTGCCATCCCTAACCTTGGATCATCGTTGGCATCTCACTGAACCAACCGGACTCACTGGAACTTCGTCGAAGATGTCGATAAATGGTTTTTTTCTTCTTTTAGTTTGGTTGTTAAACAGACAGCGTCTCCGGCTGAAATACAGAGCCACCAGTTTTGGCTGGCTGAGGGAGGAACCCTTAGTCATAACTCCTTCTGCTTCTCTCTCTCTTTGTGCCTCAACAAATCGAACTTCACTTCGATCGGTTGTAGAGTAGAGACTAGCACAAAGTCGTTCAACTTCGAGCTTCTCTATTGAGTGTTCTTGCTTGATTCGATCGTTTTCTTACATTCGACAAGCTTCTGTGTATCGATCCAGTTGATCGATTTTCGATTTTACTGTATTTTCTCAAAACAGGTTATGAGAAAGAAGAAGGTATTGTAGCAATGGGCTTTGCCTATTTTTGTTGTTGGGCCTGGTTTTATTCCTTATTGGGCTTGTTTTACACACTGTTAAAAAATATTTGGGCCTGGATTTAAATTGGGCCCATTGGATTGTTTTAAATTGGGCATGTTTTAAGTATAAACGGGTCAAGTTCGGATCCAACTGGCCGGTCTGCTGAGTCGGTCTGGTTGGGCCGATCTGGTCTTGATGGACTGATTTTTTTTGTCATTTGAGCCTTGGGCTACTTGGCCTATTGGACTGGACTCCGTTGCATTTTTTACCTTCTTCATTTCTGCATTTAAGGAATTTTTAGGAGCACCTCAAGAATATTTTAATTAACAATCCCAAATTTAATATAGGTGGAATTTTGTGCTACGTCGTCTAAGTTATGTCTTTCATGAAATTTTAACTGAATTTGAATTTCAATTGTTATTTAGTGGATTGCATATGGTTGCCTCATGACCCATGCGAATAACAATCGGCCCAAAGAAAGATTGTTATTTTAGCTGGTTTATTGGCGGATAATTAATTAAGTAAAATATTTTTTTGGATTCACTTATATATTCAATGATCGGCTCAAAGGAAGGTCATTGTTTGGCCAAGCCCGATTTTATTTTACTTCTGTTAATTAGCTTTAGTTGTTTTGAGAGAACTATTTACACGTTACCATGCTTGTCCAAAGACTTGAATTGTGATGATGTGTTCGATTTTTCATAAGGGCCCATTATTAAAGATGTAAATTTAAATGTACTATTGTTTGCCCTTTGTCAATTTGTTTGCTCCTTTTTTTTTTAAAGGCAATTTGTTTTCTCCTTAATTAGACAAATTTCAATTATATTGATAACTGCGTTATTGACTCTTTTTTTTTTGTTATCATATCATTGCATTATAGTAGATGGGATTTACATATTTAAATGTGATTTTGTTCTTTTGTGTTATTTAGTTAATGCTTATTCGATATCTGCCAATTTAAACAACATTCTAATACCTAATGGTTTAAATATTGAAAATGAAAAGAGCATATACTGATCATTATTGGATGTATGAATTTGGATTTTGCGTTTCATGTTGATGAACCCACTAAGCCCACTGATTTTAATTCAGCTGAAGATAAGGTTTCTTATGAAAAGTGGGAATGCTCTAATCGATTAGTATTATGATAATGAAACACTCTATTTTTTTGTTGTATCATTTAGGCAAAATTTAATTTATGTTTCTAGTTTGGATAAATGCAATTATACATTTTATTTTGGAAAAGAAAGTTTTAGTCTCTTACAAAACTTCAATGTTATTGGTATTGGATCTCTGATTGATAATCTATATAAGTTATACTTAGATGGTTTCTACTTACAATCAAATGAAATTTTGCATGTTATTAATTATGGTACTAAGTGGAGATTAATTAATGAGAACTTTTCTATGTTATGGCATAAGCATCTAGGTCATATATCTCGACTGAGGATTGAAAGACTTGTATCAACTGGAGTTCTTGGTACCATTGTTTTTACAAATTTTACGATTTGTATTGAATCCATAAAGGGGAAAGAAATAAATACTAGGAAGTCAGGTACTCATAGGAGATTAATTAATGAGAGCTCTTTCATGTTATGGCATCATATAAAGATGTCAGCCTGAGTTTTCTAAAAAGAAAAAAAATCATATATAAAAAATCGAATTGTGAAATTAAAAGGCATATAATAACTGATGATACACCAAACCGTCCTTTAATATGCGCCGTATGCGTGTCATGATAATTTCATCAGCATAACAAAGTGGGTTCGATTGCCCACCCAATCTGACAAAGCCTAGAAAACATTAAGCCCATTTTGGCAGAATTAAGAAGGTTGGATCCAAATTGAGCGCCCTGCTACTAAGCCCATACATCACATAGTAAAGTCCAATACTCGTAAAGCATAATCAAACAAATATCTGGGATATCACCTAAGACAAGCAGACCAATAGTACATTGGTTTCGACTAGGAAACATATACCAGAGTATAAGTCGTGCATGAAAACTTCCTTGCATGGATAACACTCCAAAAGGGAAACATCTCTCATAGATCTAAGAGCATAAGTCGTGTAGGGAAACTTTCCTATATGGACGACTCCCAACTAGAACTACACCACCAAAAGCCCAGCCGAATGATGATTCTCGCATTATAAATAAGACGCAGAATTGATAAAGAAAGGTCTCAGTGGATCAAAAGCGGAAGAGCAGCCAATGGAGACCCAACATCTAGGGTAGATAGACAGGTCTCGCAGAACCCCCTCTGACTAAGGGCCACAAATCTTGACGTGTTGTTCAACCTCATTGTCCCTTCATTTATGGATCATGTCACGGACGAGCCGCTGCCGAAGAAATTCACTCCGCCAAAGCTGGAGTTCTACGACAGGATGATAAACCCATCCGACCACTTGCGCCACTTCCATCATCTAATGGCATTCAAAGAAGGATCCGAAAAAATAATGTGTTGGTCATTCCCTAACAGCCTGAAGAAGTCATTGCTGACCTGGTTCCACAACCTTCCTTCGAGGTCCATCGACTCATTTTGGACACTAGTGATAGCGTTCCTCACACGCTTCATCTACAGGCAACAAATCAAGAATGACCCGTATTATCTGCTGACGACCTTCTCCTCGAGTCTGAGGAGGGCAACTTCTATGATTTCCTCACTCTGGAGCGTTAAATCGATATGACAGACTTACTTAAGAGTGCCCAGAAACACATCACTCTCGATGAGATGCTGGCTGCCAAGAAGGAAGTGAATTCTGGAAAAAAAAACCCCTGGATCCAGATACAAGAAGTATGGGAAGAAACAGGACGACGAAGACAAAAAGAGGAAGCACAATGACAACAAGCCCGACTATGGTCGTGCAAGGCGAGATAAATCCCCCAACTTTGTCGGGTCTAAATTCGTTACCCCCCTCAACTCTAGTCTATTTGACATCGTCAAATCTATCAAGAATTGGGGAGAGGTGAAGTGGTCATCCAAACAGCGAGGAGACCCCTCCCGCGCGATAACAACAAATAATGCTCATTTCACAAGGAGGCATACCACAATACTGAGGATTGCAAAAGTTTTAGGAACGAGATAAAGTATTGGATCCGGAAGGGGAAGCTCAAGGAGTTCTTGAGCCCGGACAAAAGGCAAGATCGGACAAAGGAAATGGAAGATTTTGTTAAGGAGATAGATAAAAGAAGCTCCTGGCATCATATATGTGCTTCATGGAGTTGGCTCCAAGGCGAGCAATCCATCAGGTCCCACATGAGAACGCTTCTCGAAATGCAAACACAGCCCACCTGCGAAGACATACAAATGAAGTATGCACGAATTCAGAGCCTGATCCCACCACTGACGTTCACAGACAAGGACTTCCAAGGTGTTTCTCCCCACAATGACACCCTGGTCATCTTGGTCCTCGTTTCAAAATGGGAAGTGAAAAGGGCCTTGGTGGACACGGTAAGCTCTTTAAACGTCATGTTTCTCAACGCTTTACGCAGTATACAACTCAAGGAGAAAAACTTAATGCCCACCAACCATCCCATGGTTGGGTTTAGCAGAGAGAAATGCTTCCCTATTGGGATGATCAGCCTAATGGTAGTGGCGGAAGAGCCACAATTACATAAGTACCTTGTCTTGGAGTTCATAGTGGTTGATATTCACATAATTATTACATAATATATCCCTTAATTTATATATGTTAGTGTTTCGATTATTATATTTTATAGTAATTATTTCATTTTCATGTCTTTGTAGGAATTTGAGCGTGAACGATGAAATCGTATTAAGGCGACAATTGGTCGATTCTAGTGGTTGTACAAAGCAGAGAGTCACATATCTAAACCTAACCCAAATAAACCTAGATCCACCTAATTTAACCTAAGCCCAAACCCAAAATGCTAACCTAAAAACCCAAGTCCAACGCCTTTTGGAGAACCCAAGTCCAAGAAAATAGGAGAACCCTATTTAGCTCTCCCTAGTTTGGAGAAAGGTTCTCTCTTTTCCTCCCCTCTCTAGGGGCATTTCTAGCCACCACGCCAATCCACTCTGCCGGCAATCCTCGCTCGATAGGAGAGTCGGCAGTGCGATAATCCCGCCATTACCACCTCACCTCGCCATCGTCCAACACCTTCATCCCACTGAAACAGGGGGGTGACAACCCTGTTTCACGTCATCACGCCACACAGCCACCACCGAGCACCACCTTCTCCGCCATCACCCGAGCACCACCACAGCCACCTCGCGCACAAAACAGTCCCTGTTTCTCCTCCTTTACGAACCGCAGCCTCCCTTGTTTCTCCCCTTTCTCGGCCCTCTTTCCTGTTTCCCTCTCTATTTCTCACTGTCTCTCTCTCTTCGCCGTCAGTTGCAACGCCAGCAGCCACCGCTAGAATCGAGCAGCAGCAAGCTCCTCGCAACAGAACTTCACCGCGCCACCTGGAAACACGCGGGACATTCCCACCCTCTTCCCCTCCGCCATCCAACGTCCTGCCGCACAGTCGCACGCCCTGAGCATCACCGGATTCTCCGGTCTCTCTCGCAACAGCGCTCTGCGCGTTTCCCGCCTCCTCTCTATTCAAATCGGGAGAGAAAGGTTTGGGAAGTTATTTGCACCCCCGAGTTCTCTAAGAGCCACCACAGTGCCATTAGCAGCCCTTTTCTCGGGATTCGTGTTCGTGCAGAGATGAGTTGCGGCGTACTACACCACGAGGAGATGACCACCGCTACCATGGAGAGTTAAACCCTTCGCCAAGGCTAAGATGAAACCACAAGGTTTCCTAGAGTTTGTTGTATTTAAATTTATTATTTTCTTTATGCTTGAACGTTAAACACATTTGATTTTTGAGTCTCAATAATTTGCTTTCACCGATTATATCCTAATCAGTGTTCTAAAAATCGCTAGGCGTTGGGCGGGCGGCGAGCAGGTGCCTAGCGCCCAGGGGCCTAGGCGGGCGCCTAGGTGACACATAGGCGGTCTTAGGTATTGTATTATTACTTTAATAATTTACAAAAGTTAAGCATAATACCTTATCAATTACATTCAATTTAATGCCAATATACATATGCAAAATTTAAAAACATGAAAAATTAACAATCGTGAACAAAATTTATTAAAACTCAAATGACTGAAGTTGGTCATGATGGGTACTTTATATAAATTTGAATTTGTGTACTCTTTTATTTTTCTTCAAATTGCATGAATAACCTCAGTTATGTTTGATAAAATCTACATTAGTAAAATTGGTACCGGCAGATCCTTTGAGAATTCCATTAAGTAATCATCATTTGCTACATTTAGACATATACTGAATAAAAAACAATTAAATAGTTTATTTCTAAAAAATAGGAAAGAAAATAAAATAAGAACACAATCAGCCTTATTAAAAAATAAAATAAATAAAAAAAATAAAAATAAAATAAAAATCGCCCAGACCGCCTAGACCCGCCCAGACCCCACCTAGATCCCGCCCAGATTGCCCAGAACCGCCCAGAGTGCCCGCCCAGCCATTAATCTGGGCGATTTTCCACCTTCTAGCGCCTAGGCCGATTTTTAGAACACTAATCCTGATTAATTATCTAGACTAGTCGGTAGTTAGAAGTACCCTTTGTTGACATTCAAAGCCTGATTTAATCAATTAATCTGAATCTGTGATTGTGTGTGCCGTAAGAAGACATGCAATGTTAAGGGTTTAGGATTAGTTAAAATAAACTTGTGATTATGTGTGCCGTAAGAAGACACACAATGCTAGGGGTTTATACCTTTGCTGAAATCAATTGCGAACTGAGATTAATCTTTAGGTTAGTCATGTTAATTCTTGAAAACAATAATTTGGATTACACAAATCTCAAAGAACCTGTGGTGGAGTCAATGCCTTGGTTTCCCTTCTCATATTCTTAAGAACTTTTTATTTTACTTTTTAATTTGATTTTTAGTTTAGATATTTTAATTGTTGTAACCCCATTTAAATTAGTTTAAGTCAACTCTGAAATTTAACTGCAACCACAGTCCTTGTGGGATCGACATGTACTTGTCATTGTCTACTAGTTAGACACTGTGCACTTGCAGTTATTACAAGTAGGTTAAATTAACCTATTCATTTAGGTTAGTTAAACCCGCATCAAGTTTTTGGCGCCGTTGCCGGGGACTGTAGCGGTGTAATTGAATTTAAGAGTTTATTTTCACTAGTTTGTAGTTTAGGTTAATAAAAAAAAAAATTTAGGTCAGATATAGATTGCTTTTGCTTTTAGGATAGGCTTGATTTTATTTTTTTATTTATTTCTTTTAAGTCTAAGAAGTTTTGATACTTGTTTTTGTTTTTTTATTTTTGCAGGTATTAACAGGTAGGAAGCATATATTACAGGTTGCATAAAAAAAACAAAACAAAAAGCACAGGGTTTGAATTGTTTACAGGTTGTTATCGCGTGGACACTCTCAGAAGTCGGCGAGCCGTCAGGTGGACGGTGCTTCTGATCGACGTCAACTCGACTTCTACCCGGCGTCGCAAGTAACCCAAGAGAGGTTCACGCCGGAGGTAACTTCTTCCCACTGCATCTGCACGCGGTTTCTGAGTGGATTACTGTGTGTTTTGGTTTTAGCTAGAATTGCATGCAAATTTGAATAGATTGAGGATATTTCTTATGTTGTAAAATTCCGTGCTCTCTCCCGCGGATAGGCTAATTAAAATGGATTTCAACCCTTGATTAGTAACAAGCATAGGTAATAAAAAGGAGTGCTTGTAGGGATTACCGGACGTTACAGCCTCTACCTAGTAAATTAGTTTCTCACGAGATTAATTTGATTCGTAGAAACCTCGACTTTTCGTGGGGCTATAACTATCAGCTGCGCAGTACCTGAAGGCAATCTGATTGATTGTATTGCTAGGTACTTATCTAGGGTCGTTTGCCATTCATCTTGCTTGCGCATCATATAGGTCCTGATTAGGTTTTCCCATTTTTATTTTTTTTAGAGTTAGGTCATCTTCATATAGAGGTTAGGCTTGCATAAAAAATAATTAAAAAAAAAATGAACCTCAATAATTATCCATCTTGGTTTCCTGAGCAAGTCAATGCATTTAATGCCATGCGACAACCTGATTATGCTCCATATTCAGATTATTACAACTCAGGTTCAGCATATTATCCTGACTTCCTCTCCCCTTCTACTGAGGATAAAGACTTTAAGGATTACTTCTCCCCTTCTACCTCGAAGCTCGAAACAGTTATTATGACGATGACTCGGAAATTAGATGCACTTATGAATTTGACTCAACCCCTACCTCCCACTAATGTTTCATTTGAGGGTTGTGTTGCATGTTCGAGTCCTAGTCATTCTATAGCTGATTGTGATTTGCAATATGATTATCCTGAATATTTCGCTGAGCAAATCCATTATTTTAACGCTAATTGGCGACCTAGTTATAATTCAAAGTCCAACTATTTTGGTTTTGCCAATAATCAAAATCTCTCCTGGGCTCATAACTCACACCAAGGGGGACATAGTTTCTCTCAATCTCCTCAATACCTTCATCATGTTATGCCTCAATTTAACCAAACTCCTCCATCCAACACATCAAGCTTAGAGGAAACGATTAATCAGCTTTTGCAGCGCTCAGCAAGTATAATTGATCAGAATTCTAAGGACATATCTGAGTTGAAAGCCACGACTCAAAAACTTGAGATAGTTGTGGATCATATTACTGAGGCATTATCTGAAAGTGAGTTAGGAAGAGTTCCTAGTCACTCTGTTCAAAATTCAGAGGGTCAATTCATAATTGGTAACACATCGGAATCCGAGTCAGATGATGTTTTTGAGGATAATGTGAGCGAAACTACTTTGCTTTTTCATAATGACTTACTCGACATATGCCTTCCTAGTGACTCATGCATAGAATCAAACTGTGAACATTCTTTATAGTCTCCCCTTGACTGTTTTCATGATACACATGACCATTTAGATGCTTGTTTGACTAATTTTAGTTTAGACTTTGATGTTGATGATTCCATTAGGGAAGTCAATGATTTGCTTGACTCAGTCCCCATTGTGGATCCTAGTTATAAATGGAAGTCTAAAGTGAAGCTTCTTCCACTCAATGAGTCAAAACTAGTCCCATCAGTCGAGCCACCTGAGCTTGACCTTAAACAATTACCTGATGCCCCCAGGTATGCGTTTTCAGGTACTGATGATACTTTGCCTGTTATTAGTTCATCTATATTGAATTCAAAACAGGTTGTCCCAAAGAAGTCGGGAGATATATCTAGTAAAAGAGAGCAATCCATAAGTAGTGTCAACTCTAGGGTTGGGGGTGTTGTTGAGCTATCCAGCCCAACATCTTTGTGTGATTCATGTGATGAGCCTGTACCACCTGATATATCTATAGTTACATCTACCTGCATCACATTTCCATTGACCAGGGCTCATTATGTGGATCCCATGTTCCTGAGTGAGGATTTCAATTTTCACCATCCTGATGTGAAAATTATCCAATCTTCTAATTTGGAACCAGACTTAGGATGTTCCATTTTAGGAGTAAGGGAGGATCCTTAGTTGCATATCACTATTTGCGACCCATTCATGTTTAAGATCCCTACTAACTTCCAAAGAATGCGAGCTTCTTTACAATTTCTATATGATTTTAGATGGTGTCTTTGCAACTTTTGGGATGTGCTAGTATATCTTGTGTCGCATGTGGTTGCTATTTTTGAGTTGACTGATCCTCAACTTTTCAGGTTGTTGGTATACGATTCCTTAACCCTTTTGAGGAGAATGTTCCCTATGTTCTTCCTCGTCACTTCATGATATATCATTCATGAGGGAGAATATATGTCGGGCTGACGACGTTAAACCAAGCGCTCCTAGGAGACAGCCTAGCTTCAGTTGTGTCATTATGGTTAGTCTGGATTGATTTTCGAGTTCTTTCTAGTTGCATTTCACTCATACTCGTTAGCTTCGTAACAATTTTGACTTATAACTGATACATGTAATTTTTTTTAATTATTATTATTTTATTTTTTTTCATTTGTGCCCTGTATTGTTTTTATCAATTTATCATGATGAGTCCATAGTTCTTATGTCTCTGAGCGTTCATTGGTGGAAGATTTCATCGAAATTGGTAAAAACTTTCCCATGGTATATATCACTCTAACTCTCATCTTTTCTTTTTCCTGCATTTGTCATGATCATCATTTTATACATTGAGGACAATGTTTGGTTTAGGTTTGGGGGTGAGGTTTATGAGTTTTTCTGCATTTTTCAAGAAATTTTGAACTAAAATTTATTTAACAATTTACTATTGTATTCTACTCAATCTCCATTGAATACATAATTAATTATGACGGTGTGAATTTCGATTTGAAAATGCATTGAAAATCTAAGTTCCTGTCCAATGAAGAGGATGTGTTTTCAAGTATGCCTTTAAATTTGAGGAATACGTGCTTTCACTTGTCACTTTTATATATCAATAGGAAAACATAAGGTTTGATATTATCTTTAAGTTAAATATATTTCATGATATTTTTCGACTCGACCACTCTTGCACTATAAGCCGAATTAGCATGATTTGAAGTTAATCAGTAAGATATTAACTAGAAAACCTTAGAATAATAGTGGAGACTTAACCCTTGTGAGTTTTGAGACATTCTATTTTTCTTGAGGGTTAGTAAATAAACTCTGATTTTTCTTGATTCCGCATTTTCTCGTTCATGATCTCATTATTCTTGTTTCTTTTATTGATTGCTTTGAGAATGGTGTTAAAATTGAATTATTACATTAGATCTTCTTGATTTATTTAGTTGAGATGTCATAATACCGACTAGAGCTTAAGAAGTGATATAGACATTTTTTTTCTGTGAACCGTTCTTTAGCCTTTTAGCCTACCTAATGATAAATATCCGTTTGCAGCCTTTGAAAATAGACTTTTTCTTTGCTAACCCCATCTCCATTACTTACTCTAGTTAGGGAGTAAGATCCCATATTATTTTTATCCTTACCCAATGTCTCTAAGAATGTGTATGGTTGATGTATTTTTGAAATGGGCAAATAAAAAAAAGGGTTAAGATTAAATATTCCATGAATCCTCGGGACTGAAATGTTTTATTGTGCAGAAGGGGAAAGCATGTATACAAAAAAACAAAAAAAAAAAAAAAGGAAAAAAATTATGAAGAAGAATTTCGAAGGAAGAAAAATTAATGGTGTACAACATTGATTTATTCTTCAGAGCCCCATGTGCTTATTAAAGGGTGTATTCATTCTAAGACAATTTTCTTGTATCCTTTTCCATTCTTGTTAGCCAAAATCTTAGCCTCATTACAACCTAATAAAGACTTAATTGATCTTAAGTAAAAGTTTGGTTCATAAACGTGGAGATTAAATAAACAAGAACTATGGCGTGTGATTCAATATTCTCAAAGTAATTGATATTCCTGTCCATGAGATCATATTCATTTCATTCTTTGAAAAGTCCATTTTTTCATGATTATTATATGTGAGATGTTTGCATTTCCATAATTTATTCTCTTTCTCACATAAAAACTGAGTGATAACTAACCAATCTCTGAGTGATTCATTTCTGAGTGACAAGAGAGATTTGTAGTCGAAGCGTACAATTCAAAGGTTATCTAGTCGTATCTTTGCTGAGAAAAATAAAGTTTTGTTGATAAGGCCATGCACACACACACATTTCGAGTTGGGAATAATTGATTAAATTTATTTAACCTTTGGGTATTATTAAATTGTTGTGAGACTCTTAGATATATTATTGTGAGATTGTTAGCTGTTTTCAAATTTTTTTGGCTAGTAGATTCTTACTCTGAAGATAATAGATCGAGTTACCATGTTTGAAAATTTATTGAGTCATAATGTTTGTGGGTAACATTTCTGGAAACCCTCACGAGACTATAACTCGTCCACTAGAGGTAATCTAGGGGTTTAAAGCCTTGTTGCACGTTTAAGGTAAGTGCAACCGATGATTCCTGCGAAAGTGAGTTAAAATTATATTTTTATTGTTTTGCTCGAGGACTAGCAAAATATAGGTTTGGAGGTATTTGATATTCACATAATTATTAGATAATATATCCCTTAATTTATATATGTTAGTGTTTCGATTATTATATTTTATAGTAATTATTTCGTTTTCATGTCTTTGTAGGAATTTGAGCGTGAACGATGAAATCGTATTAAGGCGACAATTTAAGGAATGACAATTGGTCGATTCTAGCGGTTGTACAAAGCAGAGAGTCACATATCTAAACCTAACCCAAATAAACCTAGATCCACCTAATTTAACCTAAGCCCAAACCCAAAATGCTTACCTAAAAACCCAAGCCCAACGCCTTTTGGAGAACCCAAGCCCAAACAAATAGGAGAACCCTATTTAGCTCTCCCTAGTTTGGAGAAAGCTTATCTCTTCTTCTCTCTTTTCCTCCCCTCTCTGGGGGCTCTTCCAGCCACCACGCCAATCCACCCTGCCAACAATCCTCGCTCGATAAGAGAGCCGGCAGTGTGATAATCCCGCCATCACCACCTCACCTTGCCATCGTCCAACACCTTCATCCCACTGAAACAGGAGCGTGACAACCCTGTTTCACGTCATCACGCCACACAACCACCACCTTCTCCGCCATCACCCAAGCACCACCACAACCACCTCGCGCACAAAACAGTCCCTGTTTCTCCTCCTTCACGAACCGCCGTCGCCCCTGTTTCTCCCCTCTCTCGGCCCTCCTTACTGTTTCCCTATCTATTTCTCACTGTCTCTCTCTCTTCGCCGTCAGCTGCAACGCTAGCAGCCACCGCTAGAATCGAGCAGCAGCAAGCTCCTCGCAACAGAACCGCGCCACCTGGAAACACGTCGGACATTCTCACCGTCTTCCCCTCCGCCATCCAACTTCCTATCGCACACCCGCACGCCCTGAGCATCACCGGATTCTCCGGTCTCTCTCGCAACAGCGCTCTTATCATTTCCCGCCTCCTCTCTATTCAAATCGGGAGTGAAAGGTTTGGGAAGTTATTTGCACCCCCAAGTTCTCTAAGCGCCACTACAGTGCCATTAGCAGCCCTTTTCTTGGGATTCGTGTTCGTACAGAGATGAGTTGCGGCGTACCACACCACGAGGAGATGACCACCGCTACCATGGAGAGCTAAACCCTTCGCCAAGGCTAAGATGAAACCACAGGGTTTCCTAGATTTTGTTGTATTTAAATTTATTATTTTCTTTATGCTTGAACGTTAAACACATTTGATTTCTGAGTCTCAATAATTTGCTTTCACCGATTATATCCTGATTAATTATCTAGACTAGTCGGTAGTTAGAAGTACCCTTTGTTGACATTCAAAGCCTGATTTAATCAATTAATCTGAATCTGTGATTGTGTGTGCCGTAAGAAGACATGCAATGCTAGGAGTTTAGGATTAGTTAAAATAAACTTGTGATTGTGTGTGCCGTAAGAAGATACACAATGCTAGGGGTTTATACCTTTGCTGAAATCAATTGCGAACTGAGATTAATTTTTAGGTTAGTCATGTTAAGTCTTGAAAACAATAATTTTGATTACACAAATCTCAAAGAACCTGTGGTGGAGTCAATGCCTTGGTTTCCCTTATCATATTCTTAAGAACTTTTTATTTTACTTTTTAATTTGATTTTTAGTTTAGATATTTTAATTGTTGTAACCCCATTTAAATTAGTTTAAGTCAATTCTGAAATTTAACTGCAACCACAGTCCTTGTGGGTCGACCTGTACTTGCCCTTGTCTACCAGTTAGACATTGTGCACTTGCAGTTATTACAAGTAAGTTAAATTAACCTATTTATTTAGGTTAGTTAAACCCGCATCAGTGGTCGATGCCCGTCTGCCTACAACATCATCCAGGGGAGGCCTAGGCTCTATCATATGGAGGGAGTAGTATCTACTCTGCACCAATGCATAAATTATACTGCCAGCCAGGCCAAGGACCTATTCGTCGATATCAATCTTCAGCAAGAGACTGCCACTATGCAACACTGAAACATCTAGATTGCTAGCAATTACAGCTCAGGCCCGTGAGACAAACGTATCAGACAAATGCCTAGATAAGGGGAAATAATCACCCGACATAGATAGACACAAAGCTCCGACATCAGAGGCTCAACTATTCGACAAACCGAAATTCAACACTGGAGACACTATCCAGTCCAGTACAAAGCTTAGTAATAAAACTTCAACAAACATGCGCCTACTCCAAATGTTGACTACTAGTAAGGAACGATCCTCCGCACGAAGTTCACTTTTTAGTAGCTTCGCTAGCATTGGCGAAGCATGACACTTCTCCAAGGGAGCTACACAATCTAAGCCTGGACCGTGCACATCTCTTTCAAGGCCAAATTAGTTTAATCCCTATTTATAGTCAAAATATCTTATTGCTTTGATTATTTTCGTTTAGAAGAATTGTTTGCACAAGCCTATATTCAAGGCATAAAACAAACTTTATTGATTACAAAATAAAGTTACTACAAAGCTTGTCTGTTTGATTAGTACAACAATTTATACACTACAAGTATCTAAGTCTGACGCAAGTATCGATCCGCTGACTTCGTTCCGCCATTCTGTTTTCATAAAATGACTCGAAAGTGAAAGCAAAATACTTGAAGAATGCTGCAAGTATGCTCCGCCAATCCGCCTAATAAGGATGACTTAAAAGTGGCAGTAGAGACACTCGAAACAGACCGTAGGCATCTTTGCTCCGCCCATCTACCTTGCAAAGATAATTATGAAGAAGAAGCCAGATGAGGATTATCTCAAACGTGTAATGTCTGAGGTGAGAAAAAGTTAGCACCCTAGGACCGCAGGTCGCGTTAGCTAGAGTTCTGTTCCGTCAATCTGCCTTCTGGCTACGACATCACGAGTGGATCCCAGTACGTACGGTAGGAACAACCAAATTATCTACGAAAAACGGTATTGAGGGGCTACTCAGGAGCAATCGAAGATGGCGGACAGACCTGTCCCCTAAAAGGGAGTCTATACTTCTTCTACGCAATGTAAGAAGAAATTACAATGTCCCATTGAACCAATTGGATGCTCACCCGAGCCAGGTAGCACTACATAATAAAAGGTCTTGCCAAGACTCATCACTGTAATGTCAGAACATTCGAAGACTCCAACAACGAAAATCTTCCTTTAGCCTTTGGAAAACCCAAGGCATATTTTTCGAAGAAATGCATTTCAAGAACATCTTCTGGAGCATTCGTCGCAATGCTTGAAATGGTGATCACCAACCTATATATAGACGTGACGGTTCACGAAACAAAATCAATCAACAATTATTTCAACATTAAATGTCGTACGAAAAATAGGGAGGTGGCGTTTCTAATTGCAACTGCACAAGTCCACATTCATCAAATTAATGACACTACACAAATCCTCATTAACTAGGCGGAGTAACTGGTGTTGAACCGTCGCATAATCTATGCCTTACACCTGGCATGCTAATTTTTACAACACGACCAACCAACTAATGGGCCCAAGCAAGTACTCCGCCACATCCGACCTTAAGCGCCCATGGAATGCAGAGCACGCCTATGGTGATATTATCAATAAACCTAAGGTATCTGCTCTATTAAGTTTCTGCTACTGTTCATTAAACCTGGATAAACTCAGTCCGATAAATTTATGACGATCTGACTCCAAAATCAGATTTATTAGTCCAACCTCCGTGTCAGACTACTAGGATAATTAAGTAAGTCAAGACACCCAAGTCAAACTTACATGAACCTGTCCAAAGCTTAGTTAGTTCCGACTGATGATGATAACTTCTAGTCCCCTCTAACGCCTAGTCCGTCAAGTGCGGATGAAAATCAGTTAGAAAGTGAGAGTCTAGTCAATGCTCATACAGCCTGATGACGATGGCTTGCCAGGGATCATCGCCCAACTACATACAATGATCGTCGAACCCAATCAAAGCTTTATCAATTTCGACTGATGACGATGGCTTCTAATCTGCTTTAAGATTGTAGTTCGATGCACGTGGATAAAAATGGCTAAGAAAGTCGGAGCCTAGTCAATGCTCCAATGCCTGATCGAGACGACTTGCCAAGGATCATCGTCCAACTACAAATAATGATCATCGAACCCGACAAAGGCTTAGTCTGTGACGACTGATGACGATAGCTTTTGCTCCCCTCTAATGCCTAGATCATTGCGCGAGGATGTCGATGGCTGTGAGAGTCTAGTCAGTGCTCTGACGCCCGACCATGATTGCTTGCTAGGGATCTTTGCCCAATTACGGGTAATGATTGTCGAACCCTACTACTCTAAGACCGTAGCCCACTGAGCATGGGTGAATATGGCTTAGAATGTGGGAGTCTAGTCAACATTCTTAATGGCTAATCATAATGACTTTTCAGGGATACTTGTCCTTTCACAGAAAATAATCACTGAACCCTACCATTAAAAGATCGTAGCCCGCCAAGCGCGGGTGAAGATGGCTTAGAAACTGGGAGTCTAGTCAGCGTTCTCAACACCTGATCACGAGACTTGCCAGAGATCATCGTCTAACTACAGAAAACGATTGCCAAACCCTCCCAAAGTTTAGTCAGGCCCCGACTAAACTACACACAACGATCACCAAACCCTCCCAAAGTTTAGTCAGCCATGACTGATGACGATAACTTCTGGTCCCCCTTATAGCCTAGCACGTTATAAGCGGATAAAAGCAATTTGAAAGCCCAATCAGAGCTCAGGAAGCTTAATTCGGACAACTCACAAGGACCGTCATCCAATTATTTATAGCGATGCACAGGCTTGACCGTAGTCTGACCAGTTCGCTTATAGTAACAACAACAACTGCTAGTCCGATCTACAGCCTAGTCCGCATATGACGAATTACAATAGTTGATCACGAAAACGGATAACGACCTGGTTTGAATTATCTATTACCAGCCGAGCTTATCTCCTCACATGGAGTTCTGCCAACTTACAAGACTTGCCCAACACAACTTCCTGATCTCTTAAGAGTACTGACCATGATTGCCTGAATTATTGCAACATAAGTTGTCAGAACTCTCACCAGTAGATCAATCATGCAACTTTCTGACTTAGCACAACCTCTTGTCTAAAAGCTAGTAGTGCTATAAGACAAAGCAGAAAAAAGCCAACAGGGAAATCAAAAAATACATAAGTACAGAATGTCGTTCCACATATTATCTCTTATTGATAAGTAAAAAATACAAAGTTTACTCCTTGTCAGGAGGAAGTTCAGATACAACAAAGCTAGATTTGGGAGGAGAAGAAGAGGATGCATCCGCATGCACTGCCAATTGGACTCCCTGGTCTTGATCACCTTTTTTTTTTTTTTTTTTTTTTTTTTTTTCTGATTGATCACCCTCTTCTTCTAATTGATCGAAGGCTTCCCTAAACTCCGCGAAAGACAACTCTTTATAAAGAGAGAAGTCCTATTTGGGATGCTTCTCCTTCATTAGCTGCAACAGGTCCAGTCATCCATGCACAACTTTGTTGAACTCGAACATGTTCTGGCCTTTCAGAAGCTTTTCCTCGTGCACCTTCGACTTAGAAATCTCTCGCTCCAGCCACTTCAACTTTTCCAACAGCGTATCAGTTCTGGACTGCTTGGCACTCAAGTTGTCTTTCGCAATACTTAGTTCATTCTGCGCCAGATGGAGCTGCTCTTCTACTATCCGCACACTCTTGGCATTGGAGTCAACGTTGGCCTATAGTTGCTGACATCGGGTAGTCCACTCGGACTCCTTTTCGACCTTCTCAGTGTTCAGAGCTTGCACCTCAGCCTACATTTGGCGGCAGCCTCCCGAGCAAATTATAAGTCACAACTAACAAGGTTCAGTTCTTCCTCGAACCTGTCCCTTGTGGACATTGCCCCTGCCAACTCGAACGCAAACGTTTCTAAGCGAATCCTCTGAACTTTCGATCTTGTCTTCCAAGTCTCCTGATCAACAGTCGATTGGGCATGCCTCCATTCCTTAAGTTGTTTTTTTACTGATTCAATTTCACGAAGCATCGGAGTACGAGTTCTTCAAGTTCGCAAAGACTCGTTCCATGGAATATACTCTCTCACGGGCAGCCTCAACCTCCGTCCCAGTGATGGCGACTTGCTTCAAATATGACATCCTCAAAACGAGATATTTCTGCCTCTTATCCATACGTTCTACCAGCATATAACTTGCTGGCATCAGAGCATAATTTGCTATCCAATCATTCTACAATTGATATGCTTCATTAAGGCATAAGAAATATCAACATCCTAGTGCCAGGTTTGGTTGCTCATCTTTTATCAGGAGTAAACAAACTGATCCGCGCATCCGGATTGAGGTCTTCAGGGACCAAAATCACTCCAACACCGCCCTTCACTGTCTTCACCGCATCAGGACCCTCATCCACCACTTTCCCCTTGCTCACAATGATCAACTCTCTCTCACGAGCCGACTCGGAAGCAGTTGACAGGGAAGAAGGAAGTAAGTTATCTCTCGGACCCGTCGTCACCTCAATATGGGTACGAGATCGGGATAGAGGACAATACGGGCGACGTGGAGGAGACTTCTCATCGTAGGGGCAACAATCAGATGACTCTTCACCAAGCCAGGGAGACTTGCGATCAAACAAGGGGTCGTACTTAAAATCCTTAAACGAGAAAGGATGAGTCAGACTCGTATCAGACGAAGTTGCCATGCCCGCCTGCAACAACGAATTGTTCATAACCTTCACCTGATCGGTGCTCAACTTTGTTACATCTTCAACTCCCACCATCTGCAAATATTCCTTTTCCAAGTCAGGAAGAGAAATAGGGTCCCTTGCATGAGCATCCCGCCCCTCAAACACAACAGCTTTCGCTCCAATGGATGAATCAAGAACCCGTCCCATAGCTTGGTGTCCATCTGAAAAGGCTAAACGCTCATGAGCGGACTTGGTAAAAGCACAAGGTTTCTTGGAACACGTAGTAAAAGAAAGCACCTCATTTAGCTCTGCCCTCATCGACAGGCTCAGAATCTTAACCTTCGAGAACTTTATCTTATTCGAAGAGGATTCTCTTTCGGACTTCGGCTTCAGAACTCTGAAAAGAGTAGGAGTCTCATGCTAATGGGACCAATGTCCGTTGTGCTTGATATTAAAAGACTGAACGACATCCACTACCCGCATTCGAGGCATGTCACGAAATTTATTTAAAGCTGCTTCATCGTCAGAAAATAGGGGCATAATCGAGAACATCCCAACAGAAAGCACAAATAACAATTCAATATGTAATTAACAATGGCAGAATCGAGAATGGAATTAAACTTATTCAGTTGCCGAAACTCTCGCTTGATCGGACGGCCAACAAGCTCAAAATACTTCGAATCCGCAGAGGCCATAAAATAATATTTCTGCTAGAACTTGAAGTCATCAGAAATATTACCAAAGCATTCTGGCTACGTCAACACACACAGAGCATGCTCGTTTATCCAAGGAGAAGTGAGCAATTGAATCACCCTCGGAAATACTTAGACACCAACGTCCTTCACCCTAATCAGAATGGTGATCACCGTCCTATACCCGTTCGACAACAACTGAGCGGGTGCAATGCCGAGGTAAGCCATGAAGCTCCAAATTTCCTTGATGACATGAAAACATATGCCTGATTGGAGCATACGTTGATGCAAACAGATAAATCCTTATGGAGGAGACAATGGCGTCTGACCGACGCCCAACGTGAAGAGCATCAGATCATCAGGGATCCCATACGTCTCACGAAGGCTTTCCAGATTCGACTCAGAAATCACTTCTTCTCGAAGAACTTATGGCTAAGGCAAATAGTTAATTAGAAAGTTGATTCTGGCTCGCCATTGAAAAATGTAAAAACTTTCGATCACAGAATTGGGGTAAAGTCAAAAGCACAAAAAGCGAAACAACAAAGCAAAGTCTCCAAGATTGAAGAATAAAGAAAATAAACTCTGCAGAGTAAAGAATCTATATAGAAAACAAAATTTCCACCTTTTTCTTCGAGCAAACGCACGTCCATTTAATCAAACGCACCGCTCAAGAACACGGTTCAGACTCAAAGCAATCATGACTGCTCAGGTCCTCTATGACATGACTTGGTGGACCGATGAGCTGACCCACCAACTCAGGGGGGAGTAGCTGATGATACACCAAACCGTTCTTTAATCCGCGCCGTACGCGTGTCTTGATGATCTTGTCAGCAGAACAAAGTGGGCCCGATTGCCTACCCAATCCAACAAAGCCCAGAAAACATTAAACCCATCTTGGTAGAATCCAGAACGTTGGATCCAAATTGCAGTGCCCTACTAAGCCCACACGTCACATGGTAAAGCTTAATACCCATAACGCCAAATCAGGCAAGTATTTGGGATATCACCTAAGACGGGCAAGCCAACAATACACCGGTTCTGACTAGGAAACATATACCGGAATATAAGTTGTGCATGAAAACTTTCTTTCATGGACTACATTCCAAAAGGAAAACCTCTCCCGCAGATCTTGGAGCACAAGTCGCGTAAGTAAACTCTCCTATTTTGGACAACTCCCAACTAGGAAAAAATCTCCAGCAAGATCTCTTTCCCTAAACTACGTCACCAAAGGCCTAGCCGAACGAGTACTCTCGCATTATAAATAAGACACGGAGTTGATGAAGAAATGTACGCTACAAAACCCAATTTACACCTTTAAGCCTTTCTCAAGCTTTGTCTGACTTTAGCATCGGAGTGCCATCTGCCACTAAAAAGTCCTTGGCTCACATGCATTTCTTGTGCAGATTCTAATCAAGGTCAAGAAAAACAGGATTCGACTACATCAATAACAAACCACAATAAGAATCTCTTCATAAATCTGAATATTTCCATGTCAAATAATTGATGCATCCAAAAGCTAGCTAGGGCCAAGCATTCAGCTGAGCTTCTTGAATGAACCCTTTGTACCAAAGATAAGGTAACTTTTGTACATAATGGATGTGTTTGGGATTGGTCCAATATAAGTGGTACTACCAAATAGTTGAGTACTTCAATCAAAGTCCCCAAAGTAGTACCGTTCTCTCTTCATGTTCCCTGTGCCAGGGACCAATTTTTTCATGTACGTTCATGACGGTAGTCTTTCAGAATAGGTGATTGAATGCTACATCCACATTCAGTACAAAGATTAGAGAAGGAGGGTCTCCCTTTGTGTCCTAAAAAATTGTTTGTGCAAGGGGATCCCTCCATTTCAAAAAAATTGACAGATCGACACTTCCGAGTGAGTACAAGCAAGAAAGACGAATTAAATCCAATTAAGTTTCGGGCATGACTCTTTGAGTGTCTGGTGGTCCTGACTAAATAGCTTTTGTTTTTTCGAAATTAGATTGGTGGATAAACAGTCACCATAACCCCACTTAGATTCGTGATGTTCATAGTACTTTCTTCATATTCCAACGATGCAGATGTCTATGGGTGAATTAGGTCCCAAGGCCTCATTATCTTCTCACGATACTTCAGCTGTCTTTTTTCACGATTCACTGTAATTCTGATATCGTAAATAATCCATGGAGGAGCTTAGTAAGCTACTGAAGTATCATTGTGTAACTAGATCATCAATCTTTTGTTTGTTGAGGTTGATGCAAAATGGCTATCAAACGGTTCATGGACAAATTATTCCTACATTCAGCATGGATTGCAATGCATGATTACAAGGATTAACTTGAGAAGGAAAATCAAGAAAATTAAAAACCACATAATTTATTAATGATACATTTCAGTCATTGCAAAATTTCATGCAGCTGGTTTTTTAACTGGTTCAATCGATGAACATCAATCAGCCTAGCATGACATGGGGACTAGATACTTCAGTGATTTTTATCTCGCTGAACATCAATCAGTCATTGCAAAATCTCTCTACAACTCTTTACTTCACTATGAACATTCCCTAGGGTTTGGTTCATTTATGAGATGAAGATGTCTTATATAAAACAATACGGAATGAAAGATTTCCTCGAGTTCCCTATGGTTACTGATGAGTTCAAATCCGTCCCAATCGATTACTGACCTGCAAAATGAATAACAGTGAGATAATGACCACCATTTTAGTGGCCGAAGACACTCCGATGCTAAAGTCAGGTGGCTGAGTAAGGATGGATGTACACTATAAATTGGATTGTAAGTGCATACCTCTCTCATCCCCCTTGTTAATCTTATATAGCGAGTATTTTACTGCTTCATTGACTCTACTGTCAAGGCATGATGGAGTGAGGAGATCCCGCACAGGATCTTACCCATCCATGACTGAGTTTTGTTCGACACTTGGCTTTGTTTGGGGCCCAATACTTAATTGGGTCGAGAGCTGTGCAAGTGGATCCAAGGCTCATGATAACTCAAAGGTATGTGTTCGGACTTTATTGTTTTGGGCCAAGTTCCAAGATTCGCACCATGCTAGGCCTCGAAATCTGGGCTTGGGCACCTGACTTATTGGTTGAATAATGACTAGGATAGGCCTAATCATGCTTGGGCATGCTTGAGAACATGCTGGGGCCTTTCCGTATTAGGGTTGGCATGTGCCATGTGTATGGTAATAATCAGATGACTGTTTGATGTCTCATCAGCTATTGTGATGATCATGCATGCATGGGCAGACCTACTAAGGGGCGAGGGGGGCAGCTGCTCCCCCCCCCCCTCAACTTTTAAAATATTTTTAGTATATATATTTTAGTCTTAAAAAATCGATTATATAATGTAGAATACAATATGTTAATTGTTTATGAAAATATTCAAACATGTCTTTGTTGGTGTAGTGGTTGGAGGTTTATCACTTTTAGTAAAAGACCTGAGTTCGATACTCTTCGAGTGCATTTTTTATTTTATTTTCAATGCAATTTTATTAGTAATTGCAAACATTAAAAAATGTTTAGTTTAATAAAAAATTATTAACATTAAATAAATGAATTGTTTTTCACAAGTAATATTAAACCCCTAACAAAAAAATATTTAAAATTAATATCTAAAATAATAACGATAGAATTCAATGAAAATATATACCATTAGCCAACTCGTATAAAATTTGAGCCTCATATAAACTATTATTCTTTGAAATTGTATTATGATCATATTAGATTCGCAAATTTCAAAATATTTTTAGCTTCACCTAGAACTTATCCTAATTATTTTGTGATTCTCAATTCTAGACAACCAGGCTTTATAGCCACTTTTTGGTCAGGTTTTAAGTTTTTTACATTTCTATCTCTTCTATAGATAACGTTTGTGATTGTATTTTAAAGAGAATGGGTAAAGGTGTAAAAATGCTCTAGCTTGACCAAAAAATGGCTTTAAAGTCTGGCTGCCTAGACAAACTCTTTTGTGATATTAGTTATATATTCTAGTTATTATGCTTGTTTGCTCTTTGCTAAGGTTATCAATAGTGACCTTATTTTGGCTTAAAATTGTATTTTTTATAGTTGAATTTTTTTTTATTAGTTACTAGCTTCAGTAAAAAAAAAAAATTGGCTTTACCATTGATAACTACTATTATCAACTAATAAGTATTTTTCATTTCGCCCCCCCCCCTCGACTAAAATCCTGGGTCCGCCCCTGCATGCATGTATATACCATTTAAAATATGCATAGGCATAGCATGTCCATGGCCATTAGCGAACAATGAAGCAAAAATGATTCCCTATTGATGTAGTCGATTTCTATTCTCATTCCCCGCTGCTTACCTAGACTTGCACAGGTAGCAAACGTGAGCTCAGGACCACTGTGTGATTGTCGATGACACTTCGATACTTACGTTAGATAAGGCTTTTAGGAAAGGCTTAAAACTATTAACTGGGTTATATTGCATACCTCTAGTTCATCGACTTTATCTCCTTTTCTATAGTGAAGGAGTCATCGTTCGACTAGGCCTTTGGTGGCGTAGTTTAGGAAAAATGATCTTGCTGTGGAGATCCTTTCTTGATTGGGAGTTGTCCATGTGGGATAGTTTCCTTAGATGACTTGTGCTCCTAAATCTGCGAGAGATATTCCCTTTCTAGTGTTCACTATACCAAAAGGCTTGATTAGCTACACGGAGATGGCCACGGCTCAAAATCGTTGGTTTATTTGCCACGACCCAAAACCGTGGCTAGAGCCTAAAACCGCCACTATACAAAAAGGCTTGATTAGCTTCATGGAGATGGCCATGGCTCAAAATCGTTAATGTATTTGCCACGGCCCAAAACCGAGGCTAAATCCTAAAACCGTGGCTATAAAAAGAAAATGCACCTGTCTTTGCTTTGGCGCCATTGCAAAAATAGTTTGCAGTCTTGCGAAAAATTGGCGCAGAGGAGCTCCATTTTCGTTTCAAATCAGTGTTGGAGTTCCATTTTCTTTAAGAGGAGTGAGAGAGAGCTCCATTTTCGTTTCAAATTGGCGAAGAGGAGCTCCATTTTCTTTGAGAGTAAAACCATCAAAGAAGTGAGACTCAGAGTGAGAGAGACATGTATTTGTTTAATGGAGTGAGAGAGACGACGATCCCACCCACCATGTCGACCTCCTACTACCAAGATCGACGAAGATCGCAACTCAAATCATCCCAAAACCCCCAACCCTCAGCACCAGTCGATCGACAGAGTCAATCGAACCCATCTTCCAGTCGATTGAGCCCATCTTCCGCCTTCACCAGTTGATTGATAGCCCTCTACACTCCAATTGATCGATCAACATACCTCTCACACTCCCCAGACCTTCTATCGACATACCACTTCAGTCGATCAAAAGGTTTGCAAAGAAGAAATCAAAGTGTTTGCGAAGAAGAAGAAATTGAAGGGAATAAGAAGAACTGGAAGGGTTTGCGAAGAAGAATACCTAAGAGAGAATTGAAACTATGGGTTCGACAAGAAACCCAGAGGCCAGATCCAAGCAATCAATCAGGTATGATCAAAACCCCGTTCAGTTTCTTCTTTTCCTTTTTTTTTTTTTTTTACTTCTTCTTCCTCTTCTCTGCGATTTAGTTTTTTTTTTCTGTTCGATCAACTAAGTGAAGAAGAAGACCTAATTGTTCGATTCAGTTTCTTCTTTTCCTTCTCTTTGGTCAATATATACATTTTGAAATCGCAATAATTATTGTGAAAATTTTCAGTGATTGGTCGTTGACTCAATTTTTCTTCTTCTGCAAGAGAAAAGTTAAAGAACCAGTCACACCTGCTGCACCCACCATTGAGCGACCTGTTCGTGAGCGAAAGTCTGTTGAGCGGCTGGTTGCTTCTATTGAGAAGGAGCAGCCTCGAGCACTTCTTATTGGAAAGGTACTCTTTAATATTCCTTTCTGCTCATGCTTTCATTTGTTTTTAGCTATTCTTTAAATGGTATTTGTATTGAAAATGTTGCTTTGCTCTTTAATTGCAGGGCCGTGGTACTGCACTTAAGGACATACCAAATGGTATATTTATTAACTTTTGATTTAGTTCTAATAAAGGTTCATATGTCGTAAATGCATGAGTAGTTTATGTTGATTCTCTTTCTCTTGGAAGAATTTTCTTAGATTTGTTGTTTATCTGAATATGTGGGTCAGTTAAAGATTTGGACATACAGCTCACTACTGCTGCGATTCTTGCAAATTATCATCTAAGGCTTATAAGCCCATTTTAGTAAGCTAATGCTATAAAACATTAATACCAGGGTAAAACATTTTGAAATCCACTTCTACATACACGCATGTTTTTAAAACAATGAAAATCTAAATCTGTTAAATCCCGTGGTTGCCAAAATGGATTTTTTTCCTTGAAATAACAGACGGATTTGCTGCCTTGCAAGCGAAATGGGGGTTTAATGTTTTTCCTACTTATCTAATGCAAGCCAAACTTTGAACTTTTTTCCAGTCCTTGAATCAGTAAGTGAGCAAAATGTCTCTGTCATGCAATATATTTGCTAGTGAAAAGCCAATGTCTATCTAGAAAAGTCAGTGAAAAGCCAATCTTGTGGATTCTGTTGCTTCAGTTAGGATATTATGGTAATTATTCTTTTGAGTGGTATTTATACAATTACAAAGTGATATAACTCATCCAAGAACCAATGGTTTTGAATGGGTATACCCTGTTTAATGAATATCTTCATATAATTTGGTAGTAAAGACCAAGGTGCAAGGAACACAAATTACAATTTAACATTTTTCAAATATAACATTAAACAAAGTAGAACAAGAATCATTTGCAGGATTGATTTTTCATCAATAAATTTGATATTATGACTCTATGAAGCATATTATTTTTGTATGTTAGTGGTACATGTGTTGCAACAATCTAACAAACATGACTCATACTATTATAATTTACTGATGAAAAAAATAATATAATGTACAAGCGTGGCACCGTATTGTGTTTTCATAGTTTATTTGTCCGACACCTGTGTTGGTTGCATTTCATAGTGTTGCATTTCATAGTGTCTGGAACAATGCAAATTTCTTGGTATGGTTGTACTTAGAATATAATGAATAAAACTTCTAGTTCTTCCTTCAAAAAACTAATATGTAATATATTTCCATTCCTGGTCAGATGAATGAAAGAAGGAAAATAGGAAATAAATTATGAATATGAAAATTATGTTGTTACCTTCATAGGTGGCAATTTGTAACCCAGCAACACCACATAACACAACTGACTATCACTGTCGTGTATGGATATTTCTACAGAAGGTTTTGGATGCATTTATAACATTGAAATGTATTTAGAAATTGTCCCCACTCAATATGGGACTATAATTTTTTATTACACATTGCTTCATACTGTAGCCTTGAGAAACTTTAGTCTCACAAGGTCAATTGCGGATGCTTATGGGTTGCTGATGCATAGGAATGGTCAATGGGAGTGGACTCTTGCTCCAGGAGTGTCTCCATCGCCAAGGTATCAGCATGCTGCGGTAAGTGTGGCCTATATTATGAACTTCTCACTCACTTTTAATGATGTTCAATAATATTCTGGTGTGTGTTTGATCAATAATATTGTGAAATTTTTTTTGATGATGAATTTGATTTGTGAAGTGATCTGATGAAGAATTTAATATTTTGGTGATTATGGACTATGTTTTTGAATGTGTAGGCAGTGGTGAATAATTTGGAAGACGCGCATGAGCAGATCGATACAGCGATCTCGACTTGTCTAAAAGAGAGCAAGCCTGTTTATATCAGCATTAGTTATAATCTGGCTGCAAGCCCGCATCTTACTTTCAGCAGGGAACCTGTTCCGTTCTGTATTCCTCCCAAGTAATTCAACCATCAACTCCTCCTTTTGTGATCTCCTATTTAATTTTGATGTTTGCATGGATTTGTTTATCTAAATCGATTAAGAGTTCAGAGTTCCATCCATGAGCTAAGGACTAAATGCGGGACTCTTTTAAATTCGTGACTAAAAGCAACTAAGAAACAAATTGCCCAATAATGCTTATTTTCTGTTTTATATTCCTTACCGACAGTAGGAGTGTTGGAGTGACTCGATAGAGAATAGGACATGCTAAATAGCTGCCGAATTTGATTTCTTCTAATAACTCATTAGATAAGGAGAAGTGGTTTCTATAGTATATACTTTTCCCTTCTGTTGGAGATACCATATAGAGTAGTCATTTAAAAAGATGAAGTTTGTGGCTTACAAGTAAATCTGCACTCAGCCAATATTTCTTTTAGTATGATAAAGTTAATATAAATCGAGTTTTTAATCTCATGTGGAGTAATTGTAAGTTAATTCTCCATCCATTGTATTCTCTATGTTCGGTTATCCTAGCATTCGAAAGTTTAATATGATATCCGTTTACCTTATAATAACATATATGAAGTGATTCACATTGTGAATCTTAAGTTATTCAACAACCAAAGAAACCTGAGTGAATACTAGATATGTGTGTTTGTGAAGGGAAGAACTAATTTTATATTCAATCGTCTGGATAATGCAGAGTGAGCAACCAGATGGGTCTAGAAGCCGCAGTGGAGGCTACAACAGAGTTTTTGAACAAGGCAGTGAAACTGGTGATGGTCGCGGGACCAAAACTTCGGGTGGCAAAGGCACAAGATGCTTTTGTTGAATTAGCTGATGCTTGTGGTTATCCATTGGCAGTGATGCCATCCGCAAAGGGTCTAGTTCCAGAACACCACCCAAAGTTTATAGGGACATGCTGGGGTGCGGTGAGCACTGCATTCTGTTCTGAGATTGTTGAATCAGCTGATGCATATATCTTTGCTGGACCTATTTTTAACGACTACAACTCAGTTGGGTATTCTCTACTTCTCAAGAAGGAGAAGGCTATAATTGTGCACCCTGATGGGGTAAGCATTTCTTACTTGAGTCGAACCAAACAGGCAAGCATCACCTCCAAGTATGGGTTCGTGGTAACTTGTATCATTTTGCTTGTCATCTGATTCCAAAAGTCTTTCCAAAATATTTGAGTCAGTAGGCAAAGCTGTCACTAAAAAGGAAATCATCCCATCTCTCAACTATATTTTGGGTTTTATCTTAATCTTAATGTAATACGACAAAACTAAAGCTTTAATGCAATGAGTTGTTTGGTTTTGTAATGATTTATTTCCTTCTCAAATGCAATGTCCGGTGTCTGTCTGTTGATTATGCATTGTTTCTGTCTACTTCTCCTAATTTTAGATTCTTATGGATTACATTATATTCAGTGAAGAAAGTCTTGTTGTTTACATACTTTTTGTATGATTATGAATTTCTACTTCGTTTTTTTTTTTTGTATTCTTCCCTATGTAATTGTGTTCTTGTTTGCAGAAAAAAGCATTTCACAGTCATTTTCAACCTTCTCTGTTGGCGTCTACAACCTCTGGTTTAGTTCCCTGATGACACTGATACTGTGATCAGACTTTCTATTAATTTTTCAAGTATTGTTATCGTTATGAAAGAAATGTTGATGAATGAACTGCTACCTGCTGTGTTTTCAACTGTTAACTGTTGGATTTCATTCATTAGGTTGTCTGACTCGTGTATAACTTCTGGTTGTAAGTTGACAGTACCAGAGACAGTTGAACAACAGGCTATGAGAGCTGCAATTCCATCTGAAGTAGAAAGGTTTACAGTTATAACAGATACTGGGATTATTTATATATTTCCATTGAGCAATCCAATATGCATATTGAAATGTGTCTGATTTAGATAAATAATTTATTGTTATGTTTCTCTGTGTAATCCAGGCTTGCATTGCAAATGTGAGATCAAGGCTAGACAATGGAGCTGGCGTTGTATTAAATGCAATGCTAGAAGCAACAAGAAGCTCACAGTAAAAAGTTAAAGTTAATAGTACAGGTGATGACACAACACCTTCAATAGCTGGAACCATTGTTTTCTTTTGTTAACTCCACCATCATTTAAGGTTATGATTTTCTTTTTTGATATTTGGGATTTGAAACCACAGTTATATCTAACTACAGTTTTCCATCAGAATTGTGAACATCAAACCCCCACCCCCATGGGGTGGGGTTTTTGAGTTGAAGTGTCTCAAGTTTGTTTTCGCTCGTTCATATAAAACTTTGCTAGTTTTTGCTTATAGATCATACTGGTGTCTGTTCAACTATTTGGTATGTCACTAAATTTTTAGAACTGTGTTGGAATAGATCTGTTGCTTGTTTCTACTAATTGCTAAATTCTAATAGATCGACTATTGCCTTTTCAGCTATTTATTCTAGTTCATGCCATCTAGCCCCCAATTTAGAATTAATGTTTTGTCCCTGAAGGTTTTGGTATATAATTTTTAGTTTATCCAGTTCTAAAGATGTTATTTTTTCAGTTCCTTTGTCAATCAATGCCATTTTTGAAGAGGTTATTAAAAGTGAAGAAGGTCGTAGCATGACTTTTGAACATGTTAGAGCGGCCCTTGGCCAATTGGGTTGCCGCCCCATCAGTGGAGAGATGGAAGACTTATATTCTGTTGGTACCTTTCTTTTTCACCATTTCAAACAATTTGGGTAGTGTTAGTTTGTAAAAATACTCCTTTTTCATGTATGTCATTCTCTCAACTTCCGACTGACATTGTCTTTAACTTCATGTGTAGATATAAAGGACATAATTAAAATAGCGCAGACGGATGAGGTATTTAATGTTTAGTTCTCGCATTGTAACTTAATGTGTATTTGATGCTTTCTGTCAGAAATTTGCTGGTATAATTATTGTTATAATTTGTAGGTGGAATCAGTTGTGCTAAAGAAGTATGGGGAACTTGCTTATAGGATATTTACAGGGGGGTATTCAATCATGGATTTTAATAGAGTGTGAAAGACTTTAAAATCTCATGGATTTTAAAATATTTCAAAGGAGTTTACAGAATCCACTGAACTTTGATGTATTTTAAGTGACTGAATTTTGTGAAATTTACAGAATCCACTGAATTTTAATGGATTTTTATTATTGGATTTTCTGAATTTTATAAATGATTCTTATGGATTTCTATTGATTTTTATAATTTCCTTGAGCCTACTGGGAGTGAATTTCATCAGGGTCAACGAACCCAGAAGATTGAGTCATTTACACTTCCCATTGTAACCCTCCTAAGCCATTCTTGAGGTTCATGTGTTGAATGTGAGGACCAAACTCCCTAGCAAATGGGAGAGCTGCAGTGGTAGCAGTAGCGATGAGCAACAATGGTGATGTTAATTTAATTTCAGTATGATTATAGTAGTGCTACTCATAGTAGTTGTGACAATGTTGGTGATCTTAGACTCAGTTTTGGGAAGTGGCGAGTATTACTAGCTAAACAGATTGTTGCTTCAATTCCATTCTGGCTAAATTTAACCATTTTGAAAATCTAACAACCACATTTAGCCATCCATACTAGGCTAAATACAGTCGAATACCTGTACTAGGAGTCCAACTCACAACCTAACTATGTGCAGATGAATGACAGACTTACCAAGTTCCATAGAACCTTTAGACTATCTATAACTTTAGAAAAATTAAAGATGTGCATTTGTCTCTAACCATTCGAACTCTAATGTCTTAGTCAACTTGTCTTCTTTGTCCATCTCATAATGAAATGAAACATCACTTATAATGTCTTCATCTTCATGACAATGTCTTATTTGACTTTACCCTTCTAACTTGTATCACTCTATGAAACATTTTCATAGCGACATATGAAGATGGCCAAAACTGGATTTGATGGCGACCCCTAACACAATTAATCTCTAATACATATCATGATGTCAGCTTGCTATTAACCCGGGACGGCTATATGTTAATAGTTCCCAATTAAACATTTTCTATGTGGTATGATAACAGCTTCCCTATAAGTACGCCATCCTTGAAAATCCATTAGATCAAGCTCAAAGTAACATGAGTAAATAATGAACTCGTTTCATCTTATCATGAAGTTAGATACATCGGAGAAGTCCATTGTTGTGATAGCTGCAATAACTGTTGTATCTCTTTGGTTCCTTTCTATTTTTCTTGGAAACGATTCTAAACCAAGAAATCTGCCTAATGGGTCTTTGGGTCTGCCCGTTTTTGGTGAATAGTTGAGTTTTTTTCAAGCACAAAAGGCAGACCTGATAGAAACTGACCTGTTCTTGATTTGTATTGCAGGTTGGAGAAGAGTTGGCTCTAGCTTCTTTGACAAAAGTGGAACAAATTGCTGCAAACTAATATGGCAGAATCAAGAATGAACTGAATGCACCTTACAATCTTAGCAGAAATCTCTACTGTGATGTATGAAGAAAAGATAAGGGATAGATCAACACATGAAGTGAATTTTGTATAGAAGGAATTGTATCAATTACAAGGAATACAGGAATTGAGAGAAATAGGAAACAAATTGTATTAGCAGACTTCGAGAGTGCTATTCTCCTCTAGAGCTATTCGAGAGGCTCTACTCTCCTATGAGCTAAAGCTCAATTGTACATTTTACAATTCTCAATGAATAATCCTATTCTCTATTTCACCTCTATTTATAGTATTTGATTCAGCAACATCTTTTATTTCAGCATCTCAGCATCTTTTATTTCAGCAATTCTGTTTCAGCATTCACATTAGCAACTCAGCATTCACATTCAGCATTAGCACTCAGCAGCATTCACATTAGCAACTCAGCATCCACATTCAACATTAGCAACTCAGCAGCATTCACATTAGCATCTCATCATTTCCTCAGTCCCCTGTTACTTGCTTCCTTCTAGTATACGTAAAACGAATAGGGGGCCTATCAGACCTTGGTGCTGAATAATATGAAAGAGTGCGCAAGTATGGACCTGTGTTCAAGACCTCTATCATGGGCTGCCCTACTATGTTTATCACAGGTCAAGAGGGTAACAAGTTTGCATTTAATTCTGATGCTGATGTGCTTCCTGCAACCCAACCAGAGGCAATCAGAAAATTAGCAGGGAAATACCAACTCTTTGAGCTCACCAGATCCAGGTACAATTTCGATGTGACTAAAGTTTTGTGGGTTTAGTCGTAAACTATGAAATGAGGGCATTTCCTTTTCTTTCAAATTAAAAAAAAAAAAAAAAAGCCCTTATCCTCTATGTTTGAGACACTTGGTCACGCAAACCATCGACTGAACATTCCGTGCTTATATTATGAACATTTTTCAGGTCTTAATTATGAGTCATCCCAAAATATAGTATACTTAATAATATTGATCTACAACTACAAGTCATACTGAATTTCGAAGATCCAACCACGTTCGATCCGTCTCGCTTCCAGAGTCCAGCGAAGCCGAATTGTTCAAAAAGTGAGAAACTCACGTTGAAGACAGTAAGGGCAATCTCACATGAATAAAAGGTCGCCACGCCACCAAAACCCTCTCCATCCCCTTCCCCTCTCCCGCCACTATAGACTTCCCCTTCCACCCTCTTTTTGCACTCGCCAACCAACACCGTCTATGTTCATGTGGGGTTTGAGAGGCCTTCAAGGAGTGCTGCTACTGTCGTCTGTGTTGCTGTCTCGGATCTCCTACTGCGGATAGAGAAGTTGTTGGTGAGAGCGAGTTGGGGCGAGAGGGAGCAGAGAAATTGAAATCCGAGGGTAATAAGCCGGATTTGAAAAGGACTTTGATATTTATATCTTTCACACATAAATCCTTCAAAGTCCTTCAAAGTCTATCAAGTCAACAAATCCATTAAAATCTACTGCTGTTTGAATACCCATAGATTTCATTGTATTGTTTAAAATCCATGATTGAATACCCCATTTTTTTAATGGATTATAAAACAATCATTTAAAATCTATATTTGAATACCCCTAGATTTCATTGTATTGTTTTAAATCCTTAATTGAATACCCCTATATTTTAATGGACTTTAAAATCTTTCAGAATCTATTAAAATCCATGATTGAATACCCCCCTGTTAGATTTCTATCAAAGACTGGTCGCTTGAGTGAGTCTGATAAGGTAATGCTTCCTCTATTTCCTTCTTTTACTTTCAGGTCATGTGTAACCTATGAATATCAGCGCAACAGATTTAAAATATATATATTCCCAGTTACAGCAATGTTGAGAAGCACTAGATTGGTAATTTATTGCGTAATTCATACACTGATATATCTAAAAGCATGTGTCTTGAAGATTATATTGTTTGTGTTTGTATCGTTGTCTAAGTTTTTACATATTTGTCTCCTCTTTGTAGATTGCAGTTGACACGCTTGGAGATAAGAAAGAAGTACTAAAAATTCTTTATAGTCTTTGGAGGGATGGCTATTTGCAGATGAAGGTAGTTTTACTTATTTATCCAAGTTAAGGCTATGGTTTTTAAAGTTATGTGAAGTCTTCTCAGTACTTTAATAATTCAAGAAGAGAAGACTTGAGAAAAGATTGGAAGTCTTATATCTACCATGGCTTTGAGTCCAGATACAAACCTTACACATTATAGTATGTGCTTAAAAATGAAAATGGTCTACATATTTGGTTATAGGACAGACCCCAGTAATCATAAAAATAGAACCTGAAATGCATTCATAACAACAATTAACTATATGTTTTAGGAAAGATGTTGCTAAAAGGCTAAAACTCCCTCCAGGTAAAATGAACCATCAATTAACTAAATGTTTTTTGGTTTATAGGTTGTAAGAGATCCAGCACCTTTGCACCGTGCAGTAAGGGTGCTGATCAACAATCAAATGGGGAACGGCGAATTTCCACAGCAGGTAACAGAACTGCCCTAGAGGCTCAAACAGATCGCCAGGCAATAGGTACTTACTAGAGTCCTAATTTAATTTGTTATACTTTTGAATCTATAGTACATCTGCCAACACTTGGTCAGTTGCATTTGAGTGAAAAACATAATCCTTACCTGTCAGATGCTTTAGATTCCTGTAAGTGGCTGCCACAGGGCCACATCTACGTCTAAAAATTCAGAGCAAGGGCCTGGTTGCTTTCAAATGTATTGAATGAAATATTTTGAACAGACGTGTAGAACCTGTCTACTTAACAACATCAGTCAACTTTAGCAATTTGTGTTAAAAAATACACAAGTTTTCTCCTGTTTCTTGTGTTGGTTCCAGATATGGGCATGGTTGAGCTTTCTTAGAAGACGAAGAAAGAAGTGGATGCACAAATGTCTAAAGATCTTCATGGAGGAAGTCCTCTGAAGTCATTGGTAGCAGATGATATAGTTGATGAGTTGCATGATGCTCATCCTGTTGTTGATTCACCAACTATGGAGAGCACTTGGAAGGAAGAAAATGGTCATGTGACAAATGAGGAGTTGTTCTCAAAGGAAGTTAAAACTAGCAATGAGAAGGCCAACAAGAGGAGAGCTTCATTTCTAGCAAAGTAGGAATATCCGAAAAATGGGTCACATAACAGTCCAAAGTTTCCAAGCTATATGGCAGCAACAGAGTTTGCAAAGGCAAAGCTTCGAGCACAAGGCACTGCAAAGGCAAAGCTTCGAGCACATAACAGAGTCTGCAAAGGCACTTTGTCGTTGTTGTTTGATTCTTCAGGTTCCTACAATACCATGTCTTATATTTTCTTCATTTCCTCATTTTTGCCTGTTCTAATATTGAGTGTACTAGTTCATGACTTAAGATGTTTACAATATAGGAATTGATAAAGTATTCATTTGCAAAGATTAATTGTTGTGGTTGCTGCCATGTAGTAGTCTGAGTTGACTGTTTTAAGGATTTGATTTTATATGGATGCTTTGTTATGATATACTCTATAACTTGAAGAAAATATTCATCTTAGTAAGGACTGATTTTGCAGGCGTGGGGCTGTGATTTTGCTGCAGCAGCAAAAAAAATGTAATTTTTTTCGATTATATTAATTTGCAACGGTTTCAAACCATCGAAACAAACTAGATTTCTTTTTTTTTTGAATTTTGTTTTGACTGGCCACGGCTTAAAACCGTGGTACTTCATGCTTTCCACGGCTTAAAACCGTGTCCATCACTTGCCACGGCTTAAAACCGTGGCAATAATATTTGCAATGGCTTACAACCGTGGCTAAATGCAGAAAATCATCAAGCGTCCTCGAACATAAAACCGTTGCTAATAAGTGTTGCCACGGTTTATAGCCATCAAAGGTGATTTGGCGACGCCTCAAATGGCCAGGCCTCTAAGCCGTGGCAATAGCTTACCCCCATGGTCCCAAACCGTTGCGGATGGGTATTTTTGGTGTAGTGGTTGTCCATGCAAGGAAGTATCCTTGCTCGACTTATACTCTAATATATGTTTTCTAGTAGGATCCAATGTGTTGTTGGTCTGCCTGTCTAGGGTAGATCTCTCAGATACTTGCCTTAGAAGTCTTACGAGTATTGGACCTGACCACGTGACGTGTAGGCTTACTGGTTCATTGCAACTCGGGCTCGACTGTCGGGATTCTGCTAATAATGTGCTTGCCGCTATTTGGGCCTCGCTGGATTGTGCGTGCAATCAGGCCTGCTTCATTCTGTTGACGATATTATCATGACACGTGTATGGTGCTGATCAGAGGACGGTTTGATGTATCATCAGCTACTCCCCCAAGTTAGTAAGTCGTCTTATCAGTCCAGTAGGTCATTTCATGAAGCAATTGTACAGTCATGATGATTGAGTTTGAGAGATTTCCTCGAGCGGCAAATTGCATTAATTAAGCGTGCGCCAGCTTGGAAGCGGAAAGGCGGGAGCTCAACTTTCTATATGAATCTCCTGCTTGTGGAGTATAACTTATTTACTCTTTCGATTTCTGAGATTCTGCTTTGTTGTATTGTCTGTTGTGTATTTGACTTCACTCAACCTTTTTATTCGAAAGCTTGTACTTTCATGGCGGGTCAGGATCAACTTTCTGATAAACTGTTCGCTAGGGACCATAAGTTTTTTTTTAGGAGAGATTGCTCTCAGAATCTGATCTGGAAGTCATGCGTAAGACATTCGAGATTTCTGATGATCTGGTGCTCTGCACTATGGGCATCGGTCTGATGCCATTGTACCCTCCTGAGGGGTTTATTTGCCTTTATCGAGGTATGGTGCAATCGGGTGTCTGTTTTCCTGTCATCAAGGAGATCTGGGAGTTCCTAGCGTACCTTGGCATTGCACCCGCACAACTTGTGTCGAATGGGTATAAGACTTTGATCGCCATTCTGATTAGGGCTAAGGACGCTGGTGTCCAAGTGTCTTCGAGGGCGATGCAATTGCTCACTTCTCCTCAGATAAACAAGCACGTTGTGTGTGTGCTGATGTCGCCGAATGTTTCAGCAAACTGCAGGATGATTTCAAATTGTGGTAGAAGTACTGTTTCATGGCTCATGCAGACTCATCGTACTTTGAGCTTGGTGGTCATCCGGTCGAGCGTGAATTTAGACCACTGAGTAAGTTGATTCCTTCTCCGATCTTACTTGTGTCAATTTCAAATTAGATTGACCCATTTGATTTTTGCATGAAGATTCTCTACTTTGCCTCTTTTTGCTGAAGATAAAGCAACGTTGGATGCGTTTCGCGACATGCCTCGTCTGGAAGTAGAAGATGTATTCAAGTCTTCTAATGTTGAACGTAGTGGTCTATGGGCTCATTGGCACGTGGCTCCCACTGCGTATCGGGTGAGGAAGCCAAAGCCTGAAGGAGCGACTGTTTCGTGGAAAAGGAAGCTTCCCAAGCTCAAGGTTCGGTGCCTCATTCTCCTGTGTATCAAAAGATATTTCGTGTTTTGTCTAGATCCTTTTGCAGGTGTCTGGACTCGTCTGAAGGATGTGATACTATAGGGCAAGAGCCTGGTGAGAATATTGTTTCTAAGGGGCGTGATGCTCAAGTCATGGCCCCTGTCTCTCTTCCTGGCCTGGAAAAAGAATATCTGCAAATGGTGAGCGTGGAGGATGTTACCAAGCTGAGCACCAAGCAGGAGGAGTTTATTAGTAGGATGTTGTAATAGGCGAGCATGGAAGCTTTGAATGGTATCCCTTATTCAATAAAGGATTTCGAGCTCCTCATTTCGTTTGATCATGAGTCTGTTGAAGAGTCATCTGATCATCGACGTCATGGCAAAGGTTCTTCTTCCTGACACCAATGTTGTGCTCCATCTCGTTCCTATCCTCATATCCAACTGACGACGAGTCCGAGGAATAAATTGCTTTCCTCTTCCCCAGATGCTGGGTCGGCACGTGAGACAGAGCCGGCTGCTACGAGCAAATGTAAAGTTGGCTCCGAATGATCTTCATCTAGATGCACGTATCAGTTTGTTCGCTCCAAATGTAATAATGATGGGCAACCAAGATTGGCATCAAGAGGTTGACATCTCTTATGTTGCAAGGAAGCATATCAGCAGATGGAATGACTGGCTGGCGAATTGTGCTATGGAGCTAGTGGGAAAGACGCTAGGAGAGTGTTTAGATAAAAGGCAAAAACACCTTGTGCTGGGGATGTTATATCTAAATCAAGTGGTTGCATCATGAATTGAAGTCGAGACCACTCGTGAGAGGGTGTATACCATGGAGCGATTCTTCGCAAATCTGCAGAAGTCATACTCTGATGCTCTTCACTAGATTGAGTCGTTGAGGAAGCAACTTGAAGCTTTCTCAGATACTGGAGCAGAGTCTAGGTCCATTGGGTCGGAGGCTCAGAATGCTCGCTTGGAAGTGCTCAAGTCCGACTTGGCTGGGGTAGTGTTCGCGAGGGATCGGTTCGAGAATGAATTGAACCTCGACCGTTGTGACTTGCAGCTTTCCCGTGATTCTGTTGATGGATTGCAGGCTAAACTGCAAGCTCTGCATGCTGAGAGGATTAAGGAATCTGAGTGGACTATCCGGTGTCAGTAGTTGGAAGCTGGTGTCGAGTTTCATGTCGAGCGTGCACGAATCATTGGAAAACAGTTTTAACTGGAGCAGAGTGAGCTGAAGACTGAGATCCTATCGGGCGAGTTGGAGCAACTGAACCAAGAGCTCGAGTCAAGAGGGTGCGAAGAGAAGTTTTTCAAGGCCCAGGGCACATTTGAACTTAGTAGAGTTGTGCATGGAAGGGTGGAGTTGTTGTGTTTGATGGTGGAGGAGCATTCTGAATGGGGTCTCTTTTATTATAAAAATATTGTGTATGTAAGGTTTGGAGCGACCTCCGATTCGTCTGAAGAAGAAGGCGGCCCTGATGGGGGGATCGAGAGGCAGTACCAACAGATGTGTCTCCTGTTTCTTCCCCTGCTAAGTTTGGCTTTGTGGTATCTGCCTCTCCTCCTGATGAGGGGTGAATCATGTACTTGAGTTTGTAAATGAATAATACTTTGCACTTTTTTGTCTTCCTTTGCTTTCCTGCTAGCTTGTTCTTGTTTTGTCATATTTCGACATTGGTTGTCAGATGAGGAACTTTGCTAGGCTAGGTAGCTCATATTTGATTCGTTGTGGGAGCTCTGACTTCTTATGCTGCAGTAGTTGGTGCAGTTTTGGTCAGATTCCTTTGTAGAGATTGGGGAGTGTAATACACCCCTTGTTTGGCGACTTGGATGTCTGTTGGACCAACATTTGTTGTCGTTGTTATAGGCATATTAGTCAGAATGTTGTCTAAGCGCTTGCGCCCTTGTAGATGAGTGGACAGTAGTCTTTGAAAGTCGTCTGGGTCGAGTTTTTTAGAACTCTGATCGGATGTTTGACTAGTCTTCATTTCACTATTCATAGAATAGGCTTAATTGGACTAGGGGTTGTTATTGCCAGTTATAACTGACTAAATCGGGGTTAGGTTTAGGCGACCATGGTGGTCCTTGACAAGCCGTCTTCACCAGGCTACATGAGCACTCACTAAGCTCCCACTTTCCAACATATCTTGATCCGTTCGAGGCGGACTAGGAATTAGAGTGAGCCGACATTTATTATCGTCAATCGTTCTGACTAAACTTTTTGCCGGGGTTCGGTGATCATTGTCTGTAGTTGCCCAATGATCTCTGGCAAGCCGTCTTCACTAGGCTTCATGAGCACTGACTAAGCTCCCACTTTTTAGGCCGTCAAAATCCGCACGCAACGAACTAAGCTTCGAGCAGACCAAAACCATCGTCATTAGCGGTCACTGACTAAGCTTTGGTTAGGGTTTGGTGATCACTATCTGCGTACGAGTAGTGACCCTTGGGAAGCCATCTTAATCAAGCGTCGAGAGCGCTGACTAGGCTCCCACTTTCTAAGCCGTCGAAATCCCTTATGTGCGAATTGGGCTTCGAGCAGATAAGAAACTATCGTCGTCGGTCATCACTGACTAAGCTTTGGTCGGGTTTGGTCTTTATCATCCATGTTTGGACAATGATCCCTGGCAAGTCGTCTTGATCACGTGTCAGAGCGCTGACTAAGCTGCCATTCTCTAAACCGTTGACACGGGTTTAATTTAACAAACTGGTCGTTAGAACGTACTAAAAGCTTTTGTCATAGGTCGAAAGCGACTATTCTTTGGTTAGAATAAGATTTTTGGCTCGTAAGTCTAACTTGGTGGTCCTGACTTACTTTTCTCGTACATAAAATCCTGGGCACATAATTCTGACTTGGGGATCCTTACTTACTTTGTTTGCCTATAACATCTTGGGTGTGTAAGTCTGACTTGGGGGTCCTGATTTACTTAACTCGCTTGTGAGATTCAAGGCTTGTAAGTCGGACTTGTGGGTCCTGACTTACTTAATTCGCCTGAGAGATTTGAGGCGTGCAAGTCTAACTTGGGGTCCTTGACATACTTAACTCGCCTGAGAGATTCAGGTCGTGTAAGTCTGACTTGGGGGTCCTGACTTACTTAACTCGCCTAAGAGATTATGGGCGTGTAAGTTTGACTTGGGGGGTCCAGACTTACTTACCTTGACTGAGAGATTCGGGGCATGTAAGTCTGACTTAGGGGTCCTGAATTACTTAACTCGTCTGAGAGATTATGAGCGTGTAAGTCTGACTTGGGGGTCCTGACTTACTTAAATTCGCATGAGAGATTTGGGGTGTGTAAGTCTGACTTGGGGTCCTGACTTACTTAACTCTCCTGATGGTCTGATTCCAGTGTTGTTCTATTGATCGGACTAGTAATAGGTTGACCGTCTTTAATAACAACAGTGGACTAATAGTGGAGTTGATGCCTTCGGTTTAATAATAACACGCTATAGGTATGCTCCTTATTCTGTGGGCGTTCAGGGCCTTTGTTGTTTGTTCTTATGAGTGTGCTGGGCCGGATCTAGCAGGGCATATGCTTGGGCCAATTAGTTGAGGGGCCATTTAGAAAAACAAATTGTGGATTAGCGTGCCAGAGATTTGGCGCATTATGCAGGACGGTTCAATATCGATTACTCCCCCAGTTAATGGGGCAGCCTGCAAAACCATTAAATTGTGGACTTGTGCAATTGCTATTGGAACCATCGTTTTCCTGATTCCCCGTACATCGTTTAATGTTGAAGTAACTGCTTGTTGACGCCTCTTCGCAAACCATTTCGCCTATATATGGGCTGACTATTTTGTGTTCAAGCACTGCAATGCAAGTAGTAGAGCATGTTAATCAAATGCATTTTACTAGAAAGTTTGCTTTAGGTTTTCCAAAGGCTGAAGGAAGATCTCCTCTACTGGACTCTTTGAATGTTCTGACATTTTCGCCTATGAATCTTGATAAGACTTGTTGTTATGTAGTGCCTCCTAATCTGGGTGGGAACTGGGCTGATCTTCTGAGATCTTGTAATATCTTCTTACAATGCGAAGAAGAGTTACAAACTTTCTCTCGGGGTCAGGTTTGTCTTCCATCTTTCGGTGCTCGAGCACTCTCTTATCCGTTTACTGATGTCGAGGGATGATCCTTGCAACTAGTTTAAGGTTGATGGAATAGTTGAAGGTCGTGACTCTCAATCCTGGGATGGCACCTTCTGCCTCACCGCAGGTATTACACGTCTAAGAGTCACCCTAGCTTGGCAACATTGTGAAACCTCGATCGTCCGCTTATCCGGGGACGTTTTCATCAGCTTTCTGTTGGCTTTTTCTGTTCCTTCTCATGAGGAAGATTGAATCGAGGTTTCCTTTTTGAGTCGTCCTTGTGGGGTGATTCGACGGAGCAATGAATTGAGTGCATTCCTTCACCTTCTGTTCTAAACGCTTTACTTTCACCAGGTTCTCTTCAGAAGGCAGAATAGCATATCAGAGTCTTTATCCTTGTTTTAGCGATAGATGCTTGCATCGAACCTAGATACTTGTAGTGTATAAACTGATGTACTAGTTGGTCGGCAAGCTTTGTAATAACTCTCATTGCAATCGATAAAATCTGTTTTATTTCTAGAATGTGTCCTGTACGAACAATTCTTCTACACTGAAATGAAAATTAGAAAACAAGAAACGAAATCAAAGCAATAAATAATTTAAATCCGAGTGTACAATAAGCTAATCCGACCCTGAAGGAGACGCAAATGGTCCTGGTTCTGATTGTTTTGTCCCTCTAGCGAAGTTTTTTTTATTTTGTAAAAGCTAACAAAGTTACTGAATAGTGAACTTCGTGTTGGCGAGCAGTTCCTTGCTAATTAACATCTCTTGGAGTTGGTGCCCGTTTGCTGAAATATTGTTACTTAGCTCTTTGTTAGTCTAGATTGTCTCGCTAGTTTTGACTTCTGGATCTCCGCATAGTTGCTCCATGATTATTTTGGGCTCCTTCGCCTTCACACAGTAATCCATCTCTTTTGTCTTGGCCCGATGCCTAACATGTAGGGTCTGTGGGCCCGAGTTGTAACTGGCAACAATTCAGCTGCTTCAAGGCTGCATAATGGCAGTCTCTTGCCGCTGGCATATCTCCTCGGATAGTCCCTTGAGCATGGTTAGTTGTATATTTTTTGCATTGGTGCATGGTAGATACCATTGCTTCCATATGATGTAGCCAGGGGCTTCCCAGAATGTTGAAGGTGGACGGGGCGTCAACTACCTTTAACTCTTGGACAAGGTACTTCCGTAGCTATGACTCTCCTGCCACCACCATTAGATTTATCTTCTCGATGAGGAAACATTTTTTCTGCTAAATTCGACCATAGGGTGGCTGGCGAGATAGGTCTTTTTCTTGTAGTTACATGTTGCGAAATACACTGAGGAACATGGCATTTAATGAGCTTCCAGTGTCCACCAAAGTTGTCTTTACCTCCCATTTAATGATAAGGATGGAGATGACTAGGGCGTCATTGTGAAGAGAATGTATTCCCTAGAGATCCCTCTCTGTAAACGTCAGTGATGGGATCGGGTTGTGAACTCGTGCGCGCTGCACTTGTCGATTCTCATATTGAGATGGTCTCCACATCTTGGTCAGTGTCCTTTTGCCGGACCTGTTTGATTGTTCTCCCTTGGGATCGACCCCGTGGAGGACGTAGATAACGCCAGGAGCTTCATTTTCAATCTCCTTGACAACGTTTGTTCTTTCCTTTGCTCGGCCTTACCTCCTGTCCGAACCTAGGAACTCCTTGAGTTTGCCTTTCCTTGTCCAATAGTCAACTTTTTCTCTGAGGTTTCTACAATTCTCAGTATCATGTCCGCCTTCCTTGTGGTAGCCGCAGTATATGTTGTTGTCGTGCCTAGCAGGGTCTCCTCGCTGCTTAGGCGGCCACTTCAGCTCTTCCCAATCCTTGATGGAGGCAAGGATGTCAGACAGACTGGTGTTGAGAGGGGTGATAGACCTGGATCCGACATAGTTCGAGGCCTTGTCTCGCCTGGGTGGCCCGAGTCGGTCTTGTTGTCTGTGCGATTCCTTTTGTTACTGTCGCCGTCTTCTTTCTTCTTCCATTCTTTCCTATCCTTCGAGACAAAGGGTTTCTTGTCTGACTCCACATCTCTCTTGGCGGCCAACATTTCGTCTAGAGTGATGTATCTCTGGGCATCTCTTAGCAAGTCTGTCATATTGGCTAGGGGTTCAGGGTGAGGAAGTCATAGAGCTTGCCTCTTCTCAGACCCGAAGTGAAAGCCGCGACGACGATGTCATCACTACAGCCATCGATGAGGATCAACTCATCATTTAAACGAGTGACATAAATCCCTTAACATCTCGTTCTATTTTTGCTTTAGCGTCAGCAGATAATAAGGGCCCCTCTAAGCCTTTGGCTGCCCACGAAGCGTGTATGGAACCCCAATGCCAACGACCGGAACAAATCAATGGATTTCGGAGGAAGGTTGTGGAACCACGTTAGTGCTGACATCTCCAGGCTTGCAAGGAATGATCAGCACATTATTGCATCGGACCTTTTTTGAGCGCCATAACATGCTGGAAATGGCGCAGGTGATCGGTCAGGTCTCTTGTCCAATCATAAAACTCCAACTTTGGTGGGTGTATTTCTTGGGCAGCAGTTCGTCTCTGATATGGTCCATGAATGAAGGAATCGTGAGACTGAACAATACATTTGAGTTTGTGGCCCCGTTGCGGAGAGTGTTGTGCGAGACGAGCCTGTCGACTCTGGGCGCTGGGTCCTTATTGGTCGTGTCTCTGCCTCTTGTCCATTGAGAAGTTGTTGGAGTCGTGCAGCTCTCCTAAACACGCTCTCTGAAACTTTCTGGGAAACGAGCCCTTCGCTGCTCACGGTTTCCATTTGCAGGTGGTGGATTTCGCTGTTTGAGAGCCTCCAGTGTCTCTGCAATCTGCTGCACCTATTTTGATAGTAGGTCTACCCTCGGGTCTGCTGCGGCCTCCAGCGGCGCAGGGGTATGAGGAGGTTCCTGCCATGGCGTTGGTGGACTTAGCAGCGCTCTGCTGGTTTGAGCGTTCGAAGGTTCAACATCATCTCCATTATTGCGAGACCTTGTCGTCACCATCTCGCTGATTCTATGGAAACGATGGAACTACAATTCCTTCTGAGGAAGTTTGTCGTTCCCCATGGATGGTGCCAAACTGATGTAGTCGATTTATACTATCCTTCCTTGTTGCTTACCTAGACCTGCATAGGTAGCAAACTTGAGACAAGGACTACCGAGTGGGGGCCGATGGCACTCCGATGCTTAAGTTAGATAAGGCTTAGGAGAGACTTAAAACTGTAAACTGGGTTATATTGCGTACCTCTATTTCATCGACCTTATCTCCCCTTTATAATGAAGGAGTCCTCGTTCGGCTAGGCCTTTGGTGACATAGTTTAGGGAAAGTGATTTTCCTATGGAGATCCTTTCCTGATTAGAAGTTGTTTATGTGAGATACTTTCCCTACACAACTTGTGCTCATAGATCTATGGGAGAGATTTCCCTTTCTGAGTGTTGTCCATGCAAGGAAGTTTACTTGCCCGACTTATACTCTAATATATGTTTCCTAGTCGGATCCAATGTGTTGCTGGTCTGCCTGTCTTGGGTAGATATCTCAAATACTTGCCTTAGAGGTCTTACGAGTATTGGGCCTGAGCGCATGACGTGTAGGATTACTGGTTCATTGCAACTCGGACTCGACTGTCTGGATTCTGCTAATGATTGGCTTGCTGCTGTTTGGGCCTCGCTGGATTGTGCGTGCAATCGGGCTTATTTCGTTTTGTTGACGAGATTATCATGACATGTGTATGGTGCTGATCAGAGGACGGTTTGATGTATCATCATCTACTACTAATGGCAAACAACTATTAACATCGATTCTGCCTCATAACGAAGAAAATACAAGAATGAGTCTTCTACCGAAGCCAAACATTTTTTTGAAACATTTTTTAATAAATTAATATTAACTTTATGTTTTATCCTTTCTTATATATGTTTCTTGTACCTCACTTTTTCTCTTGCCACCACCATCCCTGATTCGCCCCACCACGCCCTCCCCTCCTTCTCCCAACCACAACCCACCTTGAGCCACCCCACCACCCCCTCCCCCTTCTTTCCCCTCCTCTCCATTGCGTTGGAGAGGAAATCTAGGTTGGGTTTGGGATAAATTCATAGGGAGATTTGTGCACGATGAGGTGAGATCTAATTCCGACGTTCGTTGAGGTGAGATTCGTTGCTTGCTTCCAGATCCAGTTGATGATAAATAAACATAAAGATATATAAAAGAAAATCTTGTAAGCCCAAATTCAAAGCTATAACTAATGAAAAATAATAAAACAACCAAGCTATAACCAAATGGGTAATCTAAGATTGGATGGATAATAGGTGGCCCAGCTCAAAATTGAGTTTGAAAGTGGTTTCAAAAGGAATACTAGGTTGCAGATCTCTATGAAGAACTCTATGAGAGTACTGCTTGTTGCTAGAATGCAAGTAAATTTGTATTCATATAACGAAATGCACACTAACAACATACACAGACTGTTTTAATCTATTACACTGGGAGGGAAATTGTAAGCAACAGAAAAGTATTGTTTGAAGCACAACAAAGGAAAATTCTTTTCAAATGATTGTGCGCATTACACAAAAGAAAAAACATTTATGCTAATCCATGTCATAGATTACATATCCACGAAATGGTATTCCTTTAATAATTTATGATTTCTTCATAACTGATCTTTGTAAGCAGACTTTTGGATTCAAGCGTCAATTTATTGAATCACATTCACATGCAAAAGGATGAAACAACCACAAGCATGCACAAGCTGGCCAAATGGATGGACCTCATCTAAGTTTATTGCGGGTTTATCAGACCTGTCTTAAAACTTCAATATAGCATGGTTTCTGTCCAACAACAGGTATGTGAGATCTTTTCATTTGAAAAAAAAAAAAAAATACTGATCTTAAAGCAAAATTACCTCAGCAACTGAAGTGTCTGGTAGTTCTCCGAACTATCTCTTTAACGCCAACTCCAGCTGTGAATCAACAGTTCTAAAATAAAACACAAGTTGCAAAAGTTCATTCCTCAGGTGCTATTGCCTGTTTATAACTTAATATAATGATATCCATCCACCCATATATAGAATGCAAACATTTCAACCTAGGATGATTATTAGATTAGAGTCGGTGAATAATAGAAAACATCACACAGTAAACATTCGAAAGTGGAGAAACTAGAAAACTTTTCCACCATGCACACATACCTACTTGATAGGTTAGAAAACAATAATAATAAAAATTAAGCGGGACAAAAATGTGCAAGAAAGTGAAAGTCTAACACAAACCTGCACAGAAGTAACACTCCAATCTTGTAGAACTTTTCCAAGTTTACGCTTTTGCCATGCACTATTTGTGCAGAGAATTATAAGCAAGTTGATAAGCAGCTGCATTACACAATATTCTAAAACTTTAGATGATCCCACTGAATGGAAGGGCATATTCTTCAGTCAGGGTATACGTAGAGTTCATGTGCTACATAAAAAAAATACACAGACCTAATCAAGGAGATTTTTTCAGGTTATAAATTTGAAAAAATCAACGTTATAAAAGTTGCTATATGACACAAGGATATGGTTTCCTTTTCTTCAATATTTAAAAGCTAAGGCTACACTAAAGGTACTTATAGGGTTAGGCAAACAATTTAACCATAAAAAAGATGGAGAGCAAATGTCGTGACTACTAGTATAGACAAATAATTTTGTGACAGCAAGTCATCAGATATTTTTGCTAACATATAAATAAATGAGCCGGTAAATGGAGATTGTAGTACTAAAAAACATAATGAAACAACTAATATACTTTGAACAAATACTACCATGTGGTGTCAACCAACTGCTTGTGTAATTGATAACCTTGCCAAAAATATCAATAATACTAGCATTGATCCATCGTGATCCAAGTAGAGCTAGTTAGACATCCTCAACATATGAGGTTGCAATTTGCAGTATCCTTCCTCCAAGACAGGCAACTTAAACAACACAAATCTCACTAGTCAAGATCAATTTACGTTTTGGTGCAGAATTATGATCATTTACAAAAATGAGTTTTCTGAAAGAGAAGTGTTAATAGAGTTCCATAAAATTTAACACATTTTTATTCTCTTTTTAAATCACATATTTATCAGTATAGTTATATCCAACTCTGAGATTGAGATTTAAGACTCCAACTATGAGATGTTATCAAATTGTCAACAAGCGTTCTAATTATACCTGATATTTTTCCTTGTATAGTTTGACAGCAGCTGCATGAGCAAGAAGTTGGTTATGTGTGACAATGTAGGGATCTATTGCGGAGTTCCCAGCAGTACAATTTCCAATGAATTTAGAACAACGAGCAGGTGCATGGATCCCCAGGTGGTAACCACAGTAAGTAAAGGTCCATGGTTCATTCAAGGTGATCCAATGTTTTACTCAGTCACCAAACTCTTGGAAACAAACCTCTGCAAAATCTTGGAAATCCTCCCTATAATATCAGTAGGTTGAAAATCATAATTACACCAATGTTTTATTTGTTCTGAGATTATATATATATATATGTATGCATGTATGTATAATATGTGTGTGTATATATTGGAAAACCTCTGCAAAATCTTGGAAATCCTCCCTATATATATACTTGTGTGTGTATATATTGGAAAATTCATACGCACGCGACATTTTGACCTAAAAAACCATTGTATTGATCCTCAAGGTATTGCGAGAAGTCCCAGTGGTAGAGAGTCACATATGGTTGCACACCTGCAAACAATACATGAGATGGATATCACATTAGAGCAGTGGAGATAGTAGAAAAAAAATGGAAAAAGTGTTTGATCGAATCACAACCAAGGATGCACGGACTCGGATACGCGATGTCGTGTCGGACACGGATACGATACGGCGACTCAGCAATTTTCAAAAAATACGACTCGGCGACACAGTCAAACTTATTTTTGTAATATATTTTTTTGTAACTTATATGAACATAAATAATAATAGTGAACAATCCAAACATATCAATAAAACATTCATTCATTCAAAATTTCAAATGCATCATAAAGTCAAGTCATACTCATAAAGCATAAGCAACATAATTTCATTAATTTGAGAATGTAAATTGATAATTTCATTAACTCACCAGCTAGGCGGCTACATCTCTTCATTAACTGGCGGATCAACTGTCGCATTCCCTTCATTCAACAGCCTAGCCTCTAGCTCAGGTTCATCAAGTAAAAGACTGGCAATCTCAAGCATTCCAGCAGCATCCAAATCCAACAAATCAATAGTATCTCCTTCGATATCCCACATCCTTGTCTCACCTTCTTTGTACTTTTGTTTTCTTTTTGACAAAAGACGGAGGTTGGAATGCACATACACCAAATCTTCAGCTCGTTGTGGGGTCATTTGGTTTCTTTTTAATGAGTGGATATTGTTATACGTGCTCCAATTCCTCTCACAACATGAGGAAGAATAAGGCTGCCCAAGTAACTTCAAAGCTAAGGTCTAGGGTAATGGTGCAGAGGCACCATGAGAAACCCACCACACATCAGGTTCTAGGTATGCTCTATTTTGTAGATAATCACTTTCTGCAAACTGTACTAAACTCGCTAAAAACTTAGCATACTCTGTAATAACCAATCTTCTTTCCTCAATACTAGGAAAGTATCTCTTGAAACACCTATCCCTCTCCTTTGAAATCTCAAGACCTTTGTGTGGCAAAACATGATTAGGAGCCCCTTCAAGCCATTCTCTGTTATAATACATATATATAAGCAATGTCAATCATAAATTAATATATAAACATAAGTGCATAACCCATAAATTCTAGTCTTCAAGTCAAGACTCAAGACTAAGTAGAATAAAAAGTTAAAAACAATGTAATTATTTACCTGGGATTCAAGGAATGTGCTAAACAATGCAGTGGTGTGTTGCTTTTCTCCCATCGATCTACCAGTATATGATGCACCACTAAAAAAAACTCCGACTCCTCAGTATCTGCCTTTCCTTCATGGCGGTAAATAACTTGCTTCACTTTTTCAATCATAACATCCCACATCTCATACACCAAGTGAAGACAAGGCTCATTTGTATCAGCTCTCCGCAACATTGAATAAATAGGTTCTGTGAAACGAAGTACATATTCCACTTTGTCCCACCACAAGTCATCCAATAGTTTTCCTTTCACAAGTAGTGCTTTCTCAACATCATCTTCCCTATAGGAATCCCACTGATCTCCAATCACCATACTCTACATGCTACTTTTAATGTCTTTCAACCGCTTGAGCATAATTATGCTTGAAGCAAAGCGTGTCTCTGCTATGGAAAGCAACTTCAAGCTCGAGTGCTCATTAAACCTCATGGAATGGCTCATGATAAAGTTCTTGATCAGCACCCCATCCCCAACAACATCAATAATCTAACTACACGGACTGTAGGCCTTTTCATTTGCAGGCGTGTTCCTTAGAGTGCATATGTTTTTCAAGGCAAGGTTGAGAGTGTGGACTACACAAGGTGTCCAAAACATCTCGGGATACTGGCTCTCAACAAGTAAACCTGCAACCTTACAAGTTGGAGCATCGTCGATTATGACTTGGACCACATTACTTGACCCAATGTCACGTACAACTTCCTTGATCAAACCAGCAATGAAGAACTTATCTTTGTACTCCCCTTCACAGTTCACAGCCTTCAAGAACATTGGACCACCCTCATTAATCACTATGAAATTAATGAGAGGCCTCATTTGAGCATCAGTCCACCCATCACAAACAATGGTTGCTCCTTTGGTAACCCATGTGAACTTTGTTTCCTCCAACAACCTCTGAATGTTGCCCCTTTCATTTTGAAACGACGTCGTCCTCAATGCATTATACCTAGGGGTCTTGTAACCACTAATGGACTTTGCTTTATTCGTTGCATAGGTGAAAGCCTCATGAAAATACGGATTCTTTGCAAGGTTGAAAGGCAATGCAGCTGAGTAGAACATCCTTGCAATCAAAGCATCCAACTCTTGTCACTCACTCATATTGAAAGCATTTGCAATAGTATTATTAGTGGCTTTCCTCTTCCTTGAATGGAACTGAAGGACCAACCCCACTACTTGAACCCGGGTACGGGTGACTACTAGAGCCCACTGAAGGAGGTAAAGGAACATTTCGCAGCCTTGAACTTTCTGCTCTCAATGCAGCCTTTTCAACAAATTGTTGCATCTCTCTAAGTTGTAGAGGGGATATTTTGGAACAAATAGCTATCCCAAGGCCTGTTATCTTCAACAAGTGGTCCTTCAATCTAGTATGAGATCCCGTATACTCTTTCTGACAAAAGTTACACCGTCATCTAAAATTTCCCCCACCTTCATTTGGTCTTCTTATTATTGTCAGATGCCTCCAAAGATCATCTCCAGTCACTTGGCCTAAAAGAAACATTAAGAGACAAAAAAAAAAGTTGTATTAGTATAATATTATAATCTAATCTACAAAACTCGTTTACTGAAAAAGCTTTAACAATACTGAAAAGCTCATTCACTGAAAAACTGATTCAATGATTGAAAAACTCATTATTTGCAATACTGATTCACTCTCACTGATTGAAATACTCATTATTTGCTAAATGCTAATCTACTTTTTTATTCTTTGCAGTTGAAATACAAAAATCAGCATAATATTAGCAGAAAATCAGCATAAAAGATTAGAGACAGATAGCATAAAAGAAATCAGCAGAAATACTCATTGTTTTATTCTAGCGGTGTTGGAAGAGCATAAAAGAGCAGAAAATCAACATTGTTTTATTCTACTGGTGTTGGAAGAACACACATCCTCATATCAGAGACACAGAGAGTGTCATATTCATGAAATCAGAATATTAAGCAGATCTTGAAAGGCCAATCCCAAGTACATGGAGCATGGACTACTTACATCTAAATCTAAGTAAAAGATAACTTTTAATCTCGATGAAGACAAATAATATAGGTTGCACATGTATTTCAGATTCTTTTATGGATGCTAGATTAGAGCTAGTATTCAATGAGTTTACTTTCAAGATTCAACAATTTCCAGATCTCTATGCTAACTTCTCTTAGATCTTGAGTATCATGTTAGTTATAAATCATGTCTTAAGGATGATTAAATAATTGATTGGTTCTTATGAGAAACTAAATTTATGGCATGTGCATCAAGAAACTGTTGTTGTAGCAAACCACATTGGAGACCTGGATTTTTATTTTATTTTTTTATGATTTTGATTTTTTTATTTTTTTTTGTTGAGGATTTGAAAAAACTTTTTCTTTTTCTATTGGTGAAGTGAATTTTTTGTCGATAAATAACTTTTAACTCAAAGAGAAATAAATATGAATCAAGAATAAATCTAGGGTTACTTCCTTAATAATGTGTACTATTTCATAACCTACTAGGTAGGTTATCATTGAAGAATTAAGGAAAAAAAATGACCAAACAGATTGGTTTAAATTTCAGTCAATCAAATACTTAAGCAATGATAACGGAAATAATGAAATACTAAGAAGTTTATTCAACTTTAAATTTATAATTGAAAGTCATAATAAAGATAGGTTTAAATCACAATCTCTTATTCCTCTATTACAACTCCTCATAAAAGCACAAGCGCAACACCTAAGGGAACAATATATCTCGGCATCGACTACAAAACTTATATTAACTTCTCTCGGCATTACAATGCACCTCATTCCTTACTAGGTTTCTGCTACAGATAATGATCATTTCATCACATGGACTGAAGTGGGCTGCCAATATGTGTTGTTCGAGCTACATTGAACAAAACGGGTTTGAGAAATTGAATTAACAAATGAGCTTCTTAAAGGTCTCTTAACATACTTTGAATATATATTCGATCTTGTTCTTCAGAAGAGAGTATTCATGCTTCTTTTTTTTATTAAAAACATTATGCATAACATACTAAGAAGTTTTCTTGCTTTAGAGGCAAGATAGCGAGCCTCATAGTTGAGGTTTCTGCGAATATAATTACAAATGAGTCACTACTAATAATAGGACACCACATCCAGTCCATGACTGTCCTAGGTTCTTGCTTGTCTTCTCCCAAAACGATGTTCAGCAAGCAGAAATCTCACAAAAGTAGCCCATGTCTCCACTGCCTTTTTGTATTAGCAAAAGGACCGCCTCCACTGCCAGACACTCCGCCATCATGCTGTCATGGACCTTCCCTGAAATAGGACAAGCTACTCGTGCCAGAATTGTGCCAAGGATCGTTGTTGCAAAAATCCCTATCCCCCTTGTTTATGATAGTAAAAAAAACTTGCATCATAAGTGACAATAATTGTTTCGGGGACTAAAGTAAAGGGAATAGGATTAAGCCCATTAGATCTAGCATTAATTCTGTGACTTCTGATAGACTGGATTTGCATCTGAATTAACTTTTGAAACTTCATTTTTTCCTCAGGCCAAGGACCGTAAACGGTCCCAGCCATACAAGTCTCCGAGTTAAAAGAGTTATGAGCAGTCAGCAGGGTAAAAATCAAAGACACTAAGTCTATGGAAGAGACCAGGTTGACCGAATTAGAGTTGGTGGAAGGAGAAGTAAACCATTGATTCTTCCAAGAATTTCAAGTATATGTGAACTTGGCCAGGAGGGATTGCGGGCATAATTTTTTCTATTGAAAATTATGTTGTTGCAAACTTGCCAAATGGTATGAAGAATTTTCGTATATTGGGCAAGCATTTCTTCTTTCGCAAGCGAGTGAGCTTTGCCCGTAACCCACATAAAGTCAAAGAGCATTGCGATTGAAGGAGAGTGGTTATCATGAGTTGCCCTGATCCAATCAATAGGGAGTGGAGTTAAATGTCGGAACTTAACAATGATCGGGCAAAGGAAGAAGAGGTGAATAATATCCTCCTAATGGTGGTTGCAAAATGTGCAACAGTCGTCTACTGACACATGAAGTTTAGCAAGCTTGTTCTTAGTTGGAAGAATGTCCTGATTGATTTTCCAAATAAGATTCAAAGCATTTTGAGAAGCTTTGATACGCTAAATATCTCTGTACACTTTGGGAGTCAGAGGCGGTGGCTGGATCAGCGAGGTAGAAGTCTCTGTTTGATCCTTACAAAAAGTTTTAGCAACATTTTTATCCTAGAAAATTCCTTTTTTATCAGGCATCCAAATGAGTTTATCAGCGTGAGATGTCCTTCTGATAGGGATATCTAAAATGTCTCTAACAATCGGTTCAGGAAAAAAAGACTGAATGAGAAGAAGGTTTCATTGAATAGTTTGATCCGGGAGATTAATCCATAAATCCCAAATATAATTAGGGAGCGATTGCAACATAGGCCTGAAAATACAGTCTGTGAGCATAAGACTAGGTTCTACCCAACTATCGTTCCAAAGATCAATTTGCTCTCCATAAAGGATTTGCCAGCGAAGGTGATGTTTCATCCAGCCCAAGGATGTGAGATTTCCTCTCCAGGCGAAAGCGCAATTGATGGAGACTTAGAAACTTCAAACAAGTTCTTTTCGTTAAAGTAAATTGCTTTCATCTTCATAGATCAAGAATTGAAAAGGCGAGGATATAACTTGCCACACGTTTTTCGCCATAAGAGCCAAATTTTTTGTCCCGACGGATTGGATGTTGAGACCTTCAAGAGAGCAGGGAAGTGTGATGCGCTTCCAAGTGAAAATGTGTTTTGCTTTACTATCATTTGCTACATTCCACTAAAAATCATGAGCGAGATTGGCTAGCTTAAGGGAGATAGAACAAGGAAGCAAAAAAGTTTGCATGGTATAAATGGGGGAAGAGTTCATGATTGCTTTAATCATTAAAATCCTACCTGCTTGGGACAGAACTTTAGACTTCCAACTGGAAAGCTTAGAATGCACTTTATCCAAATGAAATTCTAAATCATAAGCTTTTTTTTTTGACAAAAGCAGAGGAATGCCCCAATATTTGTCTTTGGGATTGTATCTCTTAGACCCAAGAATAAGAATGATCATCTTCGAATGTTTGGCTTGAATATTGGAGCTAAAGTACACCGAAGTCTTGTCATAATTAACCACCTGCCCTGAAGCCGTATAGTAGTGTTGGAGAATGTCTTTTATTAAGTGAGCTTCAGCCAGGAAGGCTCTACAAAAAATCATAAGATCATCGGCATACAAAAGATGACTGATGGAGGAAGAATGGCGTTGAATTTGAATTCCTTTGATCATATCCTCATTTTTGGCTTTTCCTAGAAGGCGAGAAAGAGCTTCTGCCACTAGGATAAACAAATACTTGGAGAGTGAGTCTCCTTGTCTAAGACCCCTAGACGGATTGATGGAATGAAGAGGAGTTCCATTAAGCAAGACTTTAAGTGATGTAGTTGAAATACATTGCTCAATCATGTGAATCCAACCTTGATCAAAGCCAAGCTGGTTAAGAATTTGAAGGAGAAAAGACCGTTCTACCCGATTATAAGCTTTAGCAAATCAAGTTTAATTGGCAACCATCCTTATTTCTTCTTACCATAATGTTTCATCTGGAAAAAAAATCTCATGAGCCAGACTAACATTATCTATCCGTAATCGATCTTCCTTTAAGAAAGGCTTATTGGTTAGGAAAGATAATATTATCCATAAACGACTTAAGACGATTCGCTAAGATTTTTTAGATAATCTTGTAAATCACATTGCAAAGCCCTATTGGCCGAAATTTATTAATTTGGATCATGGTAACATCTGACAAGATTTTGGCGAGATTTACAATGCTTAGACGCCAAACTGTGTTAGGACCCAATGCTTGTTTCACATCATGCTTCAATAGTTGCAAACAACTCAAACATCTGGATCATGGTAACACCTGACAAGATTCAGGGTTCTTCAATCATACAACTCTCTGAGCACCTATGGTGTTGACAAACAAAACACAGTTTATCCTGCAACCATTGAAGATTCAAAATTTCATGCCATATGAGAATACAAATTCTCCGAGTACTCAAAATTATCATAAAATCATCTTGTTTTGGTGGCCAAACAAAATAAATAAATAAATATAGAAAACTTTAGAAATCTCATTCTTTGGAGGTGCTTCCCTTCAACTGGTGGACGAGGGCATAAGCCTTTTCGAAATTTACAACTTTCTGGTCCCTATACAAAAACATAATAATACAAAGTACCTAAAATCAATCCAAAACGAAATAACAAAACGAATGAAAGAGACACGAAATGTGAAAATTAAAACTTACATAGCTCTAGTCGTATCCAAACTGTGTGGATCGCTCTCATTTTGAAGTTCATGAACTCGCGTGAACCAATCATCCAAAAAGTCATTCACCGCCAAGACAACAAATCCATCGTCAAAACCAACCCAAACAAACAAGATTCTGGGTCTTTCAAGAAACACGGAATCTCTAAAATCGATGAACCATCTTTGCAACTGAGCTACGTCCATTGCTCTCTGCCTTTCTCTTCACAAGAGCTACATCCATTGCTCTCTGCCTTTCTCTAAAATCGATTTTAAATCTCTAAAATCGATGAACCATCTTTGCAAGAGCCCTTGATTTTGAAATTGTAGGGAAAATGGACTGATTTTGAAATGGTAACATATTTAAAATTTTGTGGAAGCATGAATAATTCCTCAACAAGATGTAACCTTAACAAGATATAATATAGAGTTAAAATGGTTATTTATTTGATGAAATTCATAGAAAATCATATGCTTATGGAAACGAAGATCAATTATTTCCAACAAAAGACCAAAGGAAGTCAATCTTAATGAGTTTTTAAAAATTCAACGTTGAGGATTAGAAACATGCTAATTGTATATATAAATATATATAGATATAAATGATGAGACATCAATCAGCCATGTGATCACAACTGTACACATGGCGAAGGTCAACCCTAATGCGAAAAAAACCTCAACACGGTCCCAAATCGAATCCAATCTTTTTTTTTTTTTTTTGAAAGGCAAGCCGGTTTTTTAGCCTAGGATCCGTAACCTAGTCCCAAATCGAATCCAATCTTAAACCGCTTTCAGCTCGTAAGTCAGGTGCCCAAGCCTAAATCACGACAGCCCACGTGGCACAGATCTTGGAGCTTGGCTCAGAACAATAAGACCCAAACACGGATCTCTAAGCTGTCACAGGCCTGAGATCCATTCGCACAAATCTGTTCTTCACCCAATCAAACATTGGGTCCTAAACAGAGCCAAGTGCCAAAGAGACTCAGTCATGCATAGGTAAGATTCTGGCAAGATTTTCTCCCTCCATAACGCCCTCGATAGCAGGGACAGTTGGGTAGGGAACGCTCGCTACATAAGGTGAGATAAAAGAAGGAGAAAGGTACAAATATACATTGCTAATTTTATCTAGTCTATATTCTTCCTTGTACCGTTTCCTAACTTAAGCATTAGAGTGCCTTCAGCCACAACAATGGTGGTCCCCGTTCGCCACTGTTCGTTTTACAGGTTTGAGATCAGCAAGGAAGGATTTGGATGTATCAATTTGGCATCATTCGTGGGGAAAAAATGACATGTGTTCCTTGAAACAAACATACAAGTTCTTTCTAACCAGAAAATCATCAAGACATGTCACCAACACCGGATCTCGAGCACACAACAATAATGCCGAGCCAGACAATGTTCCATCCGGAAAGCACAACCACATGCAGGACAAATTGATCCAATCAAGAAGCAAAACAGTCGCACGACCTAGCCACCGAGGCAGCCGCGACTGGCCCCGCATAGATTAGATCCTGCTCCATATGGATCATCTAGCATGAGTGGTAGAAAGCCTCACCCAGGATCAATAACAGCCATTCGAGAAAGGCAAAAATCTGGGGAAGTCCCAGATCCAAGAGGACGCTCGAGAGCACATCCTGAAAAGCAAATACAACCCGATTGGGGGCGATCGATCCCAATGTCCTGTATTATCTCACGTCCCTCCATTCTCAAAGGAAATCATTAATGCTTCCTGCCAAAGAAATTTGTCCCACTGAAGCTCGAGTACTACGACGGAACATCATATCCGTCAGATTATCTGTGTCAGTACCACCATGTGATGACATTGAAAGAAAGTTCAGAAGCCATCTTGTGTAGAAAATTTCCTACTAGCTTGAAGAATGTTGCATTGACTTGGTTCCATAGCCTCCAGCTAAGATCCATTGACTCAGGTCCTAGCGAAAGCATTCATTACCAGATTCGTAGGTAGCCAACGAATCAGGAAAGGGCCCACTATCTTCTGAGCCTCAAACATAAGCAAGGCTAGACCCTCAGAATGTACGTCAGTTGCTTTAACAACAAGCTGACTTTGATTGACGATTGCACCGATGACATGTCGGTCATCGCTTTCACTTGTGACCTCTAAGAATGTCAATTTTACAACTTCCGTACCTTGGAGTCCCCAAGAGATATGGCAAACTTACTGAAAAGTGCGCAAAAGTATATCACTCTCGAAGAAATGTTGGCAACCAAGAAAGGAGGCGAAAATGAAGCTAAGCAAACTTCTAAAGCTCAAGACAAGGGAGAGGAGAAGATATGCGGGGAGGAGGACAGGTCTAAGAGGAGGAAAAACGATAATAGGACTGGTTTTGACAAAGTAAAACCCGACAAGGTTACCAACTACAATGGCTCTAGGTACACTGACTTATCCACCCTAAATTTCGGTTTGCCCAAGATTCTATCTGCCATGAAGAGTTGCAAGGACATCAAGTGGCCACCCAAGCTCAAGAATGATACTTCAATTCGTGATAAGAACAAGTATTGTTCCTATCACAAGGACCATGGTCACACCACTCAGGACTATCAGAGTCTCAAGAATGAGATAGAATACTAGGTTCAAAAGGGGAGACTCGGAGAATTTGTTAATTTTGATGAAAAACAACCCCGAGAAAAGGAGAAGGAAGAAACGACACTAGAGATCAAAAAAAGAATGCATACGTCATCTATGTCTTGCACAGTGCACACGATGAACTGGATAAATCCAACAAGTCAAAAAGTAGGGCAATCCGATATCTGCAGGTCAATAGTAATTGTGTCTTACTTTTAATCTTAATATTTTCTCATATATGCTTAATTAAGGGTGGGCAAACGGGTCGAGGATCCGCGGGTTCAAACCGAACCGGTCTGTTTTGCTCCAAACGGTCCGAATTTAATTTTGTGTTTTTAGATACGGTCCGGATCCGTTATAAAATGCTTCGATCCCGGTTCCTATTATTTAAAAAGAAACGGTCCGGATTGGACCCGTTTCAATTGACATTGTACAAATGTCTTAATATCATTGGAGGTTACTGTAACCTAACAAAGAAAACACACCTCATTCTCTCTCTTTGGCTGTCGTCTCTCTCTTCTGTTTCTCCTCACACGATTAGCTTCATCTTCTTCAGCTGCGTTCCTCTTCCTTTTCATTCCTCACATCAAGAATCCAAGCCTGACACCGTCGTCGGTTAACTCAAACTCACAAAGAGACCATTCTCAGATCAGTTCAACTTCAAACAATAGCAGTTTGAACTCATCTTCTAATCGAGGTCGCTCGCTTTAGGGTTTTGCAGGGAGGAAGCAAGAAGGCCTCCTTGCATATTCATCATGAGGGCTAAGTGGAAGAAGAAGCATTGAAGAAGAAACGCCGAAATATGAGGCAAAAATCCAAGTAGAGAGATCGGAGATGCAAGTTCTGTTGCTGCTGCTGCTGCTGCTGCACTGTCGGGTAACCCTGGCAATCAGAGAGGCCAACTATTTTGCTTCTCTGTCCATGGTCAGGCTGTGGCCGACCTCGAGTAGGAGTTGGTCGTCTTTGAATATTAAGCTCCTAGAAGGATACAAATTAGAATGAGACAAGAAGTCATATGATAAGGGGAAAAAAATCATAACTCATGTTTGAATATTTGGGTTTCATAGGCATCTCACAGGTGGTATGGGATAAATCAATTTCAGTATTAACTCTCTTCCAACCACCAATATCACATTTTATTTTTGCTCCCTTTCGCCAAAGATCAAGATACAATGGTACCGACATCCTCCAATCCAACTCCAATGTACAAAGGATTACTTGGTACTTTAATTGATGGGTCTGCTCCATTTACAAGATCAGTCAAAACGCACACATTCGGAGCACTTTTGCACTTCCCCATGGCTGTCTTTTTTTCCTTATTCTTTCCCTAGCTTAGCTTAGCTTGATTGTTGAACTGTTGTTTTACAATTTTTTAGACAAATTTGCTTGTTCTGTTTTTTTACAATTTTTTTTTCTATCTTCATATCATGATACTTGGGCTTGCACTTGTTGTAATTCTTGTAGGGATCTATTTGCTTGGCCTTAGGCTATCCAATGAGGTCTTGGCCTTGGTTTCAAAACTAGATGCTTGTTCATCTTGTTTTCCTAGTTAAATTTACAAAACAGGTCGATAGACATTTCCTTTATACAGTTTTTATGTGATTTGAGTTTTATTTCTCATATTTCTTGATTTTCTTCAATTTTTATAATTTGGAACCGTAGGAACCAGACCGCTCCAAACGGTTCGAGTTAGGTTCGGTCCCAATGTTCAAAATTAGAAAATTCGGACCGGATCCGTTAAATTTAAACGGTTCGAGTTAGGTTCCTCAAAATTTGGAACCGATCCGGACCGTGCCCACCCCTATGCTTAATATGTTATTGACTTGTAGAAACTGAATTATTGCAACTTGCGGAAGATATTTCAACTATTACTCCGGCTAATCTAAATTGAGATATGTTTAAGCATTTAGTTTATTTATTATTCATTTTGGGTTGTTGTTTTTTATTATTTTTTTATTATTTTTTGTGAAGAAGGGTTGTTGTTTATTATTCATTTTGGGCAGGTACTATTCCACACCACCATATACACTGTCTCACATGACCATGTTACTTTTTTTTTTTCTTACTAACCCACACCACCCAAAAAAACAGTTTTTGAAAAAAACAGTAACATAAAAATAGGGTAAATTTCGACCAATTTAAACCCTCAATTGAGACTGATTCTCAAGCTCATAAAAACATGAAATTTTTAGTACTCTGAGTTATCTAATAAACACAATTTCAATCACTTGAAAATGTTTTAAAACGAGCAAGTTATGGTCATTTTACTAAATTCGCGCAAATTTGTCTCGCAATGAAAACGGGGTAGTGTTCCTAACTTTTTGCCTACTGATATGTTCGATTGAGACCAATTCTCAAGCTCATAAAAATTGTAGTACTCTGAGTTATCTAATAAACACAATTTGAGTCACTTACAAATGTTTGGAAATGAGAAAGTTATGGCCATTTTACTAAAGTCACGCAAATCTGTCCGGAAAAAAAACTTATTTAAACCCGTTCGCATTGGGCAATGTGAGGATTAGTCTCAACTTCGCCCAGACCTATGCGAATTTGAGACTCAAATTCGCCCAATGCGAATGGGTAAAAACAGACATTTTTCAAGACATATTTGCGTGACTTTAGTAAAATGGTCATAACTTTCTCATTTCAAATGATTCAAATTGTATTTATTAGATAACTCAGAGTACTACAATTTTCGTGTGTTGATGAGATTGAGAATCGATCTCGATCGAACATATAAGTTGGCCGAAAGTTAGGGTCACTACCTCATTTTCTTGCGAGACAGATTTGCGCGACTTTAGTAAAATGACAATAACTTGCTCATTTCAAAACATTTTCAGGTGATTAAAATTGTGTTTATTAGATAACTTAGAGTACTACAATTTTCATGTTTTGATGAGCTTGCGAATCGATCTTGATCGAGCATATAATTTGAACCAAAGTCAAGGATAATACCCTATTTTCAGAGACAAAGAGGGTGAAAAAGGTTGTGGGGTGGTGGTGCTTGATGGAGAAAAGAAAGAGAAAGGTGGCAGTGGCGGGGTGGTGGTGATGATGGCGGTGTCTGATGGAGAAGAGTGGGAAGGGGAGAAGAAAGGAAAAAAAGTAGATGAAGAGATGGGAGGAAAGAGAAAAACTTTAAATTTTGAATTTTTATTGGTAGTGTAGGAAATAAAATAAGTGGTGTAGAAGAGAAAAAATTAATATGGTGGTGTAAAACCGTCGCTACCTTTATTTTAAATATTTTTTTTCAATGACTGAGCATAGTTCTAGTTCACCCTATTTGTGTGGTCCATTCCAGTGGAGTGATTCTACCTGGCGAGGAAACCAGCGAGGGAAGGAGGATCCTCCATCCCCCTCGCGATGCGTGCAGGGGAGGGAAGGCATGCATCGCGAGGGGGATGGAGAGTCCTCCTTCCCTCCCTCGCTGGTTTCCTCGACAATTAGAATTTCCCATTCCAGTGACAGCATTCCAAGTTTTATTATCACTTTGGGTCTGTTGTTGATACTCCAACTATAATGAAAAAGCCAAGAGGAGCGCTGGTTCTGTGAAGAAGTTGCGTAAAGGCTCCTCATGATGTTGTCACTTTGTTTAGTTCATTTCCTTAACAAAGCTGTTTAGTGGTACTAATTAACTCTTGTATCACTACATTGATCCCTTGAATTTTGATCATTTTCACATTCATATTTTATTTTATTATTAATTTTGAGGAAAGAAGCGAGGAAAAGGGAGCGAGGGATGGATATTCCCTTCGAAATGTATGCCCTCGCTTATCTCGAGGGGGAGGGATGGCCTGCTCCTTCCCTCTCTCCCTAGAAGAGCGCTCCTGTTTCAATCAGTATTTGTCCTGTGATAATTTTTATGACACACTTATTAGAAGCACCTTATATCTTTTCCTCTTCCAATTGCACTTGACGCTTTTCGAATAAATGATTTTTCTATTATTTGACCTCTTTCTGTTTAGATTATTAATAGAAAAACATTTGTGCTAATACAATCCTTGTCCTTTTAATCTTTCTTTTTGTACACCTTGTCATTATTTGAGGAGGTTTTTTAGTGTAGGAGATCAACACTACAGAATATTTGTTAGGTGTGGTTTGCCTTAATGCAAAGTATATTGGCTGGGAAATCGGTTGGTTGTTTTGCCATTCCTAATTAAGAGTCTTATCATGTGGGATTTTGCGGGGTTTTCGAATAGGGTGACGTTTACTATAAAGGAGACATAACGACAAGGAACACTATACAACCTATGGAATTGAATGTGTACAAATTAAGCTTAAAGGAGGAGCATGGAGATGAGGGTATCAGACGGTCTTCTATTGAATAGTTTTGTATTTTCATATTTGTGTAAGGTGTTTTGTTTGGATTTGTAAGGTGTTTTATGTTTGGATTTAAGGTGTTTTTATTATAGATTTTATATACTTGGAATGTTGGATATTTTTTTTTGTTTATGTTGGAAAAAAAAAAAAACAAACAAAAAAACAAATATTGTTTGGATTTGAACAATAACATGGCTAAATGAGCTGAAAAAGCTAGCTTAAAATAATTGGGTTGAAAAAATTGGACTGGAAAAAATTTCGTTGAAAATTTGAGTTGGATCGAGGTCGGCCCAAAAATTCGATTAACCAAACCTTTGGTTAATTGGGGTTACCCGGCCCGGGCTCGGTCCTTAAATTTTGGGCTTCTCAATCTTTCGAGTTGATTCTCGGTTTGAGCTATATGAACTGGTTAATCGGACTTACCTATCCCTAATATAAACTAATGAGTGCCAAACCAAAAAAAAAAACCCTTTCCTACATCCAATTTGAATGAAAGAGTGGGTCATTCTATTGAGTTTGGGCCAACATGAAAAGTATCCTCATATAGCCGAGGGTTTCAATTAAGGACCCCAAAGTACTTGAGCATCCCCCCTCTTCAAGCTGCCAGGCCTAGAGCCATGTTGATGGGGGATCTTTCTGCGAGTGATTGAAAGCTACATCCACATTTGTCGTTAAAAATGAGAGAGGAGCCTTTGTGTCATCCAAATTTTTGCACAAGGGAACCTCTTCATTTCAAATGCATCCTTTGATCGACACATTGAGGGAGTACTTTGGTGGATCAACAAAAGTGATTGAAATCCAAATACGGGAACAACCCTTTTGAGTGTCTGGTCCTGACCTAATCTTTTTCTACTTTAAAATTAGATTTGGTGGATCAACAATCACAAATGACATCCCACTATGATTCATGAGGCTCGCATTGACTGCTATATATAGCACTTGACTGCTCCAACAATGAAGATATCAATTCAGACTCCAACACCTCAATTTCTTCTTATCATACTTCAGCGCTCTTTGATTGCATAAGAGTGAGTAAAGAATCCACGAAGGAAGGTATAAAAGTGTCATTCTTTGTAAATAGATCATCAATTTTTCGTTTGTGGATGAAGCAGAATAGCTATTCAACAGGCTTTGGTTTTGCTAAAGCCATCGGAATACGTGTGTGTATCTATCTTACAATTCAGATAGGATTTTTTACTGTTTTCTGTGAGAGTTTGTCCTACGTGACACCACTTATGTTTATGGCAACAACTTAAGTGAAAAATTTAAAATTTTTGAACTCCCCGACTCTGAACCTCCCATTCTCCCTCCCACTCTCTCAAACTCTCCCTCAAACTCTCTCAAACTCTTAATCTCAAACTCTCTCACACTCTCTCAAACTCTCCCTCATCCCGAACTCTCCACACTCCACCTCTCTGCTTCTCCAGAGCTGCGTGAAGGAGTCCATCTTCTCCTCTGCTGCGTGAAGGAGTCCACCTCTCTGCTTCACCATCTTCTCCTCTGCGTGTTTTGCTGCATGAAGTAGTACCTCTCTGCGTGTCTTGCTCTCTGTGTTTTTGATGGGGTAATCAACTCCAGTTCTTCTTCTTTTTTGAATTCCTCATTTTCTATTTAAAAGCTTTCTGTGAACAAACACTGCTAAATTCTAATAAAGCACAATATATGTTTGATGAAATTACTCTTTGAAATTGATGAAGTTGAGTGGGGTTGTCTGTGAACAAACACTGCTAAAAAAAAAAAAAAAAAAAACCTGTAATTCACTCTAAATGGAATAATGCTAAGAACAAACATTTTCGAATCACCTACGAATAGATAAAACTGACAAACTTTTATCAGATAAAACTAACAAATACAGTACTTACGGACGTTTACTATGTTGTAGTTGACAACTTCTATGAAGTATTTTCAACATGTTTTAAGGAAATCAAGAAATCCAATCAAAACTGAAACTTAAGGACATTTGGGGAGGAGAGAACCCTCACGAAGCTTTTAGATCATCAAGACCAAAACTAGCCTGCATAAAAAAAAAACTATACTACTGGTCATACATTGCTCAAGGAAGAACTGATAATGATATAGTGAACATTGTTTGCTCTCATACATATACATATTCTCATTACACTCATTCCCGTGGTTGAGAAATGAGGCATTTTTATTTATTGTTTGAGTTCTCTTTCTTTAAATAACCAGATGCTTATCCTTCCAAAATCAAGTTTTGCAAAAAGGTACTACTTATGTCAATTGTGTCATGTTATTGTTGTTACAGTGTGTTCCAATGATTTCATATGGGAACCACTTGTGCATTTGGATTTTGATCCTATTTCCTCCGAGGACCGGGGTTGGTGTGAAAGGCCCTTTTATAAGAAGGAGGTCATACAAACTGAAAATGACAGAGTGTAAAATGGAAATAGATCCAACTAAGTTTTATTCAGTGTTCTTTTATGTGTATGGTGGAAGAATTTTATAGATCCAACTTTTTAGGATATAATCTTAATAGTACTGTCATTATCCTTATCCCTGTAACCCCAGATGTGGAAGAGGTCACTGACCTAAAACCTATTAGTTTTGTGGCGAGTGCGTGCAAAATATAGCCAAAATGCATCCAGCTTATTAGGCTTAAAAGAGTTATTTCTAACTTCAATGAGCCAGAACAGGGGCCTTTTTTATAGACAAATCGTGATGGGCTCTAGCAAATGAAGTTGTAGTTGTAGATGAGGTGAAAAGGTCAGGAAGAAACGGAAGTATCTGAAAGTTGTAGTTGTAGATGAGGTGACAATTGTCAGGTGTCTTGATTATATTTTGCAAAATGGGGTTGGCCATTGGTGGAGAGAATGGATTAAGAAACATATTTCCTTTGTTGGTGCTGGTTAACGGGTCTCTAGCAGGTTTCTTTCACACCCCATAGGCTTAACAAGGAGACCTGGTGGATGGGCTTGAGAGGATGCAATTTTATTTGAAAATTATTTGGCGTGTGTCGAGTCTTTTAGAATTAGGGATAGCCGATAGGTGTTTATTGTTTTCCCCTCATTTGCAATTTGCAAACAATGCCTAGATTTAACTTGAGGTGGATAGGTTTCATTTTTTTGGTGTTTGTGATGTGCACAATAAGCAGGACTGACAACCATCTTCGGGTTTACGGTGGGTGTTCGTACTTCCTTTTAGGTGCTTTTAGCCTCTCTAAAGTGATTTGGGGTCTCTTTCTGGATAGATCTGCTATCTAGAAAAACAAGTACATGCTTAAGCGGCAGACTCACTGATAAAAAAATGCTCTTTGAAAATGTAAAGGTGTATTAGTTCCCATTGTTAATCTGTTTGTTTGTTAATCTGGCATTGTTAATTACCATTGTGAATTTGTTTGTTTGATTTGGTTGTTAATTTGATTTGTTTGATTTGGTTTTTACTTTTCATGTCTTAATGGTTGATACTATTTGTAGTTGATAATACCAGCTTTCAAAAAATCAAAACTTGAAGTATATAAGTGTCGTAGGCAGCATGCATGCTTGCTTGCAGGCGGGCAACATGCTTGCTTGCTTGCAGGCTTGCAACATGCTTACTTGCTTGTAGGCAGACAGGCAGCTTGCTTGCTTGCTTAGTGCTCCATTTTTTTTGTCAATAATAATCTGGCAAGTATAGCATTTTCATGTAGATGAATTTAATTGGGGATAACAATATTAATCTGGCATTGTTAATTACCATTGTGAATTGGTTTGTTTGATTTGGTTGTTAATCTTATTTGTTTGATTTGGTTGTTAATTTTCATGTCTGAATGGTTGATACTATTTGTAGTTGAAAATGTCATCTTTCAAAAAATCAAAACTTGAAGTATAAGAGTGTCGTAGGCAGGCAGCATGCTTGCTTGCTTGCAGGCAGGCAGGCAGCTTGCTTAGTGCTCCATTTTTTGTGTCAATAATAATTTGGCAAGTATAGCATTTTCATGTAAATGAAATTAATTGGGTATAGCAATATTAATCTGGCATTGTTAATTACCATTGTGAATTGGTTTGTTTGATTTGGTTGTTAATCTGATTTGTTTGATTTGGTTGTTAATTTTCATGTCTGAATGGTTGATACTATTTGTAGTTGACAATGCCATCTTTCGAAAAATCAAAACTTGAAGTATAGGAGTGTCGTAGGCAGCATGCATGCTTGCTTGCTTGCAGGCAGGCAGGCAGGCAACTTGCTTGCTTGCAGGCAGGCAGGCAGCTTGCAGGCACCATGCTTGCTTGCTTAGTGCTCCATTTTTGGTGTCAATAATAATCTGGCAAGTATAGCATTTTCATGTAGATGAAATTAATTGAGGATAGCAATATTAATCTGGCATTGTTAATTACCATTATGAATTGGTTTGTTTGATTTGGTTGTTAATCTGATTTGTTTGATTTGGTTGTTAATTTTCATGTTTGAATGGTTGATACTATTTGTAGTTGACAATGCCAGCTTTCGAAAAATCAAAACTTGAAGTATAGGAGTGTCGTAGGCAGCATGCTTGCTTGCTTGCTTGCAGGCAGGCAACGTGATTGCTTGCTTGCATGCAGGCAGACAGCTTGCTTGCTAAGGGCTCTATTTTTGGTGTCAATAATAATCTGGCAAGTATAGCATTTTCATTTAGATGAAATTAATTGGGGATAGCAATATTAATCTGGCATTGTTAATTACCATTATGAATTGGTTTGTTTGATTTGGTTGTTACTTTTCATGTCTTAATGGTTGATAGTATTTGTAGTTGAGAATGCCAGCTTTCGAAAAATCTAAACTTGAAGTATAGGAGTGTCGTAGGAGGATCTGTCAGTTGAAAGATATCGTGAAGAACAAAGCTTCAGTTTTTCCATCTTGCAGCTTCTAAGTGGAAGAATCAAGTAAGAAAAATCTAAGTGGAAGATCAAGTAATATAGAAACTCAAGTTACAGTAATACAAGTGGAGACTTAATGACTTGATTGTGTTTCAACATTCTACTTTTACCCTGCCCCTACAATTGTAGTTCATCTTTAGCAAAAATGAATTACGCAGTCATTCTGATGCTCTTTTGTTTGGAAACAGGTGGAGGCTTTGAAGTGTCTGTTTTCACTTGCAGACTTGGCAAGAATCTGGAGGAACGAAGGAGTCACTGAAGGTAACAAGTAACTCTATACTGCTTTCTTGACCCTAGCTTCAATGTGGATTCCTCTTCAATGTATTCTCTAATAAAAAATTCAGTTTTTCTTTAATGGTTTCCTCTGCTAACTTGCCTCCACTACTGGATGCACCATATTTGTTTGATGAAATTCCTATTTTTTAAGAGTGCTTAAAGGTTGGAGCTTTATGGTTTTTGAGTATTGGGGTTTGGTAGAGTAGCTTAAAGGTTGGAGCTTTATGGGTTTTGAGGTTTGTGCAGGACGTGTTTAGATGCTTAGTGTGTAATGGAAATTTGTGGTTGCTTTTGAAATGCAGTCTTGGTGTTTTCATTTTTAGCATAGTTAGAGCTCTGAATTTGTTGAAGCAAGGCATTTATGAAAATATTGGTTTATGTTTGTAGCCAAATTATGACATTTTCTATTGGTGCTACAATTTTCAACTTTGTTACCCCAACAATCTGGTTTTTGAACCCTGTCCTTCTGTGTACTCTTACAGACCGTCATAGTTTTTACAATTTCACCTGAGTACTTGCACTGTAAAGGAATCACACTTTTATGATTGTTCTTTGTCTTCTTGGCTTGCATTCACCCATTACCAAAACCCAGTGACTTAGGAGAAGTTTTGTTATATCATATCAAAGAATATAGGAGAAGTTGTCACTGAGTTGTATGAATATAGGAGAAGAATATAGGAGAAGTTGTCACTGAGTTGTATCATATCAAACACCATCTTCTAGGTGTAAGATTTCCTCTACAGTGACTTATAGGAGTTGTCAGTTGAATCACCCAAAATGTTATATGATGCATACCAGAAATATTGATAGAAAACCGAAATATCATTTCCCATGATTTCCTAAGCAAAAACCTCCATATCTGTGTAATGACGTTCAGTTTCTCTGTGTCAAACTGCCAAAGCACAATATTTCCAGATTGAACTCTGAATTAGCAAAGATAGTTTGAATGGTTACATGAAAGCTAGGAAATAGGGAGAATGCATTTTTGTCTGCTATTTTAAGTGTGTTGTAACATTGTGCTATAAATATTGTCTTCTGCTTTAAGTGTGTTGTAACATTGTGCTATAATTATAATAGCATTAGCATCTCATTACACTTCAGTTGTAATCCAATAACTCAAAGAACTTATAACAGTATTTTTACTTTAAGTGTGTTGTAAAATTGTGCTATAATTATAATAGCATTAGCATCTTATTGTCTGACTTTTATGTATCTAACTCATAGTTTGCTTTAAAATTAGTTGAAAATATGGCTTCTCACATATTAAGTTTTCTAAGTGAAGAGTCACAAAGAGATGTTAAGAAGGAAAGGTCCCATTTTTAGAGCTCTGAATCTCTTTGACCTTCTAAATCTAGGGCCTTATTTTATAAGGTTCTGACAATATTTATTGGCTTGGAATTTATGATGTCAATTAAACTAGGATTTTTGCTTCCTTACTTGCAGGCAGGCATGCATGCTTGCTTGCTTACAGGCAGGCAGAAAGCTTGCTTGCTTGATTGCAGGGAGCATGCTTGCTTGCTTAGTGCTCCATTTTAGGTTTATACTATTTGTAGTTGAGAATGCTTGCTTTCAAGATTATTAGTTGAGTCAAATTTTAGGTTGATACTATTTGTAGTTGCTATTTTTTTTTTCAACATTATTAGTTGAGTCAAATTTGCCTTCACAATCACATGTATGAATGGTTGATACTATTTGTAATTGAGAATGTCTGCTTTCGAAAAATCATAACTTCAAGAATAGGAGTGTCGTAGGCAGGATGCTTGCAGGCAGTCAGGCAGCTTGCTTGCTTGCAGGCAGTATGATTGCTTGCTTAGTGCTCCATGTAAGTCTTTCGAAATTTGCCTTTGAAGTAACATAGTTAATGCAATAAGTGTATTGATCATGAGATGATTTGATTGAATTTTTGGTTTTGGTTGTGAAATTGTGCTTATGATCTGACATGCATTTAGTTCTTTGAGTTTTAATGTGTTGGGGTTTGATCTTAGTTTGCAGTTTGTTCCAAGGTAGCTTGCTTGGTTTTGCATTGGTTAAGCATGCTTGCTTGCTTGCAGGCAGCATGCTTTTCTGAATATAAATGTCTTGCTAATTTTTTTTCAAGATTATTAGTTGAGTCAAATTTGCCTTCTTTGAAAAATCATAACTTGAAAATTTTGCCTTCTTTGAAAAATCATAACTTGCCTTGTTTGAAAAATCATAACTTGAAAAATCAAATTGTGCTTATGTATTAATGGTTGATACTATTTGTAGTTGAGAATGTCTGCTTTCGAAAAATCATAACTTGAAGAATAGGAGTGTCGTAGGCAGCATGCTTGCTTGCTTTCAGGCAGGCAGGCAGCTTGCTTGCTTTCAGGCAGGCAGGCAGCTCGCTTGCTTGCAGGCAGGCACCATCCTTGCTTGCTTAGTGCTCAATTTTAGGTGTCAATACTATTTGTACTTGAGAATGCTTGCTTTCAAGATTATTAGTTGAGTCAAATTTTAGGTTGATACTATTTGTAGTTGCTATTTTTTTTTCAAGATTATTGTAAGATAGATTTGTAGTTGAGAATGCCTGCTTTTGAAAAATCATAACTTGAAGAATAGGAGTGTCGTAGACAGGATGCTTGCTTGCTTAGTGCTCCATTTTAGGTTTATACTATTTGTAGTTGAGAATGTCTGCTTTCAAGATTATTAGTTGAGTCAAATTTTAGGTTGATACTATTTGTTGTTGCTATTTTTTTTTTCAAGATTATTAGTTCATGGTATTGATTGCCATTGTAATTTTTTATGACAGGTTTAGACAGGTTTCAATATTGAAAAATACAGAGGAAACTCTGTCGAAATTTTGATTTTTTAATTGCAAGATTATTATTGACCCCAAAAATGGAGCACTAAGCAAGCAAGCATGGTGCCTGCAAGCAAGCTGTCTGCCTACCTGCAAGCAAGCAAGTTGCATGCCTGCCTGCCTGGAAGCAAGCAATCATGCATGCTACCTACGACACTCCTATACTTCAAGTTTTGATTTTTCGAAAGATGACATTGTCAACTACAAATAGTATCAACCATTCAGACATGAAAATTAACAACCAAATCAAACAAATCAGATTAACAACCAAATCAAACAAACCAATTCACAATGGTAATTAACAATGCCAGATTAATATTGCTATACCCAATTAATTTCATTTACATGAAAATGCTATACTTGCCAAATTATTATTGACACAAAAAATGGAGCACTAAGCAAGCTGTCTGCCTGCCTGCAAGCAAGCATGATGTCTGCAGGCAAGTATGCATGCTGCCTACGACACTCTTATACTTCAAGTTTTGATTTTTCGAAAGATCGCATTTTCAACTACAAATAGTATCAACCATTTAGACATGAAAATTAACAACCAAATCAAACAAATAAGATTAACAACCAAATCAAACAAACCAATTCACAATGGTAATTAACAATGCCAGATTAATATTGTTATCCCCAATTAAATTCATCTACATGAAAATGCTATACTTGCCAGATTATTATTGACAAAAAAATGGAGCACTAAGCAAGCAAGCAAGCTGCCTGCTTGCAAGCAATCAAACAAGCATGTTGCCTGCATGCAAGCATGTTGCCCGCCTGCAAGCAAGCATGCATGTTGCCTACGACACTTATATACTTCAAGTTTTGATTTTTCGAAAGCTGGTATTCTCAACTACAAATAGTATCAACCATTAAGACATGAAAAGTAAAAACCAAATCAAACAAATCAGATTAACAACCAAATCAAACAAACAAATTCACAATGGTAATTAACAATGCCAGATTAACAAACAAACAGATTAACAATGGGAACTAATACACCTTTACATTTTCAAAGAGCATTTTTTTATCAGTGAGTCTGCCCCTTAAGCATGTACTTGTTTTTCTAGATAGCAGATCTATCCAGAAAGAGACCCCAAACCACTTTAGAGAGGCTAAAAGCACCTAAAAGGAAGTACGAACACCCACCGTAAACCCGAAGATGGTTGTCAGTCCTGCTTATTGTGCACATCACAAACACCAAAAAAATGAAACCTATCCACCTCAAGTTAAATCTAGGCATTGTTTGTAAATTGCAAATGAGGGGAAAAAAAAAAAAACACCTATCGGCTATCCCTAATTCTAAAAGACTCGACATGCGCCAAATAATTTTAAGATAATATTGCATCCACTCAAGCCCATCCACCAGGTCCCCTTGTTAAGCCTATGGGGTGTGAAAGAAACCTGCTAGAGACCCATTAACCAGCACCAATAAAGGAAATATGTTTCTTAATCCATTCTCTCCACCAATGGCCAACCCCATTTTGCAAAATATAATCAAGACACCTGACAATTGTCACCTCATCTACAACTACAACTTTCAGATACTTCCGTTTCTTCCTGACCTTTTCACCTCATCTACAACTACAACTTCATTTGCTAGAGCCCATCACGATTTGTCTATAAAAAAAGGCCCCTGTTCTGGCTCATTGAAGTTAGAAATCACTCTTTTAAGCCTAATAAGCTGGATGCATTTTGGCTATATTTTGCACGCACTCGCCACAAAACTAATAGGTTTTAGGTCAGTGACCACTTCCACATCTGGGGTTACAGGGATAAGGATAATGACAGTACTATTAAGATTATATCCTAAAAAGTTGGATCTATAAAATTCTTCCACCATACACATAAAAGAACACTGAATAAAACTTAGTTGGATCTATTTCCATTTTACACTCTGTCATTTTCAGTTTGTATGACCTCCTTCTTATAAAAGGGCCTTTCACACCAACCCCGGTCCTCGGAGGAAATAGGATCAAAATCCAAATGCACAAATGGTTCCCATATGAAATCATTGGAACACACTGTAACAGCAATAACATGACACAATTGACATAAGTAGTACCTTTTTGCAAAACTTGATTTTGGAAGGATAAGCATCTGGTTATTTAAAGAAAGAGAACTCAAACAATAAATAAAAATGCCTCATTTCTCAACCACGGGAATGAGTGTAATGAGAATATGTATATGTATGAGAGCAAAAAATGTTCACTATATCATTATCAGTTCTTCCTTGAGCAATGTATGGCCAGCAGTATAGTTTTTTTTTTTTATGCAGGCTAGTTTTGGTCTTGATGATCTAAAAGCTTCGTGAGGGTTCTCTCCTCCCCAAATGTCCTTAAGTTTCAGTTTTGATTGGATTTCTTGATTTCCTGAAAACATGTTGAAAATACTTCATAGAAGTTGTCAACTACAACATAGTAAACGTCCGTAAGTACTGTATTTGTTAGTTTTATCTGATAAAACTTTGTCAGTTTTATCTATTCGTAGGTGATTCGAAAATGTTTGTTCTTAGCATTATTCCATTTAGAGTGAATTATAGGTTTTTTTTTTTTTTTTAGCAGTGTTTGTTCACAGACAACCCCACTCAACTTCATCAATTTCAAAGAGTAATTTCATCAAACATATATTGTGCTTTATTAGAATTTAGCAGTGTTTGTTCACAGAAAGCTTTTAAATAGAAAATGAGGAATTCAAAAAAGAAGAAGAATTAGAGTTGATTACCCCATCAAAAACACAGAGAGCAAGACACGCAGAGAGGTACTACTTCATGCAGCAAAACACGCAGAGGAGAAGATGGTGAAGCAGAGAGGTGGACTCCTTCACGCAGCAAATCACGCAGAGAGGTGGACTCCTTCACGCAGCAGAGGAGAAGATGGACTCCTTCACGCAGCTCCTTCAGGCAGCAGAGGAGAAGATCCTTCACGCAGCAGAGGAGAAGATGGACTCCTTCACGCAGCTCCTTCACGCAGCAGAGGAGAATATGGAGAAGCAGAGAGGTGGAGAGTGGAGAGTTCGGGGATGAGGGAGAGTGTGAGAGAGTTTGAGATTAAGAGTTTGAGGGAGAGTTTGAGAGAGTGGGAGGGAGAATGGGAGGTTCAGAGTCGGGGAGTTCAAAAATTTTAAAATTTTCACTTAAGTTGTTGCCATAAACATAAGTGGTGCCACGTAGGACAAACTCTCACAGAAAACTGTTCATGAACAGTAAAAAACCTATCTGAATTGTAAGATAGATGATATCATGCAATGCAGCTTTAATATCTATAGCGTACTGGGTATCGTAGAGATTAATTTGGTGTTTTTTTTAAATGGGTTCAAAGAGATTCAATAGTCGTAAGATTCATGCAGCGTCTCTCAATCTCCAATAGTCTTAAAAACCCAATTGCAGTAGTCGTAAAAATCCAATTGCAATTGGAGATATTATGTGGTGTTCATGGCATTGATTGCCATTGTAATTTTTTATGACAGGCTCAGACAGGTTTCAATATTGAAAAATACAGAGGAAACTCTGTCGAAATTTTGATTTCTTAATTGTTCATAACATTGATTGTCATTATAGTCACTTATGTGAAGTATATTTTCTTATGACATGTTCAGATAAATTACTTTAGGGGAGCGTGTTAGAGAAGATGGGTCGATACTTGGGATGGAGTTTGATTCATTGCCACCTGCTGCTTTTGGTGCACCAATAGGTATGACACGACAATTTTCATATTTGAGTTGTTTTGCTTATTGATATCATGCAATGCAGCTTTAATATCTATATCTATAGCGTACTTGGTATCGTAGAGATTAAATTGGTGTTTTTTTTTTAAATGGGTTCAAAGAGATTCAATAGTCGTAAGATTCATGTAGCGACTCTCAATCTCCAATAGTCGTAAAAACCCAATTGAAATTGGAGATATTATGTGGTGTTCATGGCATTGATTGCCATTGTAATTTTTTATGACAGGTTCAGACAGGTTTCAATATTGAAAAATACAGAGAAAACTATGTCGAAATTTTGATTTTTTTATTGTTCATGACATTGATTGTCATTATAGTCACTTATGACATGTTCAGATAAATTACTTTATTTAAAAATGACATTTTTTTAGATATAATGATATTGTGTGCATGTCTCTTTCGACATAACCGTGAATGTAGGATGTAATCTGCAATAGTGCCAACGGCACGAGTATTACACTAGTGTATATATATATATAGAATTGGGACACAAAATTATCTTCTTCAAAATTTCGCTCATGTAGAAACAATGAAGGAACTTACGGAAAATTATTTAGTTATTTACTTTGGAATTCCCCTCAAGTGAGTCTTGTTGGGTGCAATCAGCCAGAAAGTGGACATGGATTACAAGAGTTGCCACACTCGAAAAGTGGATCTGCAAGGTTGTGCTCCTACAATTCGATTGGAGTTGCAATTGGCAAAGATACGAGGACTAACCTCAAAGCAGAGCTCAAGTAATGTCAGGGGAAAAAAATAAGACAATCTCCATGATTGATGATGAACGATACATACATTGTAAAAATACAATCATGAATTAGCAGCTTTAGCCCATGTGGCAAACTTCGTGTAAGTTTTTCAGTTCATGATATGAATTTAGCTTGGGAGGCTGCACTAATCCAAAGACAGCACACCATGGTCAAAATCAAAGTCAAGAGGCTAGATTAAAAACTAAACAAGCAGGCACACTTAGGTTACTTCAACCTTTGATAAAATCACAGCATGTACACGTATTGACACTAACAAGTGCATTAATCTGAAGACAACACACCGTGGTCAAAATCAAAGTCAAGAGGCTAGATTAAAAACTAAACTAGCAAGCACACCTAGGGTGTGTTTGGTTGCATAGAATCCTATGTCATGGAAATTCATGAGAGGACCTCTACATTTTAGGTTAAATTGATATATCACTCCACATCTACCATTTGACTACATTTTGATTTTGTGATCAATAGTGGGAATGAAAGTCCCATGAACATGAAAATCCCACTCCTTGGTCCCCCAAGACATGTGATTCTCATGTTCATGAGACTTTCATTCCCACCATTGATCACAAAATCAAATGGTGGATATGGAGTGATACATCAATTTAACTTAAAATGTAGGAGTCCCCTCATGAATTCCCATGGCATAGAATTCTATACAACCAAACACACCCCTAGTTTATTTCAACTTTTCATAAAATAACAGTATGTACATATATTGACACTCAAACAAGTGCAATCAATCCCAAGATAATACACCTTGGTCAAAATCAAAGAATATTACCAACTCAAAATGTCCATAACCCTACAGGACTCTTTGATTAAAACACGTATAGCAACGCCTGTAATACAACATGAAATATTGCAAGTTCCACACTAGCATATGTTACAACTCCTTCTACAGGCACCTGGAAGATCTTGGGTTCCCACCATATACTCTGGGTTCTTTGTGCATTCTCCAACAGCTGCCCACTGCCCACAGCTCTCATTCTCATCGTTGCAGCCACCACCAGCTCCTACGATCTTATCAAACGAGTCAACATGTATCCACTTCGTTGACGACCATTTCTCACCTTCAAGTACAGGACACCCTGCATGGAGACTAGTAGGGTCTGGAGTAGCACTGGGCAGAAGGCTGAAGAAGAGAAGGGCATCTCCTTTCCTTGGTTTTACTGGAGCAAATGTGTATGAAATGTCACCACGAAATTGCTAATAAAAAATAAAAAATAAAATTATTAAGTTATCGCATGCAATTAGAGCTCACCGGCAATTCCTTTCTTTGCACAGTCTGACAAATCATTGGTATCGGATGATTTATGTCGTGACGATTCCTGGTAAAGAATTAAGAGAATTGTCAACAAAAAAAAAGTGGAAAATAACAATAATAATGAGTTGCATGGATTATAATTTCTAGATACAATATGCTACATCTTTTTTTTTTCAGTACTTAGTACTTAATGGGACCCAATAGTAAGTGGATCAACTGCAAATGTCCGAGGAGGCCTGGAATCTTTCTCCTGGAAAAGATTCTAGCAAAAATTGCACTAAATGTGCAATTTTGAGCAGTGTGCTAGACTGTTAGATGGTCTCAGTTTTTAGCAGTGCACTTGACTGTCAGATGGTCACAATTTTGAGTACCTGTTTTGATTGTCTGGTTACCCTGATTGATTAGTGAACACGAAAAGCACGCAAGATTTCCCCCATAAAACTTATGAGGCATCTAACAAAAACGGAAAGTATTTTCAAGTTTCTATCAGGAAAAAAAAAGGAACGAACTCCACACAAGCTGTTCATAAACCTGGAATATTTTTAAAATCATCAACCTCTTCCATTAGGGTGAAAAACAAATAACTCGACTGAATGAACTAACCTCCGCATTGGGAAATACTGTTTCACCGCCTTTGGCAACATCACTGAGATACATAAGTACAGTGGCAATCCGGTGCCCACCTCTAGCAATGTTAACCTTGTCAACAAAGTAATCATAGTGCGGGTCATATTTTTGCCCATGTTCATATCTCAACACTTGCATATCTTCTCCATTTTCTGAAAATTGTAGTGACATATAATAGTTAGTGAACTTTACCTTGAACTATGATGCAAATCAACCATTCATCCCTAGTATAAGGAAACGAGAAAGGAAAACAAAGAGAACTATAGTCATGCCGATAGACACTCATTTGAATCATCAAGGACTCTGCTAATTATGTCAGTAATTTATAAATCTAGTCTCTACTTTCTATTCAATTTGCAATGTTTATGGTCTGGGTCTGACTTCTAAATTATCCCAAAATGGCAATGCGCACCAAGGTAACGTGATGCAGAGCGGACTGGATTTGCATAGATGATTTTGGTGGATCAAATTAGCCCTTCACAGGGGCGGATCTACTAAGGGGCGCCCCCTCAATTTTCAAAATATTTTTAATAGTATTTAGCATTACAAAAAAACCAATTATATAATGTTTAATGCAATATGATTATTATTTATTCAACTATTTTTATATGTTTTTATTGGTGCAATGGTTGGAAGTTTACAATTTTTAGCAAAAGACCCGAGTTCGATACTCTTTACTCACCTAAATTTTTTTTTTTTCAATGCAATTTTATTAATTATTGCAAACATAAAAAAAATCGTTTAGTTTAGTAAAAACTTATTTTCGGTCCTCTTGGAGCGAATGATTTTTTTTTTTTTTCAATGCAATTTTATTAATAATTTCAAACATAAAAAATTGTTTGGTTTAATAAAAACTTATTTTCGGTCCTCTTGGAGTGTATGATTTTTTTATGGCTATTGACAATTACTATTTCTGTCATTGTGATATACCCCTGCGTATTTGTTTTCAATGCAAATTTATACGTAATTAAACATGCATTAAAAAATGAAATGTTTGCTCACAAGTGGTATAAAACCTCAAAAATTTTTGAAATTAATATATAAAATATTAACTATATAAATCAATGAAAATATATACCATTAGCCAACTCATACAAAATTTGAGACTCACATAAACCATTGTTTTCTATTAAATTGTATTAAGATCTTATTATATTTTGCAAATTTCATATTTTTTAAACTTCAACTAGATACTTATCCTAATTATTTTGTGATTTTATTTATATATTCTAGTTATTAGGGTCATTTTCCCTTGCTAATATTATCGATATTGTGACCTTATTTTGGCTTAAAATTGGACTACACTGGATTCAATTTGGTATATGCAATGTATTTTTTATATTTTTTATTAGTTATTAGCTCAGGTTTGAAATTTTTTTTGCTTCGCCCTTGATAACTACTATTATCAACTAATAATTATGAAAATTTCTAGAGAGTCAGGCCCCTAGCGCCAGGGGAGGCTCTCCATTAATAGAGGATTCTCCAAATCAAACTCCATGGAGTGGTGTTCTTCAAGGCTTGTTAATGGAGGATTCTTTTTAAGAACTCAAGATCTAGATCTCCTCAAGAACTCAAGATATCCTAGATCCCCTTTATTTCTCCTAAAAACGTGCCAAAGAGCCTCCCCTGGCGCGTCTGGCTCTCTAGACGCGCTCAATAATTATTTGCCATTTCGCCCCCCCCTTAACTAAAATCCTGGCTCCGCCACTGGCCCTTCATCTTTAACATTTAAAGCAGGGAGGGTACTTTTCTTACCAGACTCCTTCCTTGCATTGGAAATTTGGAATATGATAAGAGAAGAATGGAGAGGAAGAAAGGAACAGACAAATAAACAATGGGAAGAACTAAGAGGGCATAATTCTGTGGAATACTTGGCTGTAAAATAAACAAGAGGCTTTCTAGTATGATTGTCGGGAAGCTTCGAAATGTCGACATTATCACAGTAATGTCAAAAAGATTGCTCTTTATTTATTTATTTATTTGTTTATCTAATGGCATAAACTCTAGCAGAAGCTCAGTCTTCTATCCCCTATTTGAATTAGCCTTCGGAAATTGTTTGAATTAGTCTTTGGGCATGGATTAAAATAAATAAAAAGGGTCAACGACTCTATATATATATAATAAAATAGTAGTGATGCCAACCTAAAAAACACTCTAAATTTTGTTCTTGTCTTTTCTTTTCTTGTGCCTGTTTTTCTAGTCTAGTAAGTTGCCATGGTTCATTGATCTTTTTTTTTTAAATTAAAAATTTTTTCTTAAATTTTTTATTTTTAATGAAGCTGAAGGAAGCATATGTCAGGGTGTGGCTCTTTGTGTGACTGTTGCTTGATGAAGACAATATGGGTAGTCTTGGAGGAATCAAAGGCACGCGAGAAAAAATTATAACGATGTTGATTGCATAAAATTATGGAAAGCACCGAAGTTTGGGGGCAAAAACAGAACGGACTAAGCATGCACCAACAAGCTTTTACATTTCTATTAGGCCCAGGGGACTATGCAGTCAGAAGATAGTTATTATGGTACTTATTTGATAGGCAATGATATGTTCCTTTGTGGAGTGAATTGCAAAATAACTACACACTGAGATATTTGGTGTGAACAAAGTTCAGTAGATGGTGCACCTTTTGGGAGGAACGTCCATGCTGCAATTTTGTCCTCTATCCCAGAAACAATAGAATCCTACAAAAGAAGAGATCAAAATGCACATTATGGAAATCATGTATCCAGATATGGAAGGGTTCATATTGCAATTCCAGAAAAACAAGTTCTCTTCTTTGGAAAGATATATATACAAATACAAAAGTGAAAATCATATACCATGATGTACACACTGCTGCTAATATATTATTACAAGCAAGGTGAAAATTTGAGTTTGAGGAGCTCCTAAGATAAACTGAAAATGCAGAAAATAAACACAGAACCAATACTTTGATGTTGAAAAAATAAACTATTTAGCAATTAACACAAATAACTAGGGGTGGGCACGGTCCGGGTTTGGGTTTATCCCCATCTTGGTCCCAATACAATGAAATGGGAACAGTACGGGTCGGGAAAGCCAATTTTTTTGGGCTGACCTGTTTGGTACCGAACTGTTTTCAACTGGGCCAACCTGGGTTGGGACCATGCCAACCCGATTATAAAAAAAACAGCCCAAGACCCCCCTCTCCCCTTTCCCCTTTCCCATCTAGCGAGTGGTATCAGCAAGATTTTGATCTTCTTCAAGATTTGCGATGCAAGATCTCGATCTTCTTCTGCAAGATCTTTCATTAAAAACTAAGCTCGATCTCGAGCTCTTATGGTGGCGAACACAATCACCACCACCTACGACCAAGAAGGTGGCGGAGGTGCTAAGAGGCGGCACGACCCTCTAAAGGTGAAACAATGGCGAACCACCACCGCCACTGAATCATCTACAAGTTCCAATCTTTCCCCCCAACAGACCATTGCAGAACCACCCGTCGCCCCACATTCTCCAATCCCCAGCATGACTAGGCCTCCCACAACTCTCCCGAGCCCAGACCCTCCACATGGCCTTCTTAGCCAACAAGCTCTTCGAAGTCTCTCCGAATGGATCCCTCTGGCTCTCCTCCTTCCGTGGCTCTCTCCCATCTTTCATCCCAATCTCAAGCCCTGACTCTAACCACAACCCCACTTGGTTAAGAGTCAAGACCACTTACGTTAACAGTAGTAGTGAGGGGTGGTGTGGTTCCATGCACAACATCACGATTGGGTGCTCTGAGTACCATCGACCTCACCTGCTCTTGCTTGCTTCCCTGTCCCAATCCTTGCTTGTTGATTGGTAGCACTTGGGATTAGTTCCTTCGACAGGCTGAACACCGACTTCCTCTTCGCTGCGGCGGTGGTGGGTTGTGGGGTGGTGGTGGACATCGTCGGTGTCGTTGCAGTCGCCATAGATGATTGTGAGAGAGAGAATGAGTGATTGAAAAAGAGAGTAAAAACCCTTGAAACAAAAGGAAGAACAACAGAGAAAAGAGACAACTATATGGCTCAATTCAAGTTGGGGCTTGGGATTGAAACAGTAATCGGGATGAACCAGAATGGTCCGATACTAAATATGTGGAAAACGGTACCCTCCCGGTTTGGACTGGTCTAGGATAGGGACTGGGATAAAAAATAAAAAAATAAAACCGATTGGTTCGAGACAAAACCGAGTTGGAACCATACTGAACCAGGTCAGACCGGTCGGGACCGGGATTTTTGCCCACCCCTACAAATAACATGGAAACCCTCACATCAACTGCAGAAGCTATCACGTCAAAATTAGTGAGATTGCCAATAGAACTACCCCTATGAGCACAAGATCTTCGCAGAGAGTAAATAGATAAATATAACGCCATTTACTTTCTAGCTAGAGTTACTCTATATGCACACCAATAGGTCATGGAGTGAGCAGCTCCGTTAAGAATGCAAAAACCGGATCTATCGAAATGGAGGCAATTTATGTAGTATGTAGACAGTGAAGCAGTAGGTGCTTTATTCCATGCTCTTATATCAGATTTTGGGTTCTAAAAGTGGAAGTATAGTTCGAAAGTACTCTAAATTTCTATGGTGATCAAGACTTCGCTAGCGTTAACAATGAGCATGTCATAGTCATTATGCTGGAACTAAACGTGATTCCCCTCTTCTCTCAACTATTCATTACACAAAACTGATCCTATTGTCCGCAGATCTTGAAATTAATCACTTGAGCTTATGAAAAGTCACCTCTTTAGTCGAATCATTAAAAGTAGAAACTGGACTAAATTTCTCATCAGGAAGGAATACTATGCCACACAAATAATAACTCAACCTTTGCCTTACTGATGAACATCCCCGAGCTAGTCCGAACTTCACTCAGCTTACTTTTCCCAGACTGATTATCGGCGACAGCAGATCTCTTCAGTTCCGATTTTGCCTACATCCCAACAAGACAAACAAATCAAATTCCATTGAAAAAAACCCACAAATTCATTCTTTAACTCCAATTCAGACCAACTCAAACAAAATGTAAACTCACAATACCTACAAATTCATTCTTTAACTCCAATTCAGACAAATTCAAACAAAATGTAAACTCACAATAGCTATCAAGTGATCACATTCTTCCTCCGTGAGAAACCCTTCATACACAAAAGCTCTGTATGTAGCAAATACAATCAACAAGGAACTTTTACTTAATGAAGATCCGAGAAATTGTAAACAAGATTTAAAGGTGTGAACTTTACCTTGGTTTCCATGAGATCTGCTTCACCTTTGACAGATTGATGAGCGAAGAAGGTGAAGAGGCGAGAGATTCATGGAGGAGAAGTGAGATCCAGAGCACAAATTTTATTGTTAATGGTGAAATCTTAACCCTAGATTTGACCATTTGATTTGATTCTAAGAGAGAGAGAGATTTTGAGCTGAAGTTGTTTGTGTTTTCAACAACTGAGACCGACGCGGCAGAGTGAAGAAGATTTCGTGTATTTTAAAGCGAAGAGATCTAAAATGAGCGACGTGGGCACAGGTTAAAGCTTAAAGACAACTACTGCACAACTGTTAAGACAGTTTGATTATGGCTTAAGCAAATTGTTAATCTCGAATCGACACCATTAGTACTACTATTTGTTGATATTTATCGAATTTTGTGTTGAAAGTTGAGCCAAATTTTCCAACTAGGATGAGTGATTAATATGAGAATGTTTACATGTAGATCGAGAACTCCATCAACCTCCAAAATCATGCAACTGTCACTCTTGTTGAAGAAATCTATTTCCTAGTATTTTCATACGAAAATGTTTGAAAATATGGTTTACGACAACCCAAGTTTGTAACTAGGGTGGGTGGTGTGCTCGGGGGACAATGATAGAATTCTCAAGCTGTAATGTATCTCAAGGACTTAGTTGTCTTCACTCGTCACCCTAATTGTAAAAACTTGGTTCTCTAAAAGTGTTCTATAGTGTACGTAAATTATCACATATTTCTATCCATTCTCTAATATTTGTTATTATCTTGATAATAGAGTTGACAAAAAAAAAAAAAAAAAAATGTGATGCAAGGCGATGATACACCAAACCGTCTTGTAATCTACTATGTACATGTGGCATGGTGACCTCGTCAATAGAGTGGAGTGTGCCTGAATGAGCACCCAATCCGATTCAGCCCAACAGACGGATAACCAAACCTAGATCACTCCAAGCCCACTGAGGCGAGTATCTGAGAGTTGGATCCAGACAACAATGTTGTATCTGGCCCATAAGTTACATGGTCAAACTCAGAACCCATAAGATCTAATAAGGCGAGTATCTAGGAGTTTGACCTAAGATAGGCAGACCAATGAGACGTTAACCCCTACTGGGGAAACACCATTTGCTCTAGCTTACGAAGTGGAGGCAATGATCCTAGTAGAGCTGAGAATGCCAACGTTCAGAACATAGGAGTTCAAGCCAATGACCCTTTATGCGTCGGACTAGACCTCCTCGAGGAAAAAAGAGATGAGGCTTCCACCAAGATAGTTGTCTACCAACAGAGAATGGCTCGGTACTACAATAAGAAGGTCAAGTCAGGGATTTTTGTCCGACCATAGAAAATGATGGTCAAACCCGACCAAAGTTTAGTCAGTTCATTAAGACCGACGAAGACAACTTCTGGTCCACTCTAACGGCTAGTCTGCCAAGAACGGACAAAAATGGCTTAGAAAGTGGAAGTCTAGTCAGAGCTCATGAAGCCTAACCAAGACAACTTGCCAGAGATCATTGTCTAACCACATACAATGACGGCCAAACTTGACCAAAGTTTAGTTAGTTCATTAAGACTGATAAAGAAAACTTTTGGTCACTCTACAGCCTAGTCCGCCAAGAGCGGATTAAGACGGCTTGAGGAATCAAAAATATGATTAACTTGGGAACTCAAATGATCCCTAGTCCGCCAAATTTATTTTTACTTCGCTACACAAAGTTTAGCAAATCTACAAGATAACTTCTGAATCATTTGTAGCACCATAACATTAACAACTCTTCTCCTAGCATCAATTAAATGAATTTAAAAACCCACCAAGAACCAGTACATGGAAATGAATATTTATGATTTCAGATGATTGAAAAAATTGAAGATTGAAAAAATTGAAGTACAAAAATGTGAACTTTTTCAAATAGTAATTATACATTTGCATTAGGAGCCAATGCAATTGGGTCATTTCATCATTCATATGCACAACTGGTACAATGGTCATTTGTAGCATTGTCACATTAACAACCCCTCCTCCTTGCATCAAGTAAATGAATTTAAAAACCCTCCGAGAATTAGTAAATGGAAATGAATGATGATTTCAGAAGATTGAAGAATAAGAAGAACCAGAATGCAAACTTTTCTAACTGGTATTTATACATTTGCATAGAGCCAAGGTTATTGGGTCATTTCAATGTTCATTCCGACAATTGGTACAAGGGTCATTTGTAGCACTGTAACAACAACAACCATTCTTTTAGCATCAAGTAAATAAATTTTAAAATCCTCTAAGAACTAGTACATGGAAATGAACAATGATTTCAGAAGATTGCAAAATACGAAGAACCAAAATGCAAAATTTTCTAACTAGAATATATACATTCGCTTAAAGAGTCAATGCCATTGGGTCATTTCATTGTTCATTCTCACAATTGGTACAAGGTTCACTTGTAGCACTGTAACATTAAAACCCCTCATCCTTGCATCAAGTAAATAAATTTTAAAACCCTTTAAGAACCAGTAGATGGAAATGAACGATAATTTCAAAATATTAAAGAAACCGAAATACCCGAATTCTTTTAATTGAATGGATATTTAACCAAAAATGTTAACATTTCCAACTAGCATTTATGTATTTGCATAGCCGCCGAAGCTATTTTGTCATTTCATCATTCATTCCACAACCTGTAAGAAGGTCGTTTTTAGCACTATAACATTAACAACCCACCTCCTAGCATCAAGTAAATGAATTTAAAAACCCTTAAAGAACCAATACATTGAAATGAACAATGATTTCAGAAAATTAAAGAATACGAAGAAACAAAATGCAAACATTTCTAACTAGTATTTATATAGTCGCAAAACGAGCCAATATTAATAGGTCATTTCATCGTTCATTCCCACAACTGGTATAGGGTCATTTGTAGCACTGCAACATTAACAACCCTCCTATTATCAAGTAAAAAAATTTTAAAACACTCCAATAACCTGTATATGGAAATGAATGATGATTTCAGAAGATTAAAGAAATCGAAATACCCGAATTCCTTTAATAGAATGGATATTTCACCAAGATGTTAACTTTTCCAAGTTGTATTTCTACATTAGCATAAGCCGCCAAAGCAAATGGGTCATTTCATCTTTCATCCCACAACCGATATAAAGGACATTTATAGCATTGTAACATTAACAACCCTTCATTTAGAATATGTAAATGAATTTAAAACCCTTCTAGAACCAACATATGGAAATAAACGATGATTTCAGAAGATTGAACAATATGAAGAACCAAAATGCAAACTTTTCTAACTAGTATTTATACATTCGCTTAAATAGCTAATGTTATTGGGTCATTTCTTCATTCATTCCCAAAACTGGTAAAAGGGTCAATTGTAACACTGTAACATTAACAACCACTACAACAATTACGACATTTTTCAAAAAACAATTCCTTGACAAAAATCAAAATTTTGTTGGAAAATATTTTTGACAAGGAAAAAAAAAATCGTTATTGGATTCTTGGAGGCATCCCCATAGCTAAAGGTTTTTACCAAGGATACCAATTAAAGTTGTCATAGGTAACGTTAACAATTACCAAGGAAATTATTTCCAATAAAAAAAGATTATATACCAAAACTATCATTCTCGGCTCTTATACGATCCAATCTACCTCCCAAACTCTAAGGAAAGTGGTAAGACCCCAATATGGAAATTCGTATATGATTTTATTTATTTTAGGCTCAACGAGAATCAAACTCCTGACCTATAGTAAAATCTATTGCAATATTTACCAGTGAGCTATTTAAATAATTATATTTTGTAAAACAACTTTATAGCTTATTAAATCAAATTACTCTTTTGCAATAAAAATCATTGTTACGTATATAATAGGGACCAATAAATAATATTTTGTCACTATAAATTATGACTAAATATTTTCACGACTATAAATTTTATGTGAAATATTTACCACTTTTAGCAACGAAATAAATTCACAATAACACCATTATAATTAGCAACAAAATAGTAATAGCATTTTATTGCTAGATATGTTATCGAAATTGGTTATATCCTCAATGAGATAAAATTAAATTGTTGTAAATAAGAAAACGAGCCTTAATAAGAAAAAAAGTTAATGAAAATTTTATTAATCTTTATCAACGAAAAAAATTGTTACATATAATATTATAATTAATAAATACAATATTATTTTATTGTTAATGAAATTTTATTTGACATAATATCATTGCTACTAATAAAAATTTTCAACGAACTAATATTTTTCCACTCTAAAGAAGTTTGGAGCTATAAATATAAATAAATTTCATGAAAAAAATTTCATTATAAGTAACCAAATAAATTTCTTTAATAACGTGATAATTAATTAAAGAAAATTTAGTTTTATTGTTGAAGAGACACGAACAATTGTTATAGTGCATTTACCAAGAAAATGTTTGTCAATAATATTAATCTTTATTAGCAATGAAACAATTTATTGTAAATGACGTCATAATTATCAAAAACTAAAATTTTGTTGACATAGAATTATTTTGTTGCTTAATAATGTTGGTGGAAAATTGGTTTTGGAAGGAATATTTTTCGCCGATTCTTTAACAAAGAAAAGTTGCCAGCAAAATAGACTTTGTTACAAAAACTGACAACTTTATAGCTTTTCCAATGAAATTTATTTTTGTTAGAAACAGTAACATGTTTACAAGGAAAATAAAATTTGTTAGTTAACACATTTCTTGTAGTGAGCATACAAATTTCTAACAAATAATGATTTGTAGCTATAAAATAGTTAGTGAGCTTTAATGAGAAACAAATTTTCATGAAAGTAAATATCACTTTTTACCTAGAAAACAATTTGTTACCAATAAGATACTAATTACCAACAAAATATTATTTCCTTGCTACAGAAATTTCATTAAAAAAAATATTGTTTCCAACAAAATAAAAAACGTTGCCAATAGTGTAACAATTTTCAACGAAATATTACTTTGTTGCTATAAATTAATAAACGAGCTTTAAAAAGAAAAAAATAACTAATGAAAAAATTATCAATCATTATCAACGAACCGAATAATTACCAATAATATGATTTTTCTCTAGGAAAACATATTTCTTTACTAAAGAGAGATGAATAAGTGTTAATATTTCGTTAACAAGAAAAGTAATTTGCTGTTAAAATTAGTCTTCTTTATCAACAAAATATTTCATTCCAAATGATGCCATAATTACTAAGGAACTAGTTTTTTGTGGCCATAAAAAATATTTCGTTGTTAAATAAATTTGAAGGGAATGCGTCCCGCCAACTATTTAACAAGGAAAGTTTTTTCACAAAATATATTTTGTTGAAAAAAAGTAACAAGTTTAATAGCTTTTTCAATGAAATTTTTTTCATTGACAATGATACCATATAAACAAGGAAATTGAACTTCGTAGAAAAATATTTGTTGGAACATGATAGATTTCTTGTAGTGAACCCTTCTCCTAGCATCAAATAAATGATTTTAAAAACCTTCTAAAAACTAGTACATGGAAATGAATGATGATTTCAAAAGATTGAAGAAACAGAAGTATGAAAATGTGAACTTTTCCAACTAGTAATTATAAATTCGCATAAGGAGCCAATGTTATTAGGTCATTTCATTGTTAATATCCACAGTTGGTACAAGGGTCATTTATAGCATAGTAACATTAACAACATCTCCTCCTAGATTCAAGTAAATAAATTTAAAACCCTCCGAGAATTAGTCTAAGGAAATGAATGACGATTTCAGAAGATTGAAGAATACGAAAAACCAAAATGCAAACTTTTTCAACTAGTATTTATACATTCGCATAAAGAGCCAATGTTATTGGGTCATTTCATCATTCATTCCTACAATTGGTACAAGGGTCATTTGTAACATTGTAACATAATAACTCTCTTCCTTGCATCAACTAAATAAATTTAACACCCTTAAAGAACATGTACATGGAAATGAACGATGATTTCAGAAGATTAAAGAATACGAAAAACCAAAATGCGAACTTTTCTAACTAGTTTTATACATTCGCATAAAGAACCAATGTTATTGGGTCATTCATCGTTCATTCCCACAACTAGTACAATGGTCATTTATAGCACTGTAAAATTAAAAAGCCTTATCCTAGCATCAAGTAATTGAACTTGTAAAACCCTCTAAGAACCATTACATGGAAATGAACGACAATTTCAGAAGATTGAGGAAATCGAAATACCAGAATTTCTTTAATAGAGTGGATATTTTGCAAAAATTTTAAGTTTTCTAACTAGTATTTTTACGTTCGCATTAGCCGCCGAAGCTATTGGGGTCATTTCATCGTTCATCCCACAACCGGAAATGGTCATTTATGGCACTGTAACATTAACAACCATCCTTTTATCATCAAGTAAATGAATTTAGAAATCCTCTAAGAACCAATACATGGAATTGAATGATGATGTCAGAAGATTAAACAATACGAAGAAACCAAAATGCGAATTTTTCTAATTATTATTTATACATTCGCATAAAAAGGCAATATTATTTTGTCGTTTAGTCGTTCATTCCCACAACTGGTACAATGGTCATTTGTAGCACTATAACATTAACAACCCTTCTCTTAGCATCAATTAAATGAATTTAGAACTCTCCAAGAACTAGTACACGAAAATGAACAATGATTTCAAAAGACAGAAGAATACGACGTACGAACATGTGGACATTTCCAACTAGTAATTATACATTCACATAAGAAGCCCATGTTATTGGGTCATTTCATCGTTCATATCGACAACTGGTACAATGGTCATTTGTTGCGCAGTAACATTAACAACCATCCTCCAAGCATCAACTAAATGACTTTTAAAACCTTCCAAGAACCGGTACATGGAAATGAACGATGATTTCAAAAGATTGATGAATGCAGAGAATCAAAATGCAAACTTTTCTAAATAGTATTTATGCGTTCGCATCACGAGCCCATGTTATTATGTCATTTCATAGTTGATTTCCACAACTTGTACAATGGTCAATTGTAGCACTGTAACATTAACATCCCTCTTCCTAGCATCAAATAAATGAATTTAAAAATCCTCTAAGAACCAGTACATGGGATTGAAAGATGATTTCAAAAGACAGAAAAATACGACGTACGAACATGTGAACATTTCCAACTAGTAATTATACATTCACATAAGAAGCCCATGTTATTGGGTCATTTCATCGTTCATATCGACAACTGGTACAAGGGTCATTTGTTGCGCTGTAACATTAACAACCATCCTCCAAGCATCAACTAAATGACTTTTAAAACCCTCCAAGAATTCGTAAAAGGAAATGAATGATAATTTAAGAAGATTGAAAAATCGAAATACCCGAATTCCATTATTAGAGTGGATATTAACCAAAATGTGAACTTTTCCAACTAGTATTTATACATTCGCATAAGCCGCCAAAGCTATAATTTCATTTCATCGTTCATCCTACAACCTGTTCAAAAGTCATTTTTAGCATTTAACATTAACAACCCACCTCCTACCATCAAGGAAATGAATTTAAAAACCCTCAAATACCAATACATAGAAATGAAAGATGATTTAAGAAGATTGAAGAATACGAAGAACCAAAATGCGAACTTTTCTAACTAGTATTCATACATTTGCATAAATAGCCAATGTTATTTGGCCATTTCATCGTTTATTCCCACAACTGGTACAAGGGTCACTTGTAGCATTGTAACATTAACAACCCTTCTCCTAGCATAGAGACATGAATTTAAAAACCCTTCAAGAAACAGTACATGAAAATGAAAGATGATTTAAGAAGATTGAAGAATACGAAGAATCAAACTGCAAACTTTTCTAACTAGTATTTATATATTTGCATAAAGAGCCAATGTTATTGGTGCATTTCATCGTTCATTCCCACAACTAGTACAAGGGTCATTTGTAACATTGTAACATTAACAACCCTACTCCTAGCATCAATTAAATTAATTTTAAAACCTTCCAAAAACAAGTTCATGGAAATGAATGAGGATTTCAGAAGATTGAAGAATACGAAGTAAGAAAAATGTAAACTTTTCCAACTAGTAATTATACATTCGCATAAGGAGCCAAAGTTATTGGATCGTTTCACTATTCATTTCCACAACTGGTACTATGGTCATTTGTATGACTGTAACATTAAAAACCTTCCTTTTGGCATCAAGTAAATGAATTTTAAAACCCTCCAAGATCCGACCCAAGTGTCAGCCCAACACTGATCCGGCCCAAACGGTTCTAAGCCCGCCTAATGCATTCCGCCAAATGGACTCAAACTCTCACAGCTTGCTTAGTCCATATGTCTCAAAACTATCCTCAATACCCGTAAGTCCTGTTAAGGCAAGTATCTCGAGGATCAGCTTTGGACATGCAATTACAGAAGATCTCCGCTTCCAACTAGGAAGTAAATACTGGAACACATGTCACACAGGGAAACTTCCTCTTACGGATTACCCTAAGATTGGGAACTATCTCCTGCGTATCTAGGAGCACATGACTAACATTGAAATTCTCTTCTACAACACAACTCCTAATTATAGAAGGATTTCCACGAAGATTTCCTTCTTAAACTACGCCATCGATGGCCTGGTCGAACCAGGACTCCCACACTATAAATAAGACATGATGTTGGTAAGCTAAGGTACGCTACTTTACAACATTACATTTTCCTCAGATCCCTGTTTGACTTTAACATCGAAGGTGTCATCGACCACCACAATGGTGGTTTGTGGCTTTCATTCATTCCTTGTGCAGGTCAGCAGGACTAGGTCAAAGCAGGGAGCGAAAAATGATTGCATCAATTTGGCGTTGTTCGTGGGGACGAAAAAGTTCCTAACCTTTCACTAGCATCATTTCCATTCGAAATACGGAGAGATGGTGACCACTAGATCACACAACAATGGAAAACAAGGGGACACATCAAATGCTCTGACCGGTACTATACCCCTGCTCTCTGTGGTGCCGGTTATGCATGTGCAATAGACTCACGCCCCTGCGCCAGCAACAACAACGACAGACCCCAGGATAGATATGTTGTCATCTCAAATACAACAAATCGCCAAAACAGTAGAGGCTTGCGCTCGACAAAACCGTCCATCCGCTAACGGAGATCATGAGCAGCACAAACCCTTGCCTCCCAAGGACGATAGAGAGCATGCAGAGGAAAGTCAGGCCCCTGCTAGTTAACATGGAACCAACTGCCAGGGCAGAGAGGCTCGACCCTCAGAACCCTCTCTGCAGAATGGCACACGACCAGATGTGCTATATCATCTCTCAGTCCCATCTTTCGTGGACCGTATTATGAACGAGGCCATTCCAAAGAAGTTCACACCTCCGAAGCTCGACTTCTACGACGGGACCACCGACCCATTCGACCACCTGCGCCATTACCAGCATGTAATGGCCCTCAAGGAAGGATCTGAATCGGTGATGTGCCAAACTTTTCCTACTAGCTTGAAGAAGATAACACTAACGTGGTTCCACAACCTCCTGCCGAGGTTGATCGATTCCTTCATGACGTTGGCAAAAAAAATCCTGACACGTTTAGTTGGAAGTCAACATTTTTAAAAAGGCCCACACTACATACTCACTCTGAAACATAGATCCCATGAGATGCTCAGAGAGTATGTCACGCGCTTTAACAACGAGCTGACACTCATTGACGGATGCAGCGATGACACAACCATGACAGCTTTTACCGCGGGCCTAAAAGAAGGAAAGCTCTACGAAGACCTCACCTTGGAACCCCCTTTAGACATGACGAAACTCCTCAAGAGCACCCAAAAGTACATTACCTTAGAGGAGTTGAGGACCGTTAAACGAGAAATCGAATTTGAGAATAAACCCTCCGCTCTTAAGGACGGGAAAGAAGGAAAGAGACGCGATGATGAAGAAAGGAGCAAGAGGAAGCGTAATGACAACAAGTCAGACCTTGGCTGGGCTAGGCTAGAAAAAACATCCAACTACGTTGGATCCAGAGCCATGACACCCCTCAATTCTAGCCCGTCGGACGTACTGAACTCCATGAAAAACTGGGAAGATCTGAAGTGACCCCTTCCTTGCATAAAACAACAAGTACCGCTCGTACCACAAGGAGGGCGGCCATGATACCAATGATTGCAAGAGTCTGAGGTATGAGATTGAGTATTGATTCTGCAGGGGCAAGCTAAAAGAATTTCTGAATTCTGAAAAACAATCGAAGCGATCCAGGGACTGGTGGGAGTTAGTCAAAGAAATAGAGAATGAGACCCCGGGCATAATCTATGTCTTTCATGGAGTCGGATCGAATGAAGACCAGTCGCACATGTTCCACAAGCGAATTCTACTAGAAATGCGGACATAACCTGTGGATGAGGACAAACGCATTTGCTACTTGAGGGTTCAAATCCCCATTCCCACCTTGACCTTTACGGACAAGGACCTCAAAGGAGTTCGAGCGCCGCACAATGACGCCCTAATCATCTCGGTCTCTATTGCAAGGTGGGAAGTTAAGGGAGCCTTGGTGGACATAGGGAGCTCGCTCAATGTCCTGTTCTACAACGTGTTCAGCAATATGGACCTCAAGGAGGAGAACTTGACACCTTCAGACTACCCGCTGATTGGATTCAGCGGAAAGAAATGCTTCCCGATTGGGAATAAAAGGTTAGCAGTAGTGGCAGGAGAACCACAACTGAGAAAAGTCCAGTTTCTGGACTTCATGGTAGTAGACGCACTGTCTACCTACAACCTTATCTTGGGAAAACCATGGCTCCACCTAATGGAGGCAGTAGTCTCTACCATTCACCAGTGCGTTAAGTACACTGCTAACCACTCTGAATGAACAATACATGGAGACCAACCTACGACACGAGGCTGCCATTTTGCTACACTGAAGCAAATAGAATGTTCTCATATCCAACCAGATCCCACAGTGCACTATGAAGCAGAGCCGGGCCTAGTGACTGCAACCGCATCACTCCACTCGCTTGAGATCCAAAAAGCAGTTGCTCGTTTCAGAGAGATAGGATAGTCAAGCGGTACATGAGCAATCCGTACTTCAACCCAGCAGAATGGATTGATTAACGCAAGCATGAGCACAATCCCTGACATTCCGTCGGCGCAGATATTAACTCCCCCACAAGGCTTACTCTTCAGTAGCCTATGTGACATCAGCAAGGTTCAACAATCCGTTGAAGCACAACGATCCACAAGAGCCATACAAATTCACTTCAGAGCCAGGATCAATTTCTTTCTGCCAACAGTTAGTCTATTTCAGTTGCTTATTGCCCTTTCCATGGCCAATGTAGAGTTTTAGTTCTTAAAAACTTATGTGATTTGTGAACATTCAAGAAATAAAGAAAAGAATTATGTGAACACACTCTATTGATTACTAGAAAGAGGTAACAACGGGCGCCCAGAGACATGATACAAAAGACTACATACTACAAATATTTAAATCTGATGCTACATGGAGTAAGGACTCGCTTAAACAGTCCAACGTCAAAGAGAGCAAAGGTGCCAAAAGTAGGCAACGCGAACTCTACGATGCACACCATCTACAAATAACAGCACGGCTCTTGCGGATGCAACCCTCAAATATGGTCTGAAGTGGTACAAAATTGGCAACAGGGGAACACTGCTCTTCAACATGGCCGCCGAAAACCCCAAATTTGTAGCTTGATGCGCATGAGTGTAGATGATTTGGAAGGTGGGATCCTAGTCAGTCCCAAAATTATTTCGGCAGCTTGCCATGGGGCTACTATTTTTCAGCCTGGTTGTCAAACCCCTTCTTCTCGAACTTGTAGCCCCCATTGCGCGAGTATAGATGGTTCGAAAGGTGGGTGACAAGTCAGCCTCTGATTGATGTCGACGGCTCGTAATGGGACCACTGCTCTTCAGCATGGCCGCCAAATCTTTATTCCCCAAATCTGTAGTCCACTATTTTCAGACATAGATGGTTCAAAAGGTGGGAGCCCTAAGCAGCTCACCACGCGATCACCACTATCTTTTGAAGCAATGACCACATAGAAAAATCACAACTCAGTCAGTGTCCTCACGAGCTGGCATTCTATTATCAGCAAAGGTCACTCATGCCAACAAATAAATTGTCCAGCCAACACGCGGATGGGTGCTACATAGAATGCCAATCCGAGCTTACGACGCCTGGCTGGGTACAAATGCTCTGACGTGTATACTCGGCTTACACAACTCGCTTATAACGGTGGCTGCAGCCGACAAATCAGACAACTTATTTTAAGGACGAGATACAACCTGGGTAACGCAACCCACAACTATATTGTCCGCGAAATGCCCAGTGTTTGACATGACTACACTACACCAAAAGGCCTGTTTAGCTACGGGGAGGTGGCCACGGCTCTAAGCCGTTGGTTTATTTGCCACGGCTAAAAACCGTGGCTACAATGGCCAACGGTCTAAAACCGTGGCTAAAAAATAAAAATCGTGGAAAAGGCCCATGGTTTTAGACCGTTGGCCATGGTTTTAGACCGTTGGCCAATATAGCCACGGTTTTTGACCGTAGCTATATTTTCCAACGTTCTAAAACCGTTGCTAAAAAACATCAAAATCGTTGAAGAACTCGAGTGAATTTCACGCGGGCGAAAGAAATTTTGCGGTCTGGCGAAAACATTTGGCGCTCCCGCCTCCATTTTGGCTCTCCCACCTCCATTTTGGCTCATTTCCATTTTCATTTAAGAGGTTTAGGGTTTTGTAAGAAAATCATTTTGGCCGAAAAGCTCGAGGGGTGAATCGAAATCACAGATCTGTTTTTGTGTTGATTGCGGTGAAATCAGAAATCAGAGAAATCTCTAGCCATCGACCTCGACCTTGCGGTGAGAAATGGTTTTGTAAGAAAATCGCATATACGTTTTTGGCTCAAAAGCTCGAGGGGAGAATCGAAATCACTGATTTTGTTTTGTTGTTGATTGCAGAGAAATAAAAAATCAGAGAAATCGATCAAAAACTATAGCATCGTGCTGACTTGCGACGTCGACCTCGAGCTGTGGTTCGACCTCGTGCTGAGTTTTGAACTCGATCTCGACCAGAGGTAATACCCATTTGCAATATCAATTGTTCTGTTACATTTAGGTTTATGATGAATGTTTGGTCCATTTTCACTAATAAATGGGGAAATTGTGAATGACTTCAAACAAGGTTCTTCAAATCCCTGCTCATTTAAAAAATAAAAAAAATAAAAAAATTTGTGGTTCCAATGGAACATCTAATGGTATTGTACCAATGCTACGTGTCTTCAATGACACTGCTCGTTATGTTGATCAAGGGGGAGGCAAGATGAAAGGTAATGTGGTGCTTTTCTTTGTTTTTGATATGTAGTAAAATTCAGTTTGTTTGCAATGTTTGCCTTATTAGCTCTTGTTTTGTTCATGATATGTTTAGGTGAATTTGCTGTGTATTTGGAGCCATGGCATGCAGATATCTGTGAGTTTTTAGATCTTAGGAAGAATCATGGAAAGGTAAGATTTGTTGTGTTTGGAATTAGTTCTTTTTTTTTTTTTTAATATATTTTTGGTTATTTTTTGTTCTAGTTTAATCTTTCACTTGAGTCACCACTCTAATGCACATTATCATTGTTTTTGACCCAAGGCTTAATTTGTTTTATGTTCAGATGTTCTCCCAAGAAATGTTTTGTTTATTCTGTAAGAAATGGTGCCGTCAATCTAGTTCAGTTGAGGTTATTTACCTTTTCTCACTGTTGTGAACAAATGTATGACAAATTTTACTTTGGGAATTATTTGTTACCAATGGGTTTTTGTATTTTTCCCCTTTAATCTAATAGAGGTCTGAAGTTTCTGAATGCATGTGTTTTTCCAAGATGCTCAAAACTCTAGGCACATTTTTCACTTGATATTGTTTCTATTAAAAGAATGCTCAGTTTAAAATGTGGTCTCTAGCTGAGAGGCTCTCTTCTAGTACAAAATCCAGTATAAGCTCAATTGACCCATATGCGAATAGGAAGGAGTAAGTAACAAGGATGTCGGCTTGTGTGTCAGTAAGAGAAGTAAATGATGGGAAGTTGTTTGAACATTGGGTCAGATACCTCACTGCTAAAAGTATTTTCAAGTGTTTTTTAATGTTTACATAGCCAACTTCGCGAAAAGCTTATTTGAGGAACCTTAGGAACTCTATGGAACCCTTGCTACCTCCATTTTTTTGCCAGATTTTCAAGTACCTAAGTAATATAGATGTTGAGGATAGCAGTTAACTCTGCTGTGAGTTACCTTGCATTATTGTCAGAGAGTCCATTTGTTTGCCATTGTCTGTTGCCAACATTGTTCTTCTGTAATTGATGTTATCAGGAAACATTGTCTCCAGCTGTGTGTTTGCAGCTCCAGCGTAAGTCCATCTTCCTATCTTTTGCCTAACTGCATTTTTTTTTGTCCATGTACAAATTAGCTGAGGTTGTGGGTGCTGATCACCATTATTTTCATCTCGTGCTCAAATTTAAAGTTTGGTCCTTATAACAGTGACCGTACAAAACTGAGTTGCATCTGTTTTGTTGTCTCTCTAAACAAAATGTCACTGTACATTACTGATGCTTTCTCATGGCTGTATGACATTTGAAACCTAAGCCAAGTCATGCATATAACAATTTCCTATAAGATTTTTCTACTTTAATTGTGCTGAAAAGTGTATATAGGAAATGGAAAATGTCCATGGAAGGACCTATTTTTGGGTGTTTTGGCTGTTTTTTTTTTCTACTCAGGTTGTTTTGGCAGTTTTTTTTTTTCCTAATAAATTCCTTTCAATTCTATTGATATGAGAAACAAAATACAGATGATGCATATTGTTGTTCCTACTCTTCTTAATTTATTCAAATAATAAATTTTGCTTCACTTTGAAAATAATCTTTTGATGTTATTGGTTTTTGCAGGAAAAATGGCTTCCAACTTTAAGAAATCTTGTTTCTCATATCAATGACACTTTCAGTCACAACTTCCAAGAGATGGATGATGCTAAACACTGAAAATTGGTAGTGTTTTGAATCTTTATCTCCATGTCAACTTGGCAATGTTTTGGCTTCACCTTTTCTTATTCCTTTGATAATCAAATCAGTTTGACTTGTATTTTACAGGTGTTGGAAAGTCATGCCTTCTTCTGCAGTTCACTGATAAACGCTTTCAGCCCGTTCATGACTCAACTATTGGTGTTGAATTTGGAGCAAGGATGGTAACAATTGATAACAAACCAATAAAGCTGCAAATATGGGATAAAGTATGTCCACCTCTTCCTATTGTCATTATTATTTTTATCCTTCAATTCTGTGCAGGAAATGGTTGAACAAAATTGGTTTGGCCTATTGTACTTATATTGAGACTATTGTTATGGCTAAGTCACTAGACTTAAAACACGTCTGGTGAAATTAATCAAAGTTTTAGGTTTTAAAGCATACATACAAAAAATGAAGTGTCGCATGGAGTTCTTGCAGGGTTTACTAATATGTCCTACAATTAAGTTTTGGTTGGTGCCAGTTTAACATGTTATTTTACTCTTTGTGGTAGTTAAAATGATGGGTTTGAAATGATAAGGGATAATAGGAGGAGGTGAACTTACCTCTTTGTAACAGAGATACAGGAATAATAAAATGATGGAGTTGAAATGATACAATATGTAATTTGTTCAATTTTCTAAATAGTTCATCTGGGTATCTGTGGGTCATGGAATGGATAACATGCTATGTGCGCTTCACAGTAGTATAAATATCTTTTGTTGCAGAATTTGATTGTGCTGCATTAAACCCTGAAATACTATAAACTTGCTTATCTTTCATTGTGGGATCTTTTACCATTTTGTTTTTTTAATGTCTGAAGTACCTTTGCACTATCAGGCTGGTCAAGAATCCTTCAGATCAATTACAAGGTCATACTACAGAGGAGCAGCCGGTGCTTTGTTAGTGTGTGATATTACCAGGTACTAGATGTACACAAATCAATACATCAAGACCACGTGTGTGTTAACCAAGTTCTTGACTTATTCCTTTTCTTTTCATAATTATGTAAACCAAAAACAAGTAAGCATAATGTAAGTATCAGTGGTTGTATGAAAAATTGCTCAAAAAAGAAATTGCAGTCTTGTAATCTTTGCAATTGGAATCTGTTGCATATTGAAGCTTTGAGTAAATTAAGTAGGTCTTTGGTTGAATTTCAGCTGTTGATAGCATTTCTAATAACCGGCTTCTGATGGTTCTTTTTACTCAGGAGGATCTGGATTTCTCAGAGTCATATGGATATTTTCAATTCCCATCTGATTATTTGTTGGGTTGTTTATCAATAGTGACGTTGAAATTATCAGGTTCTACGTTAATATTTTCTAGTACTTTCACTGGTCTAGGATCCCTTAAGACTCTTGTTCTTACAAATGGTTTAATCAATTAGAAAACCATCCAAACTGTCCTGGATAATTGTCTATGTCTTGAGGTTTTGGAATTATATAAGTGTCAGGGCCTATTTAATCTGAATGTTTATGCTCAGGGCCTATTTAATCTTTGTTTGAGATATGGGGGTGTTCTTAGATTGTGGAAGTTCAAGGCTTAGAGTTGGGAATCTTTTATACGCTTCTCTTGTGCTATTGTGTGGAGTCCATGGATGAATAGAAGCAACACAATCTTAGAATGATATGTTGTAGAATTTTGTGTTTTTCAGAAAAGTCTTGATTGCCTCTTTAAATTGAAGAACTTAATATTGTCGTCGCTGAACCTATACATGTTGTGGTCGTCCTTAATGTGTGCTATATAAATTACTGTATCGGGGATATGATCTGATTTACTTCTGAATCCATTGACAGTGTTGTTGGATAGCATCTGACCCATTTATATCCAGATGGATTCTATCAGACAATCATCCATTTAGAAACATAGGTTCCCCTGCTCTCTTTAATTTCTTCTATTTTATCAAGAAAAAGTAATATCTCTATTAATGGCAATGATTATGTATCAACAAACAATGCTCTCTCTATGTCATGATTATGATTCATAACATGTTCTTTCACTTTTAGGTTTCTGTTCTGGCAGATGATGTCTTGAAGAATGTTGAGTATGATGCTTTGAGGATTGTTTTTAACAAGTTCCAGTCAGTTGTAGCGTTCATACCAACAATGGCAACTGTTTTATCTCCGGAGGTATTTTTCCTTAGTGGTACTTTTAGCATGGATTTGTCTGTACATTGTCATTATCTGATGCTTGCTTGATGTAGATTATCGAGAGAAGCTGAAACTAGTGGAAAGCTTGGTGAGTTGGATTCATATGAGATAGAGGGCGGTGAGACAAAAGCAGAGATTCTTCAGAACTTAGCTGAGTTTCAATTTTCTTGTGTAAGTTTTTACCTTGTTAAAGCTAAGGCTTTGATTTTATTTCCTTTCATTGTTTACTACTTATCTCCTTATCTTTGGCTTTGAAGAAACGAGCATGTGCAAGAATTTCATGTATGACCATTTTCTTTTGTTTATCTTATTCAAGTCTGAGGGTGACCATCAACCCTGATTGTGGAACATACCTGCTAAAGAAGTTCAAAATGGCCATCAACTTTACCTTTGATGCAGCAATATGAAGTATTGAAGTTCTTAGATATTTCATAAACATATTCATTGATTTGTGAGATTGGATGCAGGTTATGTTCAATGCTGTCCTAGAGAGCGCATGTAGTGAGCAAGGGGCAAGGATGTCTGCCATGGATAGCTCCAGCAGAAATGCTGGAGAAATGCTTGATCGGCTCACCCTTACTTATAACAGGTTCTTCTTCTTTTTAATGTATTATTTCTGGTTCGTATTATTAGTTCCCAAACTGATGATTACTTTGTTTTGATTCTTGCAATAGAACCCGTCAAGCATCTAACACCACCTTATATTCATTTTATATTCATTTCAGTGTGGAAGAAGTGCAGCAATGAAGCTGGGGGGTGCTGTAAAGCTTGAACAGAACAGAAGGCAGAGTACCCAAAAGTAGCAAAGAATCTCTAATGGGTATCTTTCTCTTTTTAACTTTCTTAGTTTCTGCTTTCTCTATTTCAGAGCTATAACTCACTCTCAGCTCCGATTTTAGGGTTCTTCTTTCTTACTTAGTACTGCCTCCCTGTGTGGTTATTTGATCCCCTGAACTGAACTCAGTGTCCTTTTGTTGATTCTTCACTTTTTAATACTTCATTTATGTTTGTGATTCTGAGGTACTTGGTTTGGGTTCTGGGGTGATCATTTAAGGGAAGATCTTATGTACCCACATTGAACTTTGGTTGTGTTTGAGCGCAGTTTTTGTTGTTCTTTTTGGGCTTTGATTTGTTTGTCCAAGATATATTCATGTTGAGACAGTTACGACTGTAATATAGTAAGAATATCCAGGAGTTAGACTGCCTAATACACTTGATGAGTGATTTGTCATTAATTTGTGCATGTATCTCCATATGACGTTTCTGTCATTACATAGTTGCTTGCATGGGAAATTTAACTGAAGTGAATTGATGGTTCTGTTGAGTAGAATATTCTTCTATCAACTGCCGACAGCGACGCTGTGATAAAAATTGCCGACTTTGGTCTTGCAAGGTAATAAGGCTAAATGGTTTAACTCTCCTATTGAATTAAGCTTTATCCTTCTGCAACTTACAATTCCTTTTTGTTGCAAATAGAAGTATATGTCCTGGTAGCTATGCAGAAACAGTTTGTGGTTCTCCCATGTACATGGCTCCTGAAATCCTGCAATTTCATAGATACGATGAAAAGGTAATGAAGTTGAACTTGAGATTCACCCCTCAAGATTTTTGGTCTATACTAGGTGAGCCTGTGTACCAGTAGAACTCTAAAAATTTATTATTCAGTGTATTTCCTTATAGAGACCTATTTGCTGTTTGTTTATTCAGCACTAACATTTACTGTTTTCTGTAGTTTTGAATTCAGCACGATTAGAAGCGGAAAATTCAGCAAAACTAGCTGAGATGGAAGAAATTCGATTTTAGTTATTGCTCAGAGGAGATATACAGAGAGTTTGGGAGGAAAAGCTAAATGAAGTAAAAGCCTATGGTCTAGAAGCAGTGAGGGATTTTGACACAGCAATTCATGATTTGGAACAAGAGAAGTATGAGCGAGATAAAAGCATATCTGAGAAATTGAAAGAAGAGGCAGCTCATGATTGTCAGAAGCAATTGGTGCTTAACCTCAAGGAAGAAGTTAGTGAGATGTCTGAGAGGCTTGTCTGTGAGAAAGCCAATTATGCAACTGAACAACAAAGTTCTGAACAAATGTCCACTGATCTACAGTCCAAGCAAGAGGCGATCCTTGAAGTAAAATCGATACTGGAAGCTGAGAAAGAAGCTCTCCAAATACTTAGGTAAAGTTTAACAAGTTTAACATTCTTAACATTACAGACATGTTATTTTTATGTTTAACTGGTATCAATGAGCATATAAGTTGTGTTTTCTTTACGATTAAATCGCTTATACACCACATGGTTTTGAATTGATTGCCTTTCACACTTATTTCTGATTTATCTTCTCGATGGAGCAAAATCCTTACAACTGCAGTGTTTGAATTCTGAAGACTGGTGCACCTGTTTAAGTATGGTTTGTTGTACATCCTTACAGCATATATCAATAATGTGCTTGATTTATTTTTATTGGTCTGTAGAATCTTCAGGTCATGCACTGTATCCATTCTCATTCCCATGTTTTTTGTAGTCCACTTGATAAATAGTATATATAGGACCAGAATGTTCATTTTCTTATCTCATTTCTCTAATGCTTTTGTTTTCTCCATTGAGTGTATGCATTGATAACCAATGTTTATTATTTTAGGTGGACAAATGGATGTAGAGGAGGTTGTGAAGGGAGATAAACTTGTATTAAGAGGGTTGCTATTCCATGGTTTTCATGAGGTAAAACCCGAAGAAAAAACACTCGGTCAAAAGTTTACAATTGATGTGGATGCGTGGTTAGATCTCCGTGCAGCTGGAAAATCTGACAATTTGTCAGACACCATCAGTTATATATACTGAAATCTATCGGTGAGTGAAAAGAATTATCTTCTTAGTTATATGCTATCTGATTTTCAAATAATTAATATTTTTTTTTACCTATATATATATATTCTAAGTTGAGCGAGAACTTTCAGAACCAGGCTTTATTCTCCGAGTCTTTAACATATTTTAGACTTTTAGTTGAGTTCTCTTAGCTTGTCTTAGGCATTGAAGTGTCATTGCCATTAGTTTTCAAATATCTTGATATATATGCTGCGACTCTCATCCTAAAATCAGGTAAAAATATTTGTGATGTCTGCATTGGTTTGGTTTGGTTTGGTTAGTGTCCTAGCATTGTGGATTGCACCGAGCGTTACTGAACATAATACTTTTTAGCCATTGGCAGCATCTTCTGGAGCATTCTAGTTAATGTTTATGTTTTCATCTCCTAGTTTCTCTATCTCTAATGTCTCATTACTACTACACAGGACCCCGCCCTTCCCTAGTCAGTTAACTGGACTCGAGCACTCTTGTTTCTGCAAAATTGTCTTTGCTCAATTGGTACCCAATTTATATAAAATACTTATATAGTGCAATATCAAGAAGTGCAAAATCATTTCAATTAGTTGGGTCTTGTCAGTGTCGCACAAAACCTGAGCCAACACGAGATAGCTCAAGGATAAATAGGATAGATGAAATGCACAATGGGAATAACAGGAATGATGTTTCATTTGGCTAAGCTTGATGGAGTTGCTTTTATGCCTTTCTAATGCAGGATTATATGGCAAAACTTGAGGTGAGTTTTTCTTCAAACGGATAGTATGATGAAGAAGGTGGGTACGTTCTTGCCAAATAGGCAATCTATTGTAATTAGCTCCATACTCTTTATGCCACTGGCAGGGGAGTACAATGTTGGGTCAACCACAGCGAGGTCCATGGCCTGGTTCTCTTCCGCAGTTTCATCCGGTGCTCCTCTCATTTTTGTAAACATCCAGACTGAACAAGTTGTTGCAACCTCGGTAAGTACTAATAGTTTCTTCTCTGACGATGTTCTTGACCACTCTCTCAGATTGGCATAAAAGCAAAATGGCGTGCCCATCATGGTCGTCTTGTTCTTTTCTTGGGAAACAAAAACACATCTTTCACTTGTTTCAGTTCAGGCCCTGATATTGCTTCCTCTTCATCTAAATATAGAGCTTTCTAAAGTACCTGATACTATTCCTCCAAGAGCACAGGTGAAGATCATTACGAATTACCTAAATGTCGTTTTATGTCATTGCAATGGTACTGCTTCTTATCTTTTCTTCCAATCTCCTGTATTTGCAGGTGCAATGCCCACTTGAGGTTGCAAATCTTCGTCCAAGCAAGGATGTAGCTGTTCTAGATTTCTCTTATAAGTTTGGAACTACATTGGTAATGTGCTCAGCTTGAAATTTATCTGTTCGCTCCTCTCTTAGCTAGGGTCTCCTAGTTCTGTTTTTCATTGTTTGTTGCTTCTACACAGGTCAATCCCAAGCTCCGGCTTCCAGCTGTCTTAAATAAATTTATGCAGCATATATCATTAACTGCTGAAGAATTCTTCCCACAGTGGAGGTCACTTTCTGGACCACCTTTGAAGCTACAAGAAGTGGTATGATTCTCTTGCTATTATTGTTTTAGGAATAGTAATTCTCTGTTACCTAAAGCTTTCATCTTCATCTTATCTTCTTTATGCTTCACGGGTGCATCTGCAGCATAGAATCTTAGTTATAATTAGGATTATAGTTTTTTTTCCTCCCCCCACTTATTTTTGTTGAGGACCATGTCTCAAAGTTTATATTTGACTGCCTAAGAACATGAAATCTCACCTCCAAAAGAGCATGAGTTGATTAAACAATCGTGACTTCCTTGAGCTGCTATGATTTGCCATGCAAACTCATAGGAGTGTTGCAAACACGTCCTACTATTATTTAATTATTTCACTTGATGATGCACAATTTTTTCAAGGTGTATTAAACTACAGCTACTCAATAACTTTATTCTTTTCACTGTGTGTTGGTAACTACTTACATGGATCTAATGTTCTTTGATCATCTGAAATCGTGATTTGATGGTGCCTAAAATATTTGGGCATAAGACCAAATCTCTGTTAATTATGAACTATGATAGTCACCACAGAGATCTATTTTGTTTGACAATATTATTTACTTGTAACCTCAGCTACCATTAAGCTGGCTAGGCGTGATCAAGGTACTTTCTTCATCAATTGCTGGTATGACTAATCACGTGAGTGTTATTCAAGATGCTATTGGGGAGAAGGTATTGTTTATTGCATACTGTTAGCTTTCGAGTGCTCATTATACTTCCTTGTGTTACATTTGTTTTCAACAATTGGGCTTTGATAGCATAACAAGCCTTTAACATGGCGATGAAAACTTTTTTTTTATATGCTTTTACCTGCATCCATTTATATTCAAGTTATGTCATTAACTGAATTATATGCCACTTTTTGTTGACTTAATTATCTTATCTTCGATTCTTATTGTTTTGTTTATTCTTTGAGTTTTCATGTATCTCCAGTTTTTCATGTAATCAAGTTCTTCTCTTAAAGAGTGAAAAGCAATCAAGCTGGTGTGGACTTGAAGAGAACAAGGAACCGTGTAGTGATCAATGCTATCTCCGGGTAACTTTTGTCATGTCTAAGTTTAAAATGCATACTTCCATGTTATCACTGTTGAAAATGAAGCTTAAGATCAACAAAATGGTTATGATATACTCTTCAACATGTTATAACACCTCCAATTCTAGAGGGTACATCACAAGGAAGGCTAACAAGTAATTTAAGAAGTAGTTTTTATGTGTCAGTGAACTCCATTATCGTTATGGTTTCCGCAGTCTTCACAAGCACACACATACACACTAATATGCCTGACATAGTGACAATGGCAAAGGTAATTCATACGACTTTCCATGCAGTTTTGTTAAGAGAGTACCGTAAGTTTATCTTATTGTAGCATCTTTGTTAAGTTTTTCTACGGACATTTTGTGTTGTAAATGTTACTTTCAGTCCGCCGATATGTTTGTTGCTGTGATATGTTCAGGGTATTGGAAATGGCATTCCGCTTGGTGCTGTTGTTACAACCCCTGAGATTGCACAGGTCTTGACGCATCGTAGTTACTTCAACACCTTTGGTGGAAATCCCGTATGTACAGCTGCTAGCCGTGCAGTTCTGAAAGTAATTGAGAAAAGAAAAGCTCCAGGAGGATGCAATGGACTACACAATGTCGAATTGTAAATGCTGTTGTTTATGCTGTAATGAATTGTGAATGATCTAAATTTTTGCTGTAATGAATTGTAAATGTTGCTGCTGTAATGAATTGCTTGAAAGCAATTGCTGATCAGAGGTTGTAAATGCTGTTTTTAAATTTAATAAAAAGTCATATTAAATTTTATTTACTTGATGCACGTGCTGAATTATACTTACCTATAAGATGTAATCAAAAGTCATTTGATAGCAAAAAAAAAAAAAAAAAAAAAAATTTAAATTTTTTTTTTTTTTTTTTTTTTTTTTTTTTTTTTTTTTTTTTTTGCAACGGTTTAGAACTGTGGCTATGACTTGCCACGGCTTAGAACCGTGGCTAGGACTGGCCACGGCTTAAAACCGTGGCTAAAAATGTTGCAACGGCTTAGAACCGTGGCTAGGACTTGCCATGGTTTTAAGCCGTGGCTATTACTGGCCACGGCTTAAAACCGTGGCTAACATGTTTGCAACGGTTTATAACCGTGGCTAAATCATCAACCGTTCTCGAGCATAAAACCGATGCTAATATTTTTGCCACGGTTTTTAGCCGTTACTGAGGATTTAGCGACGCCTCTGCAGCCCACGGTTCTAAGCCTTGCCAATGGGTTACCCCCACGGTTTAAAACCGTTGCTAATGGGCATTTTTGGTGTAGTGCTATGCAACAGTGACTCTGAGTCACCCGCAACATAAACGGTCAAGCTTTCGACTACAAATAGACCGCTCGGCTACTAATCCAACCAGCCTATGTCAAAATAAGCGACAAGGAGAAACGGAAGACACACGATAGGGATAGCAAGCACAGAACGGATACAAAACGTACTTAATATAAAACTGTTTTCATTAATAGTTGAAGCAAAATGGGTACGAGTATACAAAGTTTACTCCTTATCAGGAGAAGGTATTGAAACAAAAGAGCTAAGCTTAACGGAGGAAGGAATTGGAGTCGTGTCCATACGCGCCACGGCCTGAGCTTTAGGGTCTGAACCGCCCTCTTCGTCCGATCAAGCAAAGGCAACAAACAAGTCTACATACGACATCTTCTCATAACAGCCAAGATCCCATTCTGGATGCTCATCCTTCATAAACGCCAGCAACTCTAGTCTGCCGCGTACAACCCAATGAAACTCGCACTTGCCTTGTTCATGCAAAAGCTCTTCCTCACGCGCCTTCGTGTCAGCAAGTTCACGCTCCACAGCTCCAGCTTGCCAGTCAGCGCATCAACCTGAGACCGCTTTGTACCCAAATTGCTTTTTACAGCATTGAGCTCATGCTTCTCTAATGCGAGTTGGTCCTCGGCCTTCCTCGCCTCCCTAGCATTGAACTCCACGTCAGCCTCTAATTGCTGCTTCTGAGCAATTCATTAAGCCTCCTTCAAGACATTCTCTTCAGCGAGAGACCACAGTGCAAAACGCGCCTCAGCTGTAGCTTCCTGCGCAACCTCCATGTCTCGACGGATTCGATCCAACTCCTGCTTGAATCTGTCCCTCGCGAACACCGCCTCCGTTAAATCACACTCAAGGGCTTCCAGATGAACCCTCTGAGTCTCAACAACCATGGCTGATTGCTCCAACCTCTTCTCCTCAGTTTGCTTCTTCAGCAGCTCAATTTCATAAAGTGCATCGAAATACAACGGTTGCATGTGCGAGAAGACACGCTTGATGGTGTACACCCTCTCACGAGCCACCTCGACTTCTGTTCCAGCAACGGCCACCTGACTCAAATGAGACATACCCAACATAAGGTACTTTAAACCCTTATCCATACGCCCTTCAAGCGTATCCTCCTTGGGTTTTGGAGCGTAATCCATCAACCAGCTATGACGCCTACTTATATGCTTCCTTGAAGAATACTCTATGTCGACCTCCTGGTGCCAGACCCAAGTGATCATCCTCACTAAGTCCGGGGCAAACAGGCTTATCCGCGCATCCGGATGAAACTTTCTCGAAATAGGAATTACAGTGGTACCACCCTTTGCAGTCGCTACTATTCCTAGGCTTTCCTCCGCAGCCTTTCCTTTGTCACGAACAACCGACCCTTTAGTGCGAGATGACATAACATGATCTAGGAAAAAGGGAGGAAGGGAGTTATCCAATGAACCCTCCAACACTCGAGACGTGGCCTGGAACAAGATGGTGAACAATGCAGATTATGAGAAACTTGGCATGTGCCATAACGGCTACTACTAGACAGCCCACCAATGGAGGATCGAATTCTAGAACCTCAGGCGAATCCTTGCAGGAGAAGGTTCTGTGTGAATCAGCACCAACAGTATCCGCCATGGCAACCCGCATCAACTGCTCACTCAAATCTTCCGCTTGCGCAACACTAAGGTTCGACATGTCTTCAACCCTTGGAAATCACAGGTAGTCCTCCAGCCAGATACATTGGCCTCCGCCCTGACAGGCCGATCAAACTCACGCTCTTCACTTACAAGAGCAGGTCATTTTGGAGTCGACCCAGTTCTAATGCGGGACCTCCTCGAACTCACAAAGAAGGCAATCGACTTGGACGAATCCTCCCTATCAGATGTAACAAGAGCTTTGCCCCCAACGACCTTCCTCTTCCTAGAAGGGGCCCCATCTTCAGACTTAACTAGCGACGTTCGGTAAAGAGTAGGGGCCATGTGCCATTTGTCCCACAGCTTACTGCTAATAAAGTTGGGAACGCATATGACATCCACCACATTCTTTGTTGACAAGCCACAGAACGTCTCCATAGTGTTTTGCACCTCTAGGATGAGTGGAACAGTGGGAAACCGTCATGCGAAGAAACACAAGCAACGATTAACATGCAATCAAGCGCAACAAAATTAGAAGAAAAAAAAGTTATACTTACGAAGTGGCTTGAACTACCGCTCGAGCGGACGACCCTTGAACTGGAAGTACTTTGGATCCGCGGGAAGGCAAAGAAGCAATACTTCTGCCATAGTCACGTGAATGCCCGCTTCCTTCGCCCTAATCAGAATAAGAAGAATGATCCTGTATCCAATAGGCACCAACTGGGTCGGAGGAATTCTAAGGAAGTTCAGGAAGTCTCAAATCACATTCAGAATGGGAAAACATACTCCGGTATGGAGCATCCCCCGATGCAAGCAGTTGAACCACGCTGGTGATGATATTGGCGTCTAGTCGCTTTTCAGAATAGAAAACAACAAGTCCTCGGGGACCCCAAACTTCGTATGAATTTCAGCAAGGTCAGATTCAAAAAGCAACATGTCTTCAAAAAACTCAAGGCCCCTGGCCATGGTTGTGTCATCAATAAGGTCTTATTGAGCCATGAATAAAATGAACAATCTTTTCAATCAGAAGATGAACAAAGCAATATCTTCAAAAACAAAGAAAATAGAAGAGTCAGTCTCCGCATAATGAATGACCTAAATAGGGATTAGGTTCCCGCCTATTTTTTGTTGAGCTTACGCACGTTTAATAAATGCAACGTGTGACTCAAACAACGATTCAAACTCAATCAATATGAGCGGCATATCTTTTCAAGAGATGACTTAGCGAACCAATGTGATAGCCCACTAATTCGGGAGGAGTAGCTGATGATACACCAAAATGGTCACATCCCTGAGCCACACGCGCGTCATGATGACCTCGAGGAATTACGGGCCCGACGTCAGCCCAACACTGATGCGGCCCAAGCGGTTCTAAGCCCGCCTAATGCAGTCCGCCAAATTGACTCGAACTCTCACAGCTTGCTTAACCCATAGGTCTCAAAACTATCCTCAATACGAGTAAGCCCTGTTACGGTAAGTATCTCGAGGATCAGCTTTGGACAGGCAACTATAACAGCTCTCCACTTCCATCCAGGAAGTAAATACCAAAGCACATATCACACAAGGAAACTTCTTCTAACGGATTACTCTGAGATTGGAAACTATTTCCCGCATATCTAGGAGAACACGGCTAACAAGGAAATTCCCTTCTACAACACAACTCCTAACTAGATAAGGATCTCCACGAAGATCTCCTTAAACTACACCATCAATGATCTGGTCGAACTAGGACACCCGCATTATAAATAAGCCATGAGGTTGGTAAGCTAAGGTATGCTACAAATTTTATGTTTACAACATTACACTTTCCTCAGATCCATGTCTGACTTTAGCATCGAGTGCCTTCGGCCACAATAACGGTGGTCCATGGCTCACGTGCGTTCCTTGTGCAGGTCAGTAGGACTAGGTCAAAGTAGTGAGCAAAAAAATGACTACATTAACAACCCACCTCCTAGCATTGTTACATCAGTCATTTTTAGCACTGTAACATTAACAACCCACCTCCTAGCATCAAGTAAATGAATTTAAAAACCCGTAAAGAACCAATACATTGAAATGAACGATGAATTCAGAAGATTAAAAAATATGAGAAAACAAAATGCGAACATTTCTAACTTTTATTTATACAGTCAAAGAAAGAGCCAATATTAATGGGTCATTTAATCGTTCATTCCCACAACAGGTACAAGGGTCATTTGTAACACAGTAACATTAACAACCCTCTTCCTAGCATCAAGTAAACAAACTTTAAAACACTCCAAGAACCAGTATATGGAAATGAATGATGATATCAGAAGATTGAAGAGGTCGAAAAACTCGAATTCCTTTAATAGAGTGGTTATTTCGCCAATAGGTTAACTTTTCAAGTAGTATTTCTACATTCTTATAAGCTGCTGAAGCTATTGGGTCATTTCAACTTTTATCCCACAATGGGTACAAAGGTCATTTATAGCACTGTAACATTAACAACCCTTTATCTAAGAATCAAATAAATAAATTAAAAAACCCTTCTAGAATCAATACATGGAAATGAACTAGGATTTCAGAAGATTGAACAATAAGAAAAACCAAAATTCAAACTTTTCTAACCAATATTTATACATTCGCTTAAAAAGCTAACAATATTGGGTCATTTAATCATTCATTCCCACAATTGGTACAAGGGTCATTTGTTGTACTGTAACATTAACAACACTTCTCCTAGCATCAAGTAAATTATTTTAAAAACCCTCCAAGTACCAATACATGAAAATGAACGATGATTTCAAAATATTGAAAAAAGCGAAGTACAAAAATGTGAACTTTTCCAACTAGTATTTATAAATTTACATAATGAGCCAATGTGATTAGGTCATTTCATTGTTAAAATCCACAATTGGTACATGGGTCATTTATAACACTATAACATTAACAACCCTCCTCCAAGATTCAAGTAAATGAATTTTAAAACCCTCCGAGAACCGATCTTAGTAAATGAATGATGTTTTCAGAAGATTGAAGAATACGAAGAACCAAAATGCAAAATATCCAACTAGTATTTATACATTCACATAAAGAACCAATGTTATTGAGTCATTTCATCGTTCATTCCCACAATTGGTACAAGGGTCATTTGTAACACTGTAACATAACAACCGTCATCTTGGCATCAAGTAAATAAATTTAATATCCTTCAACAACCTGTACATGGAAATTAACAATGATTTCAGAAGAATGAAGAATATCAAATGTTATTGGGTCATTTCATCGTCCATTCCCACAACTGGTATAAGGGTCATTTGTAGCACTGTAAAATTAACAACCCTCCTCCTAGCATCAAGTAAATGAATTTTAAAACCTTCCAATAACCATTACATGGAAATGAATGATAATTTCAGAAGATTGAGGAAATCGAAATACCCGAATTCCTTTAATAGAGTGGATATTTCATCGAAATGTTAACTTTTCTAACTAGTATTTATATATTCACATAAGCAACCGAAGCTATTGGATCATTTCATCGTTCATCCCACAACAGGAAATGGTCATTTGTAGCACTATAACATTAACAACCCTCTTGTTATCATCAAGTAAATGAATTAAAAAATCATCTAAGAATGAGTACATGGAAATGAATGATGATGTCAGAAGATTAAAGAATATGAAGGACCAAAATGCAAAATTTTCTAATTAGTATTTATACATTCGCATAAAGTGCCAATGTTATTGGGTCATTTCATCATTTATTTCCACAACTGGTACAATGGTCGTTTGTAAAGCTGTAACATTAAAAACCATCTGCCTAACATCAAGTAAATGAATTAAAAAAGCCTCCAAGAACCGGTACATTGAAATGAATGATAATTTCAAAAGATCGAAGAATATAGATAATCAAAATGCAAACTTTTCTAATTAGTATTTATACTTTCGTTTCACGAGCCATTGTTATTGTGTCATTTCATTATTGATTCCCACAACTGGTACAAGGGTCAATTTTAGAAGTATTGTTACATTAATAACTCTCCTCCTAGCATCATGTAAATGAATTTAAAAACCCTCCAAAAACCAGTACATGGAAATAAAAAATTATTTTAGAAGGTTGAAGAATGCGAAGTACAAAAATGTGAACATTTCCAACTTGTAATTATACATTCACATATGAAGCCAATGTTATTGGGTCATTTCATCTTCATATCCACAACTAGAACAAGGGTCACTTGTTGCACTGTAACATTAACAACCCTCCTCTAGGCATCAACTGAATGAAATTTAAAACCTTCCAAGAACGAGTAGAAGGAAACGAACGATAATTTCAGAAGATTGAAAAAAACCTAAATACTTGAATTCTATTAATAGAGTGGATATTTTACCAAAATGTTAACGTTTCCAAGTAGTATTTATACATTCGCATAAGCCACCGAAGCTATTGGGTGATTTCATCTTTCATCCAACAACCTATTCAAATGTCATTTTCAGCACATAGAAATGAATGATGATTTTAAAAGATTGAAGAATACGAATAACCAAAATTCAAACTTTTCTAACTAGTATTTATAGATTCGCATAAAACCCAATGTTATTGGGTCAATTCATTGCTCATTCCCACAACTGGTACAAGGGTCACTTGTAGCATTGTAAGATTAACTACCATTCTCCAAGCATAGGTAAATGAATTTAAAAACCCTCTGAGAACCAGTACATAGAAATGAACGATGATTTCAAATGATTGAAAAATACGAAGAACCAAAATGCAAACTTTTCTAACTAGTATTTATACATTCGCATAAATAGCAAATACTACAACTTTTACCAAGGTCATTTGTAACATTGTAACATTAACAACCATACTCCTAGCATCTATTAAATGAATTTTAAAATCTTCCAAAAACAATTTAAGTACATGGAAATGAACGAGGATTTAAGAAGATTGAAGATTACGAAGTAAGAAAATGTGAACTTTTCCAACTAGTACTTGTACATTCGCAAAAGGAGCCAATGTTAATGGATCATTTCATCGTTCATTTCCACAAGTGTACTATGGTCAATTGTAGCACTGTAACATTAAAACCCTCCTTTTAGTATCAAGTAAATGAATTTTAAAACCCTCCAAGAACCGATACATAGAAATGAACGGTGATTTTAGAAGATGGAAGAAATCAAAATACTCGAATTCCTTTAATCTAGTGGATATTTTAGCAAAATGTTAACTTTTCTAACTAGTATTTATACATTCACATAAGCCGCCGAAGCTAATGGGTCATTTCATTATTCATACCAGAACCGGTAAAGGGTCATTTTTAGCACTTAACATTAACAACCCTCCTCTTAACATCAAGTAAAATTAATTTAAAAATCCTCTGAGAACCAGTAAATGGAATGAATGATAATTTCAGAAGATTGAAGAATAAGAAGAACCATAATGCACACTTTCCCAACTAGTATTTCTACATTCGCATAAAGAGTCAAGGTTATTGCGTCGTTTCATTGTTCATTTTGACAATTGATACAAGTGTCATTTGTAGCACTGTAACATTAACAATCCTCCTCTTAGCATCAAGTAAATAAATTTTAAAACACTCCTAGAAGTAGAACATGGAAATAAACAATGATTTCAGAAGATTGCAGAATACGAAGAACCAAAATGCCAACTTTTCTAACTAGAATTTATACATTCGCATAAAGAGCCAATTCCATTGGGTCATTGCATCGTTCACTGCTACAATTGGTACAAGGATCACATGTAGCACTGTAACATTAATAGCCCTCCTCCTTGCATCAAGTAAATAAATTTTAAAACCCTTACATAACCAGTAGATGGAAATGAACGATAATTTCAGAACATCAAAGAAACCTAAATACCCGAATTCCTTTAATTGAATGGACATTTAACAAAAATGTTAACTTTTCCAACTAGCATTTATGTATTCGCATAAGCCGCCGAAGCTATTTGGTCATTTAATCATACATTCCACAACGTGTAAAAATGCCACTTTTAGCATTGTAACATTGAAATGAATGATGATTTCAGAACATTGAAGAATACGAAGAAAGAAAATGCGAACATTTCTAACTTGTATTTATATGGTAGCAGAAATACCCAATATTAATGAGTCATTTCATCGTTCATTCCCACAAGTACAAGGGTCATTTGTAACGCTGTAACATTAAATAAATTTAAAAACCCTCCAAGAACCAGTACATGGAAATGAAAAATGATTTCAAAAGACTTAAGAATATGAAGTACGAAAATGTGAACATTTCCAACTAGTAATTATACATTCACATAAGAAGCCAATTTTATTGGGTCATTTCATCGTTCATATCCACAACGGGTATGTGAGTCATTTGTTGCATTGTAACATTAACAACCCTCCTTCAAGCTTCAACTAATTGAATTTTAAAACCCTTCAAGAACCGGTACAAGGAAATGAACGATAATTTCAAAAGATTGAAAAACCGAAATACCCGATTCCATTAATAAAGTGGGTATTTAACCAAAATTTTAACTTTTTCAACTAGTATTTATACATTCGCATAAGCTGGCAAAGCTATTGGGTCATTTCATCATTCATCCCACAATCTGTTCAAAGGTCATTTTTAGCATTGTAACTGATGATACACAAAAACATCCTCTCTTCTACACCATACACAAGTCATGATGATATCGAGAAATAACAGGCCCAAGCGTCAGTCCAAGGGATTTCAAGCCCGCACAATGCAGTCTGCCAGATAGACCCAAATAACTATAGCCTGCTAAACCCACGTGTCTCACAACTATCCCCAATACCTGTAAGCCCTATTAAAGCAAGTATCTCGGGGATCAGCTTTGAACAGACAAGACAACAACAATTTGCTTCCAACTAGGAAGCAAAATACTAGAGTATACGTCGCACATGGAAAATTTTATCTATGGACAACACCCTGATTGGGAACTATCTCCTGCGTATCTAGGAACACAAGTCTAATAGGGAAATTTTCCTTCACATCACAACTCCTAATTAGAAAAGGATCTCCACGAATATCTTCTTCCCTAAACTACGCCACCGATGGCCTGGTCGAACCAGGAATCTAGCACTATAAATATGACATGAGGTTGGTAAGCTAAGGTAGGCTACAATTTCCCTGTATACAACATTACGTCTTCCTCAGATCCTTATCTGAGTTTAACATCGGAGTGCCATCGATCACCACAATGGTGGTCCGTGGCTCAGGTGCGTTTCTTGTGCAGGTCAGTAGGTCATGGTCAAGCAGGGAGCATAAATTGAGTGTATCACTTTGGCGCCGTCTGTGGGGACGATAAAGTTCCTAACTAATCACTAGCATCATCTATCTTCAAAATACAAGAAGATTATGACCACCAGATCAGGCAACAATGGAGAACAAGGGGAGATGTTAAACCCACAGACTGGCTCTATACCCCCGCTCCCAGCGGTGCCGCTGACACACGGGCAGTAGGCTCACCCCCCCCCCCCCCCCCGCGCTAGCAACACAATGACAGACATCGGGATGGATTTGTTGTTGTCACAAATACAGCAGATTGCTAAAGCGGCGAAAATTCTCATACAACAGAACCCTCCTCCCGCCGATGGAGATCAGGAGTAGCACAGACCCCAATCTACAAGGGACAACAGAGAGCAGGCTCAAGATAGTCAAGCCCCTGCTAGTTCTCAAGTGATTAGAGGTGGCAGCGCGGTCAACACGGACCCAACCTTTAGGGTAGACAGGCTCGCCTCGCAGAACCCCCTCCGCCAAATGGCTCATGGCCTAGACGTGTTATACCGCCTATCCTGTCATGACCTGATCCACAGAGTACTAAATTGTTTGCTTTGGCCCCAAGGCCCGCACGACTTTAAAATGCGTAGTTTTTTGTAGATCCAACCTCGTACATATATAGTACATCACCTTCCTGCACCCAGGCGATGTGGGACGATGATTTCCCTTTGTAGTTTGTCAACCCTCTTGGGATCCATGGGCTCTTGGGTTTCTCCCTCACCCTCCCCCTCGGGCCCGCTCACACAAGGGTATCACAGTCCACCCCCTTGGGGCCCAACGTCCTCATTGTCACACTTTCGGCTGGGTAAGGCTCTGATACCATTCTGTCACGACTCGATCCACAGAGTACTATATTGTCCGCTTTGGGCCCAAGGCCCACACGGCTTAAAACGCGTTGTATTTTGTAGATCCAACCTCGTACATATATAGTACATCACCCTCTCGCACCCAGGCGATGTGGGACTATGATCTCCCCTTTGTAGTTTGTCAACCCTCTTAGTATCCATGGGCTCTTGGGCTTCTCCCTCACCCTCCCCCTCGGGTCTGCTCACACAAGGGTATCACATATCCGTTCCCCCGTTTGTGGATCGCATCATGAACGAGGCTCTGCCAAAGAAGTTCAACCCTCTAAAGCTCGATTTCTATGACGAGACTTGCAACCCGTTCGTTCACTTGCGTCATTATCAACATGTAATGTCGCTAAAAGAAGATTATAAGTTGGTGATGTGCAGAACGTTCCCTACCAGTCTGAAAAAGTCAGTACTGACATGGTTCCGCAACCTCTCGCCAAAGTTGATCGAGTCATTCAAGACACTGGCCAAAGAATTCCTGACGTGCTTTGTCGGAAGCCAGCGGATCAGGAAAGACCCACACTACATACTCCCCCTAAGGCAGAAGTATGTCACACGCTTTAATGACGAGCTGACGCTCATTGACGACAGCAGTGATGACACAGCCGTGATGGCTTTTACCGCGGGCCTAAAAAAGGGAAAGTTTTACGACTTCCTCACCTTGGAACCCCGTGGATATGGAAGAACTCTTGAAGGGTGCCCAGAGGTACATCACCCTGGAGGAAATAAGAACCACAAAGAAGGAAATTGAAGTAGAGATGAAAATCATAGAAAATGTGAGAATACGAATAAAGGAACAAGCAAAAGCGCAATGATAACAGGGCGGACTCCGGTCGTGCCAGGATAGAGAAATCTTCCAACTACGTTGGATCCAGATCCATGACCCCCCTCAATTTCACTTTATCGGAAGTTCTTAATTCCATGAAAAACAGGAAAGATTTGAAGTGGCTCCAAAAGTAGAGTCGAGACCCTTCCAAACGCGACAACAACAAGTATTGCTTATACCACTAGGAGGGCGGCCACAACACCAACGACTGCAAGTGTCTATGGTATGAGATCGAATACTGGATTCGCAAGGGCAATCTAAAGGAATTCCTGGGTTCAGAGAAATGACAGGATCAAACTAGAGAAAGGGGAGAGCCAATCAAAGTGATTGAGAAGAAGACTCCGGGCATAATATATGTTCTCCACATAATTGGATAAGAAGAAGACCAGTCGAATAGGTCCCCCAAATGGACACTACTGAAGATGCAAACAGAACCGGTAAATGAGGACAAACGCGTATACTACTCGAGGGTGCAGAGCCCCATCCCAACCTTGACCTTCACGGACAAGGACCTTGAAGGCGTGTCCACACCGCACAATGACGTTCTTGTCATTTTGGTCTCTATCGCAAGGTGAGAAGTGAAGACGACCCTTGTTGACACTGGAAGCTCCCTCAACATCCTGTTGTACAACGCGTTCCATAGTATGGATCTCAAGAAGAAAAACCTGACATCCTCTAACTACTCGTTGATTGGATTTAGCGGAGAAAAATGCTTTCCGATCGGGAAGATAAAATTAACGGTAGTGGAAGGAGAGCCAAGACTAAGAAAAGTCTTGTTATTGGACTTCATGGTGGTAGATGCACCGTCTACCTATAACTTCATCCTGGGAAGACCATGGCTTCACCAGATGGAAGCAGTAATCTCCACCCTTCACCAGTGTGTCAAGTGTACCGCTAACCACTCGGAGGGAACAATTCATGGGGACCAACCAACAGCATGGGGCTGCCATTATGCTGCACTGAAGCAAATAAAATGTTCCCAGATCCAGCTATAGCCCACAGGGCAAGTTGAACAGAAGCCTGACCCAGAAATTGTGGAAAAGTCACTCCACCCACATGGAAACAAAATCCCAACAACGGTGGCTCAACTTAGCAGCGAAGAACGTTCCATCATTGCAGGAGCAGTCCGCTCTTCAACTCGACAAAGCGAAGAGGTCATTGCAGACGGGAGCACAACCCCACGACTATCAGTGGGCGCGAAATGACCCTCCTCCCACGCAAGGTTTACTCTTCAGTAACCTCAATGGCGTCAGTGAAACTTGGCAATTCGTTGAAGGTACTAACAATCAAAGCAAGGGCCATCCAAATCCACTTTTGGGCCGAGTCGACCTCTTTCCGCCAATAGTCAATTTATTCATTTGTTTAGTTTTCCTTCCATAGTCAATGTAGAATTTAATTCTTTGGAGCTTATGTGATTTGCAATCATTTAAGAAATAAAAGATAATTACACAAAAACACTCTATATATTACTGGAAAGATGTAATAACGATCGCCCATTAGCGGGTATAAAAGACAACAAACTACAAGCGAATCTGATGCGACATCCACTCTCCTTGTGAGTGGTCGTGGGTTCGAGACTTACCAGTTAGGATTTTGTGAGTTTTCGCTCAATTATTAGGAGCACATGTGCTCCACCGTTGATAAGTCTTCGGGTATTGAATGCAGCTGCTTAGATGGACTAGACAGAAGCGAAGCAAAACCAAGTCTTCATGCATGGTGGAGGCGATGGACCGGAGCGAAAACAAGTCTCTATGCGAGATGGAGGCGACGAGGATATTAAGTAGCAACAATATTGTAGCCTTCGGGCCTGGTTTGGTTAACCCTATAGGGTTAGTCATGTAGCCTTTGTTCATGGATTAATAAATAAAAAAAGGTCAACGACCCAATTTTTTTTTAAAAATAAAATAAAAAATCTGATGCAACATACAATAAAGACTCGCTTAAACAGTTCGACTCCAGAAGGGGACTCAGAAGCAACAACAAAGGTACCCCGGATAAAGTACGGAGCCCTCTAAGAGTTTCGCTCAGAGACTTCTTCGAAGAAGATGTTCCACGAGCAAGAGCAGTATGAAAGAGCGCATTTAATTCAATGCCTCTATGGACACACCCCTCAAATATGGCCTGAGGTGGTACAAAATCAGCTATTGGAGCCCTCGCGAAACTGCCAGCCGAAGCTAACACCAACTCACACGCTCAATCTGCTCAACCAGATGAACTTAATACAAGTATCAAGTTGAAACAAATCGAGTGCACCCTCCCGCCGAGGGATGAGAGGGGCGTCTAGGAGTCAATGACCCACTCCGACAGGCCATGTCCAACTCCACTCCACCACAATCCCGAATTACAGCGCAATGCAGCATGACGGGGCTAGTTGAGAAGGGATGAAAGCAACCGCTCCAAGGTTGGATGCTGGTGTTATGTTAGAAATTAGGCGGTTCGAAGCACCGACAGGGCACCAACACGCAAACGGAAAACTCATCTCTTGCGGAAAAGTCCGTACTTCTTCTACGAGATACGATAAAAATCTACAAGGTTTCAATGAGCCAATTGGATCTCCCTTCAGACTTTGGAAAACTCAAAGCATATTCTTTGAGTAAGAGAATCTGAAGAAGTGTACTTTGTAGAAGATAATGCCTACAATGATGAAGGAGCACCATTATATAGACATAGTGGTTCACCAAACAGGTGCTTTGACATTAATATCAGCATTGAATACCTTATGGAAAACGAGGAGACGACGGTTCCCAAGGAAACCGCACAGAACCACTTTCATCCAATTATGATGTTGCACACAACCCCATTAATTGGGGGAGTAACCGATACTCAACCGACTCGCAATCTACACTGTACGCGTATCACCATGCAATCTACGTTGTACACATGGCGTCTTGATCCTACAACATGGCCTAGTTATTCTTTTATGGGCCCATGGGCTCAGCCCATTATTCGAGCGGTGTTCTACCACGTGCGCTAACTCGAGCAGTAGAAACCCTAGTCACTTTTGACATACAGATCACACCTACATATCACCAGCTGATTTAAGTTACTTTTTTCTTTTTGAAAGAAACTAATCCTCACAATGCACTCCGCCTGCGAAAGTAGGCTTTCACACTTGTAACAAGCGGAGCCCCGACCTAACCAGGCAAGCTTAGTCAGTTTCGATTGATGACGATGTCTTCTAGTTCATCCCGACGCCTAGTTCGCCATGTGCGGATTTCGATGGCTTAGGAAGTGGGGTCTAATCAGCGCTCTTAGGCCTGGTGATATCGACTGGCCTGGGACCGTCGCCCCCTTCGTGGGAAATGGCCACCAAACCCAATTAGGTAAGCCTAGCCAGTGTCGACTAACAACGACAACTTCTGGTCAAAGCCCAGACCTGTAGCCCACTCCGCGTGGGTGTAGATGGTTTTGAAGGTAGAAGCCTAGTTAGTTTTGACTGATGTCGACGGTTTGCCACGGGACTACTGCTCTTCTAACAGACTATGATCGCCGAATTACCAAGTCCCAGACTTGTAGCCCGCTCCATGCGGGTGTAGATGGTTTGGAAGGTGGGAGCCTAGTCAGTACCGACTTGATGCCGACGGCTTGCTACGGAGCCACTGCTCTTCTACAGACCATGGTCGCCGAAAACTCCCAAATTTGTAGCTTGATGCGCACGGGTGTAGATGATTTGGAAGGTGGGAGCCTAGTTAGATCCAACTGATGTCGACGGCTTGCCATGAGACCATTGCTCTTCTATAGACCGTGGACACCAAATTCTCTCAACCCAAACTTGTAACCCGTTTGGTGCAGGTGTTGATGGTTTGAAAGGTGGGAGTCTAGTCAGCTCTTACTGATGTTGACGGCTCACCACAGGATCATTGCTCTCCAACAAACCATGATCGTCAAATTCTCACATCCCAAACATGTAACTTGTTCCGCGCAGGTATAAATGGTTCGAAAGGTGGGAGGCCAGTCAGCCCTGACTGATGTCAATGGCTTACCACGCGACTACTGCTCTTTCTCAAGATAGCAGTCGCCAAAGTAAGTTATAGTTCAAGCAGTGTCTTTACGCTCACTCAGGTGTACATTCTATTATCAACAATAGCCACTCGAGCCAACGAAAAAATCAATCCACTGACAGACGAACGAATGCTACACGGGATGTGTGACGACCCCCTCCCACACTGTACCGATATTGTCCGCTTTGGGCTACCATCCGGCCCTCACGGCTTTCAAACGCGTCGATACAATGGAGAGCTGACCCCGCACATATAAGGATCATCCTCCTCCCCTACCCAGGCGATATGGGATTATGATTCCCCTTGTAGCTCGTCCAACCCCTCTCGGCCTATTGGGCCCGTTGGGCATCTTGGGCCTGTTGGGCTCCAACCCTCACCCTCACCTCAGGTCCGCCCACTCAGGGTCTCACAATCCACCCCCCTTAAGGCCCAACGTCCTCGTTGGCCACACAGGCACAACGTTCACGTTGCCTTAGGGCCCACCTCCACGTGGCATACTTTCAGCTGGGTCAGGCTCTGATACCAAACTGTGACGACCCCCCTCCCGCGCTGTACCGATACTGTCCGCTTTGGGCTACTATCCGGCCCTCACAGCTTTCAAACACTACGATACAATGGGGAGCTGACCCCGCACATATAAGGATCATCCTCCTCCCCTACCCAGGCGATATGGGACTATGATTCCCCTTGTAGCTCGTCCAACCCCTCTCGGCCTATTGGGCCCGTTGGACATCTTGGGCCTGTTGGGCTCCAACCCTCACCCTCACCTCAGGTCCGCCCACTCAGGGTATCACAATCCACCCCCTTAAGGCCCAACGTCCTCGTTGGCCACACAGGCACAACGTCCACGTTGCCCTAGGGCCCACCTCCACGTGGCATACTTTCGGCTGGGTCAGGCTTTGATACCAAACTTTGACGACCCCCCTCCCAGGCTGTACCGATACTGTCCGCTTTAGGCTACCATCCGTCCCTCACGGCTTTAAAACACGTCGATACAATGGGTTGCTGACCCCGCACATATAAGGTTCATCCTTCTTCCCTACCCAGGCGATATGGGACTATGATTCCCCTTGTAGCTCATCCAACCCTCTCGGCCTATTGGGCCTTTTGGGCTCCAACCCTCACCCTCACCTCAGGTCTGCCCACTCAGGGTCTCACAGGATGTTAGCTCGAGCTTACGAAACCTGACTTGGGACAAGCGCTCTAGCTCAAATACAATGCATGTGCTCGACTGCAACAATTCACTCATTCCAGCAACCGCAACCGACTGTAAGATACACAACTTAAGTCTCCAATGACTTACCTTAAGGATGAGCTATGACCTGGGTAGCGTAACCCACTGCCAAACCATCCGCAAAATGCCCACTATTGGATGTAACCAAGCCATAGCAACTCCGAAACCTCACAGAAGAACAGGTCAGAATCACTTGCGACATAAATGGTCAAACTCTCAACAACAGACAGACCATTCAGCTTCCTGCTAACCCACCGGACTTGTGTCAAAGTAAAACGACAAGGCAAAATGGAAAGCGCACAACAGGGAGACCGAACATAATGTGGGTACAAAGCATAGTCAGAATAAACGTGTTTTCATTAATAGTTGAAACAAAAAATGAAAATGTACAAAATTTACTCCTCATCAGGAGGAGGTACAAATACAGGGGAACTAAGCTTGGTAGGAGAAAGAACAAGAATTGCGTCCGTACGTGGATCAATTCGAGCGTCACGATCCGGATCGGCCTCTTCTTCTGATGACTCAGAGACCATTCCGAAGTTTGTGTAAGACATCTTCTTATAATAAGCAAGGTCCCATTTTGGATGTTCTTCTTTCATTAGTGCCAACAGTTCTAATCTCCCATGCACAACCCAGTGGAATTCACACTTGCCTTGTGCCTTGAGAAGCTCTTCCCCGCATGCCTTTACTTTAGCAAGTTCATGCTCCAAAAGCTCCAGCTTTCCAGTCAGTGCATGCTCCGTAACCAAGCTACTCTTAACTGCTAAACTCATGTTGCTCCAAGAGAAGTGGTTCGTAGCTTTCCTCACTTCTTGAGCATTGAATTCCATGTCGGCCTCTAATTGTTGTCTCTGGGCAACCCATTCAGACTCCTTCATTATGTCCTCTTCAACAAAAGACTGCAATTCAAAGCGCATCTTAGCCGCAGCTTCTTGTGCAACTTCCAGATCACGACGGACCAGGTTTAGCTCTTATTTGGATTTGTCCCTCATGGACACCACCTCTTCTAAATCAGACTCAAGGGCTTCCAGATGAGCCCTCTGAGTCGCAACATCAATGACTGATTGTTCCAACATCCTCTCATCAATCTGCTTTCTCAGCGACTCAATCTCGAAAAGTTCATCAGAATACGACTTCTACATAGTCGAAAAGACATGCTCCATGGTGTACACCCTCTCACAAGCCGCCTAAACTTTCATCCCAGCGACAGCCACCTGGCTCAATTGGGACATCCCCAACATAAGGTGTTTCAATTCCTTATCCATGCACTCCTCCTACGCATCCTCCTTTGGCTTCGAAACGCGGTTTGCCAACCAGCTATAATGTCTACTTATATGCTTCCCCGAAACATAATCAATGCCAACCTTCTGGTGCCAGGCCTGGTCGCTCATTTTCACCACGATCGGAGCAAACAAACTCATCCGCGCATTCGGATGGAGCTCTCCCAGATGCGGAATCAAGCCAGCACCACCCTTTGTAGTCTCCACCACACCTAGGCCTTCATCCACGACCTTCCCTCTATCACTACCAGCCAACCCTTTATTGCGAGTTGGCTCAGATGGGGAACAATGCGGACGACAAGAGGGATGACCCACACTGCCACGACCACTGTTGGACGATCCACCAGTAGAACGATTGAACTTTGGGATCGTAGATGAATCCTCATCAGAACCTTCCAATAAAACAAGTCCGGATTGGCCAACACCAGTAGAAGCCGCCATAGGAACAAGCATTAGCTTCTCACTCAAAGCCTTAGCTTGCTTAGTACTCAATTGTGATGCGTCATCAACCCTTGCTAATCGCAGGTGGTCCTTCTCCCAGCCAGATACCTCGGCTTCCGCCCTGGCGGGCTGGTCAGGTTCACGCTCCTCCTTCATTGGAGCAGACCGTTTAGGAGTCGGCTCAGCCTCAGCCTTCAAGCTTATGAAGGAGGCAAGCGTCTCAGAAAGCCTCTTTGTATCGGGCAAGGCATGGGCCTTAACTTTGGAAGCCTTCCTCTTCCTAGAAGGGACTCTACCTTCATACTTAACCTTCAATGCTCAGTAAAGATTGAGGGCCACATGCCAGTTGGCCCACTCCCTCCACACTCATCCACAACATGTCACGAAATGTCTTCATAGTGACTTGCTCTTTCGGAGAAAGAGGAGTAATGGGGAACGTCCCTACAAAGAAACTCATGTGATGATCAGCATACAATCAACGCAACGAAATCAAAAGGTGAAACTATACTTACGAAGTGGCTTGAACTGCAGCTTAAGCAGACGACCCTTGAACTTGAAGTACTTCGAACCCGAATGAGCCAAAAAGCAGTATTTCTACCCAAATTTGAAGTCATCTGACAACTTCCCAAACTAAGTCAGCGACATCATCTTCCAAACAACATGCTCACTCAGCCAAGGGGAAGTTAGCAACTGGATCACCCTCGAAGTCACACGAACACCAACATCCTTCACCCTAATCAATATGAGAAAGATAATCATGTAGCCATTAGGTACCATTTGGGCAGGAGGGATTCCAAGAAAATCCAGGAAGCCCAAGATCTCATCAAGAACAGAAAAATGACTCCAGTTTGAAGCATCTAGCGGTGCAAACAAATGAATCCTTCAGGAAACATCCATGTCTGATCATCACTCAGAGTATAGAATGGCAGGTCCTCAGGGACCCCGAATGTCTTTCGGATATCAGCCAGGCTTGATTTGGAAATCGACCTATCTTCAAAGAACTGGGGTCCCTTGGCTAGAAGCTCGCCGTCAAGGTGATTTTGGTGAGCCATGAAAAAGGTGAATAAACTTTCAATCAAAAGACAAACAGAACAAAGTCTCTAAAAGCGAAGAAATGGAAGAGTCAATCTTTGCAGAAAGGGAGACCTAAATAGATATTGGTTTTCGGGCTCTTCTCCACTTATTTGACACACGCTTAATTAATGAAGCGCACTACTCAAGTAATGGTTTAGACTTAATCATCATGAGCGGCGTATCTTTCAAGAAGTGACTCAGTGAACCAATATGATGGCCCCCTAGCTCATGATGATCTCGAGAAATAACAGGCCCAAGCGTCAGCCCAACACTGATCCGGCTTAAGCAGTTTCAAGCTCGCACAATGCAGTCCGCCAGACGGACCTAAATCACTACAGCCTGCTAAGCCCACATGTCTCACAGCTATCCCCAATACCCGTAAGCTGTATTAAGGCATGTATCTCAGGGATCAGCTTCGGACAGGCAAGACAACAACACTTGGCTTCTAACTAAGAAGAAAATACCAGAGTATACGTCGCACATGGTAACTTCTATCTATGGACAACACTCTGATTGGGAACTATTTCCCGCGTATCTAGGAGCACAAGTCTAACAGGGAAACTTCCATTCACATCACAACTCTTAATTAGAGAAGGATTTCCACGAAGATCTTCTTTCCGAAACTACGCCACCGATAGGCTGATCGAACCAGGACTTCAGCACTATAAATAAGACATAAGGTTGCTAAGATAAGGTATGCTACAAATTCTCTATTCACAACAGTACGCCTTCCTCAGATCCTTGCCTGACTTTAGCGTCAGAGTGTCATCGACCACCACAATGGTGGTCTGTGGCTCACGTGTGTTCCTTGTGCCGGCCCGCAGGTCAAGGTCAAGCAAGGAGCGGAAACTGACTGTATCAGTAACATTAACAACCCACCTCCTAGCATCAAGTAAATGAATTAAAAAACCCTCAAAGAACCAGTACATAAAAATGAATGATGATTTCAGAAGATTGAAGAATACGAAGAACCAAAATGTGAACTTTTCTAACAAGTATTTATACATTCGCATAAAGAGTCAATGTTATTGGGTCATTTCATCAATCATTCCCACAACTAGTACAAGGGTCACTTGTAGCACTATAACATTAACAACCCTTCTTCTAACAGAGGTAAACGGATTTAAAAACCCTCTAAGAACCAATACATTGAAATGAACGATGATTTTAGAAGATTGAAAAATACGAAGAACCAAAATGCAAACTTTTCAAACTAGTACTTATACATTTGCATAGAGAGCCAATGTTATTGTTACATTTTATCGTTCATTCCGACAATTGGTATAAGGGTCATTTGTAACAATGTAACATTAACAACCCTACTCCTAGCATCAATTATATGAATTTTAAAACCTTCCAAAAACAATACATGGAAATGAACGAGGATTTCAGAAGATTAAAGGAAAAGAAGTAAGAAAATTTGAAATTTTTCGACTAGTAATTATACATTAGCATAAGGAGCCAATGTTATTGGATCATTTCGTCGTTCATTTCCACAACTAGTACTAGGGTCATTTGTAGCATTGTAACATTAAAAACCCTCCTTTTGGCATCAAATAAATGAATTTTAAAACCCGCCACGAACCGATACATGGAAATAAATGGTGATTTTAGAAGATTGAAGAAATCAAAATACCCGAATTCCTTTAATAAAGTGGATATTTCACCAAAATGTTAACTTTGCTAACAAGTATTTATACATTCGCGTAAACCGTCGAAGCTATTGAGTCATTTCATCGTTCATCCCACAACCGGTAAAGGGTCATTTGTAGCACTGTAACATTAACAACCTTCCTCTTAGAATCAAATGGAAATGAACGATAAATTCAGAAGATGAAGAATACAAAGAACCATAATGCAAACTTTTCTAACTAGTATTTATACATTCGCATTAAGAGCCAAGGTTATTGGGTCATTTTATCGTTCATTCCCACAATTGGTCCAATGGTCATTTGTAGCACTATAACATTAACTACCCTCCTCTTAGCATCAAGAAAATAAATTTTAAAATGCTCCATGAGCCAGTACATGAAAATGAAAGAGGATTTCAAAAGATTGCAGAATACGAAGAACGAAAATGCGAACTTTTCTAACTAGTATTTATACATTCATATAAAGAGTCAATGCCATTGGGTCATTTCATCGTTCATTCCTATAACTAGTACAAGGGTCACGTGTAGCACTGTAACTTTAACACCCTCCTCCTTCCATCAAGTAAATAAAATTTAAAACCCTCCTAGAACTAGTAGATGGAAATGAACAATAATTTTAGAATATTAAAGAAATCAAAATACCCGAATTCATTTAATTGATTGGATATTTAAAAGAAAATGTTATTTTTCCAACTAGCATTTATGTATTCACATAAGTTGCCGAGGCTATTTGCTCATTTCATCATTTATTCAACAAGTTGAAAAAATGTCATTTTTAGCATTTTAACATTAACAACCCACCTCCTCATCAAGCAAATGAATTTAAAAACCCTAAAAGAACCAATACACTGAAATGAATGACGATTTTAGAAGATTGAAGAATACGAAGAAACAAAATGCTAAAATTTCTAACTAGTATTTATACAGTCGCAGAAAGAAACAATATTAATGGGTCATTTCATCGTTCATTCCCACAACCGTTACAAGGGTCATTTGTAGCACTGTACAATTAACAACCCTCTTTGTAGCATCAAGTAAATGAATTTTAAAACACTCCAAGAACCAGTATATGGAAATGAATGATGGTTTTAGAAGATTGAAGAAACCGAAATACCTTATTGTAATAGAGTGGATATTTCACAATGATGTTAACTTTTTATTGCAGTATTTCTACATTCGCAAAAGCCGCTGGAGCTATGGGGTCATTTCATCTTTCTTCCCACAACCGGTACAAAGGTCATTTATAACACTATTACATCAACAACTCTTCTCTTAGAATCTAGTAAATGAATTTTAAAACCCTTCTAGAACCAATACATGGTAATGAACGATAATTTCAGAAGATTGAACAATATGAAGAACCAAAATGCAACATTTTCTAACTAGTATTTATATATTTGCTTAAAGAGCCATTGTTGTTGGGTCATTTCATCATTCATTCCCACAACTGGTGCATGGGTCATTCGTAGCACTGTAACATTAGCAACATTTCTCCCAGCATCAAGTAAATGATTAAAAAACCCCTCCAAGAACCAATACATGGAAATTAACTTTGATTTCAAAACATTGAAGAAACTGAAATACGAATATGTGAACTTTACCAGCTAGTTATTACAAATTTGCATAAGGAGCCAATGTTATTGGGTCATTTCATCTTTAATATCCACAACTGGTACATGGGTCATTAGTAGCACTATAACATAAAAAAACCCTCCTTTTAAATTCAAGTACATGAATTTAAAAACCCTCCTCCTGGCATCAAGTACGAAGAGCCAAAATGCAAACTTTTCAAACTTGTATTTATACATTTAAAGAGCCAATGTTATTGGGTCATTTCATCGTTTATTCTCACTATTGGTACAAGGGTCATTTGTAACACTGTAACATAACAACCCTCCCCTTGGCATCATGTAAATAAATTTAATACCCTTCAACAACCTATATATGTAAATTTAAAGAGCCAATTTTATTGGGTCATTTCATCGTTCATTCCCACAATTTGTGCAAGGGTCATTTGAAGCATTGTAAAATAAAAAACCCTCCTCCTAGCATCAAATAAACGAATTTAAAAACCCTCTAAGAACCATTACATGGAAATGGACAATAATTTAAAAAGATTGAGGAAATCGAAATACCCGAATTTCTTTAATAGAGTGGATATTTCACAAAAACGTTAACTTTTCTAACTAGTACTTGTACATTCGCATAAGCTGCCGAAGCTATTGGGTCATTTTAACGTTCATCCCATAACCGAAGAGGGTCATTTGTAGCACTGTAACATTAACAACCCCACTCTTAGCATCAAATAAATGAATTTAAAAACCCTTTAAGAACTAGTACATGAAAATGAACGATGATGTTAGAAGATTAAAGAATACGAAGAACCAAAATGCGAACTTTTCTAATTAATATTTATACATTCGCATAAAGAGCCAATGTTATTGGGTCCTTTCATCCTTCATTCCCACAACTGGTACAAGGGTCACTTGTAGTACTGTAACATTAACAACCCTTCTCTTAGCATAGATAAATGAATTTAAAAACCTCCAAGAACCAATATATGGAAATGAACAATGATTTCAGAAGATTGAGAAATATGAAGATCCAAAATGCAAACTTTTCTAACTAGTATTTACACATTCGCATAAAGAGGCAATATTAATAGTCATTTCATCGTTCGTTCCCACAACTGGTACAAGGGTCATTTGTAACATTAATAACCCTACTCCTAGCATCAATTAAATGAATTTTAAAACCTTTCAAAAACAAGTAAATGGAAATGAATGATGATTTCAGAAGATTGCAAAATACGATGAACCAAAATGCAAACTTTTCTAATAAGTATTTATACATTGGCATAAAGAGCCAATGCCATTGGGTCATTTCATCGTTCATTCCCACAGCTGGTATAAGAGTCAGTTGTAGCATTGTAACATTAACAAGCCTCCTTTTTGCATCAAGTAAATAAATTTTAAAACCCTCCCAGAACCAGTAGATGCAAATGAACGTTAATTTCAGAATACTAAAGAAACTGAAATACCCGAATTCCTTTAATTGAATGGATATTTAACCAAAATGTAAACTTTTCCAACCAATATTTATGTATTCGCATAAGCTGCCAAAGCTATTTTGTCATTTCATCATTCACTCCACAACCTATAAAAAAAAGTCATTTTTAGCACTGTAACATTAACAACCCGCTTCCTAGCATCAAACAAATGAAATAAAAAAAACCCTCAAAGAACCAGTACAATGAAATGAACGATGATTTCAAAATATTGAAGAATACGAAGAAAAAAAATGTGAACATTTCTAACTAGAATTTTTACAGTCGCTGAAAGAGCCAATATTAATGGGTCATTTCATCGTTCATTCCCATAAATGTTTCAAGGGTCATTTGTAGCAACATTAACAACCCTTTTCGTAGCATCAAGTAAACGAATTTTAAAACACTTCAAGAACCAGTATAGGAAAATGAATAATGATTTCAAAAAATTGAAGAAACTGAAATACCTTAATTCCTTTAATAGAGTAGATATTTCGCAAAGACGTTAACTTTTCCAATAGTAGTTTACATTCGCTTAAAGAGCCAATGTTATTAGGACATTACATCATTCATTCCCACAACTGGTACAAGGATCATTTGTAGTAGTGTAACATTAACAACCCTTCCCCCAGCATTAAGTAAATGATATAAAAAAATTCTACAAGAACCAGTACATGGAAATGAACGATGATTTCAAAAGATTGAAGAAACTGAAGTACGCATAAGTGAATTTTTCCCACTAGTAATTATAAATTTGCATAAGGAGTCAATGTTATTGGGTCATTTCATCTTTAATATCCACAACTGGTACAAGGGTCATTTGTAGCACTATAACATTAACAACCCTCCTTCTAGATTCAAGTAAATGAACTTAAAAACCCTCTGAGAACCAGTCTATGGAAATGATGGATGATTTCAGAAGAATGAAGAATACGAAGAACCAAAATGCAAACTTTTCCCAAGTAGTATTTATACAATCGCATAAAGAGCTAGTGTTTCTAGGTCATTTTAGCATACATCCGACAATTGGTACAAGGGTCATTTGTAACACTGTAAAATAACAACCCTCCTCTTGGCATCAAGTAAATAAATTTAAAACCCTTCAACAGCCTGTACATGGAAGTAAACGAAGATTTCTGAAGATTGAAGAATACGAAAAACTAAAATGCGAACTTTCTAAATAGTATTTATACATTCGTATAAGAGCCAATGTTAATGGGTCATTTCATCGTTCATTCCCACAATGGTACAAGGGTCATTTGTAGCACTGTAAAATTAAAAACCCTCTTCCTAGCATCAAGTAAATGAATTTTAAAACCCTCCAATAACCATTACATGGAAATGAACTATAATTTTAGAAGATTGAGGATATCAAAATACCCGAATTCCTTTAATAGAATGGATATTTCATGAAATGTTAACTAAATAACTAGTAGTTATACATTCGCATAGATGCCGAAGCTATTGGGTCATTTCATCATTCATCCCACAACCGGAAAGGGTCATTTGTATCACTGTAACATTAACAACCCTCCTCTTGGCATCAAGAAAATGAATTTAAAAACCCTCTAAGAACCAGTACATGGAAATGAACTATGATGTCAGAAGATTAAAGACTGCAAAAAACCAAAATGCAAAATTTTCGAACTAGTATTTATACATTCGCATAAAGAGCCAATGTTATGGGGTTATTTCATCGTTTATTTCCACATCTGGTACAAGGGTCATTTGTAGCCATGTAGCATTAACAACCTTCTCTTAGCATCAACTAAATTAATTTAAAAACCCTCCAAGAACCAGTACATGGAAATGAACGATGATTTTAGAAGATTGAAGAATACGAAAAAATCTAAATGCGAACTTTTCTAACTAGTACTTATACATTAGCATAAAAAGCCAATGTTAATGGGCCATTTCATCATTCATTTCCACAACTGTTACAAGGGTCATTTGTAGTATTGTAACATTAAAAATCTTCCTCAAAGCATCAAGTAAATGAATTTAAAAAGCCTCCAAGAACCGGTACATGGAAATGAACAATGATTTCAGAAGATTGAATAATGCAAAGAATCAAAATGCGAACTTTTCTAACTACTATTTACACATTTGCATAACGAGCCAATGTTAATGTGCCATTTCATCGTGATTCCCACAACTGGCACAAGGGTCAATTGTAGCATTATAACATTAACAACCTTCCTCCTAGCATCAAGTAAATAAATTCAAAAACCCTCTCAGAACAAGTTTATGGAAATGAAAAATGATTTCAAAAGACTGAAGAATACGAAGTACGAAAATGTGAACATTTCCAACAAGTAATTATACACACGCACAAGGCACTAATGTTATTGGGTCTTTTCATCGTTCATATCCACAACTGGTACAAGGGCCATTTGTTGCATTATACCATTAACTACCCTCCTCCAAACATCAACTAAATGAAATTTAAAACCCTCCAAGAACCAGTAGAAGGAAATTAACGATAATTTTAGAAGATTGAAGAACTGAAATACCCGAATTCCATTAATAGAGTGGATATTTAACTAAAATGTTAACTTTTCCAACTAGTATTTATACATTCCCATAAGTCGCTGAAGCTATTGCGTCATCTCATCGTTCATCCCACAACCTGTTCAAAAGTCATTTTTAGCATTGTAACGTTAATAACCCACCTCCTAGCATCAAGTAAACGAATTTAAAAACCCTCAAAGAACTGGTACATAGAAAGAACGATGATTTTAGAAGATTGAAGAAAACGAAACACCAAAATGCGAACTTTTCTAACTGTTATTTTCACATTCGCATAACGAGCCTATGTTATTGGGTCATTTCATCGTTCATATTCACAACTAGTACAAGGGTCATTTGTTGCACTGTAACATTAACAACCCTCCTCTTAGTATAAACTAAATGAATTTTAAAACCCTCCAAAAACCAGTACAAGGAAATGAACGATAGATTCAGAAGATTGAAAAACCAAAACACCCGAATTCCATTAATAGAGTGGATATTTAACTAATATGTTAACTTTTCTAACTAATATTTATACATTCGCATAAGTCGTCGAAGCTATTGGTTCATTTCTTCGTTCATCCCTCAACCTGTTCAATGATCATTTTTAGCATTGTAACATTAACAACCCACCTCCTAGCATCAAGTAAACGAATTTGAAAACCCTCAAAGAACCAATACATAGAAATGAACGACGATTTTAGAAGATTAAAGAAAATGAAGAACCATAATGCGAACCTTTCTAATTAATATTTGTACATTTGCATATAGAGTTAGTGTTATTGGGTCATTTCATCGTTCATTCCCACAACTGGTATTAGGGCCACTTGTTGCACTGTAACATTAACAACCTTTCTACTAGCATAGGTAAATGAATTTCTAAACCCTCCAAGAACAAGTACATGGAAATGAACGATTATTCAGAAGATTGAAAAATACGAAGAACCAAAATGCAAACTTTTTTAACTAGTACATTTGTAACATTTCATCGTTCATTCCCACAACTGGTACAATGGTCATTTGTAACATTGTAACATTAACAACCCTACTACTAGCATCGATTAAATGATTTTTAAAACCTACCAAAAACAAATAAATGGATATGAACGATGATTTTAGAAGATTGCATAATACGGAGAACCAAAATGCAAACTTTTTTAACTAGTATTTATTCATTCGCATAAAGAGCCAATGCCATTGGGTAATTTCATCGTTCATTCCCACAATTGATACAATGGTCACTTGTACCACTGTAGCATTAACTTCCCTCCTCATTGCATCAAGTAAATAAATTTTAAAAACCTCCCAGAACGAGTACATGGAAATGACCTATAAATTCATAATATTAATGAAACCGAAATACCTGAATTCCTTTAATTGAATGGATATTTAACCAAAACTATAACTTTTCAAACTAGCATTTACTTGTTCGCAAAAGCCGCCAAAGCTATTTGGTCGTTTCATCATTAAATCCACAACTTGTAAAATGTCATTTTTAGCATTGTAACATTAACAACCCACCTCTTAGCATCAAGCAAATGAATTTAAAAACCCTCAAAGAACCAGTACATGAAATGAATGATGATTTCAGAAGGTTGAAGAATACGAAGAAACTAATGCGAACATTTCTGACAAGTATTTATACAGTTGCAGAAAGAGCCAATATTAATGGGTCATTTCATCGTTCACTTCACAACTGTTACCAAGGTCATTTGAAGCACTATAACATTAACAACCCTCCTCGTAGCATCAAGTAAACGAATTTTAAGACACTCCAAGAACCAATATATGGAAATGAATGATGATTTTCAGAAGATTGAATAAACTGAAATACTCGAATTCAATTAATAGAGTGGATATTTCACCAAGATGTTAACTTTTCCAAGTAGTATTTCTACATTCGCATAAACCGCCGAAGCTAATGGGTCATTTCATTTTTCATTCCACAACCAGTACAAAGGTCATTTATGGCACTGTAACATTAACAACCCTTCTCTTATAATCAAGTATATGAATTTAAAATCCCTACTAAAACCAATACATAAAAATGAACGATGATTTCAGAAGATTGAACAATACGAAGAACCAAAATGCAAACATTTATCTAACTAGTATTTATACATTTGCTTAAAGAGCCATTGTTGTTGGGTCATTTCATCATTCATTCCCACAACTGGTACAAGGGTCATTTGTAGCACTATAACATTAACAATCCTTCTCCTAGCATCAAGTAAATGATTTAAAAAACCCACCAAGAATAACTACATGGAAATGAATGATGATTTCAAAATATTGAAGAAAACGATGTACGAATATGTGAACTTTTCCAACTAGTAATTATAAATTTGCATAAGGACCCAATGTTATTGGGTCTTTTCATCGTTAATATCCACAACTGGTACAAGGGTCATTTATAGCACTATAACCCTAACAACTCTCTTCCAAGATTCAAGTAAATGAATTTAAAAACCCTTCGAGAACCAGTCTAAGGAAATGAAGGATGGTTTCAGAAAAGTAAAGAATACCAAAATGCCAACTTTTTTAACTAGTATTTATACATTCGCATAAAGAGCCATGTTATTGGGTTATTTCATCGTTCATTCCCATAATTGCTACAAGGGTTATTTGTGGCATTGTAACATAACAACCCTCCTCCTGGCATCAAGTAAATAAATTTAAAACCCTTCAACAACATGTACATCGAAATGAACAATTATTTCAGAAGATTTAAGAATTCAAAAAACCAAAATGCGAACTTTTTCAACTAGTGTTTATACATTGGCATAAATAACCAATGTTGTTAGGTCATTTCTTATTACAGAAGATTGAAACAATCAAAATACCGAATTCCTTTAATAGAGTGGACATTTCACACAAATGTTAACTTTTATAACTATTATTTATACATTTACATAAGTCGCTGAAGCTATTGGGTCATTCCAACATTCATCCCTCAACCTATTCAAAAGCCATTTTTATCATTGTAACATTAACAACCCACCATCTAGCATCAAGTAAATAAATTTAAAAACCCTCAAAGAACCAATACATAGAAATGAAAGATGATTACAAAAGATTTGATGAACCAAAATGCATACTTTTCTAACTAGTATTGGGTCATTTCATAGTTCATTTCAACAACTGGTAGAAGGGTCACTTGTAGCACTGTAGCATTAACAACCCTTCTTCTAGCATAGGTAAATAAATTTAAAAACCCTCCAAGAATCAATACATGGAAATGAATGATGATTTCAAAAAATTGAAAAATACAAAGAACCAAAATGCAAACTTTTCAAACTAGTATTTATACATTATCATAATGAGCCAATATTATTGGTACATTTCACTGTTCATTCCCACAACTGGTACAAGGGTCATTTGTAACTTTATAACATTAACAACCCTACTCATATCATAAATTAAATGAAGTTTAAAACCTTCCAAAAACAAGTACATGGAAATGAACAATGATTTCAGAAGATTGTAGAATACGTAGAACCAATATGTGAACTTTTCTAACTAGTATTTATACATTCGCTAAAGAGCCAATGCCATTAGGTCATTTCATCGTTCATTCCTACAACTGGTACAAGGGTCAGTTGTTGCACTGTAACATTAACAACCCTCCTTCTTAGTTCAAGTAAAAATAAAACCCTCCCATAACCAGTAAATAGAAATGAACGATAATTTCATAATATTAAAGAAACTGAAATGTCCGAATTTCTTTAATTGAATGGATATTTAAGCAAAATGTTAACTTTTCCAACTAGCCTTTATGTATTCGTATAAGCCGGCAAAGCTATTTGGTTGTTTCACCATTCCTTCCACAACCTGTAAAAAGGTCATTTTTAGCACTGTAACATAAATACCCACCTCATAGCATCAAGTACATGAATTTAAAAACCCTCAATGAACTAGTACATTGAAATTAATGATGATTTCAGAAGGTTGAAGAATACGAAAAAACAAAATGCGAACATTTCTAACTAGTATTTATACAGTCGCGGAAAGTGCCAATATTAATGGGTCATTTCATCGTTCATTCCCACAACTGTTACAAGGGTCATTTGAAACACCGTAACATTAACAACCCTCCTCATAGCATCAAGTAAACGAATTTTAAAATACTCCAAGAACGAGTATATGAAAATGAATGATGATTTCAGAAGATTAAAAAAACCAAAATACCCAAATTACCCTAATAGAGTGGATATTTCACCAAGATGTTAACTTTTCCAAGTAGCATTTTTACATTCGAATAACTCGCTGAAGCTAATGGGTCATTTCATCTTTCTTCCCACAACCGGTACAAAGGAAATTTATGGCAATTAAACATTAACAACCCTTCTCTTAGAATCAAGTAAATGAATTTAAAAACCTTGCTGGAACAAATACATGGAAATGAATGATGATTTCAGAAGATTGAACATTATGAAGAACCAAAATGCAAACTTTTCTAACTAGTATTTATACATTAGCTTAATGAGCCAATGTTATTGGGTCATTTCATCATTCATTCCCACAACTTGTACAAGGGGCATTTGTAGCACTGTAACATTAACAATCCTTCTCCTAGCATCAAGTAAATGATTTAGAAAATCCTCATAGAACAACTACATGGAAATGAACGATGATTTCAAAAGATTGAAGAAATCAAAGTACAAATATGTGAAATTTTCCAACTAGTAAATATAAATTCACAACTGGTACAAGGGTCATTTGTAGCACTATAACATTAATAACTCTCCTCCTAGATTCAAGTAAATGAATTTAAAACCCTCCAAGAACCAATCTAAGGAAATAAAGGACGACTTCAGATGATTAAAGAATACAAAGAACTAAAATGCAGACTTTTTCAACTAGTATTTATACATTCGCATAAAGAGCCAACGTTATTGGGTCATTTCATCGTTCATTCCCAAAATTAGTACAAGGGTCATTTGTGACACTGTAACATAACAACCCTCCTCTTGGCATCGAGTAAATGATTTTAAAACCCTTCAACAACTTGTACATGGCAATGAACGATTATTTCAGAAGATTGAAGAATACTAAAACCCAAAATGCAAACTTTTCTAACTAGTATTTATACATTCGCATAAAGAGCCAATGTTATTGGCTCATTTCATCGTTCATTCCCACAATTGGTACAATTATCATTTGTAGCACTGTAAAATTAAAAACCCTTTTCTTAGCATCAAGTAAATGAATTTTGAAACCCTCCAAGAACTATTACATGAAAATGAATAATAATTTCAGAAGACTGAGATAATCAAAATACCAAATTCTTTTAATAGAGTTGATATTTCACCAAAATGTTAACTTTTCTGACTAATATTTATACATTCACATAAGCCGCCGAAGCTATTGGGTCATTTCATCGTTTATCCCCCAACCTGTTCAAAAGTCATTTTTAGCATTGTAACGTTAACAACTCACCACCTAGCATCAAGTAAATGAATTTAAAACCCCTCAAATAACCAATACATAGAAATGAAAAATGATTTCAAAAGATTTGAAGAACCAAAATGTGTACTTATCTAACTAGTATTTATACATTCTCATAAAGAGCCAATGTTATTGGGTCATTTCTTAGTTCATTCCCACAACTGGTAGAAGGGTCATTTGTAGCACTGTAACATTAACAACCCTTCTCGTAGCATAGGTAAAGGAATTTAAAAAACCTTCAATAATCAATAGATGGAAATGAATGATGATTTCAAAATATTGAAAAACACGAAGAACCAAAATGCAATCTTTTCAAACTGGCATTTATACATTCTCATAATAAGCCAATGTTATTGGTACATTTCATCGTTCATTCCCACAACTAGTACAAGGGTCATTTGTAACATTATAACATTAACAACCCTACTCCTAGCATCAATTAAATGAATTTTAAAACCTTCCAGAAACAAGTACATGGAAATTAACAATGATTTTAGAAGATTGTAGAATGTGAAGAACCAAAATATGAACTTTTCTAACTAGTATTTATATGTTCGCATAAAGAGCAATGCCATTGGGTTATTTCATCTTTCATTCCTACAACTGGTACAAGGGTCATGTAGCACATTGTAACATTAACAACCCTCCTCTTTGCATCAAGTAAATATAAAACCCTCCCAGAACTAGTAGATGGAAATGAACGATAATTTCATAATATTAAAGAAACTAAAATACTTGAATTCCTTTAATTCAATGGATATTTAAGCAAAATGTTAACTTTTCCAACTTGCATTTATGAATTTGCATAAGCCGCCGAAGCTATTTGGTTGTTTCACCATTCTTTCAACAACCTGTAAAAGGTCATTTTTAGCACTGTAACATTAACAACCCACCTTCTAGCATCAAACAAATGAATTTTAAAACCCTCAAAGAACAAGTACATTGAAATTGATGATGATTTCAAAAGGTTGAAGAATACAAACAAACAAAATGCGAACATTTCTAACTAGTGTTTATACAGTCGCAGAAAGAGCCAATATTAATGGGTCATTTCACTGTTCATTCCCACAACTGTTACAAGCTAGGGTCATTTGAAGCACTGTAACATTAACAACCCTTCTTGTAGCATCAAGTAAAAGAATTTTAAAAAACTCCATGAACCAGTATATGAAAATGAAAGATGATTTAAGAAGATTGAAGAAACTGAAATACCCGAATTCTTTTATTAGAGTGGATATTTCACCAAGATGTTAACTTTTTCAAGTAGTATTTCTACATTCGCATAAGCCGCCGAAGCTAATGGGTCATTTCATCTTTCATCCCACAACCGGTACAAAGGTCATTAATGGCACTGTAACATCAACAACCCTTATCTTAGAATCAAGTAAATGAATTTAAAAAACCTGCTAAAACCAATACATGGAAATGAATGATGATTTCAAAAGATTGAACAATACGAAGAACCAAAATGCAAACTTTTCAAACTACTATTTATACATTTGCTTAATGAGCCAATGTTATTGGTTCATTTCATCATTCATTTCCACAAATAGTACAAGGGGCATTTGTAGCACTGTAACATTAACAATCATTTTCCTAGCATCAAGTAAATGATATTAAAAACCTTCCAAGAGCAACTACATGGAAATGAACGATGATTTCAAAAGATTGAAGAAACGAAAGTATGAATATGTGAACCCTCCAAAAACAAATGCATGAAAATGAATAATGAATAATGATTTCAAAAGATAGAAAAATACGAAGAACCAAAATGAAAACTTTTCAAACTAGTATTAATACATTCGCATAAAGAGCCAATTTTATTGGTACATTTCATCGTTCATTCCACAACTGGTACAAAGGCCATTTGTAACATTAACAACCCTACTCCTAGCATCAATTAAATGAATTTTAAAACCTTCCAAAAGCAAGTACTCAGAAATGAATGATGATTTCAGAAGATTATAGAATACGACAAACCAAAATGCGAACTTTTCTAACTAGAATTTATACATTCACATAAAGAGCCAATGCCATTGGGTTATTTCATCGTTTATTCCTACAATTGGTACAAGGGTCAGTTGTAGCACTGTAACATTAACAACCCTCCTCCTTGCATCAAGTAAATAAGTTATAAAACCCTCCCAGAACCAGTAGATGGAAATGAACGATAATTTCAAAATATTAAAGAAACCAAAATGCTCGAATTACTTTAATTGAATGGATATTTAAGCAAAATGTTAACTTTTCCAACAAGCATTTATGTATTCCCCTAAGCCGCCGAAGCTATTTGGTAGTTTCATCATTCATTTCACAACCTGTAAAAAGGTCATTTTTAGCACTATAACATTAAAACCCACCCTGTAGCATCAAGCAAATGATCTAAAAACCCTCAAAGAACTAGTACATTAAAATGAATGATGATTTTAGAAGATTGAGGAATACGAAGAAACAAAATGCAATCATTTCTAACTAGTATTTATACAGTGGCAGAAAGAGCCAATATTTATGGGTCATTTCATTGTTCATTCCCACAACTGTTACAAGGTCATTTGTAGCACTGTAACATTTACAACCTCCTCGAAGCATCAAGTACACAAATTTTAAGACACTCCAATAACCAGTATATGGAAATGAATGATGATTTCGGAAGATTGAAGAAATCAAAATGCCCAAAATCCTTTAATAGAATGGATATTTCACCAAGTTGTTAACTTTTCCTAGTAGTATTTCCACATTCGCATAAGAAAACAAAGATATTGGGTCATTTCATCTTTCATCCCACAACCGATGAAAGGGTCGTTTGTAGCATAGTGACATTAACAACCCTCCTCCTAGCATCATGTAAATGAATTAAAAACCTCAAGAACCAGTACACGAAAATGAATGATGATTTTAGAAAATTGAAGAATACAAAGTACCAAAATGTGAACTTTTCCAACAAGTATTAATACATTTGCATAAAGTGCTAATGTTATTGGGTCATTTCATTGTTCATTCCCACTACTGGTACAAGGGTCATTTGTAGCATTGTCACATTAACAACCCTCCTCTTAGAATTAAGTAATTGAATTTTAAAACCCTCCGAAAACCAATACATGGAAATGAATGATGATTTTAGAAGATTGAAGAAACATAAATACCCGAATTCATTTAATAGAGTGGATATTTCACCAAAAAGTAAACTTTTCTGACTAGTAGTTATACATTCGCATAAGTCGCCGAAGCTATTGGGTCATTTCATCGTTCATCCCACAATTGGTAGAACGGTCATTTGTAGCACTGTAACAATAACAACCCTCCTCCTAGCATCAAGTAAATGAATTTAAAAATCCTCCAAGAACCAGTACATGGAAATGAACGATGATTGCAGAAGAATGGAGAATACGAAGTACGGAAATGTGAACTTTTCCAACTAGTAATTAGACATTTGCATAAAGAGCCAATGTTATTTAGTCAATTCATATTTCATTCCCACAACTGGTACAAGAGCAATTTGTAGCATTGTCTCAATAACAATCATTCTCTTTCCATCATGTAAATGAAATTTAAAACCCTCTAAGGACCAGTGCATGGAAATGAATGATGATTTCCGAAGAATGAAGAAATGGAAATACCTAATAGAGTGGATGTTTCACCAAAATGTCAACATGTTTAACTATTTTTTATACATTCGCATAAATCGTCAAAGCTATTGTTTTATTTCATCGTTCATCCCACTACCGGTACAAGGGTCATTTGCAGCATTGTCACATTAACAACCCTCCTCCTAGCGCCAAGTAAATGAATTTAAAAACACTTCAATAACCAATACATGGAAACGAACGATAATTTCATAAGATTGAAGAATACGAAGTACGAAAATGTTAACTTTTCCATCCAGTAATGATACATTCGCATAAGAAGCCAATGTTATTTGGTCATTTCATCGTTCAGTCCCACTACCGGTACAAGAGTCATTTGTAGCACTTTCACATTAACAACCCTTCTCTTAGCATCAAGTAAATGAATTTTAAAACCCTCCTTGAATTAGTACATGGAAATGAACCATGATTTCAAAAGATTGAAGAAATAGAAATACTCGAATTCCTTTAATAGTGTGGATATTTCTTCAAAATGTGAATTTTTCTAACTAGTATTTATACATTCGCATATGTTGCCGAAGCTATTGGGTCATTTTATCATTTTTCCCACAACCGATACAAGGGTCATTTGTAGCACTGTAACATTAACATCCCTTCACCTAGCATCACGAAAATGAACTTTAAAACCCTCCAAGAACCAGTACATGGATATGAATGATGATTTCAAAAGAATGAAGATACCCGAATTCCTTTAATAAAGTGCATATTTCACCAAAATGTGAACTTTCCCAACTAGTGTTTTTACATTCGCATAAGCCGCCGAAGCAGCTGGATCATTTCATCTTTCACCCCACAACTGGTACAAGGGTCATTTGTAGCATTTTGTCATTAACGACCTTCATCCTAGCATCAAGTAAATAAAATTTAAAAACCCTCAAGAGCCAGTACTTGGAAATTAATGATGATTTCAAAAGATTTAAGAATACGAAGTACGAAAATGTGAACTTTTCCAACTAGCAATTATACATTCACATAAGGAGCCAATGTTATTGGACCATTTTATTGTTCATTTCCACAACTAGTACAAGGGTTTTTGTAGTACTGTCACATTTAAAACCCTCCTAGCATCAAGTAAATGAATTTTTAAACCCTTCAAAACTAGTACATGGATGAATGATGATTTCAGAAGATTGAAGAAACATAAATACTCAAATTCCTTTAGTAGTGAACATTTCACAAAAATGTGTACTTTTCCAACTAGTATTTATACATTTGCATTAGTCACTAAAGCTACTGGGTCATTTTATCGTTCATCCGACAACCGGTACAACGGTCATTTGTAGCATAGTGATATTAACAACCCTCCTCCTAGCATCAAGAAATGAATTTAAAAACCCCCAAGAACCAGTACTTGGAAATTAATGATGATTTTAGAAGATTGAAGAATATGAAGTACCAAAATGCGAACTTTTCCAACAAGTATTAATACTTTCGGATAAAGAGCTAATGTTATTGGGTCATTTCATCGTTCAATCCCACTATTGGTACAAGGGTCATTTCTAGCAACGTCACATTAACAACCCTCCTCCTAGCATCAAGTAAATGAATTTTAAAATCCTCCAAGAACCAGTACAAGGAATGAACAATGATTTCAGAAGATTGAAGAAACTTAAATACCCTAGTTCCTTTAATAGAGTGAATAATTCACCAAAATGTAAACTTTTCTAGCTAGTCTTTTTACAATTACATAAGTCGCCGAAGCTATTGGGTCATTTTATCTTTCATCCCACAACCAGTAGAACGGTCATGTAGCACTGTAACAATAACAACCATCTTCCTAGCATCAAGTAAATGAATTTAAAAACCCTCCAAGACCTAGTACATGGAAATGAACGATGATTTTAGAGAAATATGAAGTACGAAAATGTGAACTTTTCCAACTAGTAATTAGACATTTGCATAAAGAGCTAATGTTATTTGGTCATTTCATTTTTCATTCCCATAACTGGTACAAGGGTAATTTGTATCACTGTCACATTAACAACCATCCTCCTAGCATCAAGTAAATGAATTTTCAAACCCTCCAAGAACTAGTACATGGAAATGAATGATGATTTTAGAAAATTGAAAAAACTGAAATTTCTGAATTCATTTAATAGAGTGGATATTTCAACAACATGTGAACTTTTTTAGCTATTATTTATACATTCGCATAAGCCGTCGAAGCAATTGGGTCATTTCAACAAGGGTCATTTGTAGCACTGTAACATTAACGACACTCCTCCTAGCATCAAGTAAATTAATTTAAAAACCCTCCAAGGACCAGTACATGGAAATGAACGATTATTTCAGGAGATTGAAGAATACTAAGTACGAAAAGATAAACTTTTCCAACTAGTAATTATACAATCGAATAAAGAGCCAATGTTATTTGGTCATATCATCTTCCAGTCCCACAAATGGTACATGGGTAATTTGTAGCACTGTCACACTAACAACCCTCCTCCTGGCATCAAGCGAACGAATTTAAAACCCTCAAAAAACCACTACATGGAAATGAACAATGATTTCAGAATATTGAAGAAACAGAAATACCCAAATTATTTTAATAGAGTGGATATTTCTAAAAAATGTGAGCTTTTCTAACTAGTATTTATACATTCATATAAGTTGCCGAAGCTATTGGTTCATTTCATCATTTTTTCCACAACCGGTACAAGGGTCATTTGCAACACTTTAACATTAACAACCCTCTTCCTAGGATCAAGTAAATTAATTTTAAAACCCTCCACCTCCAAGAACCAGTACAAGTAAATGAATGATGATTTCAAAAGATTGAAGAAACAATAATACCCGAATTCCTTTAATATAATGGATATTTCACCAAATGTAAATTTTTCCAACTAGTATTTACACATTCGCAAAGTCGCCGAAGCTATTGGGTCATTTCATCGTTCACCCCACAACCGGTACAAGGGTCATTTTAGCACTTTGATGTTAACAACCCTCGTCCTAGTATCAAGTAAATGAATTTAAAATCCCTCCAAGAACTAGTACATTGAATTGAACGATTATTTCAGAAGATTTAATAATATGAAGTACGAAAATGTGATCATTTCCAACTAGCAATTATACATTCACATAAGGAGTCAATGTCAATGGGTCATTTTATCGTTCATTTCCAGAACTAGTACAAGGGTTATTTGTAGCACTTTCACATTAACAACCCTCCTAGCATCAAGTAAATGAATTTAAAAAGCAAAAAAACTAGTACATGAAAATGAACGATGATTTCAGAAGATCGAAGAATACGAAGTACAAATGCTGATTTTTCCAACAAGTATTAACACATTCAAATAAAAAGCTAATGTTATAGGGTCATTTCATCATTCATTCCTACTACTGGTACATGGGTCATTTGTAGCAATGTCACATTAACAACCCTCCTCCTAGCATTAAGTAAATGAATTTTAAAACCCTCCAAGAACCAATGCAAGGAAATGAATGATGATTTCAGAAGATTGAAGAAATAGAAAGATTCGAGTTCCTTTAATAGAGAGGATCTTTCACCAAAATGTGAACTTTTCCAACTAGTATTTATATGTTCACATAAGTCGCCGAAGCTAATGCGTCATTTCATTGTTCATCCCATAACCAGTACAAGGGTCATTTGTAACATAGTGATATTAACAACTCTCCTCCTAGCATCAAGAAAATGAATTTAAAACCCCCCAAGAACCAGTACCTAGAAATGAACGATGATTTCAGAAGATTGAAGAATATGAAGTACAAATGTAAACTTTACCAGCAAGTATTAATACATTTGCATAAAGAGCAAATGTTATTTGGTCATTTCATCGTTCATTCCCACAACTGGTACAAGGGACATTTGTAGTACTATCACATTAACAACCCTCCTCTCGGTATCAAGTAAATGAATTTAAAAACCTTCCAAGAACTAGTACATGTAAATAAATGTTGATTTTAGAAGATTGAAGAAACAAAAATACCCTAATTCCTTTAATAGAGTGGATATTTCACCAAAATGTGAACTTTTCTAAGTAGTATTTAGACTTTTGCATAAGCCGCCGAAGCAATTGGATCATTTCATCATTCATCTCACAATCGGTACAAGGGTCATCTGTAGCATTGTTACATGAACAACCCTCTTCCTAGAATCAAATAAATGAATGTAAAAACCCTACAAGAACCAGTACATGGAAATGAATGATGATTTCAGAAGATTCAAGAATACGAAGTACGAAAATGTGAACTTTTCCTATTAGTAATTATACATTGGCATAAGGAGCCAATGCTATTAGGCCATTTCATCGTTCATTTCCACAACTAGTACAAGGGTTATTTGTAGCATTATCACATTAACATCCTTCCTGGCATCAAGTAAATGAATTTTAAAACCCTTCAAGAACCAGTACATGGAAATAAATGATGATTTCACAAGATTGTGGAAACGGAAATACCTGAATTCCTTTAATAGTGAATATTTCACCAAAATGTGAACTTTTCAAAATAGTATTTATACATTCGCATATGTCGCCTAAGCTACTAAGTCATTTCATCGTTCATCTCTCAACCGGTACAATGGCCAATTGTAGCATAATGACATTAACAACCCTCCTCCGACAATAAAGTAAATGAATTTAAAAACCCCAAAAACCAGTACATGGAAATGAACAACGATTTTAGAAGTTTGAAGAATACAAAGTAGCATAATGCGAACTTTTCCAACAAGTATTAACACATTCGCATAAAGAGCTCATGTTATTGGGTCATTTCATTGTTCATTTCCACTATTAGTATAAGGGTCATTTGTAGCAATGTCATATTAACAACCTTCCTCATAGCATCAAGTAAAAAACCAGTACATGGAAATGAACGATAATTTTTGAAGATTGAAGAAACAAAAATACCCGAATTCTTATAATAGAGTGCATATTTCACCAAATTGTGAACTTTTCTAACTAGTATTTCTATATTCGCATAAGTCGCCGACGCTTTTGGGTCATTTCATCGTTCATCCCACAATCGGCAGAACGGTCATTTGTAGCACTATAACAATAACAACCCTCCTAGCTTCAAGTAAATGAATTTAAAAACCCTCCAAGAACCAGTACATAGAAAAGAACGATGATTTCAGAAGATTGAATAATATGAAGTACATATGTGAAATTTTCAAGCTAGTAATTAGACATTCGCATAAGGAGCCAGTGTTATTTGGTCATTTCATATTTCATCGGTCATCCCACTACCGTACAAGGGTCATTTGTGGTACTGTAACATTAACAACCCTCCTCCTAGTATCAAGTAAATGAATTTAAAAACCCTCCAAGAACCAGTACATGGAAATGAACAATGATTACAAAAGATTGAATAATACGAAGTACAAAAATGTGAACTTTTCCAACTAGTTATTATACATTCGCATAAGAAACCAATGTTATTTGGTCATTTCATTGTTCAATCCCACTACTGGTACAAGGGTCATTTGTAGCACTTTCGCATTAACCACCTTCCTCTTTGCATCAAGTCAATGAATTTTAAATCCCTCCAAAAACCATTACATGAAAATGAACGATCATTTCAGAAGATTGAAGAAATAGAAATACCCGAATTCCTTTAATAGAGTGGATATTTCTCCAAAATGTGAACTTTTCTAACAAGTATTTATAAGTTCGCATAAGCCGGCGAAGCTATTGGGTCATTTTATTGTTCACCCGACAACTAGTACAAGGGTCATTTGTAGCACTGTGACGTTAACAACCCTCATCCTAGCAACAAGTAAATGAATTTAAAAACACTTCAAGAACTAGAACATGGAATTGAACGATGATTTCAGAAGATTTAAGAACACAAAGTACGAAAACGTGAACTTTTCCAACTAGAAATTATACATTCACATAAAGAGCCAATGTTATTTGGTCATTTCATTTTTCATTCCCACAAATGGTACAAGGGTAATTTGTAGTACTATCACATTAACAACCCTCTTCGCATCAAGTAAATGAATTTTAAAACCATTCAAGAACCAGTATATGGAATTAAGCGATGATTTCAGAAGATTGAAGAAACATAAATACCTGAATTTCTATAATAGTGGATGAGTCCTTCTAGGCGGCAAGGAAACGAGCGAGGAAATGGGCGAGGGAGGGGGGTTTGACCCCCCATCCCCCTCGAGATTCACACGGGTGCGCATCTCAAGGGGATGGAGGGTCACACCCCCTCCCTCGCCCGTTTCCTCGCCATTTAGAATCACTGAATAGTGGATATCTCACCAAAATGTGAACTTTTTCAACTAGTATTTATACATTCTCATAAGTCGCCGAAACTACTGTGTCATTTCGTCGTGCATCCCACAACCGTATAAGGGTCATTTGTAGCATAGTGATATTAACAACCCTCCTCCTAGCATCAAGTAAATGAATTTAAACCCCCCCCCCCAAGAACCAGTACTTGCAAATGAATGATGATTTCAGAAGATTGAAGAATACAAAGTACAAAAATATGAACATTTCCAACAAGTATTTATACATTCGCATAAAGAGCTAATGTTATTGGGTTTTTCACTATTCAGTCCCACAACTGGTGCAAGGGTTATTTGTAACACTATTACATTTACAACCATCCTCTTATTATCAAGTAAATGAATTTTGAAACCATCCAAGAACCAGTACATAGAAATGAACGATGATTTCAGAAGATTAAATATACAAAAATACCCGAATTCCTTTAACAAACTTCCTTTTAGTATCGAGCCAATGTTATTAGGTCATCTCAGCGTTCATTCCAACAACTGGTACAAAGGTCAATTGAAGTACTAACACATTAACAACCCTCATTTTAGCATCAAGTAAATGAAATTTAAAACCCTCCAAGAACCAGTACATGGAAATGAACGATGTTTGCAAAAGATGGAAGAAATAGAAATGCCTGAATTCCTTTAACAGAGTTGATATTTCACCAAAATGTGAACTTTTTTAACTAGTATTTATACATTCGCATAAGCCACTAAAGCTATTGGTCATTTTATCGTTCATCCCACAACTAGTTCAAATGTCATTTATAGAACTGTTTCATTAACAACCCTCGTCCTTGCATCAGGTGAATGAATTTAAAGTTCCTCCAAGAACCAGTACATGGAAATGAACGATGATTTCACAAGATTGAAAAATACAAAGTGCAAAAATGTGAACTTTTCCAACTAGTAATTATGCATTCACATAAAGAGCCAATGTTATTGGGCCATTTCATCGTTCATTTTCACAATTGGTACAAGGGTTATTCGTAACACTGTCACATTAACAACCCTCCTCCTAACATCAAGTAAATTAATTTTAAAACTCTTCAAGAACTAGTATATGGAAATGAACAATGATTTCAGAAGATTGAGGAAATAGAAGTACCCAAATTCCTTTAATAGAGTGGACATTTCACCAAAATGTGTAATTTTTCGACTATTATTTATGCATTCGCATAAGCCGCCAAAGTTACAGGGTTATTTTATCGTTCATCCTACAATTGGTGCAAGGGTCATTTGTAGCACAGTGACAATAACCTTCCTCTTAGCATCAAGTAAATGAATTTAAAACCCTCCAAGAATCAGCACATGAAAATGAACTATGATTTCAGAAGATTGAACAATATGATATACCAAAATGCAAACTTTTCCAATAAGTATTTATACGTTCATATAAAGAGCCAATGTTGTTGGGTCATTTCATCGTTCATTCCCACAACTGTTACAAGGGTCATTTGTAGCACTGTCACTTTAACAACCCTCCTCCCAGCATCTAGTAAGTGAATTTAAAACCTTTCTAGAATCAGTACATGGAAATGACCGACGATTTCAGAAGATTGAAGAAACAAAAATACCCGAATTCCTTTAATAGAGTGGATATTTCACCAAAATGTGAACTTTTCCAACTAGTATTTATACATTCGCATAAGCCGCCGAAGCTTTTGGGTGATGTCATCATTCATCCCACAACCGATACAAGGGTAATTTGTAGCATCGTGACATTAACAACCCTCCTTTTAACATCAAGTAAATGAATTTTAAAACCTTCCAAGAACCAGTACATGGAAATGACGATGATTTCAAAAGATTAAATAATACGAAGCAACTTTCTTTGTGGGTTGGGCTTCCGATTTTGAATTTCAAAATTTTGAATATGGGTGCACCATTTTCATGGTTTCACCCAACATAAAACCCTTGCTTTCCATGAAGACATTGTTTCACTAGTTGAAGCAAGGGCATTCTTGGACTTGGAGTGGGTAACGACTAATTTGGGGTATTATCTAGCCCATGCCTACCGCACACTATATTATTTTTTAATATAACTATTTAATTATGTCTTTCCATCTATTTATCTAGATCAATTAAATTTTAAATGCATTTTCAAAGAAAAATCGTATTTTAGCATGCAAGTTAAAAAGTTTCTAGGTGTGCCAAACTCGATCAAAATTTATAAATTTTTTTTGTCAAACTTGGTAAAATTTTACAAAGTACCAGAAGCGTAACAAAATAACATTCCATACTTAACCAATCTCCTAGCAGATACATGTTATAATTTTATCTCGATGAAATCATTACATAGATAATTATGTGGAAAATGGTCACACTTGATGAAAGTTCTGTGTACGACTTTTGAGAGAGATCTTTCAAGATCCACCCTACAAACTCATATCACATCAAGGTAAAATAGACCCAAAAAAAATCTAATAATTTTGTTTCATTTATTTATTAATTAATGTATTGCAATGTTACTTAAAAATCTCTAACTTATTTGAAATATCATGTACAACTCTTTTAGGGTTTCTTTTCCCCTTTCTCTCTAAGTCCACATTCCTTTAAACTCCCAGTAACAAGGGTTACCATCCAACTTAATAAGTGTACTTCACAAATATACATCGAATTAGTTAAACTTAGCAAGTGAACTTCAAGTAAAATAATAAAGTTCACAAATACAAATGATTAATAGCTTTTTTTAAAACATGCAAATGAAAGGGGAAATTATTGAAAAATACCCAAATTATCAAATCAATTATCCATAGTGGTTACTCACAATAATGGAGATTTTAGAGATGACAATCAAAATATGTTTAAAAAATCGTTAATTGCAAATAGTTCCTAACATTTATCCCATTTTCGCCTTTAAGTCCAATTTAGAGTCTAGGTCCCAATGTTATCTTAACAACATTGACCATCAAAAGAATATTGTTTAAAAGTCCATTTTCCATTGAACTTGTTGACTTAGTAAAAAGAAATAAAGGAATGTCTTTCTTCAAAGCAAAAGTATAGATTTAATGACGGGTTTTTGATGGCTAATTAATGGAGTTAGCGTGGTCTTGGGACCCAAACTCTAAGTTGGACAAGCTCAAGACCTAAACACAAAAACTGGTATAAAACATATTATATTAGTAATAAAGCTTGTGTTTTGGTAAATACTGAAGTTAATAACTTGGAGTCCTACATGTAAATTTTCACGCATAAAAATTCTAATTTTTACCTATATTTTGATATTGGTGATGTATTCTATTTGGTTATTCAATGCATCTTCCGAGCCCTTAAGACAACATTTTGGTATTTGTAGTTTATTGTTTGGTTGACTCTTTACTCGCAGCAGAAGGAAGATATTTTTGTGGTTTTTGGTACTCGCAACCTATCTAACGAGTAGGGAAACACCAGACTCACCCATATTTGGTTTTTCTTTTGTTGAAATAGCTCAAAATCTCCTCTAACTTCAACCAACTTAATTTTCAAAGGTTTGTAACACCTTAAAAACTCACAAAGGCTTCTTTTTCAAACTTTCAATCTTTGCTTCATCCAAAAAACACTTTGAATTTAAAAACTTAAAATTTGAGTACACCACGATTTCACTCAATATAAAACCCTTGTTTTCCATGGATAGATTGTTTCAGTAGTTTAAGTAGGGGCATTCATGGAGTTGGAGTGGGTAACGACTAATTTAGGTTATTAACTAATCATAGTATGTTCTAATTTTCACTTTTTTTTGAAATTTTTTTTACCTAGAGAAACAAGGATATACTAGCATATTACAAGTGCCTACGTATCTTCTTTTTATATATAATTAATTAATTATGTCTCCAAATCTTTCCATCAATTTATCTAGATCAATTAAATTCTAAATATATTTTCAATGAAAATCATATTTTAGCATGCAAGCTAAAAGTTTCAAGGTGTGCGAAACTCGGTCAAAATTTATAAACATTCTTGTCAAACTCAGTAAAATTTAAAATTGGAACATTTTGTATCGACCATTCATTTTATTTGAAAGATCTTCCAAAATGCATTTGATGGAAGGTAAATTTATCATTTTAAAAAGAATGCATCTGCTTGTTGGCTAGTGGAAATTGTACAACTGGGTGCAAAGCCAATTATTGATAATTTTGTGGGGAAAGTGCCAAAATCCCTTAAAATTTGGTCAGGATCATATTAGCCGCGATCATGACAAAGAAGGCACCCATTACTGGATGCAAAATTGTGACTTTGTTTTTTGAGTTACTTTCAATCTTCTAATATATATATATATATATATTTATTTATATTTTATTTCGAGTGTATATGAAATGTGTGAAAAAAAATGCAAGTAAATAAAACACATTAAATGAAGCCTAAATACCAAGAAATGAAACAACCATAAAATTAATATAAACTTAGAAAATCAAGGGTTGGTATCAAATATCAATATATAAGTAGAAGAAATGATAATTAGATAATCAGGGGGTGGTTCCAAAAATCAATAAATAATGAGAAGAAATGATGATTAAAAATAACTCCAAAATTTACAAAAAAAAAACCACAATTTTTTTTTAAAAACCCCTCGAAAAAACTGTACTTTTTTGTAGCTAGTTTTTTCATTAAAATGAAAACACGAAATTCGTGAAAAAACCTCAAAATTTAGAAAGTTTTCAAAAGAACCCTTGAAAAAAATGTAATTTTTCTTTCGCCTTTTTTCTTTTCGTAATTTCAAAAAAACAAAATTTTTCTAGATGTCACAAAATCTCATTCCTTGACTGGAGGGATCAATTAGCACATCATTTTCCATCCCTTAGATAAATACAAACACACGTAACCTTCAAAACTAACAACATACAAGTATTTTGCATCATCACTTCATGATTAGCAAGTGAACAATTTATCACATTTAATTTTTTATAGATGATTTGTTCCTTCTGAAAAAGAGATAACAGGGACATACACATTAGAAGTGAGGATTTGGGTTTGAAATTTATGGAGCTAATTGTTGAAGGTCTAGGAATGGACAAATTATTTTACAGATGAGCTCTGCAAGCATCAATTCATGTTAATAAATCATTACCCACCATGTCATGATTCGAGTCTAACATTTGGTATGCCCAAGCACTGTGACTCTAACTTAATCACTCTTCTTCGTCAAGGAAATGTGCCTGGTCTTCAAGTACAAAAACGGAGAATGCCTAGCTGTGGAAACTGTTCATAACGCATTTGTTATAAATTTGGGCAACCAATTACAGGTGATGATACATCAAACCGTCCAGTAATCCGCACCGAACACGTGTCATGATGATCTCATCAACAAAGTAAAACATGCCTAGATGAGCGCCCAATTTAGCAAAGCCCATACAACACGAGGCCCACTGAGGCAGGGTCCAGGAGGCTGAACCCAAACTCCAATAGTGCCCTATTAAGCCCATATGTTGCATGGCCAGGCCCAATACACGTAAGACCTAATAAGGCAAGTATCCGAGGGATTTACCTAAGATGGGCAGGCCAGCAATACACTAACTCCTATTAGAAAACAAATATCGGAGTATAAGTCGTGCATGGAAACTCTCCTACATGGACAACACTCCACAAGGGGAGAATCCCCAACAGATCTACAAGCACGAGTCATGTAGGGAAACTCTCCTACATGGACAACTCCTAGAAAGGAAAGGATCTCCAACAAGACACCTTTCCCTAAACAACGCCACCAAAAGCCTAGTCGAACAAGGACTCTCGCATGATAAATAGGCCATAAGGTTGAGGAATAAAGGTACGCTACAAAACCCAATTTACAACATTTTACCTTTCTCAAGCCTTATTTTACTTAAGCATCGGAGTGTCATCGACCGCCACAACGGTGGTCTTTGGCTCACGTGTGTTCCCTGTGCATGTCCAAGTTAAGGAGAATATGATTTGACACCATCAGTTTGGCATCGTCCATGGGGAACGACAAAGTTCCTATGAAAACAGTGATAACACCCTTTTTTACAGTCCAAAAAGATGGTAACCACGAGATCTCACAACAATGGAGAAATTGTCAAGCCCTTGAACGCTCGAACCAGTGTAATGCCGACAGTTCCAGCGATACCGACCCCGCGGATAGAACAACCCCAGGCCCTGGCGCCGGCGGCAGCCACGGCGAACTCTAGGGTGGATTGACTAACAGTCCAAGTGCAGCAAATCGCACAAGCAGTGGAGATACTCACTCAGTGGAACCCACCACTCGTCGAAGGAGACAGGGAGCCGCAAAGAGCCCCATCCCCAGAAGCCAATGCAGAACGTGTTAAGGAGAGTCATTATGCCCTTGTTAGCTCTCAGTAGACCAAGGGCGGAGGTGCAACCTATGGAGGCTTGGCGACTAAGGCTGACAGACCCACCTTGCAGAACCCCCTCCGGCTTGGGGCCACCAATACGGACGTACTGTATAACCTCACCGTCCCCCCTTCATGGATCATATCATGAATGAGCCATTGTCGAAGAAGTTTAACCCGCCAAAGCTGGAGTTTTATGACGGGACAGCGAACCCGTCCGACCACTTATGCCATTACCACCATGTAATGTCGCTGAAAGAAGGATCTGAAGAAGAATGTGCCGAACGTTCCCACTAACCTGAAGAAATTAGCGCAGACTTGGTTCCATATTCTCCTACCAAAGTCTGTTGACTCGCTTAGGATGTTTGCCACAACGTTTGTCACCCACTTTGTCAGTAGCCAATGAATCAAGAAGGGCATGCATTAACTGTTCACCCTCAGATAAAAACCAAACAAGACACTGAGGGAGTTCATCACTCGCTTTAATAGTGAGTTAACCCTCATCGACGGTTGCAGCTCGGCTGCCAGTCACCCAATGGTAGGGTTCAGCAGGGAAAAATGCTTCCCTGTTGAGAAGATAAAACTAACAATAGTAGCGGGAGAACAACAACTTCAAAAGGTCTTGTTCTAGGGGTTCATGGTGATTGATGTAGTCGATTCCTGCTATCCTTCCTCGCTGCTTACCTAGACCTGCATAGGTAGTAAACGTGAGTCAAGGGCCACCGTGTCGCAGCCGATGGCACTCCGATACTTAAGTTAGATAAGGCTTAAGATAGGCTTAAAACTGTAAACTGGGATTCTGTAGCGTACCTCAAGTTCATCGACCTTATATCCCTTTATAGTGCAGGAGTCCTTGTTAGGCCTTTGGTGGCGTAGTTTAGGAAAGAGATCCTGTTGGAAATCCTTTCTTAATTGGGAGCTGTCCATGTGAGATAGTTTCCCTATACGACTCATGCTCCTAGAGCTGTGGGAGAGGTTTCCCTTTCTGTGTGTTGTCCATGCAAGGAAGTTTCCTTGCCCGACTAATACTCTAATATATGATTCCTAGTCGGATCCAATGTGTTGTTGGCCTGCTAGTCTTTGGTAGATCTCTCAAATACTTTTTTTTTTGGAAAGCGAGCTGGGTTTTTATAGGATCCCATAACCTATCAACAAGGTGCGACCTACAGGTCAACACCATAAGAAAGTAACCATGCCGCCGGCGGGTCTCGAACCTAGGACGTGCGGGATAAACCCACACGGCCCTAACCACTCGACCATAACACCATTGGCATCTCTCAGATACTTGCCTTAGAGGTCTTACGAGTATTGGACTTGATCACTTGACATGTGGGTTTAATGGCTCAATGCAACTCAGATCCTATTGTCTAGATCCTGCCAATAATGGGCTTAGCGTTGTTCGGGCCTCACTGGATTGAGCATGCAATCAGGTCTGCTTCGTTCTGTTGACGAGATTATCATGACAAGTGTATGGTGCTGATCAAAGGACGGTTTGATGTATCATCAGCTACTCCCCCGAGTTAGTGGACCGTCGTATCGGTCAACTAGGTCATTTCATGAAGCTATTGTGCAGTCATGATGATTGAGTTTGAGTTGTTTCCTCGAGCAACGAGTTTCATTAATTGTGCGTGCGCCATATTGAAAGAAGGAAAGGCAGGAGTTCAATTTTCTATATAGATCTCATGCCTGTGGAGTGTAACTCTTTTACACTTTCGATCTCAAAGATTTTACTTTGCCGTATTGCCTTCTATGCTTTTGATTTTGCTTAACCTTCGTATTTGAAAGCTTGTACTTTCTTTCATGGCAGACCAGATCAGCTTCCTAATGAACTGTTCGCTAAGGGCCATAATTTTTTGAGGAGATGTTGCTTCATGGTAGTCCGGATCAGCTTCCTAATGAACTGTTGCTAAGGGCCATAATTTTTTTGAGGAGTGGTTGCTCTCTGAATCTGATCTGAAAGTTCTTCGTAAGACATACGGGATTCCTAATGATCTGGTGTTCTACACTCTGGGCGTCAATATGACGCCATTATATCCTCCTGATAGGTGTATCTATTTTCACCAAGGTATGTTTCAATCGGTCGTTTGTTTTCCTGTTATCAAGAAGATCTGGGAGTTCCTGGCGTACCTCGATATTGCACCAGCTCAACTTGTCCCCAACGGGTATAGGACTGTTATTGTCATTCTGATTAGGGCTAAGGATGCTGGTGTCCAAATGTCTTTGAGGGCGATGAAATTGCTTACTTTTCCTTGGATAAACGAGCACATTGTGTGTGTGCTGACGTCGCCAAACTGCTTCAATAAACTGCCTGATGATTTTAAATCATGGCAGAAGTTCTGTTTCATGACTCCTGCGGACTCGACGTACCGTGAGCTTACTGGTCATCCGGTTGAGCGTGAATTTAGACCACTGAGTGAGTTGACTCTTTTTCTAGTCTTGCATGTGTTAACTGCGTATTAGATTGAACCGTTGTGGCTTTTGTAGGGAAATTCCCAACTTCTCCACTTTCTGCTGAAGATAAAGCCACTTTGGATGCGTTCAGCGACATGCCTCATCTAGAGGTGGAGGATGTCGTTAAGCCTTCTAATGTCAAGCGCAGCAGTCTGTGGGCTCATTGGTACGTGGCTCCCATTCTTTTTCGAGTAAAGAAGCCCAAACTTGGAGGTGTGTCTACTTTGAGAAAGAGGAAACTTCCGAAGATCAAGGTTCGAGGAGGGCAAAAATAGATGAGGCGTTTCCTTCCCCTGTGCATTTGAAGTGTTTTCGTGTTTTTTCTAGATTTGTCCGCGGGCACTTGGCTTCGTCCGAAGGACATGATGCTGTCGAGCAAGTGCCTAATGAGACTGTTGTTTCTGAGGGGCGTGATGCTCAGGTCGTGGTCCCTATCTCCCTTCTGACTTCGAGAGGGATTATCTGTAGATGGTTGGTGTAGAGGATGTGACCAAACTGAGCACCAAGCAGGCGGAGCTGCTAAATCAAATGTTATTGCAGGCGGGCTTGGAAGTTTTGGATGGTCGTCCCTTTTCAATAAAGTACTTTGTGCTCCGCCTTTCTCTAGATCATGGACCTGTTGAAGATTCGTCTGATCGTCGACATCATGGTGTAGGTTCATATTCTTGTCGCCCGTACTGTGCTCCATCTCGTTCTCGTCCCTATATTCAATTGACGATGGGTCCAAGGAATAACTCGCTTCCTTCTTCTTCGTCAACTGATGCTAGATCGACGCGTGAAAGAGAACCGGCTATTGTGGACAAAGGGAAAGTTGTTGATGAGTGCCCTGATGCAGTGAAGATGGCTAGGGGCAGTGCTGGGGTGATTGCGGTCTCGAAAAATCTCCATCCGGATGCCCGGATCAGTCTGTTTGCTTCAGATGTAATAAGGATGAACGACCAAGCTTGACATCACTTACGCTTCGAAAAAACATATCAGTAGGTGGAATGACTGGTTGGTGAACTATGCTCTGGAGCCAGTGGGAGAGACGCTAGGAGAGCGTTTGGATAAAGGGCAGAAACATCTTGTCTTGGGGATGTCATACCTAAATCAAGTGGTTGCGGCTGGAATTGAAGTTGAGGCCGCTCGTGAAAGAGTATATACCATGGAGAGATTATTTGTAAACTTGCAGAAGTTAAACTCTGGCGCTCTCTACGAGATTGAGTCATTGAGAAAGCAATTTGAAGCTTTCTCTAATACTGGGGCGGAGTCCTAGTCCATTAGGTTGGAGGCTCAGAAGGTTGGCTTGGAAGTGCTTGAGTTTGACTTGGCGGGGGTAGTGTCCGTGAGGGATCAATTCAAGAATAAACTAAACCCTGTCCGTCGTGACTTGCAACTTTCCCGTGAGACTGTGGCTCGAGTGCAGGTTGAACTGCCGATTTCGAATGCTGAAGGGATCAAGAAAGAGTCTGAGTAGACTGTCCGATGTCAGCAGTTGGAGGCCGACATTGAGTTCAATGCCAAGAATGCACAGACCTCTGAAATGCGGTTCCTTCTGGTGTAGAGTGAGTTGAATATCATCAATGATAAGTTGGGTGATGAGCAGTTCAAGACTGATAGGCTATCGGGCGAGCTAGAATGACTAGAGCGAGAGCTTGGTGAATCAAAAGGGCGTGAAGTGAATCTTCTCAAGTCCGAAGGCACGTTTGAGTTCAGCAGAGTCGTGCATCGAAGGTTGGAGTTGTTGCATCTGATGAAGAAGGAGCATCCCGACTTCATATTATAAAGAGATTGCATAAGTAGAGTTTGGAGTGGCCTCCAATTCATTTGAAGAAGAAGGCGCCCCTGATGAGGGGATCGAGAGGCAGCACCTACAGGTGTGTCCCCTGCTTCTTCTCCTGCTAAGTTTGATTCTATTGTATTTGACTGTCCTCTTGATGAGGGGGTAATCTTGTATTTCCTTTTCGGTTTGCAAATCTATAATACTTTTTACATGTTTGTCTTCCTTGCTTTTTTTGGTAGCTTTTATCTGCTTTGTCTTATTTCGACATTAATTGTCAGACGAGAAACTCTATTAGGCTTGGAAGCTTTATGATTGATCCACTGTTGAGAGCTCTGACTTCTTGTGCTGCAATATTTTGTGCAATTCTGGTCAGACTCCGTTTTAGGGATCAGGTAGTTTAATACACCCTCTTGTTTGGTGGTTTGGCTGTATGTTGAACCAGCAGTTGATGTTGTTGTTATAAGAAAATTAGTCAGACTGTGGTTCCAACACGTGCACCGTTGTAGATGATTGGACAGTAGTCCTTGCGAGTCTTCTGGGTCAAGTTTCTGGAACTCTGAACTTCTGACTCGTTTTGTTTGCTATTCGTAGAATAGGCTTAATCGGACCATGGGTCGATATTGCTAGTTATGACTGAATAAATCGGGGTCAGGTTTTAGCGACCATTGTGGTCCCTGGTAAGCCATCTTGATCAGGTGTCGAGGGCACTGACTAGACTCCCACTTTCCAACCCATCTTGATCCGTTCGTGGTGGACTAGGAATTGGAGCGAGCCAAAAGTTATCATAGTCACTCGTTCCGACTAAACTTTGGCGGGGGTTCGGCGATCATTGATTGTAGTTGGTCAATGATATTTGGCAAGCCGTCTTCACCAGGTTACAAGAACATTGACTAAGCTCCCACTTTCTAGGTCGTTGAAATTCGCGCACAGCGAACTAGGCTTTCGAGCAGACTAAAACCATCGTCATTAGAGGCCACTGACTAAGCTTTGATCGGGGTTCAGCGATCACTGTCTGAATACGAGTAGTAATCCATGGCAAGCCATCTTAATCAGGCGTCGGGAGCGCTGACTAGACTCCCACTTTCTAGGCCGTTGGAATCCATTATTTGTGAACTAGGCTTCGAGCATACCAGAAGCCATATTCGTCGGTCATCACCGACTAAGCTCTGGTCAGGTTCGGTCTCTATTTCCCATGTTCAGACAATGATCCCTGGCAAGATGTCTTAATCAGGCATTATAGTGCTGACTAAGCTGCCACTCTCTAAACTGTTAACACCCGTTTAAATTAACGGATTGGACGTTAGAGCGCACTAGAAGCTATCGTCATAGGTTGAATCCGACTAAGCTTTGGTTAGGTTCGGTGACCATTATCTATAGTTGGACAATGGTCCCTAGCAAGCCATCATGGTCAAGTATTACAAACACTGACTAAGCTCCAACTTTCTAACCCATCGTCATCTGCTTTTGGCGACCTAGGTGTTAGAATGGACCAGAAGCTATTGTAATCGGTCAGAGCTGACTAAGCTTTGGTCAGAATAAGATTTTGGGCGTGTATGTCTGACTTGGGTGTCCTGACTTACTTAGCTCACATATAAGATTTTGGGCGTGTAAGTCTTTGTGGATCAGCATGCCAATTGGAAAAAAATCTTTGTGGATCAGTGTGCCAGGGATACGGCACATACTGCGAGACAATTCAGTATCGATTATTCCCTCCAGTTAATGGAGCTTCCTGCTGGGTCATTAATTGGAAAGATGTAGACTTATGCAATTGTAATTGGAACCTTTGTTTTCCCGATTTTCTGTACGGCATTCAATGGTGAAGTAACTGCTTGTTGACGCTACTTCGTAAACTATCTCGCCTATATATAGGTTGGCTATTTTACATTCAAGCACTGCAATGAGAATAGTATAGCATGTTAACCAAATGCATCTTACCAGAGAGTTTGCTTTGGGTTTTCCAAAGGCTTAAAGAAGATCTCCATCATTGGAGTCTTCGAATGCTCTGACATTTGAGCCGATGAGTCTTGATAAGACTTGCTATTATGCGATGCCGCCTGATTTGGGTGTGCATCAGATTGATTCTTTGAGATCTTGTAATATCTTCTTACAATGTGAAGAAGAGTTATAGACTTCATCTCGGGGGTCAGGTTTGTCTTCCACCCTCCAATGCTCGAGCACTCTCTCATCCATTTACTACTATCGGGGGATGATCCTCGCTGCTAGTTTATGGTTGATGGGAGCATTGAAGGTCGTGACCCTCGTTCATGGGTTGGTATTTCCGCGTCACCTCAGACATTACACTTTTGAGAGACGTCCCCATTTGGCAAAACTGTGAAACCTCGATGATCCCATTGTTTCGAGACATTTTCATCAGTTTTTTGTCGCTTCCTTCTATTCCTCTTCACGTGGCAGACTGGCAGAACAAAGAATTGAGGGACTACTAGTAGCCTTTTTCATGTACTTTGCTTACAACACTTGAATCGTCTTTGTGGGGTGATTTGATGGAGCAAGGAATTGAGTGCACTCTTTCATCTTTTGTTGCAGACACTTTACTTTCACCACCTTCTCTTCTAGAGGCAGATTAGCATATCGGAGTCTCTACCCTTGTTTCAGCGGATAGATGCTTACATCAGACTTAGATACTTGTAATGTATAAATTGATGTACTAGTTAGTTAGCAAGCTTTGTAATAACTCTCATTTTATTTCTAGAATGTGTCTTGTATGAACAACTCTACTAAACTTAAATAAAAAATAGAAAACAAGAAACGAAATCAAAGCAACAAATGATTTAACTCCGAGCAGAAACTGAGCTAATTCGGCCCTGAACGAGACGCAGGTGGTCCTGGCTCGGATTGCATTGTCCCTCTAGCAAAGATTATTTTAAGCTAATGAAGTTACTGAATAGTAGACTTTGTCCTGGCGGGCAGTTCCTTGTTGATTAACAGCTCTTGGAGTTGGTGCTAGTTTTGCTGAAGTATCGTTACTTAGCTCTTTATTAGTATGGATGGTGCTGCCAGCTCTGACTTCTGCCTCTCTGCATCGCTGCACTTGGGTTATAGGGGCTCCTCCGCCCTTATAGATTGATCATCCTCCTTTGTCTAGGGTCGGTGCCTGACATGTTGGTTCTATCTACCTGAGCTGCATAATGGCAGTCTCTTGCTGCTAGTTGATCTCCTCGAATAGTTCCTTGGAACTGGTTGGCTGTATATTTTATGCGTTTGTACAGAGTGGAAACCACTGCCTCCATATGATGAAGCCATGACCTTCCTAGAATGATTTTGTTGGTAGACGGAATGTCGACTACCATGAACTCTTGGACAAGGTACTTTCGTAATTCTCTCCCACCACCACCATTAGATTAACTTCCCAATGGGGAAGCCCTTTTCTCCACTAAATCTGACCATGGGGTGGGTGGTGGGAGTTAAGTCTTTATCTTGTAGTTGCATGTTGCGGAATGCACTAAGGAAAAAAACATTCAGTGAATTTTCTGTGCCCACTAAAACCCTTTTTACCTCCCACTTAGTGATGAGGACGGAGATGACCAAGGCATCATTGTGAGGAGAATGTACCCCTGGAAATCCCTTTCTGTGAACGTCGGTGATGGGATTAGGCCGTGAACTCTTGTGTGATGCACTTGTCGGTCTTCATACTAAGATGGTGTTCGCATCTTGGTCAGTGTCCTCTTGCGGGACCTGTTGGATTGCTTCCCTTTGGGACAGACCCCGTGGAGGACATAAATGACGACAGGCTTCCTTTTCAATCTCCTTGACAACATCTGCTCTTTCCTTTGTTCGGCCTTGCCTCGTGTCTGAGCCTAGGAACTACTCGAGTTTGCCTTTCCTTATCCAGTACTCGACTTCTCTTCTGCGGTTTCTATAGTCCTCAATATCATGTCCGACTTCCTTGTTGTAGGCACAATATTTTTTGTTGTCGCACTGAGCGGGGCGGCAACTTAAGCTATTCCCAATCCTTAATGGAATCAAGGATGTCGGACAGACTAGTATTGAAAGGGATGACAGACCTGGACCTGACGTAATTAGAGACCTTGTCCTGTTTGTGTGGCTCGAATCGGTCATGTTGTCAGTGTGTTTTCTCTTGTTACCGTCATCGTCATCTTTCTTCTTCCCCTCTTTCGTATCCTTTGGAACAAAGGGTTTCTTATCTGATTCTGCTTCTCTTTTGGCGGCCAGTATTTCATATTGGTTTGGAGGTTCAGGGTAAGGAAGTCATAGAACTTGCCTATTCTCGGATCCAAAGTGAAATTTGTGACGGTGGTGTCATCACTACATCCGTCAATGAGGGTCAGCTCATCGTTAAAAAGAGTGACGTACTCCTCGTTCTGGATGGGGTTGTGCAAGAAGTGTTTATCGTCTATGGTCGTTGGGTTTCTATTGGTCGCTCCTCCACCTCTTGTCCATTGAAAAGTTGTTGGGGTAGTGCGGCTCTCCTGAACATGCTCTTTAGAACTCTCTGGGGACCAGGCTCTTTGTTTTCACGGTCTCCTTCTGCAGATGGGGGATTCCGTTGTTTGAGTGCCTCCAGCATTTCTGCGATTTGTTCCATCTGTGTTAAAAATAGGTCCATCCTTGGGTCTACTGTAGCTGCCACCTACACAGGGGTCTGAGGAAGTTCCCCCCATAGCAGTGGTGGAATGGGGGGCGCTCTGTCATTTTGAGCGTTCAAAGGTTCTGCAGCATCTCCATTGTGGCGAGACCTTGTTGTCACCATCTTTTTTATTCTATAGAAAAGGTGGTGCTACTGCTTTCTTCGAGGAACTCTGTCGTTTCCCACGAACGGCGCCAAACTAATGTAGTTGGTTCCTATTCTCCTTCCTTGCTGCTTACCTAGACCTACACAGATAGCAAACGTGAGCCAAGGACCACCATGTGGCGGGTGATGGCATTCTGATGCTTAAGTTAGATAAGGCTTAGGAAAGGCTTAAAACTGTAACCAGGGATTTTGTAGTGTACCTCAAGTTCATCGACCTTATCTCCTTTTTATAGTAGAGGAGTCTTTGTTTGGCTAGGCCTTTGGTGGCGTAGTTTAGGAAAGAGATCTTGCTGGAGATCCTTTCTTACTTAGGAGTTGCACATGTAGGATAGTTTCCCTACACGACTCGTGCTCCTAGATCCGCGGGAGAGGTTTCCCTTTTTGAGTGTTGTCCATGCAAGGAAGTTTCCTTGCCCGACTTATACTCTAATATATGTTTCCTAATCGGATCCAATGTGTTGTTGGCCTGCCAGTCTTGGGTAGATCTCTTAGATACTTTCCTTACAAGTCTTATGAGTATTAGCTCTGACTGCATAACGTGTGGGATTAATGGCTCATTGCAACTCGAATTCGACTATCTAGATTCTGCCAATAATGGGCTTAGCGTTGTTCAACCTCACTGGATTTGGCATGCAATCGAGTCTGCTTTGTTCTGTTGACAAGATTATCATGACATGTGTACGGTGTTGATCAGATGACGGTTTAATGCATCATTAGTGGTTGATGCCCCATCCACCTACAACATCATCCTGGGAAGGCCTTGGCTTCACTAGATGGAGGCAGTAGTTTCTACTATGCACCAATGCATCAAATACCTCACCAATCAGGCAATAGGTACCATACAAGGAGACTAGCCAGCAGCCAAAGACTGCCACTATGCAACACTGAAGTGGCTTGACAGCTAGTAATTACAGTCCGAGCTTGCAGCTCGGACATCTCAGAGCTCGGGTCCATAGATGGAAGAAAAGTGTCTCCACTCTGACGATGAGACTCCAGTTAGCCTGAGGTGAAGACCCAGCGTCGGTCAGCCAGAGAAGGAATCTATCACAATCTACAATAGCCCCAGTAACAACAAATTCACCCAAATAGGTTCTCGCATGATCAAAGAATTAGTGGGACGGCTAATAAAGATGTTGCGGAAGAATCAGGATATCTTCGCCTGGACGATGCGGGATATGGTGGGAATTGACCCTTCCTAATCACCCATCGACTGGAAGTTGACCTTGTGTGGAAAATAGCCAGGCAGAAGAAGAGACTTATGGCCCCCGAACGAAACCAGATCATGAACGAAGAGGTACAAAGGTTACTCAATGCTGGCATGATCAAGGAGGCACAGTACCCAGACTGGCTAGCAAATACCGTCCCGGTAAAAAAAATGGGAAGTGGAGAGTTTGTGTAGATTACACAGACTTGAACAAGGCATGTCTGAGACAGCTTTTCACTTCCCTACATTGATCAGATCATGGACGCCACATACAAACACAACCTACTGAGCTTCATGGATGCCTATTTCGGATTTAACCAGATACAGATGCACCCCCTAGACCAAGAGAAGACCTCTTTCATAACTAAAAAAGGGATATACTGCTATCGGGTGATGCCGTTCGGCCCAAAGAATGCAGGAGCAACGTATCAATGATTGGTGAACGGGATGTTCAAGGAGCAAATCGGCGAGAACAAGGAGGTCCATATAGACGACATGCTGGTCAAAAGACTCCACAGTCTAGATCACATCACTAACCTTGCCGAAGCATTCAATCAGCTCCGCAAGTGTCAGATGAAGCTCAATCCGCAAAAATGCACCTTTAGGGTTGAGTCGAGTAAATTCCTAGGTCACATAGTGAACCAAAGAGGGATAGAAGCTGATCCAAAGAAGATTTAGGTTCTTCTCTATATGAAGTCCCCGACCACCATCAGGGAAGTTTAGAACTTGACTGGGAGGGTGGTAACACTCAACAGGTTTATTTCAAAATCATCCAACAAATGCCTCATTTTTTCAAAATTTTAATAGGTAGCAAAAAGTTCAAATGGGATGAAGAGTGTGATGAGCCTTTCAGTGCCTAAAAGCATACATGGGAAGTATGAAACTACTTTTGAAATCAGTGCCAGGAGAGACACTTTACTTATATATATCTGTCTCAAAGCATGTCATCAGTTTAGCTCTTGTGTGGAATGATAAATGAGTACATAGACCAATTTACTACTCCAGCAAAACCTTCGTGGAAGCAAAGGCAAACTACCCAGATCTAGAAAAGCTAGCTCTGGCGCTAGTTATATCCTACAGGAAACTGCGACCCTACTTCGAAGTCCATTCCATAACGGTCCTCACCAAACATCCACTTCACAGGTAGGATGGTTAAATGGTCAGTTGAACTAGGGCAGTTTGATATGAACTATGCCCCAAGAATAGCAATCAAAGCTCAAGCGTTGGTGGACTTCATCACCAAACTTACTGGCGGTGGGGAGCAGGAGTCATACGACTAGGAACAGAGGTTAGAGGACCAAGGTTGGATCCTACGATGTGGCGAGTCATCCACAGTAAATGGGAATGGAGCTGGAATCACTCTCCGCTCTCCAGGCGGGTTCACCCTGAAAAAGGCAGTCAGGTTCGGCTTCCCCTCCTCAAACATTGAAGCAAAATACGAGGCTTTCTTGTTAGGATTAAAGCTCACCAAGGAGATCGAGATAAATGAACTATTATGTACAACGACTTTCACCTGGTAGTCAACTGGTCAAAAGGGAGTTTAGCAGCAAAGATCCGGGGGATGTTAACTTACCGCGAAAAGGTGATCAACGCTGATGTAGTCGATTTCTTCTCTCCTGCTGCGCTTTGACCTAAACCTACACAGGGAATCAAAGACCACCGTGTGGGGGTCGGTGGCACTCCGATGCTTAAGTTAGATAAGGCTTAGGAGAGGCTTAAAGTTGTAAATTTGGTTTCTGTAACGTACCTTTGTTAATCGATCTTATCTCCCTTTTATAGTGTGAGAGTCCTTGTTTGACTCGACCTTTAGTGACGTAGTTTAGGGAAAGAGATCTTACTGGAGATCATTTCCTAATTGGGAGTTGTCCATGTAGGGAAGTTTCCCGACACGAATTGTGTTCATAGATATGCGGGATAGGTTTCCCTTTCTGAGTATTGTTCATGCAAGGAAGTTTCCTTACTCGACTTATACTCTAATATTTGTTTCCTAGTCGAAACCAATGTATTGTTGGCCACCCGATCCCCTAGATACTTGCCTTATCAAGGCTTACTCTTGCTTTATCATCGTTCACGAGTATTGGGCTTGACTGCATGACATGTGGGCTTAGTGGCGCGTTGCGATTTTGGTCCGACCTTATGGATCCTACCAATAATGGGCTTAGTGTTGTCTGGGCCTTACTGGATTGAGTATTATTTTGTTCTGTTGATGAGATTATCATGACATGCGTAAGGTGCTGATCAGAGGAAAGTTTAATGTATCATCAGCTACTCCCCCCGAGTTGGTGGGCTAGATCATCGTTCCACCAAGTCACTTCATGAAGCAACTGTGCAGTCATGATGGTTGAGTCTGGATCATTTCCTCGAGCGACGAGCTTCATTAATTAGGAGTGCGTCTGCTCGAAAGAAAAAAGGCGGGAGTCATGTTTTCTATATAGGTTTTCTCCCTGTGGAGTTTGGCTCCTTTACTCCTTCGATCTTAGAGACTTTGCTTTGTCGTACCGCATTCCGTGCTTTTGACTTTGCTCAACCTTCATAATCGAAAGCTTGTACTCTCATGGCGGGCCTGAATCAGCTTTCTGATAAACTGTTTGCTAAGGGCCTCAAATTTTTTTAGGAGAGGTCACTTTCTTAATCGAGTTTGGAAGTCATCCGTAAAACATACGGGATTCATGAGGATCTGGTGTTATTCACTCTAAGCGTTGATCTGATGTCGTTGACCTCTCCAGTGGGTTTCATTTGTCTTTACCGAGGTATGCTTCAATCGGGTGTCTTTTTTCTAGTCATCAAGGACATTTGGGATTTCCTGGCATACCTCGGCATTGCGCTCTATCAATTGGTGTTGAACGGGTATAGGACGGTGATTGTCATTTTGATTAGGGCGAAGGACGCTAGTATCCGAGTATCTTTGATGGCGATCCACCTGCTTACTTCTCCTCGGATAAACGAGCACGTTGTGTGTGTGTTGACATCACCAGACTGTTTTGGCAATCTACTTGATGATTTCAAATTTTGGCAAAAGTTTTGTTTCATGGCCCATGTGGACTCGAAGTACTTTGAGATTGTTGGTTGTCCAATCGAGCAGAAATTCAGGCAACTGAGTAAGTTCAATTTCATTCTTAATCCTGCTTGTGCTAAATGCATATCAAATTGACATTTGTGATTTTTCTAGGGAAATTCCCAACTTCATCTCTTTCGGCTGAGGAAAAAGCGGTTATGGACGCATTTCGCGACTTGCCTTGTTTGTGGATAGAGGATGTCGTTAAGTCTTCTAATATCAAGCGCAGTGGATTGTGGGCTCACTGGCATAAGGCTCCCACTCTTTTTAGGGGTCCGAAGCCAAAGCCCGAAGGCATATCCTCCTCAAAGAAGAGGAAGTTCCCGAATATTAGGATCCCAAGCCCTTCAAGGAATGCATAACTAAGTGAAGCGCTTCCTTCTCCTGTTCGTCTAAACAGGTCTCGTGTTGCGTCTAAGCCCATCCGAGGGCATTCAACTTCGTCCGAGGGGCGTGAAGCTATCGGATATGTTCTTGATTTGTCCGTTGGGACGAAGATTGTTGTGTCCGAGGGACATGACCTAACAAAGGCTCCCATTTCCCTTCCTGACTTGGAGAGGGAGTCTCTGCAAATAGTTGGGGTTGAAGATGTAACAAAGCTGAGCACAGAGTAGGCAAGGGTTCTAAACAAATTGTTGTTGCAGGAGGGCGTGGAAGCGTCATACGGTGTGGGACTGGATCGTCCCTTTTCGTTGAAAGATTTTATTTGTGGCCCTGCTAGGTTTGATGAAGATTCGCTTGACTGTCTTCCTTATGGTGAAAGGTCCCCTTTGTGTCGCCCGAACTATCCTCTGTCTCGCTCCCTGAGGTGATGACGGGCCCCGGGAATAATTCGCTTTCTTCTTCCCTGTTCATTGATCCTGAGTCGGATTGTGGAAGAGAGTCTATCATTGCGAGTAAGAGGAAAGCTATAGACGAGGGCCCTGGTGCAGTTAAGACAATGAAGAATTGTGCTAGGGTGATTCCAGTCCCGAAAGACCTCCATCTGGTGCGCGGATCAGTCTATTTGCTCCGAATGTGGTAAAGATGTGCTAATAAATTTGGCATCAAGAGGTTGACATTTCTCATGCTTCCTGGAAGCATATTAGCACTGGCTAGCAAATTGTGCCCCGAAGCCAGAATGAGAGACACTGAGAGAGCGCATGGATAAAGGGAAGAAGCATATCGTATTGGGGATGTCATACCTCCGCAAATGGGGTTGAAGTAGAGGCCGCTCGTGAGAGAGTGTATACCATGGAGCGAGTCCTTGCAAACTTGCAGAAGTCATACTCTGACGCTCTCTACGAGATTGAATCGTTGAGGATTCAGTTTGAAGCTCACTCAGATGATGGAATGGAGTTCTGGCAGACAAGATTGGAGGCTCAGAGGATACACTTGGGAGCGTTCGATTCCAACCTAGCAGCGACAGTGTCCGCGAGGAATCAGTTCGAGAATAAACTAAACCTTGTTTGTCGTGACTTAATATTTTACCAAAAGACTGCGGTTAGGGTACATGTCGAAATACAAGCTCTAAACGCCGAGAAGGCCAAGAAGGAGTTTGAATGGGCTGTCCGATGTCAGCAGTAGGTGGCTGATGTTGATTTTAATGACAAGGGTATGCAGACCGTGCTAGAAGGAGCTAAGTGTTGTTAATGATAAGTTGGGCATCGAGCAGTCCAAGACTGACATGTTGTCGAGCAAGTTGGAGTAGCTGGAGCGGGAGCTTGCTAAATCAAGGGTGCACGAGGAAAAACTTCTTAAGGCCCAGGGCACGTTTGAGTTCAGCAGAGTTGTGCATGGAAAGCTGGTACTGTTCTAGCTTATGAAAGAGGAACATCCTGATTAGGATCTCTCCGAATATGAAAAGGTAGCATATGCAGAATTTGGAGTGGCCTTCGATCTGTTCGAAGAAGAAGGTGACCCTGACGAGGGTGATCGAGTGGTAGCACGTACAAATGTGTCTCCTGCTTCCTCTCTTGCTAAGTTCAATCTGTTGTATCTAACTCTCCTCTTGATGAGGAGTGAACTTTTATTTTTTGGCTGGCAAATGAATAGCATCATGTACTTGCGCATTTTTCCTTTTCTTCCCTGCTAGATTTTATCTGCATTGTCTTAGTTGTCAAACGAGAGGCTCTGCTAGGTCAGAGAGTCATATGATTGATCGGCTGGTGAGAGTTCTGACTGCTTATGCTACGATAGTTCGTGCAATTCTGGTCAGTATTTTTTAGAAATCGGGGAGTGTAATTCCCCCTTATCTGGTGGCTTCGTTGTATATGAACTAGTAGTTGATGTTGCTATTTTAAGCGAACTAGTCAGACTGTGGTTCTAGCACATGCACCGTCATAGATGATTGGACAATAGTCCTTGCGAGCCTCCGAGTTGAGCTTCAAGAGCTTTGACCGAGCTTTCGGCTCGTTTTAACCTGCTATTGGCATAATAGGCTTAGTTGGACGAGAAGTTGTTATCGCCAGTCATAAATAACTAAACTGGGGTCGAGTCCGACGACCATCGTTTGTGATTGAATGGTGGTCCCCGACAAGTCATCTTAATTAGGCGTAGAGGGTACTGACTAGACTCCCATTTTCCAACCCATCGTCGTCCGCTTTTGGTGGGCTAGGAATTGGAGTGAGCCAGAAGTTATCATCGTCAGTCGTTCTAACAAACTTTGGCAGGGTTTAACGATCATTGTCTGTAGTTGGCCAACGATCCCTGGCAACCCACCATGGTCGCGTGTCATCGCGCTGACTAAGCTCTCACTTTCTAAGCCATTGAAATTCGCACGCAGTGAACTAGGCTTAGAGCAGACCAGAAGCCATCATCATCAGCAGCCACTGACTAAGCTTTGGTCGGGTTCGGCGATCATCATTTGCCTAAGAGCGGTGACCCCTGGCAAGCCATCTTAATCAGGCGTCGAGAGCGCTAACTAGACTCCCTCTTTCTAAGCCGTCGGAATCGTTATTGGCGGACTAAGCTTCGAGCGGACCAGAAGCTATCGTCATCGGTCATCACTGATTAAGCTTTGGTCGGGTTCGGTCACTATTGTCCATGTTTGGACAATGATCCTTGGCAAGCTGTCTCAATCAGGCATCAGAGCGCTGACTAAGTTGCCACTCTCTAAATTGTTGGCACCCGTTTAACAAACTGGGCGTCAGAGTGGGCCATAAGCTATCGTCAGGTCGAAATCGACTAAGCTTTAGTTAAGTTCAGCGACCATTATCTATAGTTGGACAATGGTCCCTAGCATGCCCTCATGGTCAGGTATTACAAACGCTTACTAAGTTCCCACTTTTTAACCCATCGTCATCCATTTTTAGCGGGTTAGGCGTTAGAGCGGACCATAAGATATTGTAATCAGTCGGGTTTGATTAAGCTTTGGTCATCATAAGATTTTGTTGTGCAAGTCTGACTTGGGTGTCCCGACTTACTTGATTCGCCTAACGATCAGATTTCGCAGCCGGACCGTTTGATCGGACTAATAATAAATTGACCAGCTTTAATGAACAGCATCAGAATAACAGTAGGACGGATGCCTTGGATTATTTGTAGGGGCGCTCCTTATTCCATGGGCGCTCAAGGCCTTCGTAGTTTGTGTCTTTGCATGTGCTGGGATGGATCTGGCAGGGCATAAGCTTTGGCCCATTAGTTGGCGGGCCCTAGGTGGAAAAACAAAATTTGTAGATCAGCATGCCATGTGTATGGCGCATATTGCAAGACGGTTCAATATCGATTACTCCCCCAGTTAATGAGGCTGAGTGCAAGGCCATTAATTCAATGAATTTGGACTCGTACAATTTCAATTGGAACCATCGTTTCCCTATTTCTAATACGGCATTTAATGCTGATGTAATTGATGCTTGACGTTGTTTCGTATACCACCTCACCTATATATAGCTAGTCGTTTTCTATCTCAAGCATTGCAATGAGCGTTGCAGAGTATGTTGATAAAATGTATATTACCAGAGAATATGTTTTGGGCTTTCCAAAGGCTGAAGAAATATCTCCATTACTGGAGTCTTCGAATGGTCTGACCTTTGCAGCAATGAGTCTTTATAAGACCATCTATTAATGTGATGCCACCTGATATCGGTGGGCATCCAATTGATTTCATGAGATCTTGTAATATCTTCTTACATTGAGAAGAAGAGCTACGGACTTCCACTCAGGGGTCAGGTCTATATTCCATCTTTCGATGCTCCCACGGCTCTTCGCGCCATCTAGTTTGAGAAATTATGTCTGCAACTAGTTTTGGGGCAGTTGTTTCCGCTGTATCTACTAGGCTTCACTCGTGATGCCACAGCTAGAAGGCAAGTTGGCGGAGCGGAGCTCTGATATATGTGACCTTCTTTCTAGGGACGTTAACTCTACAGCACCCCGGGCACTCCTTTCTTGAGAGACATCTTCATCTGCCTCCTTCTTATCTAGTTGCAGATCCTATTGCATATTCCCTCTAGCGAAGTGTTTTTGTTTTGCCAAAGCTAACAAAGTCCCCCGGGCAACTCCTTGCTGATTATCAACTCTTGGAGTAGGTGCTTGTTTGCTGAAGTGTTGTTACTTAGCTTTATATTGGTCTAGATTGAGTCTTCAGCTATGAGATATGGCCCTCCGCATAGCTGCGCTTTGGCTGTCAGGGCTTTTTCTTTGTCCACGTAGAATGGTTCTTCCCCTTTGTCTAGGCTCGGTGTCTGATATGTTTATTCCACGGGATCGAGCTGCAATTGATAACAACTCAGCTATTTCAGGGTTGCATATTGGCAGCCTCTTGCTGTAGGTCGATCTCCTCGGATAGTTCCTTGGGCTTGGATGGTTGTGTATTTGATGCATAGTGAAAACTACTGCCTCCATATGATGAAGTCGGGGCCTTCCCAGAATAATGTTGTAGGTGGACAAAGTGTCAACCACCATAAATTCTTGGACAAGGTACTTCCGCAATTGTGGCTCTTTCGCCACCACCATTAGATTGATCATTCCGATAGAAAATCACTTCTCTCTACTGAATCCGACCATGGGATGAGTGGAGGGAATCAAGTCTTTCTCTTGAAGTTGCATGTTTCATAATGCACTGAGAAATAGGACATTAAGTGAGCTCCCTGTATCCACCCAGGCTCTTTTCACCTCCCACTTTGCAATGAGGACGACGATGACCAGGGCATCATTGTGAGGAGAATATACACCCTGGAGATCCCAATTCGTAAACATCAATGGTGGGATCGGGCTTTGAATTTGTGTGTTGCACTTGTTGGTCCTTGCTCTAGGGTGGCTTCCTCATCTCAGTCAGCGTCTTCTTTAGGGACTGTCAGATTGCTCCCCCTCGAGACCGACCCCATAAAGGATGTAAATGATTTTTACAAGGAGCTTCCTTTTTATTTCCTTGACATCGTCCTCCCTTTCTTTTGCCCGATCATGCCTCCTGTCCAAGCCTAGGAACTCCTTGAGCTTGCCTATCCTGATCTAGTACTCGACTTCTCCTATGAGGTTTTTGCAATTCTCAGTATCGTGTCTGCCCTCTTTTATGGAAGGTGCAATATTTGTTGTTGTCGTGCCTAGCGGGGTCTCCTCACAGCTTGGAGGCCATTTTAGTTCTTCCCAATTCTTCATGGAATCATGGATGTTGGATAGACTGGAGTTGAAAGGGGTGGCAGATTTAGACTCGGTATAATTAGAGGCCCTATCCTGTCTTGTGCGGTCGTAGTCGGTCCTACCGTCGGTGTGCTTCTTCTTGTTCCCATCGTCCTCCTCCTTATTATTTACCTCTTTCTTGTCCCAGGGGACAGAGAATTTCTTTTTGAATTTTGCCTCCTTCTTGGCGGTCAGCATCTCGTCTAGAGTGTTATATCTCTAGGCATCCTTCAGACGATCCGCCATATTGGTTCGGAGTCCAGAGTAAGGAAGTCATAAAACTTGCCTCTCCTAAAACCCGAGGTGAAGGCTGTGACGACAATATCATCACTACATCCGTCAATAAGAGTCAACTCATCGTTGAAATGAGTGAGCATTCCCTCAACGTCTTGTTCTGCTTTTGTTTTAGAGTCAGCAAATAGTGTGTGCCCTTCCTGATTCGTTGGTTGCCCACAAAATGGAAGAGAAAGACCGTTGCCAATATCCGGAATGAGTTGATGAACCTTGGAGGGAGGATGTGGAACCAGGTTAGCGCTGACTTCTTCAGGCTGGTAGGGAATGATCGATACATTATCGCATCGGACCCTTCTTTAAGTGTCATCACATGCTGGAAGTGGCATAAGTGATCGGACGGATCTCTCATCCAGTCGTAAAAATATAGTTTTGGCGGAGTGTACTTCTTCGGTAGTGGTTCGTCCATGATGTGATCCATGAACGGAGCGACAGTGAGGTTGAACATTATGTTTGGATTTGTGGTCCCTTGACTGATGGGGTTTTGCGAGACGTGTCTGTCGGCTCTGGACATTGGGTCTTTGCTGGCCACTCCTCCACCTCTGGTCCACTTAGAATTTGCAAAGGCAGCGTGGCTCGCCTGAACTTGTTATCTGGAACCTTCTGGGGAATGGGCTCTTCATTGCTCATGGTTTCCTCTTGCGGGTGGATGATTCTGCCGATTGACTATCGCCACCACTCGTGCAATTTGTTACATCTGGGTTGACAGTAGATCCACACTTGGGTCCACCGCGGATACCACCGGCTCAGGGGTTTGAGAGGGCTCCCCCTGCGGTGGTGGAGGCACAGGAGCTGGCAGCGCTATGCTAGTTTGAGCATTCGAGGGTTCAGCAACGCCTCCATTATTGCGAGACCTTTTACCACCATCTTTCTGGTTCTCTGGGAAAGGTGGTACTACCGTTTCTTCTGAGAAACTTTATTGTTCCCCACGAACGACACCAAACTGATGTAGTCAATTTTTGCTCTCCTATTGCGCCTTGACCTAAACCTGCACAGGGAATGCACGTCAGCCAAAGACCACCATGTGGCGGCCGATGGCATTCCGTTGCTTAAGTTAGATAAGGCTTAGGAGAGGCTTAAAGTTGTAAATTGGGTTTTTGTAGCGTACATTTGTTCATCGACCTTATCTCCCATTTTAGAGTGTGAAAGTCTTTATTCGACCCGTCCTTTGGTGGCGTAGTTTAGGGAAAGAGATTTTACTGAAGATCATTTCCTAGTTCGGAGCTGTCCATGTAGGGAAGTTTCCCTACATGACTTGTGCTCCTAGATCTGCAGGAGAGGTTCTCTTTCTGAGTGTTGTCCATGCAAGGAACTTTCATTGCCCGACTTATACTCTAATATTTTTTTCCAAGTTAGAACCAATGTATTGTTGATCTGCCTGTCTTGGGTCGATCCCCAGATACTTGCCTTATCAAGGCTTACTCTTGCCTTATCAGGGTTTACGAGTATTAGGCTTGACCGCGTGACGTGTGGGCTTAGTGGCGTGTTGCAATTTGGGTTCGACCTTCTAGATCCTGCAAATAATGGGCTTAGTGTTTTCTGGGCCTTGCTGGATTGGGCATGTAATCAACCTGTTTTGTTCTATTGACAAGATTATCATGACAAGCATATAGTGTTGACTAGAGGACGGTTTGATGTATCATCAAACGCCATGAGCGGATTCAAAAGGTTAAAACTCCTACAATGTCCCCGAGATGACAACGAAAGAGCTGACACACTGGCCAAGAAGGCCTCCACTACGACTGAGATTTCAGACGAGCTCATCGAATTTCAATAACAATCGAATCTGGAAGAAAAAGAGCCCAATGACATTTGCACGACAGACGTAGTTACAAGCTGAATGAATCTCATCATTTAGTACATCAAAAATGGAGTCCTCCCAGCTGAGAAGGCAAAAGCCAAAAAAGTTGAAAACAGGGCAGCGTGGTATACTCTTCTGAATGACAAGCTATATACGAAGTTTAGTCACAAAACCCATACTCAGATACCTGACCCTCTCAGAGGCGAACCATGTTCTTAGAGAGATTCATGCAGGCATCTGTGGGAATCACCCGGGTGGGAGAACTCTGGCCCACAAATCCCTAACCTTAAGGTACTATTGGTCGAAGATGCAGTAAGACGCCAAAGATACAGTTCGAAAATGTGACAAATGTCAGAGGTTTGCGTCGTACATACACATGCCCACTCAGCCCTTGACTCCGATGACCAGCCCATGGCCATTCACGCAATGGGGAATGGATATTGTCAAACCGCTCCCCATCTCAGCCAATAAGAATTTTCTACTCATAGCAGTGGATTACTTCACCAAATGGCTTAAAGTCGAACAACTGCCCAAGATAGTCCAAAATCAAATCGAGAACTTCATATGGGCCTCCATCTTCTGTAGATTTGGCATCCCAAGGACACTAGTCAGTGACAACGAAGCCCAATTCGAAGGCAGAAAGGTTTAAAAGCTATGCAAAAATCGTTGCATCAACCACCACTTCTCTTGGCCAGGGCACCCCCGGCAATGGCCATGTGGAAGTCACCAACAGAACGATCTTGGAAGCGCTCAAAAGTAAACTTGACGTGGCCAAGGGCCGGTGGGTTTTGGCATTACCGAGAATCCTCTTGGCATATCAAACCACCAGAAGAACACCGACAGGGGAAACACCCTTTGCCCTAGCTTACGGATCGGAAGTAATGGTCCCTGTCGAGCTAGGGATTCCTACCTTCAAAACATAAAAGTTCAGGTCGGAAGACAATGACGAAGCTATGCACGTTGGATTAGACCTCCTCGAGGAAAGGAGATATGAGGTTTTTGCCAAGATAGCCGCTTACCAACAAAGAATGGTTCAGTACTATAATAAGAAAGTCAAGCCATGGGAGTTCAAGGTAGGAGACTGGTTACTCAGAAAAACCCAGCAAAACCCGAATTGGGAAGGGCCCTACAAGGTGACTAAGGTCAACAGGCCAGGAACATATTGGTTAGAGAGACAACGAGGAGAACCTTAAATGACCATGGAATGTAGAGCATCTTAAAAAATATTATCAATAAAAGGTATTTGTTTTTACTAAAGTTCCATCATTGTTCATCAAGTCTAGCTGATATCTAATCAATTTATTACTATCTGATTTACATATCAAATTTGCAGATCTGGTCTCCATGACAGACCACTTAGTGAGTTGCATAAGTCAGAACACCCAAGTCAGGCTTATCAAACAAGACCAAAGTTTAGTCAGTCCCGACTGATGACAATAGCTTCTGGTTCACTCTAACACCTAGTCCACCAAGAGCTGATGATGATGGCTTAGTCACGATGGCTTGTCAGGGATCATTGTCCTACCATAGACAATGGTAGCCGAACCTGACCAAAAGTTAGTCAGTTTTGACTGATGACGAAAGTTTTTGGTCCGCTCTAACACCTAGTCCGCCATGAGCGGATGACAATGGCTTAGAAAGTGGTAGGCTAGTCAGAGCTCATCAAGCCCAATCATGATGGTTTTCTAGGGATCATTGTCCTACCATAAACAGTGGTGGCTAATGTAGTCGATTCCTGCTCTCCTTCCTGGATGCTTACCTAGACATGCACAGGTAGCAAATGTGAACCAAGGACAACCGTGTGGCAGCCGATGGCACTCCGATGCTTAAGTTAGATACGGCTTAGAAGAGGCTTAAAACTATAAACTGGATTTTCTAGCATACCTTAAGTTTATCGACCTTATCTCCCTTTTATAATATATGAGTCCTTGTTCGACTAGGCCTTTGGTGGCGTAGTTTAGGGAAAGAGATCTTGCTGGCGATGCATTCTTGTTTGGGAGTTGTCCATGTGGGAAAGTTTCACTACACGACTTGTGCTCCTAGATCTGCGGGAGAGGTTTCCCTTTCTGAGTGTTGTATATGCAAGAAAGTTCCCATGCCCGACTTATACTCTAGTATTTGTTTCCTGGTCAGAACCAATGCACTGTTGGCCTACCTGTATCGGGTCGATCCCCTAGATACTTGCCTTATCAGGGTTTACAAGTATTGGGCTTGACCGCATGATGTGTGGGCTTAGTGGCTCTTTGCAATTTGGGTTTGACGTTCTAGAATCTTCCAATAGTGGGCTTAATGATGTCTGGCACATGTTGGATTACGCATGCAATTAGGCCTGCTTTGTTCTGTTGACGAGATTACCATGACATGTCTGCGGTGCTGATCAAATGACGGTTTGGTGTATCATTGGCTACTCCCCTTGAGTTAGTGGGACATCATATCGGTCCACGAAATCGCTTTGATAGAATATATACAATCGTGATGATTGAACCCGAAACGTTGTCTCAAGCAACGCACGTCATTAAATTAGTATGTGACCGTTCAGTAAGGGAAGGTGGCGTGACTTCCTATTGCTTATATAAGCCGCCACTTCTGCAAGAGGAGGTTTCTTTACTTTTGTATATTTTCTACTTCATTTTTGTTTTCTTTTCTACAAACCCTTTTAAAAGTCAAAACTTTCTCTTCATGGAGGACAACGTTGAACTTACCTCTGGACAAAATATGCTTTATGATTGCCATACCTTTTATCGAGAATAGAAGGGGTCCGATTTGGATAAGCTTCGCGAGGACTATCGGATTCTTGAAGACTTGGAGATTATCCCATTGAGTGCTACTCATAGTTCGTTGACGCCCCCGCACGGGTTCATTGCCTTGCACAAAAGCATGTTCCAGGTCGGGTTTCACTTTCCAGTTTCGGAGGATATTTGGCGCTTCATGGCGCACCTTCATATTCCCCATTTTCAAATGGTGCCTAAAGGATTCAGGACCTTGATTGTTGTCCTTATCAGGGCCAAGGATGATGGCCTTGTGCCAACTCTGCGGACACTCCACTTGTTGACTTTTCCTTGGCTGAATGCTCATGGAGTCTGTTGATTAAGTGCTCTGAAGTGCTTGGGCTCCTTGTCTGATGACTTCAAGTTTTGGCAAAAATATTGCTTCTTGGCTTTTTTTAATTCCCCATACTTCAAGGTGGACGGGCGGCCGCTTTTCAGACACTTCAAATTTGATCTCAGTCAGCGTAATGCCCCTTTTTATTTTTTACTTCTATGTACCTTTGTAGAGACTAACATGTTCTCTTGTTGTTTTATGCAAGTAAATTCATGACTCCAACTCTTACTGAGGAGGAGGAATCAGTGAGGAAGGCGTTCAATGAGCTTCCTTCGGTTGTTGTTGAGGAGTTCATACTTGCAGACAACATCGTGCAGAATGGACTGTTCAGATACTTCCATGTAGGCCCTGCTATGCCTAGGTCATCGCCGAAACAAGCTGAGTTGGAGAAGGCTATGCCGCTTATTGGTCTTCCCAAGAGAAAATGAGTTAGCAAACAAAGTTGGTTCTTCCTCTAAACTGATTCTGTTAGAGCAGAAAGTGATGGTTGCGGGGTCTGAGCCCAATCAGCCTGCTAAAGAGATTGCTCTTGGGGCACAGAGTGTCTATCTGGAGACTCCTGCTCTTTTAGTTATACTGGAAGGGAATTGTTCAGAGTTGGTGGATGCCGACAAAGTCAATGCTGCCCCTAATGACCTTCAACCTATTGAGCAAGTTGCCTTGGGAAGTGGATCTTCTCTTTTGCCCCTGGAGCTTGATGCTAACGATCGGGATAATCTTTCAGTTGAGAAGGGTTTGGATGTGGAGCTGGTGTCTCCCAAAGGTTCCTTGATGTTGCTTGCAAAGGGTAACCTACATCCTGACGCTCGCAACACAATTCATGCTTTGGAGGGGACTTTTGTGGAGCTTTGCAAGTCGTACTCGGATTCGCTTTATAGGTTGGACCCTTTGAGTGAGCAGTTGAAGGGGTTGGCGAGCAGGGTGAAGTCTCATGAGTCTGAATTGGCTGCTTCTCGCCTAGAGTTTGAATTTGAGTTAGTCGGCGGGCAACGCCAAATTCATTAAGCTGAGGCTCGGGCTGAGCTGAATTCGCTTAGAGAGCGATTGGTGGAAGAGGAATCTCATGTTGCTTGCTCTCACACTGGGTATCGAAGGTGGAGGCAAGTTTAGCAGAGTCCGAGGCTCAACATGTAACTTCAGAATCTCCTGATATCGCCCGTGGTAGGCTAGAACTACTTGGACTGATTAAAAAAGAGAATTCCCACGTGGAGCTTGACTTTGATCGATACAAGAAGGTTGTTTTCCGGAAGATTGACGAGGCAAAAGTCTCTAATCTCGCGTCTCTGTCCGGCAACTCAGGACCAACTTCAGATATTGTTGTTTTATCTCCCGCGTTTCTTTTTGTTGTAAGTGGCTCTTCAACCTCTGAAGCAAGTTATCCAAAACAATTGTAACTTTTGAAGTCTAACTTAACGAGAGTTTTAACAAGTAGCTTTTTGTACCTGTACCCTTCTATAGCCAATCTGTGTTATTGTGCCATTACGTCAGTCCATTGTTTGCATGCTAGATTATGACGCTTTTGCACTTATCTTTCTTCCACCCTTTTTTACTTGCTTAAGTATTGGGTCGGAATTTGGTCTTGATCTATCATTAGTAGCCGGAGCTGGATGAGTATTGGTCAATCATGTCAACTATTGCTCGCGAGAGTACAATGATCCGAGCTAGCATATGTCAGGCTATAGGAGTGTTGAATATCCTCCCATTTTCTAGCATACTACTGTCTGTTATTTGCAGACTAGGTGTTAGAGAAATAAGGTTCGGCGACCATTGTCTGTGGAAAAACAATGTTCCCTAGCAAGTCATTTTCGCCGGGCTACATGAGCACTGACTGAGTTTTCGCTTTCTAGGTTATTGTCATCCGTTTTACGTGGACTAGGCTTCAAGCGGACCAGAAGTTGTACCCATCAGGATGGGATGATAAAACTCCAATCATTATCGAGCCTTGGGAGTGTGAGGGTGACTTGGACGTCCGGGCTTCTTCCTAGGCGGCATGCGTCTGTCTTTGACGTCGTGACTTATCCGCGAAGATCATGAGCCTGACTCGGGTGTCCTGGCTTGTTTGAGGAGAGTACAAGTCTGACTATGACCGTCCTGGCTTAATAAATCTGACTTAAGGGTCCTGATTTATGTGTATGGAGTGCAAGCCTGACTATGGTCATCCTGACTTAGTCTGCAAGCCTAACTTGGAGGTCCTGACTTGTGTTTGGTGCATATAAACCTGACTACGGTTGTCCTGTTCTGCGTTTATAGAGCGCAAACCTGAGTATGGTCGTCCTGGTTTATTCTACGAGTCTGGCTTGGAGGTCTTGACTTGTGTTTGGGGCGTATAAACCTAATTGTGGCCGTCCTAGTATGCGTTTATAGAGGGAAAACCTAACTATGGGCAGCCTGGTTTATTCTACAAGTTTGACTTGGAGGTCTTGACTTGCATTTGGCGTGTATAAACTTGATTGTGATCGTCCTGGTCTGCGTTTATAAAGAGCAAACCTGACTATGGCCATCCTGGTTTATTCTACAAGTCTGACTTGGAGTTCATGACTTGTGTTTGGCATGTATAGACTTGATCGCGGTCATCCTGGTCTGCATTTATAGAGCGCAAACCTGACTATGGTCATCCTAGTTTATTCTACAAGTCTGACTTGGAGGTCCTGGCTTGTGTTTGGCATTATAAACCTGATTGTGGTCTTCCTGGTTTGCGTTTATAGAGCGCAAACTTGACTGTGGCCGTCTTGGTTTATTCTACAAGTATGACTTGGAGGTCCTGACTTGTGTTTGGCATGTATAAACCTGACTGTGGACGTCTTGTTCTATGTTTTTAGAGCGCAAACCTAACTGTGGCCATCTTGGTTTATCTTATTCACTGAGTGGGAGGGAATCGGGTAACAGAATACTGGTTGGTAGTAGTGGAATTTTAGAAAAAGCAAATGACCTTTATTAATAGTACTTTTTAAGGTGTTCTACATTCCATGGCCGCATAAGGCTTCTACCGTCCATGTCTTCCAACCAATACATCTTTGGCCTATTGACCTCGGTCACTTGTAGGGCCCCTCCCAATTCGGGTTTAGCTTTCGTGCTCTCGGTTCTTTTGTGTTTTGCTGAGTCTTCCTGAGTACCCAGTCTCCCACTTTGAATTCTTGTGGATTGACTTTATTGTTGTAGTACTGAGTCAATTGTTGTTGGTAGGCGGTTATTCTGGTAGAGGCATGATTTCTCATTTCCTCGAGGAGGTCTAAACTGACGCGCAAAGCCTCATTGTTGTTTTTTGGTATGAATTCCTCTATTCGAAAAGCTGGTATCCTAGCTCTACTAGGACCATTGCTTCTGACCCATAGGCTTGAGCGAAAGGTGTTTCTCCGGTGGGCGTTCTTTTGGTGGTCTGATACGCCTAGAGTATCCCTGGTGGTGCTGAGATCCATTTTCCTTTGGCCACGTCAAGTTTCCTTTTGAGTGCCTCCAATATGGTTCTGTTGGTGACTTCCGCCTAGCCATTGGCTTGTGGATGCCCGGCAAGGAGAAATGATGGTTGATGCCTAGGTCTTTGCATAGTTTTATCACCTTGTTGCCTTCAAATTGGGTTCCGTAATAGCTGACTAGTGTCCTTGGAATATCGAACCTGCAAACGATGGATGTCCATATGATTTTCTCAATTTGATCTTGTCCTATCTTGGATAGGAGCTCAACTTCAAACCATTTAGTGAAGTAATCAACTGCTACAATGGGAAACTTCTTATTGGTTGAGGCCGGGAATGGTCCGACGATGTCCATCCCCCACTGCACATGGCCATGGGCTGGTCATCGGAGTCAAAGGTTGAGCAGGCATGTTGGTATATGGCGCGAACCTCTAGCACTTATCGCACTTGCGGACGATGTCTTTTGCATCCTGCTGCATATGCAACCAGTAGTACCCTAGAGTCAGAGCCTTGTGAGCCAGGGTCCCGCCCCCTGGGTGATTCCCACAAATGTCGTCATGGATTTCTCTAAGGACGTTGTTTTCCTCCAAGGAGGCTAGGCATCTGAGCAAGGGACTCATGGCTAATTTTCTGTAGAGCTTGTCGTTAAGGAGGGTGTACCGCGCTGCCCTATTTTTCAGTTTTCTGGCCTCTGACTTTTCAGCCAGGAGGGCCCCAATTTTGATGTACTCAATAATAGGATTCATCCAGCTTGATTCCGCTTCAATTGCGTAAATCTCATTGACCTTTTCTTCTTCCAGACTTGACTGTTCTTGGAATACGATGAGCATGTTATCAGTCTCTGCAGCGGCTGAGGCCTGCCTGACCAGTGCGTCGGCTCTTTCATTGTTGTCTCGTGGACACTGCAGGAGTTCATATCTTCTGAATTGACATGCTACGTTATTGACCTTTTCGTGGTAGGCTATCATCCTTGGGTCTTTGCTCTTGAACTCCTTTTTAAGTCGCTATAAACGGTTAGCACAGTTACCTCGATTCATTTTGCTAGCTTCATGCCGAACAAGAGGGCCCGTATTCTGCCTCATTATTCGAGGCTGGGAAACCGAACTTGGCCTCATTTTCCAAGATGAAGCTATTTGGAGAGTGGAGTGTGATATTGACACCACTTTCTTTATGCATGGCTAACCCATCGCAGCGCATGATCCAACCTTATTCGTCTGGTCTCTGCTCTGAGCTTTTTGGCTTTTGTTCCCCACCACTAGTAAATTCGGCAATGAAGTCCTAATGTTTGGGCTTTGATGGTTGTTCTTGGAGCATAGTTGATATAAAACTGCCTCAGTTCCACTAACCATTTAACCATCATGCCTGATAATTTTGGCTTGTGCAGCACTGTGCGAAGTGATTGTTTGGTCAGAACTGTGATAGAGTGGGCCTAAAAGTAGGGCCTCAGCTTTCTGGAAGAGATAACCAACGCAAAAACTAGCTTCTCTAGATCCTGATAGTTTGCTTTAGCTTCCATGAAGGTTTTGTTGGCATAGTACACTGGTCTCTGTATCCCCCTATCATTCCGTACAAGAGCTGAACTGATGGCTTGATCTGAGACAACTAGATACAAATAAAGTGTCTTTCTCGGGCTTGGTTTCGAGAGTAGCTCGGTACTTCCCATGTATGACTTTAGGTTCTGGAAAGCCTACTTGTACTCTTCGTCCCAGCTGAAGGCCTTGCTTCCTCTGAGAATCTTGAAGAAGGGAAGGCACTTGTTTGATGACTTTGAGATAAACCTATTAAGTGTTGCCACCCTCCCAATAGGCTCTGAACTTCCCTGATGGAGGTCGGGGATTTCATATCGAGAAGAGCCTGGATCTGCTTCTATTCCTCTCTGATTCACTATGTAACCTAGGAACTTGCCTGACTCGACCCCAAATGTGCATTTTTGTAGGTTGAGTTTCATCCGATACTTGTGGAGTTGGGTGAATGCTTCGGCAAGATCCGATATATGATCTGGGTTGTATCTTGACCAACATGTCTTCTATGTAGACTTCCATGTTCCTTCCAATTTGGCTTTCGAACATCCTATTCACTAGCCATTGGGATGTAGCACCTGCAATCTTCAGCTCGAATGGCATCACCCGATAGCAGTATATCCCTCTTTCAGTTATGAAAGAGGTTTTCTCTTGATCCGAGGGGTGCATCTGTATCTGATTATATCCGGAGTAGGCATCCATAAAACTTAAGAAGTCGTGTTCGGATGTGGCATCTACAAATTGATCGATGCGGGGAAGCAGAAAGGTGTTCTTTGGATACGCCTTATTTAAGTCGATATAGTCTATGCAGACTCTCCACTTTTCGTTTTTATTTTTAACCAGGATGGTGTTCGCCAGCGAATCTAGGTACCACACCTTTTTTATCATGTTGGCATTAAGTAGCCTATGTGCTTATTCATTTATGATCTGGTTCCTCTCGAGGGGCACATGTCTTTTCTTCTGTCTGGCTGATTTTCGTGCTAGGTCTTCAGTCAGTCAATGGTGATTATGGAGGGGTCTATTCCCACCATGTCCCGCATCGTCCAAAGCGAAGACTTTTTTATTTTGTCGCAACAGTGTTATCAGTTGTTCCGCAAATTCTTTGCTTAGGGCTGCCCAGATACACAGTCACCGGTTCCTCTTCGGGTTGACCGATGTTGGGTCTTCCCCTTGGGCTAACAGGGGCCTCCTCGTCTGGGTGAGAACAGTCGTTGCTCAACTCTGGACCTGAGCTTATGGGCGCGTTAGTTGTGGTCCTCGATCAACAGTTGACAGATGTCGAGCCACTTCAGTGCTGCGTAGTGGCAGTCTCTAGCGGCTGGCCGATTTCCTCGTATGGTGCCTACTGTCAGGTTGATTGGGTACTTGACGCATTGGTGTAAAATGGATACCACTGCCTCCAACTGGTGAAGCCAGGGCCTTCCCAGAATGATGTTGTAGGTGGACGGCGCATCGACAACTATGAACTTTTAAAGGATTATTCTTTGGAGTCATGGTTCTTCTGCCACTATTGTTAATTGGATCCTCTCCATAAGGAAGTACTTCTCCTCACCGAGTCCGACCAGAATATTTTTGAGGAGCTTAGATTTTCTTCCTTCAGTTGCATGTTGTGGAACGTGTTCAGGAACAACATGTTTGTACAGCTTTCAGTGTCTACTAAAGCCCTCACTTCCCAGTTTACTATGGAGACCGATATCACCAGGGCATCATTATGCGAAGTGCGGACGCCTTGGAGGTCTCTGTATGTGAAAGTTAGTGCTAGAATTGGGCTCTGAGAGTGAATGTGTTGCTTCCGTTGGTCCTCATAGGCTGACTTGGTATGCAATTCCCAGAGTAACCTTTCTCGGGACTGATTGGACTGTTCAATTTTTGAGTTTACTCATTGCAGGAAACACACTTCATTGTTGTGCTCCTCGCTATTTCCTTTTTTCTTGTCCCTGGGGACAGAGGGTTTCTTCTCAGATTTAGCCTTTTTCTTGGCGGTTAGCTTCTCATCTAAAATGATGTAATTTTGCGCTTCCTTCAGCAGGTCTAGCATATTTGACGGGGGGTCCAAAGTAAGGAATTTATAGAACTTTTCATTCCTCAGACCTTCGGTTGTTAAGTCATTACAACCATTGTCGAGAGTCAACTCGTCATTGAAGCGCGTGACGTATGCCTTCAACGTCTCATCCGGTTTTTGTTTCATGGATTTGAGTATCTTCACCAATTGCAAGATTTGTTGTATATGAGTTGACAATATATTCTCCCTTGGGAGTGTGCTGGTTGCCACCAGCGCGGGGGTCTGCGAAGGTTCCTTGCATGGTTGCAGTGGTGCCGGAACGGGCGGCGGTCTACTGCTTTGAGCATTTAAGGTTGTTGCCACATCTCCATTGTTGAGAGACTTTGTTGTCACCATCAGTCTGGTTTTCTGTGAAGCGTGATATTATTGATTTTTCTGAAAAACTTTGTCATCCCCCTCAGATGGTGCCAAACTAATGTAATCGATTCATGTTCTCATTCCTCGCTATTTACCTAGACCTGCATAGGTAGCAAGCATGAGCCAATGACCACCATGTGGCTGTCGATGGCACTCTGATGCTTAAGTTAGATAAGGCTTAGAAGAGGCTTAAAATTGTAAAGTGGGATTCAATAGCATACACTGAGTTCATCAACCTTATTTCCCTTTTATAGTGTAGGAGTCCTTGTTCGGCTAGGCCTTTGGTGGCGTAGTTTAGGGAAATAGATATTGCTGGAGATTCTTTCCAGTTTGGGAGTTGTCCATGTGGGATAGTTTCCCTACACGACTAGTGCTCTTAGATCTGCGGTAGAGGTTTCCCTTTTTGAGTGTTGTTTATGCATGGAAGTTCCCTTACCCGACTTATACTCTAGTATTTGTTTTCTAGTTGAAACCGATGTACTGATGGTATGCCTATCTTGGTTCGATCCCCCAGATACTTGCCTTATCAGAGCTTACTCTTGCCTTCAAGGTTTATGAGTATTGGGCTTGACCGGGTGACGTGTGGGCTTAGTGGCTCTTTGCAATTCGGGTCTGACGTTCTGGAATCTGCCAATAGTGGGCTTGATGATGTCTGGGCCTCACTTGATTATGCATGCAATTAGGTCTGCTTTGTTTTGTTAACGAGATTACCATGACACGTGTACGTTGTTGATCAGACAACAATTTGGTGTATCATTAGTGGCCAAACCTGACCAAAGTTTAGTCAGATCCGACTGATGATGATAGCTTCTGGTTCGCTTTAACGCCTAGTCCGTCAAGAGCGGATGACAATGGCTTAGAAAGTGGGAGTCTAGTCAGAGCACTTCGAGCCTGATCACGATGGCTTGCCAGGGATCATTCTCCTACCATAGACAATGGTGACCGAACCTGACCAAAGTTTAGTTAATTCCGACTGATGACGATAGCTTCTGGTCCGCTCTAACGCCTAGTCCGCCAAGAGCGTATGACGATCGCTTAGAAAGTGGGAGTCTAGTTAGATCTCATCGAGCATGACCACGATGGCTTTCCATGGATCATTGTCCTTTCATAGGCAATGGTAGCCGAACCAGACCAAAGTTTAGTCAGTTATGACTATTGACGATAGCTTCTAATCCGTTCTAAAGCTTAGTTCGCCAAGAGCAGATAACGATGGCTTAGAAAGTGGGAGTCTAGTAGTCTAGTCAGAGCTCATCGAGCCTGACCATGATTGCTTATCAGGGATTGTTGTCCAACCACAGACAATGGTGGCCGAACTTGACCAAAGTTTAGACAGGTTGAAAAGACCGATGATGACAACTTCTGTTTTGACTTACAACCTAGTCCGCCAAGAACGGATGAAAATCGTCTGAGAAATCTAAAGTGTAATAACTCCAGAATCTCCTATGAGAATTACATGTCTAGAGACCAACACAATGACATGGCAATGCAGAGAAGAGTCAGCAACTAAATTCTAGAAAGTACAAGTATGAAATACTACTTAATAAGTTTTCTTCCAGTCATGACTTAAGGATTACAACTGTTGGGAGGTTCTGCTCCAGAGGCCGAAGGGCTAATTACTTCAAAAGAGATTACGGGGGATAAGTCAGCATCGTTAGAAGCCGAATTGCCAGTTAATGGGAGCTGGATTGAAAGCTTCTTCCTTGGCAATCTTCCAATAAGCAACCATTTGTAGTGATCGAAGTCAAAGTCAAGGTCAGGGTGCTCGTCTTTAATCAACTCTAGCAGATCTAGCCTACCCTTGACAATCTCGGCAAAGTCCAAAGTTGCCTATCGCTTCTATTTACAAGCTTCAGACTCCACCATTCTCTTTTCCGCCTTCTTCAGCATGTTTGCAAACACAGCCGCTTGAGATTGCTCCTCAGCAGTTGTTGCTTCAGCAGATTTAGCTCATCCAGCGTAGAAGCAGCTTGATCCTCTGTTTTGAGGACAAGACGAAGTCTGTCAGCAACTTTGAACTCAAGCTTCTAAAGTAGGGCAGTCCACTCAAACTCAGCTCGCTTCCTTTCAACAGCTCGAGCTTGCAGATTAGCCCGTGCCTTATCCGCCACCTCTTGTGCACGCCTCAACTCCTCCTGAGTGCGCCTCAGCTCCGCTTCAGCGGATACTAAGCTAGCATTTAAATAATTTAGCTTAGCTTTTGAGGCCTCCAGCTTGGCCTCAAAATCATCCCGTGTGGCACGCAATAACTCGAAAATAGTCCCAACGCCAGACTCCTCTAGCTATTTGTTCAAGGAATCTACCCGGTAAAGCGCTTCAAAATACGATTTCTGCAATTTATCAAAAGCCTTCTCCATGGCATACACTCTACTATGGGCGTTAGGGTGCAACTCACTCTGATCCAAGGATACGCCTGTTCCATCCATGGATGTCACCACAGTACCAAGGGGATTCTTTGACGATTTTTGTTTCCCAGCCGACGCCTTTTTAGTTGGAGGCTCAACCCAATGCCTTGCATCAGGGTCTAAGGGCGGGAGAGAATAAGAAGATCCCACTCCTTAGAACAACCGCTTCAGCAGAAAGGGGGAAAAGAGCGTCGGTAACTTCAGTGGCAGGATTTGTATCTGAGGTACGAACAGGTTGTGAAGCTCCGACACCACTAGTGTCTGCCAGCACCGAATGATCCCCCTCTAAGTCCACGATGAAGGCATGAAATTCGGTTATAGCACCCTGCTCTTCCAGAACAATATTTTGGGTGGACTGAGCATGCCCATACTCCGCAACGGTCACCTTTTCCTCTAGTGGAATCAGCAACTAGAAGAAGCAATCTTAGGGTTAACCCATTTCCTCTTGGGACGGGTAATAGGAGGCAGAGCTACCCCCAACTCAGCCTGCCTTGTCAGGCTAGGTGTTGTCAGCTTTCTCTTTTTAGAACTGCGATTGTCGGCCTCCTTAGTCGACATTCTGAACAGAGTGGGAGCTTCATGAAAGTTCTCAAACAACCCACTAGACACGATGTTGTTCAGAACCATAACCTCTTCGATGTTCATAAAAGAGATATCATTGAGCTTCTTCATTATCGACCCTTCCACCTCAAAGAGAACTGAAGCCATAAATTTATCTGCAGGAAAATGAAATAGCAATTCAATGCAATATCCACAATGATCGGAAAGAAAAAAGGAAGAGGAACATTATGCTTACTGCTATCAAATTTGAAATTTTTGACAAGTCGACTTCCCTCCAGCTTATACGGAGAGTCCGAAGAAGCAAGAAAACAATACTTCTACCATGACTTGAAATCGTCCGACAGTGGACCCAGACAATCTGGCATGCTCAGCTAGCAGGCCCCGTGAGCATTCAGACGAGGGGAAGTCTGCAGATGAATCACCCGCGGAGTCACCTGAAGGTCAGCGTCTTTCACCCTGATAAGAACGGCGATCAAGGTTATGAACCCGTTCGGGACCATCTGAGCTGGAGGAATGTGAAGATATGCCAGAAATCGCCATAAATCTTTCGAAACTGGAAAGAGAAGTTCGGATTGAAACATGCCCTTATGCAAAGCGATATACCCTTGTGGAGGCGTTAACGGGGTTCAATTAAAGCCCAGGGGGCCAAATGCTAGGTCTTTGGTAATCTAGTATTATCCCAAAGTTTAACCAAACCAGGTTCATCGATCAACCTATCCTGAAAAAACTCGTAGCAAGCAAATGACAGTTCTTGTTCGAGAGTAAGTTCGCTTTTATCCGCCATAGAAGAGAGTACAGACTTTCGATTACATTTGCAAAAGTAAAAGCAAGAATGCAGACACAAGAAAATAAGAAGTTTCAAAAAGATTACAGAAGTAAAGAAACTCAGCTCTGTAGACAAGGCAACTTATATAAAGCCAGGGATTCACGCCTTTTTTTTAGCAGTCACATACTCATTTAATGATGTGCGCCACTCAAGACGATATTTCAAGCTCAATCATCACGACCGTACAACTTATCATGAAGTGACTTAGTGGACCAGCAAGTTGGCCCACTAACTAGGGCCGAGCAGCTGATGATACACCAAACCGTCCAGTAATTTGCATCGAACATGTGTCATGATGATCTCGTCAACAAAGTGAAGTGGGCCTTGATGAGTGCTCAATCTGGAAAGCCCAGGCAACACGAGGCCCACTGAGGCAAGGTCTAGGTGGCTGGACCCAAACAATAGTGCCCTATTAAGCCCACATGTCACATGGCCAAGCTCAATACCCGTAAGACCTAATAAGGCAAGTACATGGGGGATCGAACTAAGACGGGCAGGCCAGCGATACACTGACTCCTATCAGGAAGCAAATACCAGAGTATAAGTCGTGTATGGAATCTCACTTGCATGGACAACACTCCACAAGGGAAGAATCCCCAACAGATCTAGGAGCACAAGTCATGTAGGGAAACTCTCTTACATAAACAACTCCTTGCAAGGAAAGGATTTCTAGCCAAATATCTTTCCCTAAACTATGTCACCAAAGGCCTAGCCAAACAAAGACTCTCGCATGATAAATAGGCCACAAGGTTGAGGAACAAAGATACGCTACAAAACCTAATTTATAGCATTACACCTTGCTAAAGCCTTATCTGACTTAAGCATCAGAGTGTCATAAGCCGCCACAACGGTGGTCTTTGGCTCACGTGTGTTCCCTATGCAGGTCCAGGTCAAAGAGAACAAGATTTGACACCATCAATAAGTATACATCTTCTTATGACTAGTTCATGGTCATGTAAGATATTTATAGATAAAGTTTTAAAATTTTGAACTAATCTTCATTTGGATGTATGTAGATTATCAGCAATGGAATGCTACTTAGCGGTGAACACCAAGTAGTCAATAATTCAAGTGTCACAAGAACAACCATTGCAAATTTCCTTCATCCATCATCCTTCAATAGACAACCCAATTGAATCTGCAGAAGAACTTGTTGATGATGAGCTCAATCCACTAAACTTCAGAGCATTCAAGTTCCACAAATTTGTTAGGTACCTATCAAGCCTTGAATATCGACCCTGAAAATGTCATGAAGCACTTTAAGCTCCATGTTTAGTTGTATTGTGGAATTATAGATAAAAAATGGTCATGTGGTAAAAGGAATTGTATTTGTTGTAAGAACACATCTTGAAAGATATAATATGTGTCAAATTTTTTTCAGGTAAGCAGGGTTTTTGTTGGATCGCTAAACCATAGAACGTCTTTGACAGGATTCAAACCTTAGACTCATCATACCATCAGCTACAAATCTTACCAGCTAAATACAAACAACCCCAAGTAGTCTGATTGCCTATGCGATTAAATTTTAATGATTTATGGAAATGCACAATTAAGCACATTTTGCAAATCACGCCTCTGACACTTGCCCTTGATAGCAAACTTGATCAATGATAAAGATGGGGAAACTATGACGAACCATAACAGAATTAGACTATGGGTGGTTTTAGCTATTGCAGGCCCAACCATACCTCCACGTGGGATCATCAGCTACGATAAAAGCAATTTTTTGCATAGAGAATAACATCCTTTGAAGAATAATCATGGAACTTACAAGAATTTAAGATTTCAAAAACACTATCTTCCTATTGTGTGTTAATTCTAATATTGGTTGATCCTTAATTCATTGTATTATGCCTTTATTAGCATCCAATGCTGCCTCTCATTGGAAAAGAAGTTGCAACAAAGAAAAGCATCTAGTTCTAAGGAAATAAATAAATAAAAAGAAAAGAAGTAACAAATTAAAATTCAAAGCTACTACATGGTTTTGTCCCTCTGAAAGCATATAAAGTTGATTCCTATGTAATAACCTATTTTTATTTATCTAGTCAAGATAGTTTAATCTTGTTGGACCAATCATTCAGAACTTTCTTTTCATTCTACAGACTGAGTTCACTTTAATAAAAAGTTTCCAAATGGTGATATAGTGAACCCTTAGATAGTCTGGAGATCATTACTGAGGTTGTAACATAGGTTTACATTGCAAACCGGTGACTAACTTGCAAAGTCACCCGAAGCATCACAGAAAGCAAAAGATGAAAATAAAAAAAATGAAAAGCTTGTTGCAGCCATTACAAATGCTTTGTTCTTCCTGGAATGGTTTTTGAAGAGCTATTGTCAAGATTGATTTCTCCACACAAAAACCACTTCGTCCTTCCTTTCATTTTATTTTCTTGGCTTCAAACTTGAGACACGATATCTTCTTACGAAAATTGGAAATTTTTATTGTTACTATATTTATTATTATATAGAATATATAACGCGTCTTCGATCTTGCATTTATATATAGTTCAACCAGGTCAACAGACGCCAGCATCATCACTATGGAAACAAAATTTCCCTCCTTTCTCTTTGAAACAAAGCCAAGCCTTTTCCGTGTTCCATCCCGCCCTGCTTGAGACTTTGTTTTATTAGTCTAAGATAAGAGAGGGGTGGTTAGAAACATTGTCTGACTTTGGGATTTGTTCTCCCTGAAGAGCCGTTGATTTCCTTGTGTAGCAGTGACGGGGCTATCTATTATGGCAAATTCGGTCAAAATAGAGAAACTAGCTCCACTCTAAGTGAACCAAAAATTTACGGGAGAGATGAGGACCAAAATAATGTCATTGATAAATTACTAGGTAATGAGTACCAAGAAGAGCTTTTTTGTACGTCTTTCCTTGGTATAGCTTTTGGTGATGTTGGAAAAACTACCCTTGCTCAGTTGGTCTACAACAATGAGAGGGTAGTTAGGAGCTTCACTGCCAGAGTATGGATTTTTTATCTGAATCTTTTGATCTCAGGAGGATCTTGAAATTGATAATTGAGTCTTTCGAGGTCTGTCAGCTTGAAAGCTTACAATCCATTGAAAACAAGATCGTGGAAGTACTAAAAGGGAAGACGTATTTACTAGTATTGGACGATGTGCGGACTGAAAAGAATGGCGAATGGAACAAATTGAAAATTTCTCTCAAGAGTGGTGCCAAAGGAAGTTCTATTCTAGTAACGACGTGTTTGCCAACAATTTCATCGATCACAGGTCCAACACTAGTAAATACTTCTTTCCTTTTAGTACCTCCATGGTCTTGCTTTCAATGGATTGTAAACTTTGAAAAGCTGACAGACCTCGAAAGACTCAATTATCGATTTCAAGATCCTCCTAAGATCAAAAGATTCAGATACACAAACCCATACTCTGGCGTTGAAGCTCCTAACTACCCTCTCATTGTTGTAAACCAACTGAGCAAGTGTAGTTTTCCCAACACCACCAAAACCTACCAAGGGAAAGCCAAGAAAACTCTTCTTGGCTCTCATTGCCTAGTAATTCATCAATGGCATTATATTGGTCCTCATCTCTCCCATAAATATTTGGTTCACTTAGAGTGAAGCTAGTTTTTCTATTATTACCGAATTTGCCATAATTTTCATTTTGTGGCATGACACTAACATTAAGGTGGAACATAGATCCTTGTTCAGAAATATTGTCAAGTGTACTTATGATCAACGATTGTGATTTTGTTTTTCGAGTTAATTTCAGTCTATTGATTTTAATAAATATTTCGAGAAATATTTCGGTGTGTAAGGAAAAAAACGTAATAATTTCGAGGATACATGAAATATATATATATATATAATGAATTTTGAAATAAATATATATATATATATATATATATATATATAATGAATTTTGCCATAATAATTATATATATATATATATAATGAATTTTGAAGGTATATGAAAAAAATAAGGTGCAAGTAAATAAATCTATTAAACGCATAAATGAAACCTAAATACCAAGAAATGAAATAAATATGAAATCTATATATAATTAGAAAATCATGAGGTGGTTTCAAAAATTAGTATACAAGTAGAAGAAATGATAATTGGAAAATCATGGGGGTGGTTTCAAAAATCAATAAATAATTAAAAGAAATGATAATTAGAAAAAACCTTGAAATTTACAACAACAAAAAAATTATGAATTTTTTTGAAAAAACAACGAATTTATAAAAAAAAAAACCCTCAAAAAATATAATTTTGGTAGTTGGTTTTTTATTTTTACAAAAAAGCGAAATTTACGAAAAACCCCCAAATTTTACAAAAAAATCTCAAAATTTTTTGAAAAAACACTCAGAAAAATGTAAAATTACATTTTGTCATTTTTCTTTTCGGAATTAAAAAAAACGAAATTATCGGCGAATTTTCATTCCTACTATAATTTCCTTCAACCGTTTTGCTATCTTATAGCACAATAGAATTTCATTGAAATTTAAACAAGTTGAGATAGAATGACTGACTTGTTTGCTACAATTAGCATCAGTGAACTCTAGTTTTCATTGCTGACTAGTGGTTAACAGCATGTACAGGGCATCTTCAGTGTCATAAGAAGCATGCTTGAGCTTTTTAAGCCAATCTGCAACTGGATTGTCCTTTGTTTGCTTGGCCTCGGCGTCTTCAAGGACAACTTGGATGGCTAACAGTGTACTTGCGAGCTTCTCCACGTCTTTCTCGACTCCCACAATCATATTGGACTCTATTTGGAGTAAGGAAATGAGGTTCTTGATTAGTGGTTGAACAACGGAATCCTCCATTGTATTTTTTTCCTAGTTATGAATCAACCAAGAAAATAAAATGAAAGGAAGGAGGACTGAGTGGTTTTGTGTGGAGAAATCAATCTTGACAATGGCTCTTCAAAAACCATTCCAGGAAGAATAAAGCATTTGATGGCTACAATAAGCTTTTTATTATTTATTTTTCATTATTTGCTTTCATCGGTTTGCAACTTAAACCTATGTTACAGCTCAAATAATGATCTTCATACTATCTAAGGGTTCACTTAATCACCATTTGAAAACTTTTTATTAAAGTAAACTCTCTCTGTAGAATGGAAACAAAGTTTTGAATGATTGGTCCAACAAGATTAAACAATCTTTACTTAACTAATACAAATAGGTTATTACAGAGGAATCAATTTTATATGCTTTCAGAGGGACAAAACCATGTATTAGCTTTGAATTTTAATTTGTTACTTTTTTATTTTATTTATTTATTTATTTTAACACAAATAAAAAATATGGTGTTTTTACTAAAGATAATATGGTGTTTTTACTAAAGATTTTTTAGTTTTAACACAAGTAGCAATAGTTGGTTTTGAGTGGTTCTTGCAAGTTCCAATGGATCTTCCATTGCCCTAGACTTTGCTTTTTCAGCTTACAAGTTCAAAGTTCAAATGTATCAAGAAGGCTTCAAAGATTGCTTACCAACTCGTTTGTATGCATATTACAGAGGCCATTGCATGTTCCATAGGAAAGGTAACCAATGAACATTAATTACTTTGTAACTAAATCTTAATTTTAGGGATTTATTTGAAATTCAGAGAAATACAATTTGCTCCATGAAGTGATATATCTATTATGATGTTATCAACATACAAGTTGAGAAAAATGGTTGAACCATTTCAGGTTTTCAGCAAGTGACTGGCCCTTTACGTGACTGGATTTAATTTGCTTCTTGTTCTGCTGGTCTTAGAAGCAGCTACTATGCGTGCTTCATGGCAGTCCACATGCTAAGATCTTCCTGCCTACATCTCAGACCATGCAATTCAAGTTCAATTTTCACTTGCCAATGAAAAGGAGACGTCATTTATCCGTCAAGGGTTAAATGTACAATTTTCTCACGTCGTTTGAAGGGGCAATAGTTTTGCAAATTGTTCAGACAAAGAACTGAATGTTCATGTTACCTTGGGCAGACAAGGAAGTGCCTGCATTTCTTACAAGAGACAACCCAAAATCGTTAGTCCTATATTTGTATGGTTTACAAGGTGTACTTGTGCAACTACAAATGGCGGGCAATTCAGGGTGGATATTAACTATGCTAAAAAAATCACCCGTTTGTAAAATTGAGGAAGTTGTAGCGTTGGACACATGAAAGTTATTATAAGGTTATGGAGGTACAAATTTTTTTTTTCTTAGTAGCTAGATTTAAGATAATAAATACTTTATCCATGTCATGCGTAGTTAATATGAAGGTTCAGATTAGGACAAAAAATCGACTAAGTCGATTAAACTGGCCGAACTGATTGGTTCGGCTTTTATGTGATTTTAATCGATAAAACTGAACCTAATGAATATATAGTAAATAATATTAAGTTATGTAAAAATAATATAACTTGTTTAATTTAGTCGGTCTGTTCGATCTTATTTCAGTCAGTTTGGTTTATAGTTTACATAAATTAAAATCGGTTCGATTTTCTTAATGTTCGGTTCAGATTTGGTGTAAATTTTTAAACTTACAAAAGTCAGTTCGGTTCTCGGTTTGGGTGAAACCAATCAATATTTCAGATTATGGAATCAAACAAATCAATATGCAATATAGAGATACAATGCTTTGCATACGTGCTAATACCCTTATATAGTCTAGTAATTAAAAGTTTCTATCTAACAAACAAATAAAGTACTTCGCAAATTTACAACAAGAAAAATTCAAGTACAAATCTTATACCCCACTTACCTGAAACTCGCAAGTTGACCTTGAAACTTGACCTCACATAGTAGTGGTAGAATAGGTTCCTTGCTACCTCTTGTGCAACTTGAACTCTCCATGGTCGACAGAAAACCTGAGTTGCTAGAATTGTCACTTATTCAGATTTTCATCAAACATGTGGCGCGCGCTCGTTTTATGTATTAGTAATAATAGGTCGATTTTATCAACAAAATTTGGAGCAAATGAAAAATCTAGATAGTTGTTTCTTTCGATATTTCATTGGAGAGCCAATTAATGCACCTACAAAAATCCACCACCAAATCGATTTCATAAAAATGGTAAATTGATGTTATAAATTTTAAGTTGATGTAACAACGTTGAAATATTCCATAATGCTAATGTAACAAAGAGTCCATGCAACCAAACCAAACTGGTGATTACACAAAGCAACGCCCTAATGACAACTTAATAACTGAGATTTGATTTTGAGGGAAAATAGGTTTTTTTGTACCACTTGCACCACATGAAATAAATTTATAATTTAAATTTCTCTCAGTAGCTCTTCCTACGCGTAGGGGTTATTTAAGTTTGATTGATAAATATAAAACTCCTTATTATCTTACTAGTCCTCTAAAGCTCGAACTTGTATACAAAACCACTTCTTTTTATATCAATCGAAAGCGTAAGCAGATGGTTAGATTGTTTGTTCTTCTATCGATTAACATAAATTCACATGGGAATTGCCCTAGGTGTTACATGGGAAATTTGTTTAGAGTCATGGCAACAAACAATGGCAATACAAGTGTGATTTGATTACCAATGTTTTTTTTTTTTTTTTTTGTTAAAGGATTACCAATGTTATATTTTCATTTGAACTTTTTTTAGAGAGCCAAGCCAGGCCCGAGCCATGCTAGGTCCAATACCATCCATCATCCTAGAGATGCTCATAATGGCCCAATCGAACACAATCGCACGGACAAAAAACCCCGGGTCGCTATCCTGGCACTAAGGGCCTGGCTGCCTAGATTTTTTGTTTCCATTTTAATCTCCAGAAGAAAAAAAATATTCAAATTGCACAAACCATATGATTTGAACTGCGATTAACAAAAATCAAACACATTCAATAACTAAATAACAACGTGGCATCTTTATACAGATCATTCGAACCCTAGCAATGTGGCCTAATCAGTGTCGCGAGTTGGCCACACTATATTTTCTCAAAATCCCCAGAACACCCCCACTTAATCCCCCAAATTGCTCTCTTCTTATTTTCTCTTCCCCTCGTTAGCGAACTACGATCGAAGAATTTATTCTCCACCCTCTCTCTCTCAGTCGATCCATAGATCCAAACCAGGTACGAAAAATCCAATCTTGACGTCTGGGTTTCATTCAGATCTCTCTTTCATCTCATCTCTGTTTCTGATTCTAGATTTTGGTCACTATTTGCAGAGGAAATAAGAGTGAAATCGTCTCCAATGGCCGTGGGGAGAGCGTTTCAACAGTTGTTGAGAAAGAAATGGTCCACCCAATCGAATGTAAGAATCTACCCTTCTCTGATCATGTTGCTTTGATTTGGTTTTGATGCTTTTTAGGGCACATTGGGGTCGATCATTGCTTGGTTTAGTTGAATCTGATTCGGGGGTGTTCATGCCCTAGAAATTTTCGAACTTTATGTGTTGGATGATTTTTGTGAAAATTTTCTGTCAAAAATGAATTATAAAGATTCGTTTTTTTTTTTTTGGAAAGAAAAGGGTCTTGTAATGTTAGGTTATGAAAAGGGGTTCCTTTTGTTGTTTATCATAGAGGGTTATAGAAGTTGATGGAGGTAGGAAAACAAAGTTTTATTTTTTATTTCTTCTGGCAGTGAAGTGGGTGTGCTTTCATAGTTTGATGGATTAAGCATTGGGTCAGTTTGGATACGTTTTGCATTCATGTAGACATTGGAAAAGGTATTGCGTAAGTATGTTGTTGAGCAAGGAGGATTTGAGGGGAGAGTAATTGATGACAAAAGGGTTCCCAAGTAGTAGGGTTGTCATGAACATCTATCCTGGTTATTAAGTACAATTGGGCTTTTATTATAAATGGGGTAGTTTGGTGTGAGGCATCGAGTTCTGGAATCATTGAGGTTTTTTATGTGTGGTATTGTGAAGATTTCTCCAGACAGGTGTTCAAGATTTTGTGGTGATTTACATCACATGCGACCTTTTGGGCAGTTTGGTTAGCGATTGGTGCCATTGCATATATTTATTATTGGGCTTCCATTAAATGGTGCTACTTGAATACTTTCTCGTAATTCAAACAAGGGTCTAAAGAGCCCTAATTACTCTTTAGAGTTTCTTTTCTAATCCTCCTCCATGACAAGTGACAAAAGCTCCTATAAATCAATTATATAGTTAATATTACACATTGCTTGTGTGTTTTGGAGCGCGATGTCTGATGGTTGTAGGGATGTCTTTTGTAACATAGTTCTTTAGTGAGAGATGTCTCTCGCTATTGGCATTATTTTGAAAAATAATATACTTCAAGTGATAGACAACTCACAATTCCTTGAAAAATCCTTTTCCTTAAGACTTCTCGGGGATCAAGGCAATCAAGCAAATATGTTGTTTCGCGCTCACCGTTCAAATTATGATGTGCACTGGAGATTAAAGTTTGGAACATTGTGTTTGTTAGTACAATCATAATGTCTAAACCAATGCTCCCAAACTTCACCTATTAACAATTTCATATATGAGGGGCACACTTGACAATTTAGTTATAATGATTTTTGACATATGATGTTCCGAGCTATAATCTGCACCCTAGATCTAGATCATGATCCGTATGGTGAGTATGGAACAACACATCCGCTTGAGTGCTATGATAAAAAAATGTTTTTCTATATAGTATAAATGTTATACTGTAAAAAGAAACTACATTTTTTGGGATTTGGGAGCGGTTTATCACTAAAATAGTGCTTTTGCAAATATAATTGTTTTCCAAAGAGTTCTGTCCATTCTTCACTCACTCTGCTGTGATACACCAATTGATTATATGAATATGCAATTGGATTCCGGAGAGGGATATGTCTTCACTTGGCAGCGGTTATAATTTGCAGCATACATTTTTTTTTTATCGAAAACACTTGTTTGAGTGATAGACAACGCACAATTTCTTGAAAATGTCTTCTCCTTTTATAGTATAGAGTTATTCATACTATACTATTAAAGGGAATAGGTTTTTTTTTAAGAAATGTGAGCAGTCTATCACGCGAAATAATGTTTTTCAAATAGATTTGTTTTCCAAAGAGTCATCTCCCTTCCCCTACTTCGTTATGATACCTCAACTGATGGATTATATATATATCTATGCAACTGAATTCAGGTGAGGGAGACGTCCTCTCTTGGCAGCGTTTATATTTGCAATAAACACTTGTTCGAATGATGGACAGTTTGCAACTCCGTAAAAATATTTATACAATAAGGATTTGTGAGATTGTCTATCACTCTAAACAAATTTTTTTTCCTGCACATGTAACTGCTTTCCAAAGACAGACTTGTGTCCCTCTCCCTTACTCCATTGTGATCAACCCCATCAGAATATATAGAAAGCTCTGCACTGTAGTTAAAACCTTGCAAAATGAACAAACAATTAAGATGGTTCTATGGCAGTGGACCTGATACTCACGGTCCCTTGTCTATGAAAATATCAGGTACTCTTTATCCACCTTATGGTAGGATTCTTCCTGAATGCATCTTGACATATCATATAGGGTTGAGGCTCCTGCCCTGCAAACTATAGTGTACTTGCCATGCTTGCCATGATTTCCCTACAGGGAAGAGAAGGGTTTTGGTGGTGGATAAAACAAAGTATTCGCTTGTAAGGCTTGTTGTTATTGTGTACATGTCATCTCTCACAATCTTTGTAATATTTAGTTTTCTTTGAATTTTACTGCAAGTTGTAACTTGTAAGATTGTTTATTCTTGTTGCCTAGGGCTTAACGATGCCCTTTTGGCCTATTGCGAAACCCCAACCATCTCCCTCCACCCCACTCACCTCCCCCCCCCCCCCCCCCCCTGCTGATCCTAGACATTGCTATAAATTTTTATGAGCAAGGTTGACTGTCAACATTACTGAAAGAAAATCACGTCAAAGAAGTACCTTTATGTCAAGGTTTACTGTTATATGTTAGGTGCATTTAAAAGGTTTCATATCCATCAGTGCTGTGAATTTGGTATTGAGGTTGGGAGTCCTATATTTTGTAGATTGAGCATCTTTTACAACTCTTGTTTCCATCACAAAGAAAACGCTTCAGGGATAAGAGGGTATTTTGAAGGAATTGGCGGTGGTAAATTTGGGTCTAGTGCTGCTATCGAAGTAAGGTGGCAGTAGGATAGTGAGGAAGCTGTGGTGGATGCACAGGGCTGTGGGTGTAGGTTTTGAGATTAATGTCTTTCTGAGAGCCCCTCCCCTCTCCCTTTTCTTTCTTTTTGGGTTCCCCTTAGGTGCATTGCTTTTGTTTGTTCCCTCCTTTAATAAATTTGTGCCTTTTCAAATAACACACACACAGCCACCAAAAAAAAAAATCATCAGCAACTTCTAACTCAACTGTTTGTGTGCAGGCTCCTCCAGTTTTATCATCCCTTGCATCTAAGCAGGATCAAGATGGAGCTGGATCTGCTAGCATGAAATCCCTGAGGGCATTGGCACTTCTTGGAGCAGGTGTTTCTGGGTTTTTGAGCTTCACATCAGTGGCTTCTGCTGACGAGGCAGAACATGGCTTGGAGTGTCCAAGCTATCCTTGGCCTCACAAAGGCATTCTCAGTTCATATGACCATTCATCGTGAGTAGTGTTTTTTCTCCTTATCTGAATCAGTTTAATAGTATTATTTAAACCAATAATTTTTAAAACAATGGTTTCTTGGGAAGTAGTTTTACTGAAACGCTAGCTTGAATGCATATCGTAATAATACTAATACATTTGATATTTCATACACTTACATATTAAACTCTATCGAGCAGGATTCGCCGTGGTCATCAAGTTTATCAGCAAGTCTGCGCATCTTGTCACTCAATGTCCTTGATCTCTTATCGAGATCTTGTTGGTGTGGCATATACGGAAGAGGAAGTTAAGGCTATGGCAGCTGAGATTGAGGTGGTTGATGGACCTAATGACGAGGGTGAGATGTTCACCCGCCCGGGTAAGCTAAGTGATCGTTTTCCACAGCCATATGCAAATGAGCAAGCAGCAAGGTTTGCAAATGGAGGAGCGTATCCTCCAGATTTGAGTCTCATAACCAAGGTAAATCCACTAGTTGGATAGGTTTCCATTGGTGATTTTTAAGTCTTCCTGTATTCAAACTTAGTTTTTGTGTTTTCAGGCTCGTCACAATGGTCAAAACTATGTGTTTTCTCTTTTAACTGGCTACCGTGACCCCCCTGCTGGTATTTCGGTAAGGTTCTCATTTCTTTGATATGGGATCCAAGGGAATTCTACTACTTGTTAAGTAATTGATGGTTGATATTGCTGTTCATTTTCCCAGATGTGTCTGGCCATGTGCTCAGGATAGTACAACTAAACAGCCTCATAAACCATATGTCAGTTTATTCCACAGCTAGGATTCTGTATCCCATTTCATGTCCTGACTTGATATTAAGAACCCTTTTCCAGATTGTGTGGGAGTTTTGTTCATTTTGTTACAGATTGGGAAATGCATTTGGAACTGTTAGGTCCCCAGTATGCTATACTGTAACATACTTGTCATCATGTCATTCAGTTGTGTTCCTTCTGTCCCACCTTGTCTTGCAACTTGTGTTTGTTCACATTATTTCCAAGTCCTTCTGCTGTTCAATCTAGGGTTTGCCATGTTTTAAAGTATCAGGAGGATTATCTTTGCTACTCGCCGGTTCTGCGCTGTGTCCTTTTTTGGTTAATACCTGCAATGTCTACTCTAAAACCTTGAATCTTTTATTTAGATTGTTGACATTGTTTCTGTTTCCTGGATTTTTGGTGTCTTTCATTGTTCTTTGTTCCTTTCTAGTCATTTAGGGATTAACACTGAGTTTTCTGGAAGGGTATGAGATTTTAGCTGCAGAGAGAAGGTTTTCGTGTGCTTGTTTTGTTAAAGCTATGGAGAAAAATACATTGCCAGGTGCTAGACATGATTGTTTGTTTGTTTTTGTTGAGAAATGTCAAGGCTTTCTCCCGAACATTTCACCAGATAACCCTTTGTTCCACACAGATGAAGAAAATAGTTAAAAGGAAAAACCAATTCATAAAAATCCAATGATCGGTCACTTTCATTATCATCGAATAGGCCTTATATCTTATATGCATGTGAGCTCTTTTTTGGCATCATGTGCACAGTACAAGTAATTTAGCCACAAAATGAGTTCATTATCAACTTCCTTACTAACTTAAAGCATTCTACTCAATTCGTCAATGCAGATCCGAGAAGGATTACATTACAATCCTTACTTCCCCGGTGGAGCAATAGCAATGCCCAAAATGCTTATTGATGGGGCCGTTGAGTATGAAGATGGGACTCCTGCGACAGAGGCTCAGGTATTCGAGTCCTGTTATGAAAAAGTTGCATCGTATGCTTACTTTCATGTATTCAGCTCCATATGATACATATCAAGGTTGAGGCTCATTTGTCCTTTGCAATATTGTTACAGATGGGGAAAGATGTCACATCATTTTTGTCATGGGCTGCAGAACCAGAGATGGAAGAGCGGAAACTAGTATATTAGCTATTCATGATTTTTCAACCATCTGTTATGGTAATAATTTTCTGTTTCTTACGGGATGAACTGTATAAATGCAGATGGGATTCAAATGGATCTTTGTACTCTCGCTTGCCCTTCTCCAAGCTGCTTACTACCGACGTTTGAGGTGGTCTGTTCTCAAGTCCCGGAAGTTGGTGCTCGATGTCGTCAACTGATTTCCTTCTACTTTTTCTTGAACCGTAGGAATCGGCAAATAATGGATGTTGATGATGTGATGTTGACAGCCAATGGTGGACCAACACCGTGGTCCCCATGACTATTTTTTTAGGGAAATAAGATCTTCCCAAAGTACGACATTCTTCTGGTTGATATTTATAATTTTTTTTGTTCAAAAAATTTGTCAGCCCTTCATATTCTTACTCATTCTTGATTGCCTCTGATTTTAGTTGATCATGATATTTTTTAAGATAATTCAAGATTATCGTATTTCTTAAATCAATACGGATTAGCACTTCTGAATATGCATGGCATATGAGTATCATAATCGGGATTCATCTGTTCAGTGTAACATAATTCAGGGCTTCATAATGATAAAAGAAAGCGAAAATGTAGATCAGTTAATATGTTGTTTCCAGTTGGGAGAAAAGGATTTCTTACTGCTAGTTGCATTTCCTAAATTATTCCCAGAGGTTGTAATCTGTCTGAAACGTTCCCAACACAGGTTCTGGTTGCAAATTTAAATGTAGCATAAAGAACCCAAGCTCCTGCATTAGTAATATCAAAGACTTCCTTGAAACAGAAAGTTAAATCAGATTTTTTTTTTTTTTTTTTTGGGCTAGTTACAACTTCACTCTTAATAGGAGTTACATCCTTAGGGGTTGCAGTTTAGGCATTGTTTGAAATGTTGTGAATTTTGTCTCTACTCAAAGAAAAAGGAGGAAATTCTGTTGGTTCTTAGGGCAGAGTGATCACGGATCATTCCAATGACGTTACCTAACAACACTCCACGGCTCCAGCATGCAGTGATTTTACACGTTTTTGTAAGCACCTAGTGCAATCAGTGAGTGAGAATGCTCAGAGAGCCTTTATTACCAGTGTTTGATTAGAAACTCATATGAACTGAAACACCATATATTGTGCTTTGCTGACAAAACAAGGAGAGGCCCTAAGTTCATGCTATAGGTTTTATGGGTATTCTGTAATTTTGCACAATAACTCTAGGACTTTTAGCTCATGATGCGCTTTTTCCACCGCGTTTATTCCTTGCCCTTCAACTGTAACATTATATCGTCTGATATTAAGAATTCTTCGAAACATATTAGTTTCAAATCCAGGATAATCTGAAATTTGGTCAACTTTTGAACCATTTGTTATATATTCTTCAGACTTCTTATCTGGGTTTCTTGCGTCTCCTTCATATGTATAGCATCCAATATTCTGTATCTGAAACAACTAGATACTACAACACCCACCTGAACCATAATATACCACAACAAATAGATAGACGCTTCCAGGCCATCTGCTATGCATGGTTAAAAACTCAAAAGGCGATCTGCCTAAGTCGATTGATAGTGTTCAGATTCCTCGTCGTGTTATCTTCTTCTGCATCAAGTTTTTCTTCCGAGTAAGTCCTCTGGTGGAATGGCCTTTTGAATTTCATCACACAGTCTAAATTTGTGTCATCCCCTTTTAGAAGTTGTACAACCTGAATCAAAGATGAACACAAGGTCATTGATTTTATTGTTTGTGGCAGCTATAAGACTGCAGGAAATGTTTCGATTTAGGGTGAGTTTGATTCTTGTTTTCCATGGAAAACCATGAACATATTGAGACATGAGAGAAAGGGGAGCATAGAAGTTGTGATCTTCCACCACATATCTTCTCTCAAAATCATGGAAAAAAACCTTCCTCTATGTGTGCATGGGTTGGGGGTGGTACGCTAAGAATATTTTTCCTTGGAAAACTCAATAAACATAGCTATATTCAACATCCTGGGATGTAAACTTCTCTCACTTACCGTCTCATCTCCACTATTTTTATGATTTCCCATGGAAAAAAAATCAATCAAACCCTTAGATGTATCTTATTATAAGTTTCCTAGTTTTAAATTGTTCTACATCTCATAAGCATAAAGCTACCTCAATTTACTGGCTCAATAAAAGATAATCAGACATTGTGATCTGCAATTCGATATTGTTTGATCTGCAACTATCATTAGTACATTTCAAAATAACGATAGCGTTAAACTCTCTTTGGTACTTTTCTAGCAAATTCTCCTTTTGAAGATCTCTTTGTAAGCTAAATGTGAAAATCACTAATGATAGTTAAGAAATCTGATTTGGGAAAATTTAAGGACATTAAGTCCCAAAAGCACTCGAGACTTTTCCACTTTACCTTGATGACAGTAATACATTACTACCTCAGTAACTATAAACAATTGGTAGTAGTAATACATTACTACCTCAAGGCTCCAGGACCAGATGGATTTCCTGCTTCCTTCTTCAAAGTAACATGGCGTATAGTGGGAGATGATTTTGCGAATGCCATTATGAACTTCTTCAAGAATACTAAACTGCTGGGCAAGGTAAATGCGACTAATGTTGCTTTAATTCCAAAAATTACTAATGCATCTCGTTTCAGTGACTACAGGCCAATTGCGTGTTGCAATGTCATATATAAGTGCATCACGAAAATATTGACAAACAGAATGAAAGCAACAGTCAAACTAGTAGTGAGTGACACTCAATCCGCTTTCATACAGGGAAGGCATATTCAAGACAACATCATGCTTGCCCATGAACTGGTCCGTAATTATCATCGAGACAAAGGGCCTCCGAGGTGTGCTGCGAAGATTGACTTAAAAAAAAGCTTATGAAATGATCAGGTGGGAGGCTATTCTGCACATTTTAAAGAAGGTCAACATTCCTTCCATCTTCATTGATTGGGTCAAGGAATGCATCTCGACTCCTAAATTCTCTATTTGCTTGAATGGGTCACCAAAGGGATACATTCAAGCAACAAGAGGTATTAGACAAGGTTGCCCGATGTCACCATATCTCTTTGTACTAGTAATGGAAGTGCTCCATGCACTATTACGAAAGCAGGTGCAGGCAGGCCACTACCAGCTTCATCATAAATGTCAGGATCCCAACATCACTCACCTTTGCTTTGCGGATAACTTGATAGCATTCTTCCATGGAGATAGGAACTCAGCGAGAGCTTTATTAGCTGCCCTAACAGACTTTCAAACATGCACTGGCCTAGCAATGAACTGTGACAAGAGTCAAGTGTTCCTGGCTGGAGTTTCGAATGAAAAGCAGTCCAGAATCCTCGACCACCTTCAATTCTCCGCGGGCAAGCTTCCAGTTAGGTACCTCGGGTTACCTATGATCTCTTCATGTCTGTCCCACACTCATTGTTTACCCATCATTGAGAACATACGGAGGAAGATCAACTCTTGGAAGAATAGATTCCTAACGTATGCAGGACGACTAGTTTTGATCAAGTCTATCCTAGCAAGCATGCATGTCTACTGGAACTCTTGCTATGGTCTTCCTAAGCAGACTCTTAATTGTATTAATGCTATCTTAAGGAGCTTCCTATGGTCAGGAGATGATACAACAGCAAAAAAACCACTTGTGAGCTGGGACAATGTCTGTTATTCGTATAGGGAAGGTGGTCTTGGCATTCGAGACATCAGAATAGGGAATGAAGCTGCCAGTATGAGACATATATGGAGTATTGTATCGCGCAGAGAATTCGTATGGGTTAAGTGGGTATACAAACATTTGATCAAACACGGAAACTTTTGGACGATGAACACACCTAGGGAGGCATCTGATAGGCCCCAAATCAAATTATGTAAGCAGGAAGAAGGATCAGGGAACTACTAGTATTCACTAGAAGGGAATAGAAGGCTGAGGTGTCTAGTCTGTTAGCTGAGTTGTTTGGGTTGTTATTTTTGAGTGGTCGGTATAGTAGGAGTAGTAGCTATAAAAGGGGAAGGTAGGAGAGTAGGGAAGCATCATGAAAGTAGAGTATATTGAAAGGGAAAGACCAGGCTCTTGAATTCCTGGAATTGTATCCTTTGTTATCAATACAATCCTCTATTATCCCATTTCATCTCTTTGTGCAATTTACTAAATCTGCTCAAGTGCTCTAGCTAATCAGATTCCTATTACAGGTTCTTATCAATTGGTATCAGAGCAAGATCTCTTGGACCTTAATCATGGCTCAAAAAAAAATAGTAGCCCTAGAGGAAAGACTAGAGATGGTACAAGGAGAATTGCAACAAGAATTGACTACGGTACAAGTTGGGCTCCAGAAATTACCTGGTATGGAAAGTCGCCTCGAGGTGATTGAGAAATCACTGGGATATTTGACAAGCAGAATTGAGCAATTGCTGAAGCAGGATGGTGTTGGGCCTTCCTCATTCAGCACGGGACTTTCCTCGGCAGTAAAGGAGAAAAATAAGCAGGTGGAGGGCGAGATGAACCCTTCCTCGGGCTTAGAATCTCCTCTAAGCAGACAGGAGACCCCAATGGAAATGGAAAACTCAGAACCGAGGGGGCTACGGAGGTTGGAATTACCAATCTTCACGGGGGATGACCCGGATGGCTGGATCTTTCGGGCTGAGAGGTATTTCACGATGAACCATATGACGGAGAAGGAGAAGCTTGAAGCGGCAGCAGTGAGCTTGGACGGTCGGGCTTTAGCTTGATTCACCTGGATGGAGGGTCGACGAATCTTGGAAGACTGGAATGAGTTCAAACGACTACTTCTTACCCGATTTCGACCACTGCGTGAAGGAACCTTGATGGAGAAGTTCTTGGCGATCTGTCAGACGAGCTTGGTGGACGAATTTGTGGAGAGATTTGAAACCCTAGCGTCCCCTCTTCGCGATCTCTCTGATGAAGTGCTAGAGAGCACCTTCATCAACGGGTTGAAGGAGGAGATTCGGGCCGAGGTGCGACTGTTGCGGCCCAAGTCACTAATGGACCTGATGGTGGCAGCCCAAATGGTCGAGGACCGAAATAGAATTTTGGGCTGGAATGGGCCGGGTACTCATTGGGCTAAGACGGCCCAAACACGGCCTCCCTACGCTGCTCACGAACCCTAACCCCCTACCAACTCACAGCGCACCTCCATTTCAGCACACCTCCATTCCATGGGAGCACAAGGGGGCTCAGCGGCGACCACCAGCCAAGGAGCGGCCCGACTTGGCCAGCCACTGTCGTGATGGGGGGTTCAAACGCCTCACGGAGGCTGAAATTCAGAGCAAGAGGGCTCGCGGCCTCTGTTACAAGTGCGATGAAAAGTTCGCACCAGGTCATCTCTGTCGACAACGACAGCTACAAATTCTCTTGGTGGATAATACGGAGATACCCGAAGCAGACCACAAGGCAGAACCCGACACTGATGAACCCGACACTGGGGAGCCCGACCCCGAACCACCACCAGGGGACACCTTCGAGCAGATGGACGGGCAGGTTCATATCACGCTTGTAATGGATTGGAACAGTCTTGTCTACATCATGGAGAACGAATTGGAGTCAGAGCTTTTTGATCTGGCCACCTCCTGCAAGGTTGTTCTTTGCTGGCGAGTTGCTCCTCTTCAACAAGCTGGCGTTGTTGATTCAGTCAAGTGCCGGACAGATGACAGGACACTGGATATTGGTGATGGGGCTAATATTGTTTCAATGATTCCAATGGCGGATGGCGGCGTTGGTATTTGTGGTCAGGAAGGACGTCAAGCAGTTAGGGCATCAGATGTTGCAATGGGACAGTTCAGGGTTTTGAAAATATTGCTCCTTGTGCATGGACATTGGAATTATCAGCGTGTTGGTTATTTGGTTTTATATCACTTCTATCGTAATGATGTGTTCATATTGTCGTTGTTCTGGTACATCTTATGCACAACTTTTTCGACGACTTTTGCATTAACTGATTGGAGTAGCATGTTCTATTCTGTGTTATACACTTCAGACCCCACAATTGTTGTCGGAATTCTGGATAAGGAATTGAATCATAAGACACTGCTGAAGTATCCAAAGCAGTATGGTGCTGGGCATGAACATGAAAGTTATAACATACAACTCTTTTGGATCACAATGATTGACACTCTGTGGCAGAGCCTTCTTCTCTTTTATGTGCCTCTCTTTGTCTACAAGGATAGTACAATTGACATTTGGAGTCTTGGCAGTCTGTGGCCTATTGCTATCGTTGTGCTTGTGAATTTTCACTTGGCAATGGACATACAACGTTGGGTTTTTCTTACTCACGATGCGACATGGGGACCTATCATCATACCATATTCTTATATTTTGGTGTTCATGAGACATTTCTGGACAGGATTGTTCAAATTATACGGCACGACTCTCAAACATAATGTGCGCTACAATCCCCATGGTCGATTGGAGGTACTCATCAAATGGACCTCCCACCTTGAGGACAAGGTGAAAGTTCATGGGGGGGTATTGATAGGCCCCAAATCAAATTATGTAAAATCAAATTATGTAAGCAGGAAGAAGGATCAGGGAACTACTAGTATTCACTAGAAGGGAATAGAAGGCTGAGGTGTCTAGTCTGTTAGCTGAGTTGTTTGGGTTGTTATTTTTGAGTGGTCAGTATAGTAGGAGTAGTAGCTATAAAAGGGGAAGGTAGGAGAGTAGGGAAGCATCATGAAAGTAGAGTATATTGAAAGGGAGAGACCAGGCTCTCGAATTCCTGGAATTGTAACCTTTGTTATCAATACAATCCTCTATTATCCCATTTCATCTCTTTGTGCAATTTACTAAATCTGCTCAAGTGCTCTAGCTAATCAGATTCCTATTACAGGTTCTTATCAGCATCTTGGTGCTGGCGGCGTATACTGGAATGCCGAGTAAAAGCTTCCAAATTAGCTATACACTCCATAGGCAATGGGGAAAGCACCCTTTTTTGGAAAGAACCATGGCACCCCTTAGGAATTCTTCTTGACAGATTTCCCCATGAACTACTATACGACTCCACTTTGCACAAAGATGCAAAAGTCTCAGCTATTTTGAGGAACAACAGCTGGAATGTGCCTCCAAGTGTAGCATGTAGCATCCCTGAGATAGGAAGCTACTTAGACGAAGTTGAGAATGATGAACATACCCAAGACGAAGTTCTGTGGAAGGCTAGCAATGATGGTCAGTTTCAACTCAAACCCACCTATGACGCCCTTAGAAAGCGAAAGAGTAGTGCTGAATGGTCACCTTTAGTATGGTTCAAGGGTAACATTCCGCGACACAGTTTCATTACCTGGTTGCTCGTACATAAGGCATTGAAGACATTGAGCAAGTTAAAAAAGTGGGGCATTGTTCAACAAGATTTATGTCCTTTATGCAATCGGGACAGTGAAACTGATACGCATCTTTTCTTTGAGTGTCCTTACTCGAACTATGTATGGACCTCGATGTTACATTACCTCAGTTACTCGCGACAAGTCGCCGGTTGGAACGACGAAATTGCATGGTGTAGCCAACACTTCACAGGTGGTGGGCTCAGCTCTCAGATTAAAAAGGTTACGTTTAATGCGACGGTCTACTTCATTTGGACTGAAAGGAATAAAAGGGTCCACGAACAACAACAATGCATAGGGAGTGAACTTGTGAAACGCATTTATAATGATGTTCGTCTAAAATTTAGTATGGATGGCCTCACGATAGAAGACAATGCAGCTACTAGACAGTTACTTAGCCGCTGGAATCTAGATACAACATTCGTAATCCAAAGATGGGGACCTCTCATGTGTCGATGGGAGAAACCACCCAGTGGCTGGCACAAGTTGAACACAGATGGTTCTCTGCGAGGAGATCGTGGTGGTTATGGGGCAGTTCTTAGAGATCACGATGGTGACGTTAGAGCAACGTGTTCAGGATCAGATACAGGTAAGACCGTCGTCACACATGAATTACAAGGAGTGGAGGCAGGCTTAAAGCTTGCTAGGTTGCACAATTTCAGGCGACTGGTTATATGCACAGACTCTACAAATGTACTACAGTACCTAACCAAACCGAGGAACACAGCATGGAATGTATGACAGACTGTTAGAAGAATAATGAGGTTGCTTAGTTCACTAGAGGATTACAGACTAGAGCATGTCTACAGAGAAACGAACAGGGTTGCTGATAATCTAGCGAGTTTGAGCCCAAGTACAGAATTTATGGAAATCTTACCTAGCTCCTTTGCCCAGGATTTGAAAGACATTGTACATGACGATAAAAATAGGCAAGTCTTACATTCGACTGTAACAAGTTCCTTTTATTTTCAGGTTTGGGGATCCTAAATAACCCCCGCTCGCTTTCCAAAAAAAAAAAAAAAAACAATTGGTAGTAGTATCAATCACTGTGATATTTGTAATTAGGGCTCTACAGCCACAGAAGTCACCTTTTTCTTTCTTATTCATGAAGAATGTACCTGATCCATGCGAGGTGTCAAAATCGAGGAGTGATGTATGCACAACGAAGCTATCAAAGCCATACCCACATCACGAGGCTTTGCTGTGTGTTATCCAAATCTCGGTGTCCACTAATATAAGTTCTAGAAGTAGTACTCCAAAGCAAAAACATCAGTTTTCTCATTTACTATACCATGCTTGAAATATTCTGGAGCAAGATAACTGCATAATAAGAAATGAAGAAAACTTAAGAAAAAGATATTAACAAAGGGCAGGAAAACAAGTTGGATGACTTAAAGCTTACAGACCCAAATGTGCCTTCAAATTTTGATACAGTGTGGTGAGTCCATTGTTTGGGTAGCCACTTCGCGAGCCCGAAATCACAGATCTGTGAAATTATTCCTATAATAATCTTCAAATGTTTAAATAACAACAACAGCAACAAAAATAAATTTCATTTTCTGCCATTCCTAAAGTATCATCACATCAGTAATCGATATACCTGAGGCTCAAAGTCTTCTGTGAGCAGTATGTTCGCAGTTTTTATATCTCTGTGGATGATTCACCTTTGACAACTATCATGAAGATAGCCAAGACCATGAAAAAAAGTAAGAAAAAGCGCGCATTGAAATTTTTTTTCCGTAAAGTTCAAATATAGGTTGTATTTTTTTATATAAATGGTTGATTATGATCAAATGTTTTCCCATGAGAATTTATCTAGAAGGAACACTCAGTGATGAACAAACCATGAAGTAGAGAAGCCAAGCTTCCATGTGGAGACAAATGAAGAACAATGTGCATCCCTCCATCAACCCCATAGCCAATTAGCTTAGCAATATTTGGATGGTTGACACATGTACTATAATTCCAAGCTCGGATAGAAAGTCAGCACCCCTTTCTGCAGTTGTTCCACGGGTCAGCCTCTTAACCGCTATGTAAGTTCCATCTTGTAGACTTCCGCATACCCGCCCTTTCCAATTAGACTGTCTACAAGAGAAATCAGAAATACCACCACTCAAATTTCGAAAAGGTAAAGTACTTGAAGTAAACCAGAATCCTCCATTTTTAATTTGTGAAATCAGATTATGGCCAAATGACAGACCGGGGTTAAAATTGTCGGTTGCAGTTTGCAGCTCGTTGAACATGAAAGTCTTCCAAGATGACTGGGGGGGTGGGTGTTCAATATTGAGGCAGGGGTCTCTTTCGCGATTCCACATTACCCTTTAGTCTTGGACACTTGGCAGACTTTGATATCTGGGAAGGTTGAGAATTTTATTGACTTATTTTTTATTAAACGGAAGAATTCACGCCAATGAGAAACAGCTCTTTGACTCGAATGCACTTCATTTGGCTGTACTTCATCTTCTGAAGTATTGGCCTTGGAAGAACTTGTTTCAGAGCTCCTTATGCAGTCTTCAAGAACTCCTCGAGGAGAGGACTTGGACTTGTCTTGTCTCTCCTCCGCCGCCGCGTCTAAAGCTCTTAAATCTACAAATAGATGGGGCCATAGAAAAATTATTAAGCACAAGAAGCATTCGGAGGGTTTGGAAATGAAAAGAATAAGCAACGTACCTTGAGCAGAAGCGGAGACCGGAAGAATACCAACTGGCTTTTTATATCTCACCGGACAATAATCAGCATTTGAACTATTGCTGCAATTTCTTGATTTTCGTAAGGAGAAATATCCAATCTTAGTAGTGATAAAAAGATGAGCCAGACTATACATAGAGCTATAAAAATGAAGAATCCATGATATTAACAAAGATAAATGTTATTTAACAGAAAAAACAAAACAAAACAAAATAAAAAAGTACACAGAAAAGATAACACCAACATTCTTGAATTCCACTTTAAAGACAAACAAACTTGGATCAACTTTGTGAGACCTTGTGTGGGCGGATTTGAGGGGAGGGTGAGGGTTGAAGTTCAATAAATTCGGGTTCAAAAGGGTTGGCAAGCTATAAAAGGAGAAGATAGTCTCACATCGCCTGGGTGTAGAAGAGGTGTGCTACTTATGTGCGAGATTGAACCTCCATATTAACACGCATTTTAAAGCTGTGCGGATCGGTTGAACCCATAACTACAATTTGTTCAAATTACCTCCTAAAATTTTGTGACAATAAAAATAATAAAATGGAACAATAGAATCAACCTCATTAGCCCTAAATCCAAATCAGAGATGAACAATGAGTTCCTTAAGGCAAGTTAGGAGCCGAAAGAAGAAGATGATATGAAAACAGAACAGGGGGATTTCAATAACAAAAAGAAGAAGAAGACAGAGGTCTGCAGATACTCTTACACATTTCCGGGATTTCTTTGCTGAAATTTCGGAATTTTTTTCCTCAAATTTCAAGAGTGACAGCTAAAATAGATAGCTTCATTTCTTGGATAAAAATATGGTAGGCATAGTAAACAAAATTTTGGATATATTCTTTCTTCTCGAAAACATTTGCATTCCCAAGAACAGAAACAGAGATCTCGCTAATGTCGATCAACTGGGTTTCTGACACGTGGCAATAATTGTGGCAAATTCGGGGGAAGCAGAGACTGTAAATGTACCTGACTGTTTCTCGCTCCGACACCATTGGTCTTCCAATCTGAAAAAGGAAAGAAATGGATTTACAGAGGTTGGACGTGGTTTTTATTTTATTTTATTTATTTATTTATTTATTTATTTATTTATTTTCACTTATGGAATTAGATTGTCTACCTCATGGCACAGGCCAGAGGGTGGGGTGTCATTTGAGTCCAACCCAACCAACCATGCATTTAGGGCATTCCTAAGTTTCATGCAGCATCAACTAATACGACGCGGATATGTTATGTTATCCATACATACCATGGTGCAAACGATCTTGACTCATCAAAATGTGATCAACGTTGTGCAAATTATTAATTATGAGTAATTTAATACTGGTAATGCCTGAAATTTCACCCTAAAAATACATGATTGATGATGTTTATTTATGGTATATCAATATGAAATAATGATGCTTCATATTAAAGTGAACAAAACTGAAGAAGCCTATATTTTTTGCCCAAGTCAGAGAAACAACGCCTTTCTTGAAGACGAAAAAAGTCATTTTTATTAGGAAGAAATGCGGGGAAACCCAATTAAACTTGGGAGATTGAGTTAATTCCAAGTTCCATAAGTACACTCATTACTGATTTTTTAATTTGTTTTTTATTAGTTGGTGTGCGCATGTGATTATTACATGTGGTCTTTTAGTTAACTATGAAAATTATTTCATTGCTAAAATTTGATCTATAAAAAAAAGAAAAAAGTAAATTATTCGGATTTGAAATATTAAAACATTAATTGTTAGCCCAAATGAAAGAGAAAATATTATAATTTTTTTTTACTTATCATATAGGGTTATTTACCATTTAGCTCCCATTAATTCAGTTGTAACCCTAGATGGGTGTCACTAATTGTGTAAGTTCCGTCTAACCCTTTTTTTAAATGTCGAAAAGTCAACTATTTTGACTATCAAAAACCATTAGATATATTGAAATGTCTGAAATACCCTCACGTGTCAAATACATAATGGGTACCAAACAGAAAATACTAGAACACTGTGGGTGCCAAATGGTCAAATTAAACAAATTTTTTTAAATTTGTAAATCAACCTGTAATCTGATTATTAAGTTTTAAAAAAAAATTAACAACTAAACCCCCTTTTTGTAAATAAACAATTAAATCAACAATGAGCTAGGCCACCTCAATTGCTAATCCTAAATGTTGAGTGGAATTTGTTTCTTCAAGCACAAAAATGCTTTCTAGACAATATTGTCTTTTGGTTTTAAAACAACATCATTCTTTCTTTCCAAGTGCTCTGTTACGTTGATACAATAATAGATCAGCCATGGTTTCCTAGAATGAGTAATGAAAACAATATTGTTCAAGGAGAATTAGCAATTTGGCAGTCTTAACAGTTAGAAAGAATTGTGCTTGTGCTGCCAACACTAACAGGGTAGAAATAGTGTCAAAAGAATAAAAAGAAAGAACTGTTCTACCTGTCGAGGGAGTGGGCGAGGAAAACAGCGAGGGAGGGAGGGAGGGAGCCGTCCATCCCTCTCGAGATGCGTGTCATCATTTTTCATACGCATATCCCGAGGGGGATGGACGGCTCCCTCCCTCGCTGTTTTCCTCGCACACTTCCTCGACATTTAGAATTTTCGAAGAAAGAAACACACCTAACCTCCACCATTCTCTTTATGTTGGAATTGAAGCCATGGCCGTTCTTTAGACTTGAAGTTGTTGTACAAAACTATAAAGACCAACCAAAGCGAACAAAGAACAAAATAGGTAATAGTGAAAAAGATATTAACCGTTGACTTGAGCACTTGGGTATCCGTATCTACCACGTGCGTATCCATCCATTCAAGCCCTTGAGAAATTTCAGAATGCCTTCAACTAAAGCCGATGCTACAAATGAGGGATGAAGTGCAGTGAATACACATGAAGCCCGCAAAGGCAGCCAATCTTCTGACATGACATTCAAATCAAATAGCAAATAACCATTAAAACTGTGCATTTCATACAAGTGCCAAGCATGAGTTTCCCAAGAACAATAAAATCCCCACCAAGCAAGTCTGACACCATGCCTCTTCTTATCAAAGCCTTCCATGGTCGGAAGCATGAAAGCAGCTGCATAAACTAGTAGGAACTTATTTTTGGACCATTCAATCTCTTTGTCTTGTCCTAGCTGACTGGAGGCTCCGTCTGCGTGATTTCCCTGTCTTAATCTGATTGGATTTCAAAGAAAGTTATCTCTCATAGCGATATGCATGACTAGCTTAACAGTGTTCCTGATTCTGAGACCTCTTTCCAAGGACTTGATCCAGGAGGCCCTCTGTTGTTGGGCAGGAACCATGGATGGGGGGTTAGAGAAATTGTAGATATAAGCCCCTTTCTGGTGGTGTTTAACTCGCATGGATTTAGTAGCAGCAACTTCTTGTGCTGCATCTGTCATTGTATCAAGTATAAAGATGCGTTGACTAATATATATCCACATAATTAGGTGAATATAATAGCCTGTTAAGGGCTTCCAAAGATGCAATGGACGTGTGACAAGTAGTGCTGTAAGAGCTTTTTGTCTTTAACTTCTACTAATTCTTCCTCTCCTTCAATGGATTATGGTTAGGTAACCAACCAATGCTCTCTCAACAACCTGCAAAATGAAAAGCATTTTGCTAAAGTCAGTTAAACAATTTACACTGTAGTAGTATACTTTGAACTTGAAATAGGTGTGAAAATTTGTAAGACACTCCAGATGGTATGGGAACACCATGGCCAATACCTCCAAGGGATATTGAAAAAAATGGAAAACATTTTAATGATCATATCCACCTCTTCTCAATTACAACCTAAAAATAATGGCCAATTTCAACTTGAAGAGAAGCAGGGGTTGAGACTGACAAAATCTTAGAAGATGAAAATTAAAAAAAAAAGGCAACTTAATATTCAGATTACAGTTTGATTTTTTATTTTATTTTTAAAATTTAATGTTTAATTGTTTAGTTTTCCCTTTTGGCACCAACAGTATTCTAGCATTTTCTATTTGGTACCCATCACGTGCTTGGCACGTGAGGGTACTTCAGGCATTTTAAAATATCTAATGGTTTCTAGTAGTCAACCCAATTAACTTAACGGTGGGCTAAAATGGGGGTTAATGACACCCATCTAGAGTTACACCTGAATTAATGGGGGCTAAAAGGTAAATAACCCTATCATATAAAACTATAAAATTTCACTTGGATATTGACATGGATATTCAATCGATTGCTTCAAAAATTATAATCACAATTTTCTATCAATTAAAGAAGGCGTAAGACCAGAGAAACACGAGTAAGTCTAGGGAGCCAAGTTTGGGAGCCACTTTTGGGCTAAGTTTTGGTTTTTTACATTTTTTATCCCTCTTTTTAAATGAAAATTCTAAAGAGCCAGACCAGGAAAGCCAAGCCCGCGCCAAGCATGGCCCAATACTGTCCATCATCTTCGAGATACACATATCTTGAAGATGATGGACGGTATTGGGCTAGGCCTGGCGCGAGCCTGGCTCTCTAGAAAAGTTTCTTTTTAAAACTAACAATTCTAGCCAACCAAGTTTGGTAGCCACTTTTGGAGCAAGTTTTGATTTTTTTACACTTCTACCCCTTCTATAGATAGTGTTTGTGGTCAAAAAATCTAAAGAGCCAGACCCCTAGTGCCAGGACGGCGCCAAGGGAACTTTATGTCCGTGAGATTGTGCTCGATTGGAGTGTTATGAGCATCTCTAGGGTGATAGAGGGTATTGGGCCTGGCATGCCTGGCCTGGCTCTCTATACAAGTTCGTTTGTGGTTGTGTTTTAATAATAATGGGTAATAAAATATTATAAAAAAAAAAAAAAACCAAAACTTGGTCAAAAAATGACTACCAAACTTGGCTGGCTAGACTTACTCATTTAAAACACAACCACAAACACCACCTATAGGAGGGGTAGAAGGATAAGAAAACTAAAACTTGGCTCAAAAATGACTTCCAAACTTAGCTCCCTAGACTTACTAATACATATAATGGAGCAACATATCCATTAGTTAATCTCCAATTCTAGGTAGTCAGACTTTATAGTCACTTTTTTGCCAGGTTTTTGGCTTTTTACACTTCTACCATTTCTATAGATAATGTTTGTGATTGTGTTTTAAAAATAATGGATAAACGTGTAAAAAAACCCAAGCCTGACAAAAAAAATGGCTTTAAAACTTGGCTCCCTAGACGTTTTAGTTAATTAAGAGCAAGTCTAGACAGTCAGAAAACAGAGCCATTTTTAGTCAGGTTTGGACTTTTTTTACACTTTTACCCATTCTCTTTAAAACACAGATACAAACATCATTTATAGAAATGATTGAAGTGTAAAAAACCCAAAATTAACCTGACAAAAAAAATAGTTGTATTCCCTGGCTGCCTAGAATTGTTGGTTAATTAATCATCATTAATAACATAACAACAACAACATAAAAAATATGATCCTTATAAACAATTTAAGATGTTCAATTTCCGCAAATAATCCAAGTGATAGCTAGTGACTTTGATGGACTAATCACTTGCTATATTTATAGAAATGTAATTGATCACATTTTGCTGCTTGCAAAAAATTTCGCCTCTTCTATACAAACAAATGTTTGGATTGATAGAGTGCTAGCCAATATGCTACAATACATGCAATGCCACATATGGAAGCTATCAAACTTGCGATGCACATATACGTACATTAACAACATAAAATAAAAATGGTCAAATCCAACAATGTGTTTTAGCAAGTTCTTGTTATTTAAAATTGCGTGTGTATCGTACACTTACAGATTTTCTCTATTCCATCACACGACATATAATATTGAAAGTTGGTGATAAATAGATGTCGACAGAGACAAAATCTACGATTGTATATAGCATGGATGATCGACCAAAAAAAAAAAAAAACCCTAAATCCAACCCATTTTAACAACTCAAGATTACGATCATTTACTTGGAATTAATGAAAGTGTTGGTGATCTAGATTGGAATAAACATGGTTTGCCCCATGATGTACACAACAGCATATTTAATGGCAAGTAAATTGAAGGCAGGTGTTTACTTCGATTTGATAAATGCACTCTTGTCGTGTCTACTCAAGTGGGACACATTTAGTTCCCAAATTTGCTTACGAGTGCACCCTATTTTAAATCATAACTGCACTCAGCAATGCCTTCAATCAATTGGAAAGTTCAAAAAGGACAAGTAACACTCAAAGTGGTTTTGGATAAACTTCAAAATGACCCATTTTTACGAGAAAAATATTATTGTCACATCTATTCTGAAAGACCAACTCTCTTAATTGTATTTTAAGAGAAGAATTTTTCTAGTGCAATAAATCAAGTTGTTCCTAGCTCATTGAAGGAAATAAGAACATTAAATTCTTTCATCTTGTTTCCATATTCCATAGGAAAAACAAAAATTTCTTATTCTTCGACTCAAGAATGTCTCTAACAAGTGGTACTCCAACCAAGATTATGTAGGACAAGTTCTTAACAACTATTTTGAAGATATCTTCCATTTCTCTAGTCCTAGCCCCTGCCCCGAGATTCTCTCTCTTTTTTAACCTTTCATCTCAATAGAAGACAATGAGATCCTTCTCACCATCCTAAGCGAAAAGGAAATCCACACCACTATCTTTTGTATGGGTAGTCACAAAGCTTCTGAGTCTGACGGTTTCCATGTTTTTTTTTTCCAACACTACTAGGAAATAGTAAAGCATGATGTGATTAATGTAGTAAAAAAAAAAATTTTACCAGACATTTAGACTCGAAACTCAAAGAAACTTTCATAACCCTGATCCCGAAGGTTTCTAATCCTATCACACCTAATAAAATTCGACCCATTGGGCTATGCAATGTCATTTATAAGGTCATCTCAAATATTTTGGCAAATCGTATGAAGCCCTTGTTGGGCAACATTATATCCCCCAACCAATGAGTTTTTCTCAAAGGTCGCTCTATTACGAACAATGTTAGCTTAGCACATGAAACATTCTTTCAAATGAAATAATGTCACAAAAAAAAGGGTTTGATGACTATTAAAATTAACATGACCAAAGTATACGATGGGGGTAGAATGGTCTTTGAGCAATTAGGATCCAAATGACCGAACAATGCATCTCCACCTCCTCCCTGCAAGTTTTGCTAAATAGATCTCCTCTATCTATCATCAAACCTACCAGGGGCATCAGACAAGGGGACCTTATCTCCCCCTTCCTCTTTATTTTGGTGGCAGAAGCCCTTTCCAAGATTCTCGCTCAGGCAGAACATGATGGCCTTATCAAAGGAATAAAAAATCAAAACGTATTCCCCTTCCATCAGTCACTTGTTGTATGCTAGTGATTTCATGTTCTTTTGTCATGTTTCTTTAGTTGAAGCACATTTAGTCAAAGACATTTTCCAACAATATTTTCTGCCTCGGGTAAGGATTGTGAATTCATTTTTCGAATTAATTTCGGTTCCCTAAATTTAAGAAATATTTCGTGAAATATTTCGTTTTGTGTAGAAAAAACGTAAAAATTTCGGTTGTGATTTCAAATTTAGCAATATAAGCAATGCATTTTAGATTCTTAAATACTACATAAAAGTCTCACACTACTCGTAGTGTAATACAAGCTACATATTAGGGGTGGGCAAAGTCGGTTCGGTTCGGTTTGAGGCCCAAACCGCTTTCAATCGGTTAGCCCAAATCCAAAACCGAAACCGATTTTGTATATGGTAAAACCGAAAATTCGGTTTGGCCGAAATTCGGTTCGGTTGGGCTGAAAATTCGATTTTACAGAAATAACTGGTTGGACAGAGTTATGGGCCATTGTAGACTTGACAGTAATGTAATGTTGGTTTGCTGCAGATGCACCTGGAAAGAAAAAAACATGCTCTCATCCTACACTTAATGTTAATGTTAATGTTTAGAGGATTGAAAACTTGACATCCTACACTGCTCTGCATGCTCTCATCCTACACTTAATGAAGGATGAGAGCATGTTAATGTTAGTTCTTGGCATCTCAGTAATGTTAATGTGAAGGTTTAGAGGATTGAAAACTTGACAGTAATGTAATGTTGGTTTGCTGCAGATGCACCTGGAAAGAAAAAAACATGCTCTCATCCTACACTTTTCTAGACATGTGTGTAATATGCGGAAAACACAGAAGTTGTCTCTGCAGTTGCAATAGGGTACATACACAAGGTATGTTATGCTGCAATAGGGTACATACACCTGGAAAGAAAAAAACATGCTCTCATCATACACATTAACATGCTCTCATCCTTCACATTAACATAACTTATGGCCAAGAACTCTACATGCAGAGCAGGCTAGCACCGGGAATGAGATGCCATACTTGATTCCTGGATGTCCAGTTAAGATCAGTGGAACTAGAAGGATAATGTTTGCTGCAACAACTGTAGCAATTCCTTGCCACCATGCCATGCCTAGATCAACCAGGCTGCCAACAAGATAGTAAGATGGCACATTTACATTCAAACAGTATATACTGTATATTCCTTTTGTAATTTACATTCAAACAGTATATACTGTATATACTGTACAGTATTTACATTCTAACAGTATATAGTAAGATGGCACATTTACATTCAAACAGTAAGATGCCATGCCTAGATCAACCAGGCTGCCAGCAAGATAGTAAGACAGTATTTGTACCTCTGACAAATACTGTAACAGTATATGAAAAACAGTATATTCTCAAGTATATGTAAAACAGTATTCTATAATGTCCATTTAGTATGTAAAACAGTATATGAAAAACAATCACAATTATACTTGAAAAAACACTAGTACTTGTAAAAGTACAAGTATATTTGTAAAATCACCTTGAACTTGAAGTATAGTTGATTGAACATGAAATCACCTAATAACCAAACGTGTAATCTTAAAACTGAAAGTCTGAAAGTAAATAATATAAACCCAAATAGAAATCTTAACTACTTCAACTTAAAAATAGAAATTCATTCTTCAGCAACTCAGCAATTCAGCAATCAGCAACCAGCAATTCAATCTTCAGAAATAGAAATATGTGCAACCCCAGACTCTAGTTCATAGAAACAAAAACAAAACCAGAATTAGAAATCTGTAAAGTCTAGAAATGAGAAATAAATAATATTATAATAAACAATTAAGATTACCTGCTTCAAGTTTCTCCAGTTCGGTATACAAATCAAGCTCAGTGTTGGTTGGCTCTTTATATAGGGAACACATACTATTACCCATCAGCCAATCATTGCAACATACTAGACATTCAACCATCTTGGGAGTTAAGCTGGCCCTAAAAGTCTGAAAGTAACCAAACGTGTAATCTTAAAACTGAAAGTCTGAAAGTAAATAATATAAACCCAAATAGAAATCTTAACTACTTCAACTTAAAAATAGAAATTCATTCTTCAGCAACTCAGCAATTCAGCAATCAGCAACCAGCAATTCAATCTTCAGAAATAGAAATATGTGCAACCCCAGACTCTAGTTCATAGAAACAAAAACAAAACCAGAATTAGAAATCTGTAAAGTCTAGAAATGAGAAATAAATAATATTATAATAAACAATTAAGATTACCTGCTTCAAGTTTCTCCAGTTCGGTATACAAATCAAGCTCAGTGTTGGTTGGCTCTTTATATAGGGAACACATACTATTACCCATCAGCCAATCATTGCAACATACTAGACATTCAACCATCTTGGGAGTTAAGCTGGCCCTAAAAGGATCAATGACCCTTTTTCCTAAGCTGAAAGCACTCTCGGATGCAACAGTAGAGGCAGGAACAACAAATACATCTCTTGCAAGCTGAGATAAAATAGGATATCTAGTTGCATTCTCCTTCCACCAGCCAAGAAGATTGAAATTGCTATTTGAAGGGTCTTCAGCTGGTTCTAGCAAATATTTGTCCACCTCAGTTTTAATCTCGACAACATCCTGCTCCTGCCTGAGCTTCATAAACTCGTAAATTGTTTGAGCATGAATGTCCTCACCAACATCAACAAGTACATTTTCTGATCTTGGCATGGTGGCATTTATAGAAGCTTGGGCAGCCTCTGGATCAGCATCAGAATACTCATAAAAAAGCTGCAAAAACATGGTCTTGATCTCTTCAACCATCACTCCAACCATGGTCTTGTCTTGCTGCAACTTGGGAAAGAAGTATTGCAGATACAACAACTTGTACCTAGGATCCATGACTACAGCAATCACACATATTTTGTTCAAGTCCTCCAGCCTTCTCCAATACTTGTCAAACTTCTTCTTCATTGATGTCTCAATGCTGACTAATAGGGGATCATCACTACTGATGCATTTCTTTATCTCTCCTACAATTGTGCACATCCAAAGAAGAGGTTGGTTTGCTGTCACAACCTTGGTACCACTGAACTGTAGTGTTGCATCATAGAAAATCTTCAAAAACTTCACAAGTCTTGCTGCCTTATCCCAATCACCTGAATTTGGAGGCCCATCCCTTTTTTTTCCACCCACCCTTTCTAAGAAATAACTCTCCATCTGAGTATCCTCATCCTCCAACCTCATAAAAGCCTTCTTAAACTTCACAGCTATATCTAACATGAAATAGGTAGAGTTCCACCTTGTGCAAACATCCAAAGGAACAATCCCACCCTTGTACTCTATTTTTTCCTGAGCAGCACACTTCATAAACTTCTCTAATCTTGCAGGAGAGGATCTGATGTACTTCACACAATTCCTAATAGCATCTATAGAGGCATCCAACTCCTCCATGCCATCCTTAACAATTAAGTTAAGGATATGGCAACAACACCTCATGTGCAAAAATATCCCATTCAGCACTAGCTCCTTCCAATTTCCTATTTTTTCCCTCATATAATCAAGTGCAACTTGATTCGGGCTAGCATTATCAACCACAATAGTAAAAATCTTATCTATTCCCCATCCTATCAAGCATGACTCTACAAGCTTCCCAATGGTCTTTCCCTTATGATTAGGAATTACAACAAAGTTTATTATTCTTTTATGTAAAACCCAATTGTCATCAATAAAGTGTGCTATTAGGACCATGTAATTGACATTCTGGATTGAAGTCCAGGTGTCAGTTGTCAAGGACACTCTCTGAGAATAGGTACTGAATATTTTTTTCATCCTAGTTTTCTCACTTTGAAAAAGATCCCAGATATCTCTCACTAGAGTCCTACGGGAAGGGAGCTTGAATAGAGGCTGAGTTACCCTCATAAAATCTACAAACCCTTGACCCTCAACATGACTAAAGGGAAGTTCATCTCTAATTATCATCCTAGCACAAGCAAGCCTAGAAACCTCAGCATCATAACTAACAGACCTCATATTACCACCATTTTCAGCTGAATCAAAAGTAAGAAACCTCTGTTTTTTACCTGGAATGTAGAGGGGACATTTTTTGCATTGATAGAGCATGTGAGTCCTCATACTTGAAGTCCCATTAGACTTGGAATGAACATTGTAGACTTGGGGGCAGTAGTTGCACTTAGCTTGAGGCTTGTCCATCTTAGAACCATCTGGGTTGGTGAGCTTGGTGAAGTGATCCCATGCTACACTCTTGTTCTTCCTTTTGGGTAAAGAATTTTCACGAGGAACTTCAGTAGGCTGGACAGCTGGATTGACTACTAAACCACTTGCTGCAGGAGTAGTTAATGGTGTGGTTCCATTGGTTTCTATGTTAGAACAAGTTATTTGAGTCGGTGTTGGAGTCTCACAGTTGCCTTCCATAATCTGTACAATGGAACGTACATAAACAATCTGAAAAATGCATATTCAACAAACTACTTGACAGACATTACACTTATTCATTCAACAACAAATGAATATTCAGGCACTATTAAGTACATACTGCATGTATAAATGATTGGAGTAAATGATCCCTATATATAATTAGCCTTTTCCTGTCTTGCTTTTAACTTCTTTCATTTGGTTATTGCTGATAGTCATGCTAGTCTTATTTATTTATACAGGCAATCAGGAAATTGAAGAGGACGATGTGGCTGCAACATGCATCGAGGAACGACTTAAATCAGTAGGAATTCTTTGTAATAAAGAAGAGCTAAATATGGAAAGTTATGCAAAAAATTCTGAATCCCTCAAACCAAAGTAAACCCAAGTGATAAAATTGAATAACACATACTGGAAAACCTCTTAAAATGTACTTCCATCAGTTCCATGTCCTAATTTTCTCAGCCAATTGACTCTCAGTCTGTGCCAGTTTCTATGCATTAGACTTCTATAAAAGTAAAATACTAAAACTTTGAAAAAGTAGATGTAAAGTAGTCATTAATACTTACTTTCCATTAAGAAGTAAGCTACACAAGTTGTAGTAATCATGCAATATGAAATGGTCTCACACTCTCCTAAAATCATGTTCTTATTTTCCACCTGATATCACTGAAGAAATAGATGACATGTTATTGTCTTCATGATACCTTCTTTTAGTTCTGGAATAAATTTGTATCAAGTTGGGATCCTTTTGAAGTTTGAACCACTGTAAACCATACAAAAGTGATTTCTATGCAATACTGAGCCAAACGAATTGGGCATTGTTGTTCGCAAAAATTGTGCTATTTTATTTATTTGAAACTATATATAACACTTTTTATCTAGTATGTTGTTTACATACATTAGATCAAACCATTATCATAAATAATGAAAAAGAAAACACATAAAAAATAAAATCTTTCAATGACTAACCTGAGTTATTGGAGAATAACTAGAAGCCAATGAGCAACAAGAAAGGGCTTCAGTGGGTGTTTAAAAGGAGGCTTCAATGGGGTTTTAATGAATGATTGCAGAGAAGTTGATGAAGGATTTCGATGAGTGATTGCAAAGAAGAGGATGAGGTTTTAAGGTTGGATTTAGGGTTTGAGAGTTTGAGTTTGAGTGAATCTCAATTTGAGATACGGTAAGATATTGATTGAGAAATAGAGAGATTTAGATTTAGGTTTCCTCGCTGGTTTCGTCGCCATTTAGAAATTCTGCAAGAGAAAAAATAGAAAGAAACAGAGATATTTGGGTTTTTGCCTTTGGGGTGTGATACAGTGCGACAGGATGCAGCATAAGAATCAATCGGTCGGTTCGGTTTTTAATCGGACGGTTTAAAATGGTGAACCGATTCCGAACCGTTTGGGACCGGTTTCGGTTCGGTTTTACAAATTCTCTTATCATCCCTTATTCGGTTCGGTTACCGAACCGTATTTAAAAATCGGTTCGGTCGGTTAACCCGAATTAAATCGGTTTATGCCCACCCCTACTACATATTACATAAGAATCACACACATAACAAATTTTTTATACTAAAATAACATTATAGCATGTTAAAATATACAAAGATTAAAATATTTATTTCTTTTCTCACGAAAATTTCGACATATTTTGGATTTCAAAAGAGATTTCGGTAACTTCAAAATATAAAATATTTCATGAAATTTCGACATATTTTGAGAAATCACAATCCTTGGCCTCGCTCGGGTCAAGAAGTGAATTACGAAAGTCTTCAATCTTCTACAACTCCGATGTCCATCCAAAACATTCTAAATGATCAACATAATCTTGGGTTCTAAACTTTATAACCCTAAACACAGATACCTTAGATCTCCTCTGCTTCTGTCTAAAAAGAAAGAAAGTGACTTCTAGTTCTTAATTGATAAAGTCAATTCTAAACTCTCGAGCTGGAAATCCAAAGTCCTCTTCCAGGCTGGTAGAACTATCATGATCAGAGCATGTTTTTAATTCGATCTAAATTTACACTATGCAAACTTTCCTCCTCCCTTGTGTTACTACCACCAAACTTGATCAACTACCCGCAACTTCTGGTGGAATAGTGCGGTGGATAGTCAAGCCAAACACATGTGTACTTGGGATCGAATTTCCCAGCCTCATCATTTCGAAGAACTCAACATTTCCTCCACTAGGAATAAAAATCTTGCCATAATGGCAACAAACTTGTGGCAGACCATCTCCTCACCCACAAACACTCGTGTTCTTCAACTCAAAGCTCTCTATTTAAACACAAATAACATTTTTCAAAACTCCCACCATCGTCTCTTTTATCTGGACAGGAAATCTTACAGCTCTTTACAAAATGAAACGTCACTTTATTTGGCAAGTTCTTTCTATTAATCATATTGATTTTTGGAATGACTGTTGGGTCAAACTTGGCTTCCTTCTTACTGAATGCAGGCCTGCACCCCTAACAATGAATCTTCCAACCACCATTCATGACATGTAGCTTACCTCTTCGGGCCATGACATCTAGTGGAACACATGATTAATTAACTCCATTTTCCCTGATCCAGTTGCTAAAGATATTCTGGATATTACAATTAGAACATTAGGCTACCTTGATAAGCTAATTTGGTTGTTTGACAAAAAATAAATTTTGTATGTCAAAAGTGCAACTCAAGCTTTCACTAAAGAGCAATTTGAAAGCTCCACATCCGACCCACTTCTTCTACCCACTCATGCTAAACAACTCAAAGATTTGTGGAGAATCAAAGCCCCATGGTGCCCTATTTTTTTTTTGAAAAATCAATCAAAACATTCTCCCTACCATGAAAAATTCGGTCATATTTCACACGCCTATTGAGGATCAGTGTATCTTCTGTCACGTACGCATAGAGGATGCTACTCACTTTTTCTTTCTCTGGCCAATCATTAACCAATTATGACAACTTTCCCTTACTCTGATTGATTTACTTAATGAGAATTTTAGCAATCCTTCAATCTCACTGTTTTTCACCTTTATGTTGGATCATCATTATCATCATCATCAAAGCCCCTCTCCCGAGATTTTTGGGGTCGGCTACATGGATTTTGGTTCTCCAAGCAATGCGATCTTCCCACATTTCCTCGTCTAATCCAAGCTCAATGATATCTTCATTCACCGTCTTCATCCAAGTTTTCAACGGTCGTCCCCTCCGTCTACACCCTCCATTAACTTGCCAATCTAAACATTTTCTAATTGGCGTCGTGCTTGGTCTCCTCCGCACATGACCAAACCAAGTTAAACGTCTTTCTCTAATCATCCAAGGGGAAAAAGGAAATGCCTTCTCAATTCACGATTGTTATCCAAACAATTTGGCAGATTCGCAACAAATGCTTTTTCCATAAATCAAAATTCTGCACACAGTTGTTCCTGACCTCCTTCAAATGCATTCGAACCTCCTGGCACAAACAATGGTTTACCAATGGTAATCCCCTTTCAGATCACTTAGGCATCTACTCTGGGAACACTGACAATAAGACCATATATATTCTGGAAACAGCCACCACAGAGGTTCAATCTCGTCCATATATCTCACGGACTGAGCCTAGTGGTACATTTGGTCCCTTTCTGAGGACGTAACCACCATAATCAATTTGATCCAAGCTCAGATCCTGTCAGCTAGACACCACATGCTTAACTCTAGATCAATTCAACAGAGACACATTCCTTCTGTTTTGGATCCTGATATGGTTATTGTTACTTATGATGTCGGTTTCTTTGATTCCTCTAAACAGGAAGCGATTGGTGTGATGGTAATGGATGTTCATGGCACAGTTTTGGCCCACCTCACCTATCTGGTCTCAGGGAGAATGCTTAACAACACTATGTCGGAGTGTCATGCAGCAGAGGCGTCTATTTTGTTGATCTAGGCCAGATTTTGGAAGACAAACCTTCATTTGGGAGATTCCAGGATGCTACAATCCAATTTGCAATAAGACAAACCAGAGACTAAAAGGCCATGTGCTGGGTGTGGCGTCCTCTTATTGGTAACATTAGGCGTCTTCTTAATTTACATAGATCCTGAATTTGTAATTTTATTAGCAGAGACCTAAGCTTCGAGGCTCATAATTTAGCATATTTAGGAGGACAACAATTGTAATCGCTATTATTAGTATTTATACCTTAGGCTTTATAAAAATAAAAATAAAAACAAAAAACAAAAACAAAAACAAAAACAAAACAAGTAGAGAAGAAGATAAAGAGCAGTGAAACTTTTCTTGAAAATTAATCATATAAAATAAAACAGAATAAAAATTTCACACTACATGAACATCTTCAATTGCATCCCCGAGAATCTGTTACCCAATTTTTCTAAAAATGTAGGGTGTTCGACATGCTAAAAATGAATTGCAGGGACCTACTCATTGCGTAAGATCTTCATAATGGTGCGATGATATCATAACATACAGGAGAGACGATTTCACTGGTTTTGCTGAATGAAGGCCCTCATATCTTCTTGTTTTTTGTAATTTTGGATTTTTAAGTTTGAGTGGTTTGTTGGCCTGCTGCCACTGTAGACAGTCTAGATTACCAAACAAATTCATGGAAATCAGGAGTTCTAATTTATTTATTTTATTTTTATTTTTTATTTTTATAAATAGAAAATCAGTAAATTTGATGCAGCATGCATCTTTATTATTTTACAGACACCAAAAAACTCTCAATGAAAACCCAATAGGCACAAAGTTTATATCTATAGTGTTATTGGCAAATATTCGTCCCAGGATTCGTCATTGCGACCCCCTTTGTGAGGAGGCACCCAAGCGCAGGTGGTTGTAGGGTTTTTTTTTTATTTTTTTTTATTTTTATACCAATTGGGGCCCTCTCTTCACCACCCTTTTTATGAAAGATCTTGGCTTTCATGCTTTGGTGGGTCATTCGAGATCCTTTGGATGACCTATGTTGTGTTGAAGGCCTTGAAAAGTTTTACCATAAGCAGAAAGATCTCGCAGATCCTCCAGATGTAGAACACATAGCTTTTGAACCAAAAATGTTACCACAATAGAGGTAAACATGTTAGTAACAAAACATATATTTTTACAGTTGCCAATTATCATGGAAATTTTGAATCAGTGACCAGGTTTTTCACAATTTGACCATCAACAATATCAAATACGATATTTTAATTTTTGAATCTGTTCAAGTTCTTCAATTGTTAATCTTGACTTGTGCTTTGATATTGAATGAGAAAGAAATGTTATACACAGGGGAATTTGATTTTACAGTGGAAACCGGAGTGGAACCAGTAAATGCTAGATTTACACTTTCAATCTTATAATTTCACATTTCAAGCTTCTTATGGACATTTGGGCTTATCAAGCCCTCGAATATTACATAGAGGTCATAATTTTCTGGACCAAAGATTCCATCAGCCTTCCACAAGGTTTCCTGGCAATATTTCACATAAATCCGTGATCAATGGTTCCATACGAGAATGTCAAAATCTTCATACAAAAAATGAAAAAAAAAGGTCTAATCTGTGTACCTCTCTTGTTTGCTTGTGTGAATTTAGTTCCTTGACATTGGCTAAAAATGCACCAAATTGCTCGTATGACAAGCGGCTCCTGAAGATATTAAATTGAACTCAAATCGGTAGCTCATGAATATTCTTAGAACAGTTAAGATATATGTTGATTTCTCAAAATGGGATGATTTCAACTCATGGCAATCAAGTGACGAGATGAATTGGTGATGTATATTTTATAACTTATGGATTTACCTGACTTGGCAGAAAAATTCTTTCCCATCAACCTTAGTTCGAGCTGAAAGAATAAAGCGTTGTATTTGTCCAGATACAACACATCAATACCAAAATCAGCCAAAACCCCAAAATGACAACAGATTTTGCAATTTCCATTCACAGTTCTTGTAACAACTTCGGTCACAAGTCAAGCAGTGATCGTCGAATCTTGCTATTTGGATTTAAGAAGAAATACTTTTGGAGGGGGGGGGGGGGGGTGCAAGTTCCAGTTAGCTATTCCCTGTTACTAGGTCACCCTTAACCCATATTTCAATGTCACTTACAATGTGTGACCTCTCTAAATTAATACGATCTGTTGACATTAATTTATTAATTAGCAGAGGTTATTAATTTGTAGAACATCTACGTAAAAAAAACTTATGCCACTACTTCTAGGTTTAGAAAGTTTTCATCATGCTAACTTAATTTTATATGTTTATGTCAGTTACCAATGAGGTTGGTATACATCTCCAATAAAAAACAAATTTGAAGGATAGTACATATCTCTAATTAAAAATTAAATGCAAGAATTATGAGAAGACCAACATCAAGAAAAGGTTAAATCTATAAAATTTGGAATAGTGAAAGTTTGTTCTAAACTTCATCTTCCCCAATTGTATACCTAGTCACTTTTTTTTCCAAATGAAACCTTCTTCACTTAGCAATATTCAAAGACTTGAAATTTGTTTGCACAAAGCAAGGAATCCCTCCATTACCCAATGTCATTGATCAACTTCCAATTCATCAACCAATGTCTATTAATGCTCTTTTCAATCCAAAGGAAGAGCAACAAATTGCCCATGAGAAAATACCGAATGAAAATCTCATAGCAATTTCATCCTCACAAGATCATCATGAAGAGGAAGTCGAAGAAGATATGGATGATGACCCCCCTTTGTCTAAGAAAGATAAATTAGATGCCATTCACTCGTGTATTTTTCTTCTTGACCTTTCAAATCCCACCCATGTTATAGCTCATAAGGTACTCCGAGGTATACAGTTCGAGATCAGGACAACCGGAAAGAAACAAACGACTCTAAATAGATGGTTATCTAACGAACATGATTATGCTAATTAATTTTTTTTGATATTTTGTATTAGTTAATAAATAGCAAAAATAGTAAATTATGCCTATAGAATGCGGCCGATTACATGAAATTTTATTAAATGTAAGATATTATTAACTATTGGGGAATTAATTTAGAGAAGTTAGACTGTAGAAGGAAATTTCAGAGAAATAACTTGAGCTTTGTGAAGCCAATATTTTCATTCTGTTGAGAGAAGAAGAATGCAAACTTATTTCCAAACAGAGCTCCAGAGCATCATATTCAACATTTCTCATACAAGAACCAGGCAATAGCTAACCACAAGTCGAACCTAATGAGAAAATGTTGTTTGATTGTATTATTTTTCCCGTTGGAAGGTCTTCACTTGATTTTTTTTTTTCTTCTTCTTATTCTTCCAATTTCTCCTGCATCTTTGGTATTTACTTCTCCCTGTTACATTTATGGTATGTAATTTTTATAATTTTATTATATATATATAAAAAATAATATATTCTTATTAGTTCTATTTGGTTCTAGAATGTTTTCTTATCACAATAGACGAGATTATAAGGAAAATGGTCATTTGTTTATGCAAGCACCAGGGATAAACATTAAAGATTAGTAAAGCAAGTTATACATTTTAAATAACTCTATAACAGGCAAGACGGAGACAAGCAGGTAGTATGTAGCTAGTATGATTGTTGATTCCACCAAAATAGATTACTTAAGCTGTTTCTTCTTATGCCATAAAAATGATCATTTTTCAAGAAACATTTTAAATGTAGGGTTCCATGCAGTGTTCTAAAAATTGGCATAGGCGGCGCCTAGGTGTTAGAGAAATGTCCAGATTAATGGCTGGGCGAGTTTTGGGTGGTCTAGGCGGGTCTGGGAGGGGTCCGGGCAGCCTAGGAGGTCCGAGCAAGGTTTTTATTTTTTTATTATTATTTTTTTTAACAACGCTGATTGTGTTCTTATTTTATTTTTCTTTCCTTTTTTTTTTTGGAAATAAACAATTTAATTATTTTTTATTCAGTATATGTCTGAATGTAGCAAATGATGATTACTTAATGAAATTCTCAAAGAGTAATGTAGATTTTATCAAATATAACTGAGGTCATTCATGCAATTTGAAGAAAAATAAAAGAGTAGGTTTGAATATTTGTCCACAAATTCAATTTTGTATAAAGTACCCATCATGACCAACTTCAGTCATTTGAGTTTTAATAAATTTTGTTCATGATTGTTAATTTTTCATGTTTTTAAATTTTGCATATGTATCTTGGTATTAAATTGGATGTAATTGATAAGGTATTATGCTTAACTTTTGTAAATTATTTAAGTTATAATACAAAACCTAAAACCGCGCCGCCTAGGCCCTTGGGCGCTAGGCACCTGCTCGTCGCCCGCCCACCGCCTAGTGCGTTTTAGAACACTGATTCCATGCAAGCATTTGGACCTAAGAATGAAGAGCTAACCTGTTTGGGATTCGATGTCAGAAAAGTCTGACGTTGAACCGTAATTACTCGATTGCAATGAAGAGAATATTGAAGATCTATCTTCGAACATTCCTCTTGAGCTAGAAAAAGAGATTGAATGTCTCCTTGGTGATGTTGGTTTAGACAGTCTGGTTGGAGAAGCTGATGCAGACAGTATCAGATGGGACCCTGGAGGAGTAAGTTGTGGTGTGCTACTGTAGGATGCTAAGAGAGGACCTTGGGATGCGCAATATTAGAAGCTGCCAAAAAATGTTGTAAGAAAAATAAACAAGGGAGAAACCATAGTTACACATTTTCAATAAACACAACAACTAACTATTGATATATTACAAAATAATATTTTTCATTGATCTATCAGCACCACTAGTCAAAACCTTAGAACATCTGTGTGATAAGCTGTGAAGAATAAAGACTTTAGGGTAAGCATTCGTTCTTGAAACTTAATAAGTTCAAGCATACCTTCCGTCTCAACTGGACCTCCATGTACTGTATATGAATCTCCAGCTTCTGGCGATGATTTCATATTGAAGGCGCTTTTATTCTTAGCAATGGAGCATCATCTTCTGCAGAAAATGATAAATTATAGATCATCACAAAGTTATTGCAAAGAGAAAATCAACGATGTTATTTTGGTAGCAATTAGGATGATCTAGCAGCTAGGCATCATCACGACCAGGCACGGATCTATAATGGAGGCAAGTGGGGGGCACTTGCCCCCACTGACTTTTGAAATTTGTTTGGGTTATTTTCGATTTGCCAATCCCTGTGACGCCAACGATGTTGTCCCACTCCATCCCTTCCTCTCTCCCTATGTTATCTGCGACACCAACGACCCTGCCCCGCTCTTTTCCTCTCTTATGTTCCTTCTATTTGTTTATTGCGACACCGACATTCATCCGACTTCCTCCTTTTCCTCCCTCTCTGCTTGATTTATTTTTCTTTCCCACCATTGCCACCAACAACCCCAACTTCTCTTGCCTATTTTGAGGAAGAAAATGTTTTTCTTTATAGAAGTATTTTCTCCATATGAATTCGTATCTCGAGGTCTAGTTTTGTATCTTATTCTTAGGATTTTTCTGGAGATACATGAAAATTTTGATCCATTAATTTTTTCTCAAGATACATGTTTGTATCTCGAAGTTCATTTGTGGGTTATTGTTTGAATGACATTTTGGTAATCAATGTGAGCCTTTTGACATGTTAACCCAAATTTTTGGTCCACACATAATTTTAAATTTGAAATTAAATTTTGCCTTAACTTTATATACCAATATGATTTGCCCCCTATATATTTATATTTTGTTTTCCTACAAAGTAGTTTGTTGAATCTATTTTTCCTCATAGATTGATGTTTTGTAAAGTTATTTATGTATTGTTCAAATTAAAAATATGTTAAAATAATTAATTATTATATTCTTTTATCATTAATTAACCATGACATAATAATTCTACTAATTTACTGGGCACAAAAACTGCATAGAGGGTAGTTTTGAACTTGTGATACAAGACTAGAGGATTATTTGAAAAGAAGTGCACGCGCAGAGCCTAATTGGGTTAAAAAAAAAAAAAAAAAAAAAAAAAAAAAAATTTGCGGGGGAATCGAAATTTTGGGGGAGAAAAGGAGGGAAGCTCCCCCTCTCCCCATTTCCATGTGAAGCTCAATTTCTCCTCCATCTCGACAGTCCATCTCCCTCTCGACATGAAGCTCTCCCTCTCCCCATTTTCGACAGAGACAGAGACAGAGAAGAAGCATGTCCCCCTTCGAATCCACTGAGGAATAGTGAAGCCGCTCCCTCTCTTTCTCCCCCCGAAGACCGACAGTCCCTCCCTCTCGCCAGTCCCTGAGAAGACGAAGAGGAACACCCTCTCCCAAAAGGTAAAGCTTCCACCTTTCTTTTAGTTTATTTTCCCTCTCATTCTCTCCCTCTTTGTGTGTGATTTCTTGTTGGGGATTTCTAGTTTCTGCTAGATCTAGGGTTTCTTTGCTTTGATATTGAATTGAAACCCAATATCGAGCAAAAAAAAAAAAAAAAAATATTCGATTTCATATTCTAGGGTTTATGGATTTTATAAACCCAAGATCGAGCAAAAAAAAAATTTTCGATTTCATATTCTAGGGTTTATGGATTTATTTATTTTTCATTTTCTCATCAGTTCTTCCAAGTTCAACTGATTTACATCCAAAAGGGATGAACCGCTCTCCTTCTTTGTCTAACAGGGGGCATTGTGTGTCTAGATAACTGTTATTATGCCTGAAACAGAAGACTTCTTGTGCCAAAGATACAAATGGACCAACTTTTAATGATTTCTTGAAATTGAACTCATGTGCCAGGTCTAAGCTTCTGTAAAATTTGTCCCATTTGTGGATCTTAGTTCTAAGCTTCTGTTAAATAAACCCAAGATCGACCAAAAAAAAAATTTCGATTTCATATTCTAGGGTTTATGGATTTTATAAACCCAAGATCGACCAAAAAATAAACCCAAGATCGACCAAAAAAATAATTTTCGATTTCATATTCTAGGGTTTATGGATTTTGAACAAATGGGGTTTTTAGATTTGTGGTGTGCATTCTAGATTTCTATGTTTTAGCAAAAAAAAAAAAAAATCGATACCCTTACTCACCACTACATTGGGTTGATTTAAAGTTTAAAGTTTTGCATTTTTTGGGTTGATTTAGTTTGTATCATAATCGTTTGTATTGATTTAGTTTCTTAAATCTCTTAGATCTCATAGTCTCTGTTTCTTCACTAGTATAACATGTTCATGTCTAGTTTACATCACTTTTAACATTGATTTATAAACTCAATTATTCAGATCAAGATATAGTCTATTGTTGTTTGGTATATTTTTATGATATTATCGATTTTTTGGGTTGTATATTGTATATTTTCATGTATTTTTTGTTTTGCTATATGAAACATGGGGTAGTTTTTGCCAACTCTGAAGATGGATTGAAATGAGTTCCCTATAAAAAAATGAGAATGAGAAATCAAGGCTGGAGTCTCGAATTGGGCTTCCTTGTGGCGACTGAACATGCAACTTCTAATTGTTTTATGTAGTCTTTGATCCGTATTACAATAATTTGTTTCATAGTTGAGCTTTCATTTTCACCAATCCAACTTTTGGTTGCAAATTCACCAGCTGTTATATGCAAACTTAAATCTTAAATTTTAAGAAAGGTTAGATATTGGCGATATTCTGCACAAACTCTATCAATATTCATACTTGGCCACGAACCTGGGCAAACAGCTGTTATTGCTTCTGCTGTAAGAATAATACTCAGTAGATATCTACATAGCTTTATTACTGTTGAAGTTGTATGTTACTAATGTGTTTTTGTGATTACAGATTATGATTCATAACATAATGCAAATTGGAGCTTCTAAAGACCCCGAGTATCAACAGGCTCATGCATTTTCCCTTTTATCTTTCTCAACCCTTACTCACCACTACATTGGGTTTGCTTTGTTACAATTGGTATATAACTAAGACATCTTTCAAATTATATTAATGCTTATTATCAAATATAAAATTATCCAAAATACTTAATGTTGGGCATTTCTACATATTTCAGGTATCCTTCTTCGGTTTTTGTTGGTGACACATACACTTACTTTGCTGGAATGTCTATGGTTGTAGTTGGCATACTTGGCCACTTCAGGTAGGCTTTACCTCATATTGATGGACTTCTTAAATTGTAACACAACACTTCTTATTGTTAACTCTTTTATTTTCTCACTGGGAAATCTGATCCCTAGATCCTGTTGTTTTTATTTGTCTCATCTTATATGTACCTTTTAAAAATGAAAGAATAAATAGGTGAAAATTTTAGGATGATGAGACAATGGTTTGGTTCATATTGTAAAAGCCCACTGACAAGAAGTCCTAGGAGATGGCTTTACACAAATCTGAATGGCAAATGTGATCTAATGTTTTGATGATGCTGGTGTGTCGATGTTAGTGATTCCTGATAGCATTATTTGATGGTTGAACTTTTATATGTGCGAGCTTAGTCTAACAACTGACATGTGCTACAGTTCGTATACGTGATTGCTAATGATTGCTTTGCTTTTACAGCGAAACACTCTTGATTTTCTTCCTCCCTCAAGTTCTAAACTTCCTCACCTCATGCCCTCAGGTGAGCTTAATATATGAAATCATTACTCTTCCTAACCTGTGAGGCTTGCATTTATAGTAAAGTTATGCTTCTGAGCGTTCAAATTTCCCTTTTCTACAGCTTTTTGGCTTTGTTCATTGTCCACGACATTGTTTACCAAGGTAGATTTTTGTAAAATTTCGTAAACCATTATCAGAGTTTAGACTGGAAAATATGACAATCACACATGATAGAATTTCTTTTTGGGTTTGTGTAGGTTTGATCCTCAAACAGGATTATTAACCGGAACCAAAGATGGGACATTAGTGAATATCTTCTTGAGACTGTTCGGCCACTGCTCAGAGAGAGCACTATGCATCAGACTTCTTGTATTTCAGGTTAGATAGAATGAATTATCCTTGTTGGTATATTCATTTTTCAGTTATAGGAAAGTAATATCCTTGTTGATTTACTTCTGCAATCACTTTAAGGACTAATATACATGTATTTTGAGATGCGGTGCACACTTTAGCCTATAAATGATGGAAATTGTTGGCAGAAGCTTCACCAAATAATTGATAATGAAAAATAAGTTGATAGATATTATTGGGGGAAGTTCAACAAGTAGTTGGTATAAACACTCACTTTTACAGTGTGAATAAGGAGATAAAATCCTAATAGGAAAACTTGAAAACACACACACCCTAATCAACAGTATACTAAATATGACCAATACGTCAATACCTGACAAATATTTCTTCAAAACAAATACAAGATTTAAGTGCAATAAAAAGGATTCACCAAACGTGATTTTTATCAATAATGCTGAGGAATGAAGTGTGCCAAGCCAAGCATACCTTTTTTGCCTTCTTAAAACTGTTATTATTATACCATGAGCAGCCTATTATAACCATTTATATGATAGTATCCTTACATAAGTGTAAAAAAGAAGACTATTATCTTGACCAAGTTTGGAATTGCAGATATTGGACGATACCTTTGCATCACAAATGCAGCAGTTGCTTGGAAATGTGCTACTACCAAAAGATTTGGAGCCACCTAGATCTATCATGGAAGTTCGTTCGATGCTATGTAAAGATGCTCCAAATCACAAGGAATCAAATTACTTTTATTAGATCTCGTGTATGTACATAAATATAGAAAGGCAACAAAGGCATCAGTTTTCAAGGGATAAGTTTGAAGAACTGAGACTGGTTACTATTCAGTATGATTCTTTTTGGCTGGAGTATAAGGTAGTCATCAATCGTCTGAGCAACATCGCTCGAGAGAGGGACAAGACGGTTAACAGCATTCATTTTGGTAAAGGAAATGCACGGGAAACCACTCAATGGCGTTAAGTATAATTCAAATTAGCCTTTGAGATGCACAAGAGGTTAGTCAACTGAAGACATGAGCCTTGAGTGAAGATATGAGATAAGTGGCATGAGCAATTTTGTACAGGGAGAGTTCTACTCTGCTGAGGTTTGATAAATATGTTTCTCTTTACAGTTACAATTTTCTATAATATATTAGCTATGTAGAATATTGACAGATTTTCATACAGCAAAGTACTTTAGAAATCTAGTCACTCTTGTTTACTCAGTCTATTGATTCGTGTGTGATGTAATGAGATTATAAGTTTTTAATTGAAGTATTCATTTATTATTTTTCATTTGTTTACTTTTTATTGAAAATTGAAGGAAGAGATAATTTGTCGTAGTGTTGAGATCAAATTTGATGTTTTGGCTACGTACTATGGGTCTATATCTTATATTTAAAGGGAAAGGAAACTGCGCTCGCACTGAGTTCATTTGTTTTATTTTTCTGCGGTGGTGGTTGGCGTTGTATATAATCTTAGGAATTTGTTGTGGTCAACCACTTAACTCTGGCAGTCACGCCAAAGGCAAAATGTCGTTTCAGGTCGTGTTGTATTAAAAAGGTTGAATATAACCCTTAACCCTGTGTTTTCATCTAGAGAGCCAGGAACAATGTTAACAATAATATGTTCACAGGAATTCAAGTTACATGTTAAAGGTTCAGAAAAACAAAAATATCTAACAGGATTTCCAGGAGACAATAAAAATCAAACATTTATTTTTTATTGAAAATTTAAACTAGTAGTTAAGAAAGACAAATATCATGTGCCATATGCTGAAACCTTAATTAAGAATTGAAGGTCTTCACTGTTGAGGACTGCTCAAGATCTGAAGAATTCCAAATATAAATGTAGTCTGTACTCAATGTACTCAGTAGTGTTACAATTAGTAGAAGAAAAAGAATTAGAACTCACTTAAAAGACAAATGTCAATGTATATATACAAAACACTCGCAAAGAATAGAAAGTCCTTAGAAATGCTGACTGCACAAAATCACTTGGGAGACTGAAAATATATACAAGATGAAACTAGAACATGAAATCAATTGATACGGTGTTTACAGTGATTTTATGTTACATCTGAAACCTGGCATATACTAAACCAGCAAACTCTGAGAATCAGTGCATCCATACAGTAGGACTGTAATTCAGAGAAGCTTTGAAATTATGTGGCCTGAATTCCAGAAGGCCAAAGAAGTTGCTCTGAATAGCACCGGGTTCTGATAAATCCTGTTGGAAATGGAAAGTTTTACATGAAGATATCGCAATCAGTAAACAACAATCTCCAATTATTAGTAAACAAGCTGAGAAAGACGGCATACATAGCTCCGCACTAAAGCAAAAATTAAAAGTTTATGCAAACTTAGCCGGAAAAGGAAAGGTTGTGAATGCCCCCATAGATATATTAACACAAGGAACATATGGCTGAATACCCTTTTTCGGAACACCTACCCAACGGCAGTTGCTCCCCAGGATGCAATGTTGTAAATGACTTTACTTCCATCCCATGCCTTTCGAAGTTTGCCCTTGTTTTTCTTCACAGAAAATGTTTTGCTCAGAGCTAACATGAACATCAAAGAAAAATAGTAACTAAATTAGAGAACTTTGCTCCCCAAGATTTATATATGCTTTTTTCGTTTTTGATCCATAAATATATGTTTGAAAATAAAACATATATTAGAGTATTGTAATATAGTTTTTTTCTTTCTTAAAAGTTGGAAAGAAGGAACATCTCTGCATACCTTAGTCTGTTCAAGTGACAACAAATATGCAGCCATGAAGCAAGCAATTCCCTCCACTATATCATCTTGGCTGACAAGAACATAACCTTCTTGATCTGACTCAATATCAGCCTCAATAGAGCGTAAATCATTGTCATTTACCATGTCCCAAGAGCTACCTTCTTCTGCTATCAAGTACAAACATATTGTAAGAAATACTACTTCTGGAAACAAGCTAAGTCATGAAGAGCAAATCATATTGATATTGAGGTCGAATTATGGAAGTAATAAAACCTTGCTTTGACTGCATCTTCATCACAGCAATGCTTAAAGTTGAAAATGGAAGATTTGTGTCTAAGATCTTTTGGTGACAGAAAAAAATTGGAACACATGCCATCTAGAATCTTGGGTGGGGGTGGATGACTAGGAATGCAAATTCAACAAATTAGTCATTGTGACTTGATTAACCATTGGAAACTGACCATAAATTAGTCCTGGTTTCAAGTTCCTCAACTTTCTCAAAGATGCATATGTCAAAAAAAAAAAAAAAAAAAAATCTGATTTTCAGTGAAGATTCCAAGGGAAAACAGGATATGGTGATTATGGTTGTCCAAGTAATTTTCCGTTTTCCATATGGCTTTCACACTTAGCAAGAGGATTACATTTACCGACTCCAGCTTTGAAGAAACTAACATATGAAATTTTTGCCATATACCTGAAATAATCTGCGAAGAAGACATGTGCACACTTCCAAGCTTTTCAAGGAAGTAAGGGGACTGAATTGTAGACTTAACGATATCACAAAGCTGAACACAACTAAGTAAAGACTCATTAGGCCATGTCATAAAAAATCGATAATATCATAAAAATATACCAAACAACAATAGACTATATCTTGATCTGAATAATTGAGTTTATAAATCAATGTTAAAAGTGATGTAAACTAGACATGAACATGTTATACTAGTGAAGAAACAGAGACTATGAGATCTAAGAGATTTAAGAAACTAAATCAATACAAACGATTATGATACAAACTAAATCAACCCAAAAAATGCAAAACTTTAAACTTTAAATCAACCCAATGTAGTGGTGAGTAAGGGTATCGATTTTTTTTTTTTTTTTGCTAAAACATAGAAATCTAGAATGCACACCACAAATCTAAAAACCCCATTTGTTCAAAATCCATAAACCCTAGAATATGAAATCGAAAATTATTTTTTTGGTCGATCTTGGGTTTATTTTTTGGTCGATCTTGGGTTTATAAAATCCATAAACCCTAGAATATGAAATCGAAAATTTTTTTTTGGTCGATCTTGGGTTTATTTAACAGAAGCTTAGAACTAAGATCCACAAATGGGACAAATTTTACAGAAGCTTAGACCTGGCACATGAGTTCAATTTCAAGAAATCATTAAAAGTTGGTCCATTTGTATCTTTGGCACAAGAAGTCTTCTGTTTCAGGCATAATAACAGTTATCTAGACACACAATGCCCCCTGTTAGACAAAGAAGGAGAGCGGTTCATCCCTTTTGGATGTAAATCAGTTGAACTTGGAAGAACTGATGAGAAAATGAAAAATAAATAAATCCATAAACCCTAGAATATGAAATCGAAAATTTTTTTTTTGCTCGATCTTGGGTTTATAAAATCCATAAACCCTAGAATATGAAATCGAATTTTTTTTTTTTTTTTTTGCTCGATATTGGGTTTCAATTCAATATCAAAGCAAAGAAACCCTAGATCTAGCAGAAACTAGAAATCCCCAACAAGAAATCACACACAAAGAGGGAGAGAATGAGAGGGAAAATAAACTAAAAGCAAGGTGGAAGCTTTACCTTTTGGGAGAGGGTGTTCCTCTTCGTCTTCTCAGGGACTGGCGAGAGGGAGGGACTGTCGGTCTTCGGGGGGAGAAAGAGAGGGAGCGGCTTCACTATTCCTCAGTGGATTCGAAGGGGGACATGCTTCTTCTCTGTCTCTGTCTCTGTCGAAAATGGGGAAATGGGGAGAGGGAGAGCTTCATGTCGAGAGGGAGATGGACTGTCGAGATGGAGGAGAAATTGAGCTTCACATGGAAATGGGGAGAGGGGGAGCTTCCCTCATTTTCTCCCCCAAAATTTCGATTCCCCCGCAAATTTTTTTTTTTTTTTTTTTTAACCCAATTAGGCTCTGCGCGTGCGACCCAACCTCCCTCGCCCAAAACCTCGCCCAAAGCCTCGACATCTAGAATCGCTCTTGTGCAGATGGAAATTGGACAATAAGATGGGACAGAGCTGATAATATACTCAATGTCCATATAGCTGTATCATCCACAAAGAAAGCTTCGTATATAGCTTTACACACCGAATGCCAGGACTTGAAGATTTTACTACATATTTTGGTTAGGTTATACAATAAAGTAATAGACAAGTCTTTCTAAAATACCATCAAAATTAGATTCAGATGAAAAACTTGCATTTGCTTTGTGACAGCCTGTGAAGCTCCTCCTTGCTAGAGAAAGAAATGGCATCAGCATAACAAAATTAAGGATAGCATCAAGCAGCCACAGAACATCAAGTTTCTCAATTATTTTAACTAAACCAAGCTCCAAGGAGTTTGGAAAGTGTAACTCATCACTGCATTTTCGTCCTCCTCTTTGAGTGACTGCATGAGCGTTTTCTTGAAGACTTCCAACTGCAAATGTGGGCATAGTAAGAATTCACGCTATAAACTGTAATCATTCATATAAACCTTTTCTCCTTGGGCGAGTTTATGAGAGGTGTGAGAAAGGTTGGAGTGGAGCGAGTCAATATGGGATTGCAACTCAGCGATGAGATCTTCCTTCTCGTCGAGCTTGTGGTGGACTTGGACTCGAGCTTCGAGATACGCGTAGCAAGAGCGATGGAGGTGATCTTGCGAGCAATGTCAAAGAGTTCCTGGAAGGGGTCGGATGGTAGGATCTCGAGGACCTCCTCGGGGAGATCCTAAGGTTGGGATTGACGAGTCCTTCTTCGCCAGCATTTGGATCTATGGGAATTGAATTGAATTTGGGTTTATGGAGTTTTTAAGAACAAAAAAAAAAAATAGAGTATTTTTTATTCGGACAAATTAACACAAACAGAGTGGAAGCTCGAGAAGAGGTTTTGGTACCGTACAGGTACACAGACACATAAGAGAGAAAAATAAAGAGGATATGGGGTTTGGGGTGTGTTTTTTTGGAGGAAAATATGTGTGGTCGTGCGAGTGAGTACAATGGAATGCCTGCCTTTGTGATTTAAGTTTGAGTTCACTTGGGTCTATTGAATTGGGTAGAGAGTAGAGACAACAAGTATATATGTCATATCTCTTTGATTCATAAATAAGTTTTCCTTTTTTTTTAAAAATAAAAAAATATTAAAGTGAGGATTATGAATCATGATCTAATATTCTGATTACTGGATTTAAATATTACATTTGAAAAATTAAATCATATTTAAATATCTTGAATAATTGTTGGATTTGTTAGAGAATCCGCAAAAGAATATTATTCATTAACTTATCAACCCAACAAAAATCTTTGACCAACCTTAAGCTAAGTTGGGTGTTATTTCAAAGGCACAACCTTTTTAAAGGGATTGAGATACAACATGAATCACTAAAAGGAGGTTTGCATAAAAGTATTTGCTCCAAGAAGTAACTTTGAATTTGGAAAAGTTTGAATGTTCAAGAATAGGAACCTTGTGATATGTTGGGAATCAATTACAATAATCATCAGTGTCTAAAACGTATTTTGATGCCTTAAAGATTGGATTGGATGGCCTTTACATAAGGACTATATTGCTCCAAATTTCTATGAAATACAATATGCCCCTTGAATGGTAAGAAACTAAGAGTACGCGAACAATTCAATAGAGCAACATCATCAATGTTTCTCCAAAGTTGTCAGATGTCATAGAAGTCGAAATCAATATGACCTACTACACAGATCAACAACAGATTTTTTGATCGAGAGAAATATCCACTATCAGGTGAGATATCCATATATTAAAAACTAAATTGAAATATGCTGATAGACTTGCAGTATATGGTATAACAAGTTTAGGATTCAAACCGCAACATTTTGGGGTGGGAGAGTTAAGGGATTTTCCAAAAAAAAAAAAAAACTTACGAATATCTACTCATTAATAATGGATTTAAATTTATTTGGATTGTTTTATGTATTAATTAACTCAATATTATTCTTAAATAATGTGGGAAGTTCACAGCATCCAGCCGGCCACAGTAGAGAGGCACAATGTCAACTCCTCTTCCAGTAATGCCCGGGTACCCCTTCAGCACACCAACTCACCAAGTGGAGTGCCAACTTCGATGTTATTAGAGAATCTACTCTACTCTCCTCTCCTCTCCCTTATCCACTCACGTTCCAGGAATCAACCTTCCTTCCTCACCAACTAACAAAACAGTCTTCAACCACAACCAGTGTCAACTCTTCCTCTTGTCTCCTCCCCTCAAAAAAAAAAAAAAAAAAATTCCCAATGAACAAACCCTAACCCTAGCTCCACCTCTCCCCAAATGTTCCTCACTCTCCTCCGCTTCATCCTCCTCCTCACATTAACCCTTGGGTCCTCATCATCCCCCCTTCAAACCCCACACAGAATTCTTGCAGACTCACAACCATGCCCACTTGATTTCATCATTCTACGCAAGTTCTTCCAGCGCTCTCAGCTCCCCAACTTCGACGTCCCCCGCAAATGCCAATACATGGTTCAAGGGATTAGACTAGTTGAATCCCAGTACCTGAAATCAACCAATTTGTTCTTGCCCCCTTTGAATACTTCTGACTCATGTTGGTCTTCTTACCAAACCCTGGTTCATCAGTTCCTCCCCAACTTTGATATTCCATCGAATTGCGGGTTTCAGACTAGTTGGATTTCGCAAGGGTGTATGAATATTACATCTAGATTTGAGTTTGAAAGTCGAGTTCCCAATGATTTGTTGCAGGATGTTGACAAGTCTTGTAATCAGTCTTTGTTGAATAATTCACCTTGTGCTATTTGTACGACGAGCTTGTCGCGTCTCCGGGCTTCGGTTCTTACTGGTGGTGATGTCGGGAATGTTACAGACTGTACTGCTTATCCTTTTGTGTATGCAGCTGGTTTGGTTAATCAGTTGGGGCCAACGGATGATGGGACTGCGACGTGTTTGTTTGGGTTTGATTTGTCCAAGAAAGTTAAGAGTCACAAGAAAAATAAGGTTTTGATTATTGTGATTGTGTTGATTTGTGGGTTTATTCTGTTTGGGAGTGCTGGGGTGGTGTGGTATTTGATGACGAGAAGAGGGAGGTGGGCGAGGAGGAGGAGGAGATCCGTTAAGATTGAGATGGCTGGTTCGAACTTGGATTCCATGGGTGCGAGTACTAATTTAGTAAAGTTTACATTAGATGAGATAAAGCAAGCTACTAGGAATTTTTCTAGGGAAAGAATAATTGGGAGGGGAGGGTATGGAAATGTGTATAAAGGGTTTTTGGCAGATGGCACCGAGGTTGCTTTAAAGAGATTTAAGAATTGTTCGGTTGCAGGTGATGCGAGTTTTGCCCATGAAGTTGAGGTTATTGCGAGTGTGAGGCATGTAAACCTTGTTTCGTTGATAGGGTATTGTACTGCAACTACTAATTTCGAAGGTCATCAAAGGATAATTGTTTGTGAGTTGATGCGCAATGGTAGCCTTTACGATCATCTATTTGGGTCTGTGGACAGGAAACTAAGTTGGCCAATTCGTCAGAAAATTGCACTTGGGATGGCAAGGGGGTTGGCTTACTTGCACTATGGAGCTCAGCCAGCTATAATTCATAGAGATATTAAAGCTAGTAATGTCCTCTTAGATGAGAGCTTTGAACCTAAGGTGGCAGATTTTGGCCTTGCGAAGTTTACACCAGAGGGGGTGACTCATATGAGCACCAGAGTGGCTGGCACTATGGGTTACGTCGCACCTGAGTATGCCTTATATGGGCAGTTGACAGAGAGAAGTGATGTGTATAGCTTTGGGGTTGTACTTCTTGAGCTTTTGAGTGGGAAGAAGGCAATGCTCGACTCCGATGAGAACCAAACTACACTTGTCACAGATTGGGCCTGGTCATTAGTTAAAGTGGGAAAAGTGTTGAATGTTATAGAAGAAGGCATGCCTGAGTTAGGCCCTCCAGAACTGATGGAGAAGTATGTTCTGATTGCCATTCTTTGTTCTCATCCGCAATTATATGCAAGACCGACCATGGATCAGCTTGTGAAGTTACTGGAAAATGACTTACCCGTACCTTTGATTCCGGAGCGACCCCTGTCAATTGTATCAAATATGGATGACATTGAAAGATCAGTTGGCAGTAGTGGTTCAGGTCATTTGTCCAGTAGGTCTGGTTACCAGGCATTTACGGGTTCAGGTCCTCTCTCTAGCACTTCCGGACACCAGGGGTTTACTGTTGAGAGCGATCTCTCAAGAACTGAACATACTGAAAAGCGCAACAGCGGATCTGGTAGTCGACAATCATTTAGTAAAAATTAGTTAGCTAAAACTGAGAAGTGGTAGTGGATGGAATGTGGTTATAGATAGTCAGAGGCAGTTTTTGCTATTCACTTTTGTTGGTTTACATTTTTAGATTCCTGAAAAATGGAATATTGAATTTATATTGTACATAAATACACAATTCTTTATAGTTCTTTTGATTGGTCAAGGATTCTCTTCTTATAGTATGCTTCAGGCAATGGTATGAATTCAGAAGTTTGACGACGAAAGGTAGTGTATGAATAGTCTGGTCGATAGGATAATAGCGTTTAACCTGTATTCTCTGTTCTCAGGATTCACTGTTATATAAAAGGTTGGACCTTCACATCTTTGGGCATATCCAATCGCATTTCACTTCACTGAAGGTGCAACTTTTTCTGATTACTTGTTGCAATATCAAGGACCGACTTCATGTCATTGCACTCATCCTCATCGTCGTCATTTCCTTCATTGTCATAATTTTCATTTTCTTGGACTCTTGAGCCAGTTGCTCAACTCACTTTTCACCTCAGCTAAACAAATGTAGCCCTTCTGGATACCCCATGGGAATGACATCCCTATGCGCCTAAAAATTAGGGTACCAAATTCATATCCTCTACTAGAGGCATTTCCTCCATTTTCTCAGTCATGGAGCTATTGACAGGGTAACTGAGCATACCTCAAATATTCCTCTTCCCCTCTTTAATTTCTTAAAATGAACTTAACTTCTTCTCTGCTAATGCTTGGTTTTATTTGTAGTCTCCTTCACACAATTTTGGACATATTTCTTAAAGAGGATGGTAGCGTTCTAGCTGCCTCAGCCTTCACACATCGGCCTAGTTCTTTTCATTTGCAAGGTCCATATGACTTCTATTTGGACCTGCATTGTTCCTAACTCACCATATCAGGTGAATTAAGGATGCAAACCTCAACACAAGGTCATGGATACTAAATTTGAAACCAGTATTTTAAATATTGATGAACCCACCCTAGTGTTAAAGAAAAGCTTGAGAAAACAATAATCAAACTAAAGCTGATTCACAAACCAAGTAATACAGGGCCAAAAGATTACACCTTTTTTTTTTTTTTTTTTTTTGGAAGGCGAGCGGGGGTTATTTAGGATCCCCAAACCTGAAAATAAAATGATTTTGTTACAGCTGAGCGTAAGACTTGCCTAATTTATCGTCATGTACAATGTCTTTCAAATCCTGGGCAAAGGAACTAGGTAAGATTTCCATAAATTTTGTACTAGGCCTCAAACTCGCCAGTTTATCAGCAACCCTATTCGTTTCCCTGTAGGCATGCTCTATTTTGTAATCCTCTAGGGAATCAAGCAGTCGCATTATTCTTCGAACAGTCTGTCGTAAATTCCATGCTGTGTTCCTCGGCTTTGTTAGGTACTGAAGCACATTTGTAGAGTTTGTGCTAATAACCAATCGCCTAAAACTGTGCAATCTAGCAAGCTTCAAGCCCGCCTCCACTCCTTGTAATTCATGTTTTACGACGGTTTGTCCTGAATCAGAGCCAGTGCATGCTGCACTAACTTCACCATCTTGATCTCTGAGCACTGCCCCATATCCACCACAATCTCCTCGCAGTGAACCATCTGTGTTCAGCTTGTGCCAACCACTGGGAGGTTTCTCCCATCTGCACATGACAGGTCTCTGGATAACAAATGTTGCATCTAGATTCCAGCATCCAAGTAACTGTCTAGAGACTGCATTGTCTTCTACTGTGAGATCAGTCACACTGAATTTTAATCGAACATCATTATAAATACGTTTCACTAGTTCACTCCCTATGCATTGTTGTTGCTCGTGAATTCTTTTATTCCTTTCAGTCCAAATGAAGTAGACCGTCGCATTAAACGTAACCTTTTTAATCTGAGAACTAAGGTTGCCACCTGTGAAGTGTTGGTCGCACCATGCAATTTCATCCTTCCAACCTGAGACTTGTCGTGTGTAGCTTAGATAATGCAACATCTTGGTCCATACATATTTCGAGTAAAGACACTCAAAGAAAAGATGCGTATCTATTTCACTTTCCCGATTGCATAACGGACATAAATCTTGTTGAACAACTCCCCACTGTTTTAGCTTGCTCAAAGTCTTCAATGCCTTATGCACTAGCAACCAGGTGATAAAACTGTGTCGTGGAATGTTGCCCTTGAACCACACTAGAGGTGACCACTCAGCACTACTCTTTCGCTTTCTAAGAGCTTCATATGTGGATTTGAGATGAAACTGACCATCATTGCCAGCCGTCCACAGTACTTCATCTTGAGTATGTGCATCAATCTCAACTTCATCGAGGTAGCTGCCTATCTCAGTGATGCTGCATTCTACACTAGAAGGAACATTCCAGCTATTATTCTGCAAGACAACCGAGACTTTGGCATCTTTGTGCAAGATGGAGTCATATAGTAGTTCTTGAGGAAATCTATCAAGAAGAATTCCTAAGGGGTGCCAAGGGTCCTTCCAAAAAAGGGTTGTATCCCCGTTGCCTATGGAGTGGATAGCTAATTTGGAGGCTTTCACTCTGCAGTCCAGAATACGCCGCCAGCACCAGGAAGCCTCTTTAGGAGTGTTCATCGTCCAAAAATTTCTTTGCTTGATCAAATGCTTGTATACCCATTTAACCCATACGGATTCTCTTCGCGATACAATACTCCATACATGTCTCATACTGGCAGCTTCATTCCCGATTCTGATGTCTCGAATGCCAAGACCACCTTCCTTAAACGGATAGCATACATTCTCCCAGCTCACAAGTGGTTTTTTAACTGCTGTATCACCTCCTGACCACAGAAAGCTCCTTAAGATAGCATCAATACAGTCAAGAGTCTGCTTAGGGAGGCCATAACAAGAGTTCCAGTAAATATGCATGCTTGCTAGGATGGATTTTATCAAGACTAGTCGTCATGCGTATGTTAGGAATCTATTCTTCCAAGAGTTTATCTTCTTCTTTATATTCTCAATGATAGGTAAACACTGAGTGTGAGAGAGACAGGAGGAGATCATAGGTAACCCTAGGTATCTGACTGGAAGCTTGCCCACTGAGAATTGAAGGTGTTCTAGGATTTTGGACTGCTCTTCATTCGAAACTCCAGCCAAGAACACTTGACTCTTGTCACAGTTCACTGCTAGGCCAGTGCATGTTTGAAAGTCTGTTAGGACAGCTAATAAGGCTCTTGCTGAGTGCCTATCCCCATGGAAGAATGCTATCAAGTCATCCGCAAAACAAAGGTGAGTGATGTTGGGATCTTGACATTTAGGATGAAGTTGGTAGTGACCGTCCTGCACTTGCTTTCTTAAGAGCACATGGAGCACCTCCATTACTAGAACAAAGAGATAAGGTGACATTGGGCAACCTTGTCTAATACCTCTTGTTGCTTTAATGTATCCCTTTGGAGACCCATGCAAGCAAATAGAGAATTTAGGAGTCGATATGCATTCCTTGACCCAATCTGTGAAGATGGTAGGAATTTGGATCTTCTGTAAAACGTGCACTATAGCCTCCCACCGGATCATATCATAAGCTTTTCTTAAGTCAATCTTCGCAGCACACCTCGGAGGCCCTTTTCTCGATGATAATTACGGACCAGTTCATGGGCAAGCATGATGTTGTCTTGAATATGCCTGCCTTGTATGAAAGCGGATTGAGAGTCACTCACCACCAGCTTGACTGCTGCTTTCATTCTATTTGTCAGTATTTTCGTGATGCACTTATATACGACATTACAACACGCAATTGGCCTGTATTCACTGAAACGAGATGCATTAGTAACTTTAGGAATTAAAGCAACATTAGTCGCATTTACCTCGCCCAACGACTTAGAATTCCTGAAGAAGTTCATAATGGTCTTCGTAAAATTGTCTCCCACTATATGCCATGTTACTTTGAAAAATGAAGCAGGAAATCCATCTGGTCCTGGAGCCTTGTTAGAGTCAATCTCTGCAAGAGTCTCAATGATTTCATTCCTGGTAATCGGCCTAGTCATGTCTGCACCCATTTCAGCCGTAATGCATTCAAAGTCCAGGTTGTTCATAAGCGCTGGAGTGGCCAAACACCTTACAGACATGACACATAGTTGGTATCCATGCATATTCGACCTCCACCATCCGCACATTTGCATCATTGATCATGACCGGGATTGCTTTTGGTAATGTGGTATCGGCCTCTATCTCAACACAGACCCTCGCATAGGCCATCCTGGAACCCTCCTCAGTAGCTTTGTCTAACATAATTGGGACACCTATAGCACTAGCTATTTTCTGAATGCCTTCTGGATTCCACAAGAACAAGGGGATGCGCTTCAATGTTACCCATATTGGAACGCATGTGAGCTTATCAGAGTCTTTCGTATAAGACAGAGAAAGAGCTCACGCCTATCATCGCAGGGTGAGGAGAAAGAGCGAAAGCCTCTCGCGGGGAACGAACATAGAGGATCTAAGGTAGGAGTCCAACTCCTAATGATAAAAAGACGACTTGCAATATGCAAAGACCCTGTTTCTAATGCCTTATTGTGATCGGACTCTTGTTTGAATTTGAAGACAAAGTTCTTATCACCATGAATGCTCATATCAAAGTGTCTTGTGCCCCACAATCTAGCTAGCGATTCCTTCACAAAAGTGAAGCCTAGCCTTTTCCCTACGAATCGTCCAATGAGTAGTCGCTCACATTCCGCAACCCTGGTTGCGAAGTCTGTGGTCTGTATCTTAACAATCTTTTGACCATCAACCATGGACGGTGGTTCATATATGAGTTTAGTGGATCCAGCAAAACGACCATGCATAAGTCTGGATGCCCATGTGCTTGCTTGAGCCGTTGTTGTTGTTACCGGATTGACTAGGGTAGTGATCTCTGCATCGATCTCCTTAGGAGGTCCTTCCCTAGGTTGTGGAACAAGACGTGGTTGTTGCGATGATAGAGCATTGCCTTGTTCTGTGCTCGGTGAAGAGATGTTGTGCAGTATCGCAGAAGGATGTGTAGCCTCTGCATGATTTTCTAGGTTTTGTTCCCCTCCCCTCTTATCGGTAGGATCTCCTCCACAAGGGGCAATGGAGGATCCTTCATTGTCCCGATCCTTGTTTAGCATTGCGCAAGGATCAGAACATGCATCAGCCAAGAAAACCTAGATCATCTTCACCAAACCCTAGAATCGCCCCTCTCCCAAAAAGGAAATTCTCTAAAATAAAAAAAAATAAAAAGAAAGAAAAAAAGATTACACCTTAATCAGGAAACTGATATCAAATACTAATGAAATACATACAATGGAACAGGAACAAGCATCAACAACAAATATGATGGCTTCAGACAACTGGACAGAGCAACGACCCAATTAAAAAAATTATAATAGTAATATAATAACATAAAAATTAGTTAGAACAATATAATCATCTGCAGTGAGTCAGTATGACGTTTTTGTGTCTTGGGTTGTTCAAGTCAAGTTGGTATAACTAGGCCTTAATGCTGTAAGAGTAGAAACTCTTTTTCTGGTTTTAAATAAGTCACCCCTAACCTTGACCTGTCCAATGTTGAATCAAGCATTTGGACATAGGGCTGGGCCTGAGCTTAGAATTTGTGCATGGCCTGGCTTACCTAAACCAACACCCAATGGATCTTCTTGAACTAGGTCCAGCCTAAAAGCAAGCGAAGCCCGCGACATTGACCCTTGGAGGGTAGGGTGGGATGCAACTTCCTGACGAAATCTACCTCGAAGAAGGGTATCCTGGGGTTGGTCAGCCATATGCATCCGATCATATGTCGAGTTAGCGCCTATATGAATTATGGTTGACTCATAAAAGTTAAAAAGAACAGAAGGAAAATGAAAACCTGCCTTCTCAGACTAGAGATTGTCAGATAAAATTGGTTCTTACTAACCATGAGATGATTAGGGTGATCATTTGGTCATCGCTGCTCCTATTATTTTTGCAAGCTTGAAAAACGAAAACCGTGAAAATATCCATAATGAGAACCAAAGTCTTACATTCATGATTGGAACATTCTGTTATGGATAGAGACCTGTTTGGGAACATACTTAAAAACCTAAGTGCATGTGCAGTTTTCCATACAAAAGAGCAAACATGGAGATGAGATACCAACAGTCTAGCTATAGTATACGTGGGCATCAACGTTATTTATTCAGTGAAACGGATCTGGCAAAAGATTATAGAAACAAGTAAATGTCATTCTTGATTTGGAATCTGTTCAACTTGGAAAAAAGAAAGATCAAACACAGATGTACAGGATTGTTTACATCACTGTAAATCTCATCTGTTTTAACTATCTTAAACAAATGAGGATAAAAAAAAAATAAAAATGATGGTTTTCATCAAAATTCAACAACATAAGAAGGTATAGAATGACTTCACTTTATTAAGATCATCTGCGTCAGGCAGTAGACTTGCAAAGTTTATGCCCTTCAGAAAATTTCTCAAGCACGTCTCTAACAAATATTTTATTAAGATATGATATTTGTCGAATATTTTTCATTAGAATACAGATCTAAATCAGGTATGAACCAACTGAAAATTCCGTGATAACTTTTGTGACCTACATACTCATTCCTATAATAAGATTATTTTTAGTTATTAAGCAAATCTAATTGTAATTAATGTATAACATTTTTAATTTGGTCAATTATAACAAGGGTTGCAGCCCACCCCCATTGAGCAAATATAAGTCTGGGTGTGGTGTACCTAACGTACCTTGATCTAATCCAGATCCAACTCATTTCACGACTTTATATCTCTAATAGTATATATACAATTAACCAAAGTACCTCACAATGCCTGATGAACTAATCAATGCAACCATTGTATATAGTATGGTAGAGGTCATCTCACAATATTGTTGTATAATTGTTGTAGGCCAGGGTCGCAATAGAGAGAACTAAATTTATGTTGTTGATGAACTAAAAAAACCCATAATAAAACCATGTCTGCTTAAGTTAATTGCATGAAAATCATGTGGTTCTTAGTTTTACATAATATTACAACAAAACAACGTGGTTTTCCCTTTCATCCTTGGATCAGAACTTGTTTTATATAGTTAGCATTGTTTGCAGGGGACCTAATAGCCACCAAGGTGACAGCTGCGCCTCACATGCTTTCTTTCTACCATATAGTTTAAATATGGAGGGAACACATTGTATATATGAAGAGTGAAGAGAAGAAGGCACTCTTCTCTTTCATTTCTTCCGTATTTTCTTCTTCAGCTTCTTTGTCTGTTTAGTTTTGTACATGGTAGATAGAAACATGACTATCAACCATGATGTTGAGAACGGTAATGGTGTGCTACAAGAATATATGACTGAGCCTCTTATTGAAAACAGAAAGGCAGTGGATCATGAAGTTGGACAGCTTAAAAGTTGTGACAATGGAGGTTCCATATTGATGGTTCTACTCAGTACGTTTGTTGCAGTTTGTGGATCATTCGCATTTGGGACATGTGTAAGTACTTGGAAACCAATTTTCAGTACAATACTTATATTAAAACACGGACCATGATCTGAATTTTGTATTTGATTCCCTACTATTATGTGAGTTTTACATATTACCTTAAATTCGTGTAAATGTAGCTGGACTAGGGATGTTCTGATTAGTGTAATTTGTGTTACAGATCGGTTATTCTGCACCTACACAGTCTGGGATCACAAATGATCTTAACCTGTCTATATCAGAGGTAGGTTCATGGTTTCTTCCTGATTATCTTGTGGTGGCATAGTTTATGTACTGTATGTATGTAGACATGATTGTATAATGCAATGCACTTATAAAGCCCAAAAGTAGTCGCAGAAGATGGATTAAAGAAAAATATACTGGTATTTTATTAGGCCATCTGACTTGCTAGATACAACAAATCTGCCAAACAAATACATAAAAAAATCAACAGAGCGACACAAGGCGACAAATATACTCCTTTGATTTGCTTGATATACAAATGTGACAAGAATCAAACCTGTCATCTTTGTCTTCAATCTTTACAACTAGCCTTTTCTTTTATTTGTCAACTTTGCCTTCGGAGATGATGAGAACCAATGCTAATATCCCTAAATAGAACTCCTCCTGCAATTAAAGCCTAATAAACAAAGAGTTGTTAATTTATTGTTTATATGCCATCCACTTGAATTAACTAGTACAAAACCATTCCAACTGGGTGTTTTATATTCCATGATATAAACAAGTATGAAATAAATTAAACAACAGCAATGGCTTTGCCGATGGTCAGAATATCAGAGTAATGAACATGTGCAGCATCAATGCATTATAATGGCAGATCCTTCCCATTAATTATGCAATAGTATTATAATGTTGAGGACATGATAACACCATCTTAGGGTCTGTGTGCGTGTGTGGTATCCTGTTAATGGCAAAGTAAGCAGAATATTCATGGTGCTGTCTATGAGCACAATGAGCTGACATTGATAATGAACAGGAACGAGTCCATTTCATTTTTTTTTATTTTTTATTTTTTGAAATGATCATGTGCCCAACAGAAATATATGTGTCTACGAGACGTGGGATGTAAATGTTACAAGATCATCTTTGAATCAATAGAAAACAGGCAACAAATCCATGCAAAATAAGAAAGACTAATCATACACCTGTAAATTTTATTGTGTTTCACCCTAAAGAGATTATCATGAAGAAAGTTATTATTGCAGTCTACCATATGAATAAATAAGGTAAGAAAGTTATCAATTAGATCTCCTCCTCTGCTCCTTGTATGTAAAATCCAGTACAGTATGCAATACCCTAAGTAACCTATTTGGGCTAAAATTCACATCAACGGTAAGTTCATACATACATTTTTTGATATTTATTATCCAAATATCATGAACTCTCAAAAGAAGTAAACCTTACTAGAAAGGGTCATAATCACTATAATCATGAATGTATAAAAGTAATATTTCCTATAATTTTCATGACTGCAGTATTCAGTGTTTGGATCTATAGCCACAATTGGTGCAATGGTTGGTGCTGTGACAAGTGGAAGATTGACTGATTTCATTGGTCGAAAAGGGGTAAGTAAACGAATTTGGATAAGTGAGATAACACGGAACTTGTGCATGGTTGAGTGCATTCAAGCTTATGTTTTCTTGACTTCTATCTTTCTAAAGTCTGTTTTTTAATGAAACAGGCAATGAGGATTTCAGCAATTTTCTGCATTGTAGGATGGCTAGCAGTCTACTTCTCTCAGGTATTCATCTACCTCAAAATCTGATGCCTTTCATCTATCGATTTTATGTTTAAAGAATATAACTTTTACTCATAGCATTCTCATGCTTTATATTTGAATCTATCAGGGAGTTTTATCATTGGACTTGGGAAGACTCTGCACAGGTTATGGAATGGGTCTCCTCTCTTATGTGGTATGGTTCACTTACTTTTCCTTCCAAATTTTCTATTGCTCAGTTGATGATGTGCGATAATGTGTTCTAGTGTAGTTTACGAAATCTAATTTAGAAATAATGGTATTAAGTTTTCAAAATTGCTTTGGTTCTAAATGATGAACAACCAGGTACCTGTTTTCATAGCTGAAATTGCACCAAAGAACCTTAGAGGAGGACTTGCTACTCTAAATCAGGTTAAAAACTTGACCAACATTTAAACTTAAAACAAAGAACCGGGTTTTCCGTTGAAGTGTAAATTTCACTTGGTTAATGTTTACTTTTTCTGCAGCTCATGATATGTTCAGGAGTATCATTCACCTTCATTGTAGGAACAGTTATATCATGGAGAACACTTGCCCTAGTTGGTAAATTACGAACTTTCTAATTAACTAGTCAACAACATTACCTCTAGCAATCCAGAATGTGACATTGATTCCTACATAGAGAAAATATGAATATTTTGAAAAGTAACTTACGGTGGGATTGCTTACTTGCAGGGATTATTCCATGCTTTGTTCTTCTTTTTGGTCTCTTTCTTATTCCAGAGTCTCCAAGATGGCTGGTACGCTCTTCAAGTCTTGTTTCTATGGATGAACAATACGAGGAGAACTCTACACAGTTAGACATAAGAAATTATATACAACATTATTTATATACATGTATTCCTGAATGTGACATGTACATGTTGCAGGCCAAGGTTGGTAAAGAAAAAGAGTTTGAAGTTGAATTACAAAAGCTTCGTGGAAATGACGCTGATATTTCAGAGGAAGCTGCAGAAATCCAGGTCAGTCGTTCATACCATTGAACATGAAAACTTATGAAATGAGATGATGAATGACTAAAAGTTTTGCTGCATGACAGGAATACATAGAAACTCTTGAGCACCTACCCAAGGCCAAAATGCTGAATTTGTTCCAAAGAAGATATCGGCTTTCTCTCATTGTGAGTCTTGACACCTATGCTTAATAACTACAAATTCTATGAATTTCAGTTAGGCCTTATGTAGGAGTTATTCCTGCAAGGGAGTTGGGACTGTTCTATGATTTAGAGAAATCCTTGAGGCTTGATTGCAACTTTATTGTTCAGATTGCAAACCTGAGGATTGCTGCTTGACATTGCAACTCTTAACATATGCAGTTGTAGTTTTGTTTTTAGACTTGACACTCAGTCTTTAAAGCATAAACCTACAGAAATATTCAATTTGATGGAGTTGCTTCCTAAAACAACAGTTTCCTTTTTAATGATCCATTATTACTACCGTTCTTATTTCACAATATGATGACTAGGTTGGTGTTGGACTAATGGTATTCCAACAATTTGGAGGAATTAATGGTGTTTGTTTCTATATGAGCTATGTTTTCGAGTCTGCAGGTAAGGAAATGATAAGGTCATTCTTTCTTGTGGTTTGTTAATAAAACGTAGATAACTAATGTTAGCTTCTGTAATTTTCAGGATTTCCTTCGGATATGGGAAGTATAATCTACGCTTCTATTCAGGTTTGTTGGCTCATACGATGTTCTCGAAGTCCAACTATCCTTCTATTTTCTTTTTACGCATCTTAGCTCCTCATATTACTGTTCTATGCAGGTTCCGATTACAGCATTAGGTGCAGTCTTAATGGATAGAGCAGGAAGAAGGCCTCTCCTATTCGTAAGTACGATATCAATGAAGAGGATATAAACGTTGTCAAACTAAACATTTCTCACGAATCTGACACATTTACTCACCATTCAGATTTCAGCATCTGGAGTGCTTGTTGGTAGTCTCTTAGTAGGAACTTCTTTTTTCATGAAGGTAGTTCAACAACCAAACATCCTAATTAAATTGATAGTGTAGGGTTTTTTTAAGTTCAAATTTCTCTTCATGGGTTAACATCTTTTTTTGTGAACTAGGCCCACGCATTGTCGCTCGAATGGGTTCCTGCACTAGCTCTCACAGGCATACTAGTAAGTAAAATGCATACCAATAAGTGTTTTCTATCATATTATTACCATGTTCTTTACTAATATTGTCTCTTCTTCATGAGATCAGACATACACAGGTTCATTCTCCTTTGGAATGGGAGCAGTTCCTTGGGTTATAATGTCTGAGGTAACATGAAAACTTACACGCATTTATCACCCACCCACCTCCCAATATATATTGCATATTACCACAAGAATCAATATTATATTTTTTTATTAATTTTTCAAATTTGATACAGATATTCCCACTAGATATTAAGGGAACAGCAGGAAGCTTGGTGACATTAGTGAACTGGTTTGGCTCTTGGGTAGTTTCTTTGACATTCAACTTTCTAATGACCTGGAGCTCCTCTGGTAAGAACTAAATTTTTTCACCAAGCAGAGATCTACAACTTTCTAATGACATTCAACTTACAATGGTATGATGTCTGAACTAAGGATTAACTAATGTTTGCTTTGTTTTTAGGTACATTTTTACTCTTTGCTGCAGTTAATGCACTAGCTATTCTATTTGTTGCCAAAGTAGTACCTGAAACGAAGGGACGGACTCTAGAAGAAATTCAAGCATCCATGAACATCTTATAGAGAAAGACAAGACCTGACAGAAATCCGTGGAGATGTTATTTGCAATTTTCTTTGTTATTCATTTTAAAATATTTTGGTAGAGATGAAGTTGAAAAGAAATACGAGTTTGATGATTGTAGCATTCTACTGCACATTATTCTCAATATCAGATGTAGTCATCTATGGTGGTTATATTGTTGTGTCAGATGGCAATGGGTAATCTCTAATAAATCGCTAATTCTAAGGGGCGAGGAAACGAGCGAGGGAGGATGGGTGGTTAAACCCCCCTCGCGCGTTTCCTCGCTGCCTAGAAGGTTTCTAAATAAATTGATAGTCTTATCTAACATCTGTACAACTATAGCACGGTTCAATGACTTTAAGATGGCACTGCCAAACAATGCGTGCATGGTCTATCCGCCCAACACTAGTCACATGTATCATACCCGCGTGAGTGTTGCTTGTTATTTCTCTACTGTTTTGGGAGGAATTCAGATGCCTATTTTTGTAGAGTTGGGCAATAAATTTAGTAAGTGATGGATCAGTTTCCATTCCCCCAAGCCTTGACATGTAAAAGGAACAATCGTGAGCCAAAGACCACCATTGTGGCGGCCGATGGCACTTCGATGCTAAAGTTAAACAAGGCGTAAAGAAGGTTGTATTGCTTGAGATTACGGTTCTGTCGCGTACCTTAGTTCCTCAGCCTCATGCCATATTTATCATGCCAGAGTCCTTGTTCGGCGATGCCTTGGTGGAGTGGTTCAAGGAAGGATATCTGCTGGAGATCCTTTCCCTATTGAGAGTTGTTCATGCAAGGGAGTTTTCATGCACAACTTATACTCCGATGTTTGTTTCCTAGTAGGAGTCAACATCTTACTGGCATGCCCGTCTTAGATCAAACTCCTAGATACTTGCCTTATTTGTCTTACGGTTTCTGGGTCTAACCATTTGACTTATGAGTCGGGTAAAGCCTTGTTGTCTTGGGTCAAGTTCCTAGATACTCGCCTCAGTGGGCTTCGAGTGATATGGTCTTGGCCCCTTAACTTACAGGCTGGATCAGACTAGGTGCTTGTTTGGGGGCTCGTTCTGTCTTGACCGATCCGTAAACTAGATCATGCCACGTATATACATAGAAAAACAACGTACTCCGGGTCTCTTTGGTGGCATGGAAAATATACATAGAAATTGAATCGTTTTTGAGAATCCGATTTTGAGGGCTCCCTATCAATTTGGATTCTCATAAGTAGTTAAAAACAACCTTATAAAGAATCGATTTTCTATCTGTAAATAGACAACCAAACAGTAAAATTTGTATAACAATGGAAATGAATTTCATTTTCAAAAAAAATGACTAACCAAACAAATCCTTGATAATTAAGAGCAAAACGCTAAAAATAAAGAAAACCATAAACGATATTTTGTAGTGTTCTAAAAATCGGCCTAGGCGGCCGGTAGAAAACCACCCAGATTAATGGATGGGCGGTCTAGGCAGGGTCTGGGCGGCCTAGGCAGGGTCTAGGCAGTCTGGGTGATTTTTTTTTTTATTTTTTTTTATTTTTAATAAGGCTGATTGTGTTCTTATTTTATTTTTCTTTCCTTTTTTTTAGAAATAAATTATTTAATTATTTTTTATTCAGTATATGTCTAATTGTAGCAAATGATGATTACTTAATGGAATTCTCAAAGGATCTGCGGTACCAATTTTACTAATATAGATTTTATCAAACATGACTGAGGTTATTTATGCAATTTGAAGAAAACTAAAAGAGTATGTTTGGATATTTGTCCAGAAATTCAATTTTATATAAAGTAACTATCATGACCAACTTTAGTCATTTGAGTTTTAATAAATTTTGTTCGTGATTGTTAATTTTTCATGTTTTTAAATTTTGCATATATATCTTAGCATTAAATTGGATGTAATTGATAAGGTATTATGCTTAACTTTTATAAATTATTAAAGTTATAATACAAAACCTAAGACCGCCTAGGCCCCTAGACGCTAGGCACCTGTTCGCCGCTGCTCAGCGCTAGCGCTTTTTAGCACACTGATATTTTGTAAAGAGCTTGTAAGTTTTTGCCCATGGTATAATCGAAGCGGCGAATCAACTTTTCTTTGGATAATTGTTAGTATCGAAAAATTACAGTGATCGAAGTTGTTATCAAAGTTTCTTAAGATTGTGATTGAATGAACATGAATTAAACTAGCTTAGCTTAGATTAGACAAACACACTTTCCCAATCAAATCTTATTCCCTAAAGTTAAACTGAACATAACGTAACCGCCCAAAACCCTTGTTTACTTCGTGAACCTAAACCCATCGCAACGTCTCCTACACTACATTAATAGTCCAAGTCCACGTGTCAACCAATCGGAACGTGGAGTTGGTGGGGGTGCAACTTTAAATATATTCAACTCCCGCTGTACCAAACGTGTGAATGAGTCTGTCAGTCAAAACACACACGTTTCCACGGTGGGCTCCACTTCACTCGTCATCACTTAAAGATAAGAACCAGTTCATCCGTTATAACCCGGTTAACAGAAATTCAAGAAAGCAAGAGAAGACTTACTAAACAAGTAACGGAACGTTACAAGTTGACGACCCAGTCAAAGTCCGCCACCTGTCAAACATTCAAAGCCGACTTGCTTTCCTATAGATAAAAAGCCAAGCGAACCGTCTTAGAAACCACGAAGAGAGAGAGAAAGAAAAAGAAAAAGAAAAAGAAAAAAACGAAAGTCGATTTGAAAATAGAAATAAATCAAAAAAAAGGAGGAAGAAGAGAGCAACTATCATAAGAAACTCAACAAAATCACACTCACGACCTTCTTTCTCTCGTATCTCTTCTTCTTCTTCTTCTTCTTCTTCTTCTTCACTTATTCGGTTCTCTGTGACACATATTTGCCCTAACTTTTCACACTTCTTTACAATCTAGCCATCCAATATGGGTACCGAAATCTTAAGTCCACAAGATTTCTTGCGCTTGAACGCCTCCTCCTCCTCCGTGCTATCTCGCCAGAAATCATTCAATCAGAGCCATAGAGTCAGCCGGAAGGCTGATCAGAAGAGGCGGGTGGCGGTGGTGGCACCGTCGGCGGATCTGGTGATGGAACGAGTGACGATTTTGAAACGAGGAGAAGATCTGGTGGAGTTCAAGAAGAAGAACCAGGTGGTGGCGCCGAGGCTAATCAGATTGGCGGAGAGGAAACCGGTTAGATCAGAACCGAGTGAGCAGGTGTACGCCGGATCGGCGTTGGCTATGTCGCCGTCTCCAAGGGCTCTGCCATTACCGTCTTTTTCGAAGACCTTTTTGAAGAAGAAGGAAGAAGAGTCTGTTGATGACTCGGCGACAAAAGATCTGAGACATCTGCTTGGTCTCGAGTGACGGTGGTGCGGATCTCGGGGTAGGGAGGGATCTGAAGGAGAGTTTGGTTTATTGGTGCTTCTAGGGTTTCCGGATCTGAAAATCTCTGTGATTTTTTGAAACGGGGAGATGATCTTGAGTACCGGAAGAGAAAATTAAAATCAGATATTGTTTTTAGATTTTTATTGAATAATTTAGGGTTTCCGGTTTAGGGTGTAATTTGGGAGTTTATAGAGAGGATGCGTTGGATGCAAAATTTCGACGGTTTCTGGTAAAGTTTGTTGTAGAGTTGGTGATGATGTATGTAATGGTGATGGTAAAGAAGTGAACAAGTGTTGGGGGCAAAATTGGGATTAGTAGTGGTTATAAGGGGGTGGTGGTCTGGGATGATGAACCCTTTTGGCTTAAGCTTTCAGAGTTCAGAATGGGGTTATAGATGATGTTTATTGTGAGGAACGAAAACCTTTGCAAAATTGATCATGTATCATTATGCATATATATGTATGTAAAGAAAATTTAGAGATGAATGAAGCACAAGCAATGGAATTTATTTCAGAAAAATTTTCAGTGTTGTTTGTTGCTTTAATTAGTTACATGTGACTTAAGCAGCATTATGTGTTTTTGAAGTAGGTAGGTTAATAAAGGTAAGAATTCAACTCAACCAAGGCCGGGGAAGAGTCAGAAAGATGTATCATGAATCCAATGAAGATGAATTAGATAACACTTTGAAATTACACTGATCAAAGCAATTTTGTTCGTCATCTTGGGGCATTTCCATCGATTTAGGGGATTGATGGTAGAGATTGTATGTGAAGGTGGTCTAGAAATGTGGTTAGGGTTGTCTGGGTTTGTCCCTCAAATTCTAGTTTTCGTTGCTTTGGGTGTTGATCCAGGTCGTCCAATTTCGTTACTTTTACTTTTTAAAGAGTGTTGACTTATATGTCGCCCAATTGATAGGTTATGAGATCCTTAAAAACGCAGCTCGCTTGAAAAGAGTTGGGTCAAGAAATTGATAAAGATGATGTTTATTAATGGAGACACACGATTCCTTAGTTTATGAAATCTACTAGCAAGAATAGAGTGAGGTGAGAGAGGTAATCGATATTCATAGTAGAGAATCGATGAAACAGGGTAGCAAGTATTTCGCACCCAAGATCCACCAAGCTCTGCTAGTTTCCTTTTGATATGAACAGGTTCTATCTGAAAACTGGAGACAAACCTTTACGGGTTGCACAAATGAGCATCTCTTGGCACATTTTGGATTCAAGTACCTTGGCCCGAATACTAAATTGGAGCTAAGGCGGGTGAAAAACAGTGTGATTTCCAATGCTACTGCTATTGTCCTAAAATAGTGTGACATTTTCATCCAGAAACAAAAATTCTAATTAAGAGCTAAAAGTAGCGGTTTAGTATGATTCAAAATAATTCTCATTTCAATGAAAAATAATTCGTTATCCCACAGCAATTCTATAACTGAGGAGCCTTTACATCCCTCGCAAAAATTCCGAGAAACATTTGTAGGGTTGCCCATACGGATCTACCATCGTTGTGGGTCGGTTAGGGCGATCAAGTATGGTCTCCATCAGCATTTATTGGCTAATTTGTTAAAGTCATTGGGTGTATGAAGTAAACAATGTATCCTTTTGGCATTGTCAATCCAAATTGAGTTTTTTTTTTTTTTTTTGAAAGGCAAGTAGGAATTCTATAGGATCTTAGAACCCATAAAGATGTCGCAAGTTGGGTTTAAATCTATGACCTAGTGGTACCATCTGCCAAGCTCTAACCGTTGAGCTATCATGCCATTGGCCAAAATGAGTTACCTTGCCTATGGAAGATTTCCTATTTGTGCTCAACAAAATCAAAACTCGTAATCATCATTACACTCCTAATATAACCACTTTCCTAATCTAACCACTTTACATTTACTCAACCTGAATAAAACAAGCAAGCCTTTGGATTGAATACACAGGTTTACAACATACAGAAGAAGAGTGGAAGCAAAACCACAATCCATCTTACTTGCAAGCAAACACTTTCCCCCCGCCCCTTATAAGTCCCAAAACAATGTTCAAGACCCCTCCATACATTTAACTCATTGTCACCAGTCCCAAATGGCTCCAACATCAAACAAGAGCACCTCACAAACCATAAGGGATACTACCCTGAATGGATTAGCAAACCTAATCAGGCTTCTCCCAGCTGGAACAGTATTCTTGTTCCAATTCCTAAATCCAGTCTTAACAAACAATGGCAATTGCAGCACAATTAACAAGTACTTAACCGGCATTCTCATTGGTGTTTGTGGTATTTCGTGTTGTTTCTCATGTTTTACCGATAGTTTTGTTGATATTGATGGGGCACTGCATTATGGCATTGCCACAAAGACAGGGTTTTGGCCTACTTCAGGTACAGGAAATTATTCTGGGTACAAGATTTGTACTGGGGACTTTATTCATGCTTTCTTTTCTTTACTTGTGTTTGGGGTGGTTGTTCTCTTGGATCCAAACACCGTTGAATGTTACTATCCTTCTTTCCAGTCGACGCAGAAGATGTTACTTATGGTGTTGCCACCGGCTGTTGGTGCCATTTCCAGTTCTGTGTTTGTGATGTTTCCGAATAAGCGCCATGGTATAGGGTATGCTCCAAGTCAGGCAACACTACAGGTCTCCTCCTAGTGCTCCGTCATTGCATGTGTGTGATATATATGGTTTGTAATTTAAATGCTTGTTTGAGGGAGTTTTACATATATTTGTGGGAGAATTTGAAATGGGGTAAGGTTTGCAATCCCTCTCCATCATCTATTTGTTCATAATGTATAATGATTTAGCTCTACAAAACTATACCAATTGAAACAAAAAATACTTCCCTCGGGATAAATATCTGGATTAGTTTGGACCCTCATCAAACGGATAAAAAAATTGAGATCGTATTCAGTTAGGGGGGTGTATTGTATCTGGATTTTGTGGGCAATTTAATAAATTCCATGGATTCTGAAAATCCAAGTGTATTCAATTTAGATTTTAAAAAGTCTACAAAAGTCTAGGGGTATTCAATCAGGATTTTAAAAAGTCTTTCTGAAATCCACAAAGTCTAGGGGTATTCAATATGGATTTCAAAAAGTCCACAAAAGTTTTAGGGTATTCAAAATATCATTCATATTTATGGATTTGGAAAATCATGGATTCTCATGGACTTTGTAGTGTTAAGTATAAATAATAAAGTTCAATAGTTTGCCAGCCTCCATATCAAAGATTTCAATGTGAAAAAAAGTCTCCCAAATAGTTTGTAGTGTCCGCGACGGAACCTTATTTACGCTTTTTTCCCTCTAGTATTTTCTCACTTCTCACCTTTCTTGCTTTCGCTCGCAGAAAATAAAGCGAAAGATTGGTCGGAAATTGCCACCTCCCAAGAATGCCACCAACACTGAAATAAAATCCTAAGGTTTGAATTTTATCAATACCCATTGTATGATTTCACTTGGTCTTCATTGGTTTCTTGTTATTTGATGAGAATTGCGTTACATTTTATATGAACAGCAATTATTTGTTCCGGAGCAGAGTGTGGCATCAGAAAGGGTAGGTTTAGCTTTGAGCAAAAAGGGTCTCACTTTGAAGGAGCTTCTTCAGCAAACATCTCATCACAATGCCAAAGTTCGCATAGGCGCTTGTTTGACTTTTTGAGCTTTTAAAATTTTGGTTTATTTTACACCTTTAAATTGTCAGATTAGATACTGATTCTGAGTTCTTTTTCATTGATCAAGATGCGCTGATTGGTATTAAAGATTTGGTCCTGAAAAATCCATCCGAGTTGACTTTGCACAAGCTTGCAATAATAGAAAAGTTGCGTGAACGCATTAGTGACGATGCTAAGGTTGTTCGCGAGAATCTTTACCAACTGCTGAAATCAGCCATCTTTCCTGGTTCTAAAGAGGTGATTTTACTGTTCTATTTTCATTCAAAATTACTGCTCATGTTCTTCATTTGTAGATGACACTCTAATTCCCCTTATATGTGGGAATCACATTCCTTACTCCCCCTAAAGAGTCCAATTCCATATTTCATGAGAAACGACTAATGTAATTTCTATATGTTGTCACAAAACTTATTGATAAGACTTGAAAAAGCCTTAGAGATGGGTTGGATTCCATAGAACAAGTTTCTAATCAAATGTGGGCAGCAGCTCAAGCAAACGTCAACGTTGCTAACAATGATAATGAAGAAAGTGATCATGATCATGAAGGAGAAAAATGATCATAATACAATTTTATGGACGTTTTTAAAGATGCTAATTAACGACCTTTTCTTTTTCTAATTTTTTAGCACATGTATCTCTCACTTTTGTTAATTATATGCAGACGTTTTTTTGTTTTATTACTATTTACCAACTTCTTTTTTATCTTGCAAATAATTAGAAATCTGTAAAAGTCGTTCATACAAAATCCGTGGATTTTCATAAATCTCTAGAAAGTCTGTAGCAAAAGTCTATGGATTTAAGAAATCAGCAGAAGTCCGTGGACAATTTAAAGAGTCTGTGGACAATTTAAAGAGTCCGTGGACTTTTCAAATTATTTATCAATTCCATAAGAATCCATATACAATACACCCCTCTTAATGTGCCCGTATCTGATCGGTACGAACCAATTCTTAACAAAATTAGCCCATGATGGAGCTCTTTCATGACCTAAAAAATGTCTAGAAGGTCTAGATAGCCAATTGGCACAAGCAAGATCGTTAACAGATTCCCACTTGGCACAAAGATGAGGTGGATAATCCAACTGTTCAGAAAAAAAACTCATGTCAATAGTACCTTCCCTGAAACCACTTGGGATCCTAATCTTTTAGGGTTTTGGCTTTCTCATTGAGATGTTTTGATAAATATGAGATTAATTTACATACCATTTATGTGTTTTTCATGAGTCGGATTTCATAACTCGAAATAGTAAGATATAATCTCTCGATGGACACCAATATGCATTTCATTTCAAAGTTGAATGTGGTCAACAATGCCATACTCCCCAACAAACAACATGACATTTGCAAGTGGCAATTTTTCTAAGCTTGTGATTTGGCATTGGTTTCAAGAAGGATGTTTTTGCAGGTAATTTAGTTACATTATTCTTGTTTCAGCCATCAATAACTTGGGCCCACATAATCAGTTATGGGCCTAGTGGCCCAATTAAAGCAAACTTCACAAACCCAAGAAGAAGAACAAAACCCCAATCAGCCACTATGTATGCATGACCCCATGATTCCTGCTAGCACATAAAATGGCTTTTTATTTTGTTAAAATTTAACTTAGATCTGACTGAAAATCCGATAGGATGACTAAAGGTAAATGTTGGTCCAAAATCCGACCATTTTATGCCCTAATTTCTGCTAAAACTCCACTTAAACAATTCATAAAGAAAACCCACCCAAGAACTATCGACATGTAAGGTAAGACTTTATGAGATGCTTCAAAATTTCAATACCAAGATGTCAAAATTCACCTTCTCTATGAACATGGAACATGAAATCACAGACTCTTTGGAAATAGGGGCATTTCTTTATATTTTTTACAAAGCAATTTTTTGAATTATTTATTAGTATTTACTTCATCTCTAGATGATGTTGGGAACAACATAATCACTAGTTTCCATTCCATAGACATTCCTGACCTTCTGATTATAATCTCACACACCCGTTTCTTTATTTAGATGTTAATTTTCAGTTCTAAAATGAATAACATAATTTTGATCTTTTATAGTAAATGGGATCCTACAATAGATCTCTATGTATATATTTATGGAAAGAGAGTATATCTTCTTTTATTTTTGCAGACAAGCAAACAATAACATTTTTTCTCCAACAAAACTTGACACACACTTCTCCTCCATTGAGCTTTGTAATATCCTCTTCTTCTTCTTCTTCCTTTTTCTCTTGTAATGCAACACAACAATGCAAAAACTACTACACAAGTCACATCTCCATGGACAGAGGTGTCTGTTTTCTCTGTTTTTAATTCATTCTTTCTTTCTTGTGTGTTATGTTGATCTCTTTATACTAATATGTTGATGTGTTTTTGTGCTATGGTTTGATTGTTGAAGCTAGATCATGGATGAGATGAAGTCAATATGTAAAATATCAGGACCCACAGCACTAACAGGTCTAATTTTCTATTCAAGGGCTATGATCACTATGCTATTTATAGGTTTTCTCGGAGAATTGGAGTTGGCGTCAGCTTCACTATCGATTGGCTTCGCAAACATCACGGGTTATTCTATCATCACTGGTTTGTCCATGGGGATGGAACCCATTTGCGGTCAAGCATTTGGAGCCAAGAAATGGGGTCTGTTGGGCCTTACTCTACAAAGAACAGTTATTATTCTACTGTTTTCTTGTCTTCCTTTGGTGCTCTTATGGCTAAGTATGGAGAGGCTACTTCTTTGGTGTGGCCAAGACCCTAAAGTTACTTCCATGGCTTCGATATACCTCATTCATACTATTCCTGATCTTTTTGCACAAGCACTTTTACATCCACTTCGAATCTATTTGAGAGCACAAGGGGTTACCTTGCCTCTTGCAGCTTGTGCTTCAGTTGCTTTGGTTATTCACATACCGATAAACTTCTTGTTGGTGATTCAAATGGAAATGGGGATAAAAGGGGCGGCGCTTGCATCGGTTTGGACAAGTTACAATCTTGTTTTCATGCTTATGATGTATATTTGCTTTTATAGTGCACATAAGAGAACATTTCAAGGGGTGACACTGGAGTGCCTTACGGGTTGGGGAACGTTACTTGGGCTAGCAATACCGAGTTGCTTCTCAGTTTGTTTGGAATGGTGGTGGTATGAATTCATGATACTTTTCTGTGGGTTGCTTGTTGATCCTAAACCAAAGGTTGCAGCCATGGGGGTATTGATTCAAACAACATCTTTGTTATATATAATGCCATCTTCTTTTAGTTTTGGGGTTTCTACTAGAGTGAGCAATGAACTCGGTGCAAATATGCCTTGGAAGGCTAGAAGAGTTATGGTAGTTGCTCTATCATCATCAATTTTATTGGGTATTTTTTCCATGGCATTTGCAATGGCCGTCAGTTCGACATGGGGCAAAATGTTTACAACCGACAAGGAGATTCTTCACTTGACAAGGATGGTTTTACCGATAATAGGCCTCTGTGAGCTCTTTAATTGTCCACAAACAACAGGTTGTGGAGTCTTAAGAGGATGCGCGAGGCCTAGTATAGGAGCTAACATAAACTTAGGCGCATTTTATCTTTTGGGGATGCCTTTAGCTATTTTGCTGGCCTTTTACCTTGGGTTTGGATTCTTAGGTCTGTGGTTGGGACTCTTAGCAGCAGAGGCTTGTTGTTTAATATTAATGGCTTATGTGCTAATTCATACTGATTGGGTTGTAGAAGCTAAAAGAGCTTGCAAGTTGATAGGGGTGGATGACGATGTTGTTTCGATTCTACATAGTGGAACAAATCAAGAGATGATGCCTCAGTGATCAATTAATAACTGAACCTGTCTTATGGGGAAGATTTTTGCCGTGTGTTTTGTTGTGGTAGGTAACGTTTGAATTTGGAGACAACGGTTCAAGATTTTTGAATTGATGAGAATGTTCAATACATATATAGTGGTGGTGTGGGGTAAGGCAAACCTGTTATACTGTTGTTTTTTCTTTTGAACATCATCTTCATATTATTACATCATTTTTCCAATGACAATGCTACAGATCGAAATAACTTAGTTTTGTACGAGTATTTGATTCGATTATCCTCGTTACCAGGAACATAACAATCCAGCATACATACAATATTTTTGGTTAATTTTCTGTTATATAGTTTCTGATTTGCATGCACCGATAGCTACAACTGCTCGGGCTTCTCTCCTCCAATGGATTGCTAAACGATTTGTAGGACCTTATTATTTTGGTTCATTTTCTTGTTCTATAGTTTCTAATTCCAACAACAAGCTAAATCCTACACATGCTTGACCTTAATCTTTCCTTTTACTATGAATTAATCATAAAATCACCACTTTATCGTAAAAAACCCTCTTCTGCCTCGTATAATCCCAGTAGTTATATAATTTATGAAGCACATCATACTTTGTTTGAATTGGCATCTAAAATCCAGACCTGCTGGAGTGACCGCAAAGTTGATGAGTTCTATTTTTTTTCAGCAAGTAGAAGCTCCTTTAACACTTGTCAACCAACTTATACTGATTTTTTTTTATTGAAATTATACTTGTAGATGTCTCTTGTTTTCGTATACTTAATTTGTCAAGAAAAATATTTTCAAAAATTTACATGCAATTTTTCGGTTCAAAAAACTAAAATAGGACTATAAAAAACTTGTTTTCCAGAGCCATTCATGTCCAATTAATATAGATGAAAATTTGGATTTGTTGTTTTCCTACGAATTGATCAATTGAAAACCAATATGTCCTAAGAATTTCACTAGCAAAGTTTCAAAATTACCAAAAGTAAATGAAACATGGTGTAGAGAACGAAATGTTAAAAAAAAAAAAAATTCAATAATAATAGAACAAATATAACGGAATTGCTTACATTGGCTAATTCAAGATTGTAGAGTGGTTAATAGGGGTCGGCATCCCATCCCGCAATTCCGATCTCATCCTAATCTCGTCCCATTCCGTCCTTTTTCCGAGTCTTACTATCAATCTCATCCCATCCCATCCCGTCCCGTCCCAATCTAGAGTGGGATGGGATCGGGATGAAGATTTTCAATCTCGCCCATACCATCCCATCCTGAATTGAAAATTGTAATATTTTTTATTAAGATGCTCTTGTAGTTGGGGGTGGGTAGTATTTTTTTCTTCTTGCAATTGCTTTGTAGAATCTTAGCAATTTATGTTGCTTTCTTGTTGATTCTATGAAGCGAGTTTTTGAGAATGTATAGGATCTCCCTTATTTTCCATGTTGTTTTGTTTATTTGGATAGAAATTTAGTTGTGGTCATGCAAACATTTAGAAGAGAAACAAAAATCATAACAGTCACAAATGCAAGAACCCATGTTAGAACCTATCGAAACATTTAGAATTTCACTAGAATTTAGTCCTATACTACGAGTCCAAACAAAAGAGTGTATCAAGACTTCGAAAACATTTTAAATTGGTTCATCATTTGATCCCCTTTGTCTCTTCATGTGTGCTCAATGTCTAACCATTGAAACAACTCTAAACATAGTTAATTATTCATCCTAGTCTGGTATTGAATTCGTAAAAGATACTTATGAATACTTACATCAAATTTGTTTAACTTATATTACAGACTTGGCATCAACCATAGGAATTTGTCGTTGTTAGTACACACACGTGCCTATCGCTTTCCTCCAATACGTTAGTTTTGAGAAGTATTTTGTACTTTTCTATACTTACAAATTAAAACATGCTAATCCCGTCCCGAACCCGTTTGTGATGTGATGCGGTTGGGATGAGGTATATCCCGTCTCGATCCCAAAGAAACGGGATGGGATAGGGATGAGGTCTATCCCGTCTCATCTCATTCCGTACCCACTCCTAGTGGTTAGGGCAAAAAATAGGCAAAGAAAATGAGAGCTAAAGAGAAACATGATCCAAAATTGAAATGAGAAAGCAGATGAACAATGTTAAATACTTGTAACAAATGAAATATACAAATTGGACACCTTATAAGTTGTACTTGCATAATTTGGCGGGAAGTCATGTGGTTACTTTTGTTCCGAAAAAAAGAGAAAAAAAAGCACTCGAAAGGTTAGTAAAACATACTTATCTTTTCAATTTTTGGTTTATTTATTTTCGTGATGAATATGATAATCAAGGATTGTGATTTCGTTTTTTGGGTTAATTTCGGTCTCCTAATTTTAAGAAATATTTTGGTGTGTAAAGAAAAAACGTAAAAATTTTGAGGGTATATCAAATATGTGAAAACAATTGCAAAGTAAATAAATCTATTAAACACATTAAATGAAACCTAAATATCAATAAATGAAACAAACGTGAAATCAATATATAATTAGAAAATCAGGGGGTTGTTTAAAAAAATCAATAAATAATTAAAAGAAATGATAATTAGAAAAAACTCAAATTTACAAAAGAACTCCAAAATTTGTTGAAAAAAATGAAAATTTGGCCACTGAGTTATGTGTTTTTGGCGAAAAAACCGAATTTTAATTTGAAAAAAAAATTGAAAAAGTGTAAATTTATATTTCGCCTTTTATCTTTTCGTAATTCAAAAAAACGAAAAATTCGGTGAGATTTCGAGAAATTTCGCGAATACTCATTCCATGATGATAACCAAGGGAGACATGGTTGCCTTTGGTCCATAAGAAGTTGACAGAGTACCCTTGTCGAGGCCACGCCTTTAGTGTTTCCTTGTGGCCCTGAACGAATACTCTTATCAATATATATAGCAACCTACCAGATACGAGAGTATTCCTTGATCATACTTGATGACATATCAAACAATCACTCAATCACAACTATATACGTGGCATGGGCTAACCCTAGCATATAAAAGGCTTCAGCGCAGTTTCAAGCAGAGCCATGCGCAAATTACTGTTCAACCCATAAGTGAGGTACCCAGGCCCAAAAAAACAGCCCAAGAGGCTCGGATATTAGGGATTGGCCTAGGATAATAAGGCTCGAACAACAAATCTCAGAGATGTCATAGGCCTGAGATCCACTTGCACGAAATCAACTCTTAGCCCAATAAAGCATTAATCCTTAATAGAGCCAAGTGTCGAAGAAACTAAGTCATGCATAGGTAAGATCTTATGCGAGATCTCCTCCCTCCACGCCCTATAACGCAGGGACAGTTGGAGAGGGGACACTCGCTATAAGAGACGGTGAAACGAGAAAGAAATGTATGCATAAAAATTGCAATTTACATAGCCTTCACTCCTCTTTGCATCAATATCTGACTTATAAGCATCAGAGTGCTTTAGGCCACCACAACGGTGGTCCCTAGCTTAACTGTTGTTCATTTTTGCAGGTTCGATATCATCAGGATCGGCGAGGACAGATATGAACACATCAGTTTGGCGTCGTCCTTGGGGAAAGACGATGATAAGTTTTCCCTGAAACAAACATGGGGAAAGACGATGATAAGTTTTCCCTAAAACGAACACACAAAGTCTTTCTAGCTAAGCAAAATATCGATAAATGGTCATAAGCAATAGATTTCAAGCATTCAATAATGTCAAGCCTAGTCCTATTCAGGATGTCAACAACTTGCCACATAAGTGACTTAGTTCGCTCAGGAGCCAAGGCAGCGCAAGTGCGGCTTGGACCCAGTCCACAGACAGTCTACTGCAAGTGGGTGAACCCAGTCCATGGATCGTTCATGGCAAGCGGGCGAGTCCAGGTCACTGACAACTCATTGCTCTTAAGATAGCCTAGTCCGACCAGAGGACCGCGATGACACACAAGCAAGCCGGACACAGTCCATGGACAGTCCATCGCAAGCAGGCGAACCCAGTCCTAGAACAGTTTTCTGCAAGTGGGCGAGTCCAGTCCCCGGACGACTAACCACTCCTAAGATAACCTGGTCCGACTACGGGGACCAAAATGGAGCATAAGCGATCAAGCCTAGCTCCACTTAAGGCAACGACAGTTCGCTGCACAAGTGACCTAGTATGCCAAGAAGCCAAGGTATGACGCATCGGATCGAGCCCAGTCCATGGACAACTCAACACTCAAGTAGAGTCTAGCCAAAGCAGGTGTAAAAAACTTATTCTTAACACAAATCCTCCCAAGGACTACAGGGTCCTAACCCCTTCGTGCAAAGATGGTTCCTCAACAAATCAACTCATGTTCAGGATTGAGGTATATTAGGAAGTCTAGCCTAGACATGTGTAACAAACTTCCTCCCAGCTCAGGTCCCCTGAAGGATTGAACCTGAGGAATACAGGGGCGTAATGGGTAGAGATGGTTCCTCAACAACTCAATTGTTCAGGATTGAAGTATATTATGAAGTTTAGGATTGAAGTATAGTATGAAGTCTAGCCTAGACAGATGTAACATACTTCCTCCCAGCTCAGGCCCTCTCAAGGACTGAACCTGAGGAGTACATGGACCTAGCCCGTTCGAGCAGAGATGGTTACTCAAAAACTAAACTCATGTTCAGGATTGAGGTATATTATGAAGTTTAGCCTAGACAAGAGTAACATACTTCCTCCTAGCTCAGGTCTTCTTAAGGACTGAACCTGAGGAATGCATGAACCTAGCTTGTTCGGGCAAAGATGGTCCTCAACATCTCAAATCATGTCCAAGATTGAGGTAAATTATGAAGTCTAGCCTAGACATGCCTAATAGACTTCCTCTCAGCTCAGGTCCTCTCAAGGACTAAACCTGATGACTACAGGAGCCTAGCTCGTTTGGGCAAAGATGGTTCCTCAGTAACTCAACTCCTGTTCAGAGATGGTTCCTCAACAACTCAACTCTTGTTCATGATTGAGGTATATCATAAAGTCTAGCCTACACAGGCGTAAAATACTTCTTCCAAGCTCAGGTCCTCTCAAGGACTGGGCCATAGGACTACAAAAGCCTAGCCAGTTCGGGCAAAAATGGTTCCTCAGCAGCACTTATATTCAAGATCAAGGTATATTATAAAGTCTAGCATAGACTGAGCTAGGAGGAATACATGAACCTAGCCTATTCGAGCAAAGATGATTCCCCAACTGCCCAACTCATGTTCAGGATTGAGACATATTATGAAATCTAACCTGGATAGATGAAAGAGGACTTCTCCTCAGCTCAAACCCTTTCAAGGATTGAATAAGATATGCACAAGAACCAAGCCTGTTCGGGCAAATAAGGTCCCTCAGCAACCCAACTCCTGTTCAGGATTGGGGCCTAAATAGAAAGCCTATCCCAGACGGGCGGATACTACTTATTCTCAGCTCAATACCTCACAAGGGTTGAGCCAGATAAATGCAGATAGTTTTGCCCGTTCGGGTGAAGACGACTCCTCAACAACCTAACTCTTGCCTAGAAGTAGGGCATATTATGGGAGCCTAGATAAAAAATGCAGAGGCATATAATTCAAAGTCCTCTCCAGGACAGACACGATTGTAGGTCCATGGTACCGGACTTCGGTCTAACAAGAGATGGTCTACCAGGCAACCAAATCTCTAGAAAAATTAGAGACCAGCAAGGAAGTGTAGTCTTCGGCACGAGGACTACTCCTACGCTAGCTCAACTACTAAGGGAAACAATAATTCCATCACTAAGGGAGTATAACCCGATGAAGCAAAGGTGACTATCCTACAACTTAACTCTTACAGAAGATTAAGTTATTACTGTTGACAGAATATGCTCAGACAATTAACCCGATGAAGCAAAGGTGACTATCCAGACTATGGCCCTATTTCAGGTTGGGGTAGATATACCCGCCTACTCAAACTATACTCAACCTAATCTAAGTAAGAATTGGAAATGACAAGTACGACAACTACAAGCGCAGACAAAAAGAAAAACAAAACTGGAATTTTCTCATTAATATTTTTTTTCCTTTTGTTACAAAAATGACTCATTTGACAGGAACAAATTCGGAAGAAGTTTCATGGGCAGCACAGTCTGAAGCAGGCTCTGAGACATCAGGATGATCAATCGTCTTCGCGACGCCTGAACTAGCTTCAGGGCCACCTCGCGGTTCAAAGGAAGAATCATCCGCCTCCTCGTACCGAGCATTAGCAAAAGGGTTGTAAGCGAAGAGGTCCCAATCCCTATGGTGTTCCTAGATATAATCTATCAGATCTACCCTCCCATCAACAACATCACGGGCTCGAGCTTTATTAGCAGCCTCGCAAAACTCCTTCTCTCTAGCGTTCCATTGTACCTTAGAGCTATTTAGATCCCCAGCTGTCTTGGTTGGGCTATCCTCAAAGGCCGTCAACTTGTGAGCCACTTCGTCACGACGAGCACGCTTGGAGTCACGCTCTTGGGCAAGCTCAGAAAGTTGCACCTTAAGCCCTCTTAGGCGAACCGCCTCAGCGCGCTCACTGATTGACGCACTCTAAGAGTCAGTAGCATACTTTTTTACATTCGACAAGCGCTTAGGAAACGCATCATGATCATCTATCACCTAATTCTATTGTTCTCGAGCACCTTCAATTCAGATAATAACTCAGCTCGTGCAGCTTGGGCTCCATCCAGACTCCCTTGGATTCATTTCAGCTAGGATTCTATGGATGACTGTATAGGCAGAGTGTTGGTCATGCCTATCCGGGCTTCAGAAAGTTGGGCCTCCAGATCAACTCGAACGGCCAACTGCTCGGTGAATGAGTCTACCTCCCTACGGGCGTCGACAAGTTGTGTCTTCTGGTTGACAAACTTTATCTCCAAAGCAAAATCCATATCCCTTCAGACTCCACCCACTACCCGCCATACCAACATGGGTCGGTGGGTCATCCCTTGATTAGAAATCAATGAACGGGTAGAAACAATAAATCACAGCGAAAAAAACTAAGTGGCAAAACAACCGAGTTGTCAGCTTACTAGCATCAGAAGATGCTACCCGTGAGTGAGGTGCGTCTCCATAGCCGCCTTTTCCAATGGCAACTGGTCAACCATCCAAGAGAAATCCTCATCATCATATTAACAGTAACAATCTTGTTATCCACTTCAGTATCCACTAGGGCATGGGAACTAACCCCAACATCAGTGTGGGGAGCTAATCCCTTTTCTCCCCTGCACCTCCTAGGGGATATGACTTAGCAACCTGCTTCCCCTTAGCAGCAGCAATGGAAGGAGGCTCAAACAAACCCCCAGCTCCCAGACCTATGGAAGAATCACAGGCAGTGGTCTCAAGAACATATTGTCCCTCCGTAACAGATGGGCCAGTAGCAGCGATTTCTGATGATGGTCGCTCCGTTTTCCTTCTCAATACGTGCCAGAGCCCCCGACGACTCCTAGTCAACAGTAAGGTTCACAACGTCCCTCTCCCCACTCTCGGGAGCAACTGCAGGAGGAGTAGACCCCAACTTGAGCCTTTTAGAGTAACAAGGGGGAGTAAGCAATCTATACAGGGTTTCTTTCTCCGAAGAACTAGGCATCTTTGGCACCTTCCTCTTCTGTAACCCAGGTGTAGGTGCTTTGATGCTCGAAGAAGAATCGAAAGGCATGGCTAGGGCATGCCCCACCTCATCGGTCTCAACAGAAAACAATCCACTCCGCCTTAAATTATTTGGATGGATAGAATGAACATCAACGACAGAGCATGAAAGCCAACTCTCATCTTCTCCTTTTTAGAAGTAAGGACGATGGAGTCGAACACCCCTAGTAAGAAACAACGAATAAGTCAAGTATTAAATAGAAAATCAAATTTTTTTACGAAGGTCCCCAAAACGGCGGATGACTGCAAACCATCAAAGCAAAAGTACCCAGACTTCGCGAAGGCAAAAAAATAGTACATCTGCATTCCCACAGATCCTTGAACTGGCCAATCAGACAACATGGCCTCTACACCCAACAGACACCGCGGTTGTTCATCTTGATGGAAGCCAGAGAATGAAGCAACGCCGACGACATATGGATTCCGACGTATTTCATGCTAATCAGAATAACAACTAGTATGCTCCACCCGTTTGGCATTATCTGAGTTGAGGCAATGCCCAAAGAATACAACTAGCGCTAGATGACGCTAGGGACAGGGAAGCGCATGCCAGCCTCAAACATGGCTTTGTATAGGTAGATGCGCCCCTCTATCGGAACAAAGTGATAGTCCTTTTATAAAAGGAGTGACACTCCCAGATCATTGGGAATTTCGTATTGCCTACAGTGTGCAGTCAAGTCCTTTTCAGACAATAGTGACTTTATGAAGAAGTTTAAACTTTCTTGATGCCTCCCTCGCGAGAATTTAAGATGTGCATATATGATTGAAAAAGAACTCAAGCTCAACCGAGCAAGGTAAATGCGAAAACTTCCCCAAAACAGACTTATATAGGTTTGGCGCGAAGAGGAGAAGTTTACCTAACCACTGTATAAACATTTAATGCGGCATGATAGCCGAAAAGACGCCAAAAATATGCTATCATGGCATACCACGAACCCCCACACGTTGTCAGCTAGTGGCCCAGCTTGCAGATCCACTAACTAGGGGGAGTAGCTGACGAGACATCAAACAATCACTCAATCACATCCATACATGTGGCATGGGCTAACCCTAGCACGTAAAAGGCTTCAGCGCAATCCCAAACAGACCCATGTGCAAACTACTGTTCAACCCGTAAGTCAGGTGCCTGGGCCCAAGAAATGCTAGCCCAAGAGGCACATATCTTAGGGCTTTGTCCAGGACAATAAGGCCTGAACAACGAATCCTAGAGTTGTCACAGGCTCAAGATCTACTCGCACGAAATCAACTCTTAGCCCACTCAAGCTTTGGGTCCTAAACAGACCTAAGTGTTGAAGAGACTCAGTCATGCACAGTTAAGATCTTATGCGAGATCTCCTCCCTCCATCACCCCTCGATCGAAAGGACAATTGAGGAGGGAACCCTCGCTATAAGATACTATGAAAGGAAGAAGAAAAGTATGCATACACATTGCAATTTACATACAGTCTTCACTCTTTCTTGCATCGATATATGACTTAAGCATCAGAGTGCCTCTGGCCACCACAACCGCTGCTCATTTTTGTAGGTTTGATATCATTAAGATCAGTGAGAACAAATCTGAATGCATCAATACCGTTTCTTAATTCTTTGCTTCCTAATTCTCATAAAAGCTTCTTCAATGTGATTTAGAAGCTGCAACTTGTACAAGCCAAACTCGAGCTCAATAGGCTAACTGAACATGTGCCAGAGCTTGAGTCCAAACTCAGTGTTTATGTTCCACAAGAATTTATTTATCAAATGACAACAAATCCTGTATAAAATGCAAAATGTGAAAAAATAATGATAACAATATGATAATTCTTCTATGCATCCAAATTGTTTTGATGTATGGTGCATTCAAGTAATTTTAGGTTTTTTGAGATGTAACTTTTGTGAATTTGGTTGGTAACTTAAGTGAGCAGTAACTTTTGTATGCCATTGATGTAGTCATTTTCCGCTCCCTGTTCTGACCTAGTCCCGCTGACTTGCACAAGTAACACACGTGAGCCACGAACCACCGTTGTGGTGGCCGATGGCACTCCGATGCTAAAGTCAGACATGGATCTAAGGAAGGTGTAATGTCGTAAACAGGAAATTTGTAGCGTACCTTAGCTTACCAACTTCATGTCTTATTTATAGTGCAGACCATCAAAGGCGTAGTTTATGAAGGAGATCTTCGTGGAAATCCTTACCTAATTATGAGTCGTGCTGTAGGAGGGGAGTTCCCTGTTAGCCCTGTGCTCCTAGATACGTGAGAGATAGTTCCCAATCCAAGAGCAATCCGTAGAAGGAAGTTTCCCTACGTTTAATGTACTCTGGTATTTGCTTCCTAGTTAGAAGCAGAAAGTTGTTGTAATTGCCTGTCCGAAACTGATCCTCGAGAAACTTGCCTTAGTAGGACTTATGGGTATTGAGGATAGCTGTGAGACGTGTGGGCCTAGCATGCTGTAAGAGTTCAGGTCCGCCTGGCAGACTGAGTTAGGCGGGCTTGAAACCGCTTGGGTCGGATTAGTGTTGGGCTGATGCTGGAGCCTGTAATTTCTCGAGATCATCATGACACGTGTATGGCTCACTGATGTGACCGTTTTTATATGTCATCAGCTACTCCCCCAGAGTTAGTAGGTTGTCACATCAGTTAGCTAAGTCATCTCTTGAAAAGATATGTTGCTCATGATGATTGAGTCTGAATCGTTGCTTGAGCCGCGCGCTACATTAATTGAACGTGCGTCGGTTCAGCGGAAAAGAAGCAGGAACCTAATCCCTATTTAGCACATCTGTAGTGCAGAGTTTGACTCTTTTATTGTCTTTGCTTTTGAATATACTGCTTTATTCATCTCTTGATTTAGAAAAAAATGTTCGTCTTCTTCATGGCTCAATAAGACAGATTGCTTTCTGATCCCAGCCTCCCTGAAATCCATACAAAGTTTGGGGTCCCCAAGGACCTGCCGTTGTATGTCTTGAAGGGTGACCAGATGCCAATGTCGCCACCGGCGGGTTCATCTGCTTGCATCGTGGGATGGTTCAAACTGGAGTGCATTTTCCCGTTCTGGACGTGATTTGAGAATTCTTTGATCTCCTTGGGATTCCTCAGGCTCAATTGGGACCTAATGGATATAGGATTTCTCATTCTGATCAGGGCGAAGGAGGTCGGCGTCCGCGTGACTCCACGAGTAATCCAGTTGTTGACTTCTCATCGGTTGAAGGGTAATGTCGTCTGTAAGATGACGTCGTTGTTCTGCTTCACGAATTTGGCAGACAACTTGAAGTTTTGGCAAAAGTATTGCTTCTTGGCCCCTGCGAATTCAAAGTACTTCCGGTTCAAGGGTCGTTTGCTCGAAGGAAAGTTCAGGCCGCTTCATAATTGTAGCTTTCTCTTTTGAATATGCTATTCTTGATTGCAGGTTAGCTAATCATTGCTGGTGTTTCTTCGCAAGAAGGTTTTCCGATACTCCCTTTACCCTAGAGAAACAAAATACTATAGAGACCTTCCACGGCTTGTCAACGACGAATGAGGTGGATGTCATAAGCATCCCCAAATTCATCCGTAGTGGGGTGTGGGACAACTGGCACGTTGCCTCCACTCTGTACCGAGCATCACGAGTTAAGCTTGAAGATGGGGCCTTTTCTAGGAAGAGAAAAGTTGTTGGGGCCGAAGCTCCTATTCTATCTGACGTGGAGGAGTCATCTAAGATGCTTGCCTCTTTCATGAGCTTGAAGAGGTCCCATGTCAGAACAAGGTTTCCTTCAGCACGACCCACTCTAGTGAGGGAAGAGTGCGAGTCTGATCGGCCCATCAAGACGGAGACTAATGTATCTAGCTGGGAGAAAGATTACCTGCAGTTTGCAGGGGTTGATGACAGGTCGAATCTTAGTGATGCGCAGGCCAAAGCTTTGAATGAGCGGCTGGTGCGGGTTGCAATGGCGGCTTCTGTCGGTGTTGATTCGCGCGTAACTGTTCCAATAAAAGGCTCCTGTAAAGATCCGCCTGAGGTTGTCGAATCCGATCGTCTCGTTGGTGCGCTATCTGATAGTGGTCGTGGTGGCACAAGCCAAGTTTCATGTAGTTCGCATTATTATTGTCTTGTTCTAGGCCACAACTCGAAGTGTTGGAGGGTCCTTTGGATAATTCGATTCCTCCTCTTCCTCCGGATTTTTTCAAGCCGTCTCACACTGAAGGGTCGGTTGTTCGTGACAAGGGAATGGTCACGGAGGAGAGTCTGGGAACAATGGCAACTGCAAAAGGTGGTGCAGGCATGATTCCTGATCTGGGAAAGCTTCATCCGAATGCGCGGATAAGCCTGTTTGCACCAGACTTGGAAAGGATGAGCACTCAGGTCCGACACCAAGAGGTTGATGTAGAGTATGCTTCGAGGAAGCATATAAGCAGGTGTCACATCTGACGGATAGATTGTGCTCTTAAACCCGAGGAGGATACGCTAAAAGGGTGTATGGATAAGGGTTTAAAGTACCTTGAGCCAAGTGGTCGTTGCTGGGACGGAAATCGAGGCAGCTCGTGAGAGGGTATACACCATGGTGCGTGTCTTCTTGCACATGCAGGCGCTATATTCTGATGCGCTTTATGAAATTGAGCGGCTACAGAAGCAGGCTAAGGAAAAGGGGCTCGAGCAATCAACCGTGGTTGCCGAGACTCAGAGGGCTTGTCTGGAGGCCCTTGAGCATGATCTTGCAAAAGTGGTGTCCGAGAGAGATGGACTCAATCAAGAGTTGAACCGGATCTGCTGAGACGTGGAGGTTGTGCAAGAAGATGCGGCTGAGGCACGTTCTGAACTACAATATCTTGCTGAAGAGAATGATTTGAAGGAGACTGACTAGGATACTCAGAAGTGACAATTGGAATCTGATGTGGAGTTCAATGCCCGGGAGGCAAGGAAGGCCGAGGACCAGCTCGAATTGGAATTGCATGAGCTCAATGCTGTGAAGAGTAGTCTGGCCACAGAACAGTCTCAGGTTGATGCACTGACAAGCAAGTTGGAGTTGTTGGTGCATGAACTTGCTGATGTGAAGGCGCAAAAGGAAGAGCTTCTGCAGGAACAAGGCAAATGCGAGTTCCACTGGGTCGTACATGACAAGCTGGAGCTTCTGGCGCTGATGAAGAAGGAACATCCGAAATTGGATCTCGGACACTATCAGAAATTGTCGTATGTAGACTTGTCTATTGCCTTTGCGTCATTAGACGAGGATAACAATTTGGACCCTGATGCCAGGTCGTATTGCGTGTGGACGCAACTCTTGCTCCTTCCCCTACTAAGCTTAGCTCTGATGTTTCTGTACCTTCTCCTGATAAGGAGTGAACTTTGTATTTCGTATTCATTTTGTTTGACCATTAATGAAAGCAGTTTTATCCATTTTGTGCTCGTTGCCTCTGTCGTGTGTTTTTCGTTTCACCTTGTCATCTTGCTTTGGCATAGGCTGGTTGAATCATTAGGATGTCGAATGGTCGTCTACTGCCAGGAGCTTGATCGTTTATGTAGCGAATGACTTCAGAGTCACTATTGCATAGTCATGTCCGATAGCGGGCATGTTGTGGACAGTTTAGCCTGGGGTTGGTTTGCCCGAGTTGTTGTCTTGTTCTCGAGGTAAGCTGCTGGAGGCTCGCCTCGCTTGTTTGATTGATCGGCTGCAGTTGCTGCTATGGGCGAGTTGTGATAGCCGAGCGTACGCGTTGAAGCGTTTGTGTCGAGTCAGGTGTTGTAAGCTCGGGCTGATACACTATGTAACAGTTATTTGGGCACTAGCCAGGTGATCTATGTGTCAGTGCGAGTTGTCTCTGATGGTAATAGAATGCCAGTTCGTTTGGGCGTGAAGACACTGACTTTGCTAGATTTTCCTTTGGGGTCACTGTTTCATAGGAGAGTGGCGGTCGCGTGGCAAACTGCTTGGGGTTCCCACCTTCCGAACCATCTATGTTCGAACAACGTGGACTACAAGTTCGGGGAGTAAGGATTTGGCGACTACACTGAAAAGCAATAGTCCCATGGTGAGCCGTCGACATTAGTCGGGGACTAACTAGTCTCCCACCTTTCCAACCATCTACACCCGCGTGGTGGGGGCTAAAAGTTCGAGTCAAAGAGGTTCGACGACCAGGCTAAAAAAAAATGGTCCCATGGAAAGCCATTGGAATCAGTTCGAGATTGACTAGGCTCTCACCTTTTAAACTATCTACACCCACTCAGTGGGGCTACAAGTCCAGGGTTGGCAATTCGGCAGCCACGCTGAAAAGCAGTGGTCCCGTGGTGAGCTGTCGGAATCACTTCAGGACTGACTAGGCTCCCACCTTCTAAACTATCTACACCCGCGCAATGGGAGCTACAAGTCCAGGGTTGGTAATTCGGCGGTCACACTGAAAAGTAGTGGTTTTGTGGCGAGCCGTCGAAATCAGTTTGGGACTGACTAGGCTTCCACCTTCCAAACCATCTACACCAGTGCAGTGGGGGCTACATGTCTGAGCTTTTATCAGAAGCTTTCATTGTCAATCGTCACCGACTAGGCTTACATGATCGGGTTCAGCGATCATTGACCACGAAGGGGGCAACGATCCCTAGCGAGTCATCTGATTAAACTCTCACTTCCTAAATCATCGGGATCCACGCTGGGCGGACTAGGTGTTGGTACGTACCAGAAGTCATTGTCATCAACCTTGGCTAACTAACCGGTTGGAGATAGGTTCCGCCTGTTTGAGGGCGTGCGAACCCATGTCCGCTAGTGCCGAGCACCGTGTGGACAACATTACCTTAAATTAAACCGGATCTGTGCAACAAAGCTAATTTGGATTTGTGCCCTTGCCAAGTATGTAGCAGAATATTGTTTGGATTTGTGTCGTCTCCTCACTTCCCATACGGTATTCAATGCTTGAAAGTTAATGTTGGGGTGCCCATTTGGTGAACCATCATGTCTATATAATGGTATTCTTCCATCATTGTAGGCACTATTTTCGCAAAGTGTATTCCTTGTAATGTTCTTGTTTGAAGAAAATGTTTTGGGTTTTCAAAAGGTTGAAGGGAGATCTCTAGCAATGGAGTTTTTGAATGTTTTGACATTTGCATCGATCAGGCATGATCATAATTGTCGTTATGCGTGGTCACCTGTTCTAGGTGGATACGTAGTTGATCTGCTGAGATCTCATAATTTCTTTTCACATTGCGGAGAAGTAGTATGGATTTGCTATCAAGGGAGACGCCTTGGTTTTACTTCGTGCTGCTTGTGTCCATGTGAATGCGGTTCCCGCTGCTAACTTATGGCTGATCGAAGTGTTAACGGATGCACGATGCTTCTGAGTGTGGTGTCTCTTAGTCGCGCCGGGTACCGTGCATGTGAAAAGTGTCCTCGCTTGACAGCATTAAGCGACCTTGGCTGCTTCTTCGCTTGTGGCCATCCTCATCCACTTTATTCTATCTCCTTTGGAAGGCTGAAAACCGTTCGAGGAAGTCATTAATGAGGTAGGATGCCTTTTGAGGAAATCAACCGTCTGTTGTAAGGTCTACAACGCTGTTGGAGGGGCGCTTTCTTGGGGTGATTTGACGAAGCAATCGATCGCTCAGTCCTTTCAATCCCCTCTGACACTTTGTCCTTGATCTTGGGAAGGGGTCTAACAAAGTCCATCGAATATTTTTGCTATCACTTGCAAATAGCTTGCATGGCCTCCTTCAGATACCTTTATGTAGTTAGATCGTCTAAGCGAGTCTTTACTTCATGTCACACTGATTTCAGATGCTTGTAGTATGTAGTCTTTTGTATCGCCTCAAGACGCTTGTTGTTACATCTTTCCAGTAATCAATAGACTTTGTTTTCGTTATCCTTTCTTTACTTCTTAAATGATTGCAAATCACATAAGCCTTTAAGAGCTAAAACTCTACATTGACTATGGAAAGGGAAATAAACAATTGAAAAAGAAGACTAATTGTTGACTGAGAGAGATTGATCTTGTCCCTGATGTAAATTCGGATGACCCTTGTGGATCGTTATTGTTCTCAGCGGACTGTCGAGATTTGCTGGCTTTACAGAGGTTACGTAAGAGTAACCCTTGTAGAGGGGTTAATCTCTGCGTCGACGGAAGGTCGGGGGTTTGTGTTCCCTTTTGCCTTAGCATCTCCTTTCCGCTTGGCTGAATAACATATTGTTCCTGTACGGCTTGACTCTGATGTTTCCGTTGTTATTCGACCTGGCACTGGTTCAGGCTGCTCCGTAAGACTCAGTTGGATCTGATAGCACTCTATTTGTTTCAGTGCAGCGTAATGGCAACCTCGTGCCATAGGTTGGTCTCCACGTATTGTCCCTTCAGAGTTGTTAGCGGTGTACTTAACGCACTGGTAAAAGGTGGAGACTACTGCTTTCATCTAGTGGAGCCATGGTCTTCCAAAGATAAGGTTGTAAGTTGATGGCGCGTCCACCACCATGAAGTCCAGAAACATGACTTTTCTTAGCCGCGGCTCTCCTACCACCATTGCTAACCTTATCTTTCAGATGGAGAAACATTTCTCTCCGCTGAATCCAATCAGCGGGTAATCTAAGGACGTCGTTTCCTTCTTGAGGTCCATACTGTGGAACACGTTGTAGAATAGGACGTTGAGCGAGTTTCCTGTGTCCACCAAAACTCTCTTTACCTCCCACCTTGCAATGGAGACCAAGATGACTAAGCGTCGTTGTGCGGCACTCGGACTCCTTCGAGGTATTTGTTCGTAAAGGTCAAGGTGGGAATGGGGTTCAGTGGCAGATGCATCTCCAGTAGAGTCCGCTTGCTGGACCTGTACGACTGGTCTTAACTTGGTCCGACTCCATGAAGGACATAGATTATCTCTGGAGTCTCCTTCTATATTTCTTTAACTGACTCTGGTTCATTCTGGTCGCTTCTCAGAGTACATGAATTCTTTTAGTTTGCTCATGCGGATCCAGTACTCAACCTCATACCTCAGACTTTTGCAGTCGTTGGTGTCATGGCCACCCTCCTTGTGGTACGCGCAATACTTGTCGTTGTCACGCTTGGAGGCGTCTCCGTGTTGCTTTGGGTGCCACTTCAAATCTTCCCAATTTTTCATGGAGTTTAGTACGTCCGATAGGCTAGAATTGAGGGGTGCCACGGCTCTAGATCTAACGTAGTTGGAGTCTTTCTCTGACCTGGACCGACCGGGGTCTAGCCTGTAGTCACTGCGCTTTTTCTTACTCCTTTCTTCATCCTCGCGTCTCTTTCCCTCTTTTTTGTCCTTAAGAGCGGATGGCTTATTCTCGCCTTCGGTTTCCCTCTTCACGGTTCTCAACTCCCCCAAGGTAATGTGTTTTTGGGCGTTCTTGAGGAGATCTGTCATGTCTAGAGGGGGCTCCAAAGTGAGGTCTTCATAGAGCTTTCCCTCATTGAGGCCCGTAGTGAATGTTGTCACGACTATGTTGTCGCTGCATCCGTCGATGAGAGTCTGGTTGTTGTTAAAGCGTGTAACATACTCTTTGAGTGTCTCATTGGACTTCTACTTTAGAGAGAGTACGTAGTGTGGGATTTTTCGAAAACGCTGGCTCTCAACGAAATGTGTCAGAAACTCCTTTGCCAGCATCTTGAAGGAGTCGATCGACCTCGGCGGAAGGCTATGGAACCATGTCAGTGTTGACTTCCTTAGGCTAGTCGGAAAAGTTTTGCACATCACCGACTCAAATCCTTGTTTGAGAGCCATTACGTGCTGGTAATGGCGCAGGTGGTCGAACGGGTCGGTGGTTCCGTCGTAGAAGTCGAGCTTCAAGGGAGTGAACTTCCTCGGAAGGGCCTCATTCATGATTCGGTCCACAAATGGTAGGACACAGAGACAGTACAGACGGTACAACACGTCCTCCGATGCTAAAGTCAGATAGGGATCTGAGGAAGGTGTAATGTTGTAAACAGGGAATTTGTAGCGTACCTTAGCTTACCAACCTCGTGTCTTATTTATAGTGAAGGAGTCCTGATTCTACCAGACCATCGAAGGTGTAGTTTAGGAAGGAGATCTTCGTGGAGATCCTTATCTAATTAGGATTCGTGCTGTAGAAGGGAAGTTCCATGTTAGCCATGTGCTCCTAAATACACGGGAGATAGTTCCCAATCCAAAAGCAATCTGTAGAAGAAAGTTTTCCAGCGTGGAATGTACTCTGGTATTTGCTTCCTAGTTGGAAGCAGAGAGTTGATGTAATTGCTTGTCCGAAGCTGATCCTCGAGATACTTGCCTTAGTAGGACTTACGAGTATTGATGATAGTTGTGAGTCGTGTGGGCCTAACATGCTATAAGAGCTCGAGTCTGCCTGGCGGACTGAGTTAGGCGGGCTTGAACCGCTTGGGCCGGATCAGTGTTGGGCTGTTGCTAGGGCCCGTAATTCCTCAAGATCATCATGACACGTGTGTGGCTCAGGGATATGATCGTTTTTATGTATCATTAGCCATAATGGTATCTTTTTTTTATACCTAGTAGTAAGCTGATTTAAAAAAAAAAAAAAAAAAAAAAAAAAACCCTTAACACCCTCTCCCCCACCCTAGATGCCGCCGCCAAGGTTCGAACCCTGAACTTTAGCTTCCATCCACCACACGCCTATCGTTGAGCCGGTACCCATTGGCAGTTTATATACATTGGGTGGTAACTTTTTGTAGATGAATCGTACATCAACATCTGTGTATGTATCGAAGCATTGCTAAAATAGTAAAATAAAAGGACTCTAGTCAGATTGTAGATTTTCATTTCAAGGAATGTGATTTTCGAAAAATGTCGAAATTTCACTGAATATTTCTCTTTTTTGAGTTATCGAAATTTCTTTCGAAAAATGAAATATTAATTTCTTTTGTTAGACCAATCTCAATTTTCCTACATTTTAACCCGTTTTAACTTTAATTTAGTACTGAAATTGTGTTGCATAAGTGATTCTTATGCAATATATTGTTTGTATGACATTATGAATTTTGTAGTACTCTTTATGTTGTATTTAACAGTTTAAAATGCTTAAATTATATTGATAAATTCAAAATCACAACCGAAATTTTTACGTTTTTTTTTATACACAACGAAATATTTCTTAAAATCAACTTATCAAAATTACCTCGAAAAACGAAATCACAATCCTTGCTTCGTTTATTGAGTTCTTTCAATAGAGTTTTGGGTTCGGTATGACAGTGAATTGTTCCGTTAATAGCCCATGAGAGCTAATCCTTGAAGTATAATTAAGTCTGTGAATTTGTCCAATTCCATGCCTTACAGACCAAACTATCCAATCCCAAAATGTGTTACTCAGCTGTAAGAAATGGCAGTTGAAGATGACCCGTTTCAAATGAAAATATACAATTGCAATGAAATAGCTGTATTTGTTAGGAAATATTTTCAGACGGTGAACCCATTAGTCGAATTGGTTAAACGTCATCTCCGGTTAAGGACAATTCAACAGATTTTTCATATATATGGGGTTGGATCACCACAACCAAGTTAACAATTATTAGTAACATTGATAGCATCCGACGCCCACAAAGCCCTCATCTTAAAAAAATTAAGAAATTCCCTACCCATTATCCAAATAAAAGGAAGTAAAACACAGTTCTAATGCAAGCAATTGAACAAAAACACACCAATAGCTACAACATGAACTACCAGTCAACTAGTAACAAATTCTCAATCACTCAAAAGAGAAACTTTCAATCAGTCCAACTCTTTTTATATGTTATATAATAAAGTCTACTACTTGATAAAGACACATTTAAGTCTCACCAGTGAGTTTCCTTAAACCATGATCCCCAATCAACAATTAATATGCATACTAGCTATCTCAAATCACTCAATCTCCCAACATCATCTCTCAATCTCTCCTCCTTCATGGTAGATCAATCATCATCACCTTCACCACTATACAAAACTTCACAACCAAGAACCATAGTTGATAAAACACTACTAGGAACCACAGCCAACCTAGTAAAGCTTCTACCAGGTCCTACAATTCTTGCCTTCCAAATACTTGCCCATCCCTTATCCAACAATGGGCAATGCCACACAGCCAACAAGTACCTCACAGTAATCCTCCTTTCGATGTGCACACTCTCATGTTTCTTCTTCACATTCGTCGACACCTTTGCTTCCAAGGGCAAGCTTTACTATGGTATCGCAACAGTCAATGGCCTTTGTGTCTTGAACTCGGATGATAGTGCCGAGGATAAGAAATCCTTGACAACAACGAATGACGCCGGACAGAATAGAGATTATTCCGTAGGCTAGTTCAACAGATAATTCACAGGAAAAAAAAACCACAAGAGATTCGCTCAAAACACAGAGAAATACCTCTGATGTTCAATTAAATTTATTCAAATCAAAAGTATCTCTAAAGTCAGCCCACAAGCCAGGCTTTATAGCTAAAACTCGTGATTATTAGAATTTTACCAAAAATAGCAAATCCCAATAATCATGCTAAAACAAAATACGTAATAAAAGAAATAATCTGCCAAAAATCTGGCCCAAATCGGGTTCAGAATCACTTCCTAAACGATGAATGAAATATTACCATAAAAGAAAAAATTAGTAAAATTGTGGATTCGGAAGGGGAAACAATGGATTTTGGCATTGAAAAGATGTGCACTGAGCGTAGCTTGGTGGCCATGACGTGCGCACCGAAAAGAGCTTTCCGAATTAGGATCATATGCGCGATTCTAATACCCGTAGCCAAAGTTATGGCCAAAATACCGAAACGCACCCAAAATTGCCCCAATTAGGAAAAGATCACGATTTCCTACCATCTTTACGCTGATCTGCCAACTCAAGGTATCTCAGTGCCAACAACGTGCTATCTGACAGCTCAACATCATTTGACTTGGATCCTCCTGCATCAACGAGTTTGAAAAAGTATAGGATACGTATTCTAGACTTCGCACACACTTTTTTCTTGTTTGGTGTTTCTTTTACTTGCCTTTAGTGATTCTGATGTCTAGAGATGTATTTTTTTCAGCGAAACGTGGGGTGAATGTGAAGGAGTTGTTGGATAATTTGCCGCTTGGTGTTGGGTTTGTTTCAAGCATTGAGCTTGGAGCGTGAAGTAGTAGCCAAGGGGCGAGTGGTCTTGGACAAGCATCATGAACTTTGTCATGGACACGAAGTTGATGAGTTGGAAGAGAAAGTGTTGTTGGATGAGATAGTAAATTACAATGTTGCTTTATACTTGGGAAAACAAGGTGGTGCAACCTGTTTTCGAGACATTGGTGAGGGTGGCTTTGTAGTGTGGTTGAAGACACTGATCAAATATCTATAGGTTAGTAACTCATGTTTTCTTTTACCATTTTTTGTTTTTATCATTTTTTGTTTTTACCATTTTTAAGACTTTTCTTGAATGGGTTTTTGTAAATTTTGCTATGCACTCTTGACCATAGCTCTAGTGGATTGTAGTCATCTTCCCATGTTGTTCTCTGGTGGTTTTCTTCTGAATACATGCTTTTTTGAGCTCTAGTGAGTAATGTTACAACTTCTCCTCTCTTTGAGTTGTGTTTGTTGTTTTGGTACCTAGTTTTCTCTTTCTTATCATTTGTGATCTTTGGGTTTTTTTTCTCTCAAGTACTTGGTTTAATAGTAGTATTGCATTGTTCTTGGTGTTTTCTAAAGTGGGTATTGCTTCAAATTCCCTAAAAGCTTTCAATTGCTCACTATTTTATGGGACAAGTGTGTGTTAGTTTGCTCTTCTTGATGTTATCTCAAGTACTTGGTTTAATACTAGTATTCACTATACTGTCACTCATCTAATATGTTCCTTGTATTGGCAGGTGGATCTTGATAACCTAGATGATACAAAGTTTCCAAAGGTGCAAAACTTGGATTTTACAGACTACATTTTAGAGGAAGGCGAAATGCTTTACATCCTGCCAAAATGATGACATTAGGTTTTATTACAAGTTTCTCTGTTAGCTTCTGCGGAGTTGATGCAGTAGCCGGTCTTCCTCTAAGTTTATGGTCACATATTCAGTTTCCTTTAGATATACCTCATGCCAAAGACAATAGGGAAGGGTTAAAGTGCCAGGAAATGAATGTAAGCCTTGTCAGGCTAATCTGCAAATGGTCCATTCCATTTTGTTCAGATTCTACTATGCATTTTTTTTTTCTTAACTTGTACTGCATAACCTTAACTTGTATTCTTGAGCTTGATATCAAATGATACAAGTTTTGTCCAGATTCTACTTTGCAAATTTTTTTTTCTTTATACAAAATAAATGATATATAACTTGTATTCTTGAGCTTGCATAACCTTAATATCTGATTGCATAGTGAATTGAGAGAGTGTTGGGCTGACCAAGTTTTGTCCAGGTTCTACTTTGGTGCTACTATTTAATCATCCATAGTTTGCATCCTCGTATTTGTAAATATTATTTTCTTACCACTTTTTTCCTTCAAAATAAAAAAAACTTTGAAATTCATTTAAAATGTAGGGATTTGAATGTAGTAGTCTATGAAGATTTTGAATGTGTACTATCCATTTTATTTGAAAAATGTTTGAAATTAGCTATAGTTTCTAAATGATACAAAGCAAAATTGAGTATCAACTTCATTTGAAATTAGTATTAGCTGGTGTATGTAACTATATAAATTTTAGTATTAGTTTTATCATGTTGCAATTATTCCATTAGTATGGGTTGGTTGATGACAAAAATATTAGCATCATCTCATTTGGTATGGGCACAAAAGTGTTACAATTCATTTTAGCAACGTGTAAGAGCTATAACAAAAGCCTTTTATGATGTAGTGATGATTATTGGGCAAGAGCTTGGACAACTTATCAGCTGCTTGATTTGTTTATCTTACATCATGCATTACCTTGCAACCTTCGGAACCCCCAATGGCTTTCTTAATTCTCCTGGTGATGTGAATAGCTTCCCATGGTGGTGCTTTGTTTGTTGTTATATATCTCAGTGCATTTCCTGATTGTGCCTCTTGTGACCCAGCTGCAGCTGCCATAACATGTCCTTCATGATCTTGGATGATAGCTCCATAACCATCTTTGATTCCTGTTAGAAAACCATCTGAATTTATTTTGCACCAGCCTTGGCAGGTTTCAGCCAAGTATGCATAGTCACTCTTTGAAGATGAAAATTGACATCGATCCTCACCTTATCAAAAAAGCTTATGTTGTCTGCATTGTGAGCTGCGTGTAAGTACTGGAGCTCGTAGCCTAACATCCTCAATAATCTTGGGAATAAGTTCTGCTGTTACTCTGTGTTTCTGCTAAAACTGCCTACAATTCCTCTCTGACCAAAGGTGATATATAGTGTCATTTAGGGCTAGTTTTTTAACAGTAATGCAAGACGATGTACAGAGAGTTTTTGTTCGCACCATTTCCATTCATCTGCCCAATCCAGTGGCTGATGGTTGTAACCCAGAAAATGCAGCAAATGAGAACATACCCAATTTGAATATCTGCACTTGAAGAACAAATGTTCTTCATTCTCTGGTTTATCATTGCAGAGAGGGTACTGATCTGTCTATGACTTTCCAAGTTCGCAACTTATCTTGGGTTTTAAGAGCTTTGTGTAGTACCAACCATGTAATGAAACTATGTCTTGGTATTCTTCCCCTGAACCAAACCAATTTAGACCACAAAACCCCAACTGTTCTGTGCCTAATAGCATGGTATGCACTTTGATTCGAGTATTCACCATCCTGTCCCCCCATCCAAATTATTTCATCGTTGAATTCAGTGTCCATCTCAACTGATTGTAGGTCCTCGTAAATGTCACCCAGAGCTGCTCGAACATGGATCCTGGTATCCATCTGTGATCTTTGATAAGAGCACTTACCTTAGCATTTCTATTTAGCAGAGACTCATAAGTTAGATGCTGAGGGAACCTATGCATGAGTATACCCATAGGGTACCAAGGGTCCTTCCATAGATAGGTGTCATCTCCATCCCCAATAGAATGAACAATTAATGTACGTGCCTGTGCTATGCATTTCAGTATATTTCTCCAGCACCAAGATGCCTCATTAAGTGTTTCCATCAGCCAAAAGTATTTATCTTTTATGACATTGCGTTTAATCCACTGGACCCATAGGTTATCTTTGTTAGATACTATATTCCACACATGGTGTCTCATTGTTGCCTTGTTTGAAGTCGATGCAGGGTACCCCCAATCCCCCTTCATTAAATGGAGTACATACTTGTTTCCAATTCACCATTGGAGTCTTTAAGTATATGATGTTGACCATAAGTAATTCCTCATAATAGCCGTAATATCATCCCTTACACCCTTAGGAAGAGCAAAATAAGACGTCCAGTAAACATGTAGGCTATTGAGGACTGATTTTACAAGAGAAACCCAACCAGCAAACGAGAGTGCCCTGTTTCTTCCAAGATAAACTTTCTTCCTTCCTTTTTCGAAGGGAAACATTGGTTGTAGTCCAAGTGAGAGGAGATCAGCGGGAAACCCAAATATCTAACTGGTAACACTGCCAAATTGAACTCAAGGCATTAGTAATTGGAAGCAAGTCATTACTAGGCACACCAGCAATGAACAAGTTGCTCTTAGAGCAATTTACCTCAAGTCCAGTACAAACTTTGAACATGGCCATAGCACTAGATAGAGCTTCCACATACTAAAGGTCCCCATGAAAAACGCAATAAGGTCATCAACAAAGCACAAATGTGAAATTTGGGGATCATTGCATTTTGGATGAAGTTTATACTCTCCTTCTTCAACCTTCCTTTTAAGCAACAGATGAAGAACCTCCATAACTAAGACAAATAGATATGGGGACATTGGACACCCTTGTCTAACACCTCTCGTCTAACACCTCTCATAGCCCTAATGAAGCCTCTTGGAGATCCATTGATGGATATGGAAAACCTCGGTGTCGAAATGCAAGACTTCACCCATTCAGTAAATAGCTCTGGAAACTGCATCTTTGTTCTTTTGATTTGGTAAACATTTTTCACTATATAATTATCTTGGCAAGAATTTGAACTTTGAACTGAATGAATTTCTTATATTGTATTATATTTGAAAATTTATTCATCAAATGACCAATCTTGCACTGACCCAAATTGTGAATAAGTAGCAGACATATTGCACAATCCTGTAGTACTTTACTGAGTACTTTCCTTGGAGTTTTGAGTTTATTACAGCACAAGCATAACTCTGCATTTGTCATTACGAACAATAACAAATATTAATGCACGAGATTTATACAAGCACCGGAACAAAAGCAAAAGTGATGCATCCAAATTTGGTATCCTAGAAATTCGACCTGCTAAACAAATGTTAAATTGCCAAAGACCACCTGTTTGGTGGCATCACTCCGATGCTTAAAACTCGGTAAATCTATTGGAAATGGAGATTAATGTGAATAAAACTTAGTTAAAAATTGCATACCTTAGTCGAATGTTCATTTTACGTTATATAATGGTCGTTATTAATTCTCTGCGTGACTTAAGCATGTGAGGCTTAACGTGGGGAGACGTTCTCTGTAACAGTCTTCTCCTTTACGAAGATACATCCATGGGGGAGTAACTCCCTCCATGACTCTTTTTCTTTGCAACGTTCCTCCTTTTTAAGGGAGGGCTTTGTTCGTCCTGGATTTGGGCCTCTGACAATGATTTGTTCTAATGGGCCCTTTTTGGGTTTTTAATAACTGGATCCGCCTTCTTGGGATTTGTGATCTTTGCCACGTGTGTGGCCATAATGATAGTCTTATTTGATGTATCATCAACTACTCCTCCTCTTAGTTAGTAGGTATGCTAAAATAGCCATTAACTCTACGATAGTTGGACTTTTGATTTCATCATTACAGTGCACATTTAATGTTGACGACTTTCGATGTGGTTCTATTATGATCTCTCGCCTGTCCCTTCGTTTCAGCACATTTCTTGGGATTTCATGCAGCCATCATGTTTCGCACGTCTTCTATTAGTAGTTTCTTCGTTGCTCAGTTCTATAAAAGGGGGTGTGATGGCTGTGTTTTTCTCTTTACGATATCTTTGAAATCAGAGTTTGCTTTCTTCCCTTCTGTTTTGTTCTCTTATTTGTTCAATCCATTTCCCATGTCTACTAACAAAATACTAGAAGGTGAGGCGTTCACTTCGCTTAAGAGAATGTCGCAAGCGACGTTGGAGAGCGTTTGTTTGGAGTACTCGTCGCCATCTGACTTTGAGATTGTTCTGCCTAGGCATAATGATGGTCCTTGTCGTCCACGACCTGGCTACATTGCGCTTAGGTTTCCGATTTCAGAGATCTTTTGGGATTATCTGGATTTTTTGGGCATTGTTCCTGCTCAGATGGGTCCCAACGGTTGGAGGGTGATGGTTTCTACCTGTGTGAGAGCCATTTTGTCTAGCTTTCCTTTAACTGTTAGGATCTTGCATTCCGCGTTGGGGCTTGTTGTGGGAAATAATAATATTTGTTTTCTCCGTTCACCCGCCTATTTTGGGAAGCTCAATGATGATTACGGGGACTGGTCGAGGTTTCAGTTTTATTTCATTGACTCTGGCTACTTTAAGTTGCGGGGCCGAACCGATTATAAGGTCGTTTTGATCCCCAAGAAGTTGAAAGATCTGCACTTGTCTGCAGAGGAACATGAGATTAGTGATCGCTTTTCGAAGCTTCATCGAGTTGTTGTGGAGTCGTTCCTTGCTATGGAGGTTGTGCAGCGTAGTGGATTGTACACTATGAACGAGGCGGAACGAGCGGTGCTTACTAAAGCTCGGGCTGCTGAGATCGCTACTCGTGTTGATCCTGTTGGTGTTAGTGATGCTAGCATTGATGGGAAAGTGAGTTATGACAAGGTGGTTACGGATCTCAATGTTTTTGTTAGCATTGGTGGTGCCAGTTCGGCCACTTGAAAAAAGAACCTTCCTAGGCCTACTAGTCCATCAAAGCAACTAGCGATAAGCCCTGTCGTCTTCCCAAGAAGAAACAACTTGCAAGTTCCACTCAGGGTACTACTCAGACTGCTCCTCGTCCGAGGTTGTCTAGTAAGGGGGATAGGGAAGAGGGTCGACTATCCTTTGAGGAGGTTGAGGAGATGAATCAAGCCTTGGAGAGGAGCAAAAAGGAAATGATATGTTCGTTGGACGAGAGTGAAAAAAAAGCTTCTCTTTACTCATGGTTTGCCCGACTTTATCGAGCAGTCCGATGATGACCCTCGTGTCATCTACAACAAGATGCTTCAACTTGTTGTGGATCATTCGAAGGATCTGAATATGACGAAGACCCTAGCTGACTTCGATTTTAACCCATTGTGTTAAGAAGAGGTCGTTGATCGTGGTCAAAGTTCTAAGGCTCCTCCTATTCCTTCTTCTCCTACTTGTGCTAATGATACAATGGAGTTTCCTGCTTTTCCGCCTGCTAGTCACAGTTCTGTTGTTGCTGCCACTACTGTTTCCCTCACTCTTAACACAACCAGTTTGCAAAGAAAAGGCAAGAGTGGTTTTTTCGTTATCACTACTACATAGACCATTCTTCCGGCTGTTGGGGGTGGAGCTTTAGTACTCCCTGATCCCCAAGTTCTTCATCCACTGATTGGTTGGAAAGATCCCAACCCGAAGACATCTTATTAGTCAGGTGGTAAGTTTAGTTAGTTTAATGAGATTGACGTGCAGGATAGCGCACACAAATTGATCAACGAATGGCATAGGCGGTTGGTGGAGAAGGATCCAATGCCTATACAGGAGCCTAGTAGTCATCTCGACCATTGCCTTAAGCAAATAATGGAAGGAATGAATCACTTAAATGTTGGGGAGATATCAAGTTGCACGTGGTCAAGTGGCCGCTCTAAAGAGGAAGGTGACAGGACAGTTACTGGTGTTTTCTCACGTTCTTCGTCAGTTGGATGCACCAAAAGTTGATTGTATGGAGAAGGAAAAGGCAGTCGAGACTGCTCGTGCTTATTTGAGGGAGGTTGAGGCTGTGCGGGACAAGTTCGCTGCTGAGCTTGATGCTTCAAGGATTGATTTGAAAGGGGTCCGGCTTGACATTGTGGAGAGGGAGTTGTCTATTGAGAAGGCTAGTCATGATGAAGCCATGCATTCTATCATTGAGCAATCTATTAGTCGTAAGGTTGCTGAGGAGTGGGTGGCACAGTTATCGATTGCGCTTGCTGATGTTGAGTTGGATGCTTTTGCAGTGCTAGCTACTGTTGAAGGAAAACTCGTTTCGACCAAGAACGAGCTTGCAACATTTAAGGATAAACTGAAGATCGCGGAAGTGGCGGATTGGAAAAGAATCGTTGATGGTCGAATCGATCTCCTTGACTAGCAAAATATAGTTTCAAGTTAACAAAATCTTTATCATTTGGATTTGTCATATAACACTTTGTAGCTGAATGGGCTTTTTTCTACTTGTACTGGCGGCCAAGCAACATTGGCTATAGATTTCGAAGTAATTGTTGCTCAATTAGCTAACCTTGAAGAAAGCATGTGTACCTCAGTATGTATCTTTTTACTGTTCTTGTTTACTGCCAATAAATAATATTGGAGTAATATGGTAGTTTGACTAGGTATTCATGATCTTCATAAAGAAATTGATTCACTGGAACACTGGTTATGTATAAATGGTTTTCCTGCAACTACTATTCACGGTGACAGAACACAACAGGTAAAGCCCACCATGACACTACAAGAAATTGGCAAAATAGCGGCGGTTATGTAGCGACGGTTTAAAAAAAACGTCGCTAAATACTTTACTTAACGACGGTTATTGAGTTGTCGCAGGTTAATATTGTTTAACGACGGGTATAGTTAATTGCGACTGGTTTAACCGTCGTTATAAATAAAATATCACTTTTTTTTTATTTAAAGAAACAACTTTTTATTGCCTCTCCTTACTTTCTTGTTTCCCCCTTTGGATTTCCTTTTCAAATCTCTTGTTCTTCTTCCCTTCATATGCCCTAGAGAAATGATGGGTTTCATCAAGATAAACCTCCTCTTTCACATATAGATACCCATACTACCTTGCTTCTTCTTCTTCTTCTTCTTCTATGTCTATCATCCAAGGGGAATGGGATGACGACGCTTCTTCTTGTCGCGAGGGCAGCTCCAGCTCCTCCTTAGACCCCTCTTTGTCGATTTCCAAATGGGGTTAGGGAAAAGCCAAGAAGACGAAGAATGGAAAAAATCGTCCAGCATTTCGAGGGGAGGCGTTGTGAGGTCTCTGGAGACACATTCTCCGCTCAATTTTTCTCAGGGAGAGGATGAGGTGTGTCAGTCTCTAATTTTGTGTCTTTTTTATTCAGTTTACATTTCTTGGTTTGATTTGATTCTTCTTTAAACTTGAGGGTTTTGAATGCTTCTTACAATTCATTTGAATTTCATTTAGATTGCAATGTTATCAAATGTGAAATGCAAGAAAACTCAATTTAAGTGAGAATTAAACACTCAGTTTTGGGGTTCATCTCATTAGATTTAGGGGAATAATTCTTTATGACCAATTTGATGTTTAAACCTAGTTTTGTAACAAATGTTAACTTATAATTGGTGTCTATATAGTGGGCCAAAGAAGAAAAGTGGACAACAAGCCGTAGGTGGCGATAAAAGTCGGGGAATACGCCAATTCAGCATGAAAGGTGACTGATTTCCTCGCATTTGGTTAGTCTATTAGTTTCACTTCAACTTCTTATTAGACCACCACCATCAGGAATGAAGATCGACATTGCACCACCAAGGATGAAAATTCCCAACAACCCCTACCGCTGGGTTGGCCGATTCAACTGCAAGACAAGACCATCACTCTGGTGGTATCAGATGGAACTGGGAGGTAGACTTGTCGAACCTTTTCACCAGTTTATAGCTGAATATTTAATTCTATTTTTAACTATTAACTAAAAGCAAGAAGATGTTTTTGTTTACTTCGTTTTGCATGTTTCAAGTTTTTTAAGATGATTTGTTGAGAAAATAGTCTATTGTCATGTAAGCAATTTATAGGGTCTAACTTGTAACATGGGTCTCTTTCTTCTGTCTCTTTATAGGAAGTATTCAAGTTTGGAAGTTGCATCAGAATACTTTAGATCTGGTGCAGATAAAATCTCTATAGGAAGTGATGCAGTTTATGCTGCAGAAGAATATTTAAGAACCGGAGTATGTTGTTTGCATTTATTAAAAGTTATTTCACTTGCAGTATGTAAACTATTGTTGTGGTATTCATTTATTCTTATTGTTTCACTAAAATCATTTTTAAGGTAAAGACTGGGAAGAGCAACTTGGAACAAATTTCACGAGTTTATGGGAATCAGGCAATTCCAAATTTCAGTTATTTCCATTTTCTTGTCCCCCCACCCCCTTCTGTTTTGTATATCATTTGTTTTTATTAAGCTCGGCACATTTGTTAAAAGTGTATTTTCTTGAGGACGCCTCCTATTTTGCTCACTGAAGGGATTGGTTAGGAGTCATGGATGGAGTTTTTGTTACTTTCACTATTTTTAGGCGACACATTTAATGAAAATACATTTTCAATTTATTTAAAACAACAAAAACTGATGCCATATAGACTTGGCATCTTAGGACTGAAGTTTGTTAAATACACGACAATGGAAAGGCATAGATTGAGAAAGTTAGAACTAGGAAATTGGGGCTTCACATTCTCAACTCATTTGTGAGATGATAATACCTTTTAAGTTTTAATATGCCATCAGTTATGTTTTTTCCCCAAGTCATAAATTACGACGTATTGCATACTGTACTCACAACCTTCATCGTAGGCAGTGGTTGTAAGTATTGATCCCCGAAGAGTACACCTGAAGAATCCTGATGATGCGGAATTTAAGGCTGTAAAATTTGAACATCCAGGTGTGGTGTTTTGGACCTTTTCTTCTGATCTTTTTGTTATGTTTTGTGTTTCTCTTTTCTCCTTGAGAGTTGAATCCTATATTCCTATCCATTCTGATGTTGCTTTGTACGTTTTTCAGGTCCAGATGGTGAAGAGTATACCTGGTATCAGTGCACAGTAAGCCTCAACATCTCGTACCCATGTCTGACACGTTCACATCTTATCATTGTTACAGAGCTTCCTGATATCTCCTCTTTGCTTATTTTGTACTTACCTTATCTAGTCTAATGTTCAAGATAACAAATGTTTGTATATGTTTATTCTTCAATGCTAGGTCAATGGTGGGCGAGAAGGTCGACAAATTGGAGCATATGAACTTGCAAAAGCTGTTGAGGAGCTAGGAGCTGGGGAGATCTTACTGAACTGCATTGATTGTGACAGTATTATCATTTCAACATTCCTTGATGAAAAACAATTTCTAGTCCCACTTTTATTTTCATTGTTTGCCAAGTGAAAATCAAACTCACCCAATATTTTTTTACCGTCGAGTTTTGAAACTCAAAGAAGTCTATGATTCACTATGGTTTTCTTTATTTTCTTGAGGTTATTAAATGTTGGAATTCTGTAGTTCATATGCTTAATTCATTGTTAAATGTGTATTTTTCTTTTTATCTATTGGTCTACATATTCCAGTGTGTTATTTGGTTGGACTATTAAGTTTTTATTTCTGCGCAGGACAAGGAAAGGGGTTCGACATAGACCTTATCAAGTTGGTTTTAGATGCTGTGAACATCCCTGTAATAGCTAGTAGTGGTGCTGGTTTTGTTGAACACTTCTCAGAGGTTTTCAAGAAAACAAATGCTTCTGCTGCACTTGTTGCCGACATTTTCCATAGAAAGGAGGTATTTCTTAAAAGATGAAGACAAATCCCATTCTCATTCCCATTCCCATTCCCATTCTCATTCCCATTCCCATTCTCACAAATTTCTCGTATGTGTATGTAGCTCATTCTTGAACTCCACATATTTGAACAAATGCTTCAACTCTTCAGACATTTCTTTCTTGCCCCATCCCCATCCCCAATTATTAATTATTTTTATTATCTTGTGTTTTCTTCTATGTTTTTGTGGGTGTGGTCTGCTTTGCTTTTCTTATAGAGATTGAGAGGATGAAAGAAATATCTTCAAAATTGTTGCTTGGAGAAGAGTCTGGCAGTGGCAAAGGTGTTTCCATTGCATTGGCCATCTCTAGATGGTGAAGGACACTTTGTTCTTAACAATGCCGGGTACTTCCTATCCATTGAAGGGTCTGGTTTATTCGTAGAGTTGAAGGCGAAGGCACGGTCTAAGAAAGAAGAACAATGTGAAACTCTAATGGAATGTGCTCCAGAGAGTGTCACCATTTTGTCTAGGGTCAGTCCTTTCAGTTTTGTTGTTATCATCTTTGTTGGCTCCCTTTTGCTTGGATTTCTAATTCATATTTGGGTGTATGGTATCAAAAAAAAAATTATATATTTTTATTATTATTTATGGGTGTATCAATTTATTTTCTAGCAATTCAGGAAAAAAAGAAAAGAAAAGAAAAGAAAAGAAAAAAGAATCATTATCTTGGCTTAAATTTGAGTGATTCAATTGACAATGGTAAAGATTGCTAGTACAGCTTTCATGCTTGATTAAGATTTGTGTTACATATTCAGTCCATACGTCCTATAGAATTCAAACTTAGCACACATCTAGTTTACAACAGGATTTTTGCCTAAAGACTGACTCAAAGCGTCACTGTTTTTTTAATTTTTGTTGATATGGCAGGGACATCAGCAGGTGTAGATTTGCCATCCCGTCTTAGGATTTGCTATCCCGTCCTCAACTGTCAATTGATCCAATTTGGCAAAGTAAGTCATTTTAGTTTGTCCTTTTCATTTGAAATGTTTTCAACTATGCAATTTCTTTTCTTTCCATTGATCAGTGAAGGAGATGACAAGGAATGGTATTGACTAAGAAAATTTGATTCTGTCCATGCCTTGAGTTTCTTGGAATTGGTGTTCTGTATAGATCAGTTATTTATTTCTTGTTTTTTGCTTTAACAATGTTTTGGCTGCCACTTGACATACAACTGTTTGTAAATTGTCAGACTTCAAGGGCATTCCATTCCAGGCCTTTCTGATGAGCAATATTAAGACTAAACTTAGATAGCTTAATCTTGGCCAGCAGCTTACTGATGAGCTCAAGGTCGGTGAGGCCCTGTAGACAACGCCCCTGAGACAACCATTGTACAACTTCGTTTTTGGTTGTTAGATGTAAGCATTGACAATTTGTAACAATTTTAATTTTTGTATTTTTCTTCTGGACCATGTATAATATTGATTTTGAAATGAAATTAAAGTTCCCCTTAATGTTTGATGATGGTATCATATGAGTTTAGTTTTAGTGTCGTTTATATTTGATTTTTGATTTGAGTCTAAAAGTTGTAGTGCATATGTTGGATAGATTATCTGCACCCAATGAAAAGAAAACACTACAGGTTGAAAAATGTGATTTTTATATGATAAAAAAATTTAAATTATCAAAGGGAATTTAGCAGCGGTTGCAAATCGTCGCTAAAAGGCAAAAAGTTGGATTGTTCATCGAATTTTGTCGACGGTTATAAACCGTCGTTATATTGTATTTAGCGACGGTTATAACCGTCGCTACATTAAACCATCGCTATATAGTATTTAGCGACGGTTATGCCAGTGGTTGCTTAAAACCGTCGTTGAATGACCTAGTGACGCATTTATTAGCGGCGGTTGGCCAAGCGACGTCGCTATATTATTTAGCGACGGTCAAAACCGTCGCTAAATACCTTTGGCCACCGTCGCTAAATTACTGTTTTCTTGTAGTAAGAGTAAGATTTGTCCAATCTGTATGCTGCATTATATTTTGACCAATTTATACCTTCCTCACTGGTGTAGCCAGTTTGTGTTGAATGTTAAGTACAATTATTATTATTATTTTTTTATCGTTTCATGGCGAAGGATTAACTTTACAAGGATAGACTGTGTTGAGCTGGCTAAGGTTATGCAGTTACGTTTTTGGGATGTCATTTTGGTGCATTTTAACTTATTTGAATTCTGGTTGTTTATACTTGTTGAAAAAGCTCGATGATTTTGGAAGCAAATTGTAATCCAAAGATGGATCCTTAAGTTTAGTCACAAGTGGTGTTTGGCCTTTTTTTTCCTTGTATCTTTCCCGACAATCGAAGCAACACGAGCGCACGATTTAGACACCTAAGACACCATACTCCGAATAGAATGCCTAAATTATGTTCTGTTTTTTCAAACCATGGCTTACCCAATTTCATATTAAGCTGAACTTTGCATGTCCCCTTCTTTCCCACATGCAAACAAAATGAGTTTGAATGCTTAGGCATTCTCATTCTTGTGTACATGATTTTTGTGTGTGCCTGATTCACCGCATTGCTTAGAAACATGTGCATGTCACTGTCTCAATTCATATATACGCAAATAGGAATTGAAATACATCACATTGTTGGACATGAATTTATGTCGAGCATGGGAGACCAAAGAACCTCTTCAATGTATGTAGCAAACAAAGTCTGAAAGATTTCAGCCACGATCATGGTGCTCTTATGTGTAGTGAACAAGTGTGGTTTTGAGAGGAGTTAGTCGTGGGACTTCTCCATGGTTCTTCTAGTTAGTTAGAAGAAAGAAAAGCTAGGATGTCACAGCTTTCGAGCAAACAATGTCACTAATGTCTGATTGCCTTTCGCACAGCAGTCATCTACTTCTCTAAGAGGAAGTGATGCATTTAATTCATCGTTGGCATATCCACCCATTTGTTCTTGCTAATAAATCTTTGTTCTGCTAATCAAGAAAAAAGGAAGTTAGATGAGGTCTAAAACATTTAGTGATCAAATGATACAAAGATGGAGGTTATAGTTGTATCAGAAAGGAACAGAGGAATATAACCATCATTGTGCAATTTGTGATATATTCGGAGGCAGTTGCATGCTTATCACTTCTGACATTTCAAAAAAAAACTGTTGGCAAAAGAAAGCTTTGTAAACTGTATATATGCAGTGCTGATATAATTGGTTATGCTGTATATGTGGAAGGAAGGCAAATAAACAAAAAAATTGACTAAACTCTTTAGAAAACTAGAAGAATATTGGGTTGGTCCTTCCCTCTTAGAAAATTCTACATTGCTTCCTTGTTAGACATGACATTTGCCACTTGTCATGGACTCACCACTTGTCATTTACATAATTTTAATGCTTTTGTCCATCTTCAGCTGCATATTTTGTTTGTTTGTGGATTGATTGTGGCAAGGAAAGTTTGAACTTTTTTTTTCTTTGCGTGTTTGGAAGTTCTTCAATCATTTTGCATAGTTTTGTCAAAGGTAGAACATTCATTACAGTGATGGGCTTTTGGGTTGGAATGCTGTACGTAAAGGACTTGCTATCTGATTGTGAATGGTGAAAAGGAAATTGTTTGGGTTTTTATACATTCATTAAGTATAGGATACGTATTCTAGACTTCATACATGTATTTTACGGTTGTTTGGTGTTTCTTTCGCTTGCGTTTAGTGATTCTGATGTCCAGGACTGTATTTTTACGAACCGTGGGGTGAATGTGAAGGAACTGTTGGAGAATTTACCACTCGGAGTTTCTTTTGTGTCAAGCCTTGTGTTTATCATCTTTCCAACACCTAGTAAAGGGATTGGGCACACGGAAACACCCGAGTCTCCCAAAGTTTAGAAGCTTACTGTGATGCTACAACGTTTAAGTAAATGTTTGCATTAATAAGAGTCGTCATCTTGTACATGATGGTAGTAGGTTGTAAGTTGCATGTTTTCTTGTACAAGGGAATCCTTAATTTACCTTTGATTACAATTCTGCACACTACATAATGTCGAATTCAATTAAAGCCTAGAATACCTTCATAATCTAGTAATGTGTATAAAAATCTACTGCAAATGCAAATAATTATTATAAGAACATTTGAAAATTCATTTACATACAACATGAATTTGCATATCCTTGGAGCATCTTGATTAAGGGTGGGCACAGGATGGGATGGGACGAGATAGACCCATCTCTATCTCATCCCATTCATACGGGATCGGGACAGGATGGGATAGACCCCATCCCGACCTCGTCCCATCCCAAACGGGTTCGGGACGGGATCAGCGTGCTCTATTTGTTGTCATGTTTGATCAGCGTGTTCTATTTGTTGTCAAGTTTTTTGATAATCTAATAGGTATGAACCTATAAATTACTGTTGGAAATATAATATGCTGGTACAGTGGTACATATGCTGGAAACATAATCTGCTGGATGAGCATAATTTGAGCATAATCAGCTGGAATATAATCTGAACATAATCATACTCTGATTATATAATATGAACATAATCTGATTATATAACAGAACATAATCCTTCAATGTAATCTGATTATATAATCAGAACATAATCCTTCAATGTAATCAGATTATATAATATGAGCATAATCAACTAGAATAAAATCTGAACATAATCTGATCTGTAACATATAATCATAATCTGCTAGAACATATTACAACATATTCATAATCAGTCTCTAATTCCCATAACCAAAGATATCGATATTAACACACTAATAAACCCAGCAAAAAGAGTTTGATTCCTGATAAACAGCTTCCTGTAAGTTGCTCGAAGCCTGTCATCGAACAAATCACGTCTATCTCATTGAAAGACAAAAACCTAAAAAAATAAGGTCTCAGTCAAACAAATTTCTTTAAACAAAGAGCTAAAGAAGTTGGATCTTACCTATAATAATCGACGGATTTGTGCAACAGAGAGCTAAAGAAGTCGGATCCGATTCGACGAGGCTGAAAGAGATCAGGAGAGCTGCTTGGGAGTTGGATTGAAGAGAAGTTGGACTTACCGACTTGGATCTGAGCGAGAACAAGCTGGATCAAAGATGAAGACGTTTAAAAGTTGGATCGAACAAGGTTCTGCTACTAATGGTGTTGTTGATGAAGTAGAAACAGGAAGGGGAGGAGGTGTGTCGTCGTCGTGTGCCGTGTGTGACTGTGCGTGTTGGAGTTGTCGACTTGGATCTGAGCGAGAACACACTGGATCGAAGAAGATGTCTAAAAGTTGGATCGAACAAGGTTCTGTTGCTGATGGTGTTGTTGATGAAGCAGAAGCAGGAGGGGTAGGAGGTGCGTCGTCGTCGTGTGCTATCGTAATCTGCTGTTGTGTGGTGGGTTTTTTTTTTGTTCTCTTTCTCCTCTTGAATCTCTTATCTTCCCTTTTGTTGTTTGTTGATTTGTTCTTCTTCAGTAACCCTAAACCTAAAGGAATGAATGAGAAAAGAAAACAAAAGACTTGCTTAAGCCTTAAACTAAAATACTTTAGAGTTCAGAGAAGTGATTAGAATCAATAGATTAATCTAGAGATGTGCATGTGAGAGACAAATTGAGATGCTAAAATATTATATACATTAGTGAATTTATATGGGCATCCAAATATTGCAATCCTAAAATAAATAAATAAATAAAAATATTAATAATAAATATTGAAAAATTAGCTCGGGACGGGACGGGATTGAAAATCTTCTAAATCGGGACGAGACGAGATCATGATGAAATTATTCAATCCCATTAAAATTCGAAAAAATCGAGACGAAACGGGATGGGATGGGATGGGATGGAATGGGAACGAGATCACGGGATGGAATGCCCACCCCTAATGTTGATAGCCTGAAACTCTCATAACTGCTGACTTTTCCTCCCCTATCAAAACTTCATCTACCACTATTATGGCAACTACATCATCACCAGTACAATCGTCATGCTGCACCACTACAAATACTCACATGGTTAGTAGGTATTAACCACAACCATGTTGCCAATAGTACCAAACATTTCAAGAGCCTGCATTAAGGGCGGGCAAGTATGGGACCCATGTTTATGGCCATTATTTATGAGCTCAACTCTGTATATGATAGATTTTCCTTCTGTAACAATTTAAACCTTAATAGTAGATTACAAGTAAACAACCATCACACCCCTTATTATCACCCTACAAAACCATCACGACACCATGCTTTACTACTGAAAAACTAACTAGGGCTACAATACGACCACCACTACCAGTTGCCATGACTATACCACCAAAACCACCATTCAACAATGTATTGAAATCACGCATATTTTACCCACAAAATATATTGAAACAAAAGTAACTAAAAACAGAACGCATATCAATCAATGACCTCAAAAGCACCATCCCTTTAAGAGTTTGGATCAATTCGTCTCTCATTTGGGACTAGTTACTAGTTAGTTAACTATACTGGTTAGCAAGGGACTGATTATTAAGACAATGTGAGGAATTCTATATAGTTCATGGTAGTGATGGCACTGATGTTGGGTGAACTTATATACATAATTAACTTGTTAAGTAATTTAGAAGTCAATAATTTGTTGACTTAGATCAATCAAATACCCTACTGGTTAGCAAGGGACTGATTATTAAGACAATGTGGGGAATTCTATGGTAGTGATGGCACTGATGATGGGTGAATTAATATACATAATTAACTTGTTAAGTAATTAAGAAGTTAATAATTTGTTGACTTGAATCAATAAAATCACACATTTTCCACAAGAATTTTCTTTTCCGACACGAATTGATCATGTAAACAAAATGGATTCCTAAATGGTAAAGAAAAATAAATGAATTCATTTCATTTCTGAAATGCTTATACAATAGTGATTTAAATCAACTTAGTATTTTGGGCAGTAAGGGTAGGAGAATGGCAATCACTCTTATTCTTAAAATCAGTGTTCTAAAAGTCGGCCTAGGCGCTAGACGGTAGAAAAACGCCCAGATTAATAGTTGAGCGGGTTCTGGGCGAATTTTTTTTTTTTTAATAAGTCTAATTGTGTTTTTATTTTATTTTTCTTTCATCTTCTTTAGAAATAAACAATTTGATTGTTTTTTATTCAGTATATGTCTAAATGTAGCAAATGATGATTACTTAATGAAATTCTCAAAGGATCTGCCTGTACCAATTTTAGTAATGTAGATTTTATCAAACATGACTGAGGTTATTCATGCAATTTGAAGAAAAATAAAAGAGTATGTTTGGATATTTGTCCACAAATTCAACTTTGTATAAAGTATCCATCATGACCTACTTCAATCATTTGAGTTTTAATAAATTTTGTTCATGATTGTTAATTTTTCATGTTTTTAAATTTTGCATATGTATCTTGGCATTAAATTAGATGTAATTGATAAGGTATTATGCTTAACTTTTGTAAATTATTAAAGTTATAATACAAAACCTAACACCGCCTAGACCCCTGGGTGCTAGGCACCTGCTCGCCATTCGCCCACCGTCTAGCGCTTTTTAAAACACTGCTTAAAATCAGCCTTCTTGAAATCAAAGAATGTGGCAAAAATGCATAACAATCCATGGGATTACAAATCAACACCTTTTGAGATTTTGAGATAGTTATGTGTTTTCTTCAAGAGTCGAGGCCAGAGAATAAGAAGCTTTTCACTCCTTGTTTTAGCAGACTATTTAACTGCTAAAAAGCTAAATTTTTTTATTTTAACTCATGCAGATTGGGTAGTAGACCACATTAAGTAGTGTTATAAAGGGTCGGGTAATTCCAGACCCACCTTATCAAGTCGAATCACCTAAAATAATAATTAAATACAACTAAAAAATATTTTCCATGATATTAGCATAAGGTCCTAAATTAACCAACACATAGGTTAGAGGTACACAAACATTAATAAATGAGTTGTCTGGTAACGTAAACATCTAGATCCTTACACATCACATTTTTCCCCCCACATGCTAAATGTTTTGCTACTCATCAATCATCCTGAAGATGATACGCCTTGTGAAAAGTTCAATTTAATTCCGAGCTTATGTTATAAAACATTTCCCAAATTGAAAAGATCTGCCGGTGTGCTTAATTGCATGAAATCTTATTTCATAAGAATTCATGAAGGTACTATATAAATTTAAGCTAATTTGAGGTTTACTACTCATCAATCCATCATTATATTTTGTGATCAATGGTAGAAATCGAAGACCTATGAACATAAGAATCACATGCTTTGGAAGACTAATAAGTGTGATTTTCATGTTCACGAGATTTTGATTATCACCACTGTTTAGAAAATCTAATGATTGATGATAAGTACTACCTCAATTTAGCCATAAATGTAGGGACCAATTATAGATTCCTATGAAATAAAATTCTATCAAACCAAACATGCCCCGAATTGAAAGATAAGCTTTGGAAAATTATTAAAACATACCATATGTGTAGAATTAAATAATTATATAAACATAACCTGTCATATTGTGAATTCTAAAGTTCGGCTTTATTGCTCTAAATAGCTAAAAAAAATGCTAGAAAATTAGGTTTTTGCAGCCATGTTTTGCAATCCTCGAAAGAATGATTGAAATCACCACATAAACATAATCCGTCATATTGTGAATTCTAAAGTTCGGTTTTATTGCTCTAAATAGGTAAAAAAAATGCTAGGAAACTAAGTTTTTGCAACCAGGGTGATGTGAGTGTGATCTCGAAATAATGATTGAAATCACCACAAAGTTTATTTGTATTTCAAAGTTATAAAAAACTTCCTTTGACGATGTCACATCATCTTGATTGCAAAATATAGTTGCAAAACCCGATTCCCTAGCCTCACCGAAATAGCTTATCTCTTGCTTATTAGCTTATATTGTAATTTGAGTCGATAAGGGTCTATTGAATTTGACAAGAAAAAGACAACTCATATCCAATGTGCACACGCATCAGCTAACTCCAATTACCATATAAACTCTTATCTCAACGGAACATTGTATATGTAACGTCTAAATTTGATTAGCTTCATTTCAATTTCCTGAAAAAAACAAATTTTGCAAATTGGTGTTATTAATAATCACAAATTTATTAACATTCTCTTAAAAAGCATCAATCCTTGGAGTAGCTACGATCATAGACAAAAAGAAAAGAGGAAACGAGCGAGGGAAATGAGGTGGAGGGGGGAAACCGTTCACCCCCCTTGGGATGCGCGCGTGAAAAGTCAATGCACGCATCCCGAGGGGGTGAACGGTTTCCCCCCTCCACCTCATTTCCCTCGCTCATTTCCTCGACACTTAGAATTTTCGAAAAGAAAAAGAAAAAGAAGGTGTTATTTATATATTTTGTCATCTTAAACGTACAAGTTTTGGCATCACTCTGTGACCGAACTTACAGTAAGAAGCCTGTAATGGTTGGCAGTCAAATAGGGTATCAAAAAATGATTAGTACACCATAAAACACTCACATTGTTTGTTTAATAAAGCATTACAAGTAATGCAATCCAATAGATTAGAAGCTAATTATAGACAAACTTTACGCGGAAACTCTCACTCGGCAAATCAAATCAAATCAAATCAGTTACTCTTATGATCCCTAATTACAATCCTTCCAAATCTCCAAACATAGGAAAGCCAGTTCAACCTAACCTGAGCTCCCAAACACCAAAATAAGAAAGTTTTTTCGACGTGATAAAAATAAATACCAAGTCACAAAACTTGACAGCTTTACAAAGACAAGACAGCAATGATTTTCCTTAATTTAACTTACTTAATCCAGCCACGTAAAACGACCAAAAAAATCTCGGAAAAACAGCTTAACTCCACCGAAGCCGATCCAAGCAAACCCAGTCAAAATTTTCACAATAAACGGTGGTTGAAACCTAAAACCAGGACCAAAAACTCTCCACACTCTTCCTCTTCCTCTTCCTCTTCTCATCTCCATTTCGTTCTCATCTTCAAGTTGTATCATTATTAGAAACTGATAATTTTTTTTGGATTAATCTCGACCGTTTGTGACGAAGAGATCTCAGATCTTGTGGGACCCGAATTACATACAGATTGTGCAGGTCCCATAACCCCCCACCTAGCAAAAAAAAAAAAAGACTTTTAGACAGACAGAGAGTCATCATCATCTCCACACCTCCTATATACACCCCTCTCTCTCTTTGGCTCTTCGTCTTTCATGAAAAGATGATGAGTTTCTGCTTGAAGAGCATCAATACTCTCTTAGGTCTCTCCAACCAACATCAACAACAAGAACAAGAACAACAACACCCTTCAATTCAATCTTCCAAGAATACTAATCATTGTTGTTTGATGATGGAACAACTGTATCCTGAAAGTTTAATCATGAACCAGGATGACAAGAAGAAGAAGGTGCAAGAAGAATTCGAAGGGCTAAGGTTTCTTGACGGTGGTGGAACTAGAATGAGTTGTTGTACAGAGAGTCTAGGATGTGAGAGTTCGGATCAGATAGAGGAGGAAGAGTTAGAAGAGATGAAGGAATTGGCCAAGTTGAGATCATCTAAGGTTAAATCAATAAGAAGAAGACATGAACTGAAGAAATTTCCTCCTCCTTTAACATCCTTGAATCACAACGGGAATCCGAGTTTTTATTTGAAACCAGACCGAAGAGATGGGAGGCTAATCTTGACACAAGTGAGGATCAATAGACCGGAGATTCTCCAAGCTTCCCGCCAAGATGGACGTCTCACATTGCATCTAATTCTTCCTGAACCTGAAGATTGTGAGTCTGAAGATGAACATGAAGATGTTAATGAGCCTGAAGTAATTGTAACCGAAGATATTGTAGCAGAACATAAAGAAGAAGAGAGGGAGGACGAGGAACAAGAAGAAGACGAGGTGACTACGGAGCAACAGAAGTTGAAGTTTCCTTTTACGAGTGGCGGAGGAGAGAGCTACAGACGGTATAATATACTAAGTAATGGTCAGCGGGATCATAGTCCAAGTTTTGGACGGTGTCATGTGATGAGCAACCATTATCACCACCCACTATGGAGCAACAACTGCGTGACCACCGGATGACTAAGTATTCTGGATTGATGGAGTTTGTGTTTAGATCTTGATTGATCTAAGGGTGTGTTTGGTTGCATGGAATTCTATGCCATGGGAATCCTTGAGGGGACCACTACATTTTAGGCTAAATTGATATATCACTCCACATCCACAATTTGGTTTTGTGATTAATGGTGGGAATGAAAGTCCCATGAACATGAGAATCACATGCCTTGGGGGGCCAAGGAGTGGGATTCCCATGTTCATGGAACTTCCATTCCCACCATTGATCACAAAATCAAATGGTGGTCAAATGGTAAATGTGGAGTGATATATCAATTTAGCCTAAAATGTAATGGTCCCCTCATGAATTTTCATGGCATAAGATTCCATGCAACCAAACACACCCTAAATTTACAAAAAACTGTGCGCATGCATTTGGCCTCAAGTTTTCAGTAAATTTAGATGAACTTTCTGTCATATTTTTGGCGAATAAGAGAAAGGAGCATGGAAGATAACATTTCAGCATCGTCAAAAGACAGGGAGGATGAAGAGAGTTGGGCCGAGAAAATGAAGATAATTGACTCGGGGTAAGCAATGGCCAGAATGTGGAATAGAGGATCTTAAGAAGCTGCTTTTCAATTAAGAGAAGAAGTTTACTACAAAATTTTGTTTTTTTGCTTTGATTGTTGGGCCTGGTCTTTATTCAGAAAACATCATTCTTTGGTGCTTGGGGTACTTTTTAACATGCAATTTTTTTTAACAATAAGGTGAAAAAATTCCGATACCAAGACCAGAATTATTTTCTTATACTTCTTGTTTGATCGAGTTGATTGTAATGTAAAGGAAGAAGATGAGCTTGTTGTTATTGTTGTTTTTGCAAGCTGTAAGGGAAGGGAAAGAAAAAGGAGTGAACTTTTGGTGCATGTAAAGGTTGGATGGATCATATGAGAAGCACCAATAAGTTTGGGATGGATGCAATTAAAGAGAACTTGAACTTTTTATACAAGTGTAATTAAGTGGTGGGGAGAATATATTTATGTATTACTGCATTATGTAATGAATATACCTAAATTTTCAATCAGTCATCGCCTACTTCTCTTGCATTAAGTATTACTTTTGCTTCAGTATCTTTAATTATGTTTACTGCCCAAGCTTCATGGAGATCTAGAAGACAATCGACAAACCTTGGTACTCTCAAGGTGAGCATGTATGATGGCAAATAAAAAATTGAAGTTTTGTTTGTTTGGCATGTTAAATGCTTAGCTGATGTACCACCGAGCTGATATTGAAGATGAATTTTTCTGTATGTCGAATTGCTAACAATGGGGAGGAAACGGAGATGAAAGAGAGGTGTAAAGAGGGAGCTAAGAGGCATAAAGGGAGTGTTGCAACATGTACTGAGACTTTTCTCTGTAATGCATTTTCTTGTGCAAAAAGCCCAAGATTGTAACAATGTTTACTGTCAATCTCTTCAATTTCATCCAGGTTTTAAACTTCTAGTGTGGTCTTGGACTTTTCTGTTTAGATATCTTGGATTCTTGATTTCGAAGATATCTTGCATTCTTGATTTCGAAAACTTGTATCTTTCAACAAATAAGTCTTACCAATAACTCAAATGTTTCGCACGGGGTGTTGAGAATGGATAAATCTTTACCAAGAATGTGGGAAATTGGAATGTGTTGTTTGCAGAAACATTTCTGTGATGGAAGATATTTTTCTTCTCTGTCGAAGAAAAGCCTTGCCTCCTCCTGCTATGGATCCGTACATAGGCTAAATGATTGGAATCTGGAGCAAAGTGATGACCTTGATTGATAATTTAACGCAAATGTCACTGGAGGATAATTCAGACTGGAATTTGATGCTAGTGGAGCTCATTGTCAGACCTCCACGTGGTTGAAATTCTAAGTGGATGACACATGACTCAATGTCAAATGATGTACTAGACATTCGTACTGTCTAATACTGACAGCAACATATCAGGACTGAACAGCATTCGTTAATGAGTAAATCATACAGGGTACCCTGCTATTCGTTCAAAAATTGAACAGCAGAGCATAATAGCATAGAAGCAACAAAACTACAGAGGTAGGCATGGACCATGGTGGTATGTAAAATGAGTCACTCTGCATATATATTTTCTCGGGAATTCTAAATGGCGAGGAAACCAGCGAGGAGGAGGGGTGTCACCCTTCATCCCCCCTCGAGATGAGCGCCTTCGCAAATCTCGAGGGGGATGAGTGGTAACACCCCTCCCCCTCGCTGGTTTCCTGGACGCCTAGAAGGGTTCATATTTTCTTCATTGAATTATAGTATAGACACATCTAATCACTGCAATAATTTAATGATATACACTGAAACTATTTTCAGGGAAGAAGAGTGCTAAAATAACTCCATTACCCCACACCCACCCACAAAGAAAACCTAACAAACGAAAAACTAAAATGCAAAAACACAAACAACTACATATTTATTACTCTCACTACCTTATGTTTTGGTCTTCGTCGTCTTTTACCACTTTCGTGACCTCTGTTGTCAACTTTTACAATATCAACCTTTACAATGTGATGATCAGAAGTACCTTTGGATGAAAGGACCGAGTATGAACCAGGCACAAACTTGTACGGTGAGTTTGGTGATGCTAGTATGTAGTCCACTCGGGTTCCGTATTTGCATGTACCCTGCACATCTGAAATAAAGAAAACTCAAACTTAGTTCCCATATTACGTTAAATCTAATTTAGGCTGGTTTGAATAAGGTGGAGTTTTGTACTTTGGCCTTTGGCAATCATTACAACTGATTCACATTCCCCTGCAAAGTCCTTTGCATCTGTGTACTGCTTCCCTTTCAAGTACTTCATCACCTCAACCTTTGGTGTCGGCTTTCCTATCTCCTCATAGTACTGTAACATAGATTTATCCATTAGGTAAACAGAGCCGATAAATTTCTACTGCCTAGTAGTAATAATCAATTAAATTAAGGAACACTAACCTTAACGATATCAGTCCATCTCTCAGCTGAGTAATCTGTTTCTTCAAGAGAATTGAGACCTCCAGCAAGGATATGGGGTCCATCGTTTGATTGGATTATTGCATTTATTTGCTTCATCCTCCAGTTCTCATCTAGATGGTCAAGATGAGTGCAATGAAAAGTGATTTCTCCTGCTCCGGGAACGTCAATGGTGGCCTTTAATACATTCCTGTTCCAGAGTCACACAAAACATAAAATTTTGGTACTTTTTAACAATTATATTGTCAGAAGGGTGGCTCAAGCATCTCTTAATTAAATCCCAGCACATACACCAAATATCAGATAAGTAAATCATGAAGGACTAGTTTATCTTGGTTTCTAGGCCGTATAGACGAATAAGCACCAGTAGTCTAATCGTGATTAGCATGGCAGTAGTACTGCAATTGCTCTGAAATATATTGTTAATGTTGGTAGAGTTTTGTTTCCAGTTTTGGAAACCTAATTCTCTTCCTTTGAAATTAAACATAGGGAAATTTTAAGTAACAATTGCGAGAAACTGTGTACCTGAAATCTGTATCGTCGAAGATCTTCTGAACTTGCCACCTCTTAATAGACCACTTGGATAGAATGGCATTCCCGTACTCCGGAGCCCAGCTCTCCGCAAATACATAATTCATCCCCAAAACAGTGGCCAAATCAGACAGAGGTTTCATCCCCTTTTCTTCCTCCGCTTTCACATCTTGTAAAGCCAATATATCGGCATCCACCTCTCTTAACACTTCTAACACTGTTCTATTGCTCCCAAGGCTTTCACTGTCCCTAAACATATAACTGTTTGAAGGAAGGCTCAAACTAGCTGACCTCATAGGAGCTTCTCGTCTCTGATACTTAACTGTACTCTTACTCGAAGATCCTTTATTGTCTTCCACAAAACTCAATTGTCTAGTCCTCTCCAAAGAGATTTCATTATCTGGGAGATTGATTGACACCCTTAATTTGGATCTTGCAAACTTTTGTTGCTTAGTGAGATTCTCAATGCTGTTACTCATGGAATTTGGATAAAGGGGTGATTGCTTGAGTATACCTTTCGGACGATCATTCACAGATTTCGCTCGGATGTCAAGCTCCATGGAGTGCCTCATCTTCAAATGATCTTTCTCTCCATTACAAAAAGCCATAACAGGAACTGCAGGGGCCATAGAGAACATTGCAGCATTAAATGTCGCAATCCGAATTCGCCTTTCAGATTTAGACACACCACCCAATTTCCCATTCAAATGGATGACTGCTTCTTGTTTGCTAAGCTCCTCTGCAGGCTGAGTTCTCTGGTTCAATTTTCCAAACCTCCTTATTACAACTTTAGGCTTGGCGCGCCTTGTCGACCAGCGCAGTTTTGAACATAGCCACCGGAGCTTTCGGGTCAGAATACTTAACATGGCAGAAGTGTTGCACAAAATTGATTGAAATTTTGATGATAGCATGAACAAAAAAAAAAAGAAAAAGAGAAAGAAAAAGAAAAAGAAGAAATAACAGTAATTACGTTGCAATTTTTTAACATAAATAATGAAAGTAGGATTCGCTTAGCTAGATTTTAGTTGAAGAAGAGAGGAGAGAAGCTTCTAAGCAATGGGTATACTGGAAAAATGGGATGTGGGGGTTCTTTCAAAATGCTGTTAAAAAATTCAGAACCCCAACTGCTCCAAAGTTAGAGGTGGGCAGTATAGATGGGTTTGAGTTATTTTACCAAAAACCCAACAACTCCAACCCATATGTATGCAATTAGGATCTTGATTGTAAAGTCACGTCACCCTTAAACCAAGCTTACCCAACTCCCAAAGGAACCCTACAAGACAACTAGAAGATGAGGGGGGTGGGGCTCCCTTATTATCTCCCTATCTAAAGCTAAACAAGACACCAATCTCCCTGACTTTAGATGCACCCTTAAAGCTTCAGAGCACCCTTGTAAAGCAAATCTAAAATAGTAAAAAGAAACATTCATGAAATGGGGGTATAAAGAAATCACTTAACACCTATGTTGGACTTTATTGAATTATATACATGGAATCAAACTATATGGATACAATGGGTATCTTAATGAGTAAGTGTAAGACCCCACCAAAATTATGCTGATTTCAAAAGGTTGACAAACAAAATAATATTTTACAGGTTTGTTTTGAATGTCTTTCCAAAATGATTGTTTATGGAGGGTGATAATGGTGTGAATTAGGGCTGATTTGCTGTATAAAGGCAAGATGACAAATGCATGTGTTGAGTTTTTGAGGTCAGGTGAAATCTCAGCAAAATGACAGCTTTTATTTTCTGTGCTGCCTGCCTCTCTAGCTCCCTTGGAAGGTCATGACCGAGCTTTGCTACAGAGCGAGGGAGGGAGCGAGGGAAAAGGGGCGAGGGATGGGTGGTAACCACCCATCCGCCTCGAGATAAGCGCATCGAATTGGAGATGCGCGATGAAGCTTATCTCGAGGCGGATGGGTGGCTACCACCCATCCCTCGCTCCCTCCCTCGTTCCCTCCCTCGACCCCTAGAACGTCATGACCATTGGGTGTGTGCCTTTCCTTCATGTATCTCTCTCATGAGGGTCAAATGATATGAAATAAATTAGAAAGGGAAGAGAGACCAATTTGTCTAACTGTCGAGGAAAACAGCGAGGATGCTCCCTCGCACGTGCTCCTGCCTCGTTTCAAAAAAAAAAAAAAAAAAAAAAAAAAAAAAAAAAAAAAAGGGGGAAACCGAATTTGGGGAGAAATAAGAGGGAGGGAACAGTCTCCCTCTCCCCAAATCCATCTCCACAGAGAAGAGAAGAGAAGCCACCCAGGAAGAGAAGAGAAGAGAAGCGAAGAGAAAGCTCTCCCTTTCCCCAACTCGACAGAGAAGGTGATAACTATACCGAAGCTCGACAGAGAAGAGAAGGCCGAAGCTCTCCATCGCCACCCAGAGAAGACCGAAGCTATCCAAAGAAGAAAAGACCGAACGTAAGTCTCTCCTTCATTTCTGGGTGATTTCTTGTAGGGGGTTTCTAGATCTAGGGTTTCTACTTTCTCTGAGGTAAGCCAGTTTTGTTCTTGTTAGACTTTGTAAGTTTTTCCTCTTCTTTGCAAATGGTCATTTTGGGCGTTTTCGATTTATTGTCCTCGAATCAATCTGCATTATTGTTACGAATCCTACGTGCAAAACAGACAATTCAGTAAGATTTCATTATTTCATTTGATTCTTCATCAAAAAAATAAACAAAGGGTCTCAAGGAAAGAAAGAGATAGGAGTGAATATATAACAAAGTTAGGGTTTTGAAGAGAGATCTGAAAGAAGAAGAAGAAGTTGTTTGACTTGTTTTTAGATAGAGGAGATGGGGAGCTCAGATGAGAAAGTTGTGGTTGTCATCATGGTGGGTGGGCCAACTAAAGGTATAAATTTTACTTAATTATTGGTTGAGTAATTCTAGATGTCGAGGGTTTGGGCGAGGTTTTGGGCGAGGGAAGTGCGTCGCACGCGAGCAGCTGACGTGGCTCAAAAAAAAAAAAAAAAAGTTTTGCGAGGGAAATGAAAAATTTGGGCGAGAAGAAGGAGGGAATGGGGAGAGTAAGCTCAGACCTCCCTCTCCCTCTCCCCATTTTCATTCTCAAGCAGACCTCCCTCTCCCTCTCCCCATTCTCCCGAAGCTCTCCCTCTCCCCCAATGAAGCTCTCCCTCTCCCCCAATGAAGCTCTCCGTCTCCACCCTCTCCCCATCATCGACTCAAACGAAGCCAAAGAAGAAGAAAGAGAAGAAGCTCTCCTCGTCCCTTCCCTGTCGTAGGCCAGAGAAGAAGAAGGAGCTCACCCTCGTCCCTTCCCTCTCGCAAAAGCTAAGGTAAGTCTCCCCTTCATTTCTAGATCTAGGGTTTTTAGATTTAGGGTTTCTTGTTTTTAGATCTAGGTTATGACCAAGTTGGTTAAGCTTGCACTTCTTCTTTAGGTTGGTTGTTTTTAGATTTGCACTTCTTCTTTTGTAGTTTTTGCTGATGTTCTGTCTTGTTTTGTAGAGTCGATTGCAAAATGAATGCACCCAATTTTTCAATCAATCCCTCGATAATGCCTAACCCAGCCGTCTTTGAAGCATCTGAGGCCCATGGTGAAGACGAAACCAGGAGTGAAGAAGGACTTGGAGTTCTACACCATCCACGAAACCAGCAAGACCGTGAAAGGTAACATTTTTTTTTGAGCTTCCTAATTTTGCATGTTGTTTGTTTGATGAAATGACAGAGTGATGAGTTTTTTTGAATAATTTGTGAAATTTGGTGGTTTTGAAGTTAGTATGAAGGTTTCAAGTTGCTTAGGATGGACTTAGTCTGAAGATTTCAAGTTGCTTATACTTATTGTCCATGCTTAGGATGGACTTAGTTCATTAACTTATGCGCATTGAATTGCTTAGGATGGACTTAGTCTGTTTCATTAGTAAACTGATGGTAGCTCACACGATTGGGCACTATTATCTCCCAGTTGTATTGTACACATGTGACGTGAGCTGGTTACGTTACAATTTAGCTGAAGTAGAATGAGATGTCATTCTTTATGCGCATTGAATTCTTGTATGATTTTTGGTAACTCAAAATTGATTTTTGGTTCAAGAGAACCCGATGTGGATATCTGTACTTTCTTTCATTCAGTTGTTTTTCTGTATTGCTTTGTTAGCGGTTTAGAGGACTGTATGATATGAATGTGTTTTCCCTTCTTCATTTGTAGAATTTGTGACTTATTGGTGATGCACACGGTTTCTTTGCTCTATTCTTTCAATTTGAGTCATTGATAACCACTTCGAGTCTTTCCACCATCCTTTGTACATGGCAGCTTACTACCTAAATCCATCTTTCCATTACAATTCTGATTTTCTCAAGGTATGAAAAGAACTAGGACTGTATGTTCAGTGCATATTGGTGGAGAATTCAAGATTTTGTGGTTCTTTTATATTCCAAATTTAAATTGGTTGGTTCTTCTAAATTTAGCATCCCGAATTCATGCGCGGACTTAATGAATGTATACAACGATTAGAGCCAGATGGTTCAAGGAGGGTTGCGGCATCCAGTCAGGTATTTATTTACTTGTTTATCGTTAGCATCCACTTATCATCTCAATTTTATGTTTGATACTATTGTTTCAGATTACTGATTTCTGCTGTGCGAAAACTGATTTTGGGACCGAGCTGGCTATAGGTACAAGAACAGAGCTTGACCCAGGTAACTGATATTGAAGTAAAAACTCAGTTTTTGACAATTCCATCTTGTGTTTATGCATAATGATGTATGATCTGCTTCAGAAATGTTGATGTTACTGTATTGGTGATTGCTTCTTTTACTTTTTAGCTGTGTGGTGGCAACAACATGGAATTAATTGCTTAGAACTGCAACGGATAGCAGTTCGCATATTAAGTCAAACATGCTCATCGTACGGTTGTAACCACAGCTGGAGTACCTTTGACCAGATCCATAGCAAGAGACGCAATCCTGTAGCTCAAAAAAGATTGAATGATCTTGTCTATGTTCATTACAATTTGCGCCTTAGGGAGCGCCAGTTGAGAAGAAAGACCGACAACTCTCTCGCCCTGGATAATGTCCTGTTGGAAAGCCTATTGGAAGACTGGACTGTAGATGCAAACAAACAAGTTTTCCAGGATGATGAGGTACTTTCAATCTTGAACATTTTTCTCTTGAGCTTATTGAGCTGAGTGCATGGCATAATTTACTAGTGTCCTACTTGGGCTGCAGCTTTTGGGAGAGCTAATCAGGTCAAGCTGTCTGACGCTATATTGAATCTGTATGTCAAAGATCTTCGTGATAGTGAGAAACAGATTTCGTGGATTGATGTTTATACAAAAAAATTGTTGGTTTCTTTGAAAGCTTGAACTTGTTGAGAGGGTGTCAACAGATGTACAAAGTTTGTTTATGAAATCAACCTTGATTAACCCATTGATTTTTTTTCAGTGTTCGCTAATGCAACTTTTTTTCTGCATTGTTTCATTCCCAATTCTCGTACAATTAAAATGCAAACCATTCATAGTATAACCATTCATAGTATAACCATTCTAAAGCACTTGCAGTCAAACTAATCTTTACTCATTTTTCTTGACTGTCAAACTTCAAATGTTCTCAAATCAATCCTCCTTAAACTAATTTTTTGTATTTGAGCTATTTTTGTTCTTTTTCTTTGATGGGTAAGCTTTTTGAAAGTTCTCCCCGTTGTGAAAAATTGCCTTTCTTGGTCTTTTGAGTATGCTCGAGAGCGTCTATTTTGCATAGATAATGAATATAGCAGTTGGATAACAACATTAATGCAACCGCAGCTAATTATATTTAGACTGAATTACATTTTAGGAGAGCGTTGACAAATGTCTGGAGTGCAAATTTTCTGCCTCAAGCATGAAAAATTGCCAGATCCATTTGAGAATTTAGGATGAGATTGAAAATGCATTTGGACTATGGTGCATTTCCTTGCCAGCAACTCATGCTGGACCATTGTCTAATAAACAAAGTTGAAATCCAATCTAAGAAAAGTTAATGTGGTTGACAGCCCTACGAACAATACATGCAATAAAATCTGTCCTTTTGGAGACTCTTATATGCAATCAAAATTCAGCTACATTACCATCAGAAACTACCAAAACGTACAATTCTTGAATTGCAGAACCACAAACCATTTGATCAAGACAACATGAAGAGAAGTATCACTAACCACAAGTTCATCTATTGATTGGCTTTAGTTACTGAGTTTGCACCACTACCAAAAGCAAACAGCAAAATCTTTTTACAATCATACAAATTACAAAGAAATGACACAGAACACATGGGATGAAAAGGCCAATACTACAATTTTGATTCACAAAAGCAATCTAGCAAGGCAAACCCTCTTCCCATGATAAAATCATTTTTATGAACCTTCCACATAGCTTTCACCAATTCTGCTTCTTCCAATCCCTTGGAAGAGAACTCTGCAAAAGCTTTTCTGCTCAAGAAAAGAGTTTTATACAACCCCTTATAAGCTCTCATCGCAGACACCATCTTATCCATGTTTCCAAAATATGTAGCTACATAAGAGTCACTATTGATTGACACATGATAGTCTAGTGCAGCTTTGGTGTCCCCATGCATGCTAGTTCTTCAATTTCCATAAGACCATCACCAGCAGCTAGATAGATAGTGGTGTTTTTTGGAATTGCAAGCTCTTTAAGGATGAGTGTTGTCTCATTTGGGGTGAGGGGACACTTCCCATGGCTTCATCTTGTTTAGTCATCTCGAGCTCATAAATTGAAACTATAGCAGCATGTCCTCCTCTTCCTAGCACTTGCATTCCAACTTGCAGTCCAACTTACAACAGCCTATATCACAGATTTCATAGACAATAATATTAATTTCAGAATCAGATAATGCCTCATCAAGAGAGATAGAAAAAGGGAGCACTAAAAAGCTGGCTTACTTTGTCAACATTAAGTATCTCAAGCGGGTTCTGGGAGATAAGCTTGTTAAGAACCTTTTCGGTTTGTTGTTGCTCCTGTGAGCCCATTCCCTTCCCTTGCACAACTGGGAGGAACTAAATAAAAAGAAAAAAGGAAAGAGATAATTAACCCAGGTTTTTTTCGGTTTCCAAATATGAGAAAGTGAAGGAACAATTTGCACAGTCAGCAATGCATGTATAATACAAACCTTGCGATACTTCCCAGGATGCTTAGTTGGTTTCTCTACTGCTAGTTTCTTATCAAACTTCCCTCCATTGGCTGTGGCAGTAGCTGCCATTCCAGCAACATTCACTAGCTTGCCTTTACTAGCTTTCTTTGGAGCACTTTTAGTTCCAGTAATAGGCAGTGCTGACGCTGTTGCAGCAAGTTGGACACAGCTGCCATAAAATCTAGGTCAGTTCCTTCTAAGAATGCATACAGTATTATTACTCTGTGCTTCAGATTTACTATAATCTTCATAAATGAGTGACAAGAAGGACCATATTATGCAACCAACTTTCCTTTTTTTTTTCTTATAATATTAACGAATAAGTCTTTCAAAAAAATAAATAATAAGCCGGGTGATAAGAATCAACAGTGGTATTTTCAACCCCTTGGACAAAAATCTTTAAAACGAGGTATAAAGACAAGCTTGAAGAAGTTTGTCCTTCCATTTATGAGTACAGAATAAAGGGATATACAACAGTTATGGTGCATAGAACTAATCGTTGTGCCTAGACCAACAAGCTCTTCGACTTTTTCCCAACTGATATTTTTGTTCTTTCACCAGAAGTTTCAACTTGAATTATACATATCACAAGCTTCCAAAACAGTGCTTTCATTTCATTTCATATGTATATAAACTAAACTCTAGGATTCAAATCTTGCCAAGTTGCTGACCTTAAACTCTAGGGTTCAAATCTTAGCAAGTCAGACATGAAGAATATGAATATGAACAAACCTGAATGTGATATAACTAAAGAAATGAAGACCAAAATTCATACTACTAAACTAAAGAATCTGCAAAAGGGGGTCTCCATTGCAAGCACTAGATCACTAAGACTCCTACTTCTTGATCCAAAATGGGGTCTCCAATTCAGAACTTGCTCAATATCACAAACATATTTGAAACTCAAAAACTTGCTCAATATCACAACAACAAACTTACATACAATTTCATCAAAAATTTATTTGCCCCATAATTGCACTAAACCTTAAGCAACTTGAGATCCTCATTTTCCTTACCCTCACTCACTACACACTAGATTGCAGAATAGTGATAGTATAAGTAGTGGCAGTGGACAATAAGTTAATGAACTAAGTCCATCCTAAGCATGGACAATAAGTTAATGAACTAAGTCCATCCTAAGCATGGACAATAAGTATAAGCAACTTGAAATCTTCAGACTAAGTCCATCCTAAGCAACTTGAAACCTTCATACTAACTTCAAAACCACCAAATTTCACAAATTATTCAAAAAAACTCATCACTCTGTCATTTCATCAAACAAACAACATGCAAAATTAGGAAGCTCAAAAAAAGCTCAAAAAAAAATGTTACCTTTCACGGTCTTGCTGGTTTCGTGGATGGTGTAGAACTCCAAGTCCTTCTTCACTCCTGGTTTCGTCTTCACCATGGGCCTCAGATGCTTCAAAGACGGCTGGGTTAGGCATTATCGAGGGATTGATTGAAAAATTGGGTGCCTTCATTTTGCAATCGACTCTACAAAACAAGACAGAACATCAGCAAAAACTACAAAAGAAGAAGTGCAAATCTAAAAACAACCAACCTAAAGAAGAAGTGCAAGCTTAACCAACTTGGTCATAACCTAGATCTAAAAACAAGAAACCCTAAATCTAAAAACCCTAGATCTAGAAATGAAGGGGAGACTTACCTTAGCTTTTGCGAGAGGGAAGGGACGAGGGTGAGCTCCTTCTTCTTCTCTGGCCTACGACAGGGAAGGGACGAGGAGAGCTTCTTCTCTTTCTTCTTCTTTGGCTTCGTTTGAGTCGATGATGGGGAGAGGGTGGAGACGGAGAGCTTCATTGGGGGAGAGGGAGAGCTTCATTGGGGGAGAGGGAGAGCTTCGGGAGAATGGGGAGAGGGAGAGGGAGGTCTGCTTGAGAATGAAAATGGGGAGAGGGAGAGGGAGGTCTGAGCTTACTCTCCCCATTCCCTCCTTCTTCTCGCCCAAATTTTTCATTTCCCTCGCAAAACTTTTTTTTTTTTTTTTTTGAGCCACGTCAGCTGCTCGCGTGCGACGCACTTCCCTCGCCCAAACCCTCGACATCTAGAATTACTCTTATTGGTTTAATTTGTCTGATCTCTTCAATGGGGTTCGAGATTTTGATTTTGAATCAAAATTTGCATTTGCAGGAACTCGATTTCGACCGCTGTCTTTGAATATTCCCAAGCATTTGTTTCCATTGGCAGGGCAGCCAATGGTGCATCACCCAATTTCTGCTTGTAAAAGGGTATATTCTGCATCCCTTTTGAAAAGTTTTGATTTTCAGGATGAATATGAGTCCGGGTAATTGAGATAATTGGTGGGTTTTGTAGATCCCAAATTTGGATTGTTATTTATACCTTCTAAACAAATACTAAAGTAGGTGTAATGATTATGGTTATTTTACTTAGATTTTGGTGATATGGGTACTCTTGATGATCTTCAATTTTGTGCCAGTTTTGTTCTTGTTAGACTTTGTAAGTTTTTCTTATTCTTTGCAAATGGTCATTTTAGCCCTAAATTTTCATTTTTTTTCTTACCACCATTGCAGCGACTAGCGGGTGGAGTTTGAACGTTACAAGCACCAGGGTCCAGGGAGTGCTAGAGCTTGAGTCTGGTTAATGTTGAGACCTCCAATTGATGAGCCAGTACCACCACTAAGGACTTGGCAAAGGCATTGTGGCTGAGAGCTAACCACACTGCCAAGTTGTGAACAACACGAAGAAGACGGGGTTGATGAGTTGCCTGTAATGTAGTTATGGCATGGCGACATACTAATGAGGGCGTTGGTGCAACTCGAACTTGATTGAGCATTGCTTGATCCTGCCCATGATAGTGCTACAAAAGCTACTACAATGAGAACTGGTTTCATTGCCATTTGACGATGGTTTGGGATTGATTGATTGAATGGGTTTACAAAGAGTAGTGTTTGATGTAGTTGTGTTTTTTGGGTTGGATTTAGTTTGGATTTATAAAGAAAGATGAATGAACATTCCCATCTCCATTTCATTCTTTGTATGATACATAGCAATGAGTGTTTAAGAGAAGATAGATGTTTACGCATGACTACAGAGGGTTTCAATTGCCGTAGCAGTCTGACTAAAGTCCCGTCCAAACTTGGAATTACTCAACATCTCAACCAAAGCCAAATGCAAACTAAATTGTCTTTTGTTATAGTTCAACTATAGATATGTTTCTATGTTGGTAACTACAAAAATCATGTACTTCATCAACAAGATCAATACTGAAAATTGTATCCATACGAACAAGAATGGTATATTGAAGGCAATAAATTACATCAATATCTACAATAATTACAATTATGTAAACAAACTTCATCACTTGAGCACTTCAGAGAAACTTTCCTGATTTATAACACCAAACTCTAAGGGAAAACTACATAAATCCATATTTGTTTATACAACACAGACATAACCAACTCAAACCTTCAACAGTGACAAACATGAGTATAATGGCAATAACAGAAATATCTTGCCAAGTAAAAAAAAAAAAAAAATCACGTCTCAGCATCCACTTTGCTCACCAAGATTGTTCCTATCCCACCGTATCTTCTATGAGCATCTGAACATTTCAAGGGAAACAAGTGTAAGCATTAAACAATTGCAATCGAATTGAAAATAACTGTTGCTTCCATAGTAATGAATATATGCAGTTTAGCATGTGTAGAGAAAACAAAAAATTTCCATATGAAATAAACATCATAAAGTAGACCTACCAAGCATTTCCGGTAGTGGGAAACTGCAGCAAACATCGCAATTCAGCAAGAAAATGTGTGACTGTCATGAAAAATGACGACTTTGATATCAAACGTAAGACACTTTCACGAAAGAAGGAATTCAAAAGAGATGCCAACTAATCTGAACCTACTAACAAGATGAAAAGGATAGAAGATTCAAACCGGGTTCTCTTCCATTATTAGATCCCTAAAGTTGTACAATCCACCAGCTGAACCATGTGGCTTGTCTTCCCTCAAGTATCTAAACCATCACACCAGACAAGAAACATAACCACTTAAAAAACAAAGAAACTAAAATTCCGCATAAAATGACTAACTAATCAAATGGATCAAAATGCATGAAATTACCTCACTGGGACTCTTAAGTTCATTTGAGATAGAAGACACATACAATGCAAACTCCATTTCTTCATAAAACCCAACAAGATATATTTGTGCCAAATTTGGGATCTACAAAACCCACCAATTATCTCAATTACCCGGACTCAAATTCATCCTAAAAATCAAAACTTTTCCACAAGGGATGCAGAATATACCCTTTTACAAGCAGAAATTGGGTGATGCACGTACCATTGGCTGCCCTGCCAATGGAAACAAAGGCTTGGGAATATTCAAATACAGCGGTCGAAATTGAGTTCTTGCAAATGCAAATTTTGATTCAAAATCAAAATCTCAAACCCCATTGAAGAGATCAGACAAATTAAACCAATAATTAAGTAAAGTTTATACCTTTAGTTGGCCCACCCACCATGATGACAACCACAACTTTCTCATCTGACCTCCCCATCTCCTCTATCTAAAAACAAGTCAAACAACTTCTTCTTCTTCTTTCAGATCTCTCTTCAAAACCCTAACTTTGTTATATATTCACTCCTATCTCTTTCTTTCCTTGAGACCCTTTGTTTATTTTTTTGATGAAGAATCAAATGAAATAATGAAATCTTACTGAATTGTCTGTTTTGCACGTAGGATTCGTAACAATAATGCAGATTGATTCGAGGACAATAAATCGAAAACACCCAAAATGACCATTTGCAAAGAAGAGGAAAAACTTACAAAGTCTAACAAGAACAAAACTGGCTTACCTTAGAGAAAGTAGAAACCCTAGATTTAGTAGAAACCCTAGATCTAGAAACCCTCTACAAGAAATCACCCAGAAATGAAGGAGAGACTTACGTTCGGTCTTTTCTTCTCTGGATAGCTTCGGTCTTCTCTGGGTGGCGATGGAGAGCTTCGGCCTTCTCTTCTCTGTCGAGCTTCGGTATAGTTATCACCTTCTCTGTCGAGTTGGGGAAAGGGAGAGCTTTCTCTTCGCTTCTCTTCTCTTCCTGGGTGGCTTCTCTTCTCTGTGGAGATGGATTTGGGGAGAGGGAGATTGTTCCCTCCCTCTTATTTCTCCCCAAATTCGGTTTCCCCCTACCTTTTTTCTCTTTTTTTTGAAACGAGGCAGGAGCACGTGAGAGGGAGCATCCTCGCTGTTTTCCTCGACAGTTAGACAAATTGAAGAGAGACATATGTAGTTAGTACAGGTACAGCTTTCAGTGTTATCTAAGGAAGGCTAGTACAGAGTGACAGTGAGTGATAATGACTTAATGAGTGCTTGTGATGTTGTAAATGGTTTGGATCTTAAACCCTTCAATGTATCATGCAAGAAACAAGAATAGTTTTCAGAGTATGTTTTGTTTGAAGAGAAGAGAGATTCTTGGCAAGTAAACTAATTTCTTGATTGTGGGTGAAAGAGTTTTTATTTTTTTATTTTTTTATATTTTTTTTATTTATCAATAGGAGAGATCATTTTCAGGATGCTGAAATGAATATCTATAGTGATTCGATAGAAGTGAGAGTTCCCAAAAGGGAAAGAAGAGAAAATGAAAAAGAGTTGAGGTCCTTCAGTGTACATTACCTAACTCGTTTAAAGATGGGGTAGTGTGCTGACACAAATTTAAGCCTCAACGGTTCTGTCTAAATATCCATGAATTGACAGTTAACGATGCAACAATTGACATGCTCTTCATGAAGACTATGTCATGCGAGAATTTTCGGCGTAAATGTAACTAAACCTTTCTTCAAGCCTCTGATGGGTCCGATTGCACTTAATGACAAACTCGACTGGTGCCCCAATCAGGGGAAAGGGGAGCAGTATTATGCCCTCCACCAACAAAGCCAAGTAAGAGTAATAAGAATTTCCTGGGTGATCCATAAAAGAAGATGATTGATCTGTCACTCAATTTCTTTGGAAGATTCAGAAAGTCACCAGACATACTAGCACATGAAATTGAGAGTGATATTCTCAGCATCTTTTGGCTTCACTAATATGCCTTAAAGAGAGGGAATATGACTGTGGATAACAGCCAAATCTGTTTTGTCAAGCCAAAGAAATCTATATCGTATCAAACTTCAGTTCGCAGAGATGCCTAAAATCATTTGAAAGAACTGGGAGGAAGAAATACAACCAAGGAGGAGCAAACCAGATCTGACTTCAGAGAAAACAACACTGTGATGTGGTATAAACCAACATCCTTTAAATGTCTTATTTGTGAAACACCCAGTTTTCTGTAGTCGATGCCAAGGATCCCATCCTTCAAAGTAGAAACCCCTGCTATGTGAAGCTAGCTAAGCATCAGACTCTTTTAGGGTTTTAAGAAGAGGATAGGTAACATAGAACCATACCTGCGACAAGCCAAATGAGCGAAACCAAGTCCGATTTTTCATTTGTAGGCAAAACAGGGCAGTTTTACCTGGACATAGAGGGATAAGCCCTAAGTTGGATAATGGATCACCAAATACATCAATAGCAATAGCATTCCATCCCTAAACCTGTAACATGTAAGAAAATGGAACTTTTCATGTTACCATAAAGGGTGCCAATTTCCATATTATTACAACAAAATAACATATGGTCAAGAAGCATAAGCCTTCATTAAACGAATCAGAATATTTCACATAGAAAGTTGATGAACACATGATTCTCTCTACTAACCTATTAATTGATGAAAAGCAACAGAACTTGCACAAAATCATTAGATGGTCCTCAATTACATTTGTTCTCAAGATCGTTAGATCGTCCATAGTAATTGTTAGATAGCCATTCACTTCTTGGCAGATGGAAATTAAGGGATAAGAACCAGATAAGTAGTAACACCCAACAGTGTGCTGCTTGGTCCCAACTCCCAAGTTTTGTATATAGACAGGTATCTGAGATACCACCACCCATGCTAACCACCAAACAGAGCATCGAGTGTGTTTGATGACGAATCTTCTGTCCCATTTTCATCAAAAAAACCATGGGCAGCATTATCTTTTCTAACTTTGCGCTCCTCAATGACAGATTCAGCTGCCTCTTCACAGTAATTCCGTCTGGTCTGTTTCACAGGCTTCTCAGCCACAATAAACTTATTCCCCTCACGAGTTCTTTCAGGGAAACCAGCCCAAACTACAGAAAACCATTAATGTAACGTCAAGGAGATGAATCAATGACTAACTCAATAAATCTCTGTCAAATTTTTGGCAGGTATACAGAAGTGACAATAAAATTAGCAGTCTTTGACATAGCAATGAACGTCTGCAGCATTTTAAATGTATAAAGTTATTACAATCAATTCCTTGGAAACCATTGTACTCTTTACTCATTTATTCTAATTTATGCTTGGACTGCACAAATGTATTTATTGTCAGGTATTTCTTATTATTAGATATGTAGTGGAAAGATTGTACAACTAAACAAAATAGCATATCCGAATCTGGTCATGAAAATCAACGTTAAAGTACGCATAAGCAAAAGCAGAAATAAATAATCATAGAAATCAACAACAATAGGGTTCTATATCCCCATACTAATCTAATTCCATATAAAGTCCAAGCGAGTGTGTGATTTTTCTTTCATTGAAAAACATAAAAGTAACAGAAGGAGAAGAGAATGAAACGAAAATATAAATAAATTCAGCACGTGATGTTGAAGATAACAATGTTTCTTGAGTTCTCCATGAAACATTTTTTGTCGCCACTAGAAAGTTTTTTTCTATCTTTTTGAGAGAACATGTGTGGTCGAAGGTCACAAATGCTATCGTCACTCTCCCCCTTACTCTCTTCTCTCCCACTGTTTTTTCACTATTTGCATGGAGGTTATTTTTTCCTTCAATCAAACACACCCCTAGACTCTTTGTTTTCATATAAAGTTGGCTTCTCTGAGTGAACCTTTTTTGTGTGTGGTTATTCTATTATTCAGGCTGATTTGGATTAAATTTCTACATCCCAACTTATTAACCACATATCAACTATTGCTGATTTCTAATACTTAAATCTAGGGCGAATGTTTCTAAGTTACTTTCAAAGTTGTTCGGAGTTAACATGCTCTATATTGGAGGTGGCCTATCACAGTATTTTTTTTTTTTTTTTTTTTTGAGAAAAGATAAAATTGAGTGAACAGGCCAGAAACATCAAACAAGAGCTCTCCAAAGAGGATACTCAAATCCCATATTGCACTTTTATTTTTCCGCATACTAATGATAATGAGATTATAGCTCACATAATCAAAGACCACAAATTTTGTACGAATTCATTGGCAGTTAAAAATTCTCGAAGATTTCACTACCCTTACTTGTGCTTTCACATTAGTTTTAGAAACTATGCATCAAGGATGCACGGATACTGACACGACACTCTGACTTGGCAATTTCCCAAAAACTAGGACTCCGGGACACGTCGACATATCATATTATTTTTTAATAAGTCATATAAATAATAATCTAATAAAGTGCCTTTCTAGAGTGTCTTGAAGAAGATGACACTGTTGCAAGAAAACATTAAAGTAGAGAAAAAGTATAGTAGAGAAGTAGAGGAGAGAAGCAAATAAGAGAAAAATAAGAAGCAAAGATTAAGAAGAAGCATAGACTACCTCTATCCTTTAGTGGCTTTTTGCCCTATTTGCCTTAAATCACAATTTGAAATAGTCATTCACTTCAGATGGATCAACAACCATTATATTACGTGGTTATTTGCAAACATTTAAAAGTAAAAAATAAAACAAAGTTGGTTTTCAAGTCTTGACTGTGTCCTAGTCAAGTTTCGGGTGTATCGAAGGCGTGTTTGACACATTGACCATATTGACAATGTGTTTGATACCTATCGACACGTTGATCAAGTGTCCGACGCGTGTCGAGCGAGTGTCGAATATATGTCGGACACGGATACGACAAGTTTTCGAAGAGTCTATGCTTCCTTGCTATGCATAAGCTTTTAACTTCAAGACCTAATGGTGGCTCTAACAGTCCACTAAATGTAATATTATTATTATCCATAGAGCTAAATTCCACAATATGGAAACAATAATATTCTATAATTCTGAAATCCAAATGATTCAACAAGCATATTATGTGGATGCAAGAAATAAAAAAGCCTCAGAATCCAACACTATGTGACCACCTAAGAGATCTAGAGAATCAGAAGTGGATATGATCAGAATATCAGATGTTTTACACACCTATCATGTCCAAATGCAAATAACTGGATTACACCATAGGTATTCTAAGCAAATAGGCACTCCTTACATCCATAAAAATCTTACCTACAAATTGGTGTAGGACAATGGAGGCGGCCACTGTACATTCAGCGATGCAGTGCCACCAGCGTATTGTGGAATGTAAACAAAGAAGTCACATATTTCGCATTCCATGTCTGAAAGCCCAGTTCCCTGTACAGAACAACCAAACCAAATGATATATGTAGATGATGACAATTACATTATAGATAAAATCAGTTTAAGGATTTTCATTTGATTCCCAATTTTCTCTTATTTGGTAAGCTAAACCCTAAATCCTAAACCCCAAGACCTCAAATTTGCATCAGAATATGTAAGGAACCAATAGTAAACCTAAGATCTTGATCAATTGAACCAACCAAAGGCTGGATTTTTTTCTTCAGTTCCATAAAAGACTACATATTTATCAAATGAACAATGCCAAAGTTAAACCCATGACCTAAAAGTTCCATCGGAACACAGCAAGACAAAAAACCCAACTATGGCTCCCCCAGACTAGGGGGGTATTCAATTCGGGATTTGAATGAACTGTGAAGGATTTTAAATCTCGTCGATTTTAAAAGATTTCAAAGGATTTTACAAAATCGACTGAATTTTGATGGATTTTAAATGATTGGATTTTGTAGATTTTATAAAGGTTTGTTATGGATTTCTACGGATTATTATAAATTCAATGGATTCTTATAAATATGTTATTAGTCATAGGAAGCAATGAAAAAACATCACTTACATTATTATTCATACCAACATAAATCATAAAACATTTCTCAAAACATCAATTAAACAATTGCTTGTATGCTACAAAATTTTTACTTCAAATTAAAAAAAAAAATTTCAAATACATTGAAGATGGTCCAAAGTAATACAAAAATTATTTTCCTTTTTCTTTATGAAAAGAAAAGCAATGCAAATAATTCTCCATTCATTAACTTTCTCTCGTTGTTGATCTTGGGTTTGAAAAAAAAAATTTCTTCTTCTGACAGTGATGAAGCCTCGTCGTCTTCTTCAATTGGAAATTAATAGAACAACATTCTTTACGAAGAAAGTTGTGTAGGCTACACAGGCTAGCACTAACTCCACTTGTCTTTTATATGGAAATGGGTTCAACTGAGATTGAGATGGGGAGTTTGTTGATCTTCATCAAAAAGAACAAGAACCCTAGAAGAAGAGATAGAGGAAATGTAGAAAAAATTTGGGGAAGGAGAGAAGCCAATACGATTGTTGCTAAATAACACCACCATTTCTGCTTAAGGACACCACCAACCCCCTTACTTTTTGAAGGACACCACCACCTTTCTAAATGACACCCCACTTGCTGAAGGATACTATCAATATAAACAAAAAAACCCTAAACTCACTTATCTCTTCTCATCTTTCCCTTTCTTTTCCATCAATCACCCACCTCTCATCCTCCTCCCCCTCTTCTTCTTCTTCTTCTTCTTCCCCATCAATCACCACTACCACCTCTCATCCCACCTCTCATCCCACCTCCTCCCATCTTCATCTTCTTATTCTCCTCCTCCTCCCCCCACCTATTCTTCTTCTATGTTATTTTCTCTTCTTCTTCTTCTCCTCCTCTTTTTCTCTCTTTTTTTTTTCCTCATCTTTTCTTATTTTTCTTTTTGCCCTAGCGAAGGTTCTAGCAAGTGGAAAACCTCCACTCACATGAACCTCCGCAAGAGCAAAGGAGAAAAAAACATGAGAGAAGAAGAAGAGAGGAGAAAAAAAAATAGAAGAAGAAAAAGAAAAACAGAGAGAAAAGAAGAACAAGAACAAGAAATCATCAGGAAAAAAAGGAGAAGAACAAAAAACAAAGATGAAGAGAAAATAGGACAAGAAGAAGAGAGAATGAGAAGAACAAGAACAACAATAACAAAAAAGAAAAACAAGAACAAATGTGAAGATGAAGTGCGGGTGGTAGTGCAGCTAATGGTGGTAGGGGGTGGTGGTGTGGTCGGAAGTTGTGGGGCGAGGTGGTGTTGCTGCTGTGAAGAGAAAAGAAAAGGTGGAGAAGGGAAGGTGGTGGTGCCCTTCAGCAGATCCCAAAAAAAGTGGGGCAATGGTGTTATTTAACAATGGCCAATACAAATCCGTTGAAATACGATACGAGGGGGAATGTTGAATTTGGAATGACTATTGTTATGTACCACTCACAAATCCTTCAAAATCCACAGCTTTAACAAATTCATTAAAATCCACTACTTCTTTAATACCCCTAATTTTGGTGGACTTTTGAAAAACATGAATTGAATACTCCCTGATTTTGATGGATTTTAAAACAATCATTTAAAATTTGTATTTGAATACGCCTAGATTTACATGCATTATTTTAAATTCTAACTTCACAATTCATTAAAATCCGTAATTGAATACGGCCCCCTAATTCTAAACTACGGGTATTCTTCAATTCCCTTAAAATCTCAACTTCTTTCAATTGGGTATCTAAGCATACACCCACCCATGACTTCAAATTCACCTACAGCCAATGGGTATTTCATCTAACTCCTAAAAATCAAAACTTCCCTTCAACCAACCCAAAACCTCAAAATGTAAAACCAATGGAGTCATCCCAATTTCAATCAAAACCAGTCTACTCTATCTCAAATTCAAAGAAAAAAAATTACCTCATTGCCCAGCAAGAAAGCAGTGCTCTTCTTTAACGGTGTTGATTCACAGGAAGAGAGTCGTCAGTGATTTTCAACCCCACATATGTCAAAGTCACGATCTTTAAGGTATTGGCGAGCGTCGTTGAGAGAGAACAAGTGTTTGAAGCGGAGATGAGAAGTGTAGCCATGGCTTCCGAAAGCGTTTAAGTCTCTTCTGCCCACAAGTATGAGCTCTGATACTCCCAAGGCCGTTGCGCTTCTCGCCATTGTTCCGACGTTATGCCTCTTCGTTATGTTGTGGACTAGTACCGTGCTCTCAATCTTCGCTTTTCTCTGTCTTCTCTTCACTAAAAGTAACCTCTTGTTTTTGCCTCTCCGAGAGAGATAAAAAAAAAAAATCGTCGACAGCAGGGTTCGAACCTACGCGGCGGGCCTAAAAGATTTCAAGTCTGTCTCCTTAACCACTCGGACGTATCGACAAAATATGATGTGACGAAAATAGTAAGTCTTACAATGATGTTTTATTATTATTATTTTTTTATTTTTTTTATTAAAGCATAGAGCATATATATATATATATATATATATGTATAATACAGTTATGTACAATGTTGGTGTTCAGCAGTAATGGTAGATGGTGAGCTTCATAATTGAGTTCTCGATTAATAAAATTACAAAACCATAATTTATTTAAGGTCAGCAATTTTCTAATATTACTAACAATATGCCTCCATGCCGGTGTCCATATGCGATTCTTGTAAGATATAGTATACATGAATCTCCTAGAAGAAGACCCGTCCGCCATTGTCGAACCTGAATTAGCATCAAAGATGCCTCTGTCGCATAATGTTATGTTCAAGAATTCCAACTAGCCGTGTGATGAGACAAAAAAAATAAGCATTTCATGTATATTGCAAGTAGCCCATACTCCTGAAAAATATGCAGTTCTGGTTCTGTAACTCATCTTTGGTCAAAGGGGTCGTTATCCCTTCAACCAAAGTTGCTTGCCATTAGTACTGAGATTTGGTATTCTGTTAAGCCACCTGCGTGGAGTTGACAACATTTTGGTATAAACCGTATAAGATATGATATCATTCTTTACCAGCCTAAAACTAGGGGTGGGCATCCCATCCCGCGATCCCGTTCCCGTCCCGTCCCGATTTTTCCGAGTCTTAATGGGATTGAATAATTTCATCCCGATCCCGTCCCGTCCCGATCTAGAATGGGATGGGATGGGATGAAGATTTTCAATCTCGCCAATTCCGTCCCGTCCCGAACTAATTTATTAATATTAATTATTAATATTTTTATTTAATTATTTATTTTAGAATTGTGATGCCCATACAAATTAATAGTTTGACAGGTGATGTTAATCAAACTAATATATATTGTGAAATGGCATCTAAATCTACATGTTTCTGCTGCAGGAGGACAGTCAGCTAATCTTATTAGCAATAGTTTGACAGGTGATGTTGCTGAACGGGTTGCTATGCGTGAAGCTAATAAATTACCCTTCCTTGGGGTGTAAGTGCTACCTAAGCTTAAATATTTATTTTATTTCACTCATTTTATCCAAGTATTTAATGCTAAGCAGTTCAGTTTTAGAGCGTAGTTTTATAAAGTCTTAGTTATTCAATTTCACTAGAACAAATGCTTTACATCTAATAGCACTTCTCACTGTAAAATGAGGACCTTTAAATCCATTGAGTTGTGTCAAGGAATCAAAATTGCTACCTGTCAACATCTTACTTGCACTCTATTAAATAACCCATTTCTTATAGATACTCATCCAGGATCTACCTAAATGGTTTCCTGATTATGTCATCGAAGGATGGATTTTTGCCTTGATTGAACCAACTGGATCACAAGTACTCATCCAGGATCTACCTAAATGTTGCTAAAGAGTCCAATGAAGCGATAGCTCATCCTCAGGTTGTAGTTTGTTGCATCGAGGTTTGTAAAGTTAAAACCTGGGAGTTTTTTTTTTTTGTATGACTAGTGATTGAATAGCTGATCCCGTCCCGTCCCGTCCCGAACCCGTTTGGGATGGGACGAGGTCGGGATGGGGTTTTTCCCATCCCGTCCCGTCCCGATCCCGTATGAACAGGATGGAATAGAGATGGGTATATCTCGTCCCATCCCGTCCCGTGCCCACCCCTACCTAAAACCGTTCAGAACAGTACAAGTACACCCTTGAGAGTTCACTTTCCAAATATATTAAATCAAATCACTGCTCCCATGGAGTTGAACACTCCAATTGATGGCTTAGCCACCCAAATGTTATGGAAAGAGATGTTCTTATTGAATCATTTGAAAATTTGTTCAACTTTGTATCTGAAGACTTATGTTATAAAAAATTTCAAGCAAAGCTATAGTTAATAGTTTTTACATTGCATCCCCCAATATGTTCCACCTAACATAATCTACTAAACTAATAACGAATCGCACTTCAAGAACTCACGTTCCTCACAAATTATTTGTTGTAGGTTCCAAATATGACTAGTCCAAAACAATTTTGTAAAAGAAAACTCTGCCAATCTATTGGAATTTGATGTCTTAAAATTCGGTAGATCTTTTTCAAATTCTGTAAACTATACTCCCAACACATCCATGAAGGTAGCTCTGAGCTCAATACAAAACTAATAAGACTCGCAAACCTGGTGCTCCTAAAATACATATTTCAATCCAATACATCATCATCATATGACACCATTGGATAACATATCAGTCATTCCTATTACATTGATTTCATCACCAAAGGATACTGAATCAGAACGTAATGAGTCCGGAGGCACGAGTCAGTAAATCTATTGAAAAATGGACAATAAAGGAAAAAACACACAAGTAACCAAACTGCATTTCATAAGATACTAGAGTGTCTAAACCATTTGAAGGGTAAACATATATCAAATGCATTATTCCATTTCAAATAGGAAATGTTTATGTCACATTATTTAGATCACTCAATCCACTCTGGAAAAGTAGATGTGTATATAAAACTACCATCAAACATAACGTACGCAAATACGTTGTTGAATGGGAGTCCTGCAAGAAGGGCAATCGTTCATACCCTGCTTCTCATGGAGCTCGTTGCATTTAGTACAAACAACCTGATGCGCACATGGGAGGAAAACTACTGCCATCTCCTCAGTCAAGCACATTACGCACTCCCGTTCACGTTTCAAATTTTCAAACCCAAAGGCATCTTGTAACTCCAATATGTGGTTGACATTAGGTGTGTGGTAGGTTCCCTTTACTATTGGGGCACATTTTCCATCTCCAACACGGTTCGCATAGCTGCCATCATTTCCCCACTTTAATGCAGCAATTTTTGAGGAGTCGGTCTTTAATCGCAGCTGACCTATCTCGATTTCAAGCTTACGGATATCATCTTTATGCTTCTGCAAGTCATTCTCTGCTTTCACTCTAATCATGTCCTCCCTCGATTTAGTTGAAGTCTCAATTTGTTCTCTTTCTTTTCTAATGGATTTAGCCTGCATAAGGAATGATTCTTTTGCATTCTCTTCTTGTTTTCGTCTAGCCTGAGATTTTTCTCTTAGTGATGAGCATCCATGTAATACAACAAGAAGAATTTATAACAACATGAAGAGTATGAGTTACAATAATAAAATTGACACTTCCATGGGCACAAGCATAATGAACATGTGCAATCAAAACCTTAGTTGGTGTGTTTAGTTTTATTCTTTGGTTTTCTCCAATCTTTAATTGAATAAATGTGAATCATTGTTTGTCCTTGTGATAATTTGATTTACATATAGGACCAGGTAAGCACACTATTTTTATAGGAATGGATAAGCACACTACTTTTATGTTTGGAAATCATTCCCAAAGAATGAGACAACTAATTATAATAAAAGCATGATGCGAGTGTGTGGCAGTATTAGTATATGTAGGTCAAACATGAGAAATAAAAATATTTCTATTTTATTGTATATTTTTCTATAATGTGTCTCTCATGTTATATGTAACCCAGGGTTAGTAATTAATATGTCAATTATGACCTTATGAAATTGTGGTTTGAGTTTAACTAGTCTGCATATTAATAACCACTTATAAGCAAAATTCTAACCATCTCATTCAAAACATTCTAATGAATCGCGTTATTATTTTCTAAACAATGATAAAATTAAGTATTCATCAAAATCTTTTCATGTCATTTCATATATAGAAAATAATATATTAATTCATGTTCTAACTTCTAAGGACACAATCTTATCTAGTAGGGTTGTTTGATATTAAGCATGAGAATCAGTGACACTTTAAGATGGTATTAAAATCGTTAAATGAAGTATTTTTTACTTTTTACCTTGTATATTGGAACACGAGATTTCATATATTTATTTGATTTTAATAATAAGGGCTAATGATACACATTTTAATGTCTACTGTAAAACATTGCACAAGCATTTCAATATATAGACTAGGTTGTTTTGACACCCTTTTACACACTTCCATAGGACAATATGGCCATATGAACTAAGCTTTTGCATATATATTTGTGATGATGAACTCTCTGACATCATTTGCCCTAACAAAAACTATACTAGCATTCTAAACTGGTAACATTTTTCTTTGTTGATGTGGTTGGAATACTGAGATGAACTGCTCTTTGTGATGATGATCGCCATGGTGAATAGATCATCAGGACAAAGATCAGGTTTATTGTACATGTGTCTCACATGCAAAGGATCGTCAGAAGAACCTATCATGATTGGTTCTACGAAGCTACTCCTCTGCATGTGATCAGTTAATGTCAGCACATCTGCCTAAAGGCCATCCTCCACTGTGTTTAGAAACTCAAAATAAGATTTTACGGAAGTACCTCTAGTTGATTCTGGTAATCTTCAGCTTCTTTGACTTCCTGTTGCAAATGAGCAACCTTGCGTCTATCAGTCATGAGCTCCTCTTGATACAAGGTCTTTTGTTTCTCCCATGAGTGGAACTTCATCAGAGTTTTTTTCTCTCTTTTGGATACCTCCTGACAACTTGCTGCTGACTCTGCAGCTCGTAATTTAGCCTCCTTCATTTGATGCTTCAGCTGAGAATTCTCAACCTCAAGTCTCTGAACAGCAGAATTAGCTCGGTCAACCTGGCCACTAGCCTTACACAATGCATTCTCCATTTCAGCAAGCTTCTTCATAGTGTTCTCCTCCAAAGTTTGCTTATCTTTCTTGAGACGAACCATCTCTTCTTTCTCTTGCCTGAGACTCTTAAGCTCAGCCTTGTCTTTGCTCAGCCTCCGAGCAGCCTGCATTACCTTCTCATTTGCCCAATCAGTCCATCCCTGCAGCTGGTTTTGAAGTTCCCTCACTTTCGGTGCCAACTTCATAATCAATTCATCCTTTTTATCAGCTGGGACCCACTGGCCTGAGGTCTTATCATATTGAACACCAGATAAGCTATGCTTAGGAACCTCAATAGAACAGGAAGGATTTGAAGCAGTATTGAATGTTGAAGGCAGAGCAAGAGAAAGCTCAGTATTGGTTGAAGGTAATGAAAATGAGGTGTTGAGGGTTTTTGGAACATTGTTATTGCCTTTAATTTCAGATACACCGACTGCCTTATTCACCTTTAAGCAAGCAGTCTTCATATCTACACCAGTAGAATCTAACACAGGTTTTGGCTTTTTATCCAAAACCAAACCACCAAAATTGTTGAGCTTCCCTTGTCTCAAGGCACTTTTAGACCCATATGTTCGGTGGCCTTTTTCAAGATGAAGTGATTTCTGTCGAAGAATAGAATCTCTCTTTACTGAATGCACCATTCTGCCACTCACTGACTTCTCGTCCATAGAAGAAGAATGGCGTAAGGTACGAGTATGTTCCACATTAACTCCCAACGCTTTCTCCATATCTGCACGGGTGGGAATTGGATTCACTTTCTCTGGGGATACTCCGTCAAAAACAGTGGGGTTTCTCAGATTAGGTAAATGTGTGATCCCACTTGTAGTGGGTGCTAAATAGGTACAAGGGAGTAATTGATTTGATTTATCCAGATCTGAAATATTGGAATCACCTGCTTTAGCCTCCGTTTTTGCTAGAGGAAGCATAGAGAGAGAGGAACTACTACCTGGCAACCCATAATTGCTGAAGGTACTGAAAATATCACCTTCAATTGCACAAGCATGGGAAACATTCATATCGCAGATCAATAGGCACCACATTGCATCACCAATGCTGAAAAATGGTCTAATCTCTCTAAGCACGCAAACCATCTCTGCCACTACATACTTCTCCAACTGCTCTAAATTCTCAAAAAGATGCTCTCTTGAAGAAACGATTTCTAACCCATTTCTCAGATTGATCAAGGCATTGTCCACAATGTTTGATACCGTATCTTTACCACCGTAATAAAGACCAGACCTCATAACTGCCTTTGAGGTTACCTCCTCACTGTATCCGCATGCAGCAATCTTTTGAATGGCACTCTTATAAATTGTATCCAAATTGCTCAAAACAAGTTCTTCAAGCTGACTCTCAGTAAAATCACTCCAATCAGCATCTTGGAACTCTTCTGCCTCTAACTCCTCTTTAGGCCGAATGGAGCCAACCTCAAATGACGCGGGAATCCACGACAGTCTAAAGTCAGGTTTAGTAGCACCACAATGGTCTTGACTTAGACTGCACAAATCACACAAACCATGTTGTTCTTGACTTTGGGCACTTTGGGATGTCTCAGCAGAGAATTCAAATTTCGGGGATTCAGCCTGGGGCGAAGATGGGAGGTTGTTCAAGTCGACCAGCGGTGTTTCAGCCCGGAATTTCCTTTTATTCCGACTTCCCTTCTGTTGGGCTAACATAGTAGATGACATTGAACTACTACCATTACAACTAGTATCTGTAGCTACCATTGCTGCCATTCTATATTACACAACAAAGTGATTCCTCAAATTTTCTCCCAAAACTGCCTTATCTATATACTCAATGCCGAAATGAATCCAATTGCATCAAGTATGAACCAATCATGGAAACAAAAACAACATCGTCAACATAAATTCTCAAAATGAAACAACTAAAATCAATTACAATCAAAGTGACCAAACCATTCAAATCTATATTTGATCATTAAACAACAAAGAGGTGCAAATGATTAAAAATCATACCTTTAAGCAGAGACAAACAAAACTATAGCAAAATCAGTCAGTTTCCTTCAATACAAACACACTCAAATTGATAAAAAAAACAAAAACACCCAGAATCAGAAAACAAATAAAAAGTGGATTAACAAGACACCCAGACAGCTAAACGAGCTGAATTCATCCACCCAACATGATAAACCCCCAAAGGAATCCAAAATCAACAACCCCAGATTGAAATTTCGGACAAACCCATCGAAATCAACATAACAATCAGATAATTTAACAAATAGAATTCCAAAAAACGGATCCCCCAATAAAACAATCAGATTCCCCAATCAGTTTGAACGATTGAAAGATACCTGAAGGTCAGATTTTGGCTTGATGGATCGATTGAATTTTCAATCAGAACGATCGGAGTTGGAAATCAGATGATGAATTATGTGTGCTGGAGCATTGCATAATAATTAAAGCTCTCTCTTTTCTCGGTCTCCGTTTTCTCTGTTTCTCTCTCTGTATTTTTTCTTTTCTTTTTTCTCTTTCAATCCAATTTTTCTGGTTGAATTTGGCTTGGGGGGATTTATTTTAGGTGTTAACCAACCCCAAGTAACCCTGGTCAAAATTCCAACTAACTATGGTTAAGAAAATCCATTTATTCTCACCACGTGCCTTGTAGAGTTTCCTTGGTCTACATGAAATTTTAGTTCTACTTTAAATGAAAGTTATATTTTTGTTGTTCTTATTAAGTTCATTTTATACACTTAATCACCTTCGGAATGCCCCCGAAAAAATAATAAGAATTAGAAAATATATACTTTTTATGCTTGTGTTAATTCGATAATAAACAGTGTAATGAATCAATAGTATGAAGATAGTGTATACACTAAAACAGTTTTCCTATAAAAGATACAAGTGTACCGTCCTTGTTTATTGATCATATACCCACAACAAAAATGTATTATAGCAAAAAAATATTTTATTCTAAAATACTATTTTGGCATAGGGAGGAAAAAGAAAGATCTTTTAAATGCGGAGAGGAATGTTGGAAACAATCTGTAATGATCTTCACTATTTTGATCTGTTTGATGTGTGAGTTTTTCCTAGCTTGCTGGGTTCATGTTTTGGGTATTTGCATGATTCTACGAATTTGCATTTGTATGTTTATGACTTAAATTTGATTGTTATGCAGATTGCGTTACTGAAAAGAATTTATTTCTTGTATTAAATGAGTTTTGATCCCCGCTCTATTACAAAAAAATTGTATATGAAAATGTTAGTTTCCCAAAAATGTGGGTGGATACGATTGTGGATTGAATTTTGAATGACACAGTGTCATTGTGAGAGAAAATTGAAATATAAAAAATAAATGATATTGATAAACTTTGATTCCTGAAAATTTAAACACCTGAAATTGTATCACTTAAAACTACCACACCTCTTTTTGTTTATTATTTCTCCTTTCTTATAGAGAAACTAAATAACCTGCGGGTTGTCTTGCGAAGGTGGGACGCCTATTTCTTATAGAGAAACTAAAATAACCTTCGGATTAGTCTTGCGGAAATGAGGTGAATTTTTATGCCTAAGATAGGCTTTGATATTTATCCGTAAAAAAAGTGACGTGATTTTATGCGCATTGATGGCCCAAGAGTGACTTTTGTTACTCATATAGTTAGGAGTATCCGGTGATACATGCTTGTATGTGATGTGTCCCCACTTGGGCATGGATGACGGAGTAGTCCTTCTTTATATGAGAGAAGCATATGGGCATGTATGTTCTGCACGGAGGTGGTACGAATGTGGTATCGTCTAAGTGATCAATTCGTTAAAAATGAATAATATGCGTAAGTCAAATATTGTATGAAGACACCGGTTTAAGTGATAAATTACGTTTATATTGTTCCTAATCCCTTTTCATGCAGGATGACAAGTCCACTAATATTTCTGCATATCAGACTTGCCATAGTCAACTTCTACAGTGTAAGTACAAATAAATGCATATTTACTTATTAGGATGATGACATGATTGTCTCGTTGAGGAACTAAATTCTTTGAGCTGTGTTTTTCTTGCATGACACCTTTGCCTCATTGAAGAACTACTTGTTGGTGTGGTTGTTTATTGTTTGTGCTTAGTTTGATATTATCACGTGCGAATTTATTGATTTTGGGATGAAGATTACTCACACCAGCTCTATTGCTGACCCAAGTGAGCTTCTGTTTCTTGGGTACATTCCTTTGAGAATGTAGCCATGAGCCTTTAAGGTTCAGAGACTTTTGAGCAGCATTACTGGAGTTCTGCTAGTGGGGCTAGCAACGCCAATCTTTCCTGGTTAGAGTTTTTTACTTGTTTCAGTAATTAAATTATGTTTACGTTGTTGTTGCTGCTAAATATTTCTATTGTTATTGAATTTCACGTCCTGAGTTTTGGGGAAACGGATAATCCTAAACTCGGGGCGTGACATAACCACATCCCACATATGCTCCATTTTTTGGACATGACAAATTTCCCTGACTCAAAAACTATTTTAAAGTCATTCTCTACTAGAAGAGAACCAAATATTAAAATTTTATTAATTTCTAGAAGATGCAAGACGTTTTTCATCGTGACGTTTTTGTCTGAGGTATATTTTAATACCACAGTTCCATTACCTTCAATTGTGGAGACTTATTCATTTCCCATGAAGACCATGTCATTGTTACTCAACTTCTCATAAGTTGAAAACATGGTATTATCGCTGCAGATGTGTCGAGTGGCACCAGTGTCAAGCCACCATGTGCGATGATGATTAATGAGGTTAATCTCATATACATTGGCGCTAATGTGTAACATTTCAATAAGACAGATAAGAGCTTCTGACAAGTTTGCTTGATAAGACTGTTTTTCGTTGTCTTCATCCTTGTGGTTTCGGCAATCCTTTGCAAGATGCCCATTCTTGCCACAAACATAGTAAGAGCATTTGAACCTTTTAAAGTTTGTATGGCTTTTGGAGTTTACACTGCTTTCCCCATTCTTCGAGGAACACTTCCTTTTATGAGAGTTCTTCTGCTGCCTTGAACTCTCGATAACATGCGCCTTTGTTTCAACCGATGTGCATTTTTTTGTTCCTCGGTTGTCCTCCGCAATATTTAGGTGGATGATTAAGTCTTCAAGAGTCACCTCCTTATGTTTGTGTTTCAGATAGTGTTTGAAATTTTTTCAATTGGGAGGGAGCTTCTTAATAATAGCAGTGATGATACATAAAAACGGTCACACTCATGAGCCAAACACGTGTCATGATGATCTCGAGGAACTACGGGCCCAAGCATCGGCCCAACACAGATCCAGCCCAAGCGGATCTAAGCCCGCTCAATTTCAGTCCGCCAAACGAATCAGGACTCTTATAGCATGCCTGGCCCACACGTCTCACAACTATCCACCATACCCATAAGCCCTCTTCAGGCAAGTGTCTCGAGGATCGGTTTCGGACGCAACTACAACTGTTATCTGCTTCCAACTAGGAAGCAAACTCCATGGTATCTTCCACACAGGGAAACTCCCTTCTATGGATTGCTATTGGATTGAGAACTATCTCTCGCGTATCTAGGAGTGTAAAGCTAACAAGAAACTTCCCTCCTACAACACGATTCTTAATTAGAGAGGGATTTCCAAGAAGATCTCCTCCCTAAACTAAGTTTACGATGGCTGGTTGAACCAGGATTCCTTGCACTATAAATAAGACATGAGGTTGCTAAACTAAAGTATGCTACAAATTCCTTGTTATATCATTACACCTTTCTCAGATCCCCATCTGACTTTAGCATCGGGGCGTCATTGGCCACCCCACGGTGGTCTGTGGCTCACGTGCGTTACTTGTGCAGGTCAGCAGGAACATGGTCAAAGCAGAGAGCAAAAATCGACTGCATCAGTTTGGCGCCGTCTTAACTTTACACTAAGCGTCGTCTACTACCAACCAAATCCCATAGAGATGGTGACCACTAGGTCACGCAACAGTAAAAAATCAGAGGACACATTCAGCGCTCAGGCCATCCCTGCGATTCCTGTCGAGTGCGGGCAGCACAGTCGCACCCCCGTGCACACGGTAGCACCGTTGAATCTTGAGCCGGATGTACAATCTCTTCCCACGTACCTGGACCAGTTAATGATTCAGAAGTTCATATCGATGAAGCGAAGTTCCGACGAGACGTATTTAACCCAATTCAACAATGAGTTAAACACCGTCTGCTCATGCGAAGACGCAACAACTGTCTTAACCTTCATTAACGGTCTGCAAAAAGGAGAGTTTGACAAACTTCTGACATCGGATCCTCCAGTAAACATCGCAGATTCGGCAAATAAAACACAAAGTTTCATCATCCAGAGACAAGAGCGGGAGAAGACCAAACCCGGAAAGCTTTCGGTCAACAGGATACATGCGCTTTACGGAGCACATTCAAAGTCCGAACTGTCCAATAGGTTCTCCAAGGCTTGAGGATTCAGGCTGTATGCGATGGACAACTGACACCACATGGTCAGAAGCAGGGCTCATTCGCACCGCTGGCATTCACACAGAAGGACCTCCAGGGTGTACAAATCTCGCATGATGACGCCCTGGTGGTGACAATTTCCCTTGTGGGATGGGAGGTAAGGAGATCCCTGGTCGATACTGGGAGCTCGATGAACGTCCTCCGCAGCATGCAGTTGAATGAAATAGCCTTAATACCTGATAATCGTCCAGTGATCGACTTCAGTGGTGAGAAATAGTTCCCCATAGAAAAGATACAACTGACGATAACAGCAGGAAAACAACCGACTCATAAAACCCCATTCCAAGAGTTCATAGTGATCGACATGCCTTCGGCGTACAATGTGGTTCTTGGCAGACCCTGGTTACATCGGATGGGGGCGGCAGTCTCCACCCTGCACCAGTGTGTCAAGTATCCTACAAACCAATTGATCAGTACATTGAGAGGAGACCAATTAGTGGCCAGGGAATGCCAGTACACGACGACTTCACCATCCGGCTATCCTCAACTAGCAGTCAACCCAAAAGCCAAGGCTATCCTCTGCCCAACTCGAGGTCTAAGGGAGGAACAACCGACACTGGGCGATGAGGCTCCGGTAAGCCCTCGGGGCAAGCTCAATGTCAGACAGCCAGAAGAAGAAAACATAACGATCTACCTCGACAACCCTCCGAATAGTAGGACCATCCAGATCGGCTCCCGTTTAAACAAGGAAGTGGAGAAGCAACTTACAGAGCTACTGCAGGGTAACCAGGACATTTTCGCCTGGACTATCTAGGATATGGTGGGGATCAACCCTTCAATAATCACCCATCGCCTCAAAGTAGATCCCTCGAAGAAAACTATCAGGCAGAAAAAAAGGTCGTGGCACTCGAAAGAAACGCTATCATAAACGATGAGGTACAATGGTTACTCGACGCGGACATGATCAAGAAAGCACGATACCCCAACTGGCTGGCAAACACCGTTTTCATAAAAAAAGAAAAATGGGAAGTGGAGAGTGTGCGTAGACTACACTGATCTAAACAAACCCTGCCCCAAGGACAACTTTCCACTCCCCTGGATCGATCAGATCGTAGACGCCACATCGGGACACAGTCTCCTCAGCTTTATGGACGCATATTCTGGCTACAATCAAATATTAATGCACCCTTCAAATCAAGAAAAAACCTCTTTCATGACGTAAAAGGGAATATACTGCTATAGGGTGATGACATTCGGCTTAAAGAATGCTGGGGCTACCTATCAACGATTGGTTAATCGAATGTTCAAGCAACAGATCGGTAGAAATTTGAAAGTATACATCGATGACATGCTAGTAAAAAACCTTCGCAGCCCCGACCACGTGCGAGACCTTGCCGAAGCATTCGAACAACTCAGGAAATACCGGATGAAGCTCAACCCACAAAAGTGCACGTTTGGAGTCGATTCATGGAAATTCCTAGGCTATATAGTTAACAGAAGGGGAATCGAGGCCGATCCAAAACAGATTCAGACTCTTCTCGACATGAAGTCCCCATCTAATATTAGAGAAGTCCAGAGCCTGATTGGGAGGGTAACACACTAAACAGATTTAAATCAAAGTCATCCGACAAGTGCCTCCCCTTCTTCAAAATACTAAGAGGGAGCAAAGGATTTTCGTGGAGTGAGGAATGCGAACAAGCTTTTCTAAACTTGAAAACATACATGGGGAGTCCAGAGCTACTCTCGAAGCCCGCGATAGGTGAAACATTATACTTGTACCTGTCTGTTTCCAAACACGCTATCAGTTCAGCCCTCGTACGTGACGACCATGGAACCCAGAGGCCAATATTCTACACCAGCAAAACCTTCGTAGAAGCAAAAGCACACTATCCGAACCTGGAAAAATTGGCTCTGGTGCTAGTCGTATCCTCCAAGAAACTGAGGCCCTATTTTCAGGCCCACTCCATAACAGTCCTGACCAAACACCCACTCCGCTCGGTATTACATAAATCCGAGCTATCTGGTAGGATGGTGAAAGGGTCAGTAGAACTTGGGCAGTTTGACATAAACTCCGCTCCAAGAACCGCCATCAAAGCCCAGGCGCTCGCAGATTTCATTGCTGAATTCACCGGGGGAAAAAGACCGAAAGTAGGCTACCTACTCATGGAATTTGATGTCCAAGCTTGAACCCTGCACTGCAATGGATTTTCAACTGATAAGGCGAGCAGAGCAGGGATCACTCTCCGCTCCCCTAGCGGCTTCACAATCGAAAAGGTTGTCAGATTTGGTTTCACCGCTTTAAACAACGAGTTCGAATACGAAGCCCTCCTGTAAGGCTTTAAGCTTGCTTTGGGGATCGGTATGAATCACCTAACATCATATAACGACTCAAGACTAGTAGTCAACTAGGTCAAAGAAGATTTCAATAGCAAAGATCCACGCATGATAGGCTACCGCAACAAGGTACTCAGCATAATAAGCAAGTTCAAGAACTGTAAGCTCACACAGTGCCCCCGAGACGACAACCAGATGGCTGAAGAGCTACCGAAAGAAGCCTCGACTTCCAGCGAGGTCTCCAGCGGCCTTATCGAATATCAGGATAAATCTAGCCTCGACGAAGAATAACACCGGAATATTTGCGCCGCGGAGACACATCCCAATTGGATGACTCTGATACTAGAATATATAACATCAGGATTCTCACCAACAGATAAGGTCGAAGCACGAAAACTTAAAAACAGAGCAACAAGGTATACTCTCCTAAACGACAAATTATACAGGAGATCGGTAACAAGGCTACTGCTCCGATGTCTATTACCCTTAGAGGCTAAACAAGTCTTGGAAACTATCCACAGCGGCATATGCGGGAATCACCCAAGCGAGAGAACCCTTGCCCACAAGGCCCTGACTTTAGGGTATTATTGACCGACCATGCAGCGGGACGCCAAAGATATAGTCCACAAGTGCCACAAATGTCCGAGGTTCGCACCATACACCCACATGTCGGCCCAGTCACTAACTCCAATGACTATCCATGGTCGTTTGCGCAATAGGGAATGGACATTGTCCGACCTCTCCCGACATCGGCTGGTAAAAAATTACTTCCTGTCGCTGTCGACTGCTTTACCAAGTGGGTCGAGGCTGAACCCCTATCCAAAATAGGGTAGGTCCAGATTGAAAAATTCATATGGTCCGCCATCGTCTACAGATTTGGCATCCCTAGAGTATTGATCAGCGACAACGAAACCCAGTTCGAAGGTAGCAAGGTCAAAAAACTGTGCAAAAGCCTAGGGGTAAGGCACAACTTCTCCTCGCCAGGACACCCCCTCGGGAGAATTGCTAGTAGTATCTTGAACCCGCTCGGCACCATCTGAGCGGGAGGCAAGCAAAAATGAGTAAAGAAGAGTCAGACGTCATCAGGCACAAGAAACCGGTGTTTGGACTCAGACATACCTCGGTGCAAGCCTATAAACCCGTGAGGAGGTACAATCAACCCTGACACTCCAGACGCGAGAATTAGATACAAATCTTCAGGGATACGGTACAAATTACGAAGTCTAATCAACTCAGTTTTGTCGATCAGACTATCACCAAAGTGATTCATATAGGCGAGGGATAACGGATTCTTGGAAGCAATTTTGACATCGTCGGCCATTGGAAGTAAGAACAGATACTACGGTTAAAAAAGATAGCACAGATAACGATGGAGAAATCATCCTCAGAACAATAAATATTTATAGGGGAGGCAAACCAAACTTTACCTCCTCGAGCAGTCGCGTACCTATTAAATGCCACGTGAAATTCAAAACCAACACTTCAGGTCCAATCATCATGACGGTACATATGCCTTTTTAACGAGTTAGTGGACCGACGTAAACACCCCACTAACTTAAGGGGAGTAGCTGATGATACATAAAAACGATCACACTCCTGAGCCAAACACTGTCATGATGATCTCGAGGAACTACAGGCCCAAGCATCGGCCCAACACAGATCTAGCCCAAGTAATGTTCACATAATTATAACAAAATATACCTCCTAATATATATTTGTTAGTGTTTCAAATAGTGTATTTTAGTTTAATTATTTTATTTTTGTATTTTTGTAGAATTTGGAGTTAAAATGACAAAAGTGCGTTAGCGTGGCGAATAATGGTGATTCATAGACAAATTGACGAAGTGGAGCGGGAGACACTCAAACCAAAGATTAAGAGAACCAAATAAATAAAATAAAGGAATTTAGTTTTGAATTTTGGTGGAACAAAGAAGTCATATGGATGAACATAGCCAAACCCATTATTGATATAGAATTTAAAACAAAGAAATCCACCAACAGGGAGGATCCCTTTTGTTTACAATTAGGTATTGGATTTTCGAATGGACCCAATAAGGAGTTTTAGTTTAACAAAAGGAGTTTCAATTGGACCTAATAAGAGTTTCAACTGGACCCAATAAGGGTTTCCAATTGGGCCCAATAAGAGTGTTTCTCTTCACCATAAACACAACCACAATAGAGTTTTTGGGGGCTGCTTGACAAGAAAAAGAAGGCAACAGCAGCAGTCGAGAACAACAGGTTTTGCTCCAGAAAAGAAAACGCAAGAAGCTGCCATAACGCAGTAGTAGTAGCATAACGCAGCCGTAGCGAAGACGCTGGACAACAGAGAACGCATGCAAACACAGCAGCGCAGCAGGGAGCAGAAACGTTGTTCAGAACAGCAGTGAAGACGTCGTCCAGCAGGGTGCGCATCGCTGATTCGCCTCGCGCTGCCATGCCGATGAAACTCCACACCATTGTTGCTGTTATCACCTTCACTATGCGTCACTAAACTCCACGCAAGGCGAAGAGGTGAACTCCTAGATGTAACGCACTTAATTAGTATTCAATTCGTTTTATGTTTTCACGATGAATAATGGTGTTTATGATTATCATTTTTATTTAATATAGGAATTTATGTTATTTTAGTGACAAAGATTTCATAAATTTCTTCGTAGATTATTATTCCGGTGATTGTCTTTTTCTTCTCCATATAAGCTTAGTCATGCTTTTCTTATGTGTGGAATGTTTAATGATCAATTAATTCCGGTAGGTTAGTTATATATGATCGTCATTTATTACGTTATTGTCTTCGGATATATCGTAACTTTAGGATATCACATATGACCAACCTTTGTGCTTTCTAGAAAAAGTGAAATCTAAAATCCATTCACATTAGAATATATTAGTGCATTAAAGACTATTTTTCCGATTACGTTGTTTGGGATGTGAAACACGTAATCGAGTTATCATAACGAATCAATACTAGTTGGCGCGTGAAATCTAGGAGGGATTCTTGGAACCTTGTGATTTCTCTAAACTTGATTTCTATTAAATTAAATTTAATTTCACATTTTAAAATTGCGAGAATTTCTTACATTTAGTTTCGCGTAGTTTTTTTTCTTCCTTGACCTTGTTTTGTAGATCGCTTTTCCTCGTGGGATCGACACCCCAATCTTTACTGCAATTGACCGCGTGTACTGTTTGGGCGTAATCAAATTTTGGCGCCGTTGCCAGGGAACAAACGTAATTCTACAAGGGAGGTTTCGGGTATTATCTTTCTTACTCATTGTTTTATTTTATTTTATTCTATTTTAGGTTTTAGGTCTAGTTTAATTTTTATTTCTAAAAAAAAAGAATTGCAAAAAAAAAAAAAAACAAAAAAAACAAAAAAAGAAGACATTGGGGGAGTGAGTTGGAATAGAGACCACTTAGGGAGACTAATTAGGATCCCAAATTTAGAACACCCACAAATTCACATTGAGACCAAATTAAGTTCTACTTCTAATTCTAACACCATGAGTAATCACGAAGATGACCATGTTCGGTCGCTAAAGGACTATCTCCACCCCACGCGCACTGCTACTCCATCATGTATTATGTTTGCACCAAGTACACCAAAGCTAGATTTTAAGTCGGGTATGATACAATTATTACCCACTTTTCATGGCCTAGAGAGTGAGAATCCTTATGTTCACATTAGGGAATTCGAGGAAGTTGTGGCCACTTTTCACAACAAAGTTGAGGCTGTAGACTCGGTTAGACTAAGGTTTTTTCCTTTTTTCCTTAAGGAAAAAGCGAAGAGTTGGCTATACTCTTTGCGACCAAGGTCTATAGGTTCGTGGGAGGAGATGACCCAAGCATTTTTTAATAAATACTTTCCTCACCACAAAACCAACGGTCTAAAGAGACAGATTTCTACCTTCACCCAAAAGAATAGCGAGACATTATATCAAGCATGGGAAAGGTTCAAGGATCTCTTGAATACATGTCCACACCATGGGTATGAGAGTTGGTGCTTAGTTAGTTATTTTTATGAGGGGCTCACCAGTAGAGAGCGTTAGTTCATTGAGATGATGTGTAATGGAGAATTCTTGCAAAAGGACCCTGACGAGGCCATTGAGTACTTGAATGACTTGGCTGAAAAGGCTCATACTTGGATTGGTCCATGTGCTACTGAGAGCACGGATAGAACACGCCCAGCTGGAGTTTACCAACTTAGGGAAGAGGACAGCCTTAGAGCCAAATTGGATAGAGTAACTAGGGAGTTAGAAGCACTTAAGACCAAGGATGGTAGGCCCACACATACTGTTGCCAGAGTTGAGCTACAGGACGCCTATTTTATATGCGGGGGAGTTGAACACTTCGCACAGGATTGCCCAACCTTGACTGAGATGAGAGGGGTTTATGAGGAACAATGTAACGCCTTAGGGATGTACAAGAAGCCTTATTAACCATTATCTAACACTTACAATTCTGGCCGGAGAGATCACCCTAACTTTGGCTGGAGGTCTGAGGCAGACCAACCTACATACTCATAGGCACAACCACCTAGGTCATACTCTACACCTCCATACAATGCGAAATCTAACAGAAGTTCCTTATCAGACACATTACATGCATTTATAGAGGCACAAGGTAAAACTAATCAAAAGTTTGAGGTTGCATTGACACAATTGGCAGAAGAGGAAAAGGAGATCAACAGCTAGATAACCAAGGTGACAAGTTCATTAACAATACAAGAGCGAGGCCAATTTCCGTCACAGCCTCAAGCAAATCCGAAGGGCCAACTTATGGCACAAACCTCTACTTCAGACTCTCAGAATGTCAAAGTGGTTAATGCCATCACTACTCTGAGTGGTAAGATTTTAGACGGGTCAAGCTCGTCCACGACTATAGGCCCCTCCCCTAGTGCAAAGGAGAACATCCCTGAGGATGAGCCCAACAAGAACATTCCAATTTCCGTTCCTTTTCCTCAAGCACTATGACCTACTGGAAAGAAATCGGAAATGCATGGTGAGATTCTAGAACACTTGAAACAAGTTAAAATTAACTTACCTTTGTTGCATGTGATTAAACAGGTACCAACTTATGCGAGGGTCATCAAGGATCTATGCACTATCAAGAGGAAACATCATGTCAAGAAGACTGCCTTCTTGACAGAACAGGTAAGTGCGGTGATTGAGCAGAGGACACCACCCAAGTACAAAGATCCAAGGTGTCCTACAGTTACCTGCCAGATTGGGACTCATGAGTTCGGGCAAGCCTTGTTGGATTTAGGGGCAAGTGTAAATCTGATGCCATATTCTATTTACTTGCAACTGGGTCTAGGAGAGATTAAACTCACATCCGTGGTACTACAATTGGCCGATAGATCGGTTAAGAAGCCAAGAGGAATAGTTGAGGATGTTTTGCTGCAGATTGATAAGTTTTACTATCCCGTCGACTTTCTTATTTTAGATACTCATTATGCGGTTAATATGGAGTCTACAGTTCTGATTATTTTAGGTAGACCTTTTCTTACCACAGCTAACGCTCTTATCAATTGCAGGAACGGTCTAATGAAGCTGTCTTTTGGGAACATGACTCTGGAGGTCAACATATTCAATATTAGCAAGCAACCACGTGATGATGATGAGTGTCATCATACCTACATGATAGACACGCTGATATCAGAGGAGCCGCTCCTGAGCGCAGATTCTGAAACCTTAGAGTACCTCATTTCTATTTCTGATTATGAGAATTCACTTTATCCTGACAATGCTTTTGATATTTCTGTTGTTTCAGGGTCAAAGGATAAAGGAGGACGACAATGGCAACCATGCTTTGAGGAGTTGCCAAAGTAAAGATAGAAACCACAATCATCCACTGTGGAAAGTCCGAAAGTTGACCTAGCTCCACTGCCTGAGGGACTTAAACATGCATTCCTCGGACCAGGTGATACCTTTCCTGTTATTATTTCTTCCGTGCTTGATAGCTCACAAGAAGAAGAATTGATTAATATGTTACGTGAGCACAAATCTGCATTAGGTTGGACTATAGCTGACATTAAAGGTATTAGCCCCTTAATATGTTCCCATAGGATCCACCTAGAAGAAGGAGCTAACACTCGTAGAGACCCTCAAAGACGACTTAATCCTACAATGAAAGAGGTGGTGAAAAAAGGAAGTTTTAAAATTGTTAGATGCAGGCATCATTTATCCCATCTCTGATAGCAAGTGGGTTAGTCCAACTCAAGTAGTTGCTAAGAAATCGGGAATAACAGTGGTGACTAATGATGAGGGGGTGCATGTTCCTACTAAGGTAGTGACAGGGTGGCGCATGTGCATTGATTATAGGAAACTTAATTCTGCCACCCGCAAGGATCACTTCCCACTTCCATTCATAGACCAAATCTTAGAGCGAGTAGCTGGTCATTCTTTCTATTGCTTTCTAGATGGGTATTCAGGATATTATCAGATTGAGATTGCATTAGAGGATCAGGATAAGACTACTTTCACATGTCCTTTTTGGTACTTATGCTTTAGGCGTATGCCATTTGGTTTGTGTAATGCACCAGCTACTTTTCAGCATGATGAGTATTTTTAGTGACATGGTTGAAAAATATATGGAAGTATTCATGGATGATTTGATTGTTTTTGGTGATTCCTTTGATTCATGTTTACTTCACTTGAAGACTGTTTTAAGTAGATGTGAAGAGAAGGGTTTGGTGCTTAATTGGGAAAAATGTCATTTCATGGTCTCTTATGGAATAGTTCTGGGACACATAGTTTGTGATAAAAGAATCGAGGTTGATAAAGCAAAAATTGAACTAATTTCTAAATTACCTACACCTAAAAGTGTCAAGGATGTGAGAGCATTTCTAGGGCACGCGGGTTTTTATAGGAGGTTCATACAGAATTTTTCTGCCATCTCTAGACCATTAAGCAGCCTCCTGGTCAGAGATGTCGTGTTCCAATGGACACAAGAGTGTGAGGACGCCTTCCGAACACTCATTGATAGGCTCACCTCTGCCCCCATCATGCAGCCACCGGATTAGACTTTACCATTTGAGATAATGTGTGATGCAAACAACTATGCTGTGGGGGCAGTCTTGGGACAACGAAGGGAAGGGAAGCCATTTGTTGTTTACTATGCTAGTCGAACACTTAATGATGCTCAAAAAAATTATTGGACTACTGAAAAAGAGTTGTTAGCTGTAGTTTTTGCTTTAGATAAATTTCGTGCTTATTTGATTGGTACACCTATCACTGTTTTTACTGACCATGCGACTCTTAAGTTCCTTCTTTCTAAAAATGATGCTAAGGCAAGATTGATTAGGTGGATTTTACTTCTGCAGGAATTTGATCTAACTATAAAGGATAAGAAGGGGGTCAAGAATGTTGTGGCGGATCACTTGTCTCGTTTGGAGTTCAGTGACTCTGCCAATGGCCCACCCATCCGTGATGACTTCCCTGATGAACACCTATTCGCCGTCACTCAAGTACCATGGTATCACACATTGTTAATTACTTGGTTTCCGGCGAAGTTCCATCATCATGGAGTGCTCAAGATAAGAGAAATTTTTTGGTCGAGGTAAGAAATTTTTATTGGGATGATCCTTATCTATATAAGTATTGCCCCGACCAAATCATGAGGCATTGTATCCCTGAAGGTGAGATTGAAAGTGTCTTACATTTTTGTCATAGTGCAGCTTGTGGAGGCCATTTTTCTATGAAAAAGACAGCTGCAAAATTTTTACAGTCTGGATTATATTGGCCTACATTGTTTAAGGACACTAACAATTATTGTCGTTCTTGTGATAGATGCCAGAAGTTAGGTGCACTGTCCCAGAGACACATGATGCCCCTTAACCCCATCCTAGTCATTGAGATATTTGATTGTTGGGGGATTGATTTTATGGGACCTTGTCCACATTCCTTTGGATATTTGTATATTTTGCTTGCAATGGACTATGTGTCCAAATGGGTTGAGGCTGTGGCGTGCCGAAACAATGACAACAACACTGTTGTCAAGTTTATCAAAGAACACATTCTATCCCGTTTCAGTACACCACGAGCCATTATTAGTGATCAGGGGACTCATTTCTGTAATTGCTCTTTTGAAGCTTTGATGCGCAGGTATGGAGTTCATCACAAGGTTGTCAATGCCTATCATCCGCAGACAAATGGCCAAGCTGAGTTGGCAAATCGAGAAGTAAAACAAATCTTGGAGAAGATGGTGAATCTTGATAGGAAGGATTGGTCCTTGCGCCTTCCTGATGCACTTTGGGCTTACCGTACCGCTTATAAGACAATTCTCGGGATGTCTCCATATCGACTTATATATGGAAAAGCCTTTCATTTACCTGTTGAGTTAGAACATCGCGCTTATTGGGCCATAAAAAGAACTAACTTTGATCTCAATGATGCATGTATTCAGCGGAAACTTCAGTTAGCTGAAATTGAGGAGTTGCGGAATGATGCCTATGAAAATTCCCGAATATACAAGGCGAAGATGAAAGCAGCTCATGATAAGCAAGTTCTGAGGAAACATTTTGGGCCCAACCAACGAGTCTATCTCTATGACTCACGACTTCATCTTCATCCTGACAAGCTAAGATCGAGATGGACGGGCCCATTCATGGTAAAACAAGTTTTTCCCAATGGGTCCATAGAAATTGAAGATCCAACAGATGGGAGAGTATTTAGAGTAAATGGGCAACGTTTGAAGCACTATGTGGAGCGAGTAGAGGTGCCAGAAGAGATCTCTCTGGTTGCCCTTGTCTACTTGATTTGATGTTCTCCACCCTATCTTTAGTTTAGGTTTTTATTTTATTTTTCTTTTATTATTTTTCATTTATTATTTTTTTATTTTTTTAGTTTTGTTTAGGTTTTTGCTTTTATTTTTTCTTTTAGTGTTTTAGGTTATTTTAGGTGTTGCTACTGGAGTCACTCGGAGCCCTTCATCCCATATGTTCCTTTCTCCCGTCGGTATGATTTTCTTATATTTTGGTGACTGTGAGGACATTGTCTATTTGAAATTGGTAAAGCTTCACCATGGTAATATCACTCTAACCCTCCTCTTTTCTTTTTCCTTCATTTGTCATGATCATTATTTTATACATTGAGGACAATGTTTGGTTTAGGTTTGGGGGTGTGGTTTATTAGATTTTTTGTACAATTTTAAAAAATCTTTGATCTTAAAACGTATTTTACAATTAAACCGAGTCATTTTTGTGTTCTACTCAATCTCAATTGAATACTTAGATGATTACAGTAATTGTGTAAAATCTTTATGAAAATGCATTCGAAATCTGAACTCTTGGTGAATTTAAAAAAAAAAAGTGAAAAAATGGTTTTGAGTCTTTTTTAATTTTAGAGAATATTTTTGTTGCCTTTAATTTTGAGAAAACACATACTAACACGTGTCACATAGTTATATTAGTAGAAAACATGATATTTGATATTATCCTTATGTTAGATGTATTTCGTGAGACTTTTCAAGTCGACTATTTGTGCACTATAAGCCAAGTAAACATGATTTGAAGTTGATTAGTAAGATATTGAACTAGAAAACCTTAGAATAATAGTGGAGACTTAACCCTTGTGAGTTTTGAGCCATTCTTTATTTCTTGAGGGTTATTAATTACACTCTGATTTTTCTTTTTCTTGAGTCCGCATTATTTCGTTGAGGATCTCATTATTCATGATTTTCTTATTGATTGCTTTAAGAATGACATAAAAGTTGAACTTTACACTAGAACTTCTTGCTTTATTTAGTTGAGATGTCCTAGTACTAACTAAAACTTATGAAGTGATATAGACATTTCTTTCTTTAAACCATATTTTTTAGCCTTTTAGCCTATCCAATAACAAATATCCATTTGCAGCCCTTTCAGCCTTTATATAGCCTTCTCTTTGTTATCCCCATTCCCAATACCTACTCCAATCAAGGAGTAATACCTCTATTATTTTATCCTTACACAATTTTCTGAGAATGTATACGGTGAGAGATATTTATGGAATGGGCAAATAGAAAGAGTTGAAAATAGATATTTCATGCGCCCTCAAAGTAAAAGTGTTTGATTGTATAAACAGGGAAAAACATGTAAGAAAAAAAAAGCATGTAAAAAAAAAAAAGTTGAAAAAAAAAATGAAGAAAACGTTAATGGTGTACAACTTTGATTTGTTCTTCAATGCCCTATGTGTTTATTCAAGGGTGTAGCCATTCTCAGGAAATTCTTGTATCCTTTTTGTCCATTATTGTTTGCTATAATACAAGCCCCATTATAACCTAGTAAAGACCTAATTGATCTTAAGTGAAAGTTATTTCAGTAGATGTGGAGATTGAATAGGCAAGAACTATGGTGTTTGATTCAACATTCTCAAAAGTAATCAATATTCCTAGGGCTGAACAAAAAATCGATCAAACCGATTAAACCGACCGATCCGATCTAAACCTAACCAATCGGTTCGGTTTAGTTCGGTTTAAATTCGGTTCGGATTGGTTTCGGTTTAAAAAAATTCAAAACCGAAGTAGTCGTTCGGTTTTCGATTTCTATGTGATTTTAACCGACCAAACCGAACCGACTGAATATATATAATAAATAATATATATTTTATATATAAAAAATACAATATGTTTAAAATAGTCGGTCGGTTCGGTTTTATTTCGGGTTTGATTCGATTTTAGTAGGTTCGGTTCGGTTACGTTTGCATAAATTAGAATTGGTTCGGTTTCGGATCGATTTTGTTAATGGTCGGTTCGGTTTCGGTTTGAAAATTTTAAAACCGACCTAAGTCGGTTCGGTTCACGGTTTAGGTGAAAAACCGAACCGTCGGTTTGGTTTTCAGCCCTAAATATTCCTGTCCATGAGATCATATTCATTTCACTCTTTGAAAATTTCGTTTTTTATGATGATTATATGTGAGACGTTTGCATTTTCCATAATTTATATCATTTTCCTCACATATAAACTGAGTGCCCAATCTCTGAGTGTTTTATTTCTGAGTGACATGAGAGATTTGTGGTCGAAGCGTACTTTCTAAAGGTTATCTCGTCACATCTTTACTATGAGACGAAGAGTTATGTTGATAAGGTTTCTCACACACACACTTCGAGTTGAGAATGATTATGAAATTTATTTAACGTTTAGATACTATTAAATTATTATACTCTATTGATATACTTTTGTGACAATTTTCGTTTGTTTTTTTCTTGAATTTTAAGCAATAAGAAAATTACTCTAAGGAAAATAACGGAGAATGCTCATGTTTTTGCATTATGTTTTTAGGAAATAGATTTTGTTTTATTGAGTCAGTAATGTTTGGGGGTAACATTTCTGGAAACCTTACGAGACTATAACTCGTCCACTAGAGGTAATCTAGGGGTTTAAAGCCTTGTTGCACGTTAAGGTAAGTGCAACCGTGATTCCTACGAAAGTGAGTTAGGATTTTATTCTTAATTTTGTTTTGTTCGAGGACTAGCAAAATGTAGGTTTGGAGGTATTTGATGTTCACATAATTATAACAAAATATATCTCCTAATATATATTTGTTAGTGTTTCAAATAGTGTATTTTAGTTTAATTATTTTATTTTTGTATTTTTGTAGGATTTGGAGTGTAAATGACAAAAGTGTGTTAGCGTGGCGAATAATGGCGATTCATTGACAAATTGACGAAGTGGAGCGGGAGACACTCAAGCCAAAGATTAAGAGAACCAAATAAATAAAATAAAGGAATTTAGTTTTGAATTTTGGTGGAACAAAGAAGTCATATGGATGAACATAGCCAAACCCATTATTGATATACAATTTAAAACAAAGAAATCTACCAACAGGGAGGATCCCTTTTGTTTACAATTAGGTATTGGATTTTCGAATGGGCCCAATAAGGAGTTTTAGTTTAACAAAAGGAGTTTCAATTGGAACCAATAAGGGTTTCCAATTGGGCCCAATAGGAGTGTTTCTCTTCACCATAAACACAACCACAAGAGAGTTTTTGGGGGCTGCTTGACAAAAAAAAGAAGGCAGCAGCAGCAACCGAGAACAACAGGTTTTGCTCCAGAAAAGAAAACGCAAGAAGCTGCCATAACGCAGCAGCCATAAGGCAGCAGCAGTAGCATAATGCAGCCGTAGCGAAGACACAGGACAGTAGCGCATACACTGTCCAGGACAGCAGAGAACGCATGCAAACACAACAGCGCAGCAGGGAGCATAAACGCTGTCCAGAACAGCAGTGAATACGTCGTCCAGTAGGGTGCGCATCGCTGATTCGCCACGCGCTGCCATGCCGATGAAACTCCACACCGCTGTTGCTGTCATCACCTTCACCATGTGTCACTAAACTCCACGCAAGGTGAAGAGGTGAACTCCTAGATGTAACGCACTTAATTAATATTCGATTCGTTTTATGTTTTCAGGATGAATAATGGTGTTTATAATTCTCACTTTTATTTAATATAGGAATTTATGTTATTGTAGTGACAAAGATTTCAAAAATTTCTTCTTAGATTATTATTCCGGTGACTGTCTCTTTCTTCTCCATATAAGCTTAGTCATGTTTTTCTTATGTGTGGAATGTTTAAGGATCAATTAATTCCGGTAGGTTAGTTATATATGATCGTCATTTATTACGTTATTGTCTATGGATATATCGTAAGTTTAGGATATCACATATGACCAACTTTTCTGCTTTTTAGAAAAAGTGAAATCTAAAATCCATTCACATTAGAATATATTAGTGCATTAAAGACTATTTTTCCGATTACGTTGTTTGGGATGTGAAACACGTAATCGAGTTATCATAATGAATCAATACTAGTTGGCGCATGAAATCTAGGAGGGATTCTTGGAACCTTGTGATCTCTCTAAACTTGATTTCTATTAAATTAAATTTAATTTCACATTTTAAAATTGCTAGAATTTCTTACATTTAGTTTCGCGTAGTTTTTTTTCTTCCTTGACCTTGTTTTGTAGATCGCTTTTCCTCGTGGGATCGACACCCCAATCTTTACTGCAATTGACCGCGTGTACTGTTTGGGCGTAATCACCAAGCAGATCTAAGTCCACTCAACTTCAGTCGGCCAGGCGAACCGGGACTCTCACAGCATGCTAGGCCCACACGTCTCACGGTTATTCACTATACCCATAAGCTCTCTTCAGGCAATTATCTCGAGGATTGGCTTCGGACGGGCAACTACAACAACTCTCTGCTTCCAACTAGGAAGCAAACTTTAGGGTATCTTCCACACAGGGAAACTCCCTTCTACAGATTGCTTTTGGATTTGGAACTATCTCCCGTATATCTAAGAGTGCAGAGCTAACATGGAACTTCCCTCCTACAACATGACTCTTAATTAGAGAGGGATCTCCATGAATATCTCCTCCCTAAACTACGCCTACGATGCCCGGTTGAACCAAGACTCCTTGCACTATAAATAAGACATGAGGTTGGTAAGCTAAGGTACACAACAAATTTTCTGTTACAGCATTACACCTTCCTCAGATCCCCGTCTGACTTTAGCATCGAAGTCCCATCGACCACCCCGCAGTCGTCTGTGGGTCACGCGCATCACTTGTGCAGGTCAATAGGAAGCAGGGAGCGAAAATCGACTGATCAAGCAGCAACCTGGAAAGATTCACTGATGACGTGGCCTTCAGCCTGCATTTCATGTATGAGAATTTGGATTTCTTGGATCTGGAGAATAACAGTTTTAGCATCAGTCTTCCTGTAATCCATGAACTTGTCAACGACAAATTTCTTTACATCCTCTATTTTGTACTTCTTTTCCAATGCCCCCATAGGTCCTTAGCATTGTTTTTAGTACTATAGATTTTGTACAAAACTTCAACCAGTGAGTTCAACACGTAGTTTCGGAAATGAAGATAAAATGCCTCCAAGCTTCAATTGCGAGGAACACTTCCTTGTGGCTCTCTTGGGTTTCTCCATCCTTTGGCTTTGGTTCATCTTCGGTAAGAAACTTTGTGAAACCCAATGTTGTTAGGTAAAACAACATCTTGCTCTGCCATGTTTTAAAATCAACTCCTTTGAATTTCTCTGGCCTATCATAAACAAGAACTTTAGTGACTCCATAGGTCACTCAACCAATTAAACTGGTTTCATTTTTATCTCCCATATATCATTTTGACACACAAAAGAACAAATTTATTTGTTATTAATAATAATACAAACAAATCAAAATATGTCATGCATAAAATTTAATTAGACTAAGTACTGTAAAAACAATATCTTAATCAGAGTTCATAAATTTATAAATTTTCTATCTAATTTGTACAAATTATTGTATTAAAAAACAGTAATATTGATAGAGTTCTAATTAATATAAACTCTAAAACTTACTGTACAAAACAATATGTTAAAATTAAATGTACAGATATAACACGTATTGTACAAAACAGTGTGTTAAACAAATTTGCACAAATAAAAGTTTATTATACTAAATAGTAGCTGATGCAGACTCGAAGTCTGTAAGCAAACATGTTTTTTACCAAAGTTTTAGTGCTTTGGATATGTATGTCTACGTACAGTATACAACATAGACTCAGAGTCTGAAAACCAAACACGTATTGACCAAAGTTCTAGACTTTGGATTTGACCAGAGTTTTTAGTACTTTGGATATATTTGGCTAGAGTTGTATGGAAGTCTGACACTGATACAGATTATATAATATTATCTTAAGAATGTTGAGAACGACATGTAACAGTAACAGTAAAGGGATAAGATAATTTGAGGCTTGCTTAATGTAATGTCCTTAAGACAATATTCGACTCATCTCGATGCAACGGTGATGATCGTTAGTCTACCAAGAAACAATAGATTTGTCTTTGTTCCTAATGCACTTTTAAATAAAACAGAAACTCACGCGAATAGAAATAACTTATTTGATTTGAATGTAAACTATTCTTCGGTGTGCTAGGTTGTTGTTGTTGTAATGATGAATTGCTAATATTTTGGATATCTCAAATGGCCATTTTGAGATTTTATTTATAGCAAATGAAACACCACGTACCTTCTCATAGAAGACACAATTGAACCAACACACCTGTTGGTCAAGAGACTTACATAAAGAACCTTATGTAATTAGTTTACATAATGTACGATTTACTCATTCAATAAATATGAAAACACATAAATTTCCAACAAAGAAAGCATGACAGACAACAAAAATGTTTTGAAGAGGGTGGTCAAATTACTTAAACGGCAAGAAGATCATCACCAATTTCAAAGGAAAAATTGGTAAAGTGCATTTCTATTTCTAGCTCGATCCCAATCTCAGTTAAAAAATTTTAAAAAGAAAAGATTAACTGAAGTTTTAACTATGTCTTTAAGCTCTTCTAGATTTGGAAATGAGTAAGGTAATTGCATATGAATAAAGCTCATTGCCTCATAGGTGATCAACATAGCTAGATTCATTTGGCTACGTTCTTAAAAGGATTAACATGAAGTCGAATTAATTTCTTTGTAAATATCACATAGTATAACTTTATTTTTCTTCATATGAAATTTAACCAACTTTTTGTTAGTATATAAGCTGAAGGAATGTGATTTATCGAAAAAGGTTGAAATTTCACGTAATATTTCTATTTTTTAGTTACTGAATTTTTTTTTTCGAAAACCAAAATATTAATTTCTTTCATCAGACCAATCTCATTTTCCGTCCATTTTAACCCGTTATAACCTTAATTTAGTATTACAAATTTATTTATATAAGTGATTATTATGCAATATGTATTTTATACGATATTATGAGTCTTGTTCGACTCTTTATGTCATACGTAAGAGTTTAAAATGCTTCAATTATATTGATAACTTCAATAAATTACAACCAAAATTTCTATGTTTTTCTATACAAAATGAAATATTTCTTAAAATCATCTTACCAAAATTACCTTGAAAAATGAAATCAAAATCCTTGTATACGCTTATAAAAAGTTATTGTACCATATTAGCTAGCTATCAAGATATTTAGATTTTTATTTAGTTTCATTTTGAAAGTTTGGTATTAATTTGACTTTTCAAAGTAACGATCTATAGTTTTCTTTTAGAGTGATTCTAGCCAGCGAGGAAACCAGCGAGGAAATGGGCGAGGTTTGGAGAGAGGGAGAGTGTGGGCCGCCTATCCCCCTTTGGATGCGTGTCGGTATTTTTCATGCGCACATCCCGAGAGGGATGGACGGTTCCCACCTTCCCTCTCTCCAAACCTCGCTGATTTCCTCGCTGGCTTCCTCAACATTTAGAATTCCTGTTTCTTTTATTAAGGACTAAATCGGTGAGAGGGATAGTGACATGGTATGTTGCGTAGGGCATGATGTACCTAGATGTATGATTAGGCTTTATTAAGTATTTTCGTACGACAAACCAAATTAATGAATGGGAGTGGTGGTGGTGTAGGGTTCACTTAAGCAATTAAACAAGAGTAAGTCTAGCCAGCCAAGTTTGCTAGCCATTTTTTGGCAAAGTTTTGATTTTTTTACACTTTTTACCCATTCTCTTTAAAACACAACCACAAACACCACCTATAGAAGGGGTAGAAGTGTAAAAAAACCCAAACTTGGCAAAAAATGGCTACTTTTTGTTGATTAAACAATGATGAATGTTAACTTTTTCTACTTTGAAAATGTATGAACTCACATACACAAAAAATGAAGTTATTTTGATATTCTTAACCATTGTAACTACAAAGTGGAAAAAGAAACTAATGATGTATGTTCACCGGTCTTCTTTAGCGCATTCATCATTGTTTCGGAAATCAGAGATTTAGAAACTAAATGAGTAAAAACTTACAACTATCAAAAGTATTATGGATATTAAAAGAGACCAAAGTAATTATATCGTTACTATGTGGGTCGAGATTTGTTGCTAACAAATTTCTTTGATGATATTTCCTTATTGGGAGAATCCACCATGCGAGGATTCAGTCTTTTCTTGCAGTGAAAACAAATTACTTGAACAAATATGAATGGAGTTACCCCTCAGTAAAACATTTTGTATAAAGTTTTAAGAGCTAGGTGAATTAATAAGTTTTTCAAAGTCATTTAGAGAGTCTAGAATAAAAATTTTGTAGAGCTTTATCTACTATACCATATATTAAAGCACTAGTGTATTACCTGTGTTGTTGGCATGATAGGAAGTGGGTTAAATTCAATTGAAAAAAAAAATACATTTTCAAACTGCGGAATTGAGTTCTCCCCAAACTTTGACTTCGTCAAAATATGAAGTTTGGGGATCTTTGTTTGAATGGGCATTAATATTCTTATTTCATTGTAGAAAAGTATTGAAAATACTTACGGCATGAAATGTATTTGACATTATATCTAACATAAAATAACATATTATACATTTGATCTAACATAAAATACATATTAAATTTTTTTTAAGTGTTTGTATTGATCATTGATTGCATTCTAATGATACCAATTTTACCAAAATTTGACTACTACGTAGATAGTAATTACAATTTTCATTTCGAGAAAAGAAAACAAAAATTTATCTCTGCCACATGTACATTCTACTCATTTTAAATTTTATGTTTATTTTCTTTTGTCCTTCTACATACTTCATATTTACAAACATGCCATTATAGAAATGAATCTCAATCTTCAACATTTTTCTCAATCGTCAATCGTAGCCTCATTTGTAATATAGACCAGTGTATTACCTGTGTCGCCGGCACAGTAAAAAATTGGTCACGACATTAGGTCAAACTCGGTTAAAATTAAATAATTGAAAAAAAATTTAATCGCCGCAGTGAGTACTCTCTGAACTTTGATTTTCCAAAATATAAAGTTTAGGGTGTTTGCTTAAATGTGTTTTAAGATGTTGACTCATTCTGTGATAAATACTAAAAATACTTACGACGTGAAATAAATTAGACGTTTTTCTTTAGAAAATGCATACGACGATATTTTAATATTTTTTAAGTCTTCATATTGATCATTGGTTTCATTCAAAAGATCTTTAAAAATGTATTTCCACACTACCAAGTTTTTTAACATTTGACAATTAAGTAGATAGTTATGAAATTGAGTTCTTCCCAAATATTTAAGTTCCCAAACTAAGAAGTTTGGGGTATTTGTTTGGTATCGTTCAAAACACTTGCGAAGTGAAAGCATTAGACTTTTTTTCGGAAAAGGTTTACCGTGTGAAATCCACTTTTAAAATTTTAAGCGTTTTTATTGGTTTTTGGTTTCATTAGAAAGATATTCAAATATTCATTTCAATAATATCTAGTTTATCAAAATTCGACAACTATGTAGATAGTTATGAAAATTTTCATTTTACGAAAATAAAACACTAAATTTCTCTTTCAGCAACATGTACATTGTACCCATTTTAAGTTTTATGATCATTTTCTTTTGCTCTTTCACATACTTCACATTACTTACATGCCGTTATAGAAAATGAATCTCAACCCTCAAAATCTTCATCAACTCTCTATCTTAGCCCTCTTTTATCTCCAAATCTTTGTGAATAAACATACACCTAGATGAATTGTAAGATAGACAAGGGTATTCCCCGTGTCCTTGACACTCTATGTACATTTCTTTTGGCTAAATATCATGTACTGAACACCCCCTAAACCATCTCCACTTTCGCCTTCAATCAGTTTTGAAGTGCAAACTTATTTTAAGGTAAAAATATATACTATAAACTTTAAGGTTCTTAGTCAAAATTTGAATCAATTAGGGAAAAAATTTCAAACACCGAGAGTGATTTCTCCTCCAAACTTTGAATTCACCAAAGGCAAGGCCTACTCCACAACACCATATTTAATGTTCCACACCACCAACTATGCCACACCACAATTAAAAAAAAGCCACCAGCCCCACCATCATTTATTCAACTGCCAACAACCACCCCACTTCCCCACGTACTCCTCTTCTTCTTCTCCATTCAAACACTCACTTCCCCAATTCAGTGCTTCCTAATGGACCAACAACAGCTAATAATCGCAACTCAAGTAATTGATCAACGCTCTTCCAAAATCCGAATAACTTCCACAGTAATTTGTGTGTTTGAAAGATGGCGAGTACTATTTAAAAAAGGAAAATAATAAGATAGAAAGAGGTGGTGGAGGGAAGACGAACAAAATAGAGGAGTAAAAGAGAGAAAGGTAGGGACGACTGATTGTGTTTGTGGGGTTGAGTGGAGTTTTTTTTTAAATGGTGGTGTGGGAGATAAAAGTGGGATTTGGTGGTGTGGGACAATAGATTTGGTGGTGTCAAACATGGCTTTCCTTCACCGAAAATATGAAGTTCAATTTCTTTTTGTTTAAATACTCATTAAGATGCCCGTTCATTTCCTTTTTTTGTCCTGGTATGATCAGCTCGTCTCATTTCTTTGAAAAATACGGACGATGTGAAATACATAAAACGTTTTTAATAACAAAGTAATATATTTTCAAAATTTTAGAGCTTGTATTGATCATTGGTTTTGTAGTGTCCAAAAATTGTCCTGTGAGTTTGACCTGCAAAACCATTGTTAGACTGCTAAAGACCACCTTTTTGGTGGCCAAAATCAGTAACTCTGTTGGAAGAAGGAAATAAATTTGGACAAAACTCGGTTACAATTTCATACCTTTGTCGAAAGTTCCCTTTACCTTTTATAATGGTCCCAGTTAACTCTCTGCATGACTTAAGCATGTGAGGCACAACGAAAGGAGATGTTTCTGTAACTGTCTCCTCCTTAATGGAGATGCGTTCATGGAGGCGTAGGTTTCTCCACGGCTATTTCTTGGTGCAATGTTCTTCTTCTTAATGAGAGAACGTGTGACGGGCTTGGATTTGGGCTTTGATTCGTCTGGGCTTGGATTCGGATCCCGCTTACGCTTCCTTAGAGGTGGGCCTATTCTGAGCCTCTGTAATTGTCCTCAATCCTTTTGGGCTTTATGAGCTTGCCCAATGGATCGGGCATTGCATTCTCGTGATGGGGCTTTATGCCACGTGTACGGTCATGATAATTGGTTTATTTTGATGTATCATCAGCTACTCCCCCCTTAGTTAGTGGGCATGTTGACGTGGCCACTAACTCTAGTGATGGTTTTATCATGTATTTAATGCTATCAGTTGCTTTCGTGAGTTGGTGTCTCAATCCTTTGCTTGCCCGTTCGTTTTTCTCGCACATTTTTTGGTTTTCTCATAGCCATCATATCTCGCACACTATCCAATGAGTTGTCACTTCATTCCTTGGCTCTATAAAGGAAATGTGACGAATACATTTTCCCTCTTCACGCTACCTTTGAATTTAGGGTTTGTTTGCTCTTTCATTCTCTTCATCTTCATCATTTTTTCGCTCTTCAATGATGTATGTTAGTGATGAGTTAAGTGGTCAGTCGCTAGCCTTGTGCGAAACTCACTTCTCTCCTAGCAGAACTTCTCAATCGACTCTGGAGAGCCTTCGTTCTGATTATAGTCTTTCGCCTGACCTTGAGATTGTTCTGCCCAGACAGGGCGATAGCCCTTGTAACCCAAGGGCTGGATACATCGCATTGTACTCATGCATGTTCTCTTCTGGCTTTCGATTCCCCGTTTCGGAGTTGTTCTGGGAATATCTGAATTTTTTGGGTATTCTTCCTGCCCAAATGGGCCCTAATTGCTGGAAGGTGATAGTTTCTTCTTATGCGAGGGCTCTTATGTCTGGTATTCCTTTAACCGCTAGGATCTCGCATTCGGTGGTTGGTTTGCTGGTGCACAGGGAGATCTGTTTCCTTCACTCTCCTGATTGTTTTGAGAATCTTAGTGATGACATTCGTGATTGGTCACGGTCTTGGTTTTACGCTTCCGTGAACTTAGACTACTTCCAATTGCGAGGTTGTTCAATTTTTTATCATTCCGGGTTCCTAATCGACATAATGATCTTCTTTTATTCGCTGAGGAGCAGAAGATCGGTGAACAACTCTCTAAGCTTCACCATTTGTGGATGCATTTCTTTCTGACGACATCCTGGAGCGTAGTGGTTTATACACTATGAGCGAAACGGAGCGAGCTTTGTTTACTGAATCTCGTGCTAAGGTCCATGCAACTTGTGCAGCACATGTTGGCGTCAGTAACGCTAGCATTGATTGGGAAGTGAGTTTGGTCCGAGACGTTACGCATCTCAATGCTTCTATTGCTACTTCTGCTCCTACTTCGCGAAAGAGAAAGCTTGCGAGGTCTGTGAGTCCATCAAGGCGATTGCCTGTATATATTGGTCATGTCTCGAGGAAGAAATGACTTTTGAATCGTAGTTTTGTTAGGTCTGTGATTCGTCAGACTGCTTCTCGCTCGGGTCCTTCTCGTGATGATGCTGCAAAAGGAGATCGTGAATCTTTTGAGGAGGATGAAAGTTGAGGCTCGTATTGAAAAGGAGTGAGAATGAGACTACTCGTCCATTGGAAGCCGGTGAGAAGAAACTTTTGTCTGTCTATGGTGTTTCAGATACTGCTGAGTTGTCTAATGACGACCCTTGAGCCATTGATGAGAAGATGTTCCAGTTGGCAATGGAGCATTCTAAAAATATTGCTGGCGGTCAGCATTTTAGGGAACATTCCTCCTTTCCTTTTATTGATATCAGTAAAACAACCGGATTTCTAGTTTCTCCTATTCGACAAGTTTCTCCCGCTCCTGCCGCTATTATCGGTCCTTCCCTTGTCGTGGATGTTCCTAGAAGGGAGGGCAAAAGTGGTTTCTCCATTGTTACTGCTATTTCGTCTGTTCTCCCCACTGTTGGAGGTGGTTCTTCGGTGCTTCTTGATCCTCGCGTCCTCCATCCACGGATTAGTTGGAATGAGCCTGGGCCAAAGGATATTCATATCAAGTCTGACGGTGAGTTTTGTTAGTTTACCCATCTCGATGTGCAAAATGGCGCACGTAGACTGGTAAATGAATTGTACAAGTGGTTGGTGAAAGGCCTCCGATGTTTGTGCTTGGCCTGTTTGATCATATCGACCGTGGTCTTGAGCAGATAATGGATGGGATGAATCATCTTGCTACGCGAGGCTAATGGGCTTGGTTTATCGAGCTGGTCGTGATTAGGTAGCTCTTTGGAGATAAGGTTGGCAGCGCTGTTGCTGGTATTTTCTCATATCCTTTCCAAATTTGATGTGTTGATAATGGAATTCGCGGGCTCGGAGAAGATTGCCGCGGCTACTCGGGAATGTTTGAGGCGAAGAACTTGTGGGGTAAGTCTGTTGCTGATCTTAACTTTTTGAAAGCTAAGCTAGGTGAGCTTTTTGCCCGTATTTTCCATGTAGAAAAAGAATTATCCGCTGAGAAATGGCTTTTGATGAGGCTTCTTGTTCTGGATTGGAGCAATCCCTTATGTGTGACGCTGCCGAGGGGCGGGTGGAACAAATAATTGTTGTGCTTGATGATGTCAAGGCATATGCTTCCAGTATGCCTTCCATTACTGAAGAGCAACTTGTCGCGGTCAAAAATGAACTTGCTGCTGCTAAAAATAGGCTTCGGGTGGTTTTGTAACTATTGTAGCTTTTGTGTCGAGCTTTTTTATAACCGTTTTCGTGCTTGTTTCTTATTTAGCGGTTGGTCGTTGTCGTTCTTTCTGATTTATGTGTAAATGATTGTTTTTCGCTTGTATCTTTTCAGACTATTGATTGGTTCTCTCAGCTCAAACTTTTGGTTTGCCTTTTAGTTGGCTCGGGTGTCCAGCCTTTACTTTTTTAGTTTGACATTTTGGTCGATTCAAAGTTTTCCATGTTTAGGTGACTCGGGTGTCCAACCTTTACTTCGTTAACTCGACATCTCGGTCGATTCAAAGTTTTCTATGTTTAGGTGACTCGGGTATCCAACCTTTGCTTCGTTAACTCAACACCTCGATCGATTCGAAGTTTTTTATGTTTAGGTGACTCGGGTGTCCAACCTTTACTTTGTTAACTCGACACCTCAGTCATTTTGAAGTTTTTTTTATGTTTAGGTGATTCGGGTGTCCAACCTTTACTTCGTTAACTCGACACCTCGGCCGATTAAAAAAATTTATGTTTAGGTGATTCGGGTGTCCAACCTTTGTGCGACACTCTGGTCAACTCGAAGTCATTTCCTTTTAGTTGACTCGTTCGTCCAACTTGTACTTCTTTGGTTGATCAGACCAAAAGCTTTTCGTGAATATTTGAATTGCGTTTTGATTCTTTGTGGGTTTTTGCGCCCATTGTTTTTGTAGCTTTGCTATGAAGCTGTTTTGCTTTTGTGAGATGTCGATTCCGAAAATGAAACTTTATTGACTTTTTTTCGACCATTTTAGCAGTCGTTCTCCTAGAGTGGCTCCGTTACATTATGGAGCATTTCTTATTTTATTCTTGCAATGCTATTCTTTACCCTTGCAATGGTGCTCGTGCCCCTGCTATTGCTTCTAATTGATGACCTTATTTTCTTGCGTGGTTATTGATCCCCGTTTGGCCCTGCTTGTTGTGGCCTGATATAGTTGTTAGTTCCTTTGCAATTGATTTTAGCCGAATTTGTCTCTGCTGTTGAGGTCTTTTGAGCGTTGGCCTCTTGACTTCGATATAGGTATGTTCGGATGGGAGGTGTTTTTTTCCAGGGCGAATATTGTGTAGAGCGTATATTAATTCTCTTGATCGCTCATTTGATCCCATGGTGGTAGCGTCCAATTTTATCTTACCCTTGAGCTGCTTATCTGATGTGCCGATGAACTCGTCCAATTGTCCACTCTGCTTATCTCATTACGCTGGTTATTCGCTCATGATTGAGTCGTGCCGACTGCGATTTTATGAATTCTTGCTGGTTGGACTCCTTCGCTTTGATGTTTCTTTAACTGGCTGTTGTCCTCCCGTGATCCTCTATCTCGTCTTTTTTCTTCTTTTCTTTATTCCTAAAATGGTTCTCCCTCCCCTGGTCATTCTTTCTCCTCTCAGCTTTCATTTCATTGAGGGAGATATGTTTTTGTGCTATTTTTAGTCGGACCGCCTTGCCTTTTGGAGTTTCCAAAATCATCTGATGATCGACTTCAGTGGCGAAAAGCAATTCCCTGTGGGAAAGGTACAACTGGCAATAACAGCGGGAGGGAAACCAACTCAAAAAAACCGGTTTCAAGAGTTCATAGTAATCGATGCGCCTTCGGCGTACAATGCGGTCCTGGGGAGACATTGGACACACTAGATGGGAGCGGCGGTTTCCACTCTACACCAGTGCATCAAGTATCCAACAAACCAAGTGGTCGGTACATTAAAAGGCGACCAAATAGCTGCCAGGGAATGCCAGTACATGACGGCACTGCCGCCCAGTGATTCTCAATTGGTGACTAGCCTTGTGACTAGGATGACTCTTCATTCCACCCGGGAAGCGGGAGAAGAACAACCAATCCCACATGACGAGGCTCCAGTGAGCCCTCGAGGTAGGCCCAATGCCAATCGAAGGAAGAAACCATCACGGTCTACCTTGACAACCCTTTCAACAACAGGGCTATCCAGATCGGTTCCCGCTTGAGCAAAGAATTGGTAGAGCAACTCACAAAGTTGATGCATTCGAACCAGGACATCTTTGTCTGGACCATGCAAGACATGGGGGGGATTGACTCGTCAATAATTACCATCACCTAAAGGTGGACCCCATGAGGAAAACCGTACGACAGAAAAGAAGCCCGCGATGCCCGAGAGGAACGCAATCATAAATGAGGAGGTACAACGTTTACTCAACGCGGACATGATCAATGAAGCACGATAGCTAGATTGGCTGACTAACACCGATCTTGTAAAAAAGAAAAATGGGAAATGGAAAGTATGCGTGGACTAAATGGACCTGAACAAAGCATGCCAAAAGGATAGCTTCCCACTCCCCTGAATTGATCAGATCGTAGACGCCACATCCGGGCATAGCTTACTCAGCTTCATGGACGCCTATTCGGGCTACAATCAAATATTGATGCACCCCCCAGATCAAGAGAAAACCTCTTTCATAATTGAAAAAAGGATATATTGCTATAGGGTGATGTCATTCGGCTTAAAGAACGCTGGCGCTACATACATATGACTGGTCAACCGAATGTTCAGAGTGCAAATCAGCAGGAACATGGAAGTCTACATAGACGATATGCTGGTAAAAAGCCTCCACGGCCCCGACCACATACAAGACCTAACCGAAGTGTTCAACCAGCTCAGAAAAAACCAGATGAAGCTCAACCCACAGAAATTCGGGAAAGGACGAGATTGGGATGAGTTTCATCAATCCTAAAAGGGCCCAATAAAAATCGGGACGAAATCGAGATCGCGGGATGTTTAGTTCAAATAGAACCCATAAAAATTTATACTTTTTCACATTTTAGATTGGTTATAGGACAACTATTCTTGTATCACGTAAAGGACACTTAACATAAAAAATGTAAGTTCATTGAACCATAAAATTTATATGACATTTAATATTGTTATGATGAAAGTTATATGTACATAAATTAGGCATTATTGGTGTGTGAGCAAGGTGAGATGAATTTTTTATTATTCTTCATTGGAGGACAATTTAGTAAATGCTCATCTCGTCCCATCACCAACCCGTTTGGGACGGGACGAGGTTTGGATGAGGTATATCCGTCTCGATCCCGAACGAGTCCATCACGTCGCATCCCGTGCCCACCCCTACCTAAAACACAATTCTGATTTGTTATATAGATGAATAAAAATTCTCATTCATATGTAGCATTCTATAGAGAGATATGCCACATAAGCAATTGAAGTCACATCAACAACCTCAATGCTTTTCACTACACCCTGAATCTTTTACAAAATCTAATTTTCTTAAAAGTGACATATATATTCGGATCTTGATGGATTTTAATTGTAAGATCTATATCCGAATCAAACCAACTTTCACAGATGCGTACCCGACACATTTTCCTATTTATATAATTTAACGAAACCATATCCGTCTAATCGGATTCAAATTTGGTCCGGATCTTGGAATTTATTTGTACCAGTTTATGCCCTACTAATGTATTCGATGGTTTAGATCAGTTCATGTGAAATCAATGGTCTAGAATTTAGTTAGGGTTAGAAAAAAGGTATAAAAGTCATAGCATTTGTATGAGGAGCCGCACATCTTCTAAAACTAAAAGGAAGATTGGGGTCGAAAGAATTTCCACCATCTTTGCTTTTAACATTGCTTTCGTTTGAAATTTTTGAACAATAATCAGTTGATCTTCGCCTGTGTTCGATATCACATGTAAGTAAAATTAATTTTTGTATATGATGGATAGTTATCGATTCTTCAGTGTTCATAACTCTACCATAATTGTTCAAAAATTTTATGATATATAATTGCTCTTAGTTTTTGGTTGGATGCATTGTGTAATTATTTTATTGATGTTACAACAAAAGGAAGAGGAAAAAGAACTGGTGCACGATGGGTAAATCAATGCTCAAAGTGAGGTCATAGGCCTAATCCCAACCCCGATTATAAGGTAAAATTTTTAACACTCTTCTATTCGAACACGAATGCATAAAATTCGTATATTATATCTCTTTGTTTTAGATCCACCATGTACTTTTTTTTAGTTTATAGTTAAGTATAATACAATCAAAAATAAAAAATCAAATTTTGTTCAGCTTGTCAAAAATGTTATAAGATCCACATGGCACCACCATTGTGGCTACACTTGATGATACACCAAATCGTCATTTAGTTCACGTCATACGCGTGTCATGATAATCTCGTTAGCAGAGCAAAACGGACCTGATTGCCTACCTAATCTTGCAAGGCCCAAACAACACTAAGCACATTTTGGCAGAATCCAGAAGGTTGGATCCAAATTGCAGCCCCCTACTAAGCCCACACGTCACATGGTCAAATCCAATACTCGTAAGGCCCAATCAGGCAAGTGTCTGAGGGATCGACCTAAGATGAACAAATCAGCAATACATTGGGTCCGACTAGGAAACAAATACCATATTATACATCGTGTGTGGAAACTTCCTTGCATTGACATCACTCCAAAAGGGAAATCTCTCCCGCAGATCTAGGAGCACCAGTAGTATAGGGAAACTCTCCTACATGGACGAATCCCAACAAGGAAAGGATCTCCAGCAAGATCTTTTTCCCTAAACTACACCACCAAAGGTCTAGCTAAACAAGGACTCTCACATTATAAATAAGACACAGGGTTGATGAACTAAGGTATGCTATAGAACCCAATTTACAGTTTTAAGCCTTTCTCAAGCCTTGTCTGACTTTAACATCGGAGTGTCATTGGCTACCACAATGGTGGTCCTTGGCTCACGTGTGTTCCCTGTGCAGGTCAAGGTCAAGGTCAAGGGGAGCAGGATTCAAGTACATCAAATTGGCACCGTCTGTGGGGAACGACAAAACTCCTTTAAAATAGTGATATCACCCTTCCTCACAGCCCAGATAGATAGTGACCATGAGATCTCGCAACAATGGAGACATTCTTGAGCCCTTGAACGCTCGAACTGGAGGAGCACTGCCAGCCCCAATGGCACCGACACTGTAGGGGGAACAACCTCAGACCCCCGCGCCGGCAGCAACCATGGCGCACCCCAGGGTGGATCCACTGTCAACCCAGATGCAACAAATTGCACAAATAGTGGAGATGCTCACACGGAACCCTCCACCCGCAGAAGGAGACCGGGAGTAGCAAAGAGCCCCATCCCTAAAAGACACCAGAGAATACGTTTAGGAGAGCAGCGCTGCTGCTGCGAGCTCTTAGTGGATCAGAGGTGGAAAAATAGCCAACAGAGACCTAGCGTCTAGGGTGACAAGCCCGCCTCGCAGAACCCCCTCCAGCTAAGGGCCACCAATCCTGACGTGCTGTTCAACCTCACCGTCTCCCTTCATGGATCACATCATGAACGAGCCACTGCCAAAGAAATTCACTCCACCAAAGCTGGAGTTCTACAACAGAACAATAGACCCGTCCAATCACTTGCACTATTTCCATCATGTAATGGCGCTCAAGGAAGGATCTGAAGCAGTAATGTGTCGGTGATTCCCTACTAGCCTAAAGAAATCAGCGCTGACCTAGTTCCACAACCTCCCTCCGAGGTTCATAGACTCATTTCAGACACTGGCGACAATGTTTCTCGCACGTTTCGTTGGCAGTCAACGAATCAGAAAGGACTCGCATTACCTTCTCACCCTCAAGCATAATTCGAACGAAACATTAAGGGAATATGTCACACATTTCAACAATGAGTTGACACTCATCGACGGCTGCAGTAACGACACCGCGGTCACAACCTTCTCCTTAGGCCTGAGGAGAGGCAAAGTTTTATGATTTCCTTACTCTGGAGCCTCCAGTAGATATGGCGGACTTGTTGAAAAGTGCCTAGAAATACATCACTCTCAATGAGATGTTGGTCGCCAAAAAGGAGGTAGAATCCAAAAAGAAACCCTCTGGTTCCAGAGACAAGAAGGAAGGGAAAAAACAAGAAGACGATGATAGAAAGAGGAAGCACAATGACAACAAGCCCGACTCTGATCACGCAAGACGAGATAAGGTTTCCAACTTTGTCAGGTCTAAATCTGTCACTCCTCTCAACTCCATTAAGAATTAGGGAGAGTTGAAGTAGCCCGCCAAACAGCAATGAGACCCTTCCCGGCGCGATAACAACAAATAATGTTCATTCAACAAGGAGGCGACCACGACACTGAGGACTGCAAAAGTCTCAGGAGCAAGATAGAGTACTGGATCCGGAAGGGAAAGCTTAAAGAGTTCCTGAGCCTGGACAAAAGGCAGGACCAGGACAAGGAAAGGGAAAATGTCGTGATGGAAATATAGAAAGAAGTTCTTGGATCATATATGTGCTTCATGGAGTCGGCTTCGAAGGCAAGCAATCCAATAGGTCCCGCAAGAGGACGCTTCTTGAAATGCAGACACAACCCACCTACGAAGACAGACAAGTGCAATATGCACATATTTAAAGCCCGATCCTACTACTAACGTTCGCCAACAAGGACCTCCAAGGCGTTCATTCTCCTTACAATGACGCCCTGATCATCTCGGTCCTCGTTTCAAAGTGGGAAGTGGAAAGGGCCTTGGTGGACATTGGAAGCTGTCTGAACGTCCTGTTTTTCAACGCGTTCAATATGCAACTCAAGGAGGAGGAGTTAACGCCCGCCGACCATCCCATGGTCCAGTTCATTGGAGAGAAATGCTTCTCTATTTGAAAGACCAGCTTAATGGTAGTGGTGAAAAAGCCACAATTACAAAAGTACATTGTCTAGGAGTTCATGGTGATCGATGCTCTGTCCGCCTATAACATCATCTTGGGGAGGCATTGGCTCCATCATATGGAGGCAGTAGTTTCTACTCTGCACCAATGCATCAAGTACATAGCCAACCAGGCCCAAGGAACTATTCGTGGAGATCAACCTTCAGCGAGAGACTTCCATTACCCAGCGCTGAAACAACTGGATTGTTAGCAATTATAGCTCAGGCCCGCGGGACAAACATATCAGACATTGGTCCTAAACGATAGGGAATAATCACTCCGCGCGGACAAAGTCAGAGCTGCGACAACCAAGGCTCAACTATTCGACAAGTTGAAATTCAGCACTGGAAACACCATCCAGTTATGTATAAAGCTAATTAATAACACTTCAGCAAACAGGTGCCTACTCCAAAAGCTGACAACTAGCGAGGAATGGCCCGCCCTCATGAAGTTATTTTTTTAGTAACTTTCGCTAGCATTGGCGAAACGTGACACTTCACCAAGGGAGCTACATAGTCTAAGCCAGGACCATGCACGTCTCCTTCAGGGCCAGATTAGCTTAGTCCCTGCTTATAGTCAAACTATCTTATTATTTTGATTTTTTTTTTGTTTTTCAATTTCGAAGATTTTTTCACACAAGCCTATATGATACAGGGTCATTCAAGGAATAAAACAAACTTTATTGATTACTAAGAAAGTTGTTACCAAGCTTGCCCGAGTGACTAGTACAAAAGTTTACGTACTACAAGTATCTATGTCCAACATGAGTATGAATCCGCTGAAACACGCGTCAAGACTTTGCTCCGCCAATCTGTCTTCAAAAAAGGATTCAGAAGCTAAAACAAAGTGCCAAAAGTAGGCAACATGCCACGATACGGGCTTGATTCTTTTTTCAGCCAATCTGCCTCACAAGGATGATTTGAAAGTGATAGTAAAGACACTCAATAGATTACAGACACCTTGTTCCGCCAATCTGCCTTGCGAAGAGGATTCAAAAGGAAAAACAAAAGAAGCCAGATGAGAATGTCTCACAAACGAGGGATGCTTGGGGTGATGCAGAGTTAGCACCCCAGGACCGCAGGCCGTGACCATCAGAGTTTCGCTCCGCCTATCTGTCTCCCAGCCATGGCGTCATGCGGAAACCCAGTAGATACAGTAGGAACAACCACCCAAGGTTGGTTGCGGGTGTTATCTCTGTGATTGAACGACACAAAACGCCCTCAGAGCACCGAAAGACAAACTTGACCCTTGGGGGAAGTCTGTAACTCTTCTTCGCAATGTAAGAAGAAATTACAAGGTCCCATGGATCCAATTGGATGCTCACCCAAACGAGGTGGAACCACATAATAGCGAGTCTTGTCAAGACTCATTGCTGCAAATGTCAGAACATTCAAAGACTCCAATAATGAAGATCTTCCTTTGACCTTTGGATAACCCAAAGCATATTTTCTGGAGAGATGCGTTTCAAGAACATTCTTTACAACATCCATGACAATGCTTGAAATGGTGAATACCAGCCTATATATAGGCGCAACAGTTCACAAAACGAAGTCAATTAACATTTTGTCAACATTAAATGTCGTACAGGAAACAAGGAGGCAATGGTTCCAATTGCAACTGAACAAGTCCACATTCATCGAATTAATGACGTTGCACGCATCGCCATTAACTGGGGGAGTAACTGATACTAATCCCTCTCACAATCTACATCGTACACCTAGCATGTTGATCTTTACCACAGGGCCAACTAACTAATGGGCCTAAGCGAATACCCCGCCAGATCCGACTCAGTACACGTAGAGACACAAGCGGTAATGGCCTTAAGCGCCCATGGCAGAACACGCCTATAGTCATTTTTTCAATAAATCCAAGGTATCTACTGTATTAAAATCCCATTCTTGTTCATTAAACCTGGACAAACTAAGTCTGGTCAATCTATGGTTATCCGACTCCAGAATCAGATTTATTGGTGCGACTTCCATGTCGGACTATCAGGCGAATTGAGTAAGTCAAGACACCCAAGTCGAAATTACATGCCCAAGGCCAAGCAGAGGCCTATCCCGATCAAAGCTTAGTCAGTTTCGACTGGTGACGATGATAGTTTCTGATCTGCTCTAACGCCTAGTCCGCCAAAAACAGATGACGATGGCTTAGAAAATGGGAGCTTCGTCCGTGTTTTAACGCCTAATCAAGATGACTTGCCAGGAATCATTGTCCAACTGCAGATAATGATCGCCAAACCCGATCAAAGCTTAGTCAGTTTTGACTGATGACAATAGCTTCTGATTCGCTCTAACGCCTAGTTCGCCAAAAACGGATGACGATGGCTTACAAAGGGGTAGCTTAGTCAGCATTCTAATGCCTAATCAAGATGGTATGCCAGGGATCATGGTCCAACTACAGATAATGATCGCCAAACCCAATCAAAGCTTAGTCAGTTCTGACTGATGACAATACTTTGTCATCCGCTCTAACGCCTAGTCCGCCAAAAATGGATGACGATGGCTTAGAAAGTGGGAGCTTAGTCAGCGCTCTAACACCTGATCAAGATGACTTGCCATAGATCATTGTCCAACTACAAATAATGATCGCTGAACCCAATCAAAGCTTAGTCAATTCCAACTAATGATGATAGCTTCTGATCCACTCTAACACCTAGTCCGCCAAAAGCGGATGACGATGGCTTAGAAAAGGGTAGCTTAGTCAGCGCTCTAACGCCTGACCAAGATGGCTTGCCAGGGATCATTGTCCAACTACAGATAATGATGTCGAACTCGATCAAAGCTTAGTCAGTTCCGACTGATGACGATAGTTTATGATCCGCTCTAACGCTTAGTCCACCAAAAGTGGATGACGAAGGCTTAAAAGGTGGGAGCTTAGTCAGCGCTCTAATGCTCGATCAAGATAGCTTGCCAATGATCATTGTCCAACTACAAATAACGATTGCCGAACCCGATTAAAGCTTAGTCAGTTTTGACTGATGACGATAGCTTTTGATTAGCTCTAAGACCTTAATTCGCTGAGCGCAGATGAAGATGGCTTAGAAAGTGGGAGTTTAGTCAGCGTTCTCAATGCCTAATCACGATGACTTGCCAGGGGTCATTGTCCAACAACAAACAATGATCGCTGAACCTGAAACTCACCAAAGCTTAGTAAGCTTCGATTGATGATGACAGCTTCTGGTTCGCTCTAAGACCGTAGTACGCCGAGCACGGATGAAGATGGCTTAGAAAGTTGGAGTTTAGTAAGTGTTCTCAACATCTGATCACGATGACTTGCCAAGGATCATTGTCCAACCACAGACAATGATCGCTGAACCCTACCCAAGTTTAGTCAGTTACGACTGATGACAATAACTTTTGGACCGACCTGAAACCTAGTCCACCAGAAGCGGACAACAACGATTTAAGAATCCAGTTAGAGCTCGGGAAGCTTAACTCGGACGACTCACAAGGACCATTGTTCGATCACTTACAACGATGCACATGCATAACCACAGTCTGACCAATTTGCATATATTAGCAACGACAAATGTTGGTCCGATCTACAACCTGCCCTGCATACGACGGATTACAACAACGAATCTCAAAGATGGGTAATGGCCTGGTCTGAATAATCTATTACCAGCCCAGCTTATCCCCTCGCATGGAGTTGAGCCAACTTACAAGACTTGGCCGATACAATCCCCGATCTCTAAAGAGTACAGACCAGGATTGCCTGATCTTTCGCAACATAAGCCGTCGGAACTCTCATCAGCAAATCAAACATATGACTTTCTGGCTCAGCAAAACCACTTGTCTAAAAGCTAATATCGCGACAAGACAAAACAAAAAAAAAATCCAGCAGGAAAAGTCAAAGAATACACAAGTACAAAATGCTACTCAACATATCGTCTTTCATTGATAAGCCAAAAATATAGAGTTCACTCCTCGTCAGGAGGAGGTTCAGATACAACGGAGATAAACTTGGCAGGAGAAAAAACAAGGGATGTGTCCGTACACGCCGCCGCTCGGACACTCTTATCTTGATCACCCTCTTCTCCTGATTGATCGGAGGCTTTTCCAAACTCCTTACAGGACACCTCTTTGTAGTAGGAGAGGTCCTAATCAGGATGCTCCTTATTCATCAATTGCAACAACTCCAGTCTATCATGCACAACTCTGCTGAACTCGAACGCGCCCTGGGCCTTAAGAAGCTTCTTCTTGCGCACTCTTGACTCAGCGAGCTCTAGCTCTAGCTTGCTCGACAACATGTAAGTTTTTTACTGCTTGGCACTCAGGTAATCCTTGACACCACTTAGTTAATTTTGCATAAGAAAGAGTTGTTATTTTGTTGTCCTCACACTCTTGGCATTGAAGTCAACGTCAGCCTCTAGCTGCTGGCATCAGACAGTCCACTTGGACTCCTTCTTGGCCTTTTTTGCATTCAGAGCCAGCATTTCAGCCTGCACCTTGGTTGCAGTCTCCTGAGCAAATTGTAAGTCACGACGGACAAAGTTCAGTTTTTCTTCGAACCTGTCCCTTGTGGACACTACCTCTGCCAATTCAGATTTTAGCGTTTTGCAAGTGAATCCTCTAAGCCTCTGATCTTGTCTGCTAGGCCTCAGGATCAATGACCAATTGGGCATGCCTATTTTCCTTAAGTTGTTTCATCAGTGATTCAATTTCACGGAAAGCATCAAAGTATGACTTCTGCAAATTCGCAAAAACTTGCTCCATGGTATACACACTCTCACGAGCAGCCTCACGATGGCAACTTTATTCAGATATGACATCCCTAGCACGAGATACTTCTGCCCCTTGTCCATACGATCCCCCAACGTATCACCTACTGGCATCGGAACACAGTTTGTCAGCCAGTCATTCCATCTACTAATGTGCTTCCTTGAAGCATAAGAAATATCGACCTCCTGGTGCCAAACCTGGTTGCTTATCTTTACCACATCAGGAGCGAATAGGCTGATTCGTGCATCAGGATGGTGGTCCTCTAGGACCAAAATTACTCCAGCACTGCCCTTCATTGTCTTCGCCACATCAGGCCCTCGTCCACCACTTTCCCATTGCTCATGACAATCGGCTCTCTCTCACGAGCCGACTCAGAAGCAGTTGACAAGGAAGAAAGAAGTTTGTTATCTCTTAGACCCGTTGTCACCTCAATGAGGGGTTGTGATCGAGACAGGGGATAATACGAGTGATGCGGAGGAGACTTCTCGCAGAAAGGATGACTCTTCAACAAGCTAGGAAGACTTGCGATCCAAAAAGGGGTTATACTCGAAACCCTTCAACGAAAAAGGATGAGTAAGACCTGTATCAGATGAAGCTGCCATACCCGCCTGCAACAACAGGTTGTTCATGACCTTCGCCTGCTCGGCACCCAGCTTCATCACATCTTCAACCCCCACCATTGGTAGATACTCCTTCTTCAAGTCAAAAAGGGAAATGGAAACCTTTGCCCGAGCATCATGCCCCTCGAACACAACAACTTCTGCCCCAGCGGACAAATCGAGAACTTGCCCCACAGCTTTGTGTCCCCCCTCTCTAGAGGGGTCGAACGCTCACAAGCGGGCTTGATAGCAACACAAGGCTTCTTTGAACTCACGGAAGAAGAAAGTACCTCATTCAGCTTCGCTCTCCTTGACGAGCTCAAAATCTTAACCTTCGGGAGCTTCCTCTTTTTCGAAGAAGACTCGCCTTGATACTTCGGCTTCGAAACTCTAAAAAGAGTGGGAGCCTTATGCCAATGAGCACACAGTCCGATGCGCTTGATATTAGTAGGCTGGACAACATCCTCTACCCGCATTCGAGGCATGTCACAAAATTTATCCATAGCTGCTTCATTCTCAGAATAAAGGGGCGTAGTTGGAAACCTCCCTACAGAGAGCACATATAACAAATTTAATATGCAATTAACATTGGCAGGATCGATAACGGAATTAAACTTACTCAATTGTTTGAACTCCCGTTCGATCGGACGACCAACAAGCTTGAAATACTTCGAATCTGCAGAAGCCATGAAACAATATTTCTGCCAGAACTTAAAGTCATCAGGCAGATTGCCAAAGCAGTCCGGTGACATCAACACGCACACAACATGCTCATTTATCCGAGGAGAAATGAGCAGTTGGATCACCCTCGAAGACACTCGGACACCAGCATCCTTCGCCCTAATCAGAATGGCGATCACCGTCCTATACCTATTTGGCACCAGCTGAGCAGGTGAAATGCCAAGGTATGTTAGGAAGCTCCAGATTTCCTTGATGACAGGAAAAAGAAAGCCCGATTGGAGCATACCTCGGTGCAAACAGATAAATCCTTCTGGAGGAAATAACAACGTCTGACCAATGCCCAATGTAAATAGCACTAGATCATTAGGGATCTCATATGTCTCACGAAGGCCTTTCAGATTCGACTCAGAGATTGACCTCTCTTCAAAGCAACCTTTAGCGAACAGTTCATCAGAAAGCTGATTCTAACCCGCAATGGAAAAACGTACAAACTTTCGATTGCGGAAGTTGAGCAAAGTCAAAAAACATGGAAAGCGAAACGACAAGGCAGAGTCTCTAAGATCGAAATAGTAAAAAAATAATAAACTTTACAGAGAAGGGATCTATATAAAGAACATAATTCCCGCCTTTTTTTTAGCAGACGAACACCCCAATTAATGAAGTGTGCCGCTCGAGAGATGATTCAGACTCAAACAATCATGACTGCTCAGGTCCTCCACGACATGATTTAGTGGACCGATGAGCTAGCCCACCAACTCGGGGGGAGTAGCTGATGATACACCAAATCATTTTTTAATCCACGTCATACGCGTGTCATAATAATCTCGTCAGTATAGCAAAACGAGTCTGACTGCCTACCTAATCAGGCAAGGCCCAAACAACACTAAGCCCATTTTGGCAAAATAAAAAAGGTTGGATCCAAATTGCAGCGCCCTACTAAGCCCACACGTCACATGATCAAGCCCAATACCCGTAAGGCCTAATCAGGCAAATATATGGGGGATCGACCTAAGACGAGTAGACCGTCAGTACATTGGGTTTTGACTAGGAAACAAATACCGGAGAATACGTTGTGTGTGGAAACTTTCTTGCATGGACAACCGTCCAAAAGGAAAATCTCTTCTGTAGATCTAGGAACACTAGTCGTATAGGGAAACTCTCTTACATGGACGACTCCCAACAAGGAAATGATCTCTAACAAGATCTCTTTCCCTAAACTACGCCACCAAAGGCCTAACCGAACGAGGACTCTCGCATCATAAATAAGACACATGGTTGATGAACTAAGGTACACTACATAACCCAATTTACAGTTTTAAGCCTTTATCAAGCCTTGTCTGACTTTAGCATCGGAGTGTCATCGACGGCCACAATGGCAGTTCTTGATTCGCGTGTGTTCTCCGTGAAGGTCAAGGTAAATGAGAGCAAGATTCAAGATTTTATGATGAAGCAAAGCAGAGCTGCAACGGAGCCAAGAAAGATGAAGCCGGAGACCGAGGAAGAGACTTCCAAAGCCATGGCGGTATGATTTTCCTCTTTTTCTCATTTCCTTTCTGAATCACTAACCCATAGAGAGAGACATTGTCAAACCCCTTTAATAATCATCATAAAATCGATTTTTTCATCTGGGTTTTGGTCTTGCATGTCGTACAACTTGATCTAGGTATCTTTTTGTTGTATTAAATTGTTCAAAAACTCCTGGTGTTTCACTGAATTTTCCATGAAATTGGGTTTCTGTAGCCCTATTTGCTTGACAATTGGCTAGAGCTTCAGTTGGGGTCTCATTATGTGTTAAGTAAGAGAACACTGAATAAGTTCATGATTGTGAGATTTTAGTACGAAGTGGGAAGTTTGAAGGAACCCGATTGTGTCTTTAGCTCATGTAGTGATGGCTACTTCATGTTTATTTACTTTTTGAGGCAAAAATTGCTGAATGGGTTTGATTCAACTTTTCTTCATTTTTTTGTTATTATACTTGATTTGAGTGGATAAAGTAGTACGAGTATAACATTTGCATGAGAGATTTTCTGTAGAGAGTGCTAGTAAATGCTATGTTTCTCTTGATTTGAGGCTTGCAATGTTAGGTTTTTTGTCATCATTACTTGATCCAGGGAATGTTTTAGAGACTCCTCCACACCCCCCACAAATATAATGGGTTATAAAAAACTCCGGACCTTAATTAGTAAAAAAGATGAATTGGAATATTATGCTCCATAACGTAAAGTTCTTCAAATCACTTGACACTTGCACCCGAATTAAGAGTCTACTCAACCAACTCCAAGCTGGAAATAAGCTCGTTGAATGACCTGATGCCACGAGTTCCTTAATGCACCTCACTTGTAGAAGACGATTTAACTAAAGATTTTACGAGAAGTCCAAATAGAACTGACTCCAGATAGTACTTTGAAGATAAAACAATTGAATACTGGATCTGTGCTAGTATCCACTTATTTGAAGGAATTCGAGAAGATCCAATCCAACACCCAATGTTAATCATCTTCATTGAGTTTAAAAGAAACCCTCCTTTTCTGTCTAGAGGCGAATTTCATGCGACATTTTTATTTCGTCTATGTGCTTAGAGTTTACCTTATTGGTTTGAGTTGATGCATTAAGACTAGATATTAAAAGGAAATATTTTTATGATAGCACTTATGTCAAGGCTTCTGCATTTAGTATATCCACCAGGACCTCCTTTCTAAACTTAGACATGTCATTCTTTGGCCTCCTCTTGCATTATTTTCTAGAAGAACTCGAATTTTGGTCTTCTCTATTCACATCATTACCATCAGTCCCCTCATCCATTTCCCTATCAATGTAAGTATATTCTCTTCTGTTCTAAAGTGTCTCCTTTGTGCTAAAGCATCTGCATCCTCTACGAGTGGAGAAACCATGACTCTGCACCTGAAGAATAAAATTGGCTACATCAGCAGTTTTTCCATTAACTTATTGCAGCCCAGAATACTAGGAGCACTATAGATTGTAAATTTTTTGGGCTGCAGAAATCTTGTTCCATACACCTCGAAGATTATCTTGTTTCTTGCGCTAAAACCTTCAACAGCAATTTAGAAAACCATCCGCATTATAAGACAAAATCATGACAGTTCAGTTTTTTCATGTAGAAATATGAGTGCCTCATCAAGAGCATGTGAAATAATTGGGAATTTGGGAGTTCATATTTTCCCCTGGTATCTGCGAACCTTAATTTGGAGAGGTTATTAAATGTTTGGTGTATTTAACTTTGTTATTGCTAGGCTGCAAAGGACAAGAATTTAGCTTTCAGAACTAACCTCGTTTTTCTGGTTGTGGGTGTGTCAGATCTTTCCATTAGGAAATGACTATCGGTTTTGGTTTGCAAGACTCACCCTTGTTTTTGATATTTGAGCTGGAATGCTCTTTTTGTATGTTTCGTTGGAAATCATTGTACATAATAGCGCCTCTTGATGTATCTTGGTGGATTAGGGGTTTTTTTCTACCCCTTCTCCCATAATTTTGTTTTGCTGATTATATATATATAGCTAGGAAATGAAACCAAAACCCAGTTTTGAGGACGTCACTCTATTCATGTTTGTCTTCTATTTATTAGTTGAACTTTAGCTCATAGGAAAACAAAAACAAAAAACACATAAATGAAAGGAATATTTCTCCTTGTACAAAAATTGTATCATCTTTTGCAATTATGCTTGTATTCCTGCCTTATCGGCATGCAAACCATTTTCAGATTCCTTACTAGACATATATTAACTTGTTTCTAGATGAGGTTGTCGTTCTTCATGATTTCCATATTGGCTTTTTAATTCTGTGAAATAATTATATTTGGTTCTGCCAGTTAAAATTTACTATGAGTTTGCCATTTCTATTTTGTATTTGTTCCTTACATTTTTCATTTCCTAATATTTATGGCTATATCCTGACTCACATAATCAAAATTTCAGAAAGCTCGTACTACTGGCTCATCGTCTGGTTCAGTTAACATTTACGCTGTACAGTGTAAAAACTGTTTCAAATGGAGGGAAATTCCATCACAAGAAGAGTACGAGGAAATCAGAAGCAATTTCACAGATGATCCATGGATATGTAACATAAAATCTGGCATCTCCTGTGAAGATCCTGCTGACATTGAGTATGACAAATCACGAACATGGGTTACAAGCCAAACATCCCAAAAGACCCCTGCTGGTTTCAAGAGATTGTTGATAGTAAGAAGAGATTACTAGTGTGATGCTTACTATCTCTCGCCAAATGGGAAGAGAGTGAAGTGTCCTGCTGAGGTACAGCGATTTCTGGAGGCCCATCCCGAGTACAAAGAGCTGAAGGTGAATGCTTCAGATTTCAATTTTACAGTCCCGAAGGTGATGGAGGATACCGTTCCAGTAGAACTTAAGCCACCAGTATCTGAAAGTAGTAACAAAAAAGGAAAGATGGAAACACAAGACGAAGAAACCCAAGAATGAAGGCTATAACTTTTTATTAGAACAGTCTGGCTGAATCCTTTTACGGTGTGTTTGGTTGCATAAAATCCTATGCCATGAGAATGAAAGGCTAAATTGATATATCACTCCACATCCATCATTTGATTTTGTGATCAATGGTGAGAATGGAAGCCCCATGAATATGGGAATCACACTCCTTGGTCTTCCTAATGAACATGAGAATCACACTCCTTGGTCTTCCTAGACATGTGATTCTCATGTTCATGAGAATTTTATTTCCACCATTGATCACAAAATTAAATGGTGGATGTGAAGTGATACCTCAAATTAGCCTAATACATAAAGGTCCCCTAATGGATTTTCATGACATAGGATTTCATGCAATCAAACACACCCTTAGTTTTGTACCCTTGTTGTCTAGTGAGAATAGTTAGTGTGTGTGGTATGCAATTAGTACTGACTTGTTCTTCTATGTAAATCCAGGACCTAGTCGTTGTCCATTTGCTCAACAAGAACATGTCTCATTAGTACTGTTTTCTATTTTCTCAATATTCCTGCGCAATGATGTTCTTAGTATGAGCAGTATTTGCTACCATATCCTTAAGCATTGATTTTCTAAATAACCCATTGTAGGCTCTGTCAAGGAAACAGATCCTAGTTTATGACATTAACTCATTCTCCTATCTGCTCAGCTACATAGACAATGATGTTTGCTTTCCACATTCTTCTGCTGCGTTTGATGTTTGGTACCGCTCTTCTGCTTTTGATATCTCACAACTATGGTTGATATATTGAAAACACCAGTGATTGATTCTTGGTTCCTCATTGACAAGTGCTGCCACCGAGTTATCTGAGCAATTAGTTTTTCACCCCTTTAAGTTTTAACAGCTTGGTTCCATCAGGGTTGAAGCCATTCGGAAAACAATATTGTGATTTTACCTTTTCACAAGTCTTTTTTATATTTATTTATTTATTTATTACTATTATTATTATTATTATTATTATTATTATTATTATTATTATTATTATTATTATTATTATTTTTCAGTTTCATAAATCAATAAATAACATGTCGATGACCATGACTTGACTGTGTCAAAGTCAGTGAGTTCAAAACCAAGGATAGAATTTTCACTTGCCAAGTATCTTCTCTCTTCTGTAACCACAAGCCATGCACTCCTAATCTCTCTGAGCTCTGCAAACAAAAGCACCCCCAAATGAGAAACAACAGTTGGAAGTAACAGAGTTTCAAAATGTATTTGTTAATTTCACCCTCCATCAATACTCACTTCTCCAAATTTCCCGCCACCTCTTTAATTCTCAGAAACAACAACTCCATCAACAATTTCAGAATCTGTGGAAGAGAAAGAGTTAGATGTAGTGTTGCGAGTTCAGATGGTTTGGACACACCAACTGTTGAGGAAAGAGTAGAAGAAGAAGAAGAAGATGGGAAACCCAGTGAAGAAATCAAGACTTCTATTTCATCAACTTCTCCTGATATTGAGAAGGACCTGAAAAAGGTGAGGTTTTTATGGTCCTTCATAATATGAACTCTTTGTGATATTATGAAGAAACCCAGTTTCTTGTTGTTTACTCTTGGGTTGGTTTTCAAAAACATGAAATCGGTTTCATTTATGAAAAAAATCAGGATTACCACCCATTTGAGAAATACATTTCTTTCTATTTGATCTGTTTACCTTTTGGTGGTTACCCGATTGCCAAGTTTATTGTATTTCTTTTTCCTTTTTTTCCTTCTAATTTTTCAATCTTTACATATGCTATTTATGAGGCAGATAAATACTTTGTTTAATAAATTGGATACTTGAGATATACTTTGTTTATCTTATAAGCTAGTATTTGTATCGTGATGGTGAATATCTGATTGATGGGAAATGCCCATATTGTGCATTGTCCTAAATTCTATTAGAGAATAGCGGATAGTCTAAAACTCTGAATGTATAGTCCAACATTTAACCTTAATTGATAAGCACATACCTGAAAATATTTTCCAGTAGTAAACATTTGTACATTCCGGTTGAAATGCTTATCCAAGTGATATATGTGATTGGTTATATTACATTGGCAATATTTATTAAAAATTTGGTTTTTTCTATCTTATGAGAAACAAAATGCTTCAGCTTCAACATCAAGTTATGTCAAACACTTATCAGACATTTCTTGTTTTTGTTCGTTTTGTTTATTTTGATAGGGAAGTGATATCCTACCTTTCTTAGTAGTAACTTTTCATCTAGTCATTCATATGTTCTTCGCGAAGTTTTGTTGTCATTGAGGTTTCTGTTTTCGTTTATCTTGGCTTCCATACATATTTATGCCTAAGTTCCACTTCTTCGGCAGGTTGTTCAAAAGACTGCTGCTACTTTCGCCCCAAGAGCATCAGCTGCCAGAAAGAACCCTGCAGTGCCGGGAAGCACGTTATACACTGTTTTTGAGGTTCAAGCCTATGCTTCAATGTTGGTAGGCGGAGCACTCTCTTTCAATCTTTTATTCCCATCAAATGAACCTGATATATGGAGACTGATGGGAATGTGGTCCATTTGGATGTTCAGTAAGTCACACTCTATGCTCTATTTATCTTTAACTTACTTAAATAATCAGAAACGTAGCCCACGTATGCTTGCCTCTAGCTATATTGTTCTAAGCATTTCCCTTTCTTTTGGGTTTCTTGGTCTTTCTGTAGCTCTTACAATCGCTTATTTTCTCTGTGATGTCTAGCTATTTAACTATTTGTGTATGAGCTTTGCTAAATGTCGAGGGATTGAGCGAGGAAACCAGCGAGGGAAATGAGGTGGAGGGGGTGGAAACCGTCCACCCCCCTCGAGATGTGCGAGCGAAAAGTCAACGCTCACATCTCGAGGGGGGTGGACGGTTTCCACCCCCTCCACCTCATTTCCCTCGCTGGTTTCCTCGCTCAATCCCTCTGACATTTAGAATTTCTGTTTGTGTATATATGGGCCTTATTGCCTAATCACCCAGATCGAGGTCCAAATCTTCTCAGAAGTACTTCTAAACCAAACTTCATATGTGAATGATAATGGAGCCAACTTATTGAAATCTTCTCCCTTTAGACTTTATTAGTCCTCACTTATGAGAGTTAAGAATCCAATAGAGAAAATGGCGTTACTAAAATGAATTCGGCCGGTAAACTATCAATATTCAAGAGTTTGAATGCTTATTGGAGGTAATCAATGGATTATCTATCAACTCTATTGGGAAGACAGGCTAGTGCCCAATGCAGAACTGGTCAGAGCTGAAGGTATTTCGTTGGGTTCGTTTTTAGGTGTGTGAATTGGTGGTTGTGTATGAAAGTGTTGAAGAACATGACAACGCCGTCAAGTTTAAGTTTTAGTTCGAAATTTATTACTGTCACAGTTCATAAATTTAATGTCGAAAAGTTCAATTATAAAACAATTTCGTCATTTGGCAATGTGAAGTTTTGGATGTAATAGCACAACAAAATTTAGAAATGTTTTGGGTAATAAGACAAAAACTATGGAAGAAGAAGATTGAAACAAGTTGAATCAACAAGCATGTGGGTCTATTTGACTGTGTTTAGTGAGGGAACAAAAACACTTCGTTATGAAGGAAACTTCTGTTAAAGTGTTGTGGAAAAAGTTGGAAGATAAATATATGACGAAGAGTATTCAAAATAAGCTCTTCCTCATGAAGAAATTTTTTTGAATGAATATGAGACAATGTTTTACTTTGTCTGAGCATTTGGATGAATTCAATAGGCTGATTGTCGACCTATTGAATTTAGAAGAAATGGTTCTAGAGAATTATAAGGCTTTGTGCTTTTTGAATTCCCTTCCAGTAGATTATAAGCATCTTCGTGACAACTTTGTTAACGGAAAAAAAATCATTACTTATGATGAGGTTGCTATAACGTTGTTCAATTATGAGTACAAGAAGATGGACCTGAAAATCCATAGGGATGCAATAACTGAATGACTGTGAGGGAAAAATGAATGTGCTTACTGTCATTAAAAAGGGCATTGGGTTAAAGATTGTCTGCAAGTCAAAGCCAAAGAGAAATGTAGAAGCACATTAATGTGAATGTTGTCGAAGGTAGTGATAAAGATTCAGTATCTATATAGCGTTAATGTGTTCTAGTGATTGGTGGATTGTCGATTCGGGTTGCACTTACCATATGGGGACTGATTTTCTAGCCTTAAAGAGCTAGATGGTGGAGCTATTCTGATGAGTAATGACCAGGCATGGAAACAAAAGGGATAGGTACAATCTAGCTGAAGATGTTTGATAGTGTAGTTCTGGATTTGAAAGAAGTAGGTATGTTTTTGTTTTGAAGAAGAATCTCATCTTAGTGGGTTCCTTGGACACCAAAGGTAACAAGATAACAATGTTAGATGATGTTCTCAACGTTGTATCTGGTGCAATGGCAGTGATGAAAGCAATTAAACGAGGTAATTTGTATTTCTTGACCAGGAGTACAATTACGAGTGATGTTGCAGTCACTTAGACTACAAGTGTTTCTTATGGTACTACCAGATTGTGGTGCATGCATATAAGGAATGTTGGTTAGACGATTATGCAAACTCTTGTGAAACAAGGTTTGTTAAAAGGTATTAAGACCTGCAAGTTAGAATTTTGTGAGCATTGTGGCATATTAAGACAAGCAAACAAGAGTTAAGCTTGGCACCGCTATCCATCGTACTCGTGGGACTCTTGATTATGTTCACTCGAATGTTTGGGGACCTGCCAAGCAAGCATCATTGGGAGGTATGCGCTATTTCGTCACCTTTGTAGATGATTATTCAAGACATGTGTGGGTGTACACTATGAAGCATAAAAATGAAGTCTTGAATGTGTTCCTGAAGTGGAAAAACATGATTGATACTCAAACTTGCAGAAAGATCAGAAGGGGTTCCATTCACATAATGGAGGTGAATACAAAGTTGATTCGTTCTTGCAAGTATGTCAAAATGCACAAACCGTATATTACTGGAGAAGGTTCGTCATATGTTGTTCAATGCTAGATTGGTCAAAGCGTTTTGTGCTGAGGCTGTGGCATATGCCTGCCATCTCATCAACAGGTTGCCTGCGATTGCAATTGATGGAAAAACTCCTATTGAGGTATGGTCTGAAAATCCCGCTAATGATTTTAGATTACAGATCTTTGGTTGTCATGCTTACTTACATATTCAAGAAAGTAAGTTGGATCCCTGAGCCAAGAAAACTATTTTCTTGGGTTTCGTGGATGGGGTAAATGGGTATAAGTTATGGGTATCTGAATTTAGGAAGATTGTTATTAGCAAGGATGTGACTTTTGATGAGGCTTCTATGTTGAAGCCAAAGAACTCTTAGCAGGTGGAGAGTTCGGCCATAGAGAATTCGCAGTAGGTGGAGATTAATGCTACTCTACGTGTTCCAGTTAGTCATGTATCTATTGATTCCACAGTGGGTGCAGATGTTGACATAGATAGTGAGATTGCAGTAGATACAGTTGATGATGTTCCAGAGACTCCAATTCAGGAGTCAATTGCAACAAGTAGGGACAAAAAGAATATAAAACGTCATCAAAGGTTTAGTGACTTTGTGCACTTACAGTAGTTGAGGATGATGTGTCTTCTACCTATAAATAAGCAATTTAAAGTACCAAATGTGAATAGTAGACGAAGGCTATGGATGAAAAGATGCAATCTTTTCACAAGAATGAAACATGAGAATTGTGTAGCTTATTGACATGTAAGAAAGTTATTGGGTGCATATGGGTACACACAAAGAAATAATGATCTCCTAGTGATGGTGTATGCTTCAAAGCAAGGTTAGTTGTGAAATATTATGTTCAAAAGGTAGACTACAATGAAGTTGTTTCTTCAGTTGTGAAACATTCTTCGTCTCGAATTTTGCTAGCCTTGGTTGGACAATTTGATTTTGAGTTATCTCAATTAGATGTGAAAATTGCGTTTTTGCATGGTGAATTAAAAGAGGAGATCTATATGACTCAACCAAAGGGGTTTAAGGTTGCAAAAAAAGAAGATTGTGTGTGTAAATTGAATAAGTCCTTGTACGGGTTGAAACAGTCTCTAAGGCAATGGTACAAGCGATTTGATCAATTTATGCTAGGGCAGAAGTACACTCGAAGTGATTATGATCATTGTGTCTGCTTCCAAAAGCTTCGTAATGTTTCTTTATATATTTACTCTTATATGTAGATGATATGCAAGTATGAGATTGATATGCCAGATGAGTACTCAGTTTGTGATAAAAGATCTTGTGAAGTTAAAAAGATCCTTGGCATGAAAATTCAAAGAGACAGGGTGAAGGGAATTATAAGTTTGTCTCAACAAGTGTATTTGAGGAAGGTGTTACAACACAAAATCAGTTAGTGCACACTCTTACCCCCCCCCCCCCCCCCCCCCCCCCCAAGACTTTAAGCTTTCAGCTTCTATGTCTCTTAGTACGGATGAGGAACGAGAATATATGGTTCAAGTTCCATATACAAATGTAGTGGGAAACTTAATATATGCAATGGTGTGTACGCGGTCCGACATTTCACAGGCAGTCAGTATTGTAAGTCGGTATATGTATGATCTAGGCAAATGACAATAGCAAGCAGTGAAATGGATTCTAAGGTATATCTTGGGTATAATAGATGTTGTATTACTCTTTGAGAAGGATGTGGGTAATGTCATCATTGTGTTGGCTATGTGAATTCAGATTATGCAGAAGATTGGGATAAGCGATGTTCGACTCCTGGTTATGTATTTACTCTTGCTAAAGGACATGTAAGTTGAAGATCTACTTTACAATTTACAATTGAAGTTGAATATATGGTGGTTGTAGAAGTCGTTAAGGAAGCAAATTTGGCTTCAAGGGTTGCTTGATGACTTGGGTGTAGTACAAAACCATCTAGATGTCTTTTGTGATAGTATGCGTGTCATTTACTTAGCGAAGAATCAAGTTCATCATGCACGTACGAAACACATTGATGTTTGTTTTCACTTTGTGCGAGAAATCATTGTAGAAAGTGACATCTTACTGTAGAAGATTGACACCAAAGAGAATCTTACAGATATGTTGACGAAATCAACTTCCAATACTGCTTGGAATTGATCAACATGTTTAGTGTGTGTTGAACCCCATTGGCGTGTGTGTAAGGCAAGAAAGCTAGAGACTTTTATTTGTTGATCGGCTCAGATTTGTGAAATCTTCACCGAGGTGGAGAATTGTTGAAAAATAGAGAAGATGATGGAACCACCTCCTCAATTTGGATGAGGACGAGCTAGCCTTTGAAGAAAGGAGAAGAAGGTGGTTGAGAAAAAGCTTGGAGAAAGTTTTTGGAATTGTCTGGACTCTCTTTGCCTCCATTGAGCACCACCACATGGTGGTTATAAAATGGACCAAAGGGATACCCATTTGAATCATCTTCAAGTCGAGGTTTCTTTCCTTTTGTATGTGAGAAAGAGAAGTGAGAAGAGAGTGATATACGCACCATTGCGCATGTGTGGTGTCATTTAGACACGTGTGTGTTTAACGTCATCTATTTTGTGTAGGACTCTCAATTTGTATTCTTCGATCTCAATATGAAGTTTTTCTTTTTGCCTTGTGGACGTAAACAAACTTACCGAACCACGTTAAATCGCTTGTGTGGTACGTGTTTTACTTTATTTTTCATTGCCTTGATTATACTTTAGATTTATTACTTTCTATTGCAACTATCAATTATGTTTTTTCATCAGTTACGCTTTCACGAGGTGCAACAATAATAAGTTGTATTTTTTGTGTTGCTGTTAGGAAATTGACTATGCACATGTTTTGACAGTAAATAGAAGCATATAGAAGTCTATCCCAGCACTGCAGGTAAACAATCTTAATTAGAGCCTACCTTGGAAGAACCTTAAACAATCATCTTGAGAAGCATCTCGATTTTGTCTACTTGCTTAATATTAGATATTGGTATCTAGATAGTGCCACTTTTTATTACTCTTTGTGGGAAAGCAAGTGTAGCTTTAGGGAGCCTAAATCTTTTTGTTTATTAAGACAGAAAGTGCGTACATCTAAATATTGAACCTTTCTTGAATTTTATTTTTTTAAAATGATTTTAAGCTTGTATTTTTTGCAGGAATTCCTTCTCTTCGGGCGCGAGACTGCTCGAAAAATGAGAAGGAAGCTCTCAACTATCTCTTTCTCATTGTCCCATTTCTCAATGTTATAATACCAGTCTTTGTGAAGTCCTTCCCAATCGTTTGGTCTGCAGATGCCGTTGCCTTCTTTGGGATGTATGCATGGAAGGTACATATCTTCATCAGTAACAACTCAATTTTGTCACAGTTCCTTGTGTTAACTTCAAATATGAATTGTATTTTCTTCCCACAGATGGATTGGTTGCAGAGAAAAGAGTAAGAAATTGGTGGAGTTATTCTAGTCATCTCTCTCAAAGGAGCATGATCAATTCATTCCTCTGTTCATCAGCACCGACTCCCCTAGTCGTCATGCTGAGCTTCTTGAGAATACCATAAATGCTTGAATGCTCCAACTATTAAACCAAATGAAATGAGTCGTGAGAACAGGTAAAGCAGAGGAGAAATGACACCTCGTGGTGCGAGACGAGAATCAAGTACCCATGTTCACTTAGTATTGATCTAGGGGGAAGCCATCCAAGTATGAAGCTCGGATGGAAAAATCGGGTGCTACTCAAACATTAATAAACTACTGATATCGATCTTGTTTGTAAAATTTAAATTTCATCCCCCCTTCCTAAAACAATTTATTACGTATATAGCAGCCAATTTTACAGATATTGCTAGTTGATTCATGAATGTGTGTGTTAGTCAGTGCAGTGGCCTTACTTTTGCATGATGTATTTCTATACTGTAAAAAAAAGTCTGTTATTTCATACTACAATGGTTACCTTATTCTGATGAATTCTAGCTCCCTGCATATGTTCTTTTCGATCTCATGATATCTGATTTACCCCATTAGAAAATGAGATGCGCTATCAATTTTCTGTGAATTGTTTGTGATGATACATCAAATAAGACTATCATCATGACCATACAAGTGGCAAATATCACTTATCACGAGTACCAAGTATTTCAAGTTAGGGCTGCCTCACAAAGCCCAAAAAGGAAGGTCCAATCGTTAAAACCCAAAATGGTCTTTTAAAATAAATCATAGTCAGTGGCCCAAATCCAATATCTCCCTTAAAGAGGAGAAACGTTGCACAGAAAAAGAGTCATGCGGGAGTTACTCCCCCAAGGACGTAAAAGGAGACTGTTATAGAGAACGTCTCCCCTCGCTAAGCCACACATGCTTAAATGACGCAGAGAATTAATTACGACCATTATATAAGGTAAATGAAACATTCGACTAAGGTAAACAATTTTAACTGAATTCTATCGAGATTAAGCTCTATTTCTTACAGATTACTGACTTAAGCATCGGAGTGCTTTCGGCCACAAAAAAGTTGATCTTTGGCAATCTAGCCTTTGTTTTGGCAGGTCGGATTTCTAGGAGACCAGATTTGGACGCATCAATTTGGCGTCGTTTGTGGGGAACGACAGTTTCCTTTCTGAATGAGAGTTTGTAGTTGAAAATTTCCTTTGTTCTAATCAGCAACAAAAAAATCAGAGCAAATGGAACGTTCTAGAAACCTTCAACCCAACAACAATCAAGGCAACCCTTCCACTGGTGAAGCTGAGTTACCGATAATGCATGTTCCAAACTCAGCAACAACAAAGCCAACTATACCAAATAGCGCAACATTATTGCATGGATTGGTGGCTCAGTCGTCTCGTACATCTGGTGGTACAGTAACAGATCCCCGTGTGGATCAACTCCTGGTCCAGATGAACTATCTGAATAAAGTGGTGGACAAACTAAACCAGGAGCATACTTAATATGCCGACCACATCCAAACCCCACCACAACAAAACTCCGCCAACCATATTCGAGAGAACAATGAAGTTCCTGCAGAACTTGTATAACCAAATCTTGAAAGCAGTGGACCATAGAGAGATGGTTCCCAAAGCAATGGAATGCCTCCATCAATTTCATTCCGAATTGTAGTTACGGACCCCAATGTGCTTTACGAGTTGGCCAGACCGCCATTCTCTGGCGCATTCATGAGAACCCCCTGCCAAAAAAGTTTGTTCCTCCAAAGTTCGAAGCTTACGATAGAACTACCGATCCAACAAACCAACTGCGACATTTCCATCACATGATGGCCTTGAAAGTACAAAGTCTATTATGTGTCGAACCTTTCCAACAAGTCTCATGTCTACGACAATAAGCTGGTTCAACAGTCTACCGCCTAGGTCGATAGACTCCTTATAAGTGTTAGCCACTACTTTCATTAAGAGATTCATCGGCAGCCAGTGGATGAGAAAGGGTCCACACTATTTGTTGCACATCAAGTAAAAGCCTGAGGAAACCATCAGATAGTACGTTACTTGTTTTACTAACTAATTAACTATGATTGACGGATGCAGTGACGACACGACCTTAACCGCCTTCACTTTCGGATTGAAAAAAGGGTTGTTCTACAACTTTCTGAACTTAGATCTCCCAAAGAACATGATGACTCTATTGAAGACCGCCCAAAAGTAAATCACCCTCGAGGAGATGTTGGTTCCTAAGAGGAAGAACGAATCTGAAAAGAGACCTTCATCAGCAAGACGGGAGAGGAAGGAAGAAAGACAAAGAGACGACGGGCCTCGGGAGGAGAATGTCCAGTCGAAGAGGAATCAGACCAATGGCAGGTCCGAATTCAACAAACAAGAATCTGGAAGTTTTCTACCCGGAAGATCCAGATATGAACGATTGACAAATACACTCAACATGACGTACAAACGGTTTACGACTTTGAAAACAAGTCGAGTTAAGGTCCTGAAGACCATGGCAAAATGGAATGACATTAAATGGCTACCCAAGATGAGAGGATATCCAGATGGGCGAGATAAGAACAAGTATTGCTCTTTCCACAAAGATCACGGGCACGACATCGAGGACTACTACAACTTGAAGAACGAAGTTGAACACCATACCAAAAGGGACGACTCGGAGAGTTCATTAGGCAGAAAGATAAATAGTCCAAAGGGAATGAGTGAACGACACAACGAGTGAACAAGGGAGCCGATACACGTCTTGCATGGTGTAGCTGGAGAGAATGAGCTATCCAATTGATCACGGAAGCGATCAATCCGGGATTTACGAACCAAATTTTGATATCCGGAGCCTTCTGTACAACGCATCAGAACGACACAACGAACTCTGACCTTCTCCAAAGAGGACACGAAGTGAGTCCATTTCCCTCATAATGACACTTTGGTGATTTCAATACTGATAACCAGGTGGGAGATCAAAAGAGTATTGGTCGACATGGGTAGCTCAACCAACCTTTTATACCTAAAAGTGTTCTGCAAGATGCAATTCATTAAGGAAATGCTCACGTCCAACGATCAGCCAATGGTGGGTTTCAACAGAGGACAATGTCGTCCACTCGGAATGATCTAATCACAAGTCAGTGCGGGAGAATCGGGTAGACAATGAGTCTTGTTGTCGGATATCCTTGTTGTCAACGCTCCATCCACATATACAACATACTTCTCGGACGACCTTGGATACACGAGATGGGTGCAATGTCCCCCACCATGCATCAATGCCTAAAGTATCATACTGACGACGACATTAGGATAATGAAAGAAGACCAGCCAACTACGTGTGAATGCCACTATGCAGCAATGAAAGCTCCACACAGATAATAGTCACCACAACGACCAGAAAAGCCACTGCAGTGACCTGGTCGAATGGACTTCGACCTCCAAGACGACAATACAACTCCAACCAGTCCAAGAGATCGACCAAATACTGGACAACAAGAAGAAGAAACAACAATAGTCCACTTGGACGGTGAAGAGGGAGGCAAACAGTTCGATTGGCATGAAAATCCATCCAGAAATAGCCATGAATATTATCCAACTGCTGAAAGATAACCAGGACGTTTTTGCCAGTTGCCCTTGAACCCAACCAAACAATATATGATGAGGTGTATTGTCTGATGACTGTAGACACTATCAGGGAATCTCATTAGCAAGACTGACTAGCTAACACAATCTTGGTAAAGAAGAAAAACGACAAGTGGAGAGTATGTGTAGATTACAATGATCTGAACAAAGCCTGCCCAAAAGACAGTTTCTCACACTCTCGTATAGATCAAATAGTGGATGCCACTGCTGGACACAAACTCTTGAGCTTCATGGATGCATACTCTGGTTACAACCAGATACAGATGCACCCGCCCGACCAAGAAAATACATATTTCATAAGATAAAAAGTAAGTTCTGTTACCGAGTGATGAGGTTCAAACTGAAGAATGCAGGAGCTACGTACCAACGTTTTGTCAACATAATGTTCAAAGATTAGATAGGCAAGACAAGGTGTAAATTGATGATATGTTGGCCAAGAGCTTACACATAATAGACCATATCAAAGACCTCGAACATGCCTTTTCCCAGCTTTGAAGATACAAAATGAAAATGAATTCAGAGAAATCTATATTTGGAGTAGAATCAGGGAAGTTCCTTGGATACATGGTCAATAAAAGAGTAATCAAAACTGATCCAAAACATATACAAATACTTATCAAGGGTGTGCAAATCCTTAATGGTAGAATAACAGCTTTGAACAGATTCATTTCCAAGTCATCAGACAAGTGTCTCCCTTTTCTTCAAAATTTTTAAAGGAGACAAGACGTTCAAGTGGAATGAAGAATGCAAAAAAGTTTTCAAAGCCTGAAGAGGTACATGGGAAGCTCTAAACTGTTGTCAAAACCAAGTACAGGAGAAACATTGTATTTATACTTGTCTGTGTCCGAAGATGCGGTCAGCTCAACATTGATACGAAAGGAGAAGGGCGCATAAAAGCCAGTATACTACGCCAGCAAAAAACTTGTAGATGCAAAGATTAACTATCCGATTTTGGAGAAATCGACACTCGCCTTGATTGTATCTTTCAGAAAGCTACGACCATATTTCCAAGCTCATCCAATCATTGTCATGACCAAACATCCACTTCGGTCAGTGCTGCACAAACCAGAACTATCTGGAAGGATGTTGAATGGGCAATATAACTCAAGTAGTTCGACATCAGTTATGCTCCTAAAACTGTAATAAAAGCTCAAGCATTAGCGAACTTCATCGTTGAATTAACAGGCAACAATGAATATCAACCAGATAACAATCAAGAAGATGAGCAAACCAAATGAACAGTTCACAAATGGATCTTATGTCGGAGCATCCAACGAGTCGGAAAGCAGAATTGGAATAATCATGTATAACTCGAAAGGCATAACATTGAAAAAAGGCAATAAAATTCAGTTTCAAAGCCTCAAACAATGAAGCTGAGTATGAAGCAGTGATAGCTGGATTGCAGTTGGCCAAGCACTTAGAAGTAAGAAAAATCAACATATTCACTGACTCAAAATTGGTGGCCAATCAGCTGAACGGTGAATTCCAAGTCAAAGATGCTCGGATGAAAGCCTATCACCAAAAGATTATCGAGTTGATGGATAACTTCCAAGCTGCAACCATTCAGTGATGTGCAAGAGAATGATAGAGCTGAAAAATTGGCCAAGAAAACATCACGATCTGAAGAAAATGATAATCCGCTCATATATAGGAAAGTTTCATACTGGAAAATCAAATGCAATAAGCATATGTAATGGGTCAGGAAAACAACTGGACCACTCCAATCCTAACATACATAAAAAACGAATAACTTCCAATGGATAAGATGGAGGCTCATAAACTGCGAAACCGAGCAACACGACATACATTGATTAATGACAGACTCTATAAGAGGTCTGAAACAGGACCGATGCTGAGATGCCTCTCACTCGACGATGTCGACTATGTTCTATGAGAAATTCACTATGGCATATGTAGGAACCATCCAGAAGGAAGGACATTAGCTCACAAGGCTCAAATAATGGAATATTGTTGGCCAACAATGCAAGCGGATGCAAATAAACTCGTTCGCATTTATGACAAATGCCAAAGATTCGCCCCATATACTCACATGCTAGGCCATAATCTAATCTCAATGATCAGTCCATGGCCATTTGCACAATGGGGAATGGACATTGTAGCTTCCAATGTCCGATAGAAAGAAATTTCTCCTTGTAGCGGTGGATTACTTCACTAAATGGGTAGAAGTGGAGACATTAGCAAAAACAGGAGAAACTCAAATCGCAAAGTTTATCTGAAAAGATATAATATGCAGATTTGGAGTTCTAAGAGTAATTGTCACAGACAATAGAAAGCAATTCAAAGGCAAGAATGTTAAGAAGTTGTGTGAAAATTTAAGTATCAAACAACACTTCTCAGCACCCGCCCACCCACAAGCAAAAGGATAAGCCACGGTAACAAAAAAAACAATCTTAGAAGCAATTAAAAGGAAGCTCGAAGCGTCAAAAGGATTGTGGGTGTCCGAATTACCAGACATCCTTTGGGCTTAAAGAACAACGAAAAGAACTCTGACAGGATAAACCCCGTTTGCCTGAGCATACAGATCTGAAGCAATGATACTAGTAGAAATTGGTATGCCAACATTCATAACCAAAAAGTTTCGAGCAGAGAATAACAATGAAGCACTAAGAGTCGAATTAGATCTCCTCGAAGAGAAGCGAGAAAAATCTTCGATCAAAACAATAATCTACCACGTTCAATGTCGGCGACTGGGTGCTCCAAAAAATTCAACTCAACACAAAAGAATCAGGCGCAGGCAAACTGAATTCAAATTGGGAAGGGCCATACAAAGTGGTAAAAATCAACAGACCAGGAACATACTGATTGGGAGATATGAAGGGTGATTAACTACTACGACCATGGAATGTAAAGCACTTGACAAAGTATTATCAATAAAACTTATAAGTTTAAACCATTCATCTCATGTTCAAACAATGAAGCTCAATCAAGACATCAAAGTCAGACTAAAATTTTACTCGAAAAAACACATAGCACGACCAATGTATCAAGCTAAGAGTAAAGCCAAAATATATGTATCAAAACAAACAAGTTGAACATACACATAAAACTTTTGGTCTGATAAACCATTAAGTAAACTTATAAGAATCAGGAAGTATAAGCCAGACTTATCTATGAATTTTCTGGTCGACTAAAATTTAAAAGTCAAATTTACTAAAAAAAAAGGCTTCTAACTGACTAATATGTCAAACCACGAAGCACACTTATAAGAAATTCAGACAAACAAGTCAGAATTCAATCATGAATGTCAAAAGCAAAAACAACTAAGTCTAGACTAAAAATTTAGACGAAAAGACATACTGAATACAAACGACAATTGTAGATAAAATGAGATTTTCATTGATTCTTTACATCATTAAATCAGAATAAGTACATAGATTGGAGAGGGGTTAGTAGAAGCATCCAAGAAGAGGCATGCATAGAAGGTTGAGTATTCGTATCAGCAACGCTCACTAAATGGCACGAGTTCAAATGGAGGAAGAGATGATTGTTACCCATCAATGGGATCACTCCGCGAATCCGGAACTGGTTCCTCCTCGTCCTCAAAGGCATGGTCAGCCAAACAACGATACTTGACAAGTCTAAACCCTCCGACTCCATAAAATCGGTAAGTTCAAAACAACCATGAACAACTATTTTCCAATCCACCGCTTCTGCATTCTTCAATCTATCAACGACTGCTGCAAGCTCATCCCTAGTTGACATAAGTTCACCCTGAACAGCGCCAAGCCTAGCAGAAACTTCCGATTTAGCAGTAGCAAGTTCATCAGTCAACTGAACAACTCGTTCCTCAGAAGCCTTTAGACTGACATAGTGATCAGCAGCAGAACGCATGGCCTCATCATGACCAACTCTTTCTCTGGACAATTCATTCTCAACAACATTCAACCGACAACAAAGTTTATTCAACTCCATCTCCAAGGTCTCAAGTTCAGAAGTGGACTTATTCCAAATGGATCCAGCCTCCTTCAACGAAGCCCGAGCAGCTCCAACTTCCTTCTCATGCTTCACACACTGCGCTCTCAGTAGATAAAATTTACAAAGGACATGAGAAAGCACCAAAGCCTACCCCGCCATTTTTCTGCTCAACAAGTGCCACCTGATCACGCGCAACCCTATAATCTGACCCATCACACCAGCGTAAGTGAGGTGATTCATTCCCTCCATAATTTTCTTGAGACCTTCATCAAGGTGACCACCGGGCGGATGCACGGGCATCAGAGCTCTTTCAACTAACCGCCTATGCCATTCGACAACGAGATTACGTGCGTTGTCCTGCACGTCAATCTTGGAAAACCAGCTGAACTTCCCATCTGATTCGATACAAATCTTTTCAGGGTTGGGCTCCTTCCAACCCACTCGTGGATGAAAAATAGTGGGATTAGGAAGAACTGAAGCTCCATCCCCAAAAGTTGAATGAACAATCAAAACGATAGTATTGACAGAAGTATCATTACTCTTGCCATTCTTCTTAAAAGCAACAATATCAAGACGTATAACATAAAGAGAAGCAGGTAACTCCAAGGTACCAGTGATAATGGAAGAAACGTGAGACTTAGCACTTCGACCATGGGCAACGACCTAGTTGTCCAACCGGGGGTCAAAGTCAAAATCAGCCAAGGTTTTCGTGTTGTTCGGACTATTGGATTGCTCGATAGAAAGCTGAAACATCTTATTTATCAAGAACACGAAGATCATCACCAGACAACTTGGCAAAATCAGGCACACCATGTGAGGAAATGAGGCTCTTCTCACGCTCATCCAAAGGAAGAGACACATTTTTTTTTGCTCCTCTCAAGAGTTTGATTTATCTCCTCAGCTTCTCGAACAACAAGGTCAACAACTTCCCCATCACCCTTTCCATAAGAAATCAGACGAGGAGGAACCGAGTGGCACCATGAATCGAATTATCAAGTCGCTTCTTCTTCGAAACACGAACATGGCTAATCGCCAATAGCTTGGACGGACTGGCGGGCCTAGAAAGTTTCATCTTTCTAATGCTAGAGCATACATCACCAGCAGTAAAAAGAGCATCGAGATCCATAAGCCTCTTAACGGAGCTCACTTCCCTATCAATGCTCACATCACCAACGCCAATCAGAGAAGTATGCTTCTGCCCCTCGTTATAAACAACGACCTTGCCTGCACAAGCAATACTAATCTCAGCAGCTGGAGCTTCATTAAGCTTCGCATGCTCCGCTTCACTCATAGTGTACAGACCACTGCTCTCGACAACATCCGTACCAAGGAAAACCTCTATTGCGGCCCGGGGAAGCTTATTAAACCTATCACGAAACTCTTGCTCCTCCGCAGTCAAGATAGTTCATTCCTCTTGGGTTATCAGAACGACCACATGATATATCGATTTCATAATTTGAAATTGCCAGAAGTGATGGACGCATAAAACCAGGACCTCGACCAGCCTCTATAATCATCCTTAAGTTTCTTAAAACAAGAAGGAGAGTGGATATAGAAAGTGTGGTTATTATTTACATTAAACCTCACCACTGAATGCCAAACCCTGATATTCATAGTAATCCCAGATAAAACGACCTTCTCCAAGGTTGCAACCATCACCCTCCAACCATTAGGACCCATTTGAGCAGTAGCGATGCCCAATAAGTCTAGATACTCCCAGAAAATCTCTGGGGACGGAAGCTTAAGACATGACTGAAACATGCCAGGGCACAATGCAATGTAGCCAAGCCTCGGACGACAACGACTGTCATCATCTCTAGGCAGGATAATTTCGAGGTCAGCCAACAATGAATAATCATAGTGAACACTATCTAGAGTCGCTTGTATCACCAGCTTAGACAAAAAGAAAGCTTCGCAAATATCAAGTGCATCACCACTTAGAATCTTGAAATAGACATTGTGAAAATATGAAAACGAATGAGAGAAAAATCAAATTTTGGGAATGAAGATAACGTAAAGAAAAAATATAGCCCTCACGTTCCCTTTTTATAGGGTTGAGAAACGAAAAAACCTTTTATGGGAGGATGTCCAAGATACGATGGCTGCACAAAATCCCAAAAATTGCACGAAACGAATAGGCGGGCGAGACATCGGAGTAACAAACGTAGCAGTAGCTGTTAAGACATTAAATGCACTATAATGATGAAATCAAAAGTCCAACCATCGTAGATTTAGTGGCCACTTCAGCATACCCACAAACTAAGGGAGGGGGGGGGGGGGGAGTAGCTGATGATACATCAAATAAGACTATCATCACAACCATACACGTGGCATAAATTTACTTCTCACGAGGACCAAATATTTCAAGTCAGGGTTGACTCGCAAAGCCCGAAAAGGCATGTCAAGTCGTTAAAGGCCAAAATGGCCTTTTAAAACAAATAATAGTCAGAGGCCCAAATTCAGGCCCAAAAAAACTCTTTCTTAAAAAGGAGAAACATTATAGAGAAAAAGAGTCGTAGTAGGAGTTACTTCCCCAAGGACATATCTTCATAAAAGATGAGACTGTTACAGATAACGTCTTCCCTCACCAAGCCTCATATGCTTAAGTCATGCAGAGAATTAATAACGATCACTATATATGGTAAAGGGAACATTAGACTAAAGTATGCAATTATAATTGAATTTTGTCCTGAGTAAGCTCTATTTCCTACAAATTTACTGATTTAAGCATCCAAGTGTTTTCGGTCACCAAAAAAATGGTTTTTAACAATCTAACATTTGTTTTACAAGTCAAATTTCTAGGAGATCAGATTCGGATGCCCCAATTTGCTTGCCAAAAAAGTGTATTAAATTTCTTACAATAAATCTAATTGTCGAGGGAATGGGTGAGGAAAACAACGAGGGAGGGAGAGAGAGAAGGGGGGACCGTCCATCCCCCTCGGGATGTGTGCCATCATTTTCCTTGCACGGATCCCGAGGGGGATGAACGGTCCCCCCCTTCCTCTCTCCCTCCCTCGCTGCTTTCCTAGCCCATTCCCTCGACAATTAGACGGGTTGAATTTCTTATCTAGTTGGGACTCGGGAGTGTGCCCATTACACCTGGTGTAGTCCACCTGAGTCAGTTTTGATGGCTAATGATTAGAATATGAAGAACTGTCTACTTTACCCGAAAAAAGTGTGTACGCTAGGGTGATTCACCATGGAATGATCCTCTTGTGCCCTTCATCCCTTCTTGTGTATATATTGGTTTTGCATTTTTGTTTGAGGTTGCCCTGCTTTCTGAACTCTGGTCAATTCGTCGGGCCGAGCTGACTCAGTAACGCTACACATAATTGACATTTGACTCACCTAGTCAACTCTTTCAAACTAAAGCCTGCACTATGGTGTACAAAACACACACATGCTCTTCAACATGAGTTGAGAAATAATGGACACACCAAAACCAAAGGAAACCACCCTCCAATCTCCAACAACATCAGCATCTGTTCATAAAGATGATGCCGATAAAGAAGATGAAAGCGTGAAGCAACTTCAAGAATGCTCTGTTCTCTACCTAATCTTACAAGTAATTCCCAAACCAAAGTCTGGGTTTTGATCCCATTCTTTCAAAACCCTAAACCCATACTTAAATTTTCATTTTTTTAGCTTCCGAAATCTTATATTGTGCTGTTCATTTTGCAGGACTGTCTTGTTCAGAACAACAGAAATTGGAAAGCTTGCCAACCAGGTATCTTTTTTTTTTAGTTAGGATTGATTTTGCAGTTCTTGAAAATTTCAGTATAGTTTATTGTATGATGTTCTGTATTTGTCTTTCAAAGTCCAATCTTAGCCATTCTTGTGGGTTTAACTTATGAATACTTAATGGGATTTGGAATTATGTTAATTTGTTTGACGATATTGTTTCCATCTAATTTACATTGATTTCACACGAGAAACAATTGTTCAATTAAGGTTGTTGAGGATGGGCAAAGCTAATTTCTCAGTCGGAACAAAAATGCTTAACTTGGAGAGAATTTTCCCGACCAGCTAAAGTGAACCAATTGACCAGAGAATTGCTGATATTGTTTCACTTTTTCCCCATTGAGAGTAACACTACCAAAGACTACTTGCTTGGTAAATATAGATGGTTCACCGAGAAACTTATATTTTATAGAACAGTTAGATCCTTCAAGAGTTTAACAATGCAATAGGAGCAATTTCAAGGGAAACAAAAGGGATAGATGTTGGAACCATGGTTTGGTCTGTAGTGGTGATTAGTCTCATGGGTTGGCACACCGAGTAGACAATGGTGGACCCAAGATTTTAGTTGGGAGGAGGGGAAGGGGTGGACGAAATGACAAATAATTATTAGTTGATAATAGTAGTTTTCAAGGTAGCACGAACTCTTCGAAAAATTTACGATTATCCATGTCCAACACGTATCCGACACTGACACTCGCTCGACACGTCTCCGACATTCATTGAACTTGTAGTCAATGTGTCAGCAGATGTCAGACACATGGTCAATGTGGTCAACGTATCCGACACACCTATGATACACCAAAATTTGGTCAGGACACAGTCAAGACTTAACAACCGACTTAATTTCATTTTATTTTTTAGTTTTTGATATGTACAAATAATCACCTAATTTAATGGTTGTTGATCCATCTGAAGTGAATGACTCTTTCAATTGTGGCTCAAGATAAATAAGGGAAAATGCCACTAAAACATAGATATAGAGGTAGTTTATGTTTCTTCTTAATCTTTGCTTTTTTTCTCATCTACTATATTTTTTCTCTGTTTTGGTTTTTCTTATAACAGTGTGACATCTTCTTCTCTGCCTTTGCACTTCGTCTTCTCTATGTTTTTTCTTCTTTGTGTTTTTTTTACTTGCAACAAAGATGAAGACACTTTATTAGATTATTGTTTATGTTTATATGACTTATTAAAAAAATATAATATGATGTGGCGACGTGTCCCCTAGTCCTAGTTTTTAAGAAATTGTCGAGTCGGTGTGTCGTATCCGTGTCCGGCACGACGCACGTGTCCGTTTCCATGCATCCTTGGTAGTTATTAAGGGTGGAGCCAAATTTTTTTTCCTATCCGAGCTAGTAACTAATAAAGAAAATACAACTATTAAAAGTGCATTGCATATACCAAATTTAATCCAGTGTAGTCTAATTTTAAACCAAAATAGGGTCACAATGTCAATAACCTTATTAAGGGAAAATGAGCGTAATAACTAGAATATATAACTAAAATCACAAAACAATTTGGATAAGTATCATATTGAAGCTTAAAAAAATCAGAAATTTGTGAACATAATAAAATCTTACTACAATTTCATAGAAAAAAACGATTTATATGAGCCTCAGTTGGCTAATAGTATATATTTTCATTGAATTATATAGTTATTATTTTATATACTAATTTCAAATATTTTTTTGTTAGAGGTTTTATACCACTTGTGAACAAACAATTCATTTTTTAATGTTTGCAATTACATATAAAATTGCATTGGAAACAAAAATCAGGGGGCAGGTCATAATGACAGATAGTAATTGTTAATCGTCATAAAGAAATTACACAATCCAAGATGACTGAAACTAAGTTTTTATTAAAGTAAACAATTTTTTTAATTGTATAATTACTAATAAAATTACAGTGAAAAAAAAATACCAACTCTAAGAGTATCGAATTTGGGTCGTTTAATAAAAATGCTAAACTTCCATCCACTACACTAACAGAGACATGTAGAAATTGTTGAATGAAATTGTCATATTGTATTATAAATTATATAATTGATTTTTTGTAAGGCAATATTTACTAAAAATATTTTGAAAGTTGAGGGGGGCCCTTTAGGAGATCCGCCCTGCGTGTAGAGTATAATATGATAGGACATTGTCTACCACAATACTAATACCTTTTGAGATTAACCCCACACTCAAGACCCATTCTATGGTTGGTTCTGGGACAACATCTATGGCAAGTAGTGGTAATGTGTCCGTCCATCTGCCAACAATAGAAATCCCAATCAAGTGTACCTATTCAGTGGCTACATATACTGAGAACAGTGTACCTTCATATTGTGATCTTAGAGTGACATTTTCAATTCAACTCTCTCACATTCACAGCTTAAATGGCTTTCCATGGAACCTAGAATGATATACATTCAAAACTATGAGGAAATTTCTGAACGAAAAATCCAAATTGGAGAAGAAGTTCGCTGTTGACTGAAGTTGTATGATATTTGAATGTATTGACTTGTTTTCGAAGGCAAGATAATTATTTTGTGAATGAGAAGCATGATAAGCACCTTTTTTTACTTTGTGATACACAAATTTGTTTTTGGATATTTATTTTAATGAAATTCTTGACAAGTTGTTTCTGTTCAATATTTGTGTTTCAATAGATGTTCAAGCTCTAAAGGCCTGTCAAGAGAGAAAGAACAAAGCCCTAGAGAAGAAAGATCGTTGACTGTATTTTGCTATGAGGTTGTTTACAAACTTTCATAGAAACTAGTTATATGCATGACTTGCTTACAATGTAAGAGTTAGTTGAGATCTCAGAGGAAGGAGATACAGATTGCCTGTTTTAATCTTGGCGATTTTCAGGAGTCCTTGACACTTTCATCCAACATCTTCTTTTATATTTGTTTATTTTTGCCGTAGTATCAGTGCATGTATTCTCTTTGAGCTTATGATGTGTAATACCTTGTCTAAAATGTGCTCAGTGCAGTTAAAGCAAGTGATTACAAATGATTTCAGTTGCTTCTTTTAATCTAAAGTTTGAGGACTGCAATGTACATGATGTGGTCTGTGCTACAAGTGGAAGGAAATTTACTATAGTTTAGAAAAATACTAGTGTCTAAAGATCTAAAGAACCAAACAGTTCCTTAAGAAACCATAATCTCGGAGAGCTTCTTCAGTCAACATTATCCAAGGGTGCAATGCAGGGCAAAGAAATGGGGAATCCCAATGTGCACTGAATTTATACCTTCTGGGCTTTTACCATGTTTTTTGCAATGTCGAAAATTGCAAGTTCTCGAACTGAACTTTGTATGAAGCAAACATAGCTGAATGTACTGCCTATTTCACCTAGCGTCGAATAATACCTCAGATTGCAATTTTGTTTGTCCTCCCGGTCCAGGGTGGGTAATATCTGGATTCATTCATTGTGATTCTCCATAGAGATGGTGGATGGTCTTAAATATTCTCTTTTGGCGGTTACACCTGAATGGACTGCGAAAGAAGCAAATTAAAATGCATTTCAGAACTTCAAATGTTCACTTCTTAGGTAATTTGTGGGCTGTGACAAAGGAAAATTTCAGTCGTACTTTACATTGTAGTGTATGTCTTGAGAAGCTTTTGGTTCTGCACTTGTGAGATATCATCTAACTTTGAGTGCTTATAAATGGTGTGGGAATGTGAAGTATGTCGCAAAAGATTAGGACCTGTGTCCAAAATATAGTTGCAGATGCTGACTAGTTTATCAGTATTCATAACCGGAGAAATTATTGCAAGATTATATGTAGTAATATGCATATTGAACACTGGTTTACTAATCAAATTGTTAATTCCCTGCAAAAGCATTCCCAGAAACACAATCTCACCAAAATGTTGAAGGTATATAACACGTGAGAGAAGCAAATTTGTTTGTTACAATAGCTAGGTTGATTGCCGATCCCCATTGCTTAATTTACCTATCAAACAATAAATGAATTAATTGACTTATTGAAAAAAAAAACCCTGCTTTAAACAAGTAGTTTGATTGAGTGACAGTGACTAAATGACGACACTACTATTGCCCTACATTCTAAAGGACACCACCACCTTCTGAAGGACACCACCTACTGAAGGACACTACTAATATAAACTTTGGACCTCCACAAATCCAAAATTTTTCTCCTCTCCCACGAATGTCTCCTTCACTCCAAAATTTGAATCTTCGTGCCCACACTCTTCCCGCCATCACTGTCCCTCTTATTTCTATTCTCTCACTCTATTCTATGTACTCTCATTCTATTCTCTACTCTCACTCTGCGATATAAATCTAGGGTTTTGGTGTGCGATTGGTGTTGTTTTGGTTGTTGCTATTTTGGTTTGCTTTGGTGTGTGATTTGGGGGTGATTTGGTGTGACATTATCTTCTTTGCTTCTTTTTGTTCGATTGTTGTTGTGGGGTTCATCTGTGCATTCAACCAAATCCACAAACTCTGGTTGTTTCAAAACTCTAAATATCCATTTAACTAAGTAAGGATTGTCATGCCTCTTATTTTGTTTTAATGGTATTATTTTGTTTTAAATATTTAGTATGGTAAAGAAAAACAAAGACATTGTGTCTTTTTTGGTTGGTGTTGGTGGTGGTGATAGTGGTAATAGTGGGGATCATCCAGCTCAAAGAGGACCAATGACGACGTCTATGAGAAAGGTCAATGTAATTAAAAAAAAGATAGAAGAGAGAAAAAAAACAAAAAATGCAAGAACAGAGGGAGTAAGAAGAGTAGATGAAGAGGAGATAGGATGAAATGGGAATAATTTGATTGAAGCAGATGAATCAGCGACACTCCTAATACTATCGCAAAGTTAACGTGGAGTGGTTGGTGAAGGTGTTGCGCATGAGTTTGAAGAAGTGGAAGAGGATGTGGGTATGAGGAAGGTTATGGGGATGAGGAGGGTGACAGGGATGAGAAAGGTGATTGGACGACGAGGTTCAAAATGAAGAGGAACTGGTTATTTATGCCGAACCTGGTTTCGATGAAGATGAAAAACATGACAAAGTTTCGTATCCTGGTGGTCCCAAAGATGGCTCCATATTAGAGGATTTTGATGGCCATGTTTCTCGGTCCATTTTGCTGATGAGCAGATAATTATAATTTTTTTAAGTTCTTAAAATATGTAGTACTTATTGTATTTAGGAACGAGGCGAGTCAAGGAGCCGTGAGAAGTAATTTCAATGGTCTATAAGAGTGGTTTATGTCCCTTGATCGACTATTATAAGGATCGTGTCAATAAGGTGACCATCTATGCTTTCGTCAATCGTTGGCAACCTGAGACTAACACATTTCACCTCCCTTTTGGAGAGATGACCATCACCATCGATGACGTCCATCGTATCACTTAGTTGTTGATTATTGATAAGTATTATTGTGAAAACAAGTCAAATAGAGGCAGAAGAATGTATGTAATTGTTGGTGAATGGTTTGGGGATTTAAAAGAGCGAAGCACAAAAACTTATCCAGAAGAATATTAGTTTTATGAAGATGAAATTTATTAAGGAAAATTATTGTGGGAAAGTGAGTAAAACTAATTCTCTTCAAAAGAAACAAGTTGCTAGGGGTTACTTTTTATTTCTCCTGGCATGACTATCTTTGCTGATAAGACTGGAATAAAGAATCGCACTGAATATTTAAAGTTGCTAATGAAGGTGGATAAGTTGGGAAGTTTGCATGGGGTAGGTACTTTGGCCTTCTTGTATTATCAATTGGGTTGTGCTAGCAGAGCGGGTATTAAGCAAATATTTGGATACCTCCCGCTTTTGGAGGTGTATTTAGACTTTGTTGTTAGGTTAATTATCTTTGTTATTAAGTTATTAATTTTTTGTGTTTCAGATATTGAACTAGTTAATTTGATATGTTTTTTTGGTGTTGGATATACAATTACTTTAGTCTTTAGCGTACCGCCCGAGCCTTATGGAATGATCATCTCCCAACCATGGCTAAGTGGGATTGACCCTAACTTAGCAGGGTCGTGACTGAAGAAATCATGACTCTTAGGAAGCATCTCAATGACATGTCTCCTGAACAAAAAAAAATTAGTTATTTAAGTTCGTGTTTCATCTCAAATAATTGTTTTCATTTTTCTTCCATAATTTAATAACTTCATGTTTGTATTGTTAGGTCATTTGGGACTCTTATCTGAAATCCAAGCGAAGAACTCCATTTCATAGCATCACATGGTTCCAAGTTTGCTTGTTATGCTTCGATGTCGAAGAACCCTATCACCCATATAGAGTGATGAGACAGATGGGAAGGGTACAGGTCATTCCAAATCCCCCAATTCAAGCCAAAATGAAGAATAGAGATCGATTTGGCCATAACTACTCGGTGAAGCACGAGATACTGTCATCGTTCGCTGCAACTTGGCAGAGTCATCTCGTGTCAATTGATAACCAAGGTGCACAAGTGAAGCTTCCATGGGATTGCAGTAAGGACTACTTGGAGTGGTTTCATGACATTAGTCATCCTTTCATCCAACCATCGAGGACTAGAAGGACACATCCCTTAAGAAAACAATTGTTCATATCACACAATCGAGTGATTGGGTTATACTTTTACAATTTTGCATACATTTGAAATACGAAGTTTAATTGTTTTTTACTAAGATCAGTGTTTTCCTTGCAGAACAAGATGGTTGATGAGGCTCTTAAGTTGGTGGATGCCTCTATTGAACAAGGTGGAATTGTCGCTAAGGCTAGCTCATGACACAAAAGAAAGTAGGTAACCAACTAAGAAAAATGTCTTAGCATGTCACCGTCAGAGACGAAGAGGAAGAACAATATAGTAGTCCAAGTGGCGATGTTGGAGGTGGTCCAAGTGGTGGTGATCTACGTGGTGGTAAAGGAAGGGGTGGTGGTGGTGGTGATGACATTGAAGAAATCCTGGTTGGTGGAGGAAGTGAGTACAAAACCAAGAAGAGGCATGATAATATCACTTCAATTCAACCTCGAAATAAGACAGAGGATGTGATGTTCGATTTTGATTGTTTTATTTGTTAAACTTTTGTTTTGGTGTAAGTTTTGTGGTTAATGAAATGTAATAATTTATGGTTTATAAATTGAATTATGATTTCCCAATGCATGAATTATTTATGAATTATTTCTAGTTTAGGTTGCAGAGAAACATGGACAAAACGTCAAATTCGGATATAAGGAAATTAAATGGTTAACAAGACAATATAGGTATTGATGATACACCAAACCGTCCTCTGATCAGCACCGCACACGTGTCATGATAATCTCGCCAACAGAAAGAAGAAGGCCCAATTGCATACTCAATCTAGCAAGGCCCAAACAACACCAAGCCCATCATTGGCAGAATCCAGACAGCCGGGTCCGAGTTGCAATGAGCTAGTAAGCCCACACGTTACGTGGTCAGGCCCAATACTCGTAAGACCTCTAAGGCAAGTATCTAAGTGATCTACCCAAGACAGGCAAGCCAACAACATATTGGATATGACTAGGAAACATATATTAGAGTATAAGTCGGGCAAGAAAACTTCCTTGCATGGACAACACTTAGAAAGGGAAACCTCTCCCGCAGATCTAGGAGCACGAGTCGTGTAGGGAAACTATCCCACATTGACAGCTCCCAATTAGGAAATGATCTTCACAATAATATCTCTTTTCCTAAACTACGCCAGCAAAGACCTAACTGAACAAGGACTCCTACACTATAAAAGGGAGATAAGGTCGATGAACTAGAGGTACGCTACATAATCCCAATTTACAGTTTTAAGCCTCTCTTATGCCTTATCTAACTTAAGCATTGAAGTGCCATCGGCCAACACACGGTGGTCTTTTGCTTACGTTTGCTACATGTGCACGTCTAGGTAAGCAGCAAGGGAGGAAAGTAGGAATCGACTACATCATTTTGGCGCCATTCGTGGGGAACGACAGAGTTCCTCAGAAAGAACAGTAGTACCACCTTTTCCAGAGAATCAACGAGATGGTGACGACAAGGCCTATCAACAATGGAGACGAGGCGAAAACCTCGAACGATCGAAGAAGCATAGCACTGCCCACTCTGGCGCCATCGCAACCACAGGGGGAACGCGGTAGCCATTGCAGGCCCAAGGGTGAATCTATTGTCAACTCATATACAACAAATCTTGCAAACAGTAAAGATACTCAAATCCATGAAATCGAAGCCGGATGAGACGTTGAGGGCATATGTCATGCGCTTCAATGACGGATAACTCTCATCAACAGCTGTAACGACGCAACAGTCGTAGCAACATTTACCGATGGTCTGAGAAACGACAAGTTCTATAACTTACTAAGTTTGGAACCCCGCGGACCTGCTGAAAGAAGAAAACTTAAGCCCCTCGACATATCCCCTGGTCGAACTCAGTGAGGATAAGTACTTCCCGATGGAGGGGATCAAATTAACAGTGGTGGTAGGAGAGCCACGATCCCAAAAAAAAAATCCTTCAAGAGTTTGTGGTGGTCGATGCACCGACTACCTACAACATCATCCTGGGGAGGCCTTGGCTTCACCAGATGGAGGCGACGGTCTCCACTTTACACCAGTGAATCAAGTACCCTATCAATCAGACAGTGGGCACAATACAAGGAAATTAGTCGGCCGCTAGAGACTTCCATTGCTCAGCACTGGAGTGGTTCAATAGCCATCAACTACAGATCGAGACCACCACTGACGTGCCCCAAAACTTGGGTCAAGAGTTGAACAGGGACTCTCCCAACCCAGACGAGGAGGCCTTGTCAGCCCGAGAGGAAGACCCAACGCCAGTCAACCTGAAAAGGAGCATGTGACTGTGTATCTGGGCAACCCTAGTAACAGCAGTGCCATCCAAATAGGTTCTCGCCTAAGCAAAGAGTTCGCAGAACAACTGATAACACTGTTGCAAGAAAACCAATATGTATTCGCCTGGAAAATGAGGGACATGGTAGGAATAGACCCCTCCATAATCACCCATCAACTGACTATAGATCCAGCATGAAAACCGGTTAGACAGAATAAAAAAACATGTGGCCCTCGAGAGGAACCAGATTATAAACGAAAAAGTGCAGAGGCTACTTTATGCTGAATGATCAAAGAGGTGTGGTACCCAGACTGGCTGGCAAACACTGTCCTAGTTAAAAAGAAAAATGGAAAGTGGGGAGTTCGCGTAGATTACACCGACTTGAACAAAGCATGCCCTAAGGACAACTTTTCGCTTCCTCGCATCGATCAAATTGTAGATGCCATTTTCGGATACGACCTCCTGAGTTTCATGGATGCCTACTCCGGATATAACTAGATACAGATGCACCCCCCGGACCAAGAGAAAATGTCTTTCATAACCGAAAAAAAGATATACTTCTATCGGGTGATGCCATTCAGCCTAAAAAACGAGCGCAACATACCAACAATTAATGAATCGGATGTTCGAAAGACAAATTGGAAGGAACATGGAGGTCTACATAGACTACATGCTGGTCAAAAGCCTCCATAGTCCAGATCACATATCCGATCTAGCCGAAACATTTTGCCAACTCCTCAAGTACTGGATGAAGCTTCGCAAAAATGCACGTTTGGGGTCGAGTGGGGTAAGTTCCTAGGTTACATAGTGAACCAAAGAGGAATAGAAGCAGACTCGAAGCAGATGTAGGCTCTTCTCAATATGAAGTCCCCGATCTCCACTCAGGGAAGTTCAGAGCCTGACCGGGAGGGTAGCAACACTTAATAGGTTTATCTCCAAGTCATCAGACAAGTGCCTCCCTTTCTTCAAGATTTTCAAGCAAGGCCTTCAGCTGGGACGAAGAGTGCGAGCAGGCCTTCCAAAACCTGAAGTCATATATGGGAATTACCAAGTTACTCTCAAAACCAACCCCAGTAGAAACGCTTTATTTGTATCTAGCCGTCTCAGATTAGGCCGTTACTTAGCTTTTGTACGGGATGATAAGGGGGTATATAGACTGGTGCACTACGCCAGAAAAACTTTCATGGAAGCCGAAGTAAACTATCCGAATCTAGAGAAGCTAGCTTTGGCACTGGTCATCTCTTCCAGGAAGCTGAGGCCCTATTTTTAGGCCCACTCTATCATAGTTCTGACCAAACACCCACTTTGCATAGTGCTGCAGAAGTCGGAATTATCTGGCAGAATGGTTAAATGGTCGGTGGATCTAGGAAAATTTGACATCAACTATGCTCCAAGAACGACCATAAAAGCCCAAACATTAGCATACTTCATTGCCGAGTTCACTGGCGGTGGAGAACAGGAGCCGAACAACTCAGAGAAAAGGCAAGACGAACCAGGTTTGATCCTACATGTGATGGGTCAGCCACGCAGAAAGAAAATGGTCTCAGTATCACACTCCACTCTCCAAGCGGCTTCATTTTGGAAAAGGATGTCAGATTTGGCTTCCCATCCTCGAACAATGAGGTAGAATACGAGGCCCTCTTGTTCGGTATGAAGCTAGCAAAAGGAATCGAGGTAACTGTGGTAACCGCTTATAGCAACTCACGCCTGGTAGTCAACCAGGTTATAGGGGATTTTAACAGTAAAAACCCAAGGATGATAGCCTACTGCAAGAAGGTCATAAACGCAACAGGCCAATTCAGAAGATTCGAACTTCTGCAATGTCTAGGAAACAACAACCAAAGAGCCGGTGCATTGTCCAGGCAGGCCTCAGTCACTGCAGAAACTGCTAATGGGTTTATCGAATTTCGAGAACATTCAAGTCTGGAAGAAGAGTACATCAAAGATGGGGCCCATCATTCGAGAACATTCAAGTCTGGAAGAAAAGTCAATGAGCTTTACGCAGTTGAAGCGAATTCAAGCTGGATGAATCCCATCATGGAGTACATCAAAGATGGGGCCCTCTTGACTTAAAAATCAGCGGCCAGAAAACTGAAAACAGGGTAGCCCGGTACACCCTTCTGAATGACAAACTCTACAGAAGATCAACCAGGGTCCCCTGCTCAGATGCCTACCCTCCTTGGAGGCAAACCACGTCCTTAGAGAGATCCATGATGACATCTACGGGAATCATCCAGGCAGTAGAACCCTAGCCCATAAGGCCCTAACTCTGGGATACTACTGGACACAAATGCAGCAGGATGCAAAAGACATCGTCGCAAGTGCGATAAGTGCCAAAAGTTTGCGTCATATATTCACATGCATGCTCATCCCTTGACTCTGGTGACCAGCCCATGGCCGTTTGCTCAGTGGAATATGGACATAGTCAGACCGCTCCCGGCCTCAACCAATAAGACGTGTCTCCACGTAGCAGTTGATTATTTCACTAAATGGGTCGAAGTTAAGCCTCTGTCCAAGATAAGACAAGAACAAATTGAAAATTTTATATGGACATCCATCGTTTACAAATTTGGTATTCCAGTGACACTAGTCAGTGATAATGAAACCCAATTTGAAGGCAGCAAGGTCTAGAAACTATGCAAACACCTCGACATCAGCCACAGTTTCTCTTCGCCGGGGCATCTGCAAGCCAACAGCCAGGCAGAAGTCACCAATAGAACCATCTTGGAGGCACTCAAAAGGAAGCTCAATGCGGAAAAGGGAAATGGGTCTTAGCACTGCAAGGAATACTCAGGGCATATCAGACCGCCAAAAAAAACCCACCAGAGAAACACCTTTCGCCCTAGCATAAGAGTCAGAAGCGATGCTCCTAGTGGAACTCAGAATACCGACATTTCGGACAGAGGAATTCAGACAGGAAAACAACGACGAAGCTTTGCGCGTCAGTTTAGATCTCCTCGAGGAAAGGAAAAATTAGTCCTCTACCAGAATAGCCACCTACCAACGAAAGATGGCTCAGTACTACAACAAGAAAGTGAAGCCATGAGAATTCAATATCGAAAACTGGGTACTAAGAAAAACTCAGGAGAACACTAAGAAACCGATAGCAGAAAAGCTAAACTTGGATTGGGATAAAGTAATCGAAGTCAGCAGTCCAGAGACATATTGGTTGGAAGACGTGGATGGTAGGCGCCTTATGCGGCCATGCAATGTAGAACACCTTAAAAAGTACTACCAATAAAAACTTGTACTTTTTCCAAACTTCTGCTACTTCCAATCAATCTTCCATTGTCCGAATCCTACCTAAAAAAAAACATAAGTCGTGACCTCCAAGTCAGACTTATTGAGTGTTCCAGGACAGCCACAATCAGACTTGCACTCTATGACACAAGTAGGGACGGCCATAGTCAGAATTGCGCTTCATGACCCAAGTCAGGACGGCCAAAGTCAAACTTGTCACACAAGTCAGAACGAGCACAATCAGACTTGCACTCTATGAATACAAATCAGGACGCCCACAATGGGCTTGCACTCTTTATACATAAGTCAGGACCACCAAGTCAGACTTACTGAGTGGGCCAGAACGACCATGGTCAAACTTGTACTTATATTGTTGGAAGCCTAGTCCGAATAGAAATGGAGACGACGACCTAGAAAGTGAAAGCTTAGTCAGTGCTCATGTAGCCTAGTGAAGACAACTTGCCAGGGATCATTGTCCAACTACAGATAATGATTGCCGAACTTATTGCTTGAAACCTAGTCCGAATAGAACGGACGATCACGATCTAGAAAATCGGAGCTTAGTCAGTGCTCATGTTGCCTGGTAAAGACGGCTTGCTAGGGATTATTGTCCAATTATAGATAATGATCGCCGAACTTATTGCTCGAAGCCTAGCCCGAATAGAACGGGTGACGACGGCCTAGAAAGTGGGAGCTTAGTCAATGCTCATGTAGCCTGGTGAAGACGGCTTGCCAATGATCATTGTCCAACTATAGATAATGATTGTTGAACTTATTTATTAAAGCCAAGTCCAAATTAAACGGACGATGACTGCCTAGGCAGTGGGAACTTAGTTAGAGCTCATATAGCCTGGTGAAGACGGCTCGCCAGAGATCGTGGTCCTTTCACAGACCATGATCACCGAGCATCATCGCTTAAACATCCAATTTGCAAATAACAAACGTAAATAAAAGCGATAGTACAATCAACACTTTTACAACCTGATGTATGCTCACCAGGATCATTTTACTCTTGAAAGCAACACTAAGCAAACTTCGGCTACTGACGGAAGATCAAGACCAAATCTGCAGCCCAATACATAAGAAAGTTAAAAGAGGTAAACAAAAGTGAAGTGCAAAGCGTCGGGATTAAGCATACGAGCAACAGGCTGGTGAAATAGCACGATAACACAATCTAGCTACATAGGGTACAAGTACAAAATTTTACTTGATCAACACTCTTTAAATTACTTCAAAAGTTACAATTGTTTGGGAGAACTTGCTTCAGAGGCAGAATAGCCCCTTACATCAGAAAGAACTGCGGGGAGTAAAATAACATTGTCTAAAGTCGGTATTGAGTTGCCAAACGGGGACCCAGGATCGAAAACTTCTGCATCGTCAATCTTCCAAAAAACAGCTCTCCAGTATTGATCAAAATCAAGCTCCAAATGGGGATTCTCATCTTCAATCAGTTCAAGCAACTCCAACCTACCACGGGCAATATTAGAAGATCCTGAAGTTTCACGCTGGGCCTTGGGCTCCGCTAAACTTGTATCTGCCATCGATAGTCAGTGAGAAAGCGCAGCGACATGAGACTCCTTAGCCAATCATTTTTAGCGAGTTTAGTTCAGTTTGAGCATCCACAACATGAGATCATCCTCCTGAACTTGACGTCGCTCGCCAGCGAATCAAATTCAAACTCCAAGCGCAAAGCAACCAACTCAGACTCATGAAACTGCACCTTGCCTACCAACCCCTTCAGCTGCTCAATTTAGAGCTCCAACCTATAGAGCGCGTCCAAGTATGACTTACAAAGCTCCACAAAAAGATTCCTCCGTAGCATGAACTGTACTACGAGCGTCAGGATGCAAGTTATCTTTAACAAACAACGACAATAAACATTTGGGAGACACCAGCTCAGTAGACCTCTCAAAAAGAAGATTAGCGTGACACTCTCTGGGGAGGGAGAAAAGATATGCTTCTCAAGGTAGCAGGCTCAGCGGACTGGAGATTATCAGGAACAAGATTGACTTTGTCGGCATCCACTAGTACAACTACAGAAGGAACAAATCCCAGACAGATGTTCCGCCTCCCAGGAGCCATCTCTTTAGCGGACTCTTTCGCAACTGCCACTTCCTGCTCTAATAGGATCGACTTAGAGGAAGAATCAACCTTGTCGCTAGCCCGCCTTCTCCTGGGACGGTCGATAAGTTGCATACTTGCTTCCAGCTCAGCCTGCTTCGAAGGGCTAGGTATTGTGATCCTCTTTTTCCTGAAACAATCACCACCAGCCTCTCTCGGAGACGACCTAGGCACAACAAGGCTTGCATGGAAGTACCTGAACAATGCACTCCGCCCGACGTTGTCTACTGCCATGACCTTTTCAACAACAATCAAGGGAAGATCATTAAACGCCATCTTCACCGACTCCTTCTCCTCAGTAAGAGTTGGAGCCACACATTTACCTGCATAGAATGACAAGACAACTTGTCAATTTTTGTGAAAGCACATGGAAGTAAAATAAGGAGAAACATTGCACTCACCAATATTGAATTTGGAGTGTCTGACAAGAGGCAACCCATCCACCTTGAAGTACGAGGAACCAGAAGAAGCCAAAAAACTAGGGATGGCAGTGGGGCGGATTTTCACGGATATCCGCCCCACCCAATCCGTTTGGGGCGGTTTTGGATATGCTTAAACAGATTTTCGAGCGGATACGGATATCCAACCAGTATCCATCAAATATTCGGGGCGGATACAGATTTATCCATATCCGCCCCAGGGATATCCGTTTAAGTGTATAAATTACAGAAATACCCTTGGTCCTTTAAAAAAAACTAACCCTAAGTATTTTTTCTTTCCTTTTTCTTCCTCTTTCCCTCATTTCTTATCTTTTTCTTCAATGAGAAAGCCACCCATCACCCCCGTCTCCTCACTGGCATTCAACAGCCAGTCATCTCCTCCTCTACCACCAGCACCCCATCTCCGTCTCCTCCACTATCCACTGCCGTCTCCTCCCATGTTCTAAAGGTTTCATGTGAGTTCTCTTATGCTCAGATCTCAGTCCATTCACCCCTCTTTCTCTTCTTAAATCTTAGATCTAAGTCCATTCGCCCCTTTCTTGCGGCTCAAATCTCAGCCCATTCGCCCTTCTCTCTGCTCAAATCTCCTCGAAAACCCATCAACGATACTCGCTGACATCTCCTTTTCCTCTTTTGATCTTCTCAAGAGACAGAGAGCGACCAATCCATGGGAAGGAGTCGTCGGCGTCATCGTCTGGTTTATGGTTTATGGTGATTTTAGATCTGTATGTATTGGCATCATCTTCTCAAGTTTATAAACACCACTAGTCTTGAAGAAATCCGCAAGCTTCAAAGGCGTGTCTGTAGGGACAAAGGATACATTGTTGATACCATATCTTTTTTTGCCACCGACTTGGCCAACAGAGCTAGCAAGCCTAATTGTTCTACTGGTATTGACAAGGCCATAGTGGTATGATCCTTGTGGGTTTGGCCTGGGTCCACTTGCAGTGAGATTAGTCTTGAAATACACAAAGATGGAACTCAAATGAGTCAAATTCAAGCCAGTTTGTTTCGAAGTAGCATTGTGTCATTGACATAATTAAATTTTGAAGTAGAGATTTTTTCAAGTTTGAATTTGAGTTGCCTAAGTTTCAGTTGACAACATTGTTTTTTTTCCCGGTTATTCGGGGCGGGGCGGATATCTGCCAATCCGTCAGGAGCGGGGATGGGTTTTAAAATTTTGTATAAATGGATATCCGAATCTCCAGTGGGGATGGATTTTCCCAAATCCGCCCCGTTGCCATCCCTACAAAAAACAATGTTCTTGCCAAAACTAAAAGTCAACAGACAATGAGCCCAAACACTTCGGAATACTCAACTAATAGACTCCATGGGCATTAAGACGAGAAGAAGTCAGCAAGTGGAGTATCCGCGGAGTCAACAGATGGCTAGCAAACTTGGCCCTGATAAGGACAACAATCAAAGTCCTAAACCCAATGAGCGCCATTTGAGCGAGGGGAGTACAAAGGTGCACAAGGAAGCGCCAAATATCCTCTGAAACTGGAAAGCAAAGCTCTGCTTGGAACATGCCTTGGTGCAAGGCAATGAACCCTTGCCGAGGCGTCAACGGATTGTGAGTAGCACTCAACGGGGTAAGTTGCGATTCTTCAGGAACCCCATAGTCCTCACAATGCTTATCCAAATCGGACCCCTTCTATTCCCCTTAAAAGTATGGCAAGCATAGAGTTTGTTCTCTCTGGGGGTAAGATCGACGCTGCCCGCCATGAAGAGAAAGTTCTAAATAGAAAAACAAAGAGAGATTTTCAACTAAGAACAAAGAGAAAATAGAAGGCGTATAAGAGATACAAGGTGAAGATACTCCCTCTCACAGGAGCGACAACTTATATAAGCACCAGGCAGTCACACCCCCTCTTCTTACTAAATGTCATGAATTCATTTAATGACGTGTGCCGCTTGAGACAATGTTTTGGGTTCAATCATCACAATTGTACAAAATCTATTGGATCGATTAGATGACCCACTAACTTGGGGGGAGCAATTGATGATACACCAAACCGTCCTCTGATCAGCACCGTACATGTGTCATGATAATCAATCCAATAGAACGAAGCAGGCCCGATTGCATACTCAATCAAGCGAGGCCCAAAAAACACCAAGCCCATCATTGGCAGAATCCAGACATGCGGGTCCGAGTTGCAATGAGCCAGTAAGCCCACACATCACACGGTCAGGCCCAATACTCATAAGACCTCAAGGAAAGTATCTGAGAGAACTACCCAAGATAAGCATGCCAACAACACATTGGATCCGACTAGGAAACATATGTTAAAGTATAAGTCGGGCAAGAAAACTTACTTTCATGGACTACACATAGAAAAGGAAACATCTCCCGCAGATCTAAGAGCATGAGTCGTGTAGGGAAACTATCCCACATGGACAACTTCCAATTAGGAAAGGATCTCCACAGCAAAATATTTTTTCCTAAAATTTGCCACCAAAGGCCTAGACGAACAAGGACTCCTACACTATAAAAAGGAGATAACACTACTACAAATATTAGCTTAGGTAACGCCACTTAGATAGCGCTTTTTTAAAGAGCTATCCAAGTGGGCACTAGGATAGCGCTTATTTGTCTTTAAAAAAAAAAAAATCAAAAAAAAAAAAAAAAACACTACAATAGCGCTTTTAATTTTTTTTTTCAGTTAAGCGCTATCTTAGTTATGTCTTAGATAGCGCTTTAAAAAACGCTATGGGAAAAAACGTTACCAAAGCTACCATAGCGCTTTTAAAGTGCTTGCATAGCGCTTCGAAAGCGCTATGCTAGTTACATTTAGAATAGCGCTTCGGAATATCACTGCTATAGCGCTTACATCTTAGTCTACGTTTCCCACATAAAATTTTTGCAAACAAACCTAAATTTTTGCAAACAAACCTAGCCATGGCTGCAATAACAACTTCGAGAGGGAGGTCATCTTCCTCATTCTCTTCTAACTCAAAAGCTTCCCCTGTTTCGCTCTCACTTCCAAACCTCTCTGTAAGTCAATCGTTCGATGGTTTGAGATGGCTGGAAAAGCAATTGGTTCAGTAGCCTCGAAAAAAACCACATCGAGGAGCAGCAAGGCCGGGTTCCAGTTCCCCGTTGGTAGAATCGCTAGATTACTCAAAGTAGGCAAGTATGCAAGCAAGTTTGTGCTGGCGCCCCTATCTATCTCGCTGCCATACTCGAATATTTGGCCATAGAGGTACGTTTTTTGATCTGGGGGGCTTTGATTTTGTTGTTTTACGTCATTGTTTTTATCTTGTTTTGAGAGGAGTTCGATTTTTTGGCCCTAATTTGGTGATTTTTTTGGTTATTTTTTTTTATCTTGTTTAAATCTGGGTATTTTGTTTCAAGTTTATATCTTTAGAACCGGGTTGGTTAAGCATGCTTTGATTTTGAATGGGTTTTCATTAGTTTGGTTTTGATTTGCCTTTTGTGCCCTAATTTTTTGATTTTCTGAAACGAAATTGAATCATGTTTATGTTTACATGGGGTTTGATTGTTTTGGTTTATTTTTATGAAATTGACAATGGACTTTGATTATGGTGCTTAAATTTGTGATTTTTTTGTGAAACAGACTTGAACAATTTTGACCTAATGAATTGGGAATCTAATTTACAATGGGTTTCTTCTTATCAGGTGTTGGAGTTAGCAGGAAAAGCAGCGAGAGACAACAAGCAATCCAGAATAGTGCTACGACACATACAATTGGCAGTGTGAAATGACGAGGAGTTGAGTAAGTTGTTGGGTGCAATCATTGCCAATCTTGCTTCATCGGGCTTTCTTCTTGTCGCTTTTCTTCACTTCACTCAATTTTGTTCACTTCAATCTTCCTCTCTTTCTAAGAATAGTTTTCATTCATATTTTGAAACAGTGAGTTGATTCGCTCAATAAATGATGACTTAGCCCAGGATTTTAACTCGAGATCTCATTCCGTCGTCCTCCTTGGTGGATTTCAAAGGTAAGTTTCAGAAATTATGGTTTTTCACTTTAATTTTTATCAGCTGTTGTTTGCTGATTCATTTTCTTTCACGTTCGAAGGTTACGACATTGTTCACTTTGTTTTGGGAGGATTTGAATAAGTAAACGAAATGTTTTCTTTTACTAACTTCATTCGTTTTGATTCAGAGTGTTTTGTCTTTGTTATTGTTGAATTGAATTCCTTACAAATAATGAAAACAAAGAGACTAATTTCTCTACTTTATTTGTTTTTGTTTAGTCTATTTTGATTTGTTTAGATGCAGAGACCGCTTTCTATTGTTTTAATTTTTGAATTTTGGAGTTGAATTGATTCTTAAGTTGCCAAATTTCTTTTATATGGAAGCGGGATCGGTTCGAAAACTGATCTGCCAGAGAGATGGAAGGAAAAAGAAGAGGCGATATTACATGTTTATAACAGAGGAAGATTTGAAACACAGTCCTGAAATGGACACACGTACTTCCGGAGAGGATTTGATTGCCAAGGTGCTTTTTAAGTATTATTTTTGTCGATTTTGATCTTAATTTCCAAATATTTGTTCTTTTCTCTATATTATTTTTGGATGATTATTGTCAAGCTTCTAGCCAATTGGTAAACTACTCTAAATCCTTGATACAACCTTAACATTCATCCTAATGGCAAGTTTTGGAGTCAAGGAAGTCACATTCAAAATATAAATACTTTGGTTCTCCCACTTACCCTCTCTAGCAAGAAATCTTGAGATCCTTTACCATATTTTTTGTTGATAATGATCTCACTCAAATAGAGAACTGAAAACACATTCATGCTCTTGAATATAGATTTTGCCAAAAGGTGTGGTTTTTGGTGTGGCATATGGCCTTTTGTTAAGAAGCGACTAGTGTTATGAGGTGCAATGAAGTCGAGGCTTGGTACATGGAAGTCCAAATAAGGGGGGTAGGCTTACATGGTATCAGTTCTTTTAACCTGTCCACTTACTATGTACCCCTGTCATTTCCTGCTGGAAAGTTGCAACAAGGATATAAGCTATAAGGAGACCTTAGAGTGGTTCCAAATAGGATGGAAGTTTTATTTTTCTTATGCACATCCCTCTAATATGTGTGGTCCAGTTCTTTGTCAGAGTATTTTAATATTCGAATATACTTCCTCAAATGGATTTAACATACGGTTAGATAAGAATATAAATATAAAGTGAGATTATGGATGCCATTAAACATTGTCTGCTTCAGAGTTTTGGGATTTTAGTTGATGGAAACTTTGCTTGAAAACTTCGTCTTAAAATTAGAATGGCTGTCAGAGATGAGGAAATTGAAGAAGTGTGTATTTAATTGAATACTACCAATACTCTTGGTCTAACAATAAAGAAGACATGGTTTTGGAAGTGGACAAAGGATGGTCTTTTTTGGTGCCATCATTTAATCCACACATGATGAATAACCTACTTTTACCTATGTTGCCGTTCTAACCTCTAAAGCCACAAAAAATTCTCATAACGAAACCTTGAGGTAGAGATCTTTCTATGTCTACTCTTCATTAAATCACACTCATTTGGTCTGGGCTTTCTATGTTTAGTGTAACTAAAGGGCATTTTTCACTTTCTCCAGATAAGAGATGATTCCAAGAATGGTTTTTATGTTGAAAATCTGAGTGAAGAATGTGTTAGTAGCTACGACGATGTAACACAAATTCTAATCAAGGTAAGTAAGAATTGGTCTATATTTTTCTGATTATAGTGTAAATATGACATTGGTATTGGTGTATATTGTTTGATCCTCATGTCTAAAAGATCATTTTAAATATGTTGTGCAAAATATGTCTTTCCTACAAGGTCTTTCTGTGGTTTCAGTGTTGTACTGTGGTTGAATCAAATTTAACTTTCATAATGTAGGGGCTTTCAAATAGAAAGGTTGGGGCAACGAGTATTAACTCCAAGAGCTCTCGTTCTCATATCGTCTTCACTTGTGTAATTGAATCCTGGTGCAAGGTATACCACTATAAGTTTCTTTTCAGTTGTTACTCACAAGAACCACTTATTCTGATTTCACTTATAGGGTAGCTTGGTTTATGAAGTGATTTCATATTTCACTGTGCCTGTGCTGGTTGTTTGGGGCCTGTAGTCCATATTGCTTCTTGTTGTTTCTAATTCAACTTTGTATTTCTATTGCTCCAAAATTTTTTACAGGGTGCCTCGTCAAAAGGCTTTAGTAGTTCAAGAAGCAGTAGAATCAACTTTGTTGATCTTGCTGGATCAGAGCGAAATAAGCCAGATGATGATGCAGGAAGGCAGAGTGTAAAAGAGGGTAAAAACGTAAAGAAATCTCTAGCACAGCTTGGGTAAGATTTCAGACCACTGTTTGTCTGTTTTCGTGGTAAACTCATATTGAGCATGAATGTGATCATATTAGATACATTTAGTAGAACAATTAACTTTTCTTCAATTGTAGTGTCTGAAGAAAAAGGTCAATAATTGTTTCTATCTATTCACCACGTAATTGTAATAGCTATTCTTGAGAAAGCACGTCAGTTGCATCTTTTCTCACAAAACAAAGTGATGTAGGGACATTAATTATGTAATAGCTATTCTTGAGAAAGCACATCAGTTTAAAGCAGGACCACTCTACCCATGTTGGGTCTATTCTGACATCATTTTAAGCATTATTCTATATAAGCATGCTTTTGAGTCATTCGGAGTAGTAAACTTTGAACTTACAAACATAAAACTCCATATAGGCATATAGCTTTATGTTCAAAATGTTGACATATTAGTGTTTCATGTGTCGTATCTAATGGAATGGAATGAATGTGTCATTAAAAATGTATAGTTATACTCGTATGAATGCAAGTCTAACCTCCTTCAATGAAGTGTATTCATCAAGCAAAACTACTAGTTGAATTGAAGTGTTGGTGATCATCAAAGAGAAGATGAAATTTAGAGGGATACTTGGGTTTGATAATGGGGTGATGTGTGCACCCATGGGTGTAGACATATCTGGACCTGAACTTGTTGCTGCAGTTGCCAACTCCGGTGGTATCGGACTACTTGCCGGCCCCTCTGTATGTTTTTCTTTCATCTCTACTTGTTTCATTTTGATGACTGTATAGTTTTAAGAACATACGTTGTGTTTGAACAGTATAATTATGATGCAACAGTGAATGTAATAAGAGAGACTAAGAAGCTGACCAACAAGCCATTTGGGGTTGGGATTTTGTTGGAGTTTGAGAATGCTAAAACTGTTAAAGCAATCTTTGATGAGGAGCTCCCCATAATGGAGGTTTATTGGGGTCATAAATGATCAAAAGCCAAAACTGGGTATTTTCTTTCATTATGAGCTTATTTGGCTAATGCTCACGGTCAATATAATTACTCTTGTTACAGTCCTAAATTGTGAACAAGAAAGTAATTACTTTTCATCACTTGTCAAGATTTCATTTTGCAGAATTATATGCTAAATGTAGCTTATTTCGATATAGTGGAGTGTGCAATTGGTATTAGAGTTCTAGCTAAACCTTTGTTGTGTTTGGACCATTTTTGTAGGTGGGATCAGTGAAAGCTGCCGAGAGAGCGATTGCTGCAGGAGTTGATTGCATTGTGGCCCAAGGTCAAGAGGCTGGGGGTCACGTAGCTGGAAAGGTAAGTCTCCTTCCCTCTGCTGTCCACAGCTCACATTCAAACAAAGGGTGTGCTTAACATTTTGTGTAGGTTGCTTTGACGGACCTAGTACCCAGAATAGTTGATTTGGTTGGAGATAGAAACATTCCAGTAGTTGCCGCCGGATCCATCAGTGATGGTCGTGGCTATGTTGCTGCACTTTCCCTAGGTGCCAAGGGTATTTGTGTGGGAACAAGGTATGTGATATACCAATGAACATACTGGTTACCATTTCCTTGCAATTGATTCCAGCTTATCGAACTAACTTTAGATCGGTTCATTTATGATGATGGTCGTGAATAAGCTTTCAATGACAAACAAATAAAAGCCCAAGATGAAATCAAAATTTGGTTTCCTGAACATACCTTCCAAGTCACAGTAAAAACCTAATATACAATGCATCGGTACGATCAGCATGTTAAGAATGCTTTGCTATTAATTAGAGCTTCAGTTACCCCAAAAACCAAACACATTGATGATGCTGAAGGTGTATAATAACTTGGAATTCAAGCCTGAAAATAGGCAAACCTAACTCTTTATCAAATCTACAACTAATACTCATCTGAAAATTTTATCTTCATCTCTTAATTTTTGTATGTTATCAAGTAAAAAATTTTGGTGCGTGTTATAGGTTTATAGCTACGGAGGAAGCTTATGCCAATGACTACTACAAACAGCAACTCCTCCATTACAATGAATATGAGACTGACAAAACTGATTTATATGGACAGGCGTCATGGAGAGCAGACGTTCGTTGTCTCAACACACCTTTCAATCAGTACTGGCGAAAGTCTCCTGACTTTGACAAACTTGTGAACGATGATTCTCAACCCATCATTGGACAAACTACCATCTTCTCAAACGTTAGTTGGTTTCTCGTTAGAATTATCATGCATCTTCCAATAGTAAAATAATAAAAAATAACATAAATTGAACTTATATATACTAATCATATATCTGATGATCATATAGGTTTCTATTCTTCGTCGATTTGCTGGACTAGCTCCAAATCAGACTACAGTTGGTAGGCTACAGGACATGGTGATGTATGCAGGAGAAGGAGTAGGACTAGTTAACGATATTGTCCCAGCAGCTGAAGTGATTAGAAGATTTGTAGTGTCCCAGCAGCTGAAGTGATTAGAAGATTTGTAGAAGGGGCGAAGGCCATCATTCAAGAATTAGGTGACAAAAATCTACTTTAAACCATTGAACAGGAGGTTCCCAAATTTGATCATGGTGAAAAGGAGGTTCCACTACCAGAAGGTTGAACATATTACTTTAAGATTTATATACCGACTTAGTGTGTGTTGTTATACTTATACAATGCCATGATGCAATTTCAGGTTATGCGAGGATACAATTTGAAGTGGCGGTAGAATCTGAGAAACATTCAGCGGTGCCGCAATGTACAGACGAAGTTAGGACTGTAGGAGAAGCTGTTGGCCATTTCATTTCGTGGCCAAAAAAGCTGGATCCAGCAATTTATACAATTCAATATATGATAGCATATTAACAATTTTGTATGAATGCTTAAATTATATTTTGAATGAAAGAGAAACAGTTAGTTATCATGTTGTGTCTTTATTGATTGATTGAACGTTGTCATTATTATATTAAATATTATATTTAGCCCAGAAAATCGGTATCGGAAAAATAGAAAAAACAAATCAAATAACTTAGATAGCGCTCAAATTAGCGCTATCTAAGTTTAACATATATACTACAATAGCGCTTCTTTAAGCGCCATCTAAGAACAATCTAATTACTTCCATAACGCTTATTTACGCGCTATCTTAGCAGATAAACAAATCTAATTTAAAAAATTCATTTAAATTAAATAGCGCTTAAAAAAGCGCTATTCAAGCTAATTTAAAAAAAATTAGCGCTTACATAGCGCTTTAGAAGGCGCTATTGAAGTTAATTAAAAAAAAAAAATCAACGCTTAGATAGCGCTTTTGAAAGCGCTATCTAAGCAAAGCGCTATTCAAGTACGCGCCTTGCATAGCGCTTTTTTGAGCGCTATCTAAGCTACCATAGCGGTAGCTTAGATAGCGCTAAAAAGCGCTATCTAAGCCTATTTTTAAGCGCTATGCAAGCCTATATTTGTAGTAGTGATAAGGTCAATGAACTAGAAGTACGCTACATATTCCCAACTTACAGTTTTAAGCATTTCCTAAGCCTTATCTAACTTAAGCATCGGAGTGTCATCGGCCACCACATGGTGGTCCTTGGCTCACGTTTGCTACCTATGCATATCTAGGTAAGCAGCAAGGGAGGAGAGCAAGAATCGATTACATCAGGTACAATAAAGTGTGAACACCATTATGATAAGGTATAGTATTTATGGATGATTTATATCATGGTAGTGGTTACAAAGTTAACTGAAAATCAATTAAACATAATATCTTTTATCAATCAATTCGAAAATTTGGACACAAAGTCAAAAGTAAATTACAACAACTAATTCTTACTGTAAACACATGATCCTCAGCGAAAATAAATATCACAATTGCAAGACCCTATGCGAACATAACAAAAACACTCACACATATCACAGTGTTAGCGACCTGCCACAACAAACACAACGACTACTGCAATAGGACAGACATAATCACAAGACATTTAGCGATCAAAAAGTCATTTTCCCATTCACAGATGGCACTGCGTTTATCTTTTTCCCAATTACAGAGGACTCTGCGAGTATCTTCTTCCCAATCACAATATCCACTGTCCATTTTTGAGATTTTTTGTGCTTTACATTTTTTTTTAGTTTCTATGGTTTAAATACACTCTTAGCATATTTGATCTATTGCATAACCACCATTTTGACATTGTCTTCACGCATCCATATAAATGTGGGTTTTTAGATCAAATATGATAAGATTGTATCTAAACCACAAAAAATTGAAAAAATAAGCGTCAAAACACAAAAAAATCGAAAATGGAATTTTTTTTTCTGTCCAATTGCGAATATCATTTTCACACTTTAGAGTCCTCTGCGATTGGACAGAAAAAAGACTCTGTACATTGTTGGGATTTTTTGTGTTTGACACTTTTTTTTTATTTTATTTTTTCAATTTCTATGGTTTAGATACAATATTAGCGTCTTTGATTTATTAGAAAATCACCATTTTGACATTTTATTCATGCATCTATAGAAATGAGGCATTTTGCAATAGATCAAATATACTAAGAGTGTATCTAAACCAAAGAAATTAAAAAAATAATAATAATCAAATCAAACACAAAAAAATCCTAAAAATGGACAAAATATGTTTTCTGTGTCCTCTGCGAATATCATCTTTGCACTCGTAGAGTGCTCTGCGATTAGACAAAAATCAGACTTCCCATTTTTGGGATTTTTTATTTTTGAAACATTTTTTATTTTTTTTTTCTATTTCTATGATTTATATACACTCTTAACATATTTGATCTATTTCAAAACCACTATTTTGACATTATCTTCATGCACACATAGAAATGGGGTTTTGGAATAGATCAAATATGTTAAGAGTGTATCTAAACCATAGAAATTGAAAAAAAAAATCGAACACAATAAATCTAAAATATGGACGGAGTTTGTTTTTTGTCGAATTGCAGAGGTCTATGCGATTATCTTCTTCCCGCTCCCAGTATCCTCTGCGATTGGACATAAACTAGACTTTACCCATTTTAGGGAATTTTTTTTGTTTTTGACACTTTTTAAATTTATTTATAATTTCTATGGTTTAGATACACTCTTAGCATAATTGATATATTGCCAAACTACCATTTTTACATTGTCTTCATGCTTCCACGGAAATGGGGGTTTTGTAATAGATCAAATATGTTGAGAGTGTTTCAAAACCTTAGAAATTGAAAAAAAATATTTCAAAAATAGACAGAGTCTGTTTTATATCCATTTGTAGTGGCGCCAATGATTGGTCAGAAAATAGACTTTTCGATAACAAATTGTCTTGTGACTAAATTTGTCCTACCCGCAGAAGCCGCTGCGTTTGCTGTGTAAAGTCACTAATGCAATGTATGTGCAAGTGTTGTTATGTTCGCATAGGGTCTTGTGATTGGGGTATTTATTTTCGCAGAGGATTGTGCATTTATAGTTAGAATTAGTTGTTATCGATCCTGGGCAAGGTATGCCATGAAAAATACTTGTAACAGCTGAACATATGGAAAACATGTAGTGTTTTGATTCCTATAACAGAAAAACACACAACCATAATGGTTTGCCGCGAGCTCTAGCATTTGTGGTCCAATCAACCACTTTCGGTTTGTAATGCGTATAGTGCTTTCTAGAATTGTCAAAGCATCATTCACAATCTTCACCCAACCCTCGTTCCACATTTGAAGCCACAACTCATGGTTAGTTTCTAGCTCCATAAGTACCTCATTTCTTACTTGCTTCCAACCACTATTCTCGTCATAATCTATGAAGTTTCCTATGCATATAAATCCACATTTCTCATCAGCAAGTACATTCTGAACGTTGTGAACATAATCTCGAATCCACATCGAAATTTGCTTCATAAACATATTTTTCCACTTCTTCGTCTTCTGTTTTGGCTTAGAAACACTTTCTTAACTTCTAAGCTCTTTTCGTGTCTTGGCACGGGTCCCTTTTAGTGGATTTCTCATGCTTGGACATTTTCTTCTGTTTAGGTCCCCCATTGGCCTTTACAGGTTCAAATATTCAATCATGACACTTGAACCAAGGCAACTCAACTCTAAAAGCTTCATCTTAAACACCAACTACTGATCAGGAGTGGATTCCATAAACTTTTGCTTAACGGCGTCGACCACTGGGTCTATAATCACATCCGCACTTGCACGAATAGGTATATTGCCAAGTTGCATTTGTTTGTCTAAGATAAACAATGGAAGTTGTCCAGTAGGTGTAGGATATTGTGTCATTTCATAAGCACAAGGCAACCCATGAGTGGTTCAAATCACACATCGACATTTGACAGGGTCGTTACCCACAAATTCGGCTTCAGACCTATGAATTTCTGATAGTATCAAATCAAGAGACTTGTGCAACATGGACCCATGAAGTTTTCCAAATAAATGTGACAAATGTTTTTTCTTCAATTTCGTTAGACTTCTTCTAAATGAAGCTTCAATCTCTCTTAGTTGGACTTAGATCATGTCATGCATTTTTGTCCATACATTAAAAATGTGCCTTGAAAATTTTTCAACATTTTCTTTATCTTGGAATGTGCTCCTTGAACGCGATCGGTTATCCTTCGACCAAAATGGATGAAAGTATCGATCCATGCATTCACAAAATACTCCTTAGGCGGATACCAAACCATTCACAAATAATTCAAACACTTCGGATGTGATGTCCATCTTTTCTCGAACTCAACAGTGTTCTTATTCCATTCTTGTTATATAGTTGATCTATACAAATCCGAGAAAGATTCTATAAATTCGTTTCACCCCTCATTATCCTGAAAGTGTTTTTTGCAATTGTTTTTAACATTTGTATTTACGTGCCACCTACACAACAATCACCTTGCTTCAATCAAACCCAATTATTTGTCGGTCACAAACATGGTTGGCAAGTTGTTTAACTCAAACCTCCTCAGTAGTTTTTCCAATGCCCAGGTGTACAACTCTTCATTCTCAGAAGACATAAAACAACAATCAACATTGAAGAGCGACATCCGATAGCAATTGGTCTTGTAGATGCAATCCATAAGCATCACTGATGGAAAACACTTCGCTAGTTTAATTGACTCCGGATGCGACTAGAAAATATTTGTTATTCTATTATGATCTTCGATGGTATGTCACTTAATATAACCATTCTCGTTCAACAAGTGTATAGTGTGTTGCAAAGTTGTCATGCCTTTCAGTTGAAGTGTATTTACCTGATGATTGATATTGTAAACAGTCTTCAAATATGACACATCGTTGGAAAACATCTCTTTCAAACAAGACAATGTGAAATGAGGGGCTATACCCGATGTTGACATAGTCTGCAAAATATTCGATATCTACTTCGTTGAGTCTGCCAGCAAAGGAAATGCCAATAAGAGATTTTGATTGTGGATGATTGTGGGTTCTCAGGTCACTTGCAGCTTCCAATGATCATCAGCTTGTGGCACCTCTCTCAACTGAAATGGGTAACCACACATCTTTGTACTAGTTGATCGACCAACCTCCAATTTTTTCATTTGATTTTTCTGAGCTTCCCTCCCATCTCACATTCCAAGTGGATCATTTCTTTACATCTGTGATCAGTGAGTTTCGATTTAGTGATAATCAGAATCGTGTTATTATCTCTACCAACACCTTGGCACCAAACTATCAAGGATGACATCGATGGGAATACCTACAAAAAAAAAAGAATGCATATTCACATTAGGAACACTAATAAACTTGTTACTAAAATTAATAAACTTGTTAAACATGATTATACAATAATTAACCTTACCTCTTCCGTAATAAATAAGTTTCCATCATCGGCTTCCTCTTCTAATGTTCTTCCCTCAGTGTTGGCCTTTAACTTTGCCTCATTGGTGTCAACATTATTGTATTTCAACATGAAGTAAATAAAAAATTGTAATTCTAATCATTTATTAAGAAAGGTAATGAAGAAAATGATTAAGGCAATGATTACCTCTAGAAGGTTGGTCTCTTCCAACTATGCTTTAAGTATGTCTGGGTTCTCAAGATTGTTTGAAAGTATATAGAAATCTATTAGATCAACGATAATATCCTGCGCACAAAATAATCATTAACTTATAAATAAAATTGACAAATACCCAACAACAACAACAACGATCGAATTAACCTTAAAACATAAATAAACAAGTTTTAGGGTTCCAACTAACCCTAACAATAACAATTTGCCTCAAATATAAACGAAAAGGAAATTAAACATGATATTACAATAATCACAATAACAAATACCCATGCAAGTTCGTCTCAAGTTGAGAGTGTACCTCAAGTAGAGAGAGTTATTTTTCTTCTTGAAAATGTCGATCCTCTTCATTTACTGCTATAAATGGAGCACAATGCACACGCTCAACTCCACCATTATCATCTTCAATTCTACCATCGTCATTTTCACTAAACTCATCCATTTCTTGATACAAAATTCACCCAAACCCTTTAGAATGAAGATTAAAAAGAAGAAGTGAGGGGATAATATTTCTAAAAAAAATGGACTCTACAAGGTACCCAATGCACAAATAAACTAAAAGATTGGTGTTTGACACGAAATGGATATATCCATATATTTCTGACTCATTTTTATGAGATGATAAAATATGGCAAAACCTATATCAATAACTAGTTTACGTAACTATGTGCGTTTTATTACACGAAAAAATTCACGTTTTACTTCACTGAAGTATCCACGTTTTACTTCACGGAAAAGTAGTCTTCGAATATCCAAGCCAATAAGTAAAGGAAAGACATAGAGATTATGAAGAAGTATAAGAAAGGAAGAGAGAAGATAATGATGATCGACGTTGGTCGTTTCGGCGAAATAGGGAAGGGAAAGAGACGATGCAAGTCTGCTCTGTCTCATTGCTGATTTGGGAGAAACAAAATCTATAAAAACATGTTTTTGGGTGTATATAGTAGTGATATCCTTCAACAGATCCAAATTTTTTTGGGGGGTGGTGGTGTTTTTCATTAGAACTGGTGGTGTCATTTAGTCACTGCCTTGATTTATTTCTGTAATACCAAACCACAAACATTATGATGAAAGTGAACACTATTAACACTTCTGAAGAACCATAGAATTTATTAGTTTTATTTTTCATTTCAGAATCTGATGCAGATTTCACTAACCCAAGTTAATAAGCTAATGTAACCTGATTGTTATACAACAAGTGCATGATTTTCTAACTAGTAGACAATGGCAAATATGAGTCGATCCTACGAGGATTGATGACACAACCAGAAACTACAATCTATTTAAACCAATTTGAAATGGGGGTTACAACAATTGAAAATTTCTAAACTAATGGAAAACAGAAAAACATTTAAAAAGTGAGTTTGAGAATCAAAGCGAGAGATGATAAAGCTTTGGAATCATCCATCGGGTTCATAAAATTATACTAATGTCAATTATTGTCTCCTAGCAATGTAGTGGATTGATTTTATCAAAGATGCAAACATTAATTGTCTATTTAAGGCACAAGTTTAACTAATACGAAAAAAACATGCTTAAACAAAAACATAGAATAATTCTAATCATGGATTGTGATTTTGTTTTTCGAGGTAATTTCGTTAAGTTAATTTTAAGAAATATTTCGTTGTGTATAGATAAAACATAAAATTTTCGATTGAAAATTTGAAGTTATCAATATAAGTTAAGCATTTTAAACTCTTACATATTACATAAAGAGTACCACGAGACTTATAATATCATACAAACTACATATTTGATAATAATCACTTATATAACAAAATTTTAATACTAAATTAATATTATAATAGGTTAAAATGTACCGACATTGAGAATGACCTAATGAAAAAAAAATATTTCGATTTCGAAAGAAATTTCGATAAGAAATAAAAAAAAATATTCAGTGAAATTATTACATTTTTTTAGAAATCACATTCTTTAATTCTAACTACCATGGGTGCATGATATACACGGTGAAAGTAATATGCATTTGTTCACAAATAAATCTCATATTAAATCATACAATCTATTAGAGAATGAGATAATGATAAAAGAGACAAAAATAAATTCTACAACGCCTGAGGAATCATCTACGACTTAGTGGATGATTTAGAAGATCATGGTGGAGGTGGTTGCATTGGTGGCGTTGGCGAACATAATAAATCTCAAAGTGCTTGTTCTGAGCTGGTACAGAATAAATCTCAAAGTGCAAATAGCGAGATTTAAATCTCTTTAATTTTTCCCACTTTTTTTCTTCTTCTTTACTGCTTTCCTGCGACTTCTTCCTTACTGTTCTATTTCATTGTTGCTACGACAAAGAAGATGAGGGAGAGATGGGGGGGAATGGGAAAGGAAAGACGACGTGCCAGGAGGAGGATGATGATGACGGTGGTTGTCGGCGAAGAGAGAAGCGGATAGGAATGCGAATTTCAGCTATGTGTCTGTGTTGTTTCATTTTGTTGCTGTTGCGAGAGAGAGAGGATGAAGGTGGTCTTGTTGTATTTAAACCAAAAACTTCAGACTCTAGTTGATTCAATGGAAACAAGAAGAATAGAAACATACCTTGATCCATAGCGATTTCCCCTTTGATTGTGATGAGTTTTGATCTTCCGATTGATTCAAGCGTTTCCTTAGATTCTCTGTTGAGAGGATACAGAAGACAATGCCAAAGGTTATCTCTTTTCACGCACAACGCTCAATCGGGGACCAATCCATATTTATAATGCTCATAAGTCATAACCCTTCAACTTACGGGTTGTGAATTTCCAATTCTGCCCCTCATTGAATTAGAAATTACATCCTTATTTACACCATGTTATTTATTAATACCTTATAGTCCAACACCCTATTAGATCACATATTAGATGGACTATACTTTAAGATAGCAATACACATTATATTACATATGTGTGCCCACATTATTGGATTTGTCCAACAATCTCCCACTTGGGCCATATATGTTACCTTTAATGTGTATAACCTTATGAGCTCAAAACTTGCTATCACAAGTAAAGGTATTCTGAAACAATCTCGTCCATTGACTATACTGATATAGGATTAAAGCGATTTGCGTCACAAGTAGCGTAACTAAATCCATCAATAGTCACATATACCAATATAATCAAATGACAGAGATCAAACATGGATGTAGAGCATGGAAATTACATGTGATGTGATCCAAACATGTCTATTTCCAACCGGTCCAACTTGAATCATTAATGAGATCAAACATATAATAAACAGACAATTGACTGAAGACTTTATTTCTGCAGAAAATACTAAATTACACCAATGTGCCCAAAAAACCATCATAGAACAACAAAAAACTCCCACTAAACCATGATATCCTCATATGACATAACACCCATATGAGCGGTGTGCTCATGAAAGACCTTAGGTGGTAAGCCCTTAGTAAGCGGATCCGCAATCATGGAGTTTGTCCCAATATGCTCTATGAAAATCTGTTTATTCTCTACTCTCTCCTTCACAACCAGGAACTTTATGTCAATATGATTTGACCTAGACGAGCTCCTGTTGTTGTTGGCATATAAAACTGCTGACTTGTTGTCACAATATAACTTTAGTGATCTTTCTATGTCATTCAAAATGCGCAGCCCAGTGACAAAATAACGCAACCATAATCCGTGGTTGGAGGCCTCAAAACACGCCACATATTTTGCTTCCATGGTGGAAAAAGCTATGAGTGTCTGCTTAGCACTTCTCCAAGAAATAGCTCCTCCAGCTAACAGATAAATGTAGCCTGATGTAGATTTTCTACTATCTTGGCATCCAGCAAAATCAGAATCAGAATACCCTATGATCTCCAACTGATCTGATCTCTTGTATGTGAGCATGTAATCCTTAGTTCTCTGTAAATATCTCATAACCCGTTTAGTTGCTTTCCAGTGACTCATCCCAGGGTTATCCAAATATCTGCCAAGCATTCCTACAATGAATGCTATGTCTAGACGTGTACATACCTGAGCATACATAAGACTCCCAATAGCGGATGCATAGGGGATCTTTTGCATCTCTACAACTTCAAGTTTATTCCTAGGACACTGTTTAAGACTGAATTTGTCTCCTTTAGATATAGGGGTATCTCCTGGTTTACAATCTTGCATGCTAAACCTTGTAAGCACTTTTTCTATATAGCCCTTTTGTGATAATCCAAGAATACCCCGAAAACGATCCCGGTATATCTGAATCCCTAAGACAAAAGAAGTTTTACCAAGATCTTTAATTTCAAATTTCTTTGATAGAAATCTCTTGGTTTCGTGCAACATGTCTATATTATTAGTGGCAAGCAATATGTCATCAACATACAAAACCAAGAAGATATGCTTACTCCCACTGAACTTATAATACACACAATTATCAACAACATTTGTCTCAAAACCAAACGAGACAATTACTTGATGAAATTTGTAGTACCATTGACGGGAAACTTGCTTGAGCCCATAGATGGATTTCTTTAGTCTGCAAACCATATTCTTTGGGTCTCCAGACACAAAGTTTTCTGGTTGCACCATATAAATTGTTTCATCAATGTCGCCATTGAGAAACGTTGTTTTAACATCCATCTGATGCAACTCAAAGTCAAAATGTGCAACAAGAGCCATGATTGTCCTAAATGAGTCTTTCTTTGACACCGGAGGGAAAGTCTCTTTATAGTCGATGCCTTCCTTTTGAGTGAAGCCTTTAGCTACAAGACGAGCTTTATATCTTTCCACATTACCTTTTGAGTCCTTCTTGGTTTTGAATATTCTTTTACAACCAATAGGCTTTGTATTTTCAGGTAATGGGACAAGATCCCAAACTTGATTGTCTTGCATAGACTTGTACTCCTCATTCATAGCATCTATCCACTTTTGAGAGTTAGAATCCTGCATGGCTTGATTGAAGTTGATTGAATCATTTTCCACCAATCCATCATTTTCCTCATGTTCTTGGAGAAATACCATATAATCATCCGGAATAGCTCTTCTCTTTTCTCTCGTGGATCTCCTTAATGGCATTTGATCTTGAGGTTGTTGAGTTTGTTCTTCTGGAATATTTACTTCAATTTGAGCAGGGAGTAGTTCAACATTGTCCTGTTGAGGGTCCATATCTGCTTCTTGATCAATGACAGGTATTGGAACATGTACATTGTCAACAACAGTAGTAGGAGTCGAAATCGGATAATGTGGGCACACATATGTAATATAATGTGTATTGCTATCTTAAAGTGTAGTCCATCTAATATGTGATCTAATAGGGTGTTGGACTATTAGGTATTAATAAATAACATGGTGTAAATAAGGATATAATTTCTAATTCAATGAGGGGCATAATTGGAAATTCACAGCCCGTAAGTTGAAGGGTTATGACTTATGAGCATTATAAATATGGATTGGTCCCCGATTGAGCGTTGTGCATGAAAAGAGATAACCTTTGGCATTGTCTTCTGTATCCTCTCATCAGAGAATCTAAGGAAACGCTTGAATCAATCGGAAGATCAAAACTCATCACAATCAAAGGGGAAATCGATATGGATCAAGGTATGTTTCTATTCTTCTTGTTTCCATTGAATCAACTAGAGTCTGAAGTTTTTGGTTTAAATACAACAATTGGTATCAGAGCATCTCCTGTTGATTCCATGTGAAACTATAAAGAAGAAAATGTTTTCCTTATTTTCATAGAACAACAATTTCATTATTGATTCATGTTATAGTGAACAGTGATATGCGATTTCATTATTGATTCATGAACAGTTAACAACGATTTCACTGTTACAGTGAACAGTGATATGCGATTTCATTATTGATTCATGAACAGTGAACAACGATTTCACTGTTACAGTAAACAGTGATATGCGATTATGCACTATTATGATCACACTATCATGCGATTCATCATGGCTATAGATGATTATGCACTATGGTCATGCACTATTATGATTATGCATTATTATGATCACACTATTATGCACTGTTATGCGCTGCTTATGCGATGATTATGTGATGATTATGCGACTTATAATAGATATACATTCACAATGCGAATCATTGTTACAGTGATTATGAATATAGATGTTACAGTAATTATAATCAACTATGCCTATGTTTTCATTATTTCCTTCTTTACCGACAATGGACTGAAATAATGATGTTTGTATAATTCTTTAGTGTAAACAATTGCTTGTTTACAATTGACTTGTTTAGTGTAAACAATTGCTTGTTTACAATTGACTGAAATAATGATAGCCTTATTTACAGACCCATTATTTACAGTGATATCATTATTTCAGTGATTATGTTGAAATTATATTCATATTCACTGTTGAATCTATATAGATATATTCACTGTTTCATTGTACTTGTATTCCGTGATTATATTGTAATTGTGTTCACTGTTGACCGAGGTGACTGTTCACTGTTGGGCCTGTTGACTGTTGGTTGGGCTTGTTGTTGTTGGGCCTGTTAGAAAATTTTGCTTTATCCTGTTTTATTGAGACCTATTTAAGTTTTGACTACATTTTATTTAGACCCATGTTTTAATTGTATTAAGGTGATAATTTAGTTAATACTCCAAATTTATACATAGAATATAATTTTGGTTTCATGTATCACTATTGTGTTCCTTATTTAAACTTTACACACTACACCAAAAGGCCTGTTTAGCTACACGGAGCTGGCCACAGCTCTAAACCGTTGGTTTATTTGCCACGGCAAAAAACCGTGGATATCGTGGCCAACGGCCTAAAACCGTGGCTATAAAAACAACAAATCGTGGCTATAATCACTGCCCAAAAGCTGGCCACGGCTATAAACCACGGCAAAAAACCGTGGCTATAATGGGCAACGACCAAAAACCATTCCTAAAAAGAGTGGTTTGCACGTGCGCCTGTGTGGAGGGAAGAGTTTCGCGCTTTGGCGAAAAAAATTGGGGAAAATAAAAGGGTTTGCGCGGTCAATGCGAAAAAGATTTTTGATTTTAAACCTATTGCGAAACAAATTGGCGCAGAGGAGAGATCGAGGAGCTTGAAAATCAGAGTTAGAGAGAGCTTGAAAATTGCACGGTTTGGTTTCGCCTCCTTCCATTTTCATTTTAGGGTTCCATTTTCATTTCTGGCTATTTGCTGTTGAATTTACACATAAATTTTCAAAATAACAATTCACACTCATTAAAAAGTAATTTTGGTTCATTCTATTACTGTATTCGTGGCGGTCAAATGCAATCTTGAATGTGAATATTGCAAATCCCAGGTTAGTTTTATTGCGTGAACAGGGAAATAAAACCTTACCTTGCATTTTCCCTTTGCAAATGCCAAAGGCATTGGGGAAAAACTAGTAATATATGTTCTTTTTTTTTATGGCCATGCAGGTTAATATATATATATCTTCTTTTTTTTTTTTTTGCAACAACTGTAGAATGAAAATGGGTGATACTCCGGTGGTGAAAATTTTGCATGTGATCTTTGTTTAATAACCTATTGATTAATCTTTAACATTATCGTTTATCCTAGAAACACTACAGAAAGAATGTGAGATATAGAGGGAGAGAAATGCGTTAAGTTAGATGACCTTCAACCACATGTTTTGTAAAACAAACTTTCTACTAGGGAAGGGCAAAGAATATTTCAGCGCAAAACAAAAGAACATTCTCATCTAAGTTTTAACTCACGATGAAGGAAGGTAGTAAAAAATGCTTACATTGACATCGCTATCATTTACAGCAGAATCTCCTCTCTATTTTACTCTTTGGTTGGATGGTAACTTCCCAGACCTTTGAGCCTCAAAATACAATAGACTCTTCTTAAGGGCTGTTCCATAGCTGATTGATGCGACTCCTTGAATCAATAATAGAATACAAATGAATAACTCCCACAAAAATGGACTAGGGAGCAGGGAGCAGGGATTTGCCAGTACATATGAGGATGATTAGAATAACAAAATGGACTAGGGAGCAGGGATTACATGTTTATTCTGTTCTATAATCCGCCAAAAGTTAAAAACAAGTTGCAGAGTATCAGATATCCAAATAATATGATACATGCTCTGCATTATTTTGTTTTCTGCATTTGTATTTATGAAAATATATATCACAATAAATCAAAAAAGTTCAGATGACCTAAGAATATCGAAGATACCTGTGCATATGTACAACTTTGTGTTAGTCTAAAGGTTCCAGAATCCCTAAGTTATTGATTATTCCATGAGTATACTAAATATATGCATATAGTATAAAGGTTCTTTTTTTTTCCTTATCTTCTAGCTTATATTCACTATTGATAATCTTTTCATGTACTATGAATATGAAAAGTCTCATAAACCTGAAGACTTTAAGTTACCTTGGTGATAGTAGAACCTAGATGGCATTGCGCACCCACTAACTTTAGTTCGTTAGGATGTGCCTTCACTTCATCTAGAAATCATTGCAGCTTCTCATTTCTGATGCCAAACTTTGAGCATAATATTAACCTTCTTTTCAGCAATTCTGGATGCGGCAATAATATTCTCCAAATCAAATTCACTATCCACATTAACAAAAACCCCTTCTTTTGTAGTTACTTGATGTATATTATATAAGGCCATTTAAAAAATGATTGAAAAAAAAAGCAAACATAATGGAAGAGGATGTAAATATTAGTAGGTTAATGGCTTTACAGCTAATGCCTTTGAGTAATCACTATAACCTACTGACTACTTTTCCCTTTTTTGATTTTCCCTTTTTAGGATTTCAACTTGGTTGATGCATAGTTCTACGACATATTTTGGACAAAATTTGAAAGAGTTTTGCATTCTGTTGATTTTGTTGATATTTTTGGTCAGGCATTAATAATGTCTAACCTAATAGTACCGTTATTTGTAGGAGAGAATTCGTATAGGTAAGGAACTTCTTGAAGCAAAGCGGATTGAGGAAGATAAAGAAAGAAAACGGTTTGTCTTGATACGAAAAATCTTTTTGGTTGGAAAACGTTTTAATTGTCTTTAGTCTTCACCATTATCTTGTTTCACTTCACCCATTTCTGGGCAATTTATTTGTTTGCCCCCTAAAACTAAAATAGATTCATTTTCCTGTTGTAGGATAATTGCCTTGCGGAAAGCAGAGAAGGAGGAAGAGAGAAAAACAAGGGAAAAGATCCGTCAGAAACTCGAAGAGGATAAGGTATATGTTGAATTCTCAACCTATCTTTTATTGAGGTATGATTGAAGAATAATTTGTTTAAGTTCATACTTCATAAACACATTTAATGAGGCTGAGAATTCTTATTATTGTTATTACTAATATTATTATTATCATTATTATTTTCGGTGGCCTTCTTTTACTTGAGCATATATCTTTATTCTATTTGTTTTCTCAAAACAATTCTAAGAACAATTCTTGGATGAACACCTCGTTATACTAGCGGTAACCTATTATCGGCACCGCTCTCTTGAACTGTTCAAAGAATTATCTTCAAATGATTATTGTTATTCTTGTCTATTTTTATCTGTGTGTTTTACTATTTCTGTATGTTCTTTCTCCTGTGTTCAACTATCTGTTCTAGACTGTAAGTTTAGTTTGCTTTCTGAAACCTAGTAGTCCTGGGTGCAAATTGGTATCAGATGAACTGAAACTGATTGGAAATATGAAGGTAGTGTCAATAAAAGCATATCTTTATTTCTATTTGTTTTCTCAAAACAATTCTTGGGTGAACACCTCGTTATACTAGCGGTAACCTAGTATCGGCACCGTTCTCTTGAACTGTTCAAAGAATTATCTTCAAATGATTATTGTTATTCTTGTATATTTTTATCTGTGTGTTTTACTATTTCTGTATGTTCTTTCTCCTGTGTTCAACTATCTGTTCTAGACTGTAAGTTTAGTTTGCTTTCTGAAACCTAGTAGTCCTGGGTGCAAAATTGGTATCAGATGAACTGAAACTGATTGGAAAGATGGAGGTAGTGTCAATAAAAGCATATCTTTATTTCTATTTGTTTTCTCAAAACAATTCTAAGAACAATTCTTGGATGAACACCTCGTTATACTAGCGGTAACCTAGTATCGGCACCGTTCTCTTGAACTGTTCAAAGAATTATCTTCAAATGATTATTGTTATTCTTGTCTATAAATGTAGTGTATATAGTTGTTTTCTTATTTCTTTTTGTTTGATAATGGTTAATATCTATAATGTCATTGATAGAAATGGGTAGTACTCGCGGCAGTCTCTCCACCAATGATGTCACTACATCTACAAATGATGACAGTGAAGTTAAAAAGACCATACAGTTCAATGTCCATGGTTTAGCAGTTGGACCTAGTGCTAGAAATTTCAATAAACACATTGGAAAGCTTGTTGAAACCCTTGTGCCCATCAAATTCAAGGGTTGGCACCATGTTACTGACAACTACAAAGAGGATGTGTGGAATGGCCTCAAGGTGAGATTTTACATCATTGATTTTCATAATGTCTTATTTTATTGTCAATTTATATCTCAATGGCTTATTTGCAGCTTGAATACGACATCCCAAATTATGTGAAAAGGAGTGTGCATTTGAAAATGCCTGAATATTTTAGAAGGTTCAAGGCAGATCTTAGGAAGGATTATTTGGATAATTATCCTACCATTGAGGAACAAGAGAAGCATGTTCCAAATGGTGTAAGAGAGGAGGATTGGAAGGAGTTTGTTCGCTATGAGAGCACCCCCTGAAGCGAAGGCAATTAGAGCCCAAAATGCCAAAAACAAAAAGGCTTCAAAGTATGTATGGGGGTGGCCAAAAGAGTGCTGCAGAAGTAGAGTATGAAATGGTAATTGAGTTTCTAGCTACTAGTACAATAATAACCATTTAACTATATAGGCTGAGACTAATCTTTCAAGTATATAGGTTGAGAAGAACCCTGATGGGGAACCAGTCACACGCACTGATATATGGATTGATTGTCACACGGGAAAGGATGGAAAACCCAGGCATGGTGCTGAACTATATATGGTATGTGCCCAATTATGTCTTTTATACACAATTCTTAATTTACTTTGTAGTTATTTGAATATTATTTGTGTCCTAATTTATTTTATTTTTTCATTCTTTTGAAGGAACAAGTTAAAGCAAAAAAGGCCGCCTTGCAAGAATCTTCAACCCAGGGTACCACTGACCTCACTATTGATAATAATCCTCTAAGCCAAGTGTTTGGCCAAGAAGAAAGGGGGCGTGTTCGTTGTGTTGGAACCACCGTCTCTAAAAGGAAGTATGATGCTGCACTTCCCACTCGTTCATTGCTTTTGGAAAAAAACATTGGAAGTAAAAAAATTTAGCGAAAAATATGATAGATTGGAAGAAAATGTTAGATGGATACGAGAGAGACTTGAAAATGGAACTTATGTGAGACCATCAACAAGTGAGGGAACACAAGGAGGGACACAAAGAACTGAAGATACACCTTCATCCCGTGCACAATCGACAAGGCAACCAGAAAATCCATTTCCTCCATCTCCATTACCACCATCTTCTCAAGGTGTTGCGAGGTTTCCTTCTCCAAGCAATCTTGTTCCTTCAGTGTCAAGGACTTACAAAGTTTGTGATTGGCATAAGAATGTCATTGCGATAGCAATAGAGGTTGTAGATCCTATCCATTGATTCTCTTGCAATTGCCATGGATCATTGAACCCTGCAACAGAGATCAGACTTTCCTTATGCTTCAAATATAGGAATGCGGTGAAACTTTACAAGAGTGATCCAAAAGGAGACATGATGGGGGATTTGGACGTAGGTGATTTCTTCGTATGGTGTAAAATCATGTGGAACTTGATGATTGATAGTTACAACTATGTTGGAAGCAATGTAATGGTGGCAGCAAAAGAGGAGCTGAGTAAATTTACCGGAGTGAGAAGAGCGATCCTGGTGGAATTGTTATTGGTTCGAGGCAAATTTATCTGACTTTCCCAGCTGAGAGCATCTTCACTGAGGAAGATGTTTCAGACTACTTCAAGTAAGGATGTCACCATAGTTTTGCATGCAAAGTTCAATAGTTTTTCACTCGTACTTATCCTATCTTTTTGTGTTGATTTTGTGCTAGTAGGAGCTTTGGGCCTGTTGAAGATGTCAGGATTCCCTGCCAAGTGAAAAGAATGTTTGGGTTTGTGACATTTGTGTATCCTGAAACTGTCAAAATGATACTAGCAAAGGGTAACCCCCACTTTGTTCGTGGAACTCGTGTCCTGGTGAAACCTTACAGGGAAAGATTAGGCCTAGCGAGAGGTAAGTTCATGGAAGAGCCTTGCAGTCCCCAGAGTTTACGACAATTCTGATTAAGTGAGGTCTATTGTTGTTTAATGTTCTTAATACATCTGATGTTTAAAACCTTTCAGTCCCCAGAGTTTACAACAAATCTGAATATTTCAGGAAACAGTTAATGGAAGAGCGTGAACATGCTATTGAGTTTGAGGCAAGACGTCTAGCAGAGCTGCAGTTAGGACCCAAGCCACTCGCCCATCAGACTCTACAAAGCAGGGGCTAGCATGGAGGGTTTTGATGAAGATGGAATATGTCATGAGAAGGGAGTTGTTCCAACATTCACTGGAACCTCTGTACAGACACTGGAACCTAGTGGAGTTACAATGAGAGGCATGTAGCCCTTGCTCCAGACTTTGCGGTTTCATCAGTTCAGGTGCATCTTTTTCTATTCGAATTGCATGTATACATGTGAAACTGCTCCATTTTTAGAAAAAAAAATTTCTCTTTCTAAACTATTCATTTGATGTTTGCACTTAACTATGGCCTGTCGCCATACAGTCTGGTGAAATGGGTGAATGTAATACTGGGTTAGATTCTTGTGAAAATGGTGTAGCACCATCCTTGGAGCAAAATCAGAGAGGCTCACCTTTTGTTGAGCAACATGCTGTGCCTGCCGAAGATGATGGAATTTCATCAATTCAGGTACGATTTTTGTTTGTTGAGACTCCTATGTGACAAAATGGCCCTTTTAAAGTTTCTTGGTCAGTCACTAAGTTATAATTTTTGTTTGTTTTATCTTCTTTTTCAGTCACTAAGTTACTTGGTCATATATGTGTGCTGACTTTATAATTTCTCCATTTGTTCATCTCTATCTGACTCTTTGTCCTATTCTCTTGTTTGATCTGATTGCAACCCAAGACGCTGATGATTTAGATGATGGAAACCTTTTGATTAAAGGGTTGATTAATATCAATATCTTGACCATGCAAGGATTTGAACTTGGGTTGATTGATTTCTTTTGTTTCTCAGGTTAATCATGATTTGATCCTCTTTAATAAATGGGGATTTGTTAATTTTTTATTGATTTGGTCTTCAGTCAAAGCAGATCTATTTCTTCTTTAAATTTGCATGTAATGTTTTGAACTTGGATCGGTTGATTTGTTGTGTTTGGGGAAACTTTGATCTGGTTTGATTGATTTCTTCTTTATGAAGTTATGTTTCCATGCTCGAACTCATTAGATTGATTTGTTTCTTTTATGGAATCAGATTGAAGTTTAATTACCTTTTAATATCCATTAATGTCTAACTAATGCCATCTAACTTATTTCTTCTTTATGCCTTTCTTAATCAGCAACTCTGGCCATTGAGAAACTCAATAACACTCCTTTGAACGGGAAGTTGATTCGAGTGATGTGGTCTCAACGTGACCCAAGTGCCTGAATGAATGGAGTTGGGAATGTATTTGTTAAGGTATAATTTGCTTATGCAGAAATGTCCATTTAGTTTTCTTAGTATTTATTTTGGTTTGACACTTACTAATGTGATGGTCTCGGTGCATTGTGACAGAACTTGGATGAGGCAGTGGACAATGTGAAGCTTTACGATATGTTCTCATTGTATGGAAAGATCATTTCCTGCAAAGTTGCTATGACTCCAGAAGGAACCAGCAAGTTCTTTGGGTTTGTTCAGTTTGAAGCTGAAGAATCTGCGAAAAAAGCTATCGGATTAGTTCATGGCACCATGGTTGATGGGAAGAACATGTAAATGTTTTCTGACTCTCCCCTAATGTCCATTTAAATTAGTTTCTCTAATTGTCTTAAAGTGTTTGCTTATTTTAAAACCTTTTTTTTTGTTGGTATAGCTACGTTGCGCCTTTCATTAGTAAGAGTAAGAGGGACACAAGCTCTTCTGGTCTCTGGTTCACAAACTTATACATCAAACACCTGGATCCAGAGATAATCGAAGATGATCTGAAGGAAAAAATTTTGGAGTTTGGGAATATCAAAAGCCTAGTGATCCTGAAGGATGAATATGGTTGTTCAAAGGGCGTTGGATTTGTGAATTACGCAATGCATGACAGTGCCAAAAACGCTATTGAGGGGATGAAGGGAGTGGCACTTGGTAATTTAGAAGTGTAGTATCATTTTCTGTGATTAATGAAATGTGGTTCTATTTGTCATATTAAATGTTGTTTATTTCTTGTGTAGGATCAAAGGCTTTATGTGTGGCAAGGGCAATGAAGAAAGAGGAGCGGGAGAGAATGTTGAGCCGCTATTTTGAGGAGCGGGAGGAAAAAAAATATAGATATAAGGTAGTTTACTGGTTATTCATTTCATCACAAACATGCACATTTGCATTGCTTACAAGTTTTTGAAATGTGTCATTCAGGGATTGAATATCTATGTAAAGAATATAAATGATGATGTGGAAGAGGAAGAGTTTAAGCAACTGTTCAGTATGTGTGGGATTGTGCGCTCAGCCAGTATGGGAGGACTGCAAACCCAATCTGTAAGTGATCAATCTTTCTATTACCCCCTGAAATTTATAGGTCATGTTTGTCTGTCATTGAGTACTGACTAATTTTTATACTGCAGGGCTCTGAAGGTCTGAGCCAGTACGGGCAGCAGTATGCTGGACAGGAGAATGCGCATACATTGCTTGTTTCTGGGGTGCAAAGTGTGTCGTTGTATCAACCATCACCGGTGCCATATACAAGCAACTACCAGGTGCTGCATTCTCATCATTTTCAGTATATTGAACAAGCTTACCCCGGAGAAATTTGATCTTCTGAAGGGCCAGTGAAATCATTTATGCTTCAATCTCTAGTTATCTTCAATGACACTGAAGGAGTGTGCGTGCTGTTATTAGCAAATCAGCTGGAGGAATTGGTGTTTCTATTCATAATATTCGTGCTACAAGTACTTACATTCGTGGTACCAATGGAACATCTAATGGTATTGTACCAATGCTACGTGTCTTCAATGACACTTGTCGTTATGTTGATCAAGGGGGAGGCAAGAGGAAAGGTAATGTGGCCGTGCTTTTCTTTGCTTTTGATATGTAGTAAAATTCAGTTTGTTTGCAATGTTTGCCTTATTAGCTCTTGTTTTGTTCATGATATGTTTAGGTGCATTTGCTGTGTATTTGGAGCCATGGCATGCATATATATATCTTTGAGTTTTTAGATCTTAGGAAGAATCATGGAAAGGTAAGATTTGTTGTGTTTGGAATTGGTTCTTTTTTTTTAAATATATTTTTGGTTATTTTTTGTTCTAGTTTAATCTTTCACTTGAGTCACCACTCTAATGCACAATATCATTGTTTTTTCTCAAATCATTGTAGGAAGAACACCGAGCTCGTGGGGAGGTTAAGAGGGAAGAGAGCGCGAATGGGGAGGTTAAGAGGGAAGAGGAACTGGTTTTGAACGATACCCAGTTCTCGAAATTAGACGAGCTTCTTACGCAGACTCAGTTGTACTCTCAATTCCTGCTGGAAAAAATGGATGACATAACATTTGTAAAATTTCAAATACCCATTTGTTCATTTTGGAGTCTGGTTTATGAAGTCAATTTATGTTTTTTTTTATTAATTTAATTCGATGTGTTCTCAGGAAACAGAGAATAAGAAGGAAGAGCCCGAGCCCGAGCCCGAGCTCGAGCAAACAAAGGGAAAGAAAGGGGGTCGAAAGAGGAAAGCCATCTCACAAACAGGCAGTGTAAGTTGTTTAAATCTCTTTGGAGAGATTATTTATTGGGGCAGAACATTTCTTTTGAACGAGTGTTGTTAATAATGTAGTTACTGCAAAAAACTGTGTTAGTTAAAGATTCCGCCTTATCAAATTTAATCATGTTTTAGTTCCCCTTGATGTGGTGAAATGACTGAAAGTAATATCTTTTATTTATGAGTGAGGCTAGGGAACCAGGTTTTGGGATTTTATCATTTTTTCGAGATTACTTGGTTGCAAAGTTTTCTAGCATTTTTGTTTATTTATATGTGTTAATTCTACTTCATGTGCATTCATGTACTAAAACAATGATCTCGTATTGTTGCAATTTCTTATTCTGCTTGTAGAACTGGAAGATGTTCGATTAGAGGAACAAAACAAGTTTTAACTTTTCATGTTAGCAGTCTTAATGAAGTGTATCACATAATGTACATGATAGCTTATTCACGTTCTATGAAATGAACATGATACCAAACATGCTTTAAATACTGCATTGAATATGATTCTCAGTAGATGGAAATTTGGCAGTTACTTTCTATTGGTGGATTCCTAGGGATGTAAAAGTCAGGCAATTTAATTTGTTTAGGTATTATTTCAAAAAAAATATCTGCAATAATTGAGTTGTTGTGGTGATTGCTGTCAGAGGAAAGCCCAGAGAGCAGTTGCAGCAATGTTGACTAGGTCCCAAGAACGAAGAATGCCAATGGACCCCAATCTCACAGAGGAGGAAGGAGTTGCTAAAGAGCAAGCTGAACTTGTTCCATTATTGACTGGTGGAAAATTGAAGCCGTATCAAATCAAAGGGGTGAAGTGGTTAATTTCACTGTGGCAAAATGGACTCAATGGGATTCTAGCATATCAAATGGGACTTGGCAAGACTATCCAAACCATTGGATTTCTTGCTCATTTGAAAGGAAAAGGCATGGATGGACCCTATTTAGAGATAGCTCCCCTTTCTACTCTTTCGAATTGGGTGAATGAGATAACAAGGTAAAGTTACCATGTTTATTCCTGCTTTCCATTGTCCAACTTCTGTCAACATATGTGCTTATGTGAAAACTGGGTGTTTCAGGTTTGTTCCTTCGATCAATGCAATTATCTATCACGGGATTAGGGATGAAAGGCAGGAAATAAGAAAGAAGCATATGCCAAGACAAATAGGTCCCAAATTTCCCACTTCTTATGAGGTTGAAATGAATGATGCAAAATCATACTTGAGGCATTACAATTGGAAATATGTTGTAGTAGATGAGGTTAGTTAACTAGGCATATCATATACACTATCCTCACAATTCATATTCCGTTAATGTCTTCCTTTTTCGTGGTATTTACCCCATATTTCTGCTTGAAGGGACACCGGTTGAAAAATTCGAAATGCAAACTACTGAGAGAACTGAAGCTCATCCCAATGGAAAATAAGCTACTTCTCACCGGAACACCTCTGCAGAACAACTTGGCTGAACTCTGGTCGTTGCTGAATTTCATCTTGCCTGATATCTTTTCGTCCCATGAAGAGTTTGAGTCATGGTAAACAATATCAGTTTAAGCACAATTCTCTGATCAAACTGTAGCTATGTTTTCGAAGTCGGAGGCACAAACTTATTATGCCGCTTAAGACTTAAGTGGTGTTTAGATCAAACTAGTTGTTTAGCAATCAACAAGATTTTCTTCTTGCTTATGCTAAACACTGAAAATTGGTAGTGTTTTGAATCTTTATCTCCATGTTATATTATATCATGATATTGACTCTTTGTTGACATCATTGCCATGTTAAAGTCTTTTATAATGAATATTGACTTAAACACACAAAAAGTCTGAATTTTTTATTTTCAACAATCAAAGTACATTTTTTAAAATTAGCATTTCATGTCATATTTCAGTACTACACTTTAATTTCTGAAAATATATTCTTTATCACATTAAGCTAATTTTTTTTTACCACATACACTGTATTTAAGCTAAAGACTGCTTGTTCATACAATTATTTATCTTGTAACATCCTTCATTTAGTTTTATGATGACAATATCGATGTGGATATTGAAATTTCACGTACTTATGCTTTGCCACTTGAGATACTTCCATAACTCTTGTTCTTGTTGAGCAGATACTTCCTCGAAAGAAGGAAATAATTTTGTATGCCAATATGACTGAGCACCAAAAGAAAATTCAGGAGCATTTAGTCAACAAGACAATGGAGGAGTATTTGATTGAGAATGGAGGCAGGAATAAGTGACTTATATCCTTTATTTGAAAGTAGAACTTATTAGATATTAAAATTTACAACAAAAGGAACATGTTCAGTCGGCATTTAAGGTATCGGCTGTGTTATTCATGCTTGTGACGGTCTCTATCAGTGACGTGTGTACATGTTGCACATTGCATTTAAGGTTGTATCTGCACAGAATCTCTGGTTTGAGATTTTGAAAGCACAGATAGAAACTGGAACTCCTTATATGCTTTTTAAGGTATTTTTTTGGATCATGCTGATTTCATAGTTTGTGTTTAGACCTGATACATTTTCCCCTACTTTCTCCAGGATGCTTGCAACAGGAAAAGCAATCAGCAAAATTTGGGGACAATTAAGTGCTCAAACTCGTGTACAGAGATTGTTGAGTACACAAGTCCTGATGAAACTGTTGTTTGTAATCTGGCATCTATTGCTCTTCCTCGATACGTGAGAGAAAAGGTGAATTTGGTTCATCAATTAGTATTGTGAAATTCATTTTTTTAATATACAAGGCATTATTTCTACTTTGTGCTTTAATGTGCCCAATTTTTTCTGTTGCAGGATGTTCCAATTGAATCTCAGCCATCCAAGCTTGTAGGAAGCAGGGGTTCCAAAAATCGTTATTTTGATTTTGACAAGCTAGCAGAGGTTAGTTCTCTTGAATTTTTTTTGAGTTGTCTTATGTGGGTAGGATTTGTGGCTATGTGCTTTTGTAATTTATTTGTTTTTATACTTTATGTGCACGCTATTATGTTTTTGCATTTTTTGATTCCTTTTTATGGAATACTCTTGCTTTGACTAATATCACAGAATGTAAGAATACCGATGACTCGATTTGTGTTATCTCTCCTTTGACAGATTACTGCAATAGTCACAACAAATCTCAACAAGATAATTGATGTTAATTACTACCCTGTTGATACTGCTAAAACGTCCAATTTGAGACACAGGCCAATTGGAATAGGTGTTCAGGGTCTTGCAGATACTTTTATCCTGCTTGGTATGCCATTTGATTCGCCAGAGGTATTTCTATTCTGAGAGTTGTAAATCATTTGTCTTTTAGTTGGTATTTGATAATTGATATTCACTTGATTTCTGGAATTTTGCAGGCTCAACAGCTTAATAAAGAGATATTTGAGACTATATATTACCATTCCTTGAAAGCTTCTTGTGAATTGGCTGCAAGAGAAGGTCCTTATGAGACATACCATGGTAGTCCTGTTAGCAACGTTTGTAACTTACATAGTGTTCATTAGCATTTTCAGAATGTTTGAATTGTTTTTACTTTTTTTTCCCTTTCAAATGTTATAAGGATGTAGCATTGTTTTGCAGAATGCATAGGACTCTTATTTAAAACCTAAGCTCATCTGATTCCCTTGCACCATGGTCCCCACATGTGTGTTTGCTAGGTTGAAGCCATATGTATCTTAGCAGTATTCATTCTTGGGGTCGATGCTTGAGATATCTCATTAGTTCTTTTCCTAGTCTTGACCCTAAAATTTATATGTTTGACTATGCTGCTGGATTCTTTCATTTTTTGGTGTTAATTATCAATTCTATTTTTGTACATTCAATATGTTGAGTTTTAATGGATGTGCCTAGGGTCTGAAAACTGAAATGTACTATCTGCGATCACGTGTTGCTGCTGATGCTATCAAGTTCACTGTTGATACCTCCATGCTCAAGGTTTTACTAATTAACCTGACTTTTCAGTTTGTTATTGCAGTTGTAAGATTGTTAAACAATATCTTTTCCTATACTATGCTTCTTGTTATTAACACCTAGTTGCCTTTTATGGGTGCTATAGGATAAGACTAAGCCATTAGAGGCTGATGATGGTGCAAAGATGGCACAAGTTGTTTGTTCCTTGGAGAACCGGGAAGAGTGCATGGCTTGTGGAAGTTGAGTAAAAACAAGGGACAGTCTTTAAGTTTGGCTAATAAGGTGATTTATGTATAGTTGCAGTGCTGATAATTATAGCATGGGTTAGTCCTTGGAATGGTTTGCTTTGTCTATATTTGTAAAAGCCTTCCAATACAGAGCAACCTAGTCTATATTTTTTTTTTTTGGCTTTTCTTTCTGTCTATATGAATATTTTGAATACAAAATGTCCTTGGTACATGGGTTTTGATCAGATTGAAAGTTAGTCCATATAGTTATTTCATTTGTTCTTTGACAATTGCGAACTGCTAACGATATACTCTATAACTTGAAGAAAATATTCATCTTAGTAAGGACTGATTTTGCTGCAGCAGCAAAAAAAAAATGTAATTTTTTGTCGATTATATTAATTTGCAACGGTTTCAAACCCTCGCAAAAACCATATTTCTTTTGAATTTTGTTTTGACTGGCCACGGCTAAAAACCGTGGTACTTCATGCTTGCCACGGCTTAAAACCGTGGTACTTCATGATTGCCACGGCTTAAAACCATGGTCATCACTTGCCACGGCTTACAACCATGCCCATCACTTGCCACGGCTTAGAACCGTGGCCATAACTTGCCACGGCTTAAAACCGTGGCTAGCACTTGCCACGGCTTAAAACTGTGGCCATCATGTTTGCAACGGCTTAAAACCGTGGCTAGCACTTGCCACGGCTTAAAACCGTGGCCATCACTTGACACGGCTATAAACTGTGGCCATCATGTTAGCAACGGCTTAAAACCGTGGCTAAATGCAGAAAATCATCAAGCATAAAACCGTTGCTAATATGTTTTGCCACGGTTTATAGCCGTTAATGGTGATTTGGCGACGCCTCTACTGCCCACGGCTCTAAGCCGTGACAATTGATTACCCCCACGGTTCCAAACCATTGCTAATGGGTATTTTTGGTGTAGTGACACAATTTAACTAATAGGTTGCCAAAGCAACCACTGTTAGGAAAATTGGTTGATTTTAAATAAGTGAGCATGCTACATTCATGTGAAACAATCGGCCCAAAGGAAGATTGTTTTCACCGGATAATCCCTAGTCTTAAATATGTGATAAAGTTTACTTTACCATGCTTTTATTATGTCAGTCCAAAGAAAGACATAATATTAGGCCGGTTTCGTTGTGTACGAAGAGTACCACTTACAGATTGATATTTTTGTCCAAAGACTAAATAACAATGTTGTGCTAGGTATCTTGATATGGGTTTTTTATTTACCTATTGTATGAATTTAAAAGTTTATGCAATTGAATAATGATGTGAATATGTTATTTATGTAATTTATTCTCTGTCCAACTACTATGTCTGCTACTAGTATATCTGCTGGTGTAAATAATATTCCCATGCTTAATGGGACAAACTTCAAGGACTGGAAAGAGAACGTGTTAATCGTTCTTGGATGCATGGATCTGGACCTTGCCTTAAAAATTGAGCAACCCGCTCCTCTTACAGATGCAAGTACTCCTGATGCCAGGAAATATTTTGAGAAGTGGGAACACTCCAATCGCATGAGTCTCATGCTCATCAAGCGAGGTATTCCAGAAGCCTTTAGGGGTGCAATATCCGCAGGGGTGACCAATGCCAGTGAGTTCCTTACTGAACTTGAAAAGCGTTTTGCTAAAAACGATAAGGCTGAAATAAGCACGCTTTTAGCTAGCTTGATTTCATTGAAGTACAAAGGCAAAGGGAACATTAGAGAATACATCATGGAGATGTCTCATCTTGCTTCAAAACTTAAAGCACTGAAGCTTGAGTTGTTTGAGGACTTACTCGTGCATCTAGTTTTGATATCACTTCCTCCACAGTATAGCCAGTTTAAGGTCAGTTACAACTGTCAGAAGGACAAATGGACTCTTAATGAGCTCATTTCATACTGTGTGCAAGAGGAAGACAGGTTGAAGGAAGACGGAACGGAAAGTGCTCATTTTGCAAGCACCTCTAAAGATAAGGGCACAAAACGAAAGAAGGAGAATGAAGCTGCTAAGGGTCCAGCACAAAAGAAACAGAAAGGCAACGAGGGTTGTTTCTTTTGTAAGAAACCTGGACATGTAAAGAAGGAATGTACCAAGTATCACCCTTGGCGTGCTAAAAAGGGTATGTTTCTTGCTTTGGTCTATTCTGAGGTTAACTTAGCTTCAGTACCTAGAAACACTTGGTGGTTAGATTCTGGTGCTACTACTCACATAAGTGTTTCTATGCAGGGTTGTCTGAGCTACCGAAAGCCAAATGATGTTGAAAGACGCATCTTCGTGGGCGATGAAAAATCGGTAGAAGTGGAAGCAATAGGAAACTTTAGGTTACTCTTAGGAACTGGTTGTTATTTGGAACTGAAAGACACTTTTGTAGTACCGTCATTTAGACGAAATTTGGTTTATATTTCCTTGTTGGACAAATTTGGATATTGTTGTTCATTTGGAAATAATCAATTTAGTCTTTCATTAAATTCCAATATTATTGGTACTGGTTCATTAAGCACATTTGATAACCTATATCTTCTTGACACTATTGACTCATATAATGAAACCTTGCATGTGGAATCACGTGGTACTAAGCGTAAGCTAAATGAAGGAAATTCATCAAAACTGTGGCACAAACGTTTAGGACATATCTCGAAAACGAGAATGGAGAGACTTGTGTCCGATGGCATAATAAATTCTCTTGATTTTTCAGACTTTGATGTCTGTATTGAGTGCATCAAGGGAAAACAGACCAAACACAAGAGATTGGGTGCAAACAGAACTTCAGACGTCTTAGAATTGATCCACACAAATATTTGTGGACCATTCCCTTCGGCTTCTTGGAATGGTCAACAATATTTTATATCATTCATAGACGATTACTCACGCTATGGGTACCTATATCTCATTCATGAGAAATCTAAGTCACTAGACATGTTCAAAGCTTTCAAAGCTGAGGTTGAGAACCAACTCAATAAACGAATTAAAAGTGTCAGGTCTGACCGTGGTGGTGAGTATTACGGCAGATATGACGGTTCCGGTGAACAACGTCCAGGACCATTTGCTAAATTCCTAGAGGAATGTGGAATCGTCCCACAGTACACCATGCCGGGATCACCTAGCATGAATGGTGTCGCTGAAAGACGAAACCGAACTCTGAAGGACATGGTAAGGAGTATGATCAGTCATTCTACCTTACCTGAATCACTCTGAGAAGCACTAAAGACTGCAGCTTACATCCTTAATAGAGTACCAACTAAAGCAGCTGCCAAAACACCTTATGAACTTTGGATAGGCAGAAGACCTAGTCTAAAGCATTTTCACATTTGGGGATGTCCAGCTGAAGCAAGGCCTTATCGGCTGAATGAAAAGAAATTGGACTCCAAAACAGTGAACAGCTACTTCATTGGCTACTCTGAGCGATCAAGGGGCTACAAGTTCTATAATCCCACTATTAAGTCCATTTTTTAAACGGGGACAACAACGTTTTTTGAGGATGTCGAGTTTGGGGGGAGAAATAAGGTAAGAGACATTGTCTTTGAGGAGGAACCGATTTTGACTCCTACTACTGTTGTTGATAAAGAAGCAGATCTGGAACCTCAACAGGACAATGTTGAACTACTCCCTGCTCAAATTGAAGTAAATATTCCAGAAGAACAAACTCAACAACCTCAAGATCAAATGCCATTAAGGAGATCCACGAGAGAAAAGAGAAGAGCTATTCCGGATGATTATATGGTCTTTCTCCAAGAACATGAGGAAAATGATGGATTGGTGGAAAATGATCCAATCAACTTCAATCAAGCCATGCAGGATTCTAACTCTCAAAAGTGGATAGATGATATGAATGAGGAGTACAAGTCTATGCAAGACAATCAAGTTTGGGATCTTGTCCCATTACCTGAAAATACAAAGCCTATTGGTTGTAAATGGATATTCAAAACCAAGAAGGACTCAAAAGGTAATGTGGAAAGATATAAAGCTCGTCTTGTAGCTAAAGGCTTCACTCAAAAGGAAGGCATCGACTATAAAGAGAATTTCTCTCCGGTGTCAAAGAAAGACTCATTTAGGACAATCATGGCTCTTGTTGCACATTTTGACTTTGAGTTGCATCAGATGGATGTTAAAACAACGTTTCTCAATGGCGACATTGATGAAACAATTTATATGGTGCAACCAGAAAACTTTGTGTTTGGAGACCCAAAGAATATGGTTTGCAGACTAAAGAAATCCATCTATGGGCTCAAGCAAGCTTCCCGTCAATGGTACTACAAATTTCATCAAGTAATTGTCTCGTTTGGTTTTGTTGAGACAAATGTTGTTGATAATTGTGTGTATCATAAGTTCAGTGCATATCTTCTTGGTTTTGTATGTTGATGACATATTGCTTGCCACTAATAATATATACATGTTGCACGAAACCAAGAGATTTCTATCAAAGAAATTTGAAATGAAAGATCTTGGTGAAGCTTCTTTTGTCTTAGGGATTCAGATATACCGGGATCGTTTTCGGGGTATTCTTGGATTATCACAAAAGGGCTATATAGAAAAAGTGCTTAAAAGGTTTGGCATGCAAGATTGTAAACCAGGAGATAACCCTATATCTAAAGGAGACAAATTCAGTCTTAAACAGTGTCCTAGGAATAAACTTGAAGTTGTAGAGATGCAAAAGATCCCCTATGCATCCGCTGTTGGGAGTCTTATGTATGCTCAGGTATGTACACGTCCAGACATAGCATTCATTGTTGGAATGCTTGGCAGATATTTGGATAACCCTGGGATGAGTCACTAGAAAGCAGCTAAACGGGTTATGAGATATTTACAGAGAACTAAGGATTACATGCTCACATACAAGAGATCAGATCAGTTGGAGATCATAGGGTATTCTGATTCTGATTTTGCTGGATGCTAAGATAGTAGAAAATCTACATCAAGCTACATTTATCTGTTAGCTGGAGGAGCTATTTCTTGAAGAAGTGTTAAGCAGACACTCATAGCTTCTTCCACCATGGAAGCAGAATATGTGGCGTGTTTTGAGGCTTCCAACCACGGATTATGGCTGCATTATTTTGTCACTGGGCTGCGCATTTTGAATGACATAGAAAGACCACTAAAGTTACATTGTGACAATAAGTCAGCAGTTTTATATGCCAACAACAACAGGAGCTCGTCTAGGTAAAATCATATTGACATAAAGTTCCTGGTTGTGAAGGACAGAGTAGAGAATAAACAGATTTTCATAGAGCATATTGGGACAAACTCCATGATTGCGGATCCACTTACTAGGGGCTTACCACCTAAGGTCGTTCATGAGCACACCGTTCATATGGGTGTTATGTCATATGAGGATATCATGGTTTAGTGGGAGTTTTTTGTTGTTCTATGATGGTTTTTTGGGCACATTGGTGTAATTTAGTATTTTCTGCAGAAATAAAGTCTTCAGTCAATTGTCTGTTTATTATATGTTTGATCTCATTAAAGATTAAAGTTGGACCGGTTGAAAATAGACATGTTTGGATCACATCACATGTAATTTCCATGCTCTACATCCATGTTTGATCTCTGTCATTTGATTATATTGGTATATGTGACTATTGATGGATTTAGTTACGCTACTTGTGACGCAAATCGCTTTAATCCTATTTCAGTATAGTCAATGGACGAGATTGTTTCGGAATACCTTTACTTGTGATAGCAAGTTTTGAGCTCATAAGGTTATACACATTAAAGGTAACATATATGGCCCAAGTGGGAGATTGTTGGACAAATCCAATAATGTGGGCACACATGTAATATAATGTGTATTGCTATCTTAAAGTGTAGTCCATCTAATATGTGATCTAATAGGGTGTTGGACTATAAGGTATTAATAAATAACATGGTGTAAATAAGGATGTAATTTCTAATTCAATGAGGGACAGAATTGGAAATTCACAGCCCGTAAGTTGAAGGGTTATGACTTATGAGCATTATAAATATGGATTGGTCCCCGATTGAGCGTTGTGCGTGAAAAGAGATAACCTTTGGCATTGTCTTCTGTATCCTCTCAACAGAGAATCTAAGGAAACGCTTGAATCAATCGGAAGATCAAAACTCATCACAATCAAAGGGGAAATCGCTATGGATCAAGGTATGTTTCTATTCTTCTTGTTTCCATTGAATCAACTAGAGTCTTAAGTTTTTGGTTTAAATACAACAATTTTCTTTCCATCTGACACAAGTCTCTATCAAGAGAATCTATTATGCCATCTGACACAAGTCTCTCCATTCTCGTTTTTGAGATATATCCTAAACGTTTGTGCCACAGTTTTGATGAATTTCCTTCATTTAGCTTACGCTTAGTACCACGTGATTCCACATGCAAGGTTTCATTATATGAGTCAATAGTGTCAAGAAGATATAGGTTATCAAATGTGCTTAATGAACCAGTACCAATAATATTGGAATTTAATGAAAGACCAAATTGATTATTTCCAAATGAACAACAATATCCAAATTTGTCCAACAAGGAAATAGAAACCAAATTCCGTCTAAATGACGGTACTACAAAAGTGTCTTTCAGTTCCAAATAACAACCAGTTCCTAAGAGTAACCTAAAGTTTCCTATTGCTTCCACTTCTACCGATTTTCCATCGCCCACGAAGATGCGTCTTTCAACATCATTTGGCTTTCGGTAGCTCAGACAACCCTGCATAGAAACACTTATGTGAGTAGTAGCACCGGAATCTAACCACCAAGTGTTTCTAGGTACTGAAGCTAAGTTAACCTCAGAACAGACCAAAGCAAGAAACATACCCTTTTTAGCACGCCAAGCGTGATACTTGGTACATTCCTTCTTTACATGTCCAGGTTTCTTACAAAAGAAACAACCCTCATTGCCTTTCTGTTTCTTTTGTGCTGGACCCTTAGCAGCTTCATTCTCCTTCTTTCGTTTTGTGCCCTTATCTTTAGAGGTGCTTGCAAAATGAGCATTTTCCGTTCTATCTTGCTTCAACCTGTCTTCCTCTTGCACACAGTATGAAATGAGCTCATTAAGAGTCCATTTGTCCTTCTGACAGTTGTAACTGACCTTAAACTGACTGTACTGTGGAGGAAGTGATATCAAAACTAGATGCACGAGTAAGTCCTCAGCAACTCAAGCTTCAGTGCTTTAAGTTTTGAAGCAAGATGAGACATCTCCATGATGTATTCTCTAATGTTCCCTTTGCCTTTGTACTTCAATGAAATCAAGCAAGCTAAAAGCGTGCTTGTTTCAGCCTTATCGTTTTTAGCAAAACGCTTTTCAAGTTCAGTAAGGAACTCACTGGCATTGGTCACCCCTGCGGATATTGCACCCCTAAAGGCTTCTGGAATACCTCGCTTGATGAGCATGAGACTCATGCGATTGGAGCGTTCCCACTTCTCAAAATATTTCCTGGCATCAGGAGTACTTGCATCTATAAGAGGAGCGGGTTGCTCAATCCTTAAGGCAAGGTCCAGATCCATGCATCCAAGAATGATTAACACGTTCTCTTTCCAGTCCTTGAAGTTTGTCCCATTAAGCATGGGAATATTATTTACACCAGCAGATATACTAGTAGCAGACATAGTAGCTGTACAGAGAATAAATTACATAAATAACATATTCACATCATTATTCAATTGCATAAACTTTTAAATTCATACAATAGGTAAATAAAAAAACCCATATCAAGATACCTAGCACAGCATTGTTATTTAGTCTTTGGAAAGAAATATCAATCTGTAAGTGGTACTCTTCGTACACAACGAAACCGGCCTAATATTATGCCTTTATTTGGACTGACATAATAAAAGCATGGTAAAGTAAACTTTTTGGTACTGGTTCATTAAGCACATTTGATAACCTATATCTTCTTGACACTATTGACTCATATAATGAAACCTTGCATGTGGAATCACGTGGTACTAAGCGTAAGCTAAATGAAGGAAATTCATCAAAACTGTGGCACAAACGTTTAGGATATATCTCAAAAACGAGAATGGAGAGACTTGTGTCAGATGGAAAGACAATTGTTGTATTTAAACCAAAAACTTAAGACTCTAGTTGATTCAATGGAAACAAGAAGAATAGAAACATACCTTGATCCATAGCGATTTCCCCTTTGATTGTGATGAGTTTTGATCTTCCGATTGATTCAAGCATTTCCTTAGATTCTTTGTTGAGAGGATACAGAAGACAATGCCAAAGGTTATCTCTTTTCACGCACAACGCTCAATCGGGGACCAATCCATATTTATAATGCTCATAAGTCATAACCCTTCAACTTACGGGCTGTGAATTTCCAATTCTGTCCCTCATTGAATTAGAAATTACATCCTTATTTACACCATGTTATTTATTAATACCTTATAGTCCAACACCGTATTAGATCACATATTAGATGGACTACACTTTAAGATAACAATACACATTATATTACATATGTGTGCCCACATTATTGGATTTGTCCAACTGGTCTACGTTAGCTGCTGTGAGGAGAGATGGAGAGAAGGCGATGAGATGGAAAGATGGGTGCGATGACTGGTCTGTGAAATGGCGTGATTTATGGTGGTCGTTGTTGGCCTTTGAAGATCTAATGGCGTTGGCTGTCGAGATGATGAAGTCGACGATGGCGATGTAGATTTGTGGATGAAAGAGAGGCCAGAGATGGAGGTTGCTACTTTTGTGGCGAATTCAGGGAGAGAAAGGGGATCAGGGCAAGGTGAAGGTCGAGATGTTGTCGCGAGATGGATCAGAGATGTGATGGAGACTGCGAGAGCTGCTAGTGTGATGAATTATGTTGGTGGCGTTTGGTGTTTATCTGTGATGTGAGGAAGATGAATAGGGAACAAATAGAAGGTCAAGGGTGATGATTGCAAGGTGAAACAAGGTTTGTGAGTGGATCTGGTGGGATGGGTCTGTTGTCGAGAAGGTGGATGATTGTAACTGGTGGTAGATGGCGAGAAGAAAGTGGCTACCAATCTTTTTAGCAAGTGAGAATCACCGGTAAGGGGGCGTGAAAGATGGTTCTTTCGTGGCTAGAAAAAAAAAAGAACAAAAAGAAGAGTGAAAAAGATAGATGGGGTTGTGGTTGCCTCCCAAAGGAAATGAGAGAGATTTGTTGCATGGAAGAAGAAAGAAAATAAATTGTGATTTTGGTTGGGCTTGGGTTTAGGTTAAGAAAAATGTGGATTTCGATTTGGTTGGGTCAGGTTTTGGCATGTGATTGTCATGACGACTTCCAATTTCACTGAAACTGTCATTTTGGGCTTGTTTTTCCAAACATGCCATACTAACGAAATTTCATCATTTATGCTCCAATTTCTACAAAAAACATAAAAATGAAATAATTAGAATAACATATGATAATCGAAACACTAACAAATATAAATTAGAAGATATTTTATGTAATAATTATGTGAATTTCAAATACCCTCAAACCTACATTAAGCTAGTCTTCGAGCAAAACAAAAATTAAAATCCTAACTCACTTTCATAGGAATCATCGGTTACACTCACCTTAAATGTACGACAAGGCTTTGAACTCCTAGATTACCTCTAGTGGATGAATTATAGTCTCGTGAGAGTTTCAAAAAACGTTACCTTAAACCCACAAACATTACTGACTCAATAATAGAAAACCTACTTTAAAAAAATTGCAAAAACATGGTTACTCTCTTTCATTTTCTTCAGAGTAATTATCTAATTGCCCAAATTTTGAAGAAAAGCAACTAACAGTGTCACAGTAGTATATCAACATATTTTGATAATAATTTAACAATATTCAAAGTCAAATAAATTTCATTATCATTCTCAACTCGAAGTGAGTGTGTGTGTGTGTGTGTGTGTGTGTGCACAGGCATAGCCTCATCAATATAACTCTCCATTTCACAATAAAGACATGATTAGATAACCTTTAGATAATACGATTCGACTACAAATTTTTCATGTCGCTTAGAAATTAATCACTTAGTGATTGGGTGTTTATACTTCACTTTATATGTGAGGAAAAGAATAAATTCAAGAAACACAAACATCTCATATATAATTATCATGAAAAATAAAATTTTCAATTAATGAAATGTATATGATCTCATGGAGAATATTAATTACTTTTAATAATGTTGGATAAAACACCATAGTTCATGTCTATTCAATCTCCACATCTATGAACTGAACATTTGCTTAAGATTAATTAGGTATTAATTAGGTTAGGTTTTAATGAGGTTAAGATTATGGCTAACAAGAATGAAAAGGGTATACAAAAATTCTCTAAAGTATTTCTCAAACACAAGAATTTCAAATGAAGAAAAATTAATGGTGTACAACATTGGTTTATTCTTCAGTGCCCTGTGTGTTTATTAAAGGGTGTAGCCATTCGAAATTGGATAAGGATAAAAAAAAAAAAAAAAAAAAAAGGGTATTACTCCATAATTGGAATAGGTAATGGTGAATGGGGTTAGCAAAGAAAAAATTATTCAAATGTTCAAAGGGCTACAAACAAATATTTATTACCGGGTAAGCTAAAATGCTAGCAAATGGTTCAAAGAAAAATGCTAATGTCACCTCCTAAGCTCTAGTCGCTATCATGACATGTTAATTAAATAACCAAGAAGTTCTCGTGTAATGATCCAATTTAAATGTCATTATCAAAGCAATCAATAAGAGAAATAAGAACCATGAGATCATCAACGAAATAATGCAAACTCAAGAAAAATCATAGTTTGTTAAATAACGCTCGAGAAAAAATAGAATGGCGCAAAACTCACAAGGGTTAATTCTTCACTATTATTCTAAGGCTTTCTAGTTAATATCTCACTCGTAAACTTCATATTATGCTAACTTGGCTTATAGTACAAAAATTGTCGAGTTGAAAAATCTCATGAAATATATATAACTTAAAGATATTATCAAACCTTATATTCTTATTAATATATCAATGTGACAAGTGATAGCATGCATTTTCTCAAATTTAAAAGCATACTTGAAAGCATATTCTCATCATTGGAAAGAAACTTCAAATTTTAAATGCATTTTCATATAAGAAAATTTCACAATGTCCATAATCATTTACGTATTCAATGGAGATTGAGTAGAGTACAATAATTAATCAATTGAGTTGTGAAATACATTTAAACTCAAAAATTTTGAAAAATGAACAAAACTCATAAACTCCACCCCTAAACCTAAACCAAACATTGTCCTCAATGTATAAAAAGAATAATCATGACAAATGAAGGAAAAAGAAAGATGAGGGTTAGAGTGATATTACCATGGTGAAGTTTAAACCAAATTGGAAGATATCATCGACCAATGAAAGCTCAAAAACATACGAACTATGGAGTTATCATGAGAAATTGATAGAACACACACTACAATAAAACTGTAATTTAGCGGCGGTTATGTAGCGATGTTTCATAAAAACCGCCGCTAAATATGTTATTCAACGACGTTTGTTCAACCGTCGTAGATTAGTATTATTTAACGGCGGTTCTAGTAAATGGCGACAGTTTAACCGTCGTAATAAACTTTATTCAACGACACTTGTTCAACCGCCGTGGATCAATATTTTTTTAGGACGGTTCGGGTAAATGGCGACGGTTGTAACCGTCGTTATAAATAAATAAATAAATAATTTAGGACCTTAACACCCTATCCCTAATTTTATCAATCTTTTACTCCCTTCCACTGCTCATCCACCACACACCACGATCAAAATCTGACCCACCAACACCAACAGTTCTTTGCAAAGAAGATAGAAGGAAGACATCAACAGTTTGATCGTCCCCAACCCCTCTCCTCCACAACCCTTCCTCCCTGATCAATCGCAATCGCCACCAACAGTTCTTTCAAACTCGTTTGATTCCTATCGATGTAAGTAGTTTATGAGAACCCTTTAACTCAAAGTTCAATCTTTGAGTGATTTGCATGTTCTGGACATGATTTTGGTATGAATTTTAGGGTATTGCGAAGTTGTTGTTGATATAGATACCCACTTTTTTTTTTCTGAATCCTCAATCCATTTTATGTAGAAATTGATAAATTTTGTTGTATTTTCGATTTGGGGTTTTGTTTTCATGGACGATTCCATAGTTAGTAGGCAAAAGAAGGATGCAGAAGCCAATTGGAAGTCTCAGGTATGTATGTTTCAGATTTGGGTTTGTTCTGTGAAGTGCTTAGGTTTAAATACTTGTATTCTGAAGTGCTCATTAGGTCTTTGACAATTTGTTATAGAGATCATATTATTTGGAGTTCTCTATGCAATCTAAATTTTCATTTTTAAATTGGCTGCAAATTGTGACTTAGGTTGCTAATTGATAAAACAATGTTGTTCTCAATCTTATGCTTTTCGAGGTGCTAGAACTGTGCAAATGGGAAATAAACCATATTGTCAATGGCTTCCAAACAAATATACATGTATCTGCTTTGTATATCTACTAAGCCAATTGACTGGCCATGTCTTAATGCCATGTGTGGGTTTGTTTGCTTTGTTGGTTATTTCATTATTTTTTTTTCATGAATCCCAGGTGACAAGCTTCTGTCGGACTCTTTCCCTTACAAGGAAATAGATAATGGAGTTTTGTCGAAATTTTTTTTTTTCCTTCGGTGGCTAATATAAATACTGCTCCCACTCTTAGGAAAATGTGCGTGAAAACCTATCCACCTCTCTACAATTCTCTCCAGGTATTTTACGTTGTTGCATGTTAAGATTGATCTTGTACACTTTTATCACAGTGGAATAGCATTGTAGATGCATTCTCGTGTTGGACATTAAGCATTTGCGTTAATATGATTTTATCTTAAGATGAACAAGAAGAGGAATGTTAAGCCAGTATATATCTCTTGTTGCTACTCTGATATTATATTGTCTAGCTTTGACTATGTTTTTTTTTTATCTCAACGCCCATAATATGTTTATGTTTGTTGCTGGACATGGTTTCTACATCAATACTTTCAATTTATGATTGAGATTGACTTATCAGGATTACATCATGTGTTTCACTGTTAGCTTTGACTAGAATTTTTTTTGCTTACCATGTTATATATTTTAGGTTTTACTAAAATTTGCAAAAGAGCATGTTTCTAGATTTCCTTTTGTCGTATTCCCTTTTGTTTTGTATCTCATACATTTTGGTTGGTCTCATAAAACTTGCCATGTTGCGTCCTTTTGCTTTTGACCAGGATCTGTAAGCTCTAAATGGCAAGAACGCTGAAGACTTGATTAGGTCATGAGAGGTTACTGGTTCCAATCCATTTGGTTCCTTTGTTTTTAGCAGGACACTGAAAATATTACTGTGGGGATTGATAGCCACAAAAACTCAAGTGTTGCTACCCCTGATCAACTATTGAAGTGAATGGACCTAGCAGACTTTTAGAGGCACGAGTGAAGGAATGTTTCTCAAGGATTTATTTAGGATAAGTTTTTATTGCAGCTTTATTTGTTGAAAATGAAACGGTTTCAGGACAAATAGCAAATTAATAGGCAATTCATTGTCCTAAATTTGTTTGCTAAAAGAGTAATATAGTTGCCATCATGTTTGTTTCCTTGTAGGCACACACCACTTGGATAACTTTCTTCAGCGGGGATCCTTGGACTGGTAAAGTCTGTTAGGAACCTTGGTGGCAAAGGACATCACTACTATTTTGTTATCCGCTACTGTTCTAACCTTCCTGAAGTCCTACTTGATTGCAAGCTCTACGCCAAGTTCTAACCTTTGATCTTGTACATGGCAATTATTGAAGGAAGCCAGACCCAGAACCAACGGTAATCACTTCGCCTTGCCAGCCTCTGATACCGACTGGTAATACTATATCCTTCATATGTTTCCAATTACTAAATCTTGCAGTGAGTAGAAGTTGGTATTGAATTTCACTGGAAAGCCTTGTTTGTCTGCAAATAATTATTTGTTTTGGTATATTCTTCATTCTTCACATTTCTTTATATTTTCCACCAAAAAAAAAACATTATGTATTTCAATTAGGTTGAAAGCATTCAGATAGTAGACCAAAGCAGAATTCAGTAACGATCAAATTGACAAGAAAAATGTGTTTAGTGGGCTAATGGTAGCAGGACAGATTGCGGTGACAGTCTGAGAATAAAGGATGCTTTTAATGATTTTAATTAAAATTCAAAACAAAAGGTTGGAATTAGTAACTTATATTTGCTCCTTTAGATAATGATGAGTACTCAATAATTTAAGTTTCATTGTTACAATAATTAAGTTTCATTGATTACAATAATCTTCGTCAAAAGCTTTCAAAAATAAAGATGAACTGTATATATTATTATCACCATATGAATTTAGTATGCGGGAAAAATATGGTAGTACAACTTAACACGTGCGATGTGATGCACCATGAAAAAAACTATGGAAATGAAAACATTAATTAGGAAATGCTCTTAATATGTATCGAAAGCTAGACATTGGACTTAACTAATAACCCAAATCTTTTAAAGCTACAATAAATTTAGTATGTGGTCCAAGGTCATGGATCATGTGGTGCTCATCACAACAGTTCACTTAATTTGCCCCACATGCCTGAAGATTTTGCTTTAGCTCAGGATTTTGGGATCGTAAATACTTTTTATAAGAAGAGGGAAGATCACTTGGTGACCTTTGCGAGTGAGCGCAATAGAAGTCAAATTGATTATTTTCTTGTTAGGAGACACGATTTAGGTAGGTGTAAAAATTGTAAGGTTATACCAGGGGAGTGTCATACAAACCAACATAGGCTGTTAGTTCTCGATTTTTGTCTTAAAAGTAGGGGTCCTATTGCTATAGAACAGGTTCGACCGAGAACTAAGTGGTGGACCTTACAGGGAGATGTGTGCCAAAAATTTAGAAAAAAGATTTTGGGTGGCCAGTCAGTTTCAGAGGGATGGGAGAATCTCGAACCAAAGGATAAGGCTAGTAGCGCGGATCTTTTTGAACATTTGGCAAACCGAATATGAAGATGTGCGAAGGAAGAGTTAGGAGAGGCCAAAAGAGAAGGTTTATATGGTAAGGAGACATGGTAGTGAAACGCTGATGTGCAACAAACCATTGCGAAAAAGAAAAGATGCTTTAAGGAGTGGCAAAAAGATAGGTGCCTAGAGTCTTATGAGCTTTATTAGCAAGCTAAAAAGTTGAGTAGTAAAGCAGTAGGGGAAGTTAAGAAGAGAGCATGTGATGATCTTTATAATAGATTAGGTACAAAGGAAGAGGAAAAGGATATTTTCAAGATAGCTAAAGCTAGAGAACGAAAAGCTAGGGACTTGAGTCATGTTAAGTCTGTTAAGCATGAAGATGGAAGAGTTTTAATGCAGGATAAAACTATTTTAGATAGATGGAATGATTACTTTTGGAATCTACTCAATGGAACACATGTAGGGGAGTTAAATTTGGAGGGGTATACTTCACAGGAAGGGAGAGATCGCGTGTTCCATCGCAGAGTTAGTGCCACAAAGTGAGAGAAGCTTTAAAAAGAATGAAGACATGGAAGGTCGTTGGACCGGATGATATACCAATTGAAATGTCTGGGAGAAGTTTGGATTCAATGGCTAACTAAGCTCTTTAATAGGATTTTGGAAACTAGAAAAATGCCAGATTCATGGAGGCATAGCATTGTGGTACCAATTTATAAGAACAAAGGGGATATCCAGAATTGCTCGAACTATAGAGGGATAAAGCTTATGAGTCATACAATGAAACTTTGGGAGAGGGTTATAGAACGAAGACTTAGGAGTTTAACCACGGTTTCGGAGAATCAATTTGGATTTATGCCGGGTAGATTTACTACGGAGGCCATCTTCCTGCTTAGGCAAACTATAGAAAAATATCGAGAGGCACGTAGGAGTTTGCATATGGTTTTTATTGATCTGGAGAAAGCATATGATAGGGTCCCCAGGGAGTTAATTTGGTGGGTGCTTGAAAGGAAGAAAGTGTCTCAATGTTATGTCGATATCATTAAGGATATGTATGAAGGGGCTGTAACAAGTGTTCGCGCAGTAGGTAGGATGTCCAGTGAATTTTCAGTGTCAGTAGGACTACATCAAGGGTCGGCGTTAAGTCCATATCTCTTTGTTTTGGTCATGGATGAGTTGACGAGACATCTGCAAGAATATGTACCTTGGTGCATGTTATTTGCAGATGATATTGTCTTAATTGATGAGACTAGTACAAGTTTAGGTAAGAAATTAGATAGGTGGCGGGAGGCTTTAGAGAGTCAAGGTTTTAGAATTAGTCGTTCGAAGAAGGAATATCTAGTGTGCAACTTTGGTTGTGAACCACGAGGGAGAAGTAATGCAATTGAGATCAAAGGTGTAGAGGTCCCAGAGTGTGAGTCTTTTCGATATCTAGGATCTATAATTCAAAAGAATATGGCTATTGGAGAAGATGTAGACCATAGGATTAAAGCTGGTTGGTTGAAATGGAGAATGACGTCAGGAATATTATGCGATAAAAGGATGCCTGCAAGGCTAAAAGGGAAATGCTATAAGACAATTGTTCGACCAGCTATGCTATATGGTTCAGAATGTGGGGCTACTACGGGACAACATACGCATAGGATGGCAGTAGCAGAAATGTGTATGTTAAGGTGGATGTGTGGTAAAACTCGTAAGGATAAAATTAGAAATGAAAGAATTAGGAGATACTTAGGTGTAGCGCCCATAGAGGACAAAATTAGATAAAGATGTTTAACTTGGTTTTTGTCATGTGCGGAGGAGACCAAGCATGGCGCCAATTAGAAAATGTCTAGATTGGCAAGTTAATGAAGGGTGTAGACGGAGGGGACGACCGTTGAAAACTTGGATGAAGGCGGAAAATGAAGATATCATTGAGCTTGGATTAGGCGAGGATTGTGGGAAAACCGCATTGCTTGGAGAACCAAAATCCATGTAGCCGACCCCGAAAATATCGGGAATGGGCTTTGATGATGATGATGATGATGCCTGAAGATTTACCATGTAACGTATGACTAAGATCCCACGAACCGACATGGACTAAGAGTAAGACCAACATGGTAACTCTTTAAACTCATATTTTGTTTTCTCTATAGAAGGATTGGTAGTGTTATCATTCTTTCAACACAAATTTTTGCCCATCTAGACTCTATCTTCTCTATTAAGAGTTCACAAAATGGCTTTCAATGGCCATAACAACACCAACTTTTGTAAGTGTTGTTTTTTTATTCCTTAGGGTGTTTGGTTACTCCCATTGGAAAGATGTTGCAGAGGGGCCTTGTTGCCATTGTTGTTGTGCAATTCATTCCATGGAGCATGCTATTCACAGGGCCCAACCGAAATGAGGTATGTTAATTTCTATTGCTTGAATCGATCTGGAACACATGATGACCCTTAGTAGAAAATTGCATGTTCTCTTTTGTCATCTGGGCATTATATTACATGATTATTTTTCTGTTCATTAGTCTACAAAGTATCATGTTTGTTTGTTCTATTAGTTGTTAAAAGAGCAGCGGGAATTTAGCTAGAATGTGGATGTATTCAGCTTAAAGGATATCAACAGGATGTTGCAGTTGGTTTATTGTTCTCGAATAGGCCTTTTCATGGCTAGGATCCGTAAAGATGCCTTTTCATTACCAGGGTCTGAAAACTCCATTCTCTTTCCCTTACAAGGAAATTTAACTGTTGAATTGGTGCTATAGCACTAACTTGTTATTAATAGTGTACTACTGGACCAGTTTATTCAACAATTTGTAATGAAAAATTGTTCTTTCTGGTATTTATAGTGGATAACCAAGGAGCAGTTGATGTGGACATTGGTGCTAACCCTTCTGTTGAAGGAGTTGATGCTGATAAGGGTGATGATGATCAGACTGGTGGAGCTAGGAACTGGCATTGGTCATTTCACTGGTGAGTTAGCAAAGGAGGCTAGGCAAGTTCTAGCTATGAACTTCATTCAGATTGTGATAAAGAAGGTAAAGTTTTTCTAGACTTGTAAAATTGGAGGCACACACATGTACTTTTTCCTTACAAAATTATACTATGGTGTTGTGTACTGATTTTGATTTCTTGGGGATTGGCATAATGAAAACATCAATGGTCACTTTAAGAATGTCAAGTTTATATGTGTTGATGTAACATCTCCAGACATGAAGATAAGGCCAGAATCCATAGATTTGATATTTTCGAATTGGCTACTGATGTATCTATCTGATAATGAGGTAATACATTCGATTATATTTTTTGTTTTCCTTGTTGGACTAAACTACATGTGATTTTGTTTTAAATTTTTTATATCTTACTTTGTTTACCATGGTTGTATCAAAATAGGACATGTTTAAAGATCTTTGCATTTTATACAGTGCTCAGGCTTTGCACGTGCAATCTGCATCGTTTGAATATTATTTATTAGCTGCTGATTTATTTTAGGCATGTTAGTTGTTACTGGAATCACTCATACACTAGGGAACTAAAAGGATTACCCTGACTTTGGAGTATGGGCACCCTGACACCAGAAGTGTGAGGCTTACGCCTCGAGGTGAGGAATTAGCATACCACAGTTTTCATCGTATATTGAATCCTAAGCCTTGGGGCAGAGTAAGGCTTAAGCATCGACCTTGCGAATTGGTCCACAAAAAAATTGAGTATTCTTTTGTTCGACTACTAGTCACTGTATGTTAATGCATATTATGTTGATGAAGTTGTGGTTAATTGTTGTATGATGTTGTTTATGTAATTTTCTGCTAACAATATGTTTTAATTGGATGACCTTACTGGAGAGAGCCGTGTTTAGGAATTTTTATATTAGATTATGTCTGTATAAATCCACCGTTACTACCTCTAGTTGTTTGCATGCTTGTGTACTGCACCCTAAGATTAATCCCATCTTTTTTGTTTATTTTCCTCTTGTTCAGCATCAATTTCATTTATATGACACACTGAATTAAAGTTCAAGTTTCTTTTTAACTAAGCATCATTCATAACTTTTGTTTGTCTTTGATGCCATGGTTCTCTGTTACTTATCTAGCAGGTTTGATTCCTCCAGTTTAATTGTGGATTTAACCAAATGATAATATAGCCATATGGAGCATAGAGAATTGAAATATAATTTTATTTTCAATTCATTGTTCTTGAATTCCTTTGTTTTGGTTTTGTGGTGAAATATTCTCATATTTTTTTGTGATTCCCCATTGTAGGGAGAACATGATCAATGATGAGCACCAAAGCTTGTAGAGCATTTCGTAATTCAGTTTCTTTTAAGCTAACTAGCCAGCCATTGTACAACTTCGGTTTTGGTTGTTAGATGTGAACATTGAGAATATGTAACAATTTAATTTGTAGTTTTCTCTGGATCATGTAATATTGATTTTGAAATGAAATTAAGGTCCCTTTTAATGTGTGATGATGGTATCAAAATGTAGTGTCATTTATATTTGATTTTTTATTTGAGTTTAGAAGTTGTGCACATGTTGGATAGATTGTCTTCACCCTATGAAAAGAAAGCACTACAGGTTGAAAAATGTGGGTTTTTTGGTTAAAAAAAATCAAAGAAAATTAGCGGCGGTTATAACCGTCCGTGTGTTTATGAATTTTAGCGGCGGTTAATAACCGTCGCAAAAAAAGTGTACAGTTCATCAGGTTTTGTTGACGGTTGCAACCGTCGCTATATGGTATTCAACGACGGTTTTGCCAACGGTTATTGACAACTGTCGCTATGTGTATATAGCGACGGTTATGCCAGCAGTTGCTGAAAACCATCGCTGAATACCTTAGTGACGCTTTTATAACCGTCGCTAAATACCTTTGGCCACCGTTGCTAAAATACAGTTTTCTTATAGTGACATACATGACAAAAAAAAATGCACAAACCAAAAAATTACATGCACCAGTTGTAAGTCAAAATTATTACGGAGCTAACGAGTATTAGTGGAATGCAATTAGAAAAAACTCAAAAATCAATCCAGATTAACCATAACGACACAACTGAAACTAGGTTGTCCCCCCAGAGCGATTGGTTTAACGTCGTCAGACTGACATATTGTCTTCCTCACAAATGATGTACCATAAAATGAAGAGGAATAACATAGCGAACACCCTCCTCCAAAAATGTCAAAGAATCGTATAGCAACAACCTAAAAAGTTGAAGATCCATCCAACAAATAGTAGCAACCACATGCGGCACACCATATACCAACACATCCCAAAAGCTATGAAGGAGCCATGCAAAATCATAGAGAAAATGCAAATGAACTTGCACTCCTTAGAAATTCGTAGGAACCTGGAGTATAAATGGGTCATTAATAGTGATATCTAGCAAATGTTAATTGCCTACTTCTAAAAAGGGAATTCCTAAATCAGGTTGCAAATCAGAAGATTAAATGTGTCACAATAGGATTGTCAAAACTGAAATCATCCCTTAAAAACAAGGGATCAACATAAGTTGCGTCAGTCAATATGAAAGGGATGCAAAGTGGTATGTTGGGTGGTACAAACTCATCATAACAAAATGAGTTACACCAAGATGATGAGCTAGACAACTCAACAACACCTCCAAACCTGGAATTAACACTACCCATGGAAAATGTTCTTTTCATTATATGCATTTTCCGATAATGCCTTGGTGTCATTTGTATCGTGAAAATAGTCGAGGCATGACTCCAAAGAATACTAAAAATCAGGATTCATGCATGAGTCACTAGGAAGGCATATGTCAAGCGAGTTAACATGAAAATGTGAGGAGGGGAATGGGTCAAAAAGCACAGTAGTTTCAATCACATTAACCTCAAAAGCATCATTCGACTCGAACTCATATGTGCTATCAATTTACCCTTTGGGTTTTGAATAGTGTGATTAGGAAATCTACATGTTTTTCTATCAAAGAGTGCCTAAGCAATCAATCTCACAAATATCTCAAGTTTATTGATGGCTTGAGATTAGTGGTGAGTCATGGCTTTTATTTCTAATATAGCCTGATAATCATGTTCAAGCATTCGGTCTGTGCGCTGCATAAAATGGTTAATTGTTTCCTCTGTATGTGTTGGATGAAGGAAATTGGTTAAATTTAGGCATAAAAGGGCTAGAGGATTAAGGAGTCTGGGAGAAAATAGGTCCCCTTGGTGTGAGCCATGAGTCCAGGAGAGATGTGGATGATTGGCGAAACCAGGGTTGTAATAGTTGGACTGTGGATTATAATTAGGTCGCCATCAGTTGAGGAATGACTAGGACTCAAACAAGCAGCACAAATCTCAAATGAAACATTCGTGGGAGGTAGGGGTTGAGTCAAATTCAAAATTGCAGTACAAACCTCAGATGAAACATTCGTGGGAGGTATGGGTTGAGTCAATTCAAAATTGCTTTTATTTTCTGAGACATAGTCATAACAGCTGCTTCTAGCTTCGAGGCAGAAAGGGAAAAGTAATCCTTAAAGGCTTTATCCTCAGCCATCTCCTTAATTTAGGTTTTTTTTTTTTTTTTTTTTAAACTCAGAGTCTAACCGCTACATGAAGATGACTTAACTCTAAAAAAAATAAAAACAACGGAACCCTAAACAAAACCTAAATGATGGGCAAACAAGATGAATAGCAAACAACTCTAGAGTTTTGTTACTAATGCAGGGCTGAAATTCAATTTAATTTACCTAACCATGAGAGGCACGATAATTTCCTCTCAATCTGCCACTACAGAATTGCTCCTATCTCTTTTTTCACATTCCAGCTCAAAGTGAAATGTCAGTTCAAACTTCCAAAGAGAACCCTATGAACGTCAAACTTGTCTTAGACAATTATCTTGCTACAAATCTTAAATAGTTAAAGTTTAGGTTCCTAATCATAAAATAGATGGTGATTAACCTATCCATGGAAGAGGGCATGGAAGTTGAATATCAATCCTACCACTATTCAAATTTGCATGCAATACTACCTAAAACAACCAAAACGCAAGTGATCACAACAGAAACCACATGCAAATGCTGTGGGGAGAAGTTACCTCTGGTATGAACCTCTTTCGGGTTACTTACAACACCGGCTAGAAGTTGACTTATCGTCGATCACCCCTGTGAATACATGTGTATGATTTCTGTTAAAAAAAAAAAAACTCAACTACTAACAAATAAAACAAGCGAATCCTAACACTTCCTAAACAAAGAAAATTATACCTAATTTATAAACTAGTAAAAATAAATCCTAGACTTCGATTGTACCGTTACAATCCCCAGCAACAACGCCAAAAATTTGATGCGAATTTTACTAACCAAAATTAATTGGCTAATTTAACCTGATTGAACAGTAAATATGAGTCGATCCCAAGAGGATTGAAGACACAATCGAAAATTACAATCTATTTAAACCAATTTGAAATGCGGTTCCAACAATCAGAAATTTCTAAATTAATGAAAAGTAGAAAAACAATTAAAATTGAGTTTAAGAATCAAAGAGAGAGATGTTAAGGCTTTCGAATCATCCATCAGGTTATAAAATTATACTAATGTCAATTATTGTCTCCTAGGAATGTAGTTGATTGATTTTAGCAAAGATGCCAACCCCTAACATTAGTTGTTTGTTTAAAACACAACTAATCACAGGTTTAACTAATACAAATAGAGTGAGGCTAGGAAACCATGTTTTGTAAACATGTTTTGCAACCAGGATGATGTGGCATCGTTAGAGGAGTTTTTTACAACTTTGAGATACACATAAAATTTTTGGGGATTTCATCATTCTTTCCAGATCATGACACGTCATCCTGATTGCAAAACATGGTTGCAAAAACCTGATTTCCTAGCATTTTTTATACAAATAAAGTACGCTTAAATAAAAACATAGAATAAGTCTAACTAAATTCTATTAAGCCCGAAGAATCATCTACGCCTTTGGCGGATGATTTAATGGTGGCGTAGGAGAACATCTCTTGCGTGACGAACGTGGAGTACGTTGGTGGTACATATAAAATAGTGAGATTTAATCTTCTTCTTCTTCCTTACTGTTCTGTTTCGTTGTTTCTACTACAAAGAAGACGAGGGAGAGATGAGGGAAACGAGGAAGGAGAGACGGTAGTGGCTGTCGGCAAGATAGTGGTTGTCAGCGAAGACAGAAGCGGATAGGAACACAAATTTCAGCTTTGTTTATGTGTTGTTTCATTATACTGTGAGAGAGAGGATGAAGGTGGTTAGCGTCAGCTGCTGTGAGGAGAGACGAAGAGAAAGTGATAATATGGAAAGATGAGTGCGATGACTGATCTGTGAGATGGCGTGATTTATTGTGGTCGTTGTTGGTCTGTAAATATCTGATGGTATTTGCTGTCGAGATGATGAAGTTTACTATGGCGATGTCGATTTGTGGAGGAAATAGAGGCCAAAGATGGGGTTTGTTGCATCTGTGGTGAATTCAGGGAGGAAAGGGGGATCAGGGCGAGGTGAGATGGATCATGTGATGGAGGCTTCGAGAGCTGCTGGTGTGATGAACTATATTGGTGGGGTTTGGTGTTTATCTGCGATGTGAGGAAGCTGAACAGGGAACAGAGAATGAGGTCAAGGGTAGGGATGGCAGTGGGGCGGATTTTCATGGATATTCGTCCCACTCGCTCCGTTTGGGGCGGATTTGGTAAAGGGTCCTTGGATCTTGGGGTGGATACGGATTTTCGATCTGTATCCGTTTGTTAATCGGGGCGGATACGAATTTGGCCATATCCGCCCTACGGATATCCGTTTAACCAATAAATTTACAAACATACCCTTCAGCTATATAAAGGATTAACCCTATCTCTCACACAATCGCCCTCCCTCTCACAGAGATCTCCCTCCCTCTCACAGAGAGATCTCCCTCACACCAGAGCCTCTCCCTCTCACACACACCAGAGATCTCCCTCATACCTCTCACACACACCAGAAGCAGAGAGATCTCCCTTCGCCTCTCCCTCTCACACACTGATCCTCACTCGAAGACGAAGGGTTTCGAAGGGTCGAAGTCTCCCCATCAGAGATTGAGATCTCACAGTCGAATCGAAGTCTCATAGTCGAAGTATCCTCCAGTCGAAGTCTCACAGTCGAAGTCGAAATCGAAATCAAAGTTTTCCATATCGAAGTCGAAGCTTTCCATATCGAAATCGAAGCGTTCCATATCGAATTGAGATCTAACAGTGCTTTCCATATCCGCCTTCCTCTCCCCATCTGAGATCAGAGATATCTTTGAGATCTGAGAACAAATTCTCAGATCTGAGATCATTTTTTTAGATCGAATTTTTTTTTTTTTTGTAATTTTTTTTATGATTTTTTGTATGTATAAATGATTTTTTACTGTAGAAGTATCTTATACTGTATGTATGTGTGTATGAATGAAGAAATTTTTTTAAAGGATATTTTGGGCGGGGCGGATATCCGCCAATCCGTGCGGGGCGGGGGCGATTTTTAAATAAATTTATAAACGGATTGGTGGGGCGGATTTGGGGATCCGTTATTCCTGACGGATCGGGGATGGATTTCTTCAAATCCGCCCTGTTGCCATCCCTAGTCAAGGGTGATGATCGCAGGGTGAAACAAGGTCTCTGGGTAGATCTGGCGAGATGGGTCTGTTGTCGAGAAGGTGGATGATTATAACTGGTGGTGGATGATGAGAAGAAGGTGGCCACCAGTATTTCTAGTGAGCGAGAATCACCGGCAATGGGGTGCGAAAAATGGTTATTTGGTTGCTGAAATAAAAAAGGAAAACAAAAAAAGGCGTAAAAAGATGAGGGATTGTGCCTGCCTCCCAAAAGAGAAGGGAGAGGGGATAGATTTGTTGTCTGAAGGAAGAAGACAATAAATAGAGATTTTGGTTGGGCTTGGGCTTAGGTCAAGAAAAAAGGTGGATTTGGGGTTGGTTGGGTCGGATTTTGGCATGCGATTATTATTGGAGACTTTCAATTTCACCGAAACTATCACTTTGGGTTTGTTCTTCCAAACTCATCGCATTAACGCAATTTCATCATTTAAGCTCAAATTCCTACAAAAACATAAAATATGATTTTATGTTAATCTAAATATGATTTTATTGGATTCAAACACTCAATTTGATTTACAAAGTTAATCTAAATTTACAAATGGTCATGTAGCTAGATGACTCATTTAAGCCATTTGATGATACATTAATATAGTAACATGACAATCTTAAATCACTGATGTAGTCGAATCCTGCTCTCCTTGACCTTGACCTCAACCTACACAGGGAATGCACGTGAGCCAAGGACCACCATTATGGTTGCCGATGGCACTACAATGCTAAAGTAAGACAAGGCTCAAGAGAAGCTTAAATCTGTAAATTGGGTTCTGTAGCGTACCTTTATTTGTCAAACATGTGTCTTATTTATAATACAAGAGTCCTCATTCGACTAGGACTTTGGTAGTGAAGTTGAGGGAAAGAGATATTGCTGGATATCCTTTCCTAGTTGGAAGTCGTCCATGTAGGAGAGTTTCCCTACACAACTTGTGCTCCTAGATCTGCGGGAGGTTTCCCTTTTGATGTATTGTCTATGCAAGAAAATTTCCATGCACAACTTATACACTGAAATATGTTTCCTAGTCAGAACCAATGTGTTGTTAGCTTGCCCGTCTTAAGAAATCCTCCAGATACTTGCCTGATTAGGCCTTACTGGTATTGAGCTTTATCATGTAACGTGTGGGTTTAATATGGCATTGCTACTTGGATCCAACCTTTTGGATTCTGCCAGTATGCGCTTATTGTTGTTTGGGTCTTGCAAGATTTGGTGGGTAATCATGCCCAATTTATTTTACTAACAAGATCATCATGATACGTGTACGATGTGGATTAAAAGACGATTTAGTGTATCATCAGCTATTTTCCCTGAGTTGGTGGGCCATTTCATCGGTCCATCAAATCATGTTGTAGAGGACCTGAGCAGTCATGATTGGTTAAGTCTGAATCGTTTCGTCGAGCGGTGTGCTTCTTTAAATGGGGGTGTGTATGCTCGAGAAAAAGGCAGGAATTATGTTTTTCATATAGTTATCCTTTTCTGCAGAGTTTATTTTCTTTACTCCTCAATCTTGGAGACTCTACTTTATCACTTCACTTTTCCGTGCTTTTGACTTTACCCAACTTTCGTGATCGAAAGTTTGTACGTTCTTCAATGGCACGCCAGAATTAGCTTTCTAATGAACTGTTTGCTAAGGGATGTAAGTTCTTCGAAGAGAGGTCACTCTCTGAATCGAACCTGAAAATTCTCCGTGAGACATATGTGATCCCCAATGATCTAGTATTCTGCACATTGGACACCGGTTAGACGTCGTTGTCTCCCCTGAAGGATTTATCTATTTGCATCGAGGTATGCTCCAATCGTGCATCTGTTTTCTTATTGTCAAGGAAATTTGGAGCTTCTTAGCCTACCTCGGCATTGCATCCGCTCATTTGGTGCCGAATGGGTATAGGACGATGATCACCATTCTGATTAGGGCAAAGGATGTTGGTGTCCGAGTGTCTCCGAGGGTGATTCAACTGTTTACTTCTCCTGGGATAAACGAGCATGTCGTATGCGTTTTGACGTCACTGGACTGTTTTGGCAATTTTCCTGATGACTTCAAGTTCTAGCAGAAATATTGTTTGCTTCTGCGGACTCAGAGTATTTTGAGCTTGCTAGTCATCCAATCTAGCGAAAGTTCTTGCAACTGAGTAAGTTTTAGTTCCGTTCTCGATTCTGCCAGTGTTAATTACATATTAAAATGTTATCTATGCTTTCTGCAGGGAGGTTCCCGACTACGCCTCTTTCTTCTGAGGACATAACAGCTTTAGATAAATTTCGTGACATGCCCAGAGTATGGGTAGAGGATGTTGTATAGTCTGCTAACATCAAGTGTAGTAGACTGTGGGCCCATTGGCATGTGGTTTTCAGTCTTTTCAGAGTTCGAAGCTAAAATCCTAAGGGGAGCCCTCTTCGAAGAAGAAAAAGCTCCCGAAAGTTAAGATTCTGAGTCCGTCAAGGAGGGCGAAACTGAATGAAGCATTTTTTTTTTATCAATACGCATTCTAAGAAGCCTCGTGCTGTCACCAAGCTCGCTAGTGAGCATTTGCTCCTTTAGAGGGACGACACGCTGTAGGGTAGGTTCCTGATTTGTCCATTGGAGCGGAAGTTGTTGGGCCTTAGGGGTCGAATGCTCGAGCAAGGGCCCTTATTTCCCTTCCAAATTTGGAAAAGGAATATCTGTAATTGGTGGGGGGCAAACATGTAACGAAGCTGAATACTGAGCAGGCGAGGATCTTAAATAACGTGTTGCTGCAAGCGGGCATGGAAGTTTTGTCAGATGCGGCTTTGACTCATCCTTTTTCACTGAAGAACTTTTAGTACGATAATTCTTTGGTTTGTGAGTCCCCCCAATTGGATGAGAGGTCATCTGATAGTCACCCATACGGCGAAAAGTCTCCTCCGCATCGTCTGTATTGTCCTCCGTTTCGATCTCGGCCCCATATCACGGCGGCGACGGGTCCAAGGGATAACTCTTTCCCTTTTTCCCCGTCTACCACTTTCGAGTCAGTTTGAGAGAAGAAGCTGATCATTGATGACAAGGGGGAGGTAGTGGATGAGGGCCTTGATGTGGTGAGGACATTGAACGGCGGTGCTGGACTGGTCCCAATCCCTGAAGACCTCCATCCGGATGTGCAGATCAATTTGTTCTCTCCGTATGTAGTAAAGATGAGGAACCAAGCCTAGCACCAGGAGGTTGACATTTCTTATGCTTCGAGGAAGCATATCAGTAAGTGGAATGATTAGCTGGCGAATTGTGCTCTGATGCCAACAGAGGATATGCTGGGAGAGCGTATGGATAAGAAGTAGAAACATCTTGTTCTTGGGATGTCATATCCGAACCAAGTTGTCATCGCTGGGACGAAGGTTGAAGCTGCACGTGAGAGGGTGTATACCATGGAGGGAGTCTTTGCAAACTTGCAAAAGTCTTACTTTGATGCTCTCCATGAAATTGAGTTACTTAATAAGCAGCTTAATAGAGGCTTGCCCAATCTTCTATTGATCAGGATGCCTGGACGACAAGGTCGGAGGCTCAGAGGATTTGCTTGGAAACGCTTGAGTCCGAGTTTGCTGAGACAATGTCCGTGAGGAATAGGTTTGGGGAGAAGCTTAACCTTGTCTGTCGTGACTTACATTCTACTTAGGAGGCTGTAGCAAAGGTGCAGGCTGAGTTGCAAGCTCTGAATGCTGAGAAGGCCAAAAAGGAAGCCGAGTGGGCTGCCTGATGTCAGTAGCTAGAAGCCAAGGTTGACTCCAATGCCAAGAGTATGCGGACAGCAGAAGAGTAACTCCTTCTAGCGCAACATGAACTAAGTGCCACAAAGGACAGCCTGAGCTCCGAGCAGACCAGGACTAATACGATGTCAAGCGAGTTGGAGTGGCTGGAGCAAGAACTTGTTGAGTCGAAAGTATGCGAGGAAAAAACTTTTGAAGACCCAGGGCACGTTCGAGTTCAGCAGAGTTGTGCATGGGCACCTGGAGTGTTGCATCTGATGAATGAGAAGCATCCCGAATGGGACCTTTCTTACTATAAAGAGTTGTCTTACGTGGAGTTTGGGGAACCCCCGACCAATCAAAAAAATAAGAAGGTGATCAACTAGAAGAAGAAAGTGATGAAGTTCGTGGCATTCGAGTGACGGCACGTGCATGCCAAATCAAGCTTTGTTGTATCTGAACCTCCTTCCGATGAGGAGTGAACTTTGTAATTTTGACTTATCAATGAGAGATGGCATATTAAACAACATTATGCATTCTTTGACTTTCCATCTTAGCTTTTATCTGTTTATTCTTACTGTGCTACTAGCTTTTAGAAAAGAGGTTGTGCTGAGTCGAGAAGTTATACACTTGATCCGCTAATGGGAGTTCTTTCTTTTAGATCCGCCGTTATAATCCGTCGTATGCAGGCCAGGTTGTGGATTGGGCCAGCAGTTTTCGTTGCTACTATAAGCAAATTGGTCATACTGTGGTCATGTACGTGCATTTAATCGGACGATTGTCCTAGTGATTTCGAACTGTTTTTGTCTGTTGCTGGCAAACTAGGATGTTAAGAAGATGAGAAGTTGTTACCATCAGTTATAACTAACTAAACTTTGGTCGTGTTCGGCAATCATTGTCTGTAGTTGGTCAATGATCCCTGGCAAGCCATCATCATCGGCTGCATGAGCAATGACTAGACTCCCACTTTCTAACCCATCGTCATCCACGCTCGGCGGACTGGGTGTTAGAGCGATAGGGTTCAGCGATCATTGTCTGTACTGGCTATTAATCCCTAGCAAGCCATTGTCATCAGGCTACATGAGCACTGAGTAGACTCCCACTTTCTAACCCATCGTCATCCGCGCTCGGCGGACTAGGTGTTAGAACGATAGGGTTCTGCGATCATTTTCTGTAGTTGGCCAATGATCCCTGACAAGCCATTATCAATAGGCTGCATTAGCACTAACTAGACTCTCACTTTCTAAGCCATTGTAATCCGCGTTCGACGTACTAGGGTTAGAGCAGACCAAAAGCTATTGTCATCAGCGACCTACTAACTAAACTTTGGTCGAGTTCAGCGATCATTGTCTACGGAAGGATGGTGGTCCCTAGCAAGCCATCATAATCGGACATCGAGATCGCTGACTAGATTCTAACTTTGTAAGCCGACGTCATCCGCTATTAGCGGACTAGGATTAGAGCGGACCAGAAACTATCATAATCAGTCGTCACTGACTAAGCTTTGGTCAGGTTCGATGACAATTATCCATAATTGGACAATAGTCTCTGGCGAGTCGTCTCGATCAAGCATTAGAGCGCTGACTAAGCCTCCACTTTCTAAGCCATCGTCATCCGATTTTAACGAACTAGGTGTTAGAGTAAACCAGAAGCTATCGTCATTGGTTGAAATCGACTAAGCTTTGGTTAAGTTCAACAACCATTATCTGTAATTGGACAATGATCCCTGGCAAGCCATCGTGGTCAAGCAGTAGAGCACTGACTAAGCTCCCACTTTCTAAGCCATCATCACCCGCTTTCGGTGGACTAGGGTTAAAGCGGATCAGAAGACATCTCCATCAGTAGGAACTGACTAAGCTTTGATCGGGTTAGGCCTCCGCTCGGCCTTGGCCGTGCAAGTTTGACTTGGACGTCTTGACTTACTTAGTTCACCTAGTAGTCCGATACGAAGGTCGGACCAATAAATCTGATTCGAAGTTGGATCGCCATAAAAATTGATCGAACTGAGTTTATCCAGGTTAAATGAACAACAGATAATAGAGCGGATACCTTGGATTTTATTAATAATATCGCTACAGGTGTGTTCCGCTTTGCATGGGCGTTTAAGGCCTTCGTACTGTACTGGGCTGGATCTGGCAGGGTACTTGCTTGGGCCCATTCGTTGGGGGTCGTGTTGTAAAGATCAGCATGCCAAGTGTATGGCGTAGATTGTAAGACACTTCAGTATCAGTTACTCCCCCAATTAATGGGGCTACGTGCAATGCCATTAATTCGATGAATGTGTACTTGTGCAATTGCAATTGGAACCGTCGTTTCCCTATTTCCCGTATGACATTTAATGTTGTCATAACTGTTGATTGGCCTCATTTCGTGAACCGTCACGCCTATATATAGGCTGAATTTCACCATTTCAAGCATTGCCATGGATGCTCTAGAAAATGTTCCTGAAATGCATCCCTTCAAAAAATATGTTTTGGGCTCTCCAAAGGCTAAAGGAAGATCTTTCTTGTTGGAGTCTTCGAATGATTGACATATGCAGCGATGAGTCTTGACAAAACCTGCTTTTATGTGATGCCACCTGGTTTGGGTGAGCATCTAATTGGTTCCATGGGACCTTGTAATTTCTTCTTACATTGCGAAGAAGAAGTACACACTCCTTCTCTGGGTCAAGTTTGTATTTCATCTTCCGGTGCTCCGATGGTGTCTCGCACCATTCGATCTCGAAGATAACACCGGCAGCCAACCATGGGTGGTTTGTTCCCACTGTCTCTACTGGGATTTACGCGTGACGTCACAGCGAAAATACGAATAGGCAGAATGGAGCTTTAACAGTCGTGACTTGGGGTGATAATTCTAGATTAACCCAGACATCTTTCATTTGAGGGGTATTCTCATCTGTTTTATTATGTTTCCTCTTCACAAGGCAGAGTAGTGGAGCAAAGAATCAAGCCTGTACTTGCAGCCTTCTTCAAGTACTTTTCATTAACTTATGAATCCTTTTCGAAGACAGTTTAGCGGAGCAAATTTTGACGTGCGTAGGAGCAGATAAATACTTGCGTCGGACTTAGATACTCGTTGTGTATAAACTGTTGTACTAGTCAGCAATGCAAGCTTTGTAATAACTTTCATTGCAATCAATAAAGTCTGTTTTATTCCTTGAATATGTCTTATACGAACAATTCTTCTAAACTAAAAAACAAAAAAGGAAACAAAAGAAATCAAAGCAATAAGATAATAAATAGAAACTAAGCTAATTTGGCCCTGACAGTGACACACACGGTCCTGGCTCAGACTGTGTAGCTTTTTTGGCAGACCTTCAGGTATTGCCAATGTTGGCGAAGTTACTGAAGAGTGAACTTCGTGCTGGCGGGCCGTTCCCTACTAGTTGTCAACGTTCTGAAGAGGCGCCTGATTGTTGAAGTGTTAATACTTAGCTATGTGCTAGGCTGGATTGTATTTCCAGTGTTGAATTTTGGCTCGTCAAATAGTTGAGCCTTGGTTGTCGGAGCTTTGTCACTGTCCGCACGGGGCGATCCTCCCCCTGCTTCTAGGCTCGATGTCTGATGTATCTGTTCCGCGGGCCCGGGCTGTAATTGTTAGCAATCCAGCTGTTTCAGCACTGCGTGGTGGTAGTCTCTCGCTAAAGGTTGATTTCTACGAATAGTTCCTTGGGCCTGGTTAGTTGTGTACTTGATGCATTGGTGCAGAATAGAAACTACTGCTTCCATATGGTAAAGCCAAGGCCTCCCCAGGATGATGTTGTAGGCAGACAGAGCATCGACCACCATGAATTTTTAGACAAGGTAATTCTGTAATTGCGGCTCTCTTACCACTGCCATTAATTTGATCCTCCCAATAGGGCAACATTTCTCTCCGCCGAACCCGACCATCGAATGGTTGGCGGGTGTTTAGTCTGCCTCCTTGAGTTGCATGTTGCAAAAATCGGTGAGAAACAGAATGTTTAAAGAGCTTCCTGTGTCCACCAAGGCCTTTTTCACTTCCCACATTGAAACAAGGACTGAGATGACCAGAACATCATTGTGAGGAGAATGAACGCCCTAGAGGTCCTGGCCTGTTCACGTCAGCGGTGGGATGGGGCTATGAATACATGCATTCTACACTTTTCTATATTCACTGGTGGGTTGCGACCGCATTTCGATAAGTGTCCTTTTGCGGGACCTGTTTGATTGCTCGTCTTCGGAGCCGACTCCATGAAGCACATATATAATGCCAAGAGTTTCTTTTTCTATCTCCTTAACGGAATCTTCCATTTTCTTTGCTCGATTCTTCCTCTTGTCCGGGCTCAAGAAATTCTTGAGCTTCCTCTTCCGGATCCAATAATTTATCTCATTCCTGAGACTCTTATAGTTTTCGGTGTCATGGCCGCCTTCCTTGTGAAATGAGTAGTATTTGTTGTTATCACGCGGGGAGGGGTCTCCCCACTGTTTTGTTGGCCACTTTAGCTACTCCCAATTTTTGATAGAGTTCAGGACGTCGGACAAACTGGAGTTAAGGTGAGTGACAGATTTAGCATCAATGTAGTTGGAAGCCCTATCTTGCCTTGCTCGGCCAAAGTCGGGCTTGCTATCATTGTGTTTCCTCTTCTTGTCATCGTCATCTTGTTTCTTCCCCTTCTTTTTGTCTCTGGATGCAGAGGGTTTCTTTTCGGACTCCACCTCTCTCTTGGTGGCCAGCATCGCATCGAGAGTGATGTACCTCTGGGCAATTTTCAGTAAGTTCGACATATCAGAGTGAGGAAATCATAGAACTTGCCACTCCTCGGACCTGGGGAGAAGGTTGTGATCACAGTGTCGCTATTGCAGTCGTCGATGAGAGTCAATTCATCGTTAAAGCGTGTAACGTATTTCCCTAATGTTTTCTTGGGCTTTTGTCTGAGGGTGAGCGGTTATGCGGGCCCTTCCTGATTCGTTGGTTGTCGATGAAGCGTGTAAAGAATGCTTTTGCCAATGTCTGAAATGAATCGATGGGCCTCAGAGGGAGGCTGTGGAACCAGGTCAATGCTAACTTTTTCAGGCTAGTAGGGAATTACCGACACATTATTGCTTCGGATCCTTCTTTGAACCCCATTACATGCTGGAACTGGTGTAAGTGATCAGACGGGTCTGTCATCACATCATAAAACTCCAGTTTTGGCAGAGTGAAATTTTTCGGCAAAGGCTTGTTCATAATATGATCCATGAACGGCGAAACAGTGAGGTTGAACAACACGTCGGGATTGGTGGCCCCTAGTCTGATGGGGTTCTGTGAGACATGTCCGTCAGTCCTAGATGTTGGTTCTCTGCCTTTGGTCCACTAAGAACCTGCAGGGTCAACAAGGCTCTCCTGAACATGTTCCCTTGAGTTTTCCGTGGACGGGGCTCTTCGCTGCTCATGTTCACCTTCTGCTGGTGGAGGGTTCTCCTGGGTGAGAATCTACAGCACTCGTGCAATCTGCTACATTTGGGTTGATAGTAGATCCACCCTTGGGTCCGCCGCTACTACAACCGGTACGGGATCTGATATTGTTCGAGGGATCAATGATGTCTCCATTGTTGTGAGATCTTGTGGTCATCATATCTCTGTACTATTAGAAAGGGTGATATCATTATTTTTTCAAGGAAGTTCGTCGATCCCGCGAACGATGCCAAACTGATGTAGTTGAATCTTGTTCTCTTTAACCTTGACCTGGACTTGCACAGAGAACGCACGTGAGCCAAGGACCACTGTTGTGGTGGCTGATAGCACTCCGATGTTAAAGTCAGACAAAGCTCGAGAAAAGCTTAAAGCTGTAAATTAGGCTCTGTAGCGTACATTTCTTTGCCTTTGGTGCTTATTTATAATACAAGAGTCCTTGTTCGGCTAGGCCTTTGGTGACATAGTTTAGGGAAAGAGATATTGCTGAAGATCATTTCCTAGTTGGGAGTCGTATGTAAGAGAATTTCCCTATACAACTTGTGCTCCTAGATTTACGGGAGATATTCCCTTTTGGAGTGGTGTCCATGCAAGGAAGTTTTCATGCACAACTTATATTCTGAAATATGTTTCCTAGTCGGAACCAATGTGTTGCTATCATGCCCGTCTTAGGAGATCCCTTAGATACTTGCCTGATTAGGCCTTACGGGGATTGGGCTTTATCATGTGTCGTGTGGGCTTAATAGGTCGTTGCAACTTGGATCCAACCTTCTGGATTATGCCAATATCAGCTTATTGTTGTCTTGTCCTTGCTAGATTTTGTGGGCAATCAGGTCGCTTTGTTCTGCTGACGAGATCATCATGACACGTGTACAGTGTGAATTAAAGGACGGTTTGATGTATCATCAATAACAATTTTGGTTTTGTGTAATTATAGATCTAATACACCCTCATCAATAGCAACTACGACATTCTTTAGTTTAAACAATCGTAAATTTCAAAATGGATGAAATAATTAGTTGTGAGTCGAAATACAAGTCTAAAAATTTTTAGTCTCAAGATCCAAAACCATAAGAGTGTGAAGATAAAATATTTAGATCGTCCATGGTCCCTAATGACATGCCCTAGAGTCTTTTTATTCAATCTTATTTTTTAGTTTACAATCTAAAATCACATACTACTATTTTAATTTGAAATACTTGCGACATTTAGATCGGTCCATAATACCACATTTTTTAGCACTCTTTTGTCAAATATATTCGTCATCCACTGAATGTGCGAACAATGTCTAAAATATTTCCAAATTTCGGATCATAAAAAACCCTGAATAGTCCATCTCCACCCAAATTTTAATTGGGACTGCAATTTTTCACCTTTCTATGTTTTGTGGTACCATAATTTCCCTTAATTCTAAATGAAAACTGCAATCATACTCATCCCGTCCAGTATCATCCCGTGCCCACCACTACTCCCAATTGTACACAATCAAAACCCAAAATGCCGGTAAAATAATTGACTAACAAAGATCATAGATGAAGAATGAAAAGCATCAACTACTCTTACAGCAAGATCTAAATCTACTAATCATTTTTGGAGTCTTTCTTAAAAGCTTTCCCTTGTAACTATCGGTTAAAAACTGAAAGGACAAACTAGCTCAGTGATTTTATAAAAACAAAAGCTTTATCAGGTTTAATTCATCTCCAGAGTAGTAGCAGTATAAATCATCTATTTATTGCCATACAGTATTTTATAACCCAATATACCAAGTGCACGTAGAAAGGTATTCCTCATCCACTTCATAAATCGATCAAGCCTCAATAATAGGCTGGATTAGGATTCGACAGGACCTGGAACAAACTTCAGTGAAACACTGTTGACACAATGGCGTTCATTTGTAGGTGTTGGGAAGCCCTCACCTTTAAATACGTGACCCAGGTGTCCTCCGCAAGCAGCACAAGTGATTTCAATTCTCCTTCCATCCGAGTCAGTCTAAGAATATGTATCATTTAGTTAATTCAATATACTTAAGAACACAAGCAGGCAATAACAAAAATTTGAAAAAGAGTACGAAGCTTACTGTGCGGTTTATTGCTCCAGGGAGACCTTCAAAGAAAGCTGGCCAACCACAGCCAGAATCGAATTTGGTGGTGGATTTATAGAGTGGCGATCCACAACCTGCACAGTTGTAGATTCCTTCTTGGTAGAACTTGTTATACTCTCCTGTGCCAGGATACCTGCATAAAGCACACTTCACAACATAAGCAGCGAAACAAATCTTGGATGTTTATTGTAGACTAGTCAATGATTTTGTGACTGGGTGAACCTTTGCTGTTAGGATCTAGTATGACTGGGTTAACCTTTGTAAACTTACATCGACCAGGATGCAGATATGGATGTTTAACATGAATATCAAGTGTCTAAAAGGTTTCCTGTATGAATTCATCCAAAAATCACCAACGAAAATGTATTGCCAGTATCGGCTGGTCATTTGTGTCACACGGGGAGAAGCCAAGGTTTTTGACACAGCAAAATCTTAGACAACAATCTATCTTCATTACAGAGCAACTTGACAGTTGACAATGAGAAATGAGCTGAACCTGACCAGATAAGATTGACTCAGCTGAGTCACTAAAGTATAGCTGAGTCACTAAAGTATCGATAGATTAGACAAAGAACTGCAGACAGAGAGCACAGCAGTAGCTCTTTGTCAAAGAAGGGTACAACTCAGTCGTACAAATGAGTAGTGTGTGTGTGAACAACTATGTTCTGAAATCAATCCTGTATCTGCAAGTGACCATCCTCAGGCAGACTATTTTCTGTAACAATAGATCATTTCCATTTTTCAAGAGGTTCATTTGTTTGTGAAAAAATAGATTCTTCCGCACAAAATAAAATTGATCTTCCAAGAACTTAGTGTTTATAGCAAAACACTTAAACTTAGAAGGGTTAATTTATGATAACCCCCTCAGAACAAATAGCTAATTAAAGGGGTTAGTCCTATTTTATATCATGTTGTTGATGCCCCCTGTACTATCGGTTAACGTGCGTAGACTTTTATTTTTCAAATGGACAAAGTTTTGATAACTAAAATGCCCCTAAATGATTGAAGGGATTTGGTTAAAATGTTGGCCTCGGACAATTGATAATTGGATCTCAATGACGTGAATCATAGTTCAATTTTTTTTTCTTTTAAATGGGTATCTCGAGGCACATCTAATGATTTGTTTTTAAAGAACACCTTCCTCAAACACCATCTTCTCCAACTCCATTCACCCACCATTCTGTAACTCTAACCTCACCATCATCGCCAACCACTGGTCCACCCACATCCCCTTTCCTCTCCTTTCTGCACCCCGCACCATCCCCCCTCGTCCTCTATGTCTCTCTGCATCCCCATGCACCACCCCACCCGCCTCCATTTTCTCTACATGTAGGACTGCCCCACCACCTCTCCTCTTCTATGCAGTTAAAACGGATAACGAACCCATAACGGTCTAGAAGCATTATAGGTTATAACGGAATGTTTTTTTAAATATAATTTTTATACTCCCACGAAGTATTAATGTATTATAGAGTCAAAAATGTAAATCATGTTCATAACATTAAATTCAAAAACAGTAATAAAAAAAATCTTCCCTTCGTATGAGAGTGAGTGCGATCGACTCTTCGTTTTTTTTTTCGTTCTCTGTCGACCAGCGAGGTCTTATTCTCTGTCAATCAGCGACAACGAGCTCTAGTCCTTCTTCGTATTTCCTCTGAGTCTAGGGTTCTAGTTCAATCGAGAATGAAATGGTGAATTTTTTTATTTTTATTTTATTTTTTATGTATTAGAACAAAATGTTAAAATGGCGTTATTGAAAACAAAACGTTATTTTTGTGGCCGTTATATCGAAGCCATGATACAAAAACATGATAATGTCAAAACGTAACAGCTCACCCTCGTTAAGCTTTATATCAGGGTTATATCGACGATATAATGACGTTTTTACTGCATAACTCCTCTCGTTGAACTCACCCAACCCCTACCACCCTGTCACATAGATAGCAGCAAGGTTGATCTTTCTCAGTCAATGCCTCGATTTCTCATTGTTGTTCTTGAATACCTCACCGCAAAGGTAACCTCTCTCTTTTTTGTTTCTCTCTCTGGCTCCTTGGTGGTGTTGTATAGGAGGGTCAGGTCGATTTGAAAAGATGAGGAGCTTGTGTTGATTTCGAAAAGTGGTGTTGAAAAGGGTGGTGTTGCTATTGGAGATGGGGGTTGTTCAGCTTGATTGGGGGTCTTTCAGCTCGATTAGGGGTTGTGGTTCGAGGGTTTGTAGAATTGAAAAGATGAAGTAGTAGTGCAGTCAGCTCAATTCGAGGTGTGGATTAATTCAGAAAATGGAGAGTTGGGGGGGGGGGGGGGGGAAGGGTGGTGGTGGTGAGGGGCTGGAGAAGACAAGGGGAGAATATGACGGTGATAGTCAAATATTTCTCGAGATTCATAGATAAGGGTTGAGTGGGTGGGAGTGGTTGGCAATTTGAACATGAGGAGGAAGCAGGAGAGGTGGTGGGGCCGTGGTAGTGACAAGACGTCACGTAGAGAAAAGGGAGGCGGTGGGTGGGGTAGTGCGAGGGGACACAAAGAGACATAGAGGACGGCGAGGAGGATGGGTGTGGGGTGTGGCAGAGACGCAGACATGAGAGAATGGGGGATGTGGACAGACCAGTGGTCAGTGGTGATGGTGAGGTTAGAATTGCAAAATGGTAGGTGGATGGAGTTGGAGAAGATGATGTTTGAGGAAGTATTTTTTAAAACCATTAGATGTGTCCCGAGATAGTACCCATTTGAGTTTCTTTTACATTTTCAACGATTGATTCACCTCGAGATCCTATTATCAGTTGTCTAAGGCCAACATTTTAATCTCGGCCCTTCAATCATTTATGAGCATTTTAGTCAACAAAACTTTGGTCATTGAAAAATAACAATTCACGCACGTTGACCGGTAGTCCAAGGGGCATATGTAATACGATATAAAATAAGGTTTAACATTTAATTAGCTAATTGTTATGGGGGTATGGTAAATTAACATAACTTAGAAAGGGGTCTAAATTGCAAAAAATTTAAAACAAAATCGTTCTAACCAATTTCGCATTTGCTGTACCTACATCAGAAATGAAATTTCTGCAACAAAAATTAAAAAACATATATACCCAACAACAAATTACCTATCAATTAATGGTGGATTAGGTAAGCAGAATTCACTGGTGTTAAACTCAATTTGGTCCATTAGTGGGTACACAGAACTCGACAGCCACAACAATTCAACAATCCAAGTACTTCACTATAATTTCTTCAAAACACGAATATCATATAAATTGATGATAGTATCAACAATCCATATTCCAAACAACCCACAAAACCCAATCAATCAAACAACCAAACCAACGCAAATTCACAAACTTTTCACAAAAGGGTACCTAAAAAATCCAACAAAATTCACAAATTCATAAAAAATCTTACTCAGTCCCTTTCTTCCTGAGAATCCTGAACTGCTCTGGCGAAAGAATTGCCCTCCATTCATCCTCCGACTTCTGCACAGGTCCAGGTGAAGCCATAGCTGTCACGCCACCACTACCACACCTCCTCTTTTGATGAAACAACCCACGAAACACACTTGAAAGACTAATTGAAGATACGGGTTTTTTTAATGGAGAAGTCATCATCTGGGTTTGGGAGATAGAAGAAAAAATTGAGGATTTAGTGTGAGAATAGAGGAATTTGGATAGGTGGGTTTTGGGGTTGAAAGCCAATGTCGTGTTAAGATGAGAAAAAGGCGAAAGTCTGAGAGTTTGAGAGCTCATTTCAACTATTGGATAATGATTAGGCATTGATCATCAATCCATAGAAGAATAATATAACCATCCTTGTCAGCTATATCACACTTTCTCTGGCTTATGTGGACATTGAATTATCATAAACGTGGCATTTTAAAGGCATTTCATAATTTTATTTTATCCTTTATTTTTTACCTTTTTATTATTTACTTATTTTTATTTAAAAAAATAAAGGGTGAGCATGGTTTTTATGGATCAAAAACTATAACATAATTGTTATGGCACAAAGTATCACTCTTATATTATAATACCATCTGCCACAACTCTTATCAATTGCCCTACATGGTATCTACAAGAGTTTAGCATCCGAATTTAGTTTGACAATGACTCGAATGTTTCCTTTGTGTAACAATATATGATTTGATGCTCTTCCAATAGCCCAAACCGTTGCCGAAAAGAATATGGATTAGTATCATTTAGCAAAAGTCACGAATAAAGTTTTACGTGGGTTAAAAGTAGCTTTCATATATGTAAAAGAGTTTTATCGCATATTGAATATTTGGTTTTTAAGATGTTTTCTTAGCTTGAATGTTGATTTTACCATCTGACACCGCTTGTGATTCAAACTCAAATAGGTCCACCTATTAAGAGCCAGTTTCCTTACTAATTCATACAAGGAAAGCAAGCCTGATGACTACAGCTTAAAAATGGAATTGAGTATGAAACCTAAACTGAAAACTAATGCCAATTAGAAATGAAATTACTAACAATATACCATTAATAAGAGTACAACATTTGCATGAGTTGGCTTCTCATTCCGATGGAATATTAGATTATTTGTATTTAGGGGCAATCATAAATACCACATCTCCCCCCTCCCCCCACCCCCAATGACTAATGTCAAATTAGGAAAATTCCCCTCAAAAATGGATAATGAGACATGTCCCTCTTAAGTGACATTTTCATATATTTTATTTTATGATCAAAATGTTCTTCACGTCTAGAGATAACACATCTCAAGACGCGATTAAATACTATATTAAAAAAGTTATTCCTCCTCCGTCTCATTAGAGGTGGTTGATATTTGCGCAATCTCTTATAATTTATATTTGTTAGTATTTCGAATATTGTATTTTATTCTAATTATTTTATTTTAATTTTTTATAAGATTTGGAGCTTAAATAATATAATCGTATAAAAGCGGAAATTCGGGAAAGTAATTCTTTGACAAACTCAATGAGTGGTATAGAGTGATGGTTACGGTAAAATAGAAAGATGCTACAACAACCCAATGTTAAATCCATCCAAGCCCATCCTCTACTTAACCTAAGCTCAAGCCCATTCTCTCTCTCCCTCTTTATCACGATTTCTTCTTCCCCTTCTCTCTGGCGGCTGTAAAAACTAGGGGTGGGCATCCCATCCCGCGATCCCGTTCCCGTCCCGTCCCATCCCGATTTTTTCGGGTCTTAATGGGATTGAATAATTTCATCTCGATCCCGTCCCGTCCCGATCTAGAATGGGATGGGATGGGATGAAGATTTTCAATCCCGCCAATCCCGTCCCGTCCCGAACTAATTTATTAATATTAATTATTAATATTTTTATTTAATTATTTATTTTAGAATTGTGGATGCCCATACAAATATACTGATGTATATAACATTTTTACTTTTTTAGCATCTCAATGAATCTCTCATACATATCTCTAAATTTGTAATACTTCAGTTCTCACTTTCTCAGTTCTCCTCTCTCTGATAAAACATTGATTCGGTCATTCTTTAGTGTAAAGTAGAGCGAAGGCTATACTTTATCATCAGATTCTCAAATCTACGAAGACAACAGTTCAACCAACAGTTTGGTATTGAGAATCTGAGCTCACACTGCAAGTAACTAACACTGCCAGTTCCACTGAGCTTTAGGCATTTGCACAAATCTAGTAAAATTTCAAATTATGAATCTTTGAGCTTCTTACATGAAAGTATTAAACCAAGATTTTGAATTTTTAATGTTTCTTTTGTAATAAGACGGTTTCCAGTAAACTTGAAAGCCAATAGAGCTTTTTAAATATACTGAACAATAAATGAATAAAGACTGTGTCACTTGGCAAAAACTAAGATTTCTCCAATTATATTCTCTTTCCTTCAAATGATCTCTTCCTTTCATGCAACCATAATTATATTTTCATACTATAAAAGGTTAAAATTGGGGATCTAGGGGCTAGCATGTGCAAAGTCTGAAAATAAAAAGAGAGATTAGGATATGTGACAAATCATATCTTCAGCTCCTCATATTCTCTCAAGGTATTGTATCTGCTCAATTATCATCTTCTCAGACACGAGGGAATGGATGATCTTCTTGATTGGAAGCAAATGTATTCTCCAGATTAGCATGCTGATCCCGTCCCGAACCCGTTTGGGATGGGACGAGGTCGGAATGAGGTTTTTCCCATCCCGTCCCGTCCCGATCCCGTATGAACGGGATGGGATAGGGATGGATATATCTCGTCCCGTGCCCACCCCTAGTAAAAACGCTAACACCCCACAACTTTTGCCTCCCCCTCTCTTTTTCGGGCAACCACAACCAAAACAAACTTTATCCTTCTTCTTCTCTCCTTCTCGCCAACTAACCACCACCCACCCCAACACCATCTCATCATCTCTTGCCGGTGATTTTTCTCGCATAGAAAGAGCCACCAAACAAACATTCACATTCCTCTTTTCCTTCTAGCAAGCCGCCACTAACAGAGACGACAACAACATCTCATCCTCCCATTTCTTTTCCCTCGACACACACACACAAAGAACACAACGCACATAATCTCCTCATCCATCTTGCCACCTCTTCTCCCTCTCAACCTCCCTCGTGAACAGTTTCTTTTTCCTCTGCCACCATCACACCTCCTCTCCATCTCAACTGATTTAACCATCATGCCCTTGATCTCACCTATTGTCTCTCTCTCTATCGCAACCACAGCAACATGATCACCAACCACAGCAAAACAGAGAAGAAGATCACATGGAAGAAGAAGAAATGAGGAATAAAGAGATTTAAATCTCTTCATTATTTGCACCCTGTACTTTATTTTGTATCACCATGAGCATAGCGACATCCTTTCGTGACGTAGATTTGTTGGGGATGATATGGAGTTCACCCACACAACCGCTGCATTTATCACCACCATGGGTTTCTAAGCCCTTTGCCATGGCCTAGATGATTCCTCAAGTTTAGTGGAATTTTCTTTTGTGTTTTATTGTTCTTTAATAAATTGTATGATTTAACATTGGATTGATGTGTGAACAAACGCATATTTATGCATCCATGGTAATTAGAATTAGTCTATATTTTTTTTTAAACATGTTTTATTCGTATTAGTTAAACATGTGATTAATTGTGCCTTAAACAAACAATTAATTCTAAGGGTATGCATCTTTGCTAAAATCAGACCATTCCATTGATATAATAAATGGTATATCATGATCACATCTCCGAGACAATGAGAGATTCCCATCTCTAGTATTGCTCAAATAAAATGGACAATAATTGACATTAGTATAATTTTATGAACTTGATGGATGATTCAAAAGTCTTAGCATCTCTCTCTTTATTTTCAAATTTTTTTCCAATTGTTTTTCTATTTTTCATTAGTTTAGAACTTTACGACTTTTGTAACTCCACTTTAAATTAGTTTAGGTAAATTTTAGTTTTCGATTGTGTCTTCAATCCTTGTGGGAACGATTTGTTTTGTCATTGTCTACTAGTTAGACAACCGTGCACTTGCGGTATAACAATCAAGTCAAATTAACATAATAATTTAGGTTAGTACAATCTGCATCAAGTTTTTGCGTCATGTTAGGAGTCATTTGCTTAGGAACAGTGTTAGGAGCCACTTGCTTATTTGTTTTATTTGTTATTAGTTTGAGTTTTAATTTATTGCATTTGTTTACAGACGATACATAAGTACCATAGGAGTTCTCGTGGGAACGAAGTGAAAAGTAGAGATCGTGAAACACAAGCAGAAAGGAAAAATAACAAAGCAATGAAATACAAAAAAAGAAAAAGAAAAATATATGTAGGATTGTATTATGATTTTTCTTTTCAGGTTGTGATTCGTGTGGAAACTCTCAGAAGTCGGCAAGCTATCAGATGGACAGTGCTTCTGATCCACGGCAACTCGACTTCTACCCGACATCTCAAGTAACTCGAAAGACGTTCACGCTCGATGTAACTTCTCTCACCGCATCTGCACGCGGTTACTTTTTTCATTACTTGGTGTTTTAATTATTTTAATTAGTATTGCATGCAAATTTGAAAAGTGGAAGGATTGATTTGTGACTTCTGTGCCCTCTCCCACGGATAAGTCACTACAACACAAATACTCATTAATAGCGTTTCAAAAACGTTATTGTAGGATATCATAGCGTTTTAGAAAACGTTGTGTCTGCCGGAGCTATAATAGATACATGATTATTTATAGCGTTTCAGAAACGCTATTGATAACTATAAAATAGCCTTTTTTTAAGTGTTGTCAGAAACGCTATTGATAACTATACAATAGCGTTTCTGAAAACGCTATTGTCTTCCCTCACGTAGCATTTAACAAATGTTATTGTATTAGTTTCTATAGCGTTTCTCAAGGCCCTTTTTTTCTATAGCACCCATCAAGTGCTATCAAATGACTTTTTATAACATCTTATAAGTTTTATTTCTAGAAAATAAAAACCTAAATGTGCCAAACACTTTAACATTTTCATGAACGGCGAGGCACAATAATGTAATTAATAAGATAATGTATTACATTGAGTCACAAAATCTATCAAATAATAAATATCAGACTACATTTATTTCAGTTGAAGCAGTAAACAACTAAAAGAGGCTAATGGGATAGGTCTTTGTAATCCATAGGTCCATAAGGTTCAAACAACTATTCGAAAAATCTCTTCTTTCTTTTGGGTTTGCATCCTATATCCTTGCAAAGAAGATCATTGTACCATATTTGAAGCTTACCCCTTTGGCCAAGAGTTCATCTACCTGGAAAACTCATTTTCGTTAGTATCAGCTAGCGCATATGAACAAGAAAGCTAAAGTGTTGTCTACGACGGACAAATTTACCTCAAAAACATATATCTCAAAAGCAGTTGACTTAGATAAAAAAGGGGGTTCTACATAACAGATACACACATCAAACATTACTATGCTTTTTGTTTTCCTGCGTTTTGTAACTGTTTTCCTGTTAGATGTTTCGACTTCATATTCACGATGAGTTACCTGCAAAAAAAAATTTCAATAGAGCAGAGTTCACACATACACCTGAATTACATGTCTTTGCAGACTATAGAAGTATCAATTTGAATTAATGTTACTCCATGATAATAACTCATACTCTACGTATTGTGTGCTACTTGTTTAATCTTTACTTAAAAACTCAAATATCACTTCAAACTATGAATAGAGGAAGAACATAGATGATATGTAACTAACCTTCCTACTGTGCTTTGGAATATTCTCTACCCTTCTCAACATATTTGAAACCGGTGTCTGTGCTACTCTTATCAATGGTGAATCCTAAAATGAAATAGCGAGAATGAATGAGATGACTAACTATTTTTATTGGAAAAGAAATGGATTCATTGTCCAGAGTGATAGAATGAATAATTACCATTTTCTTTGTCAAATTCTCTTCTTTGTGAGTTCTTAAATCGGCAAATGCATTTCTTTTATTACCCTCAGTGTCCCTCATCTTGGTTGATGAAATGAAATATGCCTGGAAAGGAAAAGTATGTAAGTTAGTAACATTTTAGAGAACCATTCATCAGAGCATAGAGAAATCAGGTTTAGATGACATTTTAAATGACAAGCCTCGTTAATAGAAAATTTACCGAGTAAGTGCAACAATAACAAGATGACAATTTTGCAGCAAGAGAAATTTTTGCCATCTATCTGCTAACTAAATTTCCAATCCCTAGTTTTATCCTCCTTGTAGCAAAATAGAGGATGAAGTCTTACAAGAGCTATAGAGGATAAAGAAGGTAACAATTGGTTTTATGATAGCAGACATGATAAAAATTGGGTAAATGGTAAAAAAAAACAAAAAAAAAAAACCTTAGTATTGGAGGAACTACATTATTTCTCAAATGTTTGCAACCATAGTAAGGGTTGGACTTATTAGGGTAGGAGTAGATATTTCACTTGCAACAGATATCATATCACATCATACAAGAATGGATTTTTCAATAAATTCATGACATGTTTCTCCAATGAAAATATCAATCAATCAAAAGTAAACAACAGAACCAAGGAGAGTTGCATGAACATTCAACAATTGGTGTTTTCTGTATCCGGACATGACATAAACAATAGTACTGCTTATTAGGAGGTGAGGTTGTTAGCAGTACCACGCACTACAAAACTTTAAATAACACAAAACAGTAATTTTACCTCTAGATAACAACTGAGCATTTCTTTTGAAATAAATTAAAACAATGTTATTTGGGTAGAAAAGCGTTACTAAATGATAGGGGCATAATTATGCTATTTTTAGTACCATATTTCTATATGTATTATTAGCTATTATTTGTTAATTATGGTACTAATTGCTATTTTCATGTTTGTGTAGGTTTCTAATTACAATACTTTAAAATAGAAGCAAATTAGGAATACTAATTGCACAAGGACTTCACACAAGCAAGGAAACCACACCAACAAGGAAACCACAGAAAGAAGAAAACAAAAATAAAAAGGGGACATACCTGGCTTGGAGAGAAGAACCACCCATCGAGCAATAGCATTGATCCACTGCCTCCATCACCTCCTTTTCCTCCCTGATCATCCTCGCACAAACCCTAGCCGCCGTCAACCACCATCCACATCCAGCGTCGCAGCAAGCCCATCATCACCCATCTTCACCGTCCTCCTTCACCTCAACTGTCGTCCTCAGTTCATCATCCACCGATCTACATCCTCCTCATCACATCCAGAAACAGACTCCATCAAACCCAATCGAACCCTCATTATCGCAGACCCCTTCTCCTCTCGACAGCCCTTCGTCGTCCTCTATCCACTCAACCAATCGACCTCCCCGATTATCGCCACCTCGCCAAACCGTAGCCACCGTCGCTGTCCCTCGTCCTTCCCTCTTCGTCCCTTCTTCCCATTCTCAGCCTCGTCATCCCCTTCTCATCAGAGCTTATCGCGAAGAGGGAGGAGCAGAAAGACTGGTGAAGCGATCGCGAAGGAGCAATTCGCGTGAGGAAGGAAGGAAGATATATAGCGTTATTTACACCCCACTTCTACTCAATACCACCACGGATCAGTGTTTTGTTTTCATCTCTAAACATCTATTTCTCTTAATTTTATTTTGATTATTGATTATGGATTACTGTTTAAACATAATTAATATGTCTAGCTAAACTCCTCTTAGTTAGGGGTGGATTCGAAGCCCCGAACATGTGCTTTATAAATTAATTGAATTTAATCTTCCTTGCTATTAGTGATTGTGTTTTGCTTAACTGCTTTATAGAGAACTTTTCCTTTTATGTTTGTTAAGGTGGCCAACTTAGTAAGCATGCTAGGATTTGGGGCTAGAGTATAAGAGAATTTCACCTAATTGTTATGATTCTGTACTCACAAGTAGTAAATACCAAGGAACGTTGGTAAGGTTAAGTCAAAACCTAGGCAAGAACAAGATGCTGATCATACTTGTGATTGCCTAGTCAGTGTTCATATTTTCCACAAAACTTAATGATCTTAGATTGCTATTTAACTTGCGATTCCTGTTTAGATAGCATGATAAGAATAGTTTGAAAGTGACGCTTAGTTTAATTCAACGAACTTGGGAAAATAATAAGATTAATGCAGTGCGGTCACGGTTAGTTTTGAGCATTGTCTCTCACGAGTTAGCAAGTGATTATTGAAGATTAATTTATAAGCATATGTTTGGTGTGTGGAGATAAAACCCTTAGCTAATTTCTCATCTTTGTCATCTCTTTAGTTTATTATCTTTACATCAATTTTCGTAGTTATTTTCATAATTTAATTTAGAAAATCCAATCCCCTTTTATTTAATTAATTAGGTTGTTAATTGTCTTTTAATTATTATTAGTGTAATTAATAAGCCCTCTAATCCCCGGTCTAGAACGATCCCTACTTATTCTATACTACAAAATCACAAAGCAGGGTATTAAGTTGTGTGCTACTAAAATAGCGCATCACTAAACATAGGTTTTACCAAACCTTCCAAGCGAACACACATAAAAAGATGAAGAAAAAAAACCTTTTTAGAGTTCACTTCTTGATCCTCCTGTTGATTTCCATCCATTACTTTCCACTGTAATTGCAATAAGGCCCTTTGCCTTTCTTCCTGCAATTACATCATGGTCAAAGTTCCATTTTTATACAGATAAATATTTTATGTGCCTCGGGTATACCTTAGACTTTTGGAGTTCTAGTTCCTCTTGAAGTTTATGATACTCATCTTCATGTTCATGCCTCAAAGCTCTCATCTGAACTTCATGCTCTGTCTTCAATGAAATTGCTTTCTACAATTGAGTACTCATATCAATTAGCAACTGAAAAAAAATTAAGTATACTCAACATTAACAGTCGACGCCAAAATTAAGCATACTTCTTTCAGTTATTAATTGGCAGAGATAGCTTAAGTCATCACTAGGAGCTTCTAGATAGACTTCTTCTAATTCTTTAAGAGTCATACCTATGTAATTAGATCTAATCATCTTTAATTTACCTTTACTTCCTCTGAGAGAGGAAGATGCAATGTTATCTTCATCATCAAATTGTTCTATTTCATCATAAATGTTTATTGGCTTATGAAACTTTAGTGATGTGGAATTATCACTATTAATAAAATTGATGAAATAGAAGTAGATGTAGAACTTTGCTTTGGATTTTCAAAGTTCCAGTCAATTTGTTTATTTCTCAAATAATCAGGAGAAATAACTGGTGGTGTTATCACATGATGCAGAGTTCCAAATATAGAATTATTTAGAGTTTGGATTTTGCTCACTCTTGCCTTGGTATTAATGTTTTCCATTAAAGCATAGTTGATTTGATAATCAATGACAAAGGCATGACTATCTGGAGCTAAATCAATACCATGTGTTTTAAACACAATTTTTAAGGACTTTATTTACCTACATAGTTGTTTATTATTATCTACTTTATTTTTTACGGATTGAATTTCATCATATAAACAATCTAAAGCTCTAATAATAAAATTGTTCTGAGCAGTTATGTCTTTTACTATAAGACTGATTTCTTTACCTACATGGTTTTTCTTACCAGAAGCATCAAAATACTCTTTTGTAGAGAGTACTTTGACTTGCTCTAGAAACGTCATAGTATCTTGTTGATTTGATCTGCCAGAGAATATAATTTCTCTGCAAGTAAAGACACTTGATCTATAGATGATTTTGCTTGTTTAGCAATCCGTTTAGTATCAACCTCCAAAGGTTTAGGATTGTCCGGATCAAAATTTGCATCAGTCTGACAGTGAAATTTGATTAACTGATATTATTAAGGTAACATAAATTTTCCAAACAAACAGGGCATGGAGAACTAAATAACATGTTTTGAATGGTGAAATATGGAGTAGAATTGAAATGTAGATGATAGACAGAAAAAATAAAAAAATAAAATAAAAAACATGTTCTAATGCGCACCGCAATTTCCACCATGTGTAACTTCTATATAGATGTGTTACTATAATAAAACGGGCATGTACATATCAAGTGAACATTGTTTGAACCACAAAGAATTTCTAGTAACTTCTATATAGATGTGTTACTATGATAAAACAGGCATGTCCATATCAAGTGAACATTGTTTGAACCACAAAAAAATTTCTATCAAAAATATCTTCACAAAACGTCAAATGGATGGAAATTGTACCTAGTTATAGTATGTTGGCATCCATGTGAGAAAAATGAAAGTTCCCCAGTTGTGGCAGAAGTGACAGACAATTAAAGCCCATACAGGGATCTTTGATAAGATTAACTTCCACAGTATTTCCTTAACAAGTTTTTTCAAAACAACGCTACTAGTTATCAGTTTCTTTTCTTCAGGGCCTATTGCATCAGTTATAAAATCGGGAAGTACTAAGGAAATCAGACAAGTTTGGGGGACAAAAGAACAATTGTATTGGTTTCTGTTGTTAAAGTGATGATAAAAGGGATAAATTCCACTTGGTTTTACGATTACCTTACTTAGCCATGTTGCAAACCAAAGAATTCCAAGAAAGCCAAAAGAGTAAAAGTTGATGGCCAACCATATGTATCAAAAAATGTGAGAATGCAAAGCCCGTTACAGAACCAAGGTACATCCCGTTGTAAACCAGTGCTAACGCCCTACTTCTTTCTGATACATGAATCCACTTTGATAGAATAGTACTCATGGTCGGCATAGAACCACCCAGAATGATTATACAAATGATAAATAAATTCTCTTTCATTCATGACATACAATAGATTAGCGCAACAATCTGACAGAACATCACCCCCGAAGAAGTATTTAGATAAGCAAAAGAACTAGAACTTGCAGACCATATGAATCATAAATAGAACATAAAAACCAATATACAAAAGATTAAATAGAGCAAGTACACGGTTGAAAGAACTCACCTCACCAATCCCCATGAAAGCACGTACAAAGAGTAAGAATGGCAATCCAAGCATAGCAGCATTATGTGTTAGGGTTGTGGCAATGGACCACCAAATCACCCTGAACCTTGAAATTGAGCTAGAACTAATAAATGAGTGTGAAAAAGTTAATAGTTCATTGTGAATGAGTTAGTTTAGGCAAGGATCTAAATCTGGCAAAGCATGCTGAATTCTTCTATATTCAGCTTTATGAAGATGTACTGACAAGTGTTTTGCTTAATTAGAACATGTTTTGTGCACAATTTGCATAAGTCCATTTATGAGAAAAGCTTTGCACAATTAAAGCAAGTTGATTACAACAAAAACATATTACTCTAGTATGGTTGAATGTCATGGCAATAAAATGCATAAAACCCACTGTCCATCCAGTTTTTCAGTCTTCAACAGTGGAAAGGTTTCAAATTATTTAAGAGTGTAACTACATAAATGTTGCCTCCCTCTTGGCTTGCATATGGGGAAATTCCAAGATTTTGTTCCCACAAAGATAGAGTAATGAATTTTAAATACCATAAATCCAAGAATAAATAAATCAGTATTGTACAATACAATTATTGAGAAGCATGCCTCTTGTTTTGATCATCACATTACAAAATTTATGCATTATGGCTCATGTATTGAATTCATCGAGCAACTCATGTGTATACAAAAGTAAGATGAGTGACAACACAGGAGCAATAAAGAGAGATTTTCACATTTTAAGGAAATAATTAAAGAGCAGGACTAAAAATGGCTTCCATGAACACTTAAAAAGCTCTCATCCAAATAACAGACATGCAAACAATAGTGAAATTTGAACTGAAACATATGATTTCATCAAACAAACATGGCAAAGTAGCTGAAACTTAGAGTTTCATCAATTCAAGTTCACAAATGGGATCACAGAACAAGAAAAGAAGAACGCAAGGAAACATTTCCATGAAATTTTAAACATAGAATCGATTTCTCACCTGATGTTGTTCTTTTAAAGAATAAAGTTTGAATAGCTGCAAGTTTGAAAAGTAGTAATGGTCGCTAGCACTTAGACACATAGAAGCTAGAGAAAAACACTAGTATCAAAATGAGTCAATTAATCAAAGAAAAATAATTTCAAAAACTGTAATTCCAACATCAAAATGAGTCAATTAATAAAAAAAACATTAACACAAACCAAACAATAAAGATCTGACTTTCAAGAAAAAAACACAAATTCAAACTTTTTTCCTAAATCGAATGAGATTCGAAGTAAAACCTTTGATGGGTGTGTAGATCTGATGAAATCCTCCACAGTCTTGGGATGTCGGCAGTCTTCAACAACAAGAACAGAGAAATTCAATAACATTCAACATAAAAATCGAAACTTTATTAAAAGGTTGTTAGGAAGTCATACCAGTCATGCAAGACCATGCCTCTTCAGCAACATAGTCTTCGTAAGGGACGGAGAAATCTATCCATTTGGGGCGCTGATGTGAAAGGAGCACCCCAGAAAGACAAGAACAACTACTGTCGAATCGAGTGAGAGGTGAATCGAGTGCAAGAGAGAGGTTAATCGACTGCTAGAAAGTGAGATCAAGCGACAAAAAAGGGAGGGAGAGCAGCAGATAGAGGGAGAGAGGGCGTCGGGAAGATGGAGGGAGCAGTGAGGGAGATGGAGATATGGAGAGAGCAGGGAGGGCGATGGAGAGATGGAGGGAGCAGTGAGGGAAATGGAAAGATGGAGGGAGCATGGAGGGATGAAGGGAGATGGAAAGATGGATGAAGACAGGGGGAGGGAGGGTGAAGGAGAAATGAAAGAGGCGAACAAGAGATCGGGGCGAGCAGAGAGATGAGAGACAAGAAGGGTTGTTTTGGTTTTAGGTTTAGTACTGAAATATTTGGCTGAGAGGGAGAGAAAAGGATCGCGCTAAGTAAAAAATTTGAGAGAGCGCCAACAAGCTCGCCAAGTTTTTACAGCGTTTTTTTATTTTTTGAAGTCATTAAAAATTGACTTTTGATAGCACATTTGGCAAAAACGCTATTAGCAAATGCTATTAATGAGGATGTGTGGTGTAGTGAGTTAACCACCATCTATTTTATGTTTAGGAACCTAAAAACCTTCACTATTTAAAATGTGTAGTAAAATAATTGTTTAGGACATGTTTTATGCTCATAGGACCTCTCTTTGGAAGTTTGAAAACTTAAAGTAGTCAAGTGAAGGAACATATCCTATCTTGGAATAATTATTGAACTGGCATTACACTTTGAGCTGGAAAGTGGAAAAAATGTAGGAGCAATTTTGTAGTGGTGGATTGATAAGAAATTATTGTGCATCTCCCACACTAAGGTAAATTAAATTGAGTTTCAGCCATTCATTAGTAGTAAAACTCTAGGGTTTTTGTCATTCATCTTGTTTGCGCATCATTTAGGTGTCGTTTAAAGTTTCGTTGTTTTTTTAGAGTTAGATTATCTTCATATAGAAGTTAGGCTTGCATTTGAAAAAAAAAATAAAAATAAAAACTTGAACCCTGTTAAGGAGTGTTAATTTTGTAACTCTGGTGTCCACCTTGGTGCGTGATTCTAAGAGTAGGATAATCTGAAAAGACCACGAGGAGTTGTTTGAAGTTCTCGTTACCATTCTAGGTTCCCCCTCGTTGTCTACTGAAACCAAAAAGATGGCTGAGGAAAAGGATTTTAAGGATTACTTCTCCCATTTTCCAGATGTGCTTCATCTTGCATTGGCTTACCTGAAACAACTGCAAATAGTTTTGAACTCAAACCATCCATCATTAATCTTTTGCCTTCCTTCTATGGTTTTGAGAAAGAAGATCCATATCTCCATGTCAAAGAATTTCTGACATTTGTGCTACCCTTAAGTACCCAAACTTTTCAAATGATTTGGTTCGTCTTAGATTGTTTCCCTTTTCTCTAAAGGATAAGGCGAAGTCGTGGTTAAATTCGTCAGAGACAGGAATCATTACAACCTGGGATGCGTTTTTTAAGAAATTTCTTGTCAAAGTATTTTTCCATTCATAAAACGAATTCTCTCTGAAGAGACATGTCTAATTTTAAACAAAAAGAATGCGACCATTTTTATGAATGTTGGGAAAGGTTCAATGAACTCATTGTTAAATGTCGCCATAATGGATTTTAGAAGTGGCGTCTAGTTCAATACTTCCAAAATGCATTAACCCCTCAAAAACGTCGTATGATTGATGTCATTATGAAGATGAGTGTTAATGAGATTTGGGATTTCTTTGAAACACTTTTCAAAAATTCTAAGTAATGGGATTATTCGATAAAGGAGTCTGATAGGCGTAAGGGTGGTATAGATGAAGTTAAAGAGACATTCTTTCACTCCCCTTCTGCCTAGAAGCTTGAAGCGGTTGTTATGACTATGGCTCAGAAAATTGATGCAATTTTGAATATGACTCAGCCCCCACCTCCTACGAATGTTTCATCAGAGGTTTGTACTGCATGTTCGAGTCCTAGTCATTCACATGTGATTATGATTTGCAAAATGATTATTCTGCATATTCTGCTAAGCAAGTCAATTCTTTTAATGTTATTTGGCGACCTAGAAATAATCCACAACCCAACTATTATAACCCAGGGTTTGCCAAGCATCCAAATATCTCCTGGGCCTATGGCTCATACCAAAGGGAACATGGTGTTGTCTCCCTGGCTCCTCGAGCCCCTAGCCCCGTTGGGCCTCAATTTATCCAAGTTCTTCCATTCAACACATTTAGTTTAGAGGAAATGATTCATTGTTTTATGTTTCACACAAAAAGTATACTTGAGTAGAATTTATAGGTTATATTAGAGTTAAAAACCACGACTCAACACCAATCTCAAGCCATCAATAGACTTGAGATAGCTATGAATTAGATTGCTCAGTCATTCCTTGAGAGATAGCCAGGAAGATTTCCTAGTCAACCTGTTCCAAACCCAAATGGTCAATTCGCAATTGGCAGCACATCTGAGCCTTGTCATGAAGATGTTCAATTTATTACTAGCCTTAGGAGTGGAAAACAGGTTAACAATCGGGTCTAAATGCCCGATTATAGAGTCACTGCATCTCTGTCTAAGTCAAAGCAGGTTGCATTTCTATCTGACAATGAAGCTAAGAAAGCCTCACCTTCTAAAGATGTTCCTATTGACTCTGACTCCACTCGGGCATTTTATTTGCCTAGGGAACCATTTCCATCCCAGTTTTCTCCAACAAAGAAATGAACAAATGTCAACGATGTAATGAAAATTTTAAACAAGTTCACATTAATATCCCATTGCTCGATGCTATTAAACACATTTCTGCCTATGCCAAGTTTTTTAAGGATCTTTGCACGCAGAAGTGAAAGCTACATGTACAAAAGAGAGCCTTCCTCGCCGAGCAAGTTAGGTCAATTATTCAACATAGAACCTCGCCGAAGTATAGGGATCCTGGGTGCCCGACCATTTTTTGTGTTATTGGTGATCATATGATTGATAAGGCATTGTTGGATTTAGGGGCGAGTGTTAATTTATTGCCATATTTTGTTTATTAGCAGTTAGGTCTTGGCAAGTTAAAACCGACTGAAATAACACTGCAATTGCACGATAGGTCAATTACAATTCTTGTGGTGTAATAGAGGATGTGATCGTTAAGGTTGAAATTTTCTATTTTCCAATGGACTTTATAGTTCTCGATACACAACATTTCACAATCCCTCCAGTCACATTCCAGTTATTTTGGGTGGCTCATTTTTTGCCACATCTAATGTTATTATTAACTATAGGAACGAAATCATGAAATTTTCATTTGGTAACATGACCATCGAACTCAATGTTTTTAATGTAAGTCAACAACCTTTCGAGCCCGAGGAGGTCTGTGAGGTTAACATGATTGAGAGTTTGGTGGAGCACTCCTTTTTGTTGTATGTGTTAGATGATCATTTAGCGGCATGTTTGACTCATTTCGATTTAGACTTTGATATTGATAATTCCATTAGGGAAGTGAATGCTTTGCTTGATTCAGTCCCTATTATGGATCCTAGTTATACATGTAAGCCTCAAGTGGAACCTCTTCCACTAGGTGAGTCAAAGTCGGTCCCTTATAGTGAAAATCCACCCGAGTTTGACTTTAAATCACTACCTAACACCCTCAAATATACCATTTTAGATTCTGATGATATTGTGCCTGTTATTATTTCACATGCGTTAACTTTAGAATAAGATTATGCATCTGATGAGAGAATTCATGTCATAGGTAATGTTAATTCTAGGTTTGGTGTTGTTGAGTTGTCTACTTCATCATCTTTGTGTAATTCATTTTGTTATGATGAATCTGTACCACCCGATATATCTACAGACACCTATTTGCATCCCTTTCACATTGAGTGACACTACTTATGAGGATCCATTGTTTTTAAGTGAAGATTCAATTTCCACCATCCCATTGTTAAAAAGGTTCAATCTTCTTATTAGACACCCGACTTAAGATGTCCCTTTTTAGGTGTATGTAATAATCATTTGTTGGATAACACTGTTTGTGACCCATTGATGCTCCAGGTCCCTACGGATTTCCTAGGAATATGAGTTCATTTGCATTTCTCTATGATTTTGCATGGTACCCTCATAACTTTTTGAGTGTGTTAGTGTATGTTGTGTCGTATGTGGTTGCTATTTTTTGTGAGGTTGATTCTCAACTTTTCAAGTTATTGCTATACGCTTCTATGACACTTTTGATCTACTTTACATCATTGACTAAGTATCTAGGTTTGGAGGAGCTCTTCATTTTATGGTACATCATTTGTGAGGAAGGCTATATGTCGTGTTGACGACGTTAAACCAAATGCTCCTAAGAGACAACCCAACTTTAGTTGTGTTATTATGGCTTGTCTGGATTGATTTTCGAGTTCTTTCTAGTTGCATTGCACTCATACTCGTTAACTCCGTAACGATTTTGACTTACAACTAGTGCCTACACTATTTTCGTTTGGGTATTTTTTTTGGGTGTCATGCATGTGTTATATCAGTTTCTCATGATAAGTCCACGGTTCTTATGTTTTTGAGCTTTCATTGTTGGATGATTTCTTCGAAATTGGTAATAATTTCACCACGGTTCTTAGGTTTGGGGTTGGGGTTTATGAGTTTTTGTGCAATTTTTCAAAATTTTGAGCTTAAATGTATTTCACAATTAAATCAATTAATTATTGTATTCTACTCAATCTCCACTGAATATGTAAATGATTATGATAATTGTGAAAAATATTTAATATGAAAAATGCATTAAAAATCTGAAGTTCCTTTTCAATAAAGAGAATATGCTTTCAAGTATGTTTTTAAATTTGAGAAATTATATGTTATCACTTGTCACATTGATATATTAATAGGAAGACATAATGCTTGATATTATCTTTATATTAGATATATTTCATGAGTTTTTTTTTAACTCAACTATCCTTATACTATAAGCCAAGTTAGCATAATTTGAAGTAAATGAGTGAAATATTTAACTAGAAAGCCTTAGAATAATAGTAGAGACTTAACCCTTGTGAATATTGAGTCATTCTATTTTTCTTGACAGTTATTCAATAAACTCTTATTTTTGTTGAATATGCATATCTCGTTGATGATCTCATTAATCTTGTTTTTCTTATTGATTGTTTTGATAATGACGCTAAAATTGGATCATTACACTAAAACTTCTTAGTTTATTTAGTTGAGGTGTCATAGTACTGACTAGAACTTAGGAAGTGATATAGGTATTTTCCTTTGAATAGTTTTCTAGCCTTTTAGCCTACTCAGTAATAAATATTTATTTACAGCTCTTTGAGCCTTCGAATAGCCTTCTTTGCTAACCCTGTCCCCATTACCTACTCCAGTTATGGAGTAATACCCCATATTATTTTTATCCTTACCTAATTTCTCTGAGAATATGTATGATTGGATATATGTTTAGAATGGGCAAATAAAAAAAGTTCATGAAACTAGATATTTCATGAATCCTAAAGGTTGAAATGTTTTGTTGTGTAGAAAGGGAAAAGCATGTCATTGATTAAAAAAAATGATGCTTCAAACGAAAGATATGAAGAAGAGTTGAGAATGAAAAAAAATGTATTCTTCAGTGCCTCATGTGTTTATTAAAGGTTGTATCCATTCTCAGAATTTATTTTATATCATTTTTCATTCTTGCTAGCCATAATTCAAACTCATTACAACCTAACAAATACCTAACTGATCTTAAGTATAGGTTCGGTCCGTAGATGTGGAGATTGAATAGACAAGAGTTATGGTGTTTGATCCAACATTCTCAAAAGTAATTGATATTCTTATCCCGTATATCGATTCAATTCATTTTTTTTAAAGTTTTTTTTCATGATAATTAAATGTGGGATGTTTATGTTTCCATAATTTAATTTTTTTTCCTCACATATAAACTGATTGATAAATATTCGATCTATGTGTGATTTATTTATGAGTGACATGAGAGATTTGTAGTCGAGGCGTATTTTCTAAATGCTATCTAGTATTGTCTTTACTATGAAATTGAAAGTTATATCGATAAGGCTATGCACACACACACACTTTGAGTTGAGAATGATGATGAAATTTATTTAACTTTTGGATGCAATTAAAGTGTTGTCAAAGTCTATGATATAGTACTGTGACACTATTAGTTTGTTGTTTTTCTTGAATTTTTTGGTAATTAGATGATTATTCTAAGGAAAATAAAGGAGAGTGACTATGTGGCCATTTTTTTATTATTATTTTTTTTAGAAAGTAGGTTTTATTTTATTGATTTTTTTTTATAGAAAGTATGTAACATTTCTGGAAACCCTCACGAGACTAAAACTCGTCCACGAGAAGAAATCTAGAGGTTTAAAGCCTTGTTGCATGTTTAAGGTGAGTGTAACCGATGATTTCTGTGAAAGTGAGTTAGGATTTTATTTTTTTGTTTACTTGAGGACTAGCAAAATATAGGTTTTAGGATATTTGGTATTCACGCAGTTTATACATAAATTACCTTATAATTTATATTTGTTAGTGTTTCGATTATTTTATTTTATTATAATTATTTCAATTTCGTGTTTTTATAGGATTTGGAGCTTAAACAATGGAATTGTATCAAAGTGGAAAGTTGGGAGAGTAATTATTTGACAAACTCAAATAATGGTACAGAGTGACGGTGACGATGAAATTTCAAGGTGCTACAAAAACCCAACGCTAAATCCATCCAAGCCCATCCTCTACTTAACCTAAGCCCAAACCTATTCACTATCCCTCTCTATCACGATTTATTTTTCTCCTTCTCCCTGACAAATATAAAAATAGTTAACACCCCACAACTTGTGCCTCTCCCCCTATCTTTTTCGGGCATCCACAACCAAAATAGACTCTCTCCCTCTTTTTTTTCATGTTTGCCAGCTATCCACTGGCCACCCCAACACCATTTCATCGTCCCTCCAGGGGATCTTTCCCATTCGCTAGAATGAGCCACCAAACAGACATCCATGTTCCTTTCATCCTTCTTATTCCTCCTTCCAGCCAGCCACCACTAATAGACACGACAACAACAACTCATCCTTCATTTTCTTCTCCATCAGACACACACATACACATAGAGAAGACAACACACAAAATCTCCTCCTCCATCTCATCACCTATTTTCCCTCTCAACCTTTCTCACGAACAACTTCTTCTTCCTCCGCCACCATCACGTCTCCTTTCTTCTCCATCTCGACAAATCAAACCATTACGCCCTTGATCTCAACTACTGTCTATTTTTCTATCGTAACCACAACAACATGATCACCCACTAGTGAAACAGAGAAGAATATCACAGGGAAGAAGAAGAAGAAGAAGAAGAAGAAGGAATGAGGGAAAAAGAGATTTAAATCCCTTTGCTATTTGCACCAAGTACTTTATTCTGTAACACCACATAGCATAGCGACATCCTTTAGTAACATAGATTTGCTGAGGAGGAGATGGAGTTCACCCATGCAACTGCCGCATTCATCACCACCATGGGTTTCTAAGCCCTTTGCTAAAGAGTAGGTGGTTCCTCAGACTTATTAAGATTTTCTTTTGTCTTTTATTGTTCTCTTATGCATTGTATGGTTTTACATTGGATTAATTTTTCAACAAACACATATTACTTTAACCATGTATGTCACGCTTCAGGTCCCTACAGATTTCCTAGGAATGTGATTTCATTTGCATTTTCTCTATGATTTTGCATAATGCCCTTGTAGCTTTTGGAGTGTGTTAGTATATGTTGTGTCGCATGTGGTTGCTACTTTTTGTTGGGCTAATCCTTAACTTTCAGGTTGTTGCTATACACTTCTTTGACATTTTTTTATCTACTTTACATCATGGACTAAGTATCTAGGTTTGGGGTGGTTCTTCATTTTATGGTACATCATTTGTGAGAAAGGCTATATGTCGGTCTGGCGACGTTAAACCAATCACTCCTGGGAGGCAGCCTTCAGTTGTGTCATTATGGTTAGTTTGGAGTGATTTTCGAGTTATTCTAGTTGCATTGCACTCATACTCATTAGCTCCATAACGATGTTGGCTTAAACTAGTGCATACATTCTTTCCATTTGTGCTTTTTTTCGTGTCATGTATATGTTTTATCAGTTTCACGTGATAAGCCCACGGTTCTTATATTTTTTGAGTTTTCATTGGTGGATGATCTCTTCAAAATTAGTAACAACTTCACCATATTAATATCACTCTAACCCTCATCTTTTTGTTTTCCTTCATTTGTCATGATTCTTCTTTTATACATTGAAGACAATGTTTGGTTTAGGTTTGGGGGTGGGGCTTATGAGTTTTTGTTCAATTTTCAAAATTTTTAACTAAAATGTATTTCACAATTAAATCGATTAATTACTGTATTCTACTCATTCTCCATTGAATACGTAGATGATTATGATAATTGTGAAAAATAAAATTTGAGGTTCCTTTCCAATTAAGAGAATGTGTTTTCTAGTATGTTTTTAAATTTGATAAAATACATGCTATCACTTGTTACATTGATATATTAATATGAAGACATAATGTTTGATATTATTTTTATGTTAGATATATTTCATGAGATTTTTTTTTTAACTCGGCTATCCTAGCACTATAAGCCAAGATAGCATAATTTGAAGTTGATGAGTGAGATATTTAACTAGAAAGCCTTCGAATAAAAGTAGAGACTTAACCCTTGTGAGTTTTGAGTCATTCTATTTTTATTGAAGGTTACTCAATAAACTCTTATTTTTCTTAAATCCGCATTATCTCATTGATGATCTCATTATTCTTGTTTCTCTTATTGATTGCTTCGAGAATGACATAAATTGAATCATTACACTAAAACTTTTTGGTTTATTTAGTTGAGATGTCATAATACATACTAGAACTTTGGAAGTGATATATGCATTTTTCTTTGGACCGTTCTCTAGCCTACCCAATAATAAATATATGTTTTTACAACCATTTGAGCCTATGAATAGCCTTTTCTCTGCTAACTTCATCCTACCTATTCCAGTTATGGAGTAATACAACACGTTATTTTTATCCTTACCTAATTTCTCTGAGAATGTGTATGATTGGATGGAATGGAATGGGCAAATATAAAAAACTGAAACTAGATATTTCATGAATCATTGTTGAAATGTTTATTGTGTAGAAAGGGAAAAAATATATTGATGCTTCAAACTAATGATATGAAGAAAAATTGAGAAGGAAGAAAAATGTTTATTGTGTATTCATTCTCATAATTTTTTGTATATTTTCTTTCATTCGTGTTAGCCATAATCCAAACCTCATTACAACCTAATTGATTTTAAGTAAAGTTTCGGTCCATAGATGTGGAGATTGAATAGACAAGAACTATGGTGTTTGATCCATTTTCAAAAGTAATTGATATTTCTTTCCATTAGATCATATTCATTTCATTTAATGAACAGTCTATTTTTCATGATAATTATATGTGAGATGTTTGAGTTTTCATAATTTACTATTTTCCTCACATATAAACTGAGTGATAAATATATAATATGTGAGTGTTTTATTATGAGTGACATGAGAGATTTGTAGTCGAAGTGTATTTCTAAAGGCTATTTAGTCTTGTCTTTACTGTGAAATGGAGAGTTATGTTGATAAGGCTATGCACATACACACTACGAGTTGAGAATGGTGATGAAATTTATTTAACCTTTAGATATTATTAAATCGGTTTCAAAGTCAATGATATACTATTGTGACACTGTTAGTTTGTTGTTTTTCTTAAATTTTTTGGCAATTAGATGATTACTCTAAGGAAAATAAAGGAGATTGATTGTGCGACCATATTTTTTATTTTTATTTTTATTTTTTTTTAGAAAGTATGTTTTCTTTTATTGACTCAGTAATGATTGTGGATAACATTTAGGAGACCTCCCGAGGCTATAACTCGTTCACTAGAGGTAATCTAAGGGTTCAAAGCCTTGTTGCACATGTAAAGTAAGTGTAACCGATGATTTCAATGAAAGTGAGTTAGGATTTTTTTTTTTTTTTTAACTCGAGGACTAACAAAATATAGGTTTGGAGGGTATTTGTTATTCACGCAGTTTATACATAAATTACCTTATGATGATACATAAAAATGGTCACACCTCTAAGCCACACACGTGTTATGATGATCTCGAGGAAATACAGGCCCCAGCCTCAGCCCAAGCGGTTCTAAGCCCGTTCAATTCAGTCTGCCAAGCGAACCCGAACTCTCACAGCATGCTAGGCCCACATGACTCACAACTATCCTCAATACCCATAAGTCCTACGAAGGCAAGTATCTTGAGGATCAGCTTCGAACAGACAACTACAACTGCTCTCTGCTTCCAACCAGGAAGCAAATACCAGAGTCCATTCCACACAGGGAAACTCCCTTCTACGGATTGCTCCGCATTGGGAATTATCTCTCACGTATCTAAGGGCACGGTGCTAATAATGAACTTCCCTCCTACAGCACGACTCCTAATTATAAAATGATCTCCATGAAGATCTCCTTCCTAAACTACGTCTACGATGACCTAGTAGAATCAAAACTCCTTGCACTATAAATAAGACATGAGGTTGGTAAGCTAAGGTACGCTACAAATTCTCTGTTACAGCATTGCACCTTCCTCAGATCCATGTCTGACTTTAGCATTGGAGTGTCATCAGCCACCAAATGGTGGTTCGTGGCTCACATGCGTTACTTGTGTAGGTCAGCAGGAACTAGGTCAAAGCAGGGAGCAGAAAATGACTGCATCAGTTTGGCGCTATCTGTGGGGACGACAGAGTTCTTAACTTTTTGTTAGCGTTGTCTCCTTTTAAAAACTCAGAGATGGTGACTACTAGGTCACGCAACAATGAAGAACAGAGGGACACATCAAACGCTCAAGTTGGTTCAGTACCGCCGTTTCAAGCAACTTCGGTCATACAAGGGCTACAGACTCAAGCCCCCGCGCCAACGACAACAATAGTGGACCCCCGAATTGATGGGTTGACATCTCAAATACAACAGATAGCCAAGGCGGTGGAGCCTCTCACGAGACTAAATCCACCACATGCCCATGGAGACAAGGAGCAACAGAGACCTCCGCATCCAGAAGATGATAGGGAGCAAGCGCAAGTGAGCTAAGCCCCTGCTAGTTCTCATTGGACTAAGGGAGGCTGCGGGGGTAACGTTGAGCTCGCCGCCAGGACAGAGAGGCTAAGCCCTGGGAACCCCTCTGCAGAAGGGCACACAATCCGGACATACTATACCGCCTCTTCGTCCCTCCACTTGTGGACTCGATCATGAATGAAGCCCTTCCAAGGAAGTTTACTCCCCCGAAGCTCGACTCCTACGACGGAACCACCGATCCTTTCGACCACCTACGCCATTATCAGCACATAATGGCCCTTAAAAAAGAATTTGAATCCGTCATATGCAGAATCTTTCCCACCAGTCTGAAAGCTCAGCACTAACGTGGTTCCACAGCCTTCCGCCGAAGTCGATCAACTCATTCAAAACACTGGCAAAAAAATTCCTGATACGTTTCGTTGGGAGCCAACGTTTTTTAAAAGGCACGCACTACATACTTTCTCTAAAGCAGAAGTTCGGCGAGACACTTCGAGAATATGTCACGTGCTTCAACAACGAGTTGACCTTCATCGACGGGTGTAGCGATGATACAACCATGATGGCTTTCACTGCGAGCCTCAAGAGAGAAAGCTCTACGAGGACCTCACCCTAGAGCCCCCTCTGGACATGACAAAACTCCTCAGGAGCGTCCAGAGACACATCACTCTGGAGGAGTCGAGGACCATTAAAAGGGAATCCAAAGGCGAGAAAAACCCTCAACTCATAGGGACAAGAAGGAGTGCAAGAGACGCGAGGATGAGCAAAGGAGCAAACGGAAACGCAGTGACAACAGGCCGAACCCTGGTTAGTTCAAGCCGAAAAAATCATCCTACTATGTTGGATCCAGAGCTGTGACACCCCTAAATGCTAGCCTGTCAGACGTATTTAAATCCATGAAAAACTGGGAGGAACTTAAGTGTCTTCCGAAAACACTCGGAGACCCCTCCAAGCATTGTGCGTACCACAAGGAGGACGACCACGACACTAATGACTGCAAGAGTCTGAGGTATGAGGTCGAATATTGGATCCGCAAAGGCAAATTGAAAGAGATCCTAAAGTCTGAGAAGTAAACAGAACAAACAAGGGACAGAGGGGAGTCGGTTAAAGAAGTAGAGAATGAGACTCCAGAGATAATATACGTCCTTCATGGAGCCGGATAAAATGAAGACCAGTCGTACAGGTCTCGCTGCGGACCTTACTAGAAATGCGGACACGGCCCGCAGATGAGGACAGACGCATCTGTCACTCAAGGATTTAGAGTCCCATTCCCACCATGGCCTTTACGGACAAAGACCTCGAAAGATTCTGAGCGCAACATAACGACGTCCTAGTCATCTCAAAGATAAAGAGAGCTCTGGTGGATACAAGAAGCTCGCTCAACATTCTGTTCTACAACGTGTTCCATAGCATGGACCTCAATAAAGAAAACCTGACGTCTTCAGAGCACTCGTTGATCGGATTTAGCGGGGAGAAATGCTTCCCCATCGAAAAGATAAGGTTGGCTACAGTGGCTGGAGAATCGCAGCTAAGGAAGGTCCTATTTCTTGACTTCATGGTGGTAGATGCGCCATCATCCTACAATCTCATCCTGGGAAGACCATGGCTCCACCAGATGGAAGCAGTGGTATCCACCCTTCATCAGTGTGTTAAGTATACTGCTAACCACTCTGAATGGACAATATGTGGAGACCAACCTAAGGCACGAGGCTGCCACTACGCTGCACTAAAAAAGATATATTGCTCCCAGATTTAGCTACATACTGCGAGGTAGCCTGAGCCAATGCCAGGCAAAGCAATAGCGGAGGCATTACCTTCAAACAGCGTGGGAGTTGTCTGCCCTTCCGCCCAGCGGAACAGAGAGGCCATGCAATCCGGAACACATCCCCCGACGTTCCGTTAGTACAACGATTGGCCCCTCTACAAGGTTTACTCTTCAGTAACCTTTGAACCATCCACAAGGGCAATCCGAATTCACTTCAAGGCCAGGATCAATTTCTCTCCGTCAACAGTTAGTCTGCTTTCAGTTGTTTACCTCCCTTTCCATAATCAATGTAGATTTTTAGTTTTTAAAGGCTTATGTGATTTACAATCATTTAATAAATAAAGGAATAGTTACAAAAACAAACTATATTGATTATTGGAAAGATGTAACAACAAGCACCTTGAGGTAGATACAAAAGACTACATATTACGAGCATTTGAATACAGTGCAACATGAAGTAAAAGACTCGTTTAGAAAATTCTACTACGATTCTACTACGAGAAGCATCTGAAGAAGACTCCAATCCTCAACTTCTCTGTAGAGTCTGAACTGAGCAAGATCAGGATGAAAGCATCATGTTTAGACTACGCTACAGCGAACGCGACCCTCAAATATGGTCAGTGGGGTACAAAATTGCCAACTGGGAGTCCCACGACAAGCCACATCCAGATATGGCCGACTCACATGCTCGATCCAGCGAAACGGGTGAACTTGGGACAAGTATCAGGTGGACACAGGTATAGTGCACCTTCTGACTGGAGGGATGAGAGTGGCGTCCAGGAATCAATGGTTCAATCCATGGACCATGTCCAAATCCTCTTCATCTCAAGATTCTGAATTCCAGCGCAAAGCGAGGCAACAAGGTTAATCGAGAAGCGGCAGAGGCAGCCATCACGGAGTTGGACGCTGATGTTATCTCTGAAATTAAACATTCAAGAACAACGATAAGGCACCCGCACATGAACGATAGACTTTTCCCTTGGGAAAGAATCTGTACTACTTCTCCGCAATGTGAGAAGAAATTACGAGACCTTAGCAGGTCGACTACGTGCCCACCCATAACAGGTGACCACACATAACAACAACTATCGCTATGCCTTATCAATGCAAATGTCAGAACATTCGGAAACTCCAGAGACGGAGATCCACCTTCAGCCCTTGGAAAACCCCAAAGCATTTTCTTCAGCCTTTGAAAAACTAAAAGCATTCTCTTCAAGCAAGAACATTACTGGAGATAAGCTCTGTGAAAGATAGTGCCTACAACTATTGGAAAACACCATTATATAGACATGATAGTTCACTAAGCGAGCACTCCAGCATTAACTGCCAAACATTAAATACAGTATGGGAAACGAGGAAACAGCAGTACCCGAGGAAACTGCGCAAACCACGTCAATCAAATTAATGGCGCTGCATGCAACCCCATCAATTGAAGGGGAGTAACCGATACTCAACCATCACGCAGCCTACGTTGTACACGTGTTATCGCGCAATCTACGTCGTACACGCAGCGCACAATGCAGAAAATCCTAGCCCCTCCTCTACGGACCCATGGGCTCAGCCTATTATTCAAACAATATTTTGTCACATGCTTGGCACGAGCATGAGAAATCCTAGAAAACTCTGACATACGAATCGTACCTACAGATCACTAGCTGATTTAAGGTAACTTCGACCACACTATGCACCATGCTGATGGACTAGGTTCGCACGCCCTCAAACGGGCAGAACCCTTATCCAACTGGGCAAGCTTAGTCAGCCTAAGCTGATGAAGACGGCTTCTGGTATAACTCGACACCTAGTCCGCTCAGCGCGGATCTTGATGGTTTAGGAAATGGGAGTCTAATCAGCGCTAGGTGACGATGACTTGCCAGGGATCATTGCCCCTTTTGCGGTTAATGATCCCCGAACATAATCAGGTAAGCCTAGCTGATGATGACTAACAATGAAAGCTTCTGATCAAAGCCCAGACCTGTAGTGCCCACTGCGCGAGTGTAGATGGTTGGGAAGGTGGGAGCCTAGTCAGTCCCAAACTGATTCCGATGGCTCACCATGGGACCACCGCTTTTCAGCGTGGCCGCTGTATCACCAACCCCGGACCTATAGCCCCCATTGCGCGAGGTGTAGATGGTTTGGAAGGTGGGAGCCTAGTCAGTCCCGAACTAATTCCGTCGGCTCACCATGGGACCAATGCTTTTCAGTGTGGCCGCCGAATCACGAACCCTGGACTTGTAGCCCCACTGCGCAGGTGTAGATAGTCTAGAAGGTGGGAGCCTAGTCAGCCACGACCTGATTTCGACGGCTTGCCACGGAACCACTGCTTTTTAGCGTGGTCGCCGAAAACTCCAAATTTGTAGCTTGATGCGCACAGGTGTAGATAATTTGGAAGGTGGGAGCCTTGTCAATCCCGAACTGATTTTGATGGCTTGCCACGAGCCCATTGCTTTTCAGCCTAGTCGCCAAACTCCTCTCTTAAATTCGTAGCCCCCACCAACAGGGAGGGTATTGATGGTTCGAAAGGTGGGAGCCTAGTCAATCATGAACTGATTCTGACTGCTTGCCATGGGACCAATGCTTTTTAGCCTGGTCGCCAATCTTTTACTCCCCAAATATGTAGTCCCCTTTGCTCGGTCATAAACAATTCAGAAGATGGGAGCCTAGTCATCCCTGAACTCATTCTGACGGCTTGCCACGGGACCACTGCTTTTCAGCGTGGTCGCCAAATTGTTGCTCCTCGAATCTGTAGTCCACTTTGTTCGGTCATAGATGATTCGGATAGTGGGAGTCTCAAGCAGCTCTCCACGCGACCTCCGCTTTCCTTCGAAACAGCAGTCGCAAACATGAGTCTAGCTGAGCCAGCGTCTTCACGCTCAAACAAACTGACATTTTATTATTAGCGAAGGCCATTCATGCCGATACAAAAATCATATGGCCAATGCCCATATAAAAGTTGCTTAGGATGCCAACCCGAGCTTACGGCGCCTGACTCGGCACGAATGCTTTGACACATACACACGGCCATCACAACTCACCCATAGCAGCAACTGCAGCCGACCGATCAGATAAACAGGGTAAGCCTCAAGCAGCTTACCTTGGGGACAAGACACAGCTCGGGCAACTCAACCCCTAGCTAAACTGTCCACAACATGCCCACCATCAGACATGACTACACAGCCATGACCCTGAGTCATTCGCAGCGCAAAACGATCAAGATCTCTATCGCAGAAAGACCAGTCGATGTCCTATTGATTCAACCAGCCTATGCCAAAGCAAGATGACAAGGCGAAACAAAAAGCATGCAATAAAGACACCAAACACGATTCAGATAAAACTGTTTTCATTAAAGATCAAAATGGAAAGGGATACAAACACACAAAGTTTACTCCTTTTCAAGAAAAGGTACAGAAACAGAGGAGCTAAGCCTAGTGGAAGAAGGAGCAGGAGTTGCGTTGACATGCGCCACGGCCTGGACATCAGGGCCCACACTGTCTTCCTCGTTCGATGACGCAGAGGTAACAGACGAGTCTACATACGACATCATCTTATAGCGGCCGAGATCCTACTCCGAATGTTCCTCCTTCATTAGCGCCAGCAGCTCCAACCTGCCATGTACAACCCAGCAGAACTCGCATTTGCTTTGTTCTTGAAGAAGCACCTCCTCGCGCACCTTCGCATCAACAAGTTCATGCTCCAATAGCTCCAACTTGCCAGTCAGCGCATTGACCTAAGATTGCTCTGTCCAGACTGCTCTTCACAGCACTAACCTCATGCCACTCCAATTCAAGGTGGTCCTCGGCCTTCCTCGCCTCTCTAGCATAGAACTCCACATCGATTCTAATTGTTGCTTATGAGCAACCCATTCGACCTCCTTCGAAACATTCTCTTCAGCAAGAGACCACAGTTCAGAATGCGCCTTAGCCGTAGCTTCCTGCACAACCTCTACATCTCGGCGGGTCCGGTCCAACTCTTGTGTGAGTCTATCTCTCGAACACCGCCTCAGAAAGATCACGCTTAAGGACCTTCAAACGAGCCCCTTGAGTCTCAGCAACCGCGGTTGGCTAATCTAGCCTCTTCTCCTCAATCCGCTTCTGTAGCTGATCAATTTCATAAAGCGCATCAAAATACAGCGCCTGCATGTGCGAGAAGACTCGCTCCAAGGTGCATACCCTCTCGAGAGCCACCTCGACTTCCGTCCCAGAAACGATCATGTGGCTCAAGTGAGACATACCCAACATAAGGTACTTCAAGCCCTTGTCTATACACCCTTCCAGCATATCCTCCTCGGGCTTCGGAGCACAATCCATCAACCAGCTATGATGCCTGCTTATATTCTTTCTCGAAGCATACTCCACGTCAACCTCTTGGTGCCAGGCCTGTGAATTCATCTTCACTAAGTCCGGTGCAAACAAGTTAATCCGTGCATTCAGATGAAACTTCCCCGGATCAGGAATCACGCCAGCGCCACCCTTCACGGTTGCTACCGTCCTCAGGCTCTCCTCCGTAGCCTTCCTCTTGTCACTAATAGCCGACCCTTTATTGCAAGACGGCTCAACGGGATCCAGAGGTAGAGGAGGAAGCGAATTATCCAAAGGACCCTCCAACACTTCTAGCTGTGGCCTAGAGCGAGATAGTCAGCAACTCGGGCTACAGAAGACATGGCCAGTGTCGCGGCCACTCTCAGGCGAAGCAACAATTGGGAAATCAGATTCTACAGCCTCAGGCGAATCTTCACGGGAGCTTTCTACCGGAACGATCCCACGTGAATCAGCACCAGCGAAAGATGTCATTGCAACCCGCACCAGACGGTCATTCAGAGCTTCGACCTGTGCATCACTAAGGTTCGAACTGTGCGTCAATAAGGTTCGACCTGTCTACAATTCCTACAAACCGCAGGTACTCTTTCTCCAAGCCGGAAAATCAGTCTCTGCCCTAACGGGCCTAGCAGAACGCCAAACAAACCTAACATATCAAACAAATCCAAAAGTACAACTAACTCAACAGACCAAACCAGCCCAACAGAACCAATCCTGTCCAACAGGAATGAACCGGTCCGGCAGAACCGGAACCAGCCCGTATGGACCCGATTGTTACGGTAAAAAAAGCCCAATTGAGCTCAAATTTGAATTTAAAGCAAACCCTAATTGCATTTAAATCAAGCCCAAATTAAATTTAAAACTGGCCCAGTTTTCTTCAATTAAATAAAACAGATTAGGCTCAGCTTTCTTCAATTAAACAAAACATGCCCCAATTGAGTAGGCCGTTTGCTACACTACTTCAACTTCCTTCTCCTTTGACAGAACATAAACAGAAACAGACCTGCTCTTATCCAACAATTTTTATTTTATCTTTTTAACTGTATAGTATGAAATCTTTGCGTTTCCGATGTTTTTCACCTATAGTCGACCACCCGACTATCTCCAACTACCCACATAACCTTATGGGGTTGATTAGCACCGGCTAAACATTACCGAGAGAATTAGGTCCAACTAAAAATATTTGGATAAAACTAACGTCGAAAAAAAATTTGTGCTAGAGGATTGATTAATTAATCAAATAATAATAAAACAATAAACCATATGTTTTCTTCAATGATTCTGACAAAGAGACTTTGATATCACTTGTTGAAATATTATTAGATCCACACCAAGCCATCATGTCAATAATCAATGAAGAACAATTTAAACTAATGCATACTCGAAGCTATTGATGAAGAGTACGCACGTAGCGATCCTCACGAACCAAGCAACACGCAGCGGAGAAGTCTTCAACATCTAGAACCTTTCTCCTATTTCTCTCAAATAGGATGGAAAAGTAAGATGTAGAGAAAATTAGGTCTCTAGTGAGGACCTCAACTGTATATATAGAGCTCTAATTTTATTATTAGCTCATCATCCTTAATAAAATTATAGTAGGGCTTAAATTGGTATGTACACATAAATAACATTCATACTCAATTTAGTAACACGTGTCAAGACCTACAACATGTAATTAGAAACGTGTTTATGACCTTATTCTTGTTTTTTTAATGATTACAACTAATCGAGTCTAATTAAACACCACTCACCTATAGTTCAACAATCTACAACGTATGAAAATATAAACTATGTAAGTCCACCGTAAGAGCGTTTTCTAACCGGAGCATCATCAGAACTTGGTGCCAATTGGCAAGGTTATTGCAAAAAAGGTGCAACGAATTACCTCTGGTAGCAAAGACTCTTCGAAAAAAACCTGAAGAGAACCACTGAAAAAGTGTCAGAGACGATCAGTTTTGGAATTTAAAGGAAGGTGAGAATAATTCCATTTTGCTTACTTTGAGATTGAGATATCATCATCTACCGTCATTTTCGAAGCAATGTTTTGCATTTTGCTCCTTATTTGCCAAGGATTACGAAATAAGGAAGGAGAAGTTGGTCCATTTATGGATAGCAAATGGTTTTATTAAATCCCAAAAAAGTGAGAACTTGGATGAAATTTGAAATAATGTATTTAGTGAAATATTGTAGCAATCGTTCATCCAAGATGCCAAAATAAAAAGTAGATGGATGCATAAGTATCACAACCTGTAAGATGCATGACTTGATGCATGACCTTGCAATCTTCGTTACCTTAGATGAATGATTAGCTGTAGAGTTGACAAAAGCTTAAAACGTGTCCCTAAAACCGATAGGAATTTGAGGATGATTACCGACTCATTGCAATCATTAACCCTTGCTTATCCTCTACTTACACCCCATTCATCCTTGCCGACACTTCTTTTTTTAGTTTCCTCTATGTTGATATGGTTCGTTTATATTGAATGATTAGCTGTAGAATTGAAATATTTTATTGTTGTTTTAGATTTAAGGGATGATATGATTGCTCCTAAATTTAAGGGAAAGTTGAAAGTGAAGTTAAAATAGGGAATGCTTTAGAGGATTCATTAGAGCATGCATTTTCTCACATGAGCACCCTAAAATCGTTTTTTGGTTATTTTAGGGGATCTATTGGAGATGCACTTACATGCCAAATCACCACCATCAACAATTGAAGAAAAATAAATAAATATAAAAATGTTGGGTATGAGAATCAAATCCATGTACTCTTGATGTTTTAAGTTTTATACGATCCGTTAGATTGATATATTTGGGTAAATCTCAACCGTCTTTTATCTCCAATCTCAAACACCCTCCTGATTTGTAATATAGAATAGGGTATTTCCCGTGTCGTTGGCACGATAAAAGTTTAAAACTTGTCAAAACATAATCACCCTTAAGTTTTCATGCTTTGTAATTACATGCCTAATCAACAATTAAAAATAAATAAATATAAAAATGTTGGGTATGGAAATCGAACCCATGAACTCTTGGTGCTTTGAGTTCTATGTGATCCATTATATTCTTATAATTAGATAAATCTCAGTCATCTTTTATCTCCCATCCCAAACACCATCTTGTTTTGTATATATAAATATTATAATAATTAATGTATAACCTGTGCCATTGGCACTCCCACAAAGTACATAATTTTTTTTGGCAAAATAACATATCCTGAACACCCCCGTCACCATCCTCACTATTTGTTTTGAAGTGCAAGCATATTCTAAGGTACAAATATAAACTATAAACTTTAGGGTTAGACTTACTCAAAATTTGAATCAATTGGAAAAAAAAATCAAACGTCTAAAATGAGTTCTCCCCCAAATTTTGAATTTGCCAAAACATTAAGTTTAAGATTTTTGTTTAAATGTGCATTAAGATGTCTGTCTCAATTTCTTTCTGGTATGATATTGAAAAATATTAACGACGTGAAAGGTATTAGAAGTTTTTAATAATATACATATATATATATATATATATATATATATATATATATATATATATATATATATATATATATATATATTAAAATTGTAGCGCTTGTATTTATCATTAATTTTATTAGAATTCGAGTTCTTTGTTTGAATATACCTTGAAAAGCTATTTTCATTCCTCTAAAAATATTTGAAAAATATTAATGGTGATAAATGGATTGGACTTTTTTAATAATAAATATATATTTTTAAAATTTTAGCACTTGTATTGATCATAAGTTTTGTTGGAAAGATCTTCAAAAATGTCTAATACTAAGTTTATCAAAATCCGATAACTACGGAGATAGTTAAGTCAATTTTCATTTGGGTTTTTTTGAGTTTGGCACTCATTATTTTATATCTATTAGCGTTTGACTCTCGTTTTGAAAATTAATTGAGTCTAATACTCATTTTTTGATAAAACCGTCAAGTCCACGTCATTGACTGATCAAAACTACTTTTTGGACCATTTTGCCCTTATTTTGGGTTAAACTAGAGCTGGCCGATCTGATTAACCTGCTCAAGTGCTCAAACCAAGGACCGGATCGAACCAAAAACATCCATGGCCAGAGAAGACCAGACCAGACTGAAAATTTCAAAATCGGATTGAACAGATTCACTGTGTATTCATTTCGACCCATATGTGCCAGTTTGTTCTAATAGGTGTTTCTGGAAGTATGTATGAGGGAGGTTTTCCTGGGTTACAACTTTGTAAGATGAGGAGTACTCGTCATTTCATAACAAACGAAAGAATTTGAATAACAACCTTTTACTTTGCATCTAGACAGAGGCTTCTCTAGTTTGAAGACCAATAAGCTAAGCATAGCTCAAGAATTGTAATCATCACTTGTTTTGTTCAATTCAACTCTAACATGATATGCTTTAAAGCAAAAATGAATAAGATATCCAACAATGGTAACCCAGTGGCTAATATAAGTTCAACAAAATAAATTCCAATGGAGTAGCGATCAAAATAACCAATTTATTTATTCAAATAAACCGTAAACAAAATGAAACACCAATACTAAACAACAAAATCTACAAAACCCATGCTTGCTTACACTTACAATGATCATCCATGTATGAAGATCAAACACCAAAAACTTGCTTCCAATTTTTCTTCTCATCAGTGTTGTGTGTAAATCTATAAACTACACAAACTAACCTCTTAACTTCTTTCCTCTCTCGAACCAAATCTCATCGACCAAAACAAGACACATTGTAACAAAAGTAAAGGTTACTTCACTCCTAATCTTCATCAGCCAACTGATCTTCAACCTCCTCTTTCGGTGGCTAACAACCAAAACCACACTCCCAAAACACTCAGTCACTCCCGATTCTTTCAACCTCATACCAGGAGCCGAAGAGGTTGGTGAGGATCTTGAGGCGGCATTGGGAGTCTAGAGAGCGAAACTTGTCCGGGAGTGGGGACTTTGGGAGTGGGCGGAAGGGTTGGTAAACTTGGGGGTTTGATGGGGTGGAAGCTGAGATTGGTTTTTAGTTTGGCTAAGCATTTTGTGATGGTGGTGGTGGCGGTAGAGGAGGGAGAGGGGTTTGGGGGGTTTAGAGTGAACATGGTGATGGTGAGAGAGGCGGAAGAAGAAACAGTGTGAGAGAAACAAAGTCTTATCTCTGTTTTTTGTTTTTTTCGTTGGAGAGGATGAGTGAATGGAGATACTTATTAGAGTTTTAAATCCGGTTTTGAAATTTTCAATCCGGTCCTGTCTTCTCTGGTCATGGGTGTTTTTGGTTCGATTCGATCCTTGGTCTTTGGTACTCTAGCCGGTTAATCAGATCGGCCCAGCTTTATTTTAACCCAATATAAGGGCAAAATGGTTCAAAAATTAGTTTTGACCAATCAATGACGTGGACTTAACGGTTCTATCAAAAAATGAGTGTTAGACTCAATTAGTTTTCAAAACGATGGTCAAACTCTAATTGGTATAAAATAATAAGTGTCAAATTCAAAAAAACTCTTTTCATTTTGAGAAAAAAAAAAAAAAAACACAAAACACAAAACACAAAATTTTCTCTCTCCGCCACATGTACATTCCACAAAAAAAACTCACCATTTTTTTCATTTTCTTTGCCCTTCCACATGTTTTATAATCACAAACATGTCATTATAGAGAACGAATCTCAACCCTCAACATGTTCTGAACTGTCAATCTTTTTTGTCTCAACCTTTTTGTTTGTCCCAGTCAGCAATGAATAGTAAAATACCATCCTAAATTGTAATATAGACTAGGGTATTCCCCGTGTCGTTGGCACGATAAAAGTTTAAAAATTGTCAAAGCATTATCACCCTTAAGTTTTCTTCCTTCATATTTACATGTCTAATCACCACCATCAACAATTGAAGAAAAATAAATAAATATAAACATGTTGGGCATGGGAATCGAACTTATGCACTCTTAGTACTTTGAATTCTATGTGATCCGTTAGATTCTTATAATTGGATAAATATCAGTCGTCTTTTATCTCCAACCTCAAACACCGTCCTGATTTGTAATATAGACTAGGGTATTCCCTGTGCCGTTAACACGATAAAAGTTTAAAATTTGTCAAAACATGAACATCCTTAAGTTTTCATCCTTCATATTTACATGTCTAATCACCACCATCAACAATTGAATAAAATTAAATAAATATCAAAATGTTAGGTATGGGAATCGAACCCATGCACTCTTGGTGCTTTAAGTTTTATATGATCCGTTATATTGATATATTTGGATAAATATGAGCCGTCTTTTATCTCCAACCCTAAACATCATCATGTTTTGTATATATAACTACGGTATTTCACGTGTCGTTGGCACTATTTTAACATGACAAATAGAGTTTATTCTATTTTAAATATCAAGATAAATAAATATCAAAATGTTGGGTATGAGAATCAAACACATGCACTCTTATTGGAAATTGATTGAAGGTAAGACATAAATACTAATTTGAAATCCCAACCATTTGATTAAACGAATCTCAACCATTAACTATGTTTATGTACAAACTCTCTTGCTTTAAGTTCGATGTGATCCGTTAGATTATTATATTTGGGTAAATCTCAGCCTTTTTTTTATCTCCAACCTCAAACACCATTCTGATTTGTAATATAGATTAGTGTATAACCCGTGTAGTTGGCACTATCCAAAGTGGATTATACACTAGGTCAAACTCAGTTAAAATTTTAATTGATTGAAAACAAACATAGTTTCAAATCGTTGCACTGAGTTCCTCCACGAACATTGACTTTGCAAAAATATAAAGTTCAATGTCTTTGTTTGAATGTAGAATAAGATGTCTGTCACGTTTCTTTGAAAAAACATTAAATAATTACGGGTGAAATTTATTAGATGTTTTTCTAATGATAAAGTACATATTTTCAAATTTTAAACGTTTGTATTGATCATTGGTTTCATTGAAAAGATCTTCAAAATTTTCCAACAATACTACGTTTACTAAAATTTGACAATTACATGGATAGTTATGACAATTTTCATTTAAGAAATAAGAAAAAAACATATAACTTTATCTCACCGCCATGTGCATATTTCACATTCTCATTTTAAGTTTTATGTTCAGTTTCTTTTGACCTTCTACATGCTTCACATTTTAAACATGTCATTATAGAAAATGAATCTCAACTGTCAAAATCTTCCAAAACTTATAATTCTAGCACTCTTTTATCTCAAATTTCTTATGAATAGTGAAACCTTTAATTGATTTGTAAGATAGATTATGTATTACCCGTGCCTTTGACACTCTCCACATACATTTTTTTTCTTCTAAATATCATGTACTATACACTCCGCCACCATCCCAACTTTTGTCCCCAATCAATTATGTAGTGCAAGTGTATTCTAAGGTAAAAATATATACTAAACTTTAGGGTTAAACACAGTCAAAATTTAAATCAGTTAGGGGAAAAATTCAAACGCTGAAAGTGAATTCTCTTACAAACTTTGAACTCACTAAACATGAAGTTCAGATTTTTTATTTAAATGAGCATTAAGATGCTTATCTTATTTTTATTTTTCCTAGTATGATCAGTCCGTTTGATTTCATTGAAAATACTAACAACTTGAAATGCATTATACATTTTTTAATAACAATATAAATATTTTAATTTGTTTGTGTTGTATTGATTATTGGTTTCATTAGAAAGATCTTCAAACATTAATTCTAATGATATCAAATTTATTAAAATCCGACAACCAAGTAAATACTTATGTCAATATTAATTTTAGAAAAAAATACAAAATTTTCTCTCTCCCCACATGTACATTTCACCATTTTTTTTCTTTGTCCTTCTACATGTTTTATATTTACGAATATCTTATTATAAGAAATGAATCTCAATATATTTTCCAACTTTTAATCCTAAACATCTTTTATATCCAATTTCTTATGAATAGTAAAATGCCTAACCTAGTTGATTTTGAAAAAACTAGTGTATAACTTGTGTCGTTGGCACTATCAAAATTTGATTGTACATTAGGTCAAACTCGGTTAAATTTTTAATTGATTAAAACACATTTTCAAACCGTTGCACTGAGTTTCTCCCCGAACATTGACTTTGCCAAAATATGAAGTTCGATATCTTTGTTTGAATGTTCAATAAGATGTCTGTCTCGTTTCTTTGAAAAACATTAACTAATTACGACGTGAAATGTACTAGTAATTTTTCTAATGATAAACGTCATTATCAAATTTTAAACGTTTGTATTGATCATAGGTTTCATTGTAAAGTTCTTCAAAAATGTCATCCAATAGTACGAAGTTTACTAAAATTGGACAATTATGTAGATAGTTATGACCATTTTCATTTGGGAAATGAAAAAAACACATACATTTATCGCTCCGCACATTTGCATTCTTATTTTAAGTTTTATGTTCAGTTTCTTTGACCTTCTACATGTTTCATATTTTAAACATGTCATTATAGAAAATGAATCTCAACCGACAAAATCTTCCCAAATTTGTAATCTTAGCCATCTTTTATCTTCAATTCATTGTGAATAGTGAAACCTCTAGCTGGTTTTTAAGATATACTACAGTATTCTGAGTGTGTTGACATTCCACATACATTATTTTTTCTAGATATCATGTACTAAACACTCCGCTACTATCTCATCTTTTGCCCTCAATCAGTTATGTAGTGTAAGCATATTCTAAGCTAAAAATATATACTAAACTTTAGGGTTAAACTCAGTCAAAATTTCAATCAATTGGGGGAGGGGAATTCAAGCGCTGAGAGTGGATTCTCTCCCAAACTTTGAATTTTCCTAAACATGAAGTTCAGAGATTTTGTTTATATGTGCATTAAGAGGTCCAATTCATTTCTAAATTTTTTTTCCTGGTATGAGCAGCCCATCTGATTTCATTGAAAATACTAACAACTTGAAATGCATTATACATTTTTAACAATAATTTAAATCTTTTGTGTTGTATTGATTATTGGTTTCATTAGAAAGATTTTCAAACATTTATTCCAACGATATCAAGTGTATTAAAATCCAATAACCAAGTAAATACTTATGAAAAATATTAATTTTGAGAAAAATATAAAATATTCTCTCTCCGCCACATGTACATTTCACCATTTTTCGTTTTCTTTGTCCTTCTATATATTTTATATTTACAAATATGTCATTATATGAAATGAATCTCAACCCTCAACAAATTTTCCAATTTTTAATCCTAACCATCTTTTTATATCCAATTTCTTATGAATAGTAAAATACTTAGCTGATTTGTAAGATACTAGGGTATTCCCCATCCCCATGCCCTTGGCACTCAAATTGATTGACAGAATGAGAATTTTCAACTTTGGTCAAGGGTATTGTAGTCTTATGCGAACATAAATTTCAGCCAAACACCATCCCCTTGTGATCCATTAGATTTTTATGTTTGGGTAAATCTCAACCATCTTTTGTCTCCAACCTAAAACACCATTCTAATTTGTTATATAGATATTAGTGTATTCCTCGTGCCTTCGACACTCAAATTCTTTCTGAACCTTTAGATGTGTGATGGTTAGAGTTACTCAGGGAATAAAAGTTTTAAAAAAAACTTCTTTCTCCAATCTCCCTCTTTGTGATCCGTTGGATTCTTATGTTTCAATAAATCTCAACTATCTTTTATCTCCAACTTCAAACACCATTTTGATCTGTTATCTAGACTAGGCTTCGACACTCAAATTCAATCAGAGTGTTTAGATGTGTGATGGTTAGAGTTGGTTGGGGCATAAAAGTTTAAAAACTTCTTTCTCTAACATCTCTTTTTATGATCGGTTAGATTCTTATGTTTGGGTAAATCACAACCAATTACCTCAAACACTATTCTAATTTGTTATATAGATACTCACAACATGAAGTACACATGTGTGAAATGAATATTTTAAAAAACTTAAGTTTTTGTATGATCGTTGGTTTTGCTGGAAAGAGCTTAAAAATGCATTTCAACGATACCAAGTTTACCAAAATCCGACAACTAAGTAGATAGTTATAATAATTTTCATTTCAAGAAAAGAAAAAACTTTCTTTTTCCAACACATGTACATTCTATTCATTTTAAGTTTATGTTCATTTTCTTTCGCCCTTTTACATTTTTATATTTACAAATATGCCATTATAGAATATGATTTCTATCATCGAATCTCAATTCTGGTCCTATTTTATCTCCAAATACTTGTGAATAGTAAAACACCTAGCTGATTTTTAAGATAGACTAAGGCATTCTCCATGTTGTTGGCACTCTATATATTATACATTTTATTACTCATATCGTTGGCATGATAAAAAGTGGATCATGACATTAGCGTTAATCTTAGATTTAATCCGTTGCACATTATCAAAACATGACAATGAGCTATCCCCAAACTTTGAATTCCCCAAAATGGAGTTGGATGTCTTTGTTTGAATGCACAGTCGTCTCATTTTTTGATAAATATTAAAAACGTTACGACATGAAATGCATTATATATGTTTCTTTGGAAAACGCATATTGAGCGAAATGAGTATGTTAAAATTTTAAGTACATGTACTGGTCATTGGTTTCAGTGGAAAAAAAATTTATAAATGTATTTCAACGATATCAAGTTTCCCTAAATTCCACAACTAACTATATAGTTATGACAATTTTTGCTTTGAGAAAAAAAAAATACAAGTTTCTCTCCCCACCACATCTATATTCCATACACTCATTTAAGTTTTATGTTCTTTTTCTTATGTCCTTCTACATACTTCATATTTAAAAACATACAATCGTAGAGAATATATCTTAAACATCAAGATATTCCCCAACTTTTAATCCTAGCAATCTTTTATCTTCAAAATCCTTGTAAATATAAAAACACCTAATTGATTTGTAAGATAGATATACTTTAAGGGTTTTTTTTTTAGTTTGGCCCTCAGTGGTTTATGTCTAATAGAGTCCAACCATCATTTTTAAAACTAATTGAGTCTAACCCTTAAACTCACATTGACTTTTTGGGTCAATGCGAAAAATATACATTGACTCCCTTGACCGTTTAAAATTTTATAAAATCCACAAATACCTTCAACTTAAATGGCATGTGAAAGTCACATGCTAAATCCAAATTCCATCCAATGGTTGACATAATATTAAATTTGTAAGCTCTCCAACACTATCTCAGTTAACCATTAAATATTAAATTTCAGAAGCACCTTATAAAATTACCCTAATTTTATATTTTATCATTTGGATTGCCACTCAAGTGGGCATCCACAAATCCAATGTTATAGACCATGTGAAAATTTAGGTTATTGATTTTGAACCATCTATACAATTCTCCCTAAAAAATAAAAGGTAAAAAAGGTAAAATTTCAGTGACCTATTTTCTTATTTTTTAATACTCTATTTCCAGTGCCAGGACAGTAATCTGGATTAGCACTTTTCAAAAACTCTCAACAATTTTTTACTTTCCCATATAAAAATCATTAAAAAACTTGAAATTATATTTTTCTAAAAACTCTCAAGATTCCTCCATAAATACATGCGTGTTTTTGTGGGATAAAATTTTGCATACTATACTTAGTTTCCCAACTTATTTCAAAATACAAATACACAAAGATGTTTTTGCCTTTTTTTTTGTGAAGATATTTACTTATTTAATGAGATCTTTTAATAATTTCATATTTTCCAAAATCAAAAATTTATGACATAGAGAAAATATATGTTGTGTGATCCCATCCCAAGAAGGATTATGTGAAAATGAAAACAACATAAAGAAAAAGGACGAACTTTTATATATTGGTTGTGTTTGCATCTTTGCTATATACTTGTCCAATATCTTACTTGTATGCAAATCATTAAAATCCTTCATTTGTATTTTTTCAAAACTTGCATTGGATGGATTTTGAACTTAGCACGTGACTTGCACATGCCATTTAAATCAAGAGTATTTGTGGATTTTATGAGATTTCAAACGGTCCAAGGAAGTCAATGTATTTGACTAGTATTGACCGAGACAGTCAACGTGAGTTTGAGGGTTAAACTCAATTAGTTTTCAAAATGAGGGTTAGACTCTATTAGACATAAACTAGTGAGGGGCAAACTAAAAAAAAACTCTATACTTAAAGCATGAAATGCATTGCTAATCCTTGATCAAAACAAAAAAAAAATTCTAACTTACTTTCGCAAGAATCATCGATTGCACTTACCTTAAACATGAAACAATGCTTTAAACCCCCTAGAGTGTCTCTAATGGACGAGTTATAGTCTCGTGAGAGTTTCTAAAAATGTTACCCACAAACATTACTGACTCAATAAAAGAAAACCCCTACTTTCTAAAAAAATTTAAAAAAAATTACAAATACATGGTCACTCTACTTTATTTTCCTCAAAGTAATTATCTAATTGCCAAAAAAATTAAGAAAAACAACTAACAGTGTCACAATAGTATATCAACAAATTTTAATAACAATTTAATAATATCCAAAGGTAAAATAAATTTCATCATCATTCTCAACTCGAAATGTGTGTGTGCATCGCCTCATCAACATAAATCTCCATTTCACATTAAAGACACAACTAGATAACCTTTAGAAAGTACGCTTCGACTACAAATCTCTCATGTCACTCAGAAATGAATCACTCAAAGGTTGGGTATATATCACTCAGTTTATACATGATGAAAAAGAATAAATTATGGAAAAACAAACATCTCACATATAATTATCATGAAAAACGAACTTTTCAAAGGATGAAATGAATATGATCTCATGGACAGGAATATCAATTGTTTTTTAGAATGTTGAATCAAACATCATAGTTCTTATATATTCAATCTCCACATCTGTGGATCAAAGCTTCACTTAAGATCAATTAGGTCTTCATTAAGTTGTAACGGGTCTTGGATTATGGCTAACAAGAATGAAAATGGATATACAAAAATTCTCTGAGAATGACTACACCCTCTAACAAACACATAGAGCATTGAGGAAATTTTTTTCTCAATTCTTCTTCATATAAAATGTGTGTATATATATATATATATATATATATATATATATATATATATATATATATATATATATATATATATATATATATATATATATTCAATTTTTTTTCTTTTCAATGACATGTTTTTCCTCTGCCCAATGAAACATTGCAGTCTTGAGGATTCGTGGAATATCTTGTTTCAGCTAATTCTATTTGCCCATTCCAAACATATATCCAATCATAAATATTCTCCGAGAAATTGGGTAAAGATAAAAATAATATGGGGTACTACTCCATAACTCGAGTAGGTAATAGAGATGGTGTTAGCAAAGAAAAGGTTATTCAAATACTCAAAGGGCTGCAAACAGATATTTATTACTGGGTAAGCTAAAAGGCTAAAGAACGGTTTAAAGAAAAAAAATGCATATATCACTTCCTAAGCTCTAGTTGGTATTATGACATCTCAATTAATTAGAGCAAGAAGTTTTACTGTAGTGATTCAATTTTAATGTCATTCTCAAAGCAATCAATAAAAAAAATAAGAATAATGAGATCATCAACGAGATAATGCAGACTCAAGAAAAATCAGAGTTAATTAAATAACCCTCAAGAAAAATAGAATGTCTCGAAACTCACAAGGGTTAACTCTCCACTATTGTTTTAAGACTTTCTAGTTAATATCTTACTCATCAACTTCAAATTGTGCTAACTTGGCTTATAGTGCAAGAGTAGTCAAGTTAAAAAATCTCATGAAATATAATATCAAAACCTTATGTTCCTATTAATATATCAATGTGACAAATGATAACATGTATTTTCTCAAATTTAAAATAATACTTCAAAGAATATACTCTTCATTGGAAAAGAACTTCAGATTTTGAATGCATTTTCAAATCGAAAAATTTTTCACCCAATTATCATAATTATCTAACTACTTAATGGAGATTGAGTAGAATACAATTGTTAATCAGTATAATTGTGAAATACACTTCAGTTCAGAATTTAAAAAATGCACAAAAACTCATAAACCCCACCCCCAACCCTAAACCAAATATTTTCCTCAATGTATAAAAAGAATAATATGACAAATGAAGAAGAAAAAAAAATGAGGGTTTGAGTGATATTACCATGGTGAAGTTTTTTACCAATTTCGAAGAGATCATCCACCAATGAAAGCTCAACAATATAAGGATTGAAACTCATCACGAGAAATTGATAAAACACATACATGACACAAAAAGATGTATAAATGAAAAAAATACATGTGCCAATTGTAAGTCAAAATTGTTACGGAGCTAACGAGTATGAGTGGAATGCAGCTAGAAAGAACTCGAAAATCAAACAAGATTAACCATAATGACACAACTGAAGTTGGGCTGCCTCCCAGAAGCGTTTGGTTTAACGTCGTTAGCTCAACGTATATTCTTCCTCACAAATGATGAACCATAAAATGATGAGGAAGAACAAAATGAACACCCTCCCCTAAACCTAGACACTTAGTCCACGATGTTAATTAGATCATTTAGCAACAACCTAAAAAATTGAGGATCAATCCAACAAATAGTAATAACCACATACGGCACAACATATACTAGCACACCCCTAAAATTATGAAGGCATTATGCAAATCATAGAGAAAATGCAAATGAACTCACATTCCTAGGGAATCCATAGGGATCTAAAGCATAAAGAGGTCACAAACAGTGATATTCAGCAAATGACTTTTGCTTACACCTAAAAAAGGACATCCTAAGTCAAGTGTCAAATCATAAGATTGAAGATGTTTCACAATAGGTTGGTCGAAACTAAAATCGTCCTTTAAAAAACAAGGGATCCACATAAGTAGAGTCAGTCAATGTGAAAGGGATGCAGAGAGGTATGTATATAGATATATCGGGTGGTAAAGCCTCATCGTAACAAAATGAACTAGACAAAGATGATGGACTAGACAACTCAACAACTCCCAAACCTGGAATTAGTACTACATATGACATGAATTTTCTCATTAGATGCATCAGTTGTATTGTGAAAATTTTCGAGGCAAGACTCTAAAAAACATTGAAACTCATACTTCATGCAAGAGTCACTAGGAAGGCATATGCCGAATGGGTCAACATGAAAAAGTAGGGAGATGAATGGGTCAGGAAGCAAAATAGTCTCAACAGAAGGGGCCATTTTGACTCACTGAGTGGAAGGATTTCCACTTTATGCTTTCATGTATAACCAAGATTCATAATAGGGGTTAATCAAGCAAATAATTCACTTCCCTAATGGAATTGTCAATATTGAAGTCTAAATCGAAATGAGTCAAACAGGCCGCTAAGGGTTCATCTAACGCAAACTGTAAAATTGAATTCTCCACCAAACTCTCAATCATGTTAACCTCATGAACATCCTCGAACTCAGGAGGTTGTTGACTTACATTAAAAACATTAAGTTCAATGGTCATGTTACCAAACGACAATTTCATGATTCTATTCCTACAATTAATAATAGCATTAGATGATGCCAAAAATGGGCGACCCGGAATAACTAGAATATGACTGGAGGGATTGTGAACATGCTGTGTATCAAGAACTATAAAGTCCACTGGAAAATAAATTTTTTCAACCTTAATGATCACATCCTCTATAACGCCAGGACGAACTCTAATTGACCTATCTACCAATTGTAGTGTTACTTCAGTCGATTTTTACTCGCCAAGACCTAAGTCCTCATAAACGGAATAGTGTAGTTAATTAACACTCGCCCCTAAATCCAACAATGCCTTATCAATCACATGATCACCAATAACACAAGAAATGGTCGGGCACTGGGATCCCTATACTTAGGCGGGGTTATATGTTGAATAATTGAGCTAACTTGCTCGGCAATGAAGGCTCTCTTTTAGACATGTAACTTTCACTTCTGTGTGCAAAGATCTTTCAGAAACTTGGCATAGGTAGGAACTTGTTTAATAGCATCGAGCAATGGGATATTAATGTGAACTTGTTTAAAAAATTTCATTACAACGTTAGCATTAGTTCATTTCTTTGTCGGAGCTAACCGTGATGGAAATGGTTCCCTAGGCAAACAAGATGCTTAGGTGGGGTTAGAGTCAAGAGAAACATATTTAGAAGGTGAGATTTTATCAGCCTCCTTGTCAGATGGAGATGCAACCTGTTTTGACTTAGATGGGGAGGCAACAATACTAGAATCAGGCAGTGTTCTAAAAAGCGTTAGGCGGTGGGCGGGCGGCGAGCATGTGCCTAGCACCCAGGGGCCTAGGCGGTTTTAGGTTTTGTATTATAACTTTAATAATTTAAAAAAATTAAGCATAATACCTTATCAATTACATCAAATTTAATGCCAAGATACATATGCAAAATTTAAAAACATGAAAAATTAACAATCATGAACAAAATTTATTAAAACTCAAATGACTGAAGTTGGTCATGATGGGTACTTTATACAAAGTTGAATTTGTGGACAAATATCCAAACCTACTCTTTATTTTTCTTCAAATTGCATGAATGACCTCAGTCATGTTTGATAAAATCTACATTACTAAAATTGGTACTGGCAGATCCTTTGAGAATTCCATTAAGTAATAATCATTTGCTACATTCATGCATATACTGAATAAAAAATAATTAAATTGTTTATTACCAAAAAAAATGGAAGACAAATAAAATAAGAACACAATAAGCCTTATTAAAAAAAACAAAAAAAAAACTCGCCCAGACCCTGCCCGAAACCCACCCAACCATTACTCTGGGCGTTTCTCTAATGCCTAGGCCATTTTTTAGAACACTGGAATCAAGTACTCGTACCCGATTGTCAACCTGTTTTCCGTTCCTAAGGATAGTAATAGATTGGACATCTTCATGGCAAGACTTAGATGTGTTACCAACTTTAAATTGACCATTTGGGTTTGGAACAGGTTGGCTAGGAAATCTTCCTAACTCTCTCTCGGGGAATGACTGAGCAATCTTACTCACATCTATCTTAAGTCTATTGATGGCTTGAGATTGGTGTTGAGTCGTAGCTTTTAACTCGAATATATCCTGAGAATTATACTCAAGTATAGTTTATGTGTGTTGCATAAAACGATTAACCGTTTCCTCTAAATTGGATATGTTAGATGGAGGAACTTTGTTAAATTGAGGCCTAAAGAGCTAGGGGCTTGAGGAGCCTGGGAGACAACAACAGATCCCCCTTGGTGTGGGCCACGGGCCCAGGGGAAATTTGGATGATTGGCAACCCTGGATTGTAATAGTTAGGTTGTGGATTATTATCAGGTTGCCATATAGCATTACAAGAATTGACTTGCTTAGCATAGTATGCAAGATAATCATTTTACAAATCACAATCAGCTATGGAATGTCTAGGACTCAAACATGCAGCACAAACCTCAAATGAAACATTCGTGGGAGGAATAGGTTGAATCATATTCAAAATTGCATCAATTTTCTGAGCCATGGCATAACAACTGCTTTAGCTTCGAGGCAGAAGGGGAATGAACGTATATATCTCTAATTTCATATATACTTTGACAATTTTAATTTTGAGAAAAAACACACAAATTTCTTTTCCCTGTTACATGTACATTCCACCAACTTTTTTCACCATTTTTTTCATTTTATTGGCCTTCTATATATTTTATATTACGTCATTATTGGAAATGAATCTAAACCCTCAACATATTTCTAAAATTTCAATTCTAGCCGTTTTTTATCTCCAATTCCTTATAAAATAGTGCCATTAGCACTACTGTAAAGTGTCAACTATTTTCATCGCGATTTGTCTTTTGCAATGCCCAGCGGGCCTTTACCTTATTGATAACCCCCATGTTCTGCAATTTGAGGCATGCCATGAGGGATTTTAGCTCATCATATTATTTGCATGTTGGTTCTAAAATGAAATATAAAACAAATATATACAATCCAAAAAAAAAAAAATCTTGTTTTTCAAACATTTAAACCTATAATATACTCCTTCAAACACTCTTGTGGCAAGTGCTACAAATACTTTAAATATAATCCATATTTATCATTCATATTTCATTTTAGAATAAAAACATTTTCAAATTGTGCGTGTAAGCACTCCCAAACTTTGAATTCATCGAAATATGAAGTTTGAGGTCTTTGTTTAAATGTGCATTAAGATACCCAACTCACTTCTATGAAAGTATTGAAAATACTTACAACGTGAAATGCATTATATTACTTTTAATAATAAATATATGTTTAAAATTTTAAGCGTTTGTATTGATCTTTGGTTAAATAAAAAGATCTTCAAAAATGCATTCTATCGATACAAAGTTTACCAAAAGTCGACAACTAAGTAGATAGTTGTGATAATTGTAATTTTGAGAAAGAAAAAAAAATTATCTCTCCACCACATATACATTCTACTCATTTTAAGTTTTATGTACATTTTCTTTTGCCCTTCTACATACTTCATATTAACAAACATATCATGACAGAAAATGAATCTCAACATATTCATCAACATTCAGTTCTAACCTTCTTTTATCTCCAAATCCTTATGAATAATAAAACAATTAGTTGATTTGTACGATAGATTATGGTATTCCCCGTGTCGTTGGCACTACAGCAGAGTATCAACTATTTTCATTGCGATTTGTTTTTTGCAGTGCCCTTCGTGGACTTTATTGGGTTGATAACCCCAATGTCATCCATTCAACGCATGCCATTACAGATTTTGCTCAACATATTATTGCACATTGGTTCTAAAATGAAATATGAATGGATTACAAAATTAATATATACAATACAAAACGAGTTCTTGTTTTTCAAATATTTAAACCTATATTATACTCCATCAAGCATTCTTTGTGAAAATTCCGTTTTTTAAATTATGAAAAGACAAAAAGCGAAAGAAAATTTTCATTTTTTTCGAGGGTTTTTTCAAAAAAATTTGAGATTTTTTTTGTCAATTTTGGGGTTTTTCGTAAATTTCATTTTTTATAAAAATACAAAAACCAGTTACCAAACTACATTTTTTCGAGGGTTTTCTAAAAAGTTTTGGGGTTTTTTTAGTAAATTTCAAGGTTTTTCTAATTATCATTTATTTTAATTTTTGAAACAATCCCTCTGATTTTCTAATTATCACTTCTTCTACTTATATATTGATTTTTAAAATCACCTCCTAATTTTTTAATTATTTATTGATTTCATGTTTTTTTTAAGCTTCATTTATTGTGTTTGATAGATTTATTTACTTTCATCTTATTTTTTCATACATTTCATATTCCCTCAAAATTCATTATATATATTTCATGTATACTAAAAAAAATTTACGTTTTTTCTTTACACACCAAAATATTTATAAAATCAAGAGACCGAACTCGGAAAACAAAATCACAATCGTTGTTTGTGGCAAGTGTTACAAATACTTTAAATACAATCCATTATTTAACATTCATATTTCATTTTAGAAAGAATAAAAAAATTCAAATTGTGCAAGTAAGCTTTCACAAACTTTGAATTCGCCAAAATGTGAAGTTCAATGTCTTTGTTTGAATATGCATTAAGTTGACCAACTCATTTTTATATAAATATTGAAAATACTTACAATATGAAATGCGTTAGACTTTTTTAATAATTAAATATATATTTTAAAATTTTAAGCATTTGTATTGATCATTGGTTTCATTGGAAATATCTTCAAAAATGTACTCCAAAGATACCAAACTTACCAAAATTCTACAACTAACGCTCCGTTTGCTACACTGTAAAATAATGCATTTTGAAAATTAATGCAAATGCATTAATTTGCATTGCATTGGTTTACAATGCATTACTTTACAAGCGTTTGGTAGTAATTAAAGAAAATCAAAGGCAATTCAAAAAAGTAATTGTGGTGATGGTGATTGCAAATGAGGGCAACTGTGGTGGTGGTGGTGGTAATGACGGTAGTTGTTGAAATGGTGGTGGTTGTGGTGGTTTGGTGGATATAATGGTGGGGTGGTAGTAGTGGTAGATGGTTGTGGTGGCTATGGTGGTCACAACAGTGATAGTAGTGATGGTGGTGGTTGTGGTAATCATGCTATAGTGATGGTGGTGGTGACAATGGTTATAGTGGTACTGGAAAAGTTGGTGGTGGTTGTGGTTAATAGCGTGTGGTAGTGTGATCATGGAAGTGGCGGTGCTGGTGAAGGTGGTCATGTTATGGTGGTTGAGGTGGTGGCAGTGGCTATGGTGATTGAGGTGGTAGCAGTGGCTATGATCGTGGTGGTCATGGTTGGGGTGTTTTTAAGGAGTTGGGAGTATAATTCAAGTAAAATGAGGCGATGAGAGTTTTGCAAAGTAATGCGGGAGATTTTGTCCCTCAAAGTTTTGCAGAATTTTGTAACTAGAAGATGTGGAGGTCTTGAATTCAAATTCCAAGAACTGATTTCCGCAAAGTCAACCAAGCACCCAAGTTTATGTACACGCCGTAAACTTTTGCATATGCATTCTTTTACCGTATACCAAGCGGAGCCTAAGTAGATAGTTATGGCAATTTAAATTTTTAGGAAAAATCAAACACAAATTTTATCTCTCCACCACATGTACATTCACTCATTTTAAGTTTTACGTTCATTTTCTTTTGTTTTTCTACATAATTTTTATTTACAAACATACCATTATAGAAAATGAATCTCAACCTTCAACATTTTCATTACCTCTCAATCCTAACCCTCTTTTATCTCCAAATCATTATGAATAGTAACACGTCTAGTTGATCATGCATTGAACACCCTCGCCACCATCCACACTTTTTCCCTCAATTAGTTTTAAAGTGCAAGCCTATTCTAAAGTAAAAATATATACTATAAGCTTTAAGATTAAACTTGGTCAAAATTTGAATAAATTGTGGAAAAAATTTTCAAGCGCAAAGAGTGAGTTCTCCCCCAAACTTTTGCAAAACATGAAGTTCGTACTTTTTGTTTGAATGTGCATTAAGATGCCTATCTTATTTCTTCTTCTTTAGTTTTTCCTGTTACGATCAGCCCATCTAATTTCTTTGAAAAATACTAACGACATGAAATGCATCAGAAGTTTTTATTAATAATATATTCTCTTTTATGTTTACCGTTTATACTGATCATTGGTTTTATTTGAAAGATATTCAAAAATGAATTCTAATGATACCATGGTTACTAAAATTTGACAACCAAGTAAATAGTTATGACCATTTTAATTTTGAGAAGAAAAAAAACATAAAAAATTTCTCTCCCCGCCACATTTACATTCCACCAATTTTTTTACCATTTTTTTGCCTTTCTACATTTTTATACTTACAAACATTCCATTATAGGAAATGAATCTCAATTCTCAACATATTTCCCAACTTTCGATCTTGGCTATCTTTTATCATCAATTCCTTATGAATAGTGAAACACCTAGCTGATTTGTAAGATAAACTAGTGTATTATTCGGTGCCTTTGGCACATTAGGAAGTGGGTCATGGCATTAGGGTGAAAGTCAATCGAAAATTTTGAAAAAATAAATAAAATTCAAACTGCGAAAGTTAGCTATCCTCAAACTTTGACTTTGTCAAATATGAAGTTTGGGATATTTGTTTGAATGAACATTAAGATACTTGTTTTGTTCGAGAAAATATTGAAAATACTTATAGGTGAAATGTATTTGACATTTTATCTAGCATAAAACATTTAAAATTTTAAGCCATTGTATTGGTCATTGATTGCATTCGAAAGATCTTCAAAAATGCATTCGAACGATATTAATTTTACTAAAAGTTGACAACTATGTAAATAGTTATGACAACTTTCATTTCGAGAAAAGAAAACACAAATTTATCTCTCTGCCACATATTCATTCTAAGGGCGGGCATGAGACGGGATAGACCTCATCCCATCCCAAACAGGGTTTCTTTTAATAATTTCTTTATCCCTTAATCCCTCCTACCCCAGATGCCGTCGGCTGGGATCAACCATGTGACCTAGTGATACCATCCGCTACTACTCAACCACTGAGTCATCACACCTTTGCTCCCAAACGGGTTCGCGACTGGACTATTTGAAACTAAAATAATTATATGAGACATCCAATTTATTCAAATCTAAAATTCACATCAAACGTGATTCAACAACATAATACTATACGATTCAAGTCTTACACATCAACAATCAAATGTGAAATGATTAATACAAGTACATGATCATCAATAACATCAATAATCAAGTGTGATTTAATTAAAATATAAAATTAATAACAATAAATATTAAATAAATACATTCGGGATGGGATGGGCAGGATGAAAAATCTCTATCCCAATTCCATCCCACTCAAAATCAGGACGAGATGGGATGCCTACCCCTAATACATTCCACTCATTTTAAGTTTTTTGTTCATTTTCTTTTGTCCTTCTATATACTTTAACTTCATATTTACAAATATATTATTGTAGAAAATGAATCTCAACCCTCAACATCTTCTTCAACTCTCAATTATATCCTTCATCTATCTCCAAATCCTTATGAGTAGTAATGCACCTAGGTGATTTGTAAATATATATATATAGGATGCATGACCATAAAAAATCACTATATCATTCTTATTTTTTAACTGAAAAACTTAACATATACGCTGACCTTTTTTTTTTCCTTTTCTAGCAATCGAGCAATCTCTAAGTTAACATGCACATAATTAAAATTTTCATGTACGTGCATGTAGAACGCATATTTCATGGAGAAAATCTCTAGCAAACGAGCCGATCTCTAAATTAACATGATCATAATTAAAATTTTGATGTACGTGCACATAGAGTACTTTGACATACTAGTTGAAGTAACGATTTTAAGTAAAGCTTATTACTTTTTTATTTTGAGGGGTGTCTATTGATGACACGGAGAAAGGGGGTAGAGTGGATGAATGAAATGAGAGAGGGAGTGAAAATGAATTAAAAAAAATTGAAAACTAAAAAGATTTAAAAAGGAAGGTTTTTTTTTTTTTTTTTTGGAAATTGAGCGGGGGTTAAAGCGGACCCCAAACCGTGAACAATGATAGAAGATTACATTCTGAGATAAATTTTTCCTATCTTATCTTCAAAAACAATCTTTTTAAGATCTTCAGCAAAGGAGCTAGGCGTGATCCCAATAAATTCGGAGCTAGGGAATGTGCTTGCTAGGAGGTCAGCCGCTCGATTAGTTTCCCTATAGTCGTGTTTGCAGGAAAAGTCTTCTAATGTAGATAATTCAGCTCATATGTTCCAGAGTACGTGTCTAACAGTCCAAGGAGCTGGCTTGGTAGTGGTGATATAAGTGAAAACAGCCATAGAATCAGTGCTTATCTTGAGTTTCTTGATGTTAAACCACTTTGCTAGACGCAGACCCGCAAGAACTGCCTGAAGTTCATGTTTAAGGACTGATAGGCCAGGGCAATCCCCTGCACAACCTGCCAGCGTATCTCCTGTATCATCCCAACTTTTAAAAAGGAAGGTTGTTAATGGAAGACACCAACTTTTCACTTATTAAGTCGTACCTCCCCATAATCTTGGTTATTTTAGGGTTACCTCCCCTAATTATTGGTCAATTACAATTACCTCCTCATGATTTGCCTAACAGTAATATCAAAATTTTCTGGTTTGAGTCGGTCATGTAAACTGGTAACAAGTGCCTCAAAAACTTTTCTTGCATTCATACATTCAGTTCAAACCGTGAAGTTTTCTATTTTTACGGTCTCTGAAACCGAGGTTTATAAAGACTTATGGTTAGCCCAACCGTGACAACTAGGGTTGGTATCTCTAATTTAGTGTTCATAAACAAAGATATGACAAAATATGCCAAAAATCGGGATTCGCCTTAATCCAAATGGAGTATGCATGATCAGTGGCCTTAAAAAAACTGTACATGGTGTCCATATGTGTAGCTTATAAAGCCTTCAATATTGTTAGACTAAAGATGCTTTTGAAATGCTAAAATTTACTTTACTTTGAAATGAACACAAATAAAAATTGGAACATTTGTTGAGGGCAACTTGGTCAATGATGAACATACACGAACTAAGTCACTATTCCTCAGCCAAGAATCGTTATAACGTTTAGATGCATAAATATGCTATATATAAGTTTGAAAGTTAGAAAAGCTAAATAACCTGAAAATAGGCAAAACTTAAACTAGTATACTCATTTGGAGTGGGTGATAAATCTCAAGAGAATCACAATTGTAACTTTAGTACTCTAAAAAAAAACAAGTTTCAAGTAACACAAAAATGGACCTCAAACGCCTTTTTACTTGTAAAAATATTTTGGTTGATTGATTAGACTCATACCTTCCATCATGTTTTCATATTCAGGGCATTGGGCTTCAAGGGCTAACATCAACTTACTCGTATCAAATAGACTATAGAATATAGTTTGGTTTTCTCTATACTTCAAGGACCAATTTGCACGTGAACTATAGTTGTCCAGCGGGCCTTGGATTTAAAGCAACATTCAAGGATGCCTTGTAACCATCCTGCCCCAAAATTGAGATCAACAGTCTATACAAGAAAGTGAAATATGCACTAAAGAGATAAAAAAAATATATATATATATATATATTGTGGGCATTCTATGTGGATTCACTATGCGGAGACCTATTGACCACAAACTCCTCTAGGGACGGTTGAGTGGATATATCAGGTGGGGTGTTCCATGTGTGACTTCTTTGTGTCAAAGTAATTGATGAGTTACCTTATTTCTATTTCATATTTGTTAGAATAACAATTTTAATTGATTTGATTAAATAATGAAACACAGAGTCTGTAGGCTTGAATCCTAAGTAAACACTTGATCCCTAAGAAATAAACTGCCTAACTATCCATTATATACAGGCAGCGAGTTCTACCGTCCCACACCATCAAATTAATTTATATCTGCTAACCCACATCACCACTCTTCTTTTTTCAACATCTTCTTCTTCTCTACATCTATTACTAAAACTGAATAACTCACTCATTTCTCTTGTTCTCTTCACTTCTTTCTTCCCTCCCCATTCGAGGGCACCCCCAAAGTACCCCTCCCATATCCTCTTTATTTCCTCAAATCAAAACTGAAGACTAAGTCGAAGATGAAGAAGAGTTGAGCCTTAACAGGATTCAATTTGGTCTAATCAAGATCTCGATTCCGTCGTTGCCCCTCTCCCTCATCTTCTTCTCCTTCCCCTCTCCCTTTCTGTTTTTTCCTCACCCTCATGGCTTGTACAATGATGCTCTACGACTGCGAGTTTTTCACTCGCAAGAGCCTCCGCAAGGATCAAATTTTTTTTGCCCTCACGACAGCCTCCATGAGTAGGGAACCCATCATCACACATACCGCTGCGAGGTCGAGGAGAAAACATAAAGGGAGAGTGGAAGGAGAAGAAGAAGAAGAAGAAGGAGAGAGGCGATGGTGGCTGTTGTGACTGTTGTGGCTGTGTGGGAGAAAATAGATAACGGAATGATGATGGACAGGCAATGACTGAAGAACTGGGTGGCCGGTATGATGGTTGAGACGGTATCAGCCACCATCGCAACCCATCTCATTTATCTCTCATCGTTGCCGATCATCCCTCGCAATCAGTCGCCCCCTTCCATGTTGTTGTTCTTCTTAAGAAGAAATGGTGATAGAAAAGAAAGAAATAATGGTTTAAATTGGTGGTGTGGGTTAGCATGTAAAGAAAATTGGTTTGTGGTGTGGGACAATAGAACCTATGGTGTTAAAAAGTCATTGCTTTATATATATTGTAAGGGCGACCCTTATTATGCTAGTTTAGGTTGTTTTACAGTGTGTGGGCTCCGGTCATGCTTGTTGACCAGTTTTGGGCTTGAATCTTTGTGCCAGACTATGAACGTAATCAAATTTATAACCCTATAATTACAATATTATTTTCAACACCTTCCCATTAGGTCTACTTTCTTCAAATAGATAGTCTAAGGGCAAGGGACTAAGTATAGTCTAGGCAGCCCGCTCTACGACATCCAAGTCCATGCTCACTTAAAGCACATTGCATATTCTCTGGAGAATTCTATCTTATTCTAGTGTGTTTTTTGTTATAAAATATGCTAGGTGTGGTTTTAGTAGGTTTCGATTTATTTTCCAGGTTCGGTACATACACAGATTTGGATGTATGGTACATCCCCAAAAAGTTACCATCCAATATACATTAACTTACTACTAGGTATGTATAGAGTTATCATTGTGTGACTAAAGTTATCACTCAGTTTATTACTAACATGGCATACAAAAGTTACTACTCACTTAAGTTATCAACAAAAATCACAAGAGTTACAACCTAAAAAGCCTAAAGTTACGTTGATGCACTGTTCATCCAAAACCTTTGGATGCATAGAAGAAATTTCAATAATATGATAAGGCCTCAATTCAATAATTCTATAATTTAACTTTCTGATTTGTCTTCTATCATTATTTATATTACGTAAGTCACAAATGCCTATTTCTTGCTTGGAAATTCTTGGCAGCCAGGGCTCCTAGTCACTTTTGGGCCAGGGTAGGGGTTTTTTTATACTTCTATCCATTCTCTTTAAAACACAACCACAAACATAATCTATAGAAGGGGTAGAAGTGTAAAAAACCCCTACCCTGACCCAAAAGTGGCTAGGAGCCCTGGCTGCCTAGAATTGTTGTTCTTGCTTTGCCAGTTCCATTGGAAAACGTTCTGCTTTTTGGTTTTTTCTAATTTCCTTTGCCTTGAGTCTGCATATGTCACCAATTGCCAGTGACCAACTAGAGGATACGAGATTGGATACTGTGAACATGTTACATGTGTTTGGGAAAAACTTAACATGTAATTATGCATATCCATGTACAATTCTTCGTATTGTGTTGTTTGCAATACATATTTTCAAACAAGATTGTAATTGTAATGCAGGATCGTCTGAACCAACCATCTCAAGCTGTTTGAAGACTAGAGTTTTTTGTTTTTCCTCTGCTGAAGACTTGATGCAAGAGACGAAATTTTGAATCATATGCCACGTAATGCGTGAATATTGTGATTTTGTATTACGTTTACGTTATTCTAAATGTGTTGATACTGACAAGTGACAGGGGAAGTAATCCATTTTTGTAATTTTACAGGTCAATTATGAAAACCAAGCATGAGTTGAGGAACTCCCTAACCCAAAGAGCAATAGCGACGGTGGAAAATTACGGTTTGGGTGAGGTGGTTTGTTGTTATCTCTGTGAACACAAACTTCTCACTTGCCTATTTTGGACCAAGAATCTATATTTGTTTAACACCCAAACAATCATTAATTTTTGGTATTTGGACACTGGCAAGTAATAAACTTACAATTGCAATTAGACCCCTTCTTTACAGCGAGGGAATGGGCGAGGGAAGAGAGCAAGGGATGGGTGGTTACACCCATCCCCCTCGAGATTAGCAATGACACACATCTCGAGGGGGATGGGGGACACCCATCCCTCGCCGTTTAGAAAAGACGTTGTGATTATGTTTATTTTTCAATAAGTGGTAAAATTACCTTTTGGTCCCCACTTGCATGTGGTCCAAGGAGGGGTTGAGCTATATTGCTAGTTTGATTGGAAAATCTGTCAGGTTTGATCAAGCCACCTCAACTAGAGCTCGCATCACGTATGCATCAATTTGTGTGGAAGTGAAGCCAGATAAGGAGCTTCCAACCCTCATTAGATTAGATGTGGGTAGGGAAGGAGATGAGTTTGATGAAATTGCAATCAACTATCCTTGGAAGCTATTGATGTGTTCTGAGTGTAGTGTCTTTGGGCATGACAAAGGCTAGTGTATGATGAATGGACATGATAAAATGATGGTACAAAAGGAGAAGATAGCATCTAGAAGAAAGAACTTTGAAAGGAAGACTCAATTGAACAGTAGGATGGAGGAACAATGACAAAGGAACTAAAGAATGTGCCGCAGAATGGGTTGAGGTGAGGCGGAAGTTGAGACTCACGAAAAAAAAAGATACGAGGGATGAGAACCATAGGCCGGAAAATAATTCATTCAATGCTCTACAAGGTATTGATGAGAATAATAATATGAAAATGACAAACAGTACAGAGCCCCTATGTGTAGATACAAAGATAACAGTGCAGGATGTTGACGAATGTAGAGAGGCAACTCCCAATGATGAAGTGTTACCAGTGACAACTGCTACAGAAGTAGAAATGACTCCAGAAGTCGGGCAAACTGAGATCAATGAAAATGAGTTTGAGGATGGTAATGCGAAGGAAGACAACAATCCCCATGATTCCAATAATGGTGAAAGATTTGGACTCTGCGATGTGAAACTACTCACCATCGCAGAACTTAACGAAGCGAAAAACGTCCTCTCTCTACCTGATATTGAATATGTCTTAATGATGACAAATGAATACGACAAGGGAAACGAATTTCCTGATGTAATACAACAAGAAATTAAAGCATGTGGCATGAAACACTTTAAGAAAAGCTACATATGGCTAAAAGAAGTATGGGAAGAACACAAGAACCGCACAGACAATAGGGTGAGACAAGAAAGTTGTCAGGATTCTGAAGAAGAACATGAGCCAGACCCCTCTAGTGATGATGTGATTATAGAATCGGATGCAATCGCCTACACCAAAGATTTTAGTCTTTGCCCCTGAAACTCCAAAAGAACTAAGAAAGCAAACAAAATGTACAAAGATTGACTTTGTACATTGTTTAGGCTTGTAATGGTGAATTCTCTCTCCAGTGAGATATTGTTTTTGTATTTGCTTTTGCTTCATTAATATAAAGATTAAGGGGTCTTTAAAACCCTGTTTGCTTTCCCAAAAAACAAAAAACAAAATTACCTTTTGGTAAGAGTGATAGTACATCCATGTAAATGTTGTGATCGGTTTGGCATTCATTCCACGGTAGCCAAAGCAATTATCCTATTCTTGTGCCCTTCACTCATCACATCTTCAATTGAATCAACTTCTTTATCCTCTACTATCCCATTTTGCTCTCCATGGAATATCATAAAATTGGTTTTCATGCTGAAATAAGTAAATAAACTAACCGCACCTTTCACATGCAACTATGTACAATTGGAATCAACTCCATTGATCGAAGGGAACATGGGCTGCTTTTGCCAAGGGGTTTTTCCTTGGAAAAACAAGCAAACAAACATACAAATTGATCAATTAATTAAGATAAAATACAAGCAGAGCTTTTGTTTTTCTTTTATCTCAAGACAATACCATGCCAGCACCTTTCACACGCAACCATGTACATACAATTCGAATATATTGTAAGCAGTATAAACATAAAGTAAACAACCAATAAATAAAATATCATTGGAATTGTTTTTCCCTTGATCATCTATCTCTCTCTTCTTCTACTACAATTTTAGGGGAATTGAAGGATGGTATTAATATCTTGGTACCCTAATAACCAGTGGCTAAGCATGTCTCCCAAAACAGCCTATTCTTCTGCCCTTCACTCATCACATCTTCATTTGAATCCACTTCTTCATCCTCTAGTTTCCTATTTTGATCTCTCCATGCAAGATCATACAATCCCATCTTTTGCCATTTCCAATCACCAACACTACCACTATAGCAGCCACTCCCACCTTTGCCTTGTTCATCATCAACTTCTTCACTATAATCTTGATCATCATCAACATTCGTGCATTCATCCCTACTTACAATACCACCTGACTCACAACAAGAGGACTCTGCATCATCATCATCATTATCATCATCACGAACGATATCCAACATTGAATCTAAACTTGCTTCAGAATCACCACTAGCCTCAACAAGGAAGAAAGATGAAACATCAATAAGATGTTTGAGATCCATTAACTTTTTAAGTTTTTGTCAAGGAAAACAATGAAAGCTAAAGAAATGTACATATAGTTTAGGGAGCTGAAAGACCCTAGTGTTTTCCTCTTTATAGATGGAGGTGACGGATTTGGGATCTCTTGTGAGACACTTTAGTTATAATCGTTTAGAAACTTCTTCCTCTCTCTTCTGTTCATTGAGATAATTAACTCAAAATTTTGTCAGTTTTCACGAATATATCTAATTCAAGAGATTATCCCATGTGTTATATAAAGGGCAAAGTTTTCTTCTTTTGCACTTGTTGACTGTTGGACTAAAATTAGATAGATAATTTAAAATGGAAATAATCCTCTATTGGTTAGACATGTGTGTCATCTAGAAGGAATGGATGGCTATGTTGTGGCTTCTAGAGAGAAGAATCATTGATCTTAGATACCACTTTTTTTTTCTTTTGTGTAAAACATTGTGTGTTAGATTGGGTTTTGTATCGGCAAACACCCATGTTTTTTTTTTTTTATAATGACTCAGTCAATATGAGTGGATATACAAATTGAGAGATATTTTTCCTGCACTTTTAAGTGACTTGTTTAATGCAACGGACCTGTTCAACAATAGGAATGTGGATCAAGGTCTAGGTTGAAATGAGATGTGAATTCTCACAACAATTCACTTTTATTAACTTCAAAGTCAAGGCTTGCAATGACCCTATTGATACGGGTCAAGTTTATTAACTTCAAACTCATGAATCCACGATATTGCCACAATAATTTGTCCCTACAATCATTATTTTTAGGATTGTATATTTACTGTGAATGAAATCTGTAAAATTTTGTTTCAGACTGCAAAAACACTTGCATTATAAGACCCTACCTAGCTATATGTTTGTGATTCTAGGTCTCTTTAGAAATGCTCTTGTGATATTTTTTTTCTTCATTAAGACTTAATAAAATTAAAATCCTACCTTGCTCTCATGTATAAAAACTCCTTAGTAGCTGTGATTGTTTCTTTCTATTAATTTTATGAATAAGCCATCCTTCTGATTAGGTGTACGTCTAAACAAATAGGGTCTTACACTCCCCAACTGGATTTGTTTATATAAAAAAAGGTGCGGTTCTTTGTATTGGGATGGCATGGAATATACACATTTATAGCTAGGCATGCATGTATATGGGAGAAAACTTTTATTCCTTTTTAACATATATTGGGGTCAAATATTTTTTCTATTTTTATTTTCTAAGTTGTGGTACCAAACGACCAAATTTTGTCCCATAAAATTGAATGTAACCCGACAAACCATGTTCGGACTGAGATTTCAGATTAGTTAAGTGTCATTTTTTTTACTTTTTAAAACCTCTTTTGGCGCATTAAGAAATGTTTGAATGAATTGTTGATTTTTATGAAAATGGTTGAATAAGAAATATTATCACTGAGATAAATAACAAACCGAGCACCAAAACTGTGTCATACTGACATCAGGTATTTGCTTCTATTAAACTAAATAACCTCACAAAATGTTGGTTAGCAACGTCTCACCGTAAACATTTTCACCAAGTAATAATTTATTTTTACAATTTTCAGGAGGAAAAAACATCTCCACAGTAATTAACCAACCATTAGGTGACAAATATCTTACTGAAGGTAGATAATTCAGCACTTTCAATCAATAAAAACATTCAATATTGCCTCTGAAGACACTAGCTAGTTGCCATCTCAACCCATAGTTTCTTTCTTTATGTCAATAGTATCTACCAAGATCATCTTTTAATTTGTCAATTTTATTAAAAATGAAACTCTAATAGTCAAAAAGATGGTTAAATGTCCTTTTTCTTTCTTGATAAAGCTGTGGTTCAACTTGTTGATTGTTAAAGGAGTTGGTGTCTATCATATTTCATTATCAAAATCTTAATAACTTTTTTTTCACTTCTCAGAGGAATAAATAAATTAATTGCATATACTCACCACATGTTTTATATGCTCATTATCCAAGTAACGGATCCTCTTACATTATGACTAACTAGATTAACTTTATATAATTGATGATACATAAAAAACGGTCGCACCTCTGAGCCACACACATGTCATGATGATCTCAAAGAAATATGGGCATCAGCATCAGCCCAACACTAAACTGGCCCAAGCGGGTCTAAGCCCACTCAATTAAGTTTGTCAGGCGAACCCAAGCTTTCACAACGTGCGAGGCCCACACGTCTCACAGCTATCCTCAATACCCATAAGTTCTACTAAGGCAAGTATCTCGAGGATCAACTTCGAACGGGCAACTACAACTGCTCTCTGCCTCCAATCAGGAAGCAAATATTAGAGTACACTCCACATAGGGAAACTCCCTTCTACGAATTACTCTCGTATTAAAAACTATTTTCCGCGTATCTAGGAGCATGGGGCTAACAGGGAACTTCACTCCTACAGCACGACTCCTAATTAAATAATGATTTCTATGAAGATCTCCTTCCTAAACTACGCCTACGATGGCCTGATAGAACTAGTACTTCTTGCACTATAAATAAGACATGAGATTGGTAAGCTAAGGTACGCTACAAATTCTCTGTTACAACATTACACCTTCCTCAGATCCCTGTCTGACTTTAGCATCGAAGTGTCATCGGCCACCACAACGGTGGTTCGTGGCTCACGTGTGTTACTTGTGCGAGTCAGCAGGTTAGCAGGAACTAAGTCAAAGCAATGAGCGAAAAATGATTGCCCAGTTTGGCGTCGTCCATGGGGACAACAAAGTCCTTAACTTTACACTAAGAGTCGTCTCCTTTCAAAATCCAGAGAGATGGTGGCCATTAGGTCACGCAACAATGGAGAACTAGGGGGCACGTCAAACACTCATATTGTCCCTACTCCACCCCTTTTAGCAGTTCCTGTCATGCACGGACAACCGAATCGCGCTCCCAGAGAAGCGGTTGCACCAACAAACCTCGAGGAGCCATCGGCCAACATAATATATGTGCTTCATGGAGCACATTCTGAGTCAGAATTATCCAACAGGTCAAGGAAAAGGATTCTACGAGATATGAAGATCCAAGCGATACGTGGCGAATGGCCTATACAGCGTGGTCGGGAACAAGGCCCATCCGCACCACTGGCATTTATGGAGAAAGATCTCCAAGGCGTACAACTCACACACAACGATGCCTTGGTGGTAACGATTTTATTGGTGGGCTGAGATGTAAGAAGATCTTTAGTAGACACTGGGAGCTCGATGAACGTCTTATTTTTCAACACGTTCCGCAGCATGCAATTGAAAGAGACAGCGTTGACCCCGATAGTCGTCTGGTGATCGACTTCAATGGCGAAAGGCGATTCCCGGTGGGAAAGATACATCTGACTACAACAGCAAGAGAGCGGGAGCTCAGAAAACCCTGTTTCAAGAATTTATAGTGATCAACACACCTTCGACGTACAACGCAGTCCTAGGAAGACCCTGGATATACCAGATGGAGGCAGCGGTCTCCACCCTGCGCCAATGCATCAAGTACCAAACAAGCTGAGCGATTGGTACATTGAGTGGCGACCAGGTAGTTGCCAGGGAGTGTCAGTACATGACAACCCTGCCACCCGGCAATTCCCAATCTGCGACTAGCCCAGCAGCTAAGATGACTCTCTGTTCTACCCAAAATGTAGGAGGAAAATAGCTGACCCCAGACAACGAGGCACCTAAGGAAGAAACCATTACGGTCTACCTTGACAGCCCTCACAACAGCAAGGTCATTCAGATCGGTTCCACCCTGAGCAAGGGAGTGATGAAGCAACTCACGGAGTTACTGCAACCCAGGACATCTTCGCCTGGATCATGCAGGACATGGTGGGGATCGATCCGTCAATAATAACCCATCGCCTCGAGGTGGACCCCTCGAAGAAAACTGTTAGGCAGAAGAAAAGACGTATGGCGCTCGAAAGGAACGCGATCATAAACGATGAGGTACGACGTTTACTCAACGCGGGCATGATCAAGGAAGCTCAATACCCCGACTGGCTGGCAAACATAGTTCTCATAAGAAAGAAAATGGAAAATGGAGAGTGCGTAGATTACACTGACCTAAACAAAGTCTGCCCAAATGACAGCTTCCCACTCCCCCGCATCGATCAGATCGTAGATGCCACTTCAAGGCACAACCTACTCAGCTTCATGGACGCCTATTCAGGCTATAATTAAATATTGATGCACACCCCAAGATCAAGAGAAAACATCTTTCATGGCAGAAAAGGGGATATACTCCTATAAGGTGATGTCATTCGACTTAAAGAATGGAGACGCTACATACTAGCGACTGCTTAACCGGATGTTCAAAGAACAAATTGGCAGGAACATGGAGATCTACATAAATGACATGTTGGTCAAGAGCATCCATAGCCCTGACCATGTGCACGACCTCGCTGAAGCGTTCGACCAACTCAGGAAATACCAGATGAAGTTCAACCCACAAAAATGCACGTTTAGAGTCAAGTCTGGACAATTCCTGGGATATATAGTAAACAAAAGGGGAATCGAGATCGACCCAAAACAGATTCAGACCCTTCTCGACATGAAAGCCCTAGCCAACATTAGATCATTTAGAGTCTGACTGGAAGGGTAACAGCACTCAACAGATTCATATCAAAATCTTTTCTTTAAGATACTAAGGGGGAACAAAGGGTTTTCAGGGAATGAAAAATGCAAAAAAGCATTTCAAAGCCTGAAAGCGTACATGGGGAGTCCAGAGCTATTCTCAAAGCCAACGATAGGAGAAACACTTTACCTATACTTGTCTGTTTCCGAACACGCTGTTAGTTCAGCCCTCGTACGAAACGATCGAGGAATCCAAATACCAGTATACTACACCAGCAAAACCTCCGTAGAAGCGGAAACACACTGTGATACCCTTTTGTGGGGGGGGGGGCTGAGGGGGAGGGTGCAGAAGAGGCTCGTGATGGCCAAGCTCAACAAGCCCGTGGATTTCAAGAGGGGTTGGGAGAGCTACCAAGAGGAAATTATAGTCCCACATCGCCTAGGTGAGGGAATGGGATGTGCTATATATGTACGAGGTTTTATCTACAAAGTACTACGCATTTTAAAGCCGTGTGGACCTTGGGCCCAAATCGGACAATATAGTACTCTGTGGATCGGGTCATGACCGAATGATATCAGAGCCAGACCTAGCCGGAAGTGTGCCAACGAGAACATTTGGCTCCCTTAGGGGGGTGGACTGTGATAATCTTATGTGGGCGGACCTGAGGGGGAGGGTGCAGGAGAGGCCCATGATTGCAAATCTCAATAGGCCCGTGGATCCCAAGAGGGGTTGGGCGAGCTACCAAGGGAAGATAATAGTCCCACATCGCCTAGGCGAGGAAAGAGGATGTGTTATATATGTACGAGGTTGGATCTACAAAGTACTACGCATTTTAAAGTCGTGCGAGCATTGGGCCCAAAGCGAACAATATAGTACTATGTGGATCGGGTCGTGACACACACTATCTGATTCTGAAAAAGTTGCCTCTAGCACTAGTCGTATCCTTCAGGAAATTGAGGCCCTATTTTCAGGCCCACTCCATAACAGTCCTAACAAAACATCCATTCCGCTCGGTAATGCATAAATCCGAGTTATCTAGTAGGATGGTGAAATGGTCGGTGGAACACGGACAATTTGACATAAACTACGCTTCAAGAACCGCCATCAAAGCCCAAGCGCTGGCAGACTTCATTGCTGAATTCACTGACGGACAAGAACCAAAGTTAGACCACCGACCCTCAGACTCAAATGCCCAACCGTGGATCTTGCACTGCAACGGATCTTCAACTGGAAAAGCTAGCGGAAAGGGGGAGTGGCTTCACCCTTGAAAAGGCAGCCAGATTTGGCTTCCCCGCTTCAAACAACGAGGCCGCGTACGAAGCCCTTTTGTCCGGCCTCAAATTAGCATTATGGATCGGTATAAATCGCCTGACAGCTTACAGGGACTCAAGACTAGTAGTCAACAAGGTCAAAGGGGATTTCAACAGCAAGGACCCCCGCATGATAGCCTACCGCGAAAAGATACTTGGCATAATGGGCAGGTTCAAGAGCCATGAACTCACCTAGTGCCCCAGAAATGAAAACGAAAGAGCTGATGCGTTAACCAGAGAAGCCTCGACCTCTGACAAAGTCTCAAGCGGCCTCATCGAACATCAAGAACAATCGAGCATCGATGAATAATAACATAAAGACATCTGCGCTATGAAAATGCAACCAAATTGGATGACTCCGATACTGAAATATATAGCAATCGGGGCCCTACCAACAGAGAAGGTTGAAGTAAGAAAACTTAAAAACAGAGCAGCAAGGTCCACTCTCCTAAACGACAAGTTATACAGGAGATCGGTGACAGGGCCCCTGTTCCGATGTATGTCGCCTTCAGAGGCAGGCCAAGTCTTGGGAGCAATCCACAGTGGTATATGTGTGAATCACTCATGCGGGAGAACCCTCGCCCATAAAGCCCTGACTCTAGGGTTCTATTGGCCGACCATGCAGAAAGACGCCAAAGATATCATCCGCATGTGCGACAAGTGTTAGAGGTTCGCGCCATATACCCATATGTCGGCCCAGCCACTGACTCCAATGACTAGTCCATGGTCATTTGCACAATGGGGAATGGACATTGTCGGGCCGCTCCCAGCATCAGCTGGTAAAAAAAATTCTTGTGATTGTCGACTACTTCACCAAGTGGGTCGAGGCTGAGCCCCTGTCTAAAATCTGGCAGGTACATATCAAAAAGTTCATATGGGCCACTGTCGTCTGCAGATTTGGCATTCTCATAGTATTGGTTAGTGACAACAGAACTCAGTTTGAAGGTAGCAAGGTCAGGGAACCGTGCAAAAGGTTGGGTATCAATCACCACTTCTCCTCACCGAGACCCCCTAGGCAAACGACCAAGCAAAAGTTACCAACCGGACGATCCTAGAAGCAATCAAAAGAAAGTTCGACGCAACCAAGGGAAAATGGGTTCCAGAGCTACCAAGAATACTCTAATACAAGCCTATGAACCCATGAGGAGGTACAGTTGGACCCAACACTCTAAATGCGGGAACAATTTCGCAGATCGTTCGGAATGCAATACAAACTACGGAGCCTGATCAACTCAGTTTCGTCGACCAAACTACCTTCGAAAAAATTAATACAAGCAAGGGATAACGAATCCTTAGAAGAATGTTTAACGTTGTCAGCCATTAGAAAAAAGGACAAATACTATGGCTCTAGAAGATAGCGCAAATAACAATGGGGAAATCCTCCTCAAGACAGTAAATATTTATAGGGAAGACAAACTGCACTTTCCCTCCTTGAGCAGTCGCATACCCATTAATGTCATGCGCTGCTCGAGATGAACGCTTCGAGTCCAATTCATTACGAAGGTACAGTTGTCTTTTCAAAGAGTCAGTGGACCGACTTAACGCCTCACTAACTCAGGGGGAGTAGCTGATGATACATAAAAATGGTCACACCTCTAAGCCACACACGTATCATGATGATCTCGAAGATATACGGGCCCCAGCATCAGGCCAACACTAGCCCAAGCAGTTCTAATCCCGCTCAATTCAGCTCGCCAGGCGGATCCAAATTCTCACAGCATGCTAGGCCCACACGTCTCACTGTTATCCTCAATACCCATAAGTCCTACTAAGGCAAGTATCTCAAGGATCAGTTTCGGACAGGCAACTACAGCTGCTCTCTACCTTCAATCAGGAAGCAAATATCAGAGTACACTCCACACAGGAAAACTCTCTTCTACGGATTACTCTCGCATTAAGAACTATCTCCCGCGAATCTAGGAGCACGGGGCTAACAGGGAAGTTCCCTCCTACAACACGACTCCTAATTAGAGAAAGATCTCCATGAAGATTTCCTTCCTAAACTACGCCTACAATGGCCTGGTAGAACCATAACTGCTTGCACTATAAATAAGACATGAGGTTGGTAAGCTAAGGTACGCTCCAAACTGCTTGCATTACACCTTCCTTAACTGCTAAGGTACGCCTACGATGGCCTGGTAGAACCATAACTGCTTGCATTACACCTTCCTTAGATCTCTGTCTGACTTTAGCATCGGAGTGTCATCGACCACCACAACGGTGGTCCGTGGCCCACGTGCGTTACTTGTGCAGGTCAGCAAGAACTAGGTCAAAGCAGGGAGCGAAAAACGACTACATCAATAACAAAGTTATTTGTCCATGGACCATGGCGTAGTTATAGTTTTCTTTTAGAGGATGGCATACAATGCTTGTAATTCATTTTTTAAACACTAAACTTGTGATACCATCCTTCGTTACCATCTAAGCTATCAGCCATTAGCTTTTTATGTTGATCTATATCTCCTTTGTAACATTATTGTCAAACAAGGAATTCAGGAATACGAAGCAATACTCTTTTCCACCCCCACCCTGCCCCAGCAAATAAATTAAATAAATAATTAGATTTGAAAAAATGAACCAATTCTCCATCATCCTAGAGATGCTAGAGATGTTGTTTCACCATCCATCTCTAGGATGATGGATGGTGGTGGGCGGGTCTTGCGCGGGCCTCGCTCTCTAGAATCAGGATTGTTTAAGATACTCTACCATAGAGGTGAATAATAATGTTAATGTCCTTTCTTTTTTGTAGACTCTTATGGTGTGTTTGGTTGCATGGAATCCTATGCCATGGGAATCTATGAGGAGACTCCTATATTTTAGGCTAAATTGATGTATCACTCCACATTCACCATTTGGTTTTGTAATCAATGGTAGGAATGGAAGTCCCATGAACATGGGAATCACATGCCTTGAGGGGACCAAGGAGTGGGATTCCCATGTTCATGGGACTTCCATTCCCACCATTGATCACAAAATCAAATGGTGGTCAAAAGGTAGATGTGAAGTGATATATCAATTTAGCCTAAAATGTAATGATCCCCTCATGAATTCCCATAGCATAGAATTTCATGCAACCAAACACACCCTTATTGTAAAATTGCTAACTTTCTGTGAACCAACCCAAGCTCTTCCTAAGATTACAAGAAAACTAAAAACAATTGAAAGTAGCCAAAACGATTTCTGGGAATTAATAATTTAAAATTTTATATTTTTGGAAAAATAATCACTTCTTCTGTGAAAATAATAATAAGAAGAAGAAGAATTGTAACAAATTGTCCATAAAAGTGATGAGAATTACTTTAGACAAACAGTAAAACAAGTAGAATAAAATTCTCTAAAAATGATGAAATACCACACGTAATATAATCATTATTTCCTAATGAAACAATAACATGAGACTATAACTATATTATACCCAAGCCAATGAGAGGTAACTGATAAGATTTGTTGTGGTTCATTTTGGGTCCAATTAAAAAACTATATTTTTCAAAATTGCTCTTACCGACAAGATACATCAGAGGATCAAGACAATCGACAACACCATTAGAACAAGTATCTAGAAGCTGGATTTATAGGAGAGTACGTGTGGGAGGGAGGAGGGAGCAGATAAATGTATCTATCATTCCAATCAAGATATAGGGGGGGCTCTCTCTAATTATGTTGCTTAATCTCATTTTTTTTTTTTTTTTGTGAAAACATGCTTAATTACCATAACACACAGTATTAGATTTAGATTTAGATTTAGATTTAGTTGAACCCCACCACACACAAAACATATGTGATGTTACATGTCACCATCTAATCCCTATATACTAAACCATACACCACAATCAATCAATTAGATGGAGCTTTTTTCGACAAGATTGTGATTAGAAGAGACCAAAGGTTATATGGGTGTCTGCCATGAACATTGACACACGTACCTGATAGTCCCTTCCGTTTAAGAAAAGAAGAAGCTCCATTGAAAAATGTTGGCCTCAGTTTCTTTGTTGTGGAACATATAATGAATTGAGGTTGGGTGGACTAGACCCTTAATATCTCTTAGTGACTCCTTGGGTTCTAGTAATGATATGTTAATTACGATGAAAATAATATATGTGGCATCCTCCCTCCAGACAGACTCGACAAGCTTTTTAATGGTTCTTCCCATTGGATACCATTTTCTAATCAAAACAAAATAAGAAAAGATGCAACACTTGTCCTGTCCAACTTACAATTGGACACCACACCGCATGCTGCTACAGCGCTTTTATGTATGGGTATGTATGGCAAGCAGGGTTTTTATAGGATCCTAAAACTCATAAAGATGTCACAAGCTGGGTTTGAACCCATGACCTAGTGGTACCATCCACCAAACTCTAACTGTTGAGCTGTCATGCTATTGGCAAAAAGTTGTGAGAAAGGTACGAGCCTCTGTCAAGCAACTAGTTAATCGATATTGGACCTGTGATAGACTAAATTTATATCCAGAAAATTTTGATCATTTTGAAGAGAACCACAAACTTCTGTGCAGATACATAGAACCAGAAACAAAACAATATATTAGAACTACAGAGCAGAAATGGTTACAACCTCAAACATGTTGTCATAAATAAGAAAACATCTCTTTTTTATTCAGCAGTGTCAAACCAATTAAAAGGACTTTCTGGATCAATTAAGAAATTAATTTGATTTCATAATGAAGATTCAGAAAAGCAAATAAATAACATACAAGTCATTTCACGTCTTCAATCAGAGTCATGGATGATGCAAGCCTCCCCACTTGTTAATCATGAATGCCAGTTTGCTAGTTCCAGCAACTAATCTTCTCCCTGCAATAGCTGGTTCTAGTTGTTTTTTAGCGCCTAATTTCAGTTTACTGTCCAATGCTACCCTGGACTCATTTCTCGTCCGCTCCATTCAGCCCCAAAACACATTCCTGATCAGGCAGAATGCAAATAAAATCCATGAAAGATGCTGAAGGAAAGAGCAATCCAACTATGAACTCCATTGAACGCCAAGCATGTCCCTAATATGCAGAATCCATGAAAGATGTGGAAAGAAGGAACAAAAAATCCAACTATGAATCCATAATTTTTTTTCAACGGCAGACAAGATTTATTATATGAGTATTTAAGTTATTCTTATTTCAGCGTCAGAGCAACTTACATCATAATTTTCATGTAAACATATATGACACAGCATTGACTTTGCGTCCATGTTTACCACGATGAGATCCTAAATCCATTGTTCAATTTCAGAATGAGGATTAGCTTCTGTTATAGGAGACAGATGGTTTCTTAGGTTTCCCAATAAAACTATCACCATTCATCACTAGCAGGAGTATACCGATACTTGGAAGCAGGTATCCGATAACGACCAATGTTACCACAATGGCACCCCCCTTACATGACTTCCATGACCATGTGTATGTGCTACAACACCAAGAAATTTATTTTAGTGAGTGACCCATAGGGTGTTCAGGAGCTATCATGTGTAATATAGATGATGTCATAGATTCTATGCCATGTATGTAGCCAGCCTTTCTGATGCGTCCATGACAACAGAGGTGCAACTCAAAGGGGAGTTGGTCAGAATTTGCCTACGATTCTAGAAGTAACATATTTGTGCTCAGTGGTGAACTATACAGTTAAAACGGCGTTATAATACTTAACGTGGGTGAGCCGTTATATTTTGACATTATCACATTTTGGTATCACAACTCCGATATAACGGCGTTATTAAGATAACCGTTTTTTCAATAACGCCGTTTTAACATTTTGTTCTAATACATTTAAAACAAATAACAATAATTTCACCAATTTCATTCTCGATCAAACCAAGACCCTAGACTAAGAAGAAATAAGAATGACCAAAGCTCGCTGTCACTAAACAGACATCGCAGATCGACAAAGAATGAGAGAAAGGAAGAAGGCGAAGAGTCGATCACGTTGTTGTGATCTCAGTCTCATACGAAAGGAAGAAGACGAAGGGAAGAGAAAGAGCAACAAAGACGAAGACGAAGAGGAACCAAGAATAAGAAGAACGAGGAATGATCGTATTGATCTCTATGTTGTGTGATCTCTCTGTCATCTGTGTGATCTCTCTGTTTGTTGAAGAAAGAAAAAGATGAAGATTGACTTACCTGCATTGCCATCATCTCTCTATAGCGGCTTATGATCTTTTCTGTTGTTATCTCTCTGAGTTTGTTGCTTTGTGTAATCTCTTATCTCTATTTCAATCTCTCTGATTCTTGTATATCAATGAATCAATCTGTCAAAAACCAAAATTTTGACAAAATATGAATCTTTGTATCACTGTAATTTATAAATCTCGTTGATTGTGGATTTTATTCAGTGAATTTTGATCAAATCATCTTCCATTAGTTTAGTAAACTTTGTTAATTTATTTTACCTATGATAGGTACAATGGAATTGTCATGACGAAGACGAGGATCAAGGAGAAAAAGATATTGATATTGACGTTGCTTGACGGTATGTTTTCATTTAGATGTTTTTGAATTTAATGTTAAGAACATGATTTACTTTTTTATTCTATAATACATTAATACTTGGTGGGGTTATAAAAAATATATTACGTTATATTCCATTATAACTTATAATGTTCCTGGACCGTATTCCGTTTTAAATGCATAGGTGGTGAATGGGCAATTACGAGACTAGTGGTCCAAGGTTGGACATTGGCAGAGAGTGTTGACCAAATTTTAAACCAATATAGGAAAATAACTTAAGTGCAAGCACGAGGGATACCAAATGGGTCATCTCACTCAAATGCACCAAGTGACGTCAAAAAAAACTTTCAAATGGATGTTTAGAAAAATTGAAATGAAAGTTCTAAAATAGAAACTTCTACAATAAAAACGATAAAAGCAGTATTAAAGTGAGAATGATGAGAATGAAAATTATGATGGCTGTCATTGCGATCCATGTTTTATCCCCGTGAACTAGGTGGCATTGCAATTCAACATCCAACTATGAGAATTTGTTCATTAGACCTCCGTCCACTTTATAGATTGATTTTTAAGTTACTTTAGCTTCAAAATTTATTTCTTCTCACAACTCTTTAGTTCTTTTAGATGGTTTTTTTTGCTTTTCGTGTGTGTTTGTTTTATTTCCCATCATTATGTGTATATATTCAGTGTAATATGCCCAATCAACTAAGAAGATGAGTTGAATTGTTTACCTGCTTCAAAGCTGCTATCTTCATCAGCTAGTACCAAATGTCAACAAATTCTGCACATAATGTGTAAGATAGGGATAAGGCACAACATCACATTCAAGGTTATCAAACATTCTGTGTTGCAGTAATGTGTATGTTAAAATAGGGCATTAATAAGGTTGATAAAGGAAACACAATAACACATTAAAAAATATATATTAATAAAAAAAAGGTTGTGTTGTGATGAAATTTTTTTCAGCGAAAAGCCATAAATGTTCACTAGATTGACAAAAATAACTCATAAGTCATGAGCATACCTTATATCACCTCCATGACAAGCTAATGAACATTGGACGCTTTTCAATTAAAATTTTTCCCATTGGAAACTAAACACAAGGTAGAATAAATGAAATTAACTACAATCACCTAATGCAACCACCGGATCATATTCAAGATGAAGTCCAAACACGATTCATCTACTCGGATCCTGCAATGGATAAAATAGAAATGATCAGGATCAGAATGTTGGAGGAGAAAAAACATGGCATCCATTAAAGCAGTGAAGCAACCTCCACAAGAAGGTACTTATCCATGAAACTAAGACATTAGGAAACATTAACGTTCAAAGGTACTCATTTGAAGACTCTTATTCTGGACACACACACAAGGTGCAAACGCATTGCCCATATGGAGCTCTGAGGCAATTTTAAGGGAAAAAAATGAACCGGAAAACTCATACATACAATGACAAGTAAACACACTTAAGGTTCACAATACCTGAGGGTGCAAACAAACACGTCTTCAACAGAGACAACACGGTGGACAAAGCACTTCACTGGACATGAGACATTCAAACACCCACATATGGACATTGCTTGGACAGGAGAACAACCTTGCAGTGGCTACTAAACATCTTAAACTCGCCAGAAGGAAACAAAGACTAAATCAAGAATAAACAGGAAAAAATAGCAGTATAAATAGAACCACGTTTGAGCTCGCACAACACATGACAAAATGGAGTTCGGGAAACAATATAGCCTGAGATAGCTTACTTTCCAAAAAAGTTTTGACGATCAAGAAACATAGATGTGAAAAGCAAAAACATAACTTTTTCACAGAGAAGTAAGCAACCAAAATAATCCATAGCCTACCAAGATCTAGAGGGAAAAATCAATAAATTAATGATAACATAAACATCCATGGTACATAAATTACAAATTGTAATGGTGCAGGTGTGCCCAAACAAGTTTCCAGGATTTCCAACTCACAAGGCAACTACCAGTTCCCCCTTAACACATGAAAGGATGGTGTAACATTTGTAACCATTAATTATCCCCTGTCCATCGCCTCTGATGCTGCAGTAACTCCCAAATAGTGTGATTGATTGCGACCAAATTTGGTACAGTGTTCTGCTTTTCCTTTCCATAATTTACCTCCAATGTCAATAAGGTTTACTCTGTTTGTTGTCTCTCTTAAGCTGTACTTTCAACTTCTTACCACCCAGTTGGCAACCATTCATCATATTAATGGCAGATTGAGCAGCTGCCGGTGAGTCATAACTCACAAATCCTGCAAACAGGGGATTTAGAGAGGCTAACATAACTTTAATCAGATAAAAAGGAGAAGATGAATAATTGCTTACCAAAACATTTGCTAACACCAGTTGCTTTATCAATAAAGACCTTAGCACTCAGGACCCTACCAAATGCTTGAAAAGCATTAGCTAGCTCTTGATCACCAAATTCTTGAGGGATGTGATAAATAAATAAGTTGGCCCCAGGAGGACCTAAATTCAATAGCAGATACAAAATAGTTATTAGTCCAGTTATGTATCAAAGAGGACCCTATAAATAACCAAAAGGAAGACCAGATGTATTTTTTTCACCTACCTTCAACCTGAAGCCCAGAACTTGTATTGATGCTTGGAGATGTTGGTACATTACTATTCACAATGGCAGGTGGGACGGAACCTAGTGAACTATTCACAGGCCTGTGACTCATCATTCCACCAGGATAGGCCATAGGATACTGAAGACTTGGTACAGAATGATAACCGGGGCCTAGATAACTGGCTGAAGGCAACGTCGAAAAATTTCTGTGTACAATACCATGGGGGAGGTCAGGCGAGATTCCCCGTAAGGCATTTCCTCTATTGATTGGTGGAATCAAATTATGAAAGCCATGTTGATTCTGCATAGGTGGCAGTGGGTACTGCATAAGTCCATAAGTCCCAGGTGCCTATGAAAAGAAAGGAATGACAGATAGTTCCAGCTTTAGTTACATAAATCTAAAACCAGAGCTTTGGTACTCGGGTGGACTCGATCAATACCACATTTTCGAAAAATTCCAGCAATTTAACCAACATTGAAGCAGAGTGTTTCTAATAAAAGAAAGAAGGCAAAAGAAAAAAGGGATACCATGGTCCCGAACCTTATCCCTTGTATATACTATTTATTCCATTTTGTTAGTCAGACACTAAAGTGCTAATAATAGAGACGTGGAACTACTAAACAAGCTACGAAAGAAAATGTGGTTATTCAACAAATTAGGAATTAGGATAGAAGTAAGATAAAATGATTACCCTGAAATTGGATATCAAGTTGCACCTAATCTTTGATAATGTAATGAGGGTTGTGCAAGTTACAATAGTTTTACTGAAATAGGTAAAACATACGGCTCAAAATAATAATAAACAAAAAATCAAAATAAGCACTAAGCAGTAATGTTGCAGGATAATAATGTTGCAATTTGCAATGAACCAAGGAATGGAATACTTCAAATGAGTGAACTGATAACTCAAGTAGAAAAGGGAACTCGGACCTGATACCCAAATCCATTAAAAGGGGGCATGTAACCCATTGGTAAGGCCCCAAATAGTGAAGGTTGCTGTGCTGAGTCAGTATTTGGCATGCCAGGAGAACCCTGGGATTGAGCTTTCTGAGCTCTCCGAGCTTGCCTTTCCTTTTCTGTATCTGCCCACTTGACAACTAAAGGGACACTTGAACCCTACACAACAAAGAAATTTGAAGCCGCTGATTGTTAGTTCAAATACCAACTCATGCATAGGATCATTGGAAATCACCATATGTGACATCTCAGAATAACCGATAAGTTGTGATTCTTAATACCAGGAGATATACAAGATGTATTTATATAATTACACGAAAGGCTAAACAGGTATTAATTAGAGAAAACTATTCTGCTTTGTATGACACGACTTTTATGATTGTTTAAATGAATTTAGAATTTCTGGTACAATTCGAGAATTATAAATGCCTAGGTATAAAAGGAGAATTGAATTTCCACCTGGCATGAATGCTATCGCCAGTTTTCAGATCATGTTTTATGAACCTGGCGTGAGATGAACCCCTCTAGGTGATAAGACAGTTTTCAGACCATACAGTTCTCTCTTCTTTTATAGAAATCAAGAGGAGAAACTAGGATTTGAATTAAAGGTTTCATCCCATGAAAACAAATTAATATATTCCACGAACCTCCATCTTATGCCTTCCATTGATGGCCTCTAACGCTGCAACAGCCTGCTCTTTAGTTTCATACTTCAAGAAAGCACAACCTATCCATAATTGAAACAAAAGACCGCTCAATCCATATGCCTATTTAATAGAATTGATAATATCAATTCTAAGATATCCAATTCATGGTTAAAAGGTGCAATTTTCTTAGAACAATATTCCAAAATCCGAGAATAAGACCTGAACAACTGTACCTTTGCTAGTCTGTTGAGAACCTTTAAGAATCTGTAAATCTTTGATGGTTCCATATTTAGAAAATAAAGCAGATACCTCAGCATCAGAGACATTCTTTGGAAGCATGCCAACAAAAAGCTTGTGTTCTGAAAAACCCATTACCAAAAACAGTTACAAATTATATATAAAAAGCACAAAAGAAGTATCTATTCCTTCTAGTTTGAAGATATCAAAACAGCAAGCTATACAGAATGGGGCTACCACCATCAGAAGAAACATTTTAAAGGTGAAATAAGTAACTAATACTCTAGTAAAAAGCTACAAACCTAGTCTTTCCAACTCCCCATCTGCATACTTCACTTGCAACGGACTGGATGCCTGAATTAAAAAAGAAAGAGCAAATTGCATGTCAATCGAACGAGAGCAAAATTGAAACAATAACATAAGGTAGCAAAATGGAAAAGAGAAAAAAACTAATGGCAGCATCTTCTTGAAGTTTCAGTTGTATGTATATGCTCAATAGTACATGATACAAAACACTACCCCATAAATGCCAACCAAAATAGAAATTGGAGCCATCACCATCTAAGTTTCATCAAAGATAAATAGGGTTCATGAACATGAGTTCTGTATGCCAAACTCTCTCATTGACTAAGTTGCACAGATACGAATACATGCGTAGTACTAGGACGCGGATGTGAGTGTCAGATAGTGGTGAATCTAAAAAGGGAAGATTCGGGGACATGAGATAGTGTTCATTAATTATTTATAATTTATATATAATAAATATAACAAAAGTTTATTTGATATATAATAAAACATTTTGATATTTTATATAATTTTTTAATGAATAAAAAACATATGATATAAGGAATCTACTTTTCAATATGTTATATTTGATTAAAAAATTGCAATTAATGATGAATAAAAATAAGGCCTGGGCTATATTTTCTTACGAGGATATTCTCAAAATGAGTGCCACATTAGTATATATGTTGTGTCGGACACAGATATGACGTGTATGTTACTCTTTTAGAAGTTTACACGAACCCGGCTCATTGATTCCTTCTATCAACAATGCATCTCTTTAACTTTTCTTGCTCCAACCAAATCGTTTTCAATTTTTCTCAACTTTTTAGAACTTTCAGTTTCCGCCATAAGCACATCAACTGGAGTGATAGATGATTTTGTGCCCAAAAACGCCTCATCAATGCTACTCTTTTTATTATTCTGTTTATGAACATCTTCTAAACCCCAACCACACACACACCCCCCCCCCCCCCCCCCCCGGTTTCCTAAATTTTCATTTCCTTTACCCACCAGTCACCGTGCTCAACAATTAGTTAAACTTTTTTGATGATTCGCACCTAAGGAGGGAACCCATTACTTATCAATGAGCTACTTCGGTACTTCCTCTCCCCACTTCCATTCAAAATCACCACTTCTTTCACTTCCATCCTCATTAACTTTCATCTTCTTTCTTGCCGCTTCCATCGTCATTAACAACATTCACTTTATCACTTTCTTGAATGGAGTCACCATCATTATTCTCACTTCCATCACCTGCAGTACTAGATTCAGCACCATAACCATTAACAACCTTTATAGATTTTAGATTGTCACCTTCATCTGTTCCCTTGCTCGTCACTTCTTTACTGTGTTTTCCGTTTATCTCTTTGTAAGCTTCATTTACGCCTACTTCCTTCGAGGAACAGTTTCCTCAGACTTTGCTCTTATTTTTGGCTCTTTTTCACCATCTTGAAAACCTTCTAACCCATTCTTCTCTTTGGTGAACATGTGAGATCTGGAACAAGATGGCTAGATGTGCCAACTCTTGAAGATATGTGAACACAGCTCACATACAATATGAACCATGCCTCCTCCCTATTGACCTTGATGAGTTCCCCTATGAGCCACTAGCAGTAAATGTTGCTCTATTATCTATTAATTTTACAGGTTTTTCACCAAAATGAAGCTGCACATGATGGCAAACCAATATATAAAACTGACTTTAACGTGTTTTCCACTGAAAAGAGTCCTAACCTTCCAATAAGAATGACACATTTTCCCTTGTGTGCAATCATACGTAGCCTTTTTTCACACTATAATACAATATAACCAAATCCCTGATCAAATTATTACTTGGTTCTGGAATGTAAGCAGTTCCAGAAAAAATAGTTACTCAATTGAGCAGAAACATTCAGCACTGAAGGTCTTTTCTAGTCCAAAGGTTTCCTGGAAAGCAATCTTAACCACTAGACAGCGAATTTGATTCAATCTATATTTTATGAACTCACACTTAACACCAAGAAAGGGCTTTTGCACATGAACTGCAGATAAAAGAGATTATGATTTACGCCTATCCATCCATATATTCCGAAATCCTAACTGCCTCTACATAATCCCCTTGGTATTCCTAATCAAAATTTCATGATACACCCTCCCCATTAGTTATTCCTTCCCTGAACTGTCATACCTATTTGACTAAGAGACTTGGCTCATTGACTCCTAGACTAATTTATTTTTATCTTTGAGTCTCTCTAGATGAAAAATGCACGGCTTCTCTAAATAAAGCCAACATAGCAATCAAGTTAGAAAAATGACAAGGAGTGACATCAGAGAACAAGATTTCGACTTTAGTTCAGTAATCTGAGTTTCTCTTTTCTCACAATCCCCATGAAAACAAGCTGATGTAAATGGCATGCATTCCTAACCCCAACATTAAAACTTCACCGACTTGACAGAATACTTAGAAATTGGCTTGTGCCTTACTACTTTCTCACATTCCACATCAAGCTGATTGTATCTGATCTATTTTTCCTTATCATACTTGTTACCTATATCCAACCAGATCCACAACGAATCAAGCAAACCCACTTGATTTTCTTAACACAATCAACTTTTACCGAGTACATTCATCAGATCATAATTGTCTAAACCTTAGCCAACCAAGTACATAACTTTTATCAAAACAGTAGAACAAACAAAAGGGATTAGAAGTTTCTCAATTTACCACCACTCCCACAAAACTCAAGATTCCAATGTAAAAAGTTTCTCAATTTACCACCACTCCCACAAAACTCAAGATTCCAATGTAAAGTAAATTCAACTAATTAAACCCCAGTTCAATTCAATTGAGCTGAAACATTCAGCACTGAAGGTCCTTTCTAATCCCAAAGGTTTCTGAAAAGCAAATTTAACCACTAGACACCGATTTAGATTCAATCAAGGAAGCACGGACTCTTCGAAAAACTTGTCGTACCCATGTCCGACACGCTTCCAACGCGTGTCGGACACATGATCAACGTGTCGGTAGGTGTCAAATACATGGTCAGTGTAGTCAAAGTGTCGGGCAGGCCTCCAACACACCCAAAACTTGGCTAGAACACAATAAAGACTTGATAACTAACTTTATTTTATTTTTTACTTTTAGGTGAGCGTATATAACCACCTAAGTTGAAGGTTGTTAATCCATCTAAAGTGAAAAACTTTCAATTGTGATGCAAGATAAAGAGGGTAGTGAACCTCTATGCTTCTTCTCTCCTTTGCTTCTTATCTCCTCTACTTCTTCTCTACTCGGCTTTTTATGCGACATAGTGTCAGTGTTTTCTCCACCTTTTTACATCTTCTTCTCTATGTTTTTTTTTCATGTTCTTTTTTTTCTCTTTTCCAACACAATTTTAACTACATTTTCATCTTCATACTTCTTGTTCATTTTTACTTAAATTCTTTCTTTATTAGATTATTGATTATGTTCATATGACTTATAAAAATAAAAAGGTATGGCGTGTCGCCGTGTCCCCGAGTCCTAGTTTTTGAAAAATTGTCGAGTCGTCGTGTCCATTTCCGACACGCGTGCCCATGTCTGTGCATCCTTGGATTCAATCAATTTTTTATGAACTCACATTTAACACCAAGAAATAGCTTTTGCACACACAAAAGACAAAACTGTGGATAAAAGAGATTATGAAGTATGCCTATCCATCCATATAATCCAAAATCTTAATTGCTTCTCACATAGTCCCCAACCCAATCCCCTTGGCAATCGTAATTAATATTTCAAGATAGACCCTACCCACTGATTAGTTATTCCTTCCCTGAACTATCATACCTATTTGACTAAGAGGGCTTGGCTCATCGACTCCTAGACTAATTTACATTTACCTTTGAATCTCTCTAAATGAAATACAGAATTTCTCTAAATAAAACCAAAATAGCAATCAGGGACAGGGATGTTCCATCAGAGACAAGATTTAGAATTTAGTAATCTGGCTTATCTTTTCTCAAAATCCCCCTGAAAAACAAGCCAACACTCAAATTTTACCCACTTGACGTAATACTTAGAAATTGGTTTGAAACTTATCACATCAAGCAGATTGTATCTGATCTATTTTTTGTATTACCCTCATTGCCTACATCTGCCTTATCCACCACGAATCAAGCAGACACACTGGAATTTCTTAACAATATCAACTTTTACCAAGTACATTGGTCAGAGCATTATTGTTTAATTGATAGTAAACCAAGTGCAGCACCTTAATCAAAACAGTAGAACAAAGAAAAGGGATTACAAATTTCTCAATTTGCCACCAGCCCAACAAAATTCAAGATTCCAATCTAACTAATGAAACCCCAGTTAAACTTCAACTACCCAAAACACAAGCAAATCGACAAGAAGAGATGAAGCAGAACTCACCCCAGGAAGAGTTGTCTTATTATGACAAGCATTCACTGCCTTATCCGCCTCCTGCCTCGACGGACAGATGACAAAACAACAACCTGTAAACACACAAACCCCACAGATCAAAATCCAAACTTTATTTCAAATTTCCGCCAAAAATAGATCCAGATCACGCATTCTTAATCCTCCCCCCCCAATGCAGAACAGAATGAGAAGGAAAAATCTGAAAGAAGCCCAGACCTCGAGATGAGCGAGTGGCCTTGTCTTTGATGATGTTGACCTCATCGACCAAAGCGAACTCCTTGAACATGGTCAAGAGCTCTGCTTCACTCATGTGTTTGGGCACCTGACCCACGAACAACTTCACACTCTCTCCTCCTCCTCCACCACCACCGCTATCTCCGTCTCCTTCGCTGCTCGAATTTAGGGTTGATTTCTGTCCCTCCGCCATTAATGCCTCAAGAATCGAAGAAAGCTTTGATCTTTGATCTCTCTCTCTCTCTCTCTCTCTCTCTTTGAGTTTTCTTTCTTCCTTGTGCTCGAAATTGTTTTGTTTTTATTTTGTTTGCTGTAATGTAATGTAAGAGAGAGAAGAGAGGAGAGGAGGGCAAGTTGGGGTCTTTGAGGATATTATTATAATTGAAAGTGTGTGGAAAGAGGCCTGCAGTTCGGGTTTATTACGTAATTTGCCCCTGGAAGTTTGTCTCCCCTGTGTTGAATATCAGGAATTCTAAATGTCGAGGAATCCAGCGAGGAAATCAGCGAGGTTTGGAGAGAGGGAAGGTGGGGACCGTCCATCCCTTTTGGGATGTGCACATGAAAAATATCGACACGCATTCCAAGGGGAATGGGCGGCCCACACTCTCCCTCTCTCATTTCCTCGCTGGCCAGAATCACTCGTTGAATATAGTTGGGTATTCAGTGGTACCTACCGTACTCTCTCTATCAAAAATCAGATCAGAAGACAGGCTGGGCTTAATAAATAACGAGGTTTTCTGCTAAATTATACTTTTGCCCTTATGTTCTACTAAAATTTGGTATTTTTCTCTCTCTCTCTCTCGTTCTCAAAATGACAAAAGTGAATGCTAGCTAATCTTGTGATGGATGGGTCCGGAGAAAGAGTTGGGATTAGTGTGTTTGTTTATCTCGAGAAGAGGGTAGGGTTATAGAGTGCAACCTGGTACCCTTGTGAAAGTAAAATGGGATAAATGTTAAGAATAATATGATTAGGTAGGGGAGGTTGAGGTTGAGGTTGAGGTTGAGGTTGAGGTTTTGTGTACAAACAAATGTTACCTTGTGGGAATGGAGATAGGATAGGGTAGAAACTAAAGTAACGAACGTGTTTAATAATTGCCAGCTTTGTATATTAATTTTGAGAGATTACGATGATAATCTTCTAGTTTTTAATTTATACAGTCTAACCAACCACCCTTATAGTAGATGGGTGGGTGGTTTTCGTACGTTCTAACCTTGAGGGATTTAGATTGGGTATAACATAATTAATTTGTGTGTATGTATGTTGTTAATCTCAAATACATTCGCGCGCGTATAGGAGGAACCTTCCTTCACATTTTTACCTCTTAGTGGAATCAAATATGATAGAAACTTAATTAATGGAACCCAATTTACGTTATACCACTTGTATAATATTAATCCATAGAATTTTAATGCTACCATTTTTCCATGTTTATTCTCGAAGTAATTCTTGCTAGTCTGGGCCTCGCTGTTTTGGGGGGTGAAAATACACTTTTGCTCCCTCTCTTTAAACACATTTTTCCAAAAAAGTGGTTAAAGAGGGGGGGGGGCAAAAGTGTACATTCGCTCCCCCCCCCCCCCGGCAGCAACCTCGCTCCCTTTCCCAGGCCAGCTAGAATTTGGGTTATTCTCGATAATAACATTTTCATGTTTACCAATTTACCCTTCTAGATTTGACATAATTGTAAAATTTGATGATTGGATGAGCAGATTTTTAATGACGTATGGGTATTAAACAAAGAATCTCAGCTTTTTCAATTACAATTGCAATTGCAATTGCTGGTTTTGCCAATGAGCAAGTCCAGACAGCGAGGGAGGGACTCCCACCCCCATCCTCTTCGAGATGTGCATCACCACCCATCTCTAGGAGGGTGGGCGGTGGGAGGCCCTCCCTCGCTCCCTAAAATTAGGGTTTGCCAATATAGTCTTGAAACAACTTACCTGACTGCCTCTACCTCACTAGTGTCCACCAATCATCAATTAGCTTAATCTTAATTTAAATCTTAACTCTTAAGCCCAAAATCGTGAATATAAAATGTTGTGTCTAACATTCATGTGATACTTAGAGAAGATGGAGTTATGTTTTGTTAACTCGGTGAGCTCACAAGCAGGGGTGGGCACGGGACGGGATGGGACGAAATGGACTCATCCCTATTCCATCCCGTTCATTCGGGATCGGGACGAGACAGGACCTCGTTCCATCTCAAACGGGATCGGGACGGGACGGATGAGCACGTACTAAATAGTCCTCCAATAAAAATTAACAAAAAGAGTTTGATCTCACATTACTTACACACCAATAATGTCAAATTTATATACATATAACTTACATCATAAATAATAATAGATATTAAATAAATAAATATTAAACTTTTTTTTTTAGGCAAATGAATATTAAATTTCATTTAAAATTAATGATTCAATTCATTTAGATTTCATATAGAATTTCATCTTACATTGATTTAATTTCAACACATCCTAAACTTTAATTTAGAAGAGTATTTTGATTAAAATTAATAATTATTATTATTAAATAAATAAATTCGGGACGGGACGGGATTGATGGGATTGAAAATCTTCATCTCGATCCCATCCCACTCTAGATCGGGACGAGTTTGATCAATCCCAAGGGTTCGAGATCGCGGGATGGGATGCTCGCCCCTACTCACAAGGTCTTGTATACTTTAAATTTAAATTTATAGTTTTTACAAAGTCTACATCTCTAATATAAAATATTTGATTTTCAGACGTAAATCTAATGACCGAATTTTGGGTATGTAAAACCCAATAGACCCACATACCGCTAAAGAATATGTCCTCAACCAACAAATCACTGGACAATTGTGACTTAAGCAAAAGGCCTCGATAACATCACTACCAAAAACCTTTCAATAACAAGGAGTTGTAAGCTAAGTAGGTTATAGATCTTGGTTTTGATAATTTTACTTTGAACCTAACCAATTGTCACGCCCCGATTTTTTAGGAACGAAAATCATTTTATCCACGTAGGATTAGGATCATTCGCTTCCCCAAAACTCGAGACGTGAAAATTTAACAACAGAAACATTAAATAAAATTAACATAGACAAAAATCATAACCGGGTAACTCTTTGAAGATGACTGCTCCATAAAAATAAACCACCAAAGATGTCGCCTCAAAACTCTATAACCTGATAAATGCCAAATGACTACGTTCCAATAAGAACGTACCCAAGAAGCATAAACTTACTTGGGTCAGCGAGGTAGTTGGTATGAGTAATCTCCATCCTTATAAAATAAAATAATTTACATGATTTAACATGAAAATTTCATAAACAAGAAAATAACACTCCAAGTCTTATAGTTCCTCAATGAGGCATACTTTCCATACTAATCAGTTTTATCATGCCTAAAATATAAATTTATTTTACCAACACTTACAAAGTGAAGGTTGAATATGGTAAGTCCGGCCTACAGAAATTGTTAGTAGACTTACCATCCTGCACGAAACGGTTAGAAACAAACGGATAAAATTTCTGAGTTATCAATCCTCATAAATGCAATTTATTTTCAAACAACGATATAAATCATAGTCATATTAGACTATTATTAAAATATAAACAAAATGCATTTTCTACCTTTAGGAAGACATATAGTTCTCATTCAATGGTCGAATGAGCATTTAGTTTCTTCCTTTAAGGCAATCATGCACATACACAAAAATCTCGCTTATTTTCCACAATCGCACTATCCTCCTTGTGCCGAACACACCTCACCCAAGTGTGTCTCCCTTGCCTTCGAAACTACTCGGAGCGTACATGTTCCAAGTGGGGTGTCACATCGAGGAACATGTCATCTCACCCGAAGTTCGATCGATGGAAAACATTTCCTAAATACTACACGTACTACTGAACTCACATTGAACGGCGTACCCGATATGCAAGCAAGTCTGCATACCAAAATTATATCACACGTATACAAGCAAGTTTGTATACTAAAATAATTTCTTTTTTTCTCATTTTTTTTCGGAGTTGTGGAAAATAACATAAACAAAATCAACTAAAACTCAAAACTCTTTTATGGTGACACTTTGTCAATCATAAATAAATCAACCACAATATTAACCCATTCTTTTGGGGGAAATAGCATTTTTCATAAATAAATTTTCCATAACACAATAGGAATCAAACCCAATCAATACGAGGATACTTCTTAGCAAGTCAATTTGCATAACAATCAAAACTACACAATTAGTACTAGTGCCATAATCTTTAGTAGTCATTGCCTCCATGCGTGTATATGTAAAGAAAAATAATTCAGACAATATACAAATAGTGTTGACAATCTGGACATGAGTAGTAACACATTCAACCCAAACTGCACAATTCATTTTACATGATGCCACAGGCTAACAAGACAACAATACCAATTCTGAACCAACACACAATCATTATATATTTCCTATACCAAAAGTATTGTATTCCTACATATTTAGTGTACTTGAAGAAAGCAAACATCAAATCTCCGACATTCTTCTACACACATCACCACTCCATGGAAATAAATCAAACAAAACAATTCATTCATAGAACAATCGAAGTCCTTAACTCCACTACCCATTCCACATCCAAGGAAGCGTTGGGGAAGATGATTGCTGCAACAATTCAAATCACACACTCTGAAGCATTCAACTACAGTTTCACTACCCAACCAGAACCTAGTCAAACTCTCTCCAAGCCTTCCGACTTCCTAATCAATTTAAACAGCCCCCAACTCAGTTGTAACTAGCCTAGTTTTATTCGCCAAACAGTCGGGTAAATAACCCTCCAAACAATACTGAAATGAACAAGTTGTCCTAACTAAACAGCTTGACAAGTCATATCTCAAATGTACACAATTCTCACATTAGAACTCCAAATTGACTACCATTAAGGGCTATAGAAAGTAGACACAAATAGGTTTCCAACCATATATAGCATACCCCCTGATTATGTTTGTAACATTACAGATTTTACAAACAAAACAGGTCATCTGTCAGCATTTGTCCAGATTTACCTTTTCTCACTAAAACAAGTATATCTTTTCGCACAAAATTCATATTGTAATACCGTAAAATCCTTTAGATACTAGACTCCAATAGGAAAATTTTGATATATAGCGTGATATAGTAAACCCTAAAGTACCCAATCAAAACCAGCATAGAAAAACTACACATAATCAAGACTGATAGAATACACAAACAAGTTTTAGCTCATAATTGGAAAATGTTTCCGGCCTTGATTTCTCAAACTCCATTTCATCCCAAATATAATTTTCAAGTTTATTAGGTATAAAAAAAAATCCATATCAATTACAAAAAAAAATTCAAGAAAAAATATATTAAAAGATAATGGAGGAAAAACTCACTAATTTCTACCAAAACTTTTATATACATGGATTTCTAAAATTCAATCAGTGACATTTGTTTCTGCCTCGAGGGAGCTCTAACCGTTGGATGAACTCCTAACTAATGTTATGTTTTTCATACGTGTGTTATGAATCTACGGATTTAATTTGAATGTATTCTAACCTCTAGAAGGTTTGATCCAATTAAAATACTAAGACTGCACAAAACTGTATTTATTACGAAATTTAAATAAAAACCTAGTTGTAGGTTTTCTTTTTTAACTCAACCAATACCTACGAAAAAACAATAAAATTTTCATATTTCATATTTATATTTGTATTAAGCTCTAACCTTAATCAATTGATTAATCTAAAAAAGTAAAAGAGAACGAAGAAGACTCACCGGTGTTAAACATTATTTTTCTTCTTCTTATTTTTTCACCTTTTTCCCCTAATTTTTTACGTAAGTTCCTCCCATTATTTTGTGTGTGTAAAAGAAAAGAATGAGGCTAGGTTTTTTCCAACTCTTTTATAAAGCTCTAATTAGGGTTTCCTAATTATTATTTTTTGTTAAATGTACTCACACTTTCTACTCATTTAACCACTAACAATATAACAAGTTTTACACATTATAAAATTATAAGTAAATATTATTTATATTTGTGTAACTAGGCAGATATTACAATATACACACCTAAAAATAATCTCGTCCCAAGATTCGAAAGGTAAGAAAACAATTTGAATTTAAAAAAAAAAATACAAATTGGCAAAATAAATAAGATTTTAAAAAAATATATACATTTTCAGATTAGAAGTTATTCAAATCCTATACTTATAGAAAAATTTCACATCATACAAAGTCATACATCAAACATGCATAGATACAAGGTTGTTAGCTACGTATATATAATATTTTAATTAGAATACAAAAATAATTAATTGAAACACTTTATATACAAACATATTTATAAGGAAAGTGAAAAAATAACGGGTATTACACCAATGTTCACCAAACCGGATCAAATATAAACTTAGGGAGTTGCTATGTATACTCAACTGTTTGGCTCGATGCTTCCAACTTGATTTTTTAAATTTAGTTGTTAAAAATTGCTTGACATATCCAACTACATTTTGTTAATTCTAAAACAAAACTAATTAATTACTAAAAACAAGAGAAACTTTCACATTGATATACTTACTTTGATTTTTTTTTTTTTTTTTTACGCTCCATGTTAGATGAACACATTGTACATTTATGCACTTTAAATTGGATGTTGAGAGAAGAAAAACTCCAACGATGTGTTTTTTTTTTTTTTGAAAGGTTGTAGGATTTTATATGATTGCAAGTGGCGCAATTTGAAATTGCATTTAATTTCCTAAGGATGGTTGATTTTACTGTTAAAAGAAGCAACATACAAGAAATAATGTTTCAACATGAATTTGAATGCATAGGGAATTTCTCATTGAAGTACTATTTAAGACCTCACAGTTCCTCGTGAGAGTATTTCTGAAAAATTTCATGTACCTACTTTTTGTTATATTACACTAGGGGTGCGCATCCCATCCCGCGATCCCGTTCCCGTCCCGATCCCGTCCCGTCTCGTCCCGATTTTTCCGGGTCTTAATGGGATTGAATAATTTCATCCCGATCCCGTCCCGTCCCGATCTAGAATGGGATGGGATGTGATGAAGATTTTCAATCCCGCCAATCCCGTCCCGTCCCGAAGTAATTTATTAATATTAATTATCAATATTTTTATTTAATTATTTATTTTAGAATTGTGAATGCCCATACAAATATACTGATCACAGTCTCTCTACTACTTGTTCTCATTCAGTCCTAACCACCAAATTGATTCCAAGCAGCTTTGATGTTGATTCCTTCTTTTCTTTTTACCTAAATGATCCCTGCAAGTTAGCTTGTATGGTGTTTGTTGTCTGACATTGCTTCTTTACCCACTATTATTTGAGCTAAACTACTTCAAGTTTGACACAGTGTGCCAAGAAAAAAAACCCAGTTAACCCCAGTGTCTCGGCAAGGGGATGCTTTGCTAATCATGACTACATTGCATCCAGTGAGAAATATCGACAAAGTAAGGTTCACCAGCATGACCTTTTCTTCAAAATTATGTAAGTTTCGCAGCAGATGAACACTAAAACCCTGTTTGTATTTTTCTAAGGTTTAGTCTTAACATTAAGCCTGTCAAACATATTTTTTTAACAATTCAATGTTGGGCTGTTGAAATGCTGAGTTCAATTCAATTCTTTTTAACAATTCAATGTTCCTGTCGCATAATATATTTGAGACCCCCAAAAAATTAGCCTTATCCCGTTAAGAAATCGACTTCTATCTTATTCAAGCACCAATTAATTATTCATAACAAATAAACCAATGAATTATTGTAACCCTTGTACATAGATTATTTATATACTAACTTACCTACTTATTGTTATTATTTTGGAAATTGTTTGTCGTGTATACAAATTATAAGCTACTCGATGGACATTTCGAGTGGCTCAATTGTGGTTGGAACTTTACAACATATTTCCTCAACGGTATAAAATGTGCAATGAATGGGTCAGTAGGAGATGCTCTGTTGCGAACATAGACATTGAGTGAGGACAAAGTCACTCCGGATAATTTGTCCAGTGCTAGATTCTGATTGTCCTCCTAGGGCCCTCTATTTCCTGGTTTAGAGTTGGTGGGTTGAGCCCAATAACATTCAGTAAAATTCATATACATTCAGTAAGCAGATATATTCAGCAGATACATTCAGTAAGCAATTCATCATATACATTCAGTAAGCAGATACATTCAGGTTTGAAGCACAAACCACCCGACTGTAAAGGCAAAAAAGGAGTCCAACCATACTTTCAGCAGCAAAATTGGCAAATATACCTAGTTGATAATATGTTCAAAATGTATTCTCCAGATTAGCACGCTGATCCCGTCCCGAACCCGTTTGGGATGGGACGAGGTCGGGATGGGGTTTTTCCCATCCCGTCCCGTCCCGATCCCGTATGAACGGGATGGGATAGGGATGGGTATATCTCGTCCCATCCCGTCCCGTGCCCACCCCTATATTACACAGCTGGGGTCGTTCACTAGTTATTGCATAACTTGTTTGAGTAGTTTTTTCTTATCAAGTTAGTTCAACAAGTAGTATCTCTTTGATGTTTATGCATAGTTATAGAATTTAACGAGTGCATGAATGTGTTTTAGTTTTCTTATATAATTGTTTCTTTTGTACTTTCATTGAAGAGCTCGTAAACAAAAAAAAGTATGCCATTAAATGATTTTTTATTGATAAAAGTTGTAAGTTTTTTTTGTTAAATAGCATATTCATTACTAAAAACTATAACTATTACAATACTTTAGTCTTGCAGAACTCGTTGAAGTATGAACATGAGTATTAAGAGATCTATCAATAAACTTACAATACCAACATGACTGAAAAGAAAGCATAAGTCTGATATTACTAATAATTGGATGCCAAACCCATCAGGTTGGTGTCGTAGGGTCCTGCAAAGTAGAATTCAAAGTCATGGAATCGTCTATAAGTAATCATGTTCTCCATCTTCTAGCCTGGATTAGAAGTAAAGTTGTCTCTGATGCGTATGCTTCGACCATTGTGTTATCCAGAACTATTCCTGTAATAGAGCTGGCCACTGTGGCTACCACCTCACCTTGTAGATTTACCACACGAACTCCAATCACTCCTTGTTTGAAAATAGTCAAGAAACTAGCATCATAAGTAACAATAATGGTGTCTTGAGAGAAAGGGGGAAATGAGAGAGCTGGGATTTATATTCAGGGTATGGTTTGTGGCACAAATGACTTGGGCTGTGATAAGCTCCCAGCAAGAATGGGCAAATTTAGTGAGAGGTCCAAACTGAGGATCGGCAATAAAATTTGTTGTAACCCTAGGGTGACAAGGACAAGTGTCTGTGATAGCATTTTCAATCACTTTATGAACAATAATGGGTTCCGAGGAGGGGCAAAGTGGACTAGAGAACCATGTGTGCTGCCAGGAATATCATGTATGTTGAAGATCGGTAACAAATTTGGTCGGGCTAAAACTGTGTTTGTTAAACACACAATTTCTAGTGTACCAAATAGTGCTGAGAAAGACGACGAATTGTGAGAACATTTCATTTTTAGCTCTCGGGTGGGCTTTAGCTGATTTCCATATAAAATTAAAAAAGCAAGGGATACTGGGTGAGGTGAAATAGTCATCTTGCCAGTCAATGGGTGTCATCGAAGTTCGCCAGAGATGATGAATACTCGGACAAAAAAGGAACAAATGGACCACATCCTCATAATGGTTGCAATAGAAAGGGCAAAGATTAGCAATTGGAGTATGGAGTCTAATCAGGTTGGCTCTAGAAGGCAAAAGATTATGGGAAATCTTCCAGAGCAAAAAAAAAAACACTTTGAAGGGCCCTGATCCTCCAAAGATCACTAAAAATCATGTGTTCGAAAGTGATGAGATGGGGAGTTGAGGTAGAACCTACAAATGAAGGTCTGGAGAAAGTTTTGACCGCTCTCTTGACCGTAAAATTCTCGATTTTGTCAGGAAGCCAAATAAGGGAGTCTGGGGAATTCGAATAACGGATTACAATCTGAGAAATGTTTGTGGCCATCGCCCGGGGAAAAGGCAATGAATAAGGTTAAAATTCCAGCGAGGTTTAGCCTCGTGATCCATGAGCCAAAGGTCAGGGATGTTAGAAGGGAGATCCTGAATGAAATAGTCAAGCACGCACTTCGAAAGGATTAGGCTTGGTTTAACCCAACAATCCCACCAAAGATCAATGGAAGACCTTGAGCGGACTTGCCAAAGTAAATGTTGTGTCATCATCTTCAGGAAATAGATGTTACCCTTCCAAACAAAAGACGCAATGACGGGAGCTTTGGTGATCTGAGAAAGGCTAAGGGTGCGAAAATAAAGAGCTCTCAGTTGTTGAGTCCTAGCATTATTAGGAGAAGAAAAGAGTTGCCACAAGCTTTTGGCAAGAAGAGCCAGGTTTTTGTTCCTAGAACTAGGAATATTGAGATCACCCAAGACGCGGTGGTTGAATTTATTCTCCGTAGTGCCATTCCACCAAAAGTTTCTAGCTAAACTATCGAGTTGTTTGGAAATGGAACAAGGGAGAAGAAAAGTTTGTAAGATATAAACCAGGATAGAGTTTAGCACGACCGTGATAAAAGCTGTAAGCTAGTGTTAGGTATTTTAGAGTTGTTCAATAAAGTAAAAATATCTCAAAATATGAGTGTAACCGAGCCAAATAATTCGGTACACATAGTAGCTTCCTAAATTTAGCCCTCTTCAACCCAATCTGATTTTTGCTGCTAAGAGCATCATTAGTAAATATCACCCTAGCAAATCAAATTTTAAAATTAAAAAATTGAACCCAAGGTTGGAAGGTCGTGCAGTCATACCTTCTAACTCCACAGGGCCAATTCAAAACTATCAATCTGCCTACTGAATAAGTGTGTATGTAGCTTTTAAGTGACTTATTGACCAAATTGTGCTCATTTAAAAAAGCTCGTACACTTCAAATGGCACATTGCTTAATGACTAAATTTGGGTAGGTACATGTTTGAATAAAAAAAATATATACAATACAATACTAGGGATGGCAGTGGGGTAGATTTTCACGGATATCCGCCCCACTCGCTCCGTTTGGGGCGAATTTGGTAAAGGGTCCCTGGATCTTGGGACGGATACGGATTTGGCCATATCCCCCCACGGATATCCGTTTATTCGCTAAATTTACAAAAATACCCTTCCCCTGTATAAAGGATTAAACCCAACATCTCTCACACACAGACCCTCTCACCTCTCACACACAGAGAACACCATCTCCTTGGCTTCTCACAGCGAAGTTGTCCCTTGAAGGCGGAGGCCGAAGGGTCTTCTCTCTCACATCGTCCCTTCTTCTCTCTCACAGCGTCCCTTCTTCTCTCAAATATCAAATATCAAATATCACAGATCTAAGATCAGAGAGATCTCAGATCCCCGCCTTCCTGCTCCAGCTCCGCGACTATGATCAGAGATCCCCGCCTTCCTGAGATCAGATCAGAAATCCCTCTCCGCCTTCTTGAGATCAGATCAAATCAGAGATCCCTCTCCGCCTTCCTGAGATCAGATCAGAGATCCCCGCCTTCCTGAGATTAGAGATCCCCGCCTTCTTTGATCTCAGATCTGAGATTTCTGAGATCGAAATTTTGTATGTATTCTGAGATCGAAATTTTGTATGTATTCTTAGATCTGAGATCCCCGCCTTCTGTGATTTTTTAGATAATTTTTTTTTTTTGTATTTATTCTTAGAGATATTCTCACAAATGATGTTTGAGAATTTTTTTGTAATGTTAGAGAATTTTTGTATGTATTCTCACGACTGATGATGTTAGATACAAATTTTTTTAACGGATATTTTGGCGGGAAGGATATCCGCCAATCCGCACGGGGCGGTTACGGTTTTTAATTAAAATTGTAAACGGATTGGCGGGGCGGATTTGGGGATCCGTTATTCCTGACGGATCGGGGATGGATTTGCTCAAATCCGCCTCGTTGCCATCCATATACAGTACCAATCTATTATAATTAAACTATTATATTATATATTATTTTTTGCTTAGTTATGAATGGCAGATAATAAAAGCTTCTTTACTCCATTAAGAGAATAATAGTTTGATGGAAGCACGACTCACTACTCACCAATCCATGCCCTTGATTAAAATGAAGAAGAGACTAGAGAGAGGTGTTTGATCTCCTACTTTTAAATTAGGGTATTTTTGTAGTCATTTCTGAAATTAGAGGGCAATCAACTGGGTACGCCACACTGTCCCGCCAAGAGTCCTTCACTCTTACATTAGATTTTTCACGCACGCCAACAGTCAGTAAAACCCACCAAAACTGCAACCAAACTCACCGACATTTCAACCTTCCAAATTTTAACTATTATCATCCAAATTACTCAGTAAATTATTTAATAGTAAACTGAGACAAAAAAAAATCACTCTTCACAGGCTCGAATCATCTATTTTTAGTTTTTTTGTCACATACTTTTACAATAATTTTACGGTTCAAAGCATCTAGACCAGCAACTCACCGATAGTATATTTGGATGAGCCCTCAGTGTGAAAAAGTATTATGTATGCACGAGCACAACTCTAATTTTCAACAAAATAAATTAAGAGTAAGTTTAGACAGTCAGGTTTGATAGTAATTTTTTGGTCAGGTTTGAACTTTTTTACGCTGTTATCTATTGTTTTTAAAAACACAACCACAAACATCATCTATAAAATGAGTAGAAGTATAAAAAACCTAAAACCTTACTCAAAAATTGCTACCAACCTTAACTGCCTAGAATTGTTGAAAATAATAATAATAACAATATGGGGATTTGATTGCACATATTTTGTTAACCTCAAATACCCCCGATAAGAAGTGTAGAATAAAGGCTATGGTTTGGGATGCCACCACGCGCTATCTAAGCCTAGGGCTCCTCCTCCCTTCTTAGAAAAGATGAATGGAGACAATACCATTATATTATCACATAGAACATATGCTATTTTTTTTTTTAGTTTGTTGAAGTTTAGCCTCCTATCAAACAAAAGACGATGGAAATCTGTGGATCCTCAATGAGATGTTGCAGGGGTGAAATTTTTGCTTTGTACTCAGGCATGTGAAGTCAAAATATATTCGCCTTTCCAACCTTGAAAAAACTGGAACACACTTTCTTCCACTGTTCAAAGTGCAACAAATTTTCTTGTAGCATATTATATTTACAGTGAACAAGAGCTTCAGGCAACACTTTGTGCCAATGAACAAACACAAGTGGCGCAAGTAAAAAAAATCTATTATTGACTTATTCATCATTGCCTCAAGAGTCTACTTTATCTATATCTGCAGCTGTTGCATCAGATTATATTTTTCCAGGTATAAATTGGTCTAATAGAAAATCTGGTTAATTCCATATCCAATAAACAGTGATTTTGCTATATGATGGTGTTGGCTGTCACTGTCATACTAGCCAAATTTCTTTGGAATCCAGCTTGTCTTTCAATAACCAACCACCCATCCAAAGAAAAATACCTATTGGCTTTTAAAACAGTGTAACTAGTTTCAGACACACGAAAACACCAACAATGACTTTGCTCAAGCCATGTGAGCATTAATCACTTAGTTCAAACTCAAGAGTTACAATCTCGTGATAGCAATACATGGAATTGACAAAGAAGGGATCAATTGAATGACTAAATTGACCAGTTGTCATTAGAACAATCATAATGACTGAATACCATCGTTGTCATTACGACAGAATTAAGGAAATAGACCTTTACCTTCAACGTACCTGAAATGGAGCAAAATTTATTCTTCCAGTGGAAGTTGTAAAAACACCTTAAAACAATTTGGTGTGCAATAGTAAAACTAAATCTTTCAGGTGGCATGTGCATGGACTTAGGGATTACATAGAATCCTGTGAATTAGATAGCTTTCAATCCAGCAATTTCCTGTAGCTTGTCGCAGACAACAAAGGTGATTGCAGTTTGTGGACCTAATCTTGCAACGATCGTAAACCCCCTGAAAACATTAGAGTGTCAACATCCCACAAATTCTTGAGAAAAATGAGCCCCAAAAATTATAAATAAGTGTACGAGTGCAGCATTCTACTTTCTCTGGTTTGTTGTTTAATTGATGACATTAGTATGCGGTTGAACCAGGGATTTACTTTTAACTGAAAATGTAGTAGTTGGTGTTATGTGAACTGTACATGTTCATTTGATCAGCTGGCTAATCGTTTTCATAAAACCGGGAAAAAAAAGAAAGATTCGTAACATCCAAATCCAAGAATTCAGGGCTTACACATTCAAGGAACAGGTGCTGTGTGTAACATCTCACCCTTTGTAAAGTGCTATAGGGCCTTCTGTGAGCACAATCTGCAACCATATCTGATAAATTATTAGAGAAAAAAGATAGACTAGTTCAATATGTCATAGAAGCTTATTTTACCTTATCTTGAATTCCTACAAAAGATTAAAGATTAGAACAAGTGAAGATGCTAATACTCGACATAAATGAAAGGTTATTTTTATTTTAATTCATTAGAAAGAGCTGGAACGGAGAAGAAAAGAACTTACCTTTGGCAGCACTGAAAGGATTTGGGATTCGACTCTCTGGCTCAGTATACTAACTTTATTACAAATACATTGAACGGAGTAATATAATCAGTAACGTATAAAGTGAAAATTGTGAAAAATCCATTAGAATGAGAATCTCAGGAGAACAAAGACATAATAAGGGAAGCAGAAGCAGTGTGATTCCCCCTGACATACATGACATGGATCAAGTTTTCGCACTTAAAATTCTGTCAGAAAGAGCAGACAAGATATAGTCCTGACGCAGTATAACAGTGAAAAAGAATTAAAATTTTCATACGAGTTGTTAAGCCCATAAGACACCAACCATTGAGGAAACATATACCTACTCCAATACAGTTGATATTATTTGAGATGCTCATTCATACTGCCTTTGCCTTGTGCCGAAAGAAAGTTCCCTACATTTCGATTTGAAAGTAACCACAACACCTAAGCCTCGATGACAAAAACACCTAGTCTTCTAAACTATAAAGCCCAGTCGATGAAATTGGTCAAAATGGAAACAGATACTGTAACTTCAGTCCAAGACGAATGATTCACTGATTAGACGTGCTGTTGATTTCAAGTGAAATCATTTTTATATAATACTTGCATACCTTGTACGCACAAGCGCTTTTAGATTCTGTTTGCAACATCAGACGTATTTTAATCATGTCCATTTGTGCAAACACAAGAGTGCTCATGGCCCCCGAAAGAGAAAGCAGATATTGAAGTTGGTATTCTGAAAGAGAAAGCAGATATGAAGCACTTGGGCACACTAGTTGATTCACGATATATGATAAACAGTAACAAAACACACACATCGGAAAGAAAAAAAAACTGAACTGAAAATTCTCTGTTTTACTAATAAAAAGTTGAATATTTCAAGAAAATGGAAAAGCTAGGAGCTGCACTATACATGAGATGGAGATGAAATCTTTCTTCAAGGGATGTCTGACAGCGTGGTATGTTTGAAAAATCTAGAATTGTACTACATATCACATGGTAGATATTCAAAGTGAAAAATAGCATCATCATATGTTGCAAGCTGTGAAGCAGTCAGTCAGAGCACTGGCACTGGCACTGGCTCTGGCCATGGCTGGGCCAACCCCCTTCCAAAGAGCTCTAATTCCCTCTTCTGAAGAAAATTTGCCCAATTTTCTAATTGTTCCTCTTCCAGTAATTGTGTTCATTTGTAACCGTATCTAACAACAAAAATAGAAATTTTGAGCCAAATATCCATGTCTAACTTGCAGGAATGTTATTCGTAGAAGCATCTAATACCTTCAGAATTTCCGTTGGATTGGTCATGGCAGTTGCAACAGCAACCCGAGAAAGTCCCGGATGCAATTTTCATTAAGAGATTAGCAAACCCAAAGACTTGTTCACAGACATAGATGGTTCATACAAACCTAAGCAAAGAATTCCATGAAGAACCCATCTGGAGTCAATCCAATCCAAGATATAAAGCAAATAAAATGACATTCAACCCTTTTTGAAATAGACAAAGAACTACTGAATTACACTAATGCCAAAAATGGGTAAAATCTTGGAAGACTATAAAATTTCACCACCTAATAAATAATAAAAGAAAACAAACCTATAGGATGAGTTACGCGGCTTACGCCCGTCGCAGCAGCTACAGAAATTCCACTCGTACCAAAGTGATAAGGAAAATATGAGGAAGTCACATTTTGGGTTTTTGCTTCCTTGAAATCATTATTCATTCAATTACAACTTACAATCAATACGAAGATCTCAATGTTCAAATCAGAACATAGTGAACAATTGGGAATTATGTGGGGGGGGGGAGGAGATTGTCTTAAAACACAAGCAGATGTTGAATTGAATCCATCAAAGAAATCAAACTAAAAAAAGAAAGCTTGAAGAAACCCTAGAAGAAGAAGATACCCGAACCTTTTGATAGGAGATCAAACCACCTAAATCTTTTGATTGGGGATCAGCCACCAATAAACTGAAATAAAAACTGAAATAATACTTTCTAATTGAATTCAAACCTTATTCTAATCAAACAATAACTCCTAATTCAAAAATAGAATATTGTTCTAACTAAGACATTCTAATCTCAAGTAATTGCTAAATAGGATTGGTATCCTAACATCCCATGCCGCCTGAAACAAGGCTTGTCCTCAAGCCCGAAAATCTGGAAAACGAACATGAAACTGCTCGTAGTCTTCCCAAGTAGCTTCTTCCACAGGACGGTTGGTCCACTTAATAAGCCAGCGTGTAGTTTCTCCGAGACCCATGAGGGGTCATTGGCAAGATTAGGGAAAGTTGGGTCCGAAGTAATACCATTACCTAACTTCTTCTGTAAAAGAGAAACATGGAAGGGTTGGATACGAGACGCAACCGGAAGAGCAAGTATGTTAGAAAACTCATAGTGACCAGCATATGTGTGAAAAGCCATCTTGGAAACATCCGGTTCATGAACCCAAATTTGGTGGTAACCTGATCGTAAATCGAGCTTAAAAAACACCGATGTGTCGTGCAGTTTGTCCAATAAGACATCCACAAGCGGAATTGGAAAACGGTCCTTAATAGAGATTATATTAAGGGCTCGATAGTCAACACACATGCGCCAAAAACCATCCTATTTTTTTAACCAAGAGAACCGGTGAAGAATAAGGGCTGGTACTAATTCGAATAAGGCCTATAGCCTTCAATGCAAATACAACTTTATCAACTTCGGCCTTTTGAAAGTGAGGATAATGAGATGGACGAACATTTACCGGAGAAGCAACTGGTAAAATCGAAATATGGTGATCATGTGCTCGGGCGGGGAAGGGTGTTGGAATTACTAAAGACATCCAAAAAATAAGCAAATAGTGGCTGAACAACAGCTGGAATGGAAGCGCCCAGGTCAACTTCTTGAGTTAACTGTAAAAGAATGTCGTGACTTTCCCGTCGTAAAGAACGATAGACCGGGGTACTATCCATGACCATAGGAGAATTGTCGCCAATTAATGTATAAGTACAATTTGCCACCGAAAAGGTCATAATCAGTTTGAAAAGGTCCCAAGTAATAATACCCAAAGAGCGAAGCCATTCAACACCTAGAACCACATCACATCCAGTGATACCCAGAAGTAAGAAGTGGTCGTGGAACTCATAATCTTGTAATTTAGGGAAACATCCCGACAAGAGCCAGGACTATGCAATTGGCCACCATCCGCAAGCATGACGCGTAAAACACCATCATTGTGGATTGGAAACTCACATTGTTTGGCAAAAGACGGGTGCAAAAAATTATGAGTTGAACCAGAGTCAACAAGGACAGTGACATGCCTGTGTTTTAATTGTCCAGTAATACGCATGATTTCAGGCCGTGGGGACCCGAGAAGAGCATGAAGAAATCCCTAAAAGATGTTCAGATAAAGTATGATCCAAAACAGGAGGGTCAACATCAGAAACGTCTTCTTCTTCCTTATTACTCTCGAGGAGCAAAACGTGGGGCTGAGGACAACGATGGCCACGCTTATATACGTCATCGCAGTTAAAGCAAAGTCTTTTGGCACGACGTTCTTGTTGTTCAACCCATGACAGACGTTTAACACCTGGTGGGATACTAGTAACAGGCGTTGAAGGATTTGTAGCAGGCACAGGGTTAGCAAAATTTTGGACAGGCCATTTAGAACGAGTAGCATTAATGGCATCTTCTTGACATAAAGCCAACTCGAAAGCATGTGTAATACTGGTAGGGTGTAACATCCTAACTCCTGGTTGAATATCAACACGCAAACCTGATAGCAAAATGCTAATCTGATGAGATTCAGACAAACCGGGCACCAAATTAGATAGCTTCTTGAACTCGGTAATAAAGGAGCGAACTGTGCCTCGTTGTACTAACTTGGAAAGAGAACTACACGGATCGATATGTTCGCGAGAACCAAAGCGAGAGCAAAGAGCTTTCGAAAACTGTTGCCAAGTTAATGCGCCCAGTGATTGGCGAATCCATCGATACCAAGAGTTGACATCACCCTAAAGGTGAAGAGCAGGAATGGGAAGCATCTATTTGCTGGAAAGGCCGTTGAGTTCCTGGTACTGCTCGGCCTGAAATAACCAACCATACGGATCAGTTCCGTCTAAACGGGGTAAATCAATACGGAGCCCCTTGCCAGAAATAGGAATAATTGGCCGTTGTTGATCCGGTGGAACGTATGGTGCCAGACGATATGGCTGGAGATTCTGTAACGCCTCTAGAATAGTGGCATTAGTGGTCTCAAGTGTGTGGAGGTGGGATGAAATCCCAGTAACTTGAGCAGTAAGCTCATTGACTTGCTCTTGTAATTCAGCAACAGTCATGATGCGTTGAAATTGGATAGATTTTTTTTTTTTTTTTGAATATCCCAAAAAAAAATAATTAAGGGACGGACTGCGATTGAAGATGGTTTTGATGGAAGATGACTGCGATCGGGAGGACTGCGATGAACATGAGAGATTTCCTGTTGCTGCTGCTGTGGTGAGATGGATTGAAGGATTGCGAGGAGGAAAGCGATGAACTGTGGTGTCGGTGAGTTGTGGTTGCGAGGATGGTGATGGTGACGGTGAGTTGCGAGGATGGTTGATGCTGGGTGTCGTGGAAGGTAAGTTGCGGTGATGATGTCGAAAGAATGATGAGGATGCTCAGAAATTGGACCGATGGCCAGAAGCGATGACGAAGCTCTAGCGATGAGGAAGTTCTGAAATTGGATGATGCTCTGAAACGATTGGGTTGCTGAATCGATGAAGGTGATGGTGACGGCGGTTGAGAGGAAGGGCGGTTGTTGTTGCGAGGAAGCTCTGAACAGGTAGTTTTTTTTTTTTTTTTTGGATTAAGAACGAAGTAACAAGAAAGAAAAAAAGTTTGGCTCAGAATCGATGATGCTCTGATACCAGATAATAGAGACCTTGACCTTTTGATTGGAGATCAAACCACCTAAATCATTTGATTGGGGATCAGCCACCAATAAACTGAAATAAAAACTTGTATTGCTTGCCTAAACTCTATTACATCATATGTATTTATAACTGAAAGCAAAATAATAATTCCTAATTGGATTCAAACCTAATTCTAAAAATAATACTTCCTAATTGAATTCAAACCTAATTCTAATCAAACAATAACTCCTAATTCAAAAATAGAATATTGTTCTAACTAAGACATTATAATCTCAAGTAATTGCTAAATAGGTTTGGTATCCTAACATTAGGGTTTCTTTTGGGGTTGAAGACGAACTCTCAATCTCTTTGGAGGTCTAGAAACATTGGGTTTGTTTTTATTTGATTTGAAGGAGATAAAGTTCGGTTATTTTGCTATCTCCTTTGTTTTACCTTTTCTATTTGAAAAACAATCACAAACACCATTTATAGAAGGGATAGAAATGTAAAAATTCTAAAAAAAAGTTAGAAAATGCTATCTAACAAACAAACACCATTTATAAAAGGGATAGAAATATAAAAAATATAAAAAAAAGTTAGAAAATGATAGCTAACTAAGGCCGGCTAGAATTATTATTTTGCACCACCCCAGCCAGGACAAAATAATAGGATTTGTGTCTTTAGAACTTGTTGACGTGACGTGAGATTGGTTCACTTGAAAAGTTGTGTTTGGTTGAACTCATATGGACTATTCCAATCACTGGACCATCTGACCCTGATTTTGAACCAATCATTGGTTCGAGGTCACAAGTGGCTCTGGCTCTAGCTCGGCTTCCGACACAAGTTGCTCCCTGAGCTAGTGCCCATTGGCTTGTTGAGAACTCGTTTAAGCTTCTCAACAAGTTGCTTTGCTCGATAAGTTTATCGAATGGATTATGAAGCTTTAATTTGTAGAATTGCAAGAAGGTCCCATTTTAATGGATTGAGATTGTCAATCTAAGATCTAGTAGCGATTTTTGTATTAGTCATTTTTTTCAAAAATTATTTAACAATGAGATAGGGAGATGAGCAACATGAGATGATTCAATGCTTTCTGTGGGGACTAGCTCGTTTGGTCACAGAAACTAAACTAGCACCGAATTATCTAATTACAAAACCCAACCAGGACTGAGCAAGCATTCTGAGATACATGAGCTGTGTAAAAGAATGGAGCACAAAGGCAATGGAGGAACATTCTTTTCCATTACGTGAGCATGAGCATTACTGAACCAAAGTGTAGTAAAAATCTATTCCTCGCACATCTTTTTATTTTACATCATCTGGACATGATATACTGAGCCCATTGAGCCAAGATCACTGCCATCAGAAAGGAAAAAATCAAGCTCCAACAAACTCCAAAAACATAACCTGCAACGAGAATGTCTGTTTAAAGGAAAGAAAACATAACCTAGCAACGAGAATGTCTGATATACATGAAATTAAAATGAAAACAACATGGATTGTACAATTCATCTTTTCGCCAAGTACATTTGAAAACATAAAGGAAAGAAAACAATTGGAAAAGGTGCATAATGGGCGACAAAGGTGCATGTAGCAGCAGATGATTGGTCAGCTTGTAAACCCAATAATATCTCTAGTTGCAATCTAATAGCACATTAGGAGCATGGAATGTGTTTTCGGGAAATTTCGTCGATTTTTTTTTTATGAAATGAAAAAGGGCGAAAGAAAAAATTACATTTTTTTCAAAATTTGTTTAAGCTATTTTGTAAAAATACAAAAAAAAACTACCAAAATTTTTTTTAATGACGATTTTTTGGGATTTTCATAAGTTTTGGAGTTTATCTAATTATTTATTGATTTTTGAAACCACACCCTAATTTTCTAATTATCATTTCTTCTATTTATATATTTATTTTTTAAACCACCCTCTGATTTTCTAATTATATATTGATTTCATGTTTGTTTTACATTTTGGTATTTAGGCTTCATTTAATGTGTTTAATAGATTTATTTACTTTTCTTTTTACATATTTCATATACCCTCGAAATTCATTATATATGTGTACCTCGAAATTTTTACACGTTTTTTCTTTATTCACCGAAATATTTCTTAAAATCAGAAGACCAAAATTAACTCGATAAACAAAATCACAATCCTTGGTTAGGAGCATATCTTAGATATAAACCTTGCCCATGATCAATCTTTTTTGTTACAGGATATGAAATAATACCACTAGTTGAATAAGTCGAGTTAATAGGATAAGTGTCCCTATTTGGAAACACATTATAGCCGTTGATGGCCTGATTATATGGGTTTGATGCAACACTAAAATGATTAGGATAATATGGAGCAATCAGAGAAGGATTATTGTAGGAGTTTGTATAGCAAATAGTTCCACATTAAAAGTTAAGTAAAGATAATGTTCTTTATAAGTATTTCCTTACGAGGATAGACTTAATGGAAATAAAATAAAGGTATATGATTTTGGTCATGTTAATGGTGTTTCATCATCCGGTGTTCAAGACAAAGACCTGGAATATATGAAATCATATTTGTCACACCCCGATTTTCGAAGAAAACGAAAATCCCAAAATCCACGTAGGATTATCCGTTTCTCCAAAACTCGGGACGTGAAATCCAATAACAATAGAAACATTTAGCAGCAACGACTAAAACATAGTTTAGAAAATAGAACAAACTAAAATTTATAATAAAACTCTAACCATGAAATTCCGACGTCGCTAGCCCCACTAGCGAAACTCCAGTAACGCTGCTCAAAAGTCTCTAAACCTGAAAAGCTAATCGGCTACATTCCCAAAGGAATGTACCCAAGAAGCAAAAGAACTCACTTGGGTCAGCAATAAAGCTGGTGTGAGAAATCTTCATCCCAAAATCAATAAAATCGCACGTGATAAACATCAAGCTAAACACAAACAATACACAAACACACCAACAGGTAGTTCCTCAACGAGACAAAAATGTGATGCAAGAAAACACAGTTCCAAGAATTTAGTTCCTCAACGAGGCAATCATATCATCATCCTAATAAGTAAATATGCATGTACTTGTACTTAGAAGTTGACTATGGCAAGTCTGACCGGCAAAAATATTAGTAGACTTGTCATCCTGCATGAAAAAGGATTAGAAACAATATAAACGTAGTTTATTCATTTTTATTTGAATTTGATTCATCTTTTTAACGGAATGATCACTTAGACTATACCACATTCGCACCACCTCCGTACCGAACATACATGCCCGTATGCCTCTCTCATATAAAGGAGGACTACTCCGTCATCCATGCCCAAGTGGGGACATCACATACAATCATGCATCGCGAATACTCCTAACTATATGAGTACCAAAAGCCACTCTTGAGCTATCAATGCGCATAAACTCACGTCACATTTTTTACGGATAAACATCAAAGCCTATCTTAGGCATAAAAATTCACCTCATTTCCGCAAGACTAACCTGAATGTTATTTTAGTTTCTCTAGTAAGAAATGGGCGCCCCAACTCCGCAAGACGACCTGCTGGTCATTTAGTTTCTCTAGTAGGAGAGGGAAAATAATAAACAAAAGAGGTGTGGTAGTTCTAAGTGATAAAATTCCAGGTGATTTATATTTTCAGAAATCCAGGTTTACCAATATCATTTATTTTTGATATTTCATAATTCTTCCACAATGAGATTTTGTCATCCATAAATAATCCACCCATTCTTGTGGGGAAGCATAACATATTCATAAATCATGTTTTATAATAACACGGTGATCAAGTGACATTTTGTAATTCATAATGAAATCCACCCCTTCCTTTGGGAGAACATAACCATTTCAAGATGCATACATACAGAGGAACACCATTAATCTTAAATGGTCCTATATCAATAGAATCAACGAGACATCAAAACAAAACAAACCATAGTGCAAAATCAAACACTACTACACATAGTACTCTCCATATGAATGTGATTTTAGGGATAAACACATACATCATAGTTTAGCAGATAGTATCTCAAATGCTGAATCCAACAAAGCCACTACATGCAATATCCGAAAAGACAATTTCAACACATAAACATGAAAGTGCATGACAATCATTGGGTGAACATTAACTTACACCAAAGCAACCATCCAAATCCCAGTACAGCACACATAACTTAAGTTGTTTGAAAACACCCACAAATTCCTAGTTAGCACCAAATAACTCCTTTGAGTATTTCCATACAATAAAGAGATATGGGATTTCCAATACCATTCACCAAAATTGCATGTTTGCCATTTACAAACTAAGGTCCCCACTGTGACAAATCCACATGCACTTATGTGCATAATGCAAGTAACACATTGGTTTAGAAAACATTATACAAACTACTCCCAATAGCCCTAATTACATATTAGCGACATCCACCATAAAAACTGCATAAATTAACCAACCAACCCAAAAGCTACAACGCACGCACATAACCTCTCGGTAACCTAACTGACAAAGTAGCCTACCAGCACATAACCATTAACGACATTTTTACATTTTGGATTGTCACCTGCATTTGTTCCCTTGCTCGTCACTTCTTTACTGTGTTTTCAATCTAGCTATTTGTAAGCTTCATTTACGCCTACTTCCTTCAAGGAATAGTTTCCTCAGATTTTTTTGCTCTTCTTCATCATATTGAAAGCCTTTGAACCCGCTCTTCTGTTTGGTGAATTTATGAGATCTAGAACAAGATGGCTAGATGCACCAACTCTTGAAGATATGTAAACACAACTCACATAAAAATATGAACCTTGCCTCCTCCCTATTGACCTTGATGAGCTCCCCTGTGAACCAATAGCATTAAATATTGCGTTATTATCTATTTGATTTTACAGGTTTTTCGCCAAATGAAGCTGCACATGATGGCAAACCAGCGTGTAAAACTAACTTTAACATGCTCTCCATTGAAAAGATCCCTAACCTTCCAATAAGAAATGTCACGATTTCCCCTCTGCACAATCAAACATAGCCTTTTTTACACTGTAACTAAATCCCTGGCTTATAGGTACTTGATTCTGGAATGTAAACACTCCCAGGCAAAATAGGAACTCAATTGAGCAGAAAATTTTCTAGTCCAAAGGTTTACTGGAAAGAAACTTAACCACTAGACACCAAATTTGATTCAATCTGTATTTTATGAACTCACACTTAACACCGAGAAAGGGCTTTTGCACACAAAATTGCAGATAAGAGAGATTATGAAACACACCTACCCATCCATATATTCCAAAATCTTGACTGCCTCACATATAGTCCCCTTGGCATTCCTAATCAATATTTCAAAATAGACCTTCCCCATTGATTAGTGATTCCTGCCCTGAACTACACATATTTGACTAAGAGGGCTTGGCTCATTGCCTCCTAGACTAATTTACATTTACCTATGAATCTCTCTAGATTAAATACAAGGCTTCTCTTAATAAAGCTGAAATAACAATCAAGGTTAGGGGTGTCCCATCAGAGAGATAGATTTAGAATTTAGTAATATGAGTTATCCTATCTCACAACCCCCATGAAAACTAACAATCCCAACCTTCAAACTTCACCCAATTGACGGAATGCTTAGAACTTGGCTTGTGCCTTACTACTTACATTCCACATCAAGCTGTCTGATCTAATTTTCTTATTACCCTCAATACCTAAATCCGCCGGATTCAAGCCGGCACACTCGATTTTCTTAATAAAATCAACTTTTACCAAGTACATTGACGTTTAATTCATAGTCAACCAAAAAGATAACTTTAATCAACAGAGTAAAACAAACAAAAGGAATTATAAATTTCTCAATTTACCACCATCCCAACAAAATTCAAGATTCCAATCTAACTAAATTCAACTAATTAAACCCCACTTCAACTTCAACTACCCAAAACACAAACAAATTGACAAGAATAGATCAAGCAGAACTCAAACAAACGTCATAAATAAACAAAACAGAGAAATGGGGTCATCATCACTCAACATTCTCAATTCATACAAAAACCTAAAAAGGAAAATGAAGAAAAACTCACAGGTCAGTAGCACACAGCCTCGACACACCAGACCTCTCTCTCATCGCAACAATCATCTCGCCAGGCCACCACCACATCGCCAGCAACCTAGCCATCTCGCTCTTCTTTCCTCTCCATCTCTTGAGACAAAGAGAGCATCCACCATCGCCACATAGTTCTCACAATCTCCCTCGCACAAACCCCTCTCACTGTCAGCCGCCATCGAAGAAAGAAAATGAGGAAGAACAACTCCTCCTGTTGCACAAGAGAAGAAAGAAGGAAGGGTTTTTCTTTATATAGTGTGGGTGGCTATTCGCCCCCACTAAAATTTTGAGAGCACCTGCCCTTTAACTTCACAAAATTAAAACCCTAGAATTTTGAAATTTCAATTCCATTAAATGTAACTCTATTTTATTTTATTAAAAATAAAATAAATTAGTTTTATGAAATTTAGGGGTGTTACAATATCGGTTGTCCAAGTATAAGAATTGAAACGAATGAGAGGAAAAAAATTCAAGATTGCAAAAGATTTTGGACCTGACTTTTTAACATTCCTCACTGAGGGTGAACATTTTGGACTTAATTTCTTAACATTCCCCACTTCCTTTGAATCTATTTATTGGAAAGAATCAATAAATAGTGAAACTTAATCTATTTTACAAAACCATACCTGGGAATTAGTAGATTAACCTCCAGGTTGTAAGCCAATTGGTTACAAATGGATTTTAAAAGGAAGTTGAAGTTTGATAGTACAATAAAAAATATAAGGCTCGTTTAGTAGCCAAAGGATACTGTTAAAAAAAAAGGGCTAGATTTTTTTTAATACTTACTCACCAGTGGTTGTAATTACATCTATTAGGATGTTAATTGTAGTTGCTTCCACTTACAATTTGGAAGTACACCAAATGGATATAAAAACTGCATTATTAAATGGTGAATTAGATGAAGAAATTTATAAGGAGCAGCCGAAAGGTTTGTGGCAAAAAGTCAAGAGAAAAAGGTTTGTAAACTTGTAAAGTCTCTTTATGGACTTAAACAAGTACCTAAACGATGATATGAAAAGTTTGATCATACAATGTTATCACATGAATTTCGGATCAATGAATGTGATAAATGTATTTACATCAAGCAATCTGACAATGGTTCTATTGTCATTGTATTTTGTATGTTGATGACATGCTCATCATGGGACCAAACTTAGATATCATAAACTCCACTAAGAAAATACTGAATTCGAGTTTTGATATGAAAGATATGGGTAAAGCTGATGTAATTTTGGGAATACAAATTCAAAGAAGTAATGATGGGTACATACTTGCCCAATCAAATTATATTGAAACAATTTTGCAAAAGTTTGATCATTTCGATAGCATTCCAGCTAAAACACCTTATGATCCAAATTGCAAACTCAAGAAGAATAAGAGAGAAAATTCTGACAATTGGAATACTTACGTATTCATTGGGACGCTATAATACATTACAAACTGTACGAGACTGGATATTGCTTACTCAGTAAATAAATTAGCTAGTTTACTAGCAATACATAACTGGATCATTGGGAAGCTTTGGTCGAAGTAATGCGATACTTGAAGTTCAAAATCAACTATAAATTACATTATACTAAATATCCTCCAGTTTTGGAAGGATGTATTGATGCTAATTGGATCTCCAATGATACTGAGAAATCCACAAATGGATATGTATTTACACTTAGTGAGCAAGCAGTGTCGTGGAAATCACAAAAACAAACGTTTATAGGACGTTCAACAATGGAACATGTATTTATAGCCTTAGATAAGACTGCTGAAGAAGTAGAGTGGCTTAAAATTTTTCTAAAATACGTTTTATTATGGCCTCAACCCGTGACTGTATCTATTCACTGTAACTGCATGTCAGCCATAGCACGAGCAAAAAACATTTACAAAGGCAAGTCTAGGCACATAAGACGTCGATAAAACACAGTAAAACAATTTCTTTCAACTGAGATTATTTCCATTGACTATGTGAGTCAAAAGAGAATATTGCAGATCAACTCACGATGGGTATACAAAAAACATATTTTTAGCGAGGGGTAAAGCTAATCCAATGAGAAGTATACATGGCGGAAACTTAACCTAGCCAAAGGAAATTCCATGACCTAGGTTAAAAAAGGAAAACTAGTTGAAACTCAAAGAATAGAATATACAAACTTACTCATTCTTGTCATAAGAAATGTATACCACCTGTGATGATCAGGGTGAATATTTGTTTATTCTTAAAGGCACTAATATCTTATGAGATAAGATAAATACAACAAGATATTAATAATCTAAGTGTCACCTACATGTGAGTCAATATGGGGTCGCATTTATGAGAATAATATGGCTAAATTCTTTAAAGCTCTCATGAATCTGAAATTTGTTCATGACCAAAATGAACACAACCGTATGAATTGAAAAATGTGTTATTGTCTTGATTTACTAAACATGGCGCATAGTTCAATGTCTCATATACACACTTCATCACCAGTAAATTCGATAAGTATTCGCTAAGGAAGGTTCAAGTCCAAAATACACATCTTCTAATGCATATCATGTCTAAGTTTCTCTCTAGAAGACAACTTTATTTACTATACAAATGTGGGGTATTATTGGAGTTTGTATATACAAAATAGCCCACATGGAAATAAGTATTTTTTAGTTTGGCACTCATTAGTTTATACATATTAGAGTTTGGCCATCGTTTTGAAAACTAATTGAGTCTAACACTCGTTTTCTGACGAAACCGTTAAGCCACGTCATTGACTAGTAAAGACTAATTTTTGAACTATTTTACCCTTAACTTGGGTTAACTCAGTCTAGTTTTTTTTATAACCGAATCTAATTTTTTTGAAACCTAAAATCCAAAATTGCCCCCATCCTTTTTTTTTTCTTCTTCTTCTTCTACCTGCAGCTATTCTCCTCTCTTCCATTTGGAACCCCACCTCCAAATCCCAACCCCTACTGCCACCACCACCTCCACACACACAAAGACACCCGAAACCGCCACTAAAATTTCTAGGTTCCAACATTCTCACTTGCATTTTGCGCATCAACAGGGACTAAAACTTTCCAGAAATAACCTTCCTCTTCTTGCAATGAGGTCTCAGATTCAACTTCCTTCTCTTGCCCAAGCTATAAACTTCTGCAACGCATCCAACCTTCCTTCCCGCTCCCAGCTAAAAATGATTTGAACCTCACGTTGCCTCCTCACCAAAACCCCTCCATTTTTCGCTCTCTACTCTCAAACCCTCTATTTCAACCCCTCATTCACTGCTTCATCTCCTCCTCTTTCACTCATCTCTGCAACTCCAACAACCCATCAACCCAAACTCTCAAATATTGAACCCAAATCCAAGAACTCAAACACCTTTAGAGAAGCAATTCGAAACCTGGATAGATAAGCTCAAATCGGGCTTCACCCTAGACAATGTAATCAAAGCCCTTTGATCCTAATCAGACCCAAACCTTGCTATTAACATCTTTCGATGGACTGCTCAGACTCGTGGGTACAAACACACCCATCAAACTTATTTAGAAATCATTAGAATTGCATTGGATGGGAAAGGGTACGGGTAACTCGTCCATCGCAAAATTGAAAAGGGTGTTATGTTCTTCAACATGTTTTTGCAAAGGTGACAAGAGGGTGGTTCCTAGTAGAGTCATAGAGGACACAATGATTGAATCACGCTTCTCCTTGAATTTGAAACCCAATTCAGACAACATACAAGTAACAAAGTCATGGAGCAATGCTAGGGACTTGATCAAGTTGCATGAACTCTTCAAGAATGATCTGGTGATAACCGGATTGACCGTGTCGCAGATCTTTACCATTTGTCTGTCTAAAAGTTTAGCCCTCAACTTGGTTAACCGGTGAACACAGAAATTAAAACTCAACATAACTAAATCTAAATCTTAATATGGGTCATGCGTGGGTCTCTTGTGTGGTGGTTCTTTTTCTTACCGTCGTTGGGATATTTTCGTTATGAGACTGCTACTTTGGAGTGCGATACTGATACCACCATCACTGTCCATTGTAAGACAAGGAAAGAATTGTAACTGTGTGAAAGACAGTTTTCTTGGGTTGTATGGTCGATTTTGCAAGATTGAAAAGGGAGTCGCAAGGTGTTCTCATGATATCAGTAACATTAAAGTTACCATCCATTAACCTCAAAGCCTTCTCCTTGAGTACAAGACCAACCAGGTCAGGTACCAGAATTGTGGCTTGATAATGATGATTCGGGGTATCCCCGTCCGTGGAACTGGTGGTGGCAATGAGGGTTGGGATTTGGGGGTGGGAGAAATAAGAGAGAATGAGGGGTGGGAGCAATTTTGGGTTAAGGATTCAAAAAATTAGAGTCAATTATCTTAAAAAAATTAGACTCGATTATTCCAATATATGTGTCAGAGTGTTCGTGCCGAATCAGGAGCTGTAAGCTCGGGTTGGCATCCTAAGTAGTTTTTATCTGGGCACTGGCCGTACGATCTTTGTATCAGCGTGAGTGGACTTTGCTAATATTAAAATTTCAGTTCGTTTGAGCGTGAAGACGCTGACTCAGCTAGATTCATGTTTGTGACCGTTGTTTCGAAGGAGAGCGGAGGTCGCGTGGCGAGCTGCTTGAGACCCCCACCATCAAAATCATTTGACCAAGCAAAGTGGACTACAGATTCAGGGAGAAAGTTTGGTTACCAGGCTAAAAAGCAGTGATCCTGTGGTAAGCCGTCAGAATCAGTTAAGGATTGACTAGGCTCCCACCTTTCGAACCATCTACATCCTCCCCATGCAGTGGGGGGCTACGAATTTGAGATAAGGGTATGGCGACCAGGCTAAAAAGCAGTGGTCACGTGGCAAGCCATCGGAATCAGTTCAGAATTGACTAAGCTCTCACCTTCCAAATCATCTACACCTGTGCGCATCAAACTACAAATTTGGGAGTTTTCAGCGGCCACGCTGAAAAGCAGTGGTCTTGTGCGCGAGCCGTCGGAATCAGGTCATGGCAGACTAGGCTCCCACCTTCTAGACTATCTACACCCGCACAGTGGGGGCTACAGGTCCAGGGTTGGTAATTCGGCGGCCATGCTAAAAAACAATGGTCCCATGGCGAGCCATCGAAATCAGTTTGGGACTGATAGGCTCCCACCTTCCAAACCATCTACACTCGCGCAGTGGGGGCTACAAGTCTGGGTTTTGATCAGAATCTTTCGTTGCTAGTCGTCACCAGCTAGGCTTACCTGATTAGGTTTTGCGGTCATTGACCACGAAGGGTGCAATGATCCCTGGCAAATCGTCGTCATCATGCGTGATAGCGTTAATTAGACTCCCACTTCCTAAACCGTCAAGATCCACGCTAAGCGAACTATGTGTCGTGATGTTGTCATTAGCCTTGGCTGACTAAGCTTGCCTGTTTGAAAAGAGGTTTTGCCTGCTAAGGGGCGTGCGAACCTAGTCCATCAGCATGGTGCATGGTGTGGACGAAATTACCTTAAATTAGCTAGTAATCTGTAGGTACAATCCGTATGTCAGAATTGACTAGGATTTTTCGTGCTCGTGCTAAACATGTAACATAATATTGTTTGAATATTAGGCTAAGCCCATGGGCCCGCAGAGGAAGGGTTGGGGTTCCTGCACGGTGCGCTGTGTGTACAGCATAAATCTCACGGTAACACGTGTACGACGTAGGCTATGTGACGATTGACTATCGGCTACTTCCCCTCAATTGATGGGGTTGCATGCAACGCCATCAATTTGATTGACGTGGTCTGCGCAGTTTCCTCAGGAATTGTTGCCTCATCGTTTCTCATATGGTACCTAATGCTTGGTAATTAATATTGGAGGGTCCGCTTGGTGAACCATCATGTCTATATAACGGAGTTTTTCAATCGTTGTAGGCACTATCTTTCGCAGAGCTCATCTCCTGTAATGTTCTTGCTTGAAGATAGCACTTTGAGTTTTAAAGGCTAGTGGTGGATCTCCTTATCTGGAGTCTCCGAATGAGAATGCTTTTGATTTTCCAAAGGCTGAAGGTGGATCTCCGTTTCTAGAGTCTCCGAATGTTCTGATATCAGGCACAGTGATAGTTGCTGCTATGCGTGGTCACCTGTTATGGGTGGGCACGTAGTTGATCTGCTGAGGTCTCATAATTTCTTCTCACATCGCGGAGAAGTGGTACGGATTCTCTTCCAAGGGAAGAGTATGTCGTTCATGTGCTGGTGCCTAATCGTTGTTCCTGAATGTTTAATTTCAGAGATAGCACCAACGTTCAACTTCGTGATGGCTGCCTCCGCCACTCTTCGATTAACCCTGTTACCTCGCCTTGCGCTGGAATTCGAAATCTTGAGATGAAGAGGAGTTGGACATGGTCCATGGATTGGGCCATTGACTCCTGGACGCCCCTTACATCCCTGCAGCCGGAAGGTGCGCTCTACCTGTGTCAACCTGATACTTGTCCCAGGTTCATCCGTTTCGCCGAATCAAGCGCGTGAGTCGGCCGTATCTAGATGTGGCTTGTTGTGGGATTCCCGGTTGCCGATTTTGTACCCTCGCAGACCATATTTGAGGGTCGCGTTCGCTGGATCGTGGTTTGAACATGATGTTTTCATCCTGATCTTGCCCCGTTTAGACTCTGCAGAGAAGTCGAGGATTGGAGTCTTCTTCGAATGATTCTCGTAGTAGAATTGTCTAAACGAGTCTTTTACTTCATGTCGCACTGTATTCAGATGTTTGTAGTATGTAGTCTTTTGTATCTAACTCAAGGTGTTTATTGTTACATCTTTCCAATAATCAATAGAGTTTGTTTTTGTATTCTTCATTTATTTCTTAAATGATTGCAAATCATATAAAAACTAAAACTCAATATTGACTATGGAAAGGGAAACAAATGACTTAAAGCAAACTAACTGTCGACGGAAAGAAATTGATTATGGCCTTGAAGTGAATTTGGATTGCTTTTGTGGATCACTTAATGGACTGTTGAGGTGTTACATAGGTTACTGAAGAGTAAACCTCGTAGAGGGGTGGATCTCCATGCCAAACGTAATGTCGGGGGGGGGGGGGGGGGGGGGGGGGGGGGTGTTCCCGCTTGCCATGGCCTTTTCATCTCGCGGGGCGAAAGAGCTTATTGTTCTTGTACCGCTTGAAAGTGATGCCTCTGTTGACGTTTGGCTCGGCACCGAGTCTGGTTGTTTTGCCGGATGCAGCTTAATCTGGGAGCATTCTATCTGTTTCAGTGCGGCGTAATGTCAGTCTCGAGCCATAGGTTGGTCTCCACGTATTGTTCATTTGGAGTTATTAGCAGTATACTTAACACACTGGTGAAGGGTTGAAACCACTGCTTCCATCTGGTGGAGCCATGCTCTTCCCAGAATGAGATTGTAGGATGATGGTGTGTCTACCACCATGAAGTCTAGAAATGAGACCTTCCTCAGCTACGGTTCTCCTGCCACCGTAGCTAACCTTATCTTTTCGATGGGGAAGCATTTCTCCCTGCTGAATCCGATCAGCGGGTGTTCTGAAGACGTCGGGTTTTCTTTCTTGAGGTTCATGCTACGAAACGCGTTGTAGAACAGAACATTGAGCGAGTTTCCTGTGTCCACTAGAACTCTTTTTACCTCTCATCTTGCTATGGAGACCGAGATGACTACGGCGTCGTTATATGGCGCTTGGACTCCTTCGAGGTATTTGTCCGTAAAGGTCAAGGTGGGAATGGGGCTCTGAATCCTTGAGTGGCAGACATGTTTGTCCTCATCCGCGGGTTGTGTCCGCATATCCAGTAGAGTTCGTTTGCGGGACCTGTACAACAGGTCTTCATTCGGTCTGACGCCATGAAGGTCGTATATTATCCCTGGAGTCTCTTTCGCTATTTCTTTAATTGACTCCCCCTGTCCCTAGTTTGCTCTGGTCGCTTCTCAGAGTTCAAGAATTATTTCAATTTTCCTCTGCAGATCCAGTACTCAACCTCATACCTCAGACTCTTGCATTCATTGGTAACATGGTTGCCCTACTTATGGTACGCGCAGTACCTGGCGTTGTCACGCTTGGAGGGGTCTCCGCGTGTCTTCGGGGGCCATTTCAATTCCTTTCAACTTTTCATGGAATTCAGTACATCTGACAGGCTAGCATTTAGGGGTGTCACAGCTCTGGATCCAATTTAGTTGGATGATTTCTCTGGTCTGAACCGACCAGGGTTCGGCATGTTGTCACTACGCTTCCTTTTGCTTCGTTCCTCATCCTCGTGTCTTTTTCCCTCATTCTTGTCCCTAGGAGTGGAGGGTTTATTCTCACCTTTGGTTTTCCTTTTAACGATCATCGACTATTCCAAGGTGATGTGTCTCCGGACGCTCTTGAGGAGCTCCGTCATGTCCAAGGGGGGCTCCAAGGTGAGGTCCTCGTAGAGTTTTCCCTCTTTGAGGCCCGCAGTGAAGGCCATCACGGCTGTATCATCGCTGCACCCATATCGACGAGGGTCAGCTCGTTGTTGAAGCGCGTGACATACTCTCGGAGTGTCTTGTCGGACCTTTGCTTTAGGGAGAGTATGTAGTACGGGCCTTTTAAAAAACGCTGGTTCCCAACGAAGCGTGTCAGGAATTCATTTGCCAGCGTTTTGAAGGAATCAATTGACTTCGGCAGAAGGCTGTGGAACCACGTCAATGCTGTGCTTTTCAGACTTGTGGGAAAGATTTTGCACATGACGGACTCGAATCATTCTTTAAGGGCCATTACGTGCTGGTAATGACGCAAGTGGTCGAAAGGATCGATGATTCCATCGTAGGAGTCGAGCTTCGGGTGAGTGAACTTCCTTGGGAGGGTCTCATTCATGATCCGGTCCACAAATGGTGGAACGGAGAGGCGGTATAGTATGTCTGAATCGTGCGCCCCTCTGCGAAGGGGGTTCTCAGGGCCCAGCCCCTCCGTCCTGGCAGTGAGCTCAGCGTTAGCCGCGCAGCCTCCCTTAGTCTAATGAGAACTAGCGCGGGAAGAGATCCCTTAGTTTAGGAATGAGATCTTTGTGGAGATCCTCCTCTAATTAGGAGTCATACTGTAGGAGAAAAGTTTTATGTTAGCCTTGTGCTTCTAGATACGCGGGAGATAGTTCACAATGCGAGAGCAATCCGTAGAAGGAAGATTCTCAGTGTGAAAGGTACTTTGGCATTTGCTTCCTAGTTGGAAACTGAGAACAGCTGTAGTTACCTGTCCGAAGCTGATCTTTGATCAAGATACTTGTCTTAGTAGATTTTATGGGTATTGAGGATAGTTGTGAGACGTGTGAGCCTAGCATGCTGTGAGAGTTCAAGTCCGTCTGGCGGACTGAATTGAGTGGGCTTAGAATTGCTTGGGCCGGATCAGTTTTAGGCTGACGCTGAAGCCTGTAATTTCTCGAGATCATCATGACACGTGTATGGCTCATGAATGTGACCATTTTTATATATCATCATAAATCAATTACCTTTGTGCTGCTTAATTACATCATCATCCAAACGGTGGCTAAACAAGACACAAACATGAGCCATTTCATTCTTCTTCCTCGAATCTTTCATTGGAGAGATATGAGATTCTTCATTGGCAACTAATCTAACAAGCTCTCTCATGAGGACTGATCTTGATAGGCTTTTCTTGCACGATTGATTGTGATAATCCTCACCAATACAAACTGGTGATGCTGCATTTGCAGGGGTTGTACAGTCAACAGGAGTAACACAGGTTGAGCCAGATGGTTCAGTTTTCTCTGCCGGTGATACTGCTGCATCATTAGCAGATGTAGAACCTTGAATGAGTTGCATTACAGAGTGTTTGGTTACCTCATCCTAGACTTAAACTTCTAGGAAGCCTTCTATCCTTTGTGACTTCTTGCTTTTTCATGCTTCCCTCTGATTTATTTTCTGTACAAGATGAAGATGGATTACCCTGTGCAGAAGAGTGTGTTCTCCTCCTGGAGTCAAAGTTGACAGGTCTACTTTCGAGACCAGGACTCAACTTCTTCTGCTTGGTGATAAATTGACCATTAGCTTCTACCCTGTCCAATTTTGGTTTGGGCTCCTACATCAGCAACTCCATTTTAGTGGGTTGACACGTTCCAGTGTGTTACCCTTTGTCGAGGATACCTACGCAGATCATTTTTCTCAGAACTGCCTGCAGCAATCCCGTCATCTGGCACTTGGTCTGAAGCCTCTTGTTGAGTTTGCATGTCCGTTCTGAACTCATCTCTTTGATCGATCAGATCTAAACCTAGGACTTTTTTTTGTCTCAAATTTAATGGCTGAGGTGCATCAAAACCCAAGCTTCTACGTCTTCTCTTTTCCCCAGTGACCACCGTCGTATCATTTATGCCTTCCCGAGTGCCATTCGTTTAAGGACTGCCTAGTCCGACGTGCAACAGGTGTGGATATTACAGTCTTGTATTTTGACTCTGGTAAATGAAACTTCTCCACTTACTGCCAACGGACTAGGAGATTTATCAACCACCTTACCCTCATCCTTCTCAGCATTCATGGCCTTTATTTGATCAACAGATTTTGACCATCTTCTCTGTGAGCTTTAGTTGTAAGCGGTAGCATTCTCGCTATTGGGGTGTTCTTCATTGTTTGGCTTTTCAATTCTTTTTTAGGTGAAACAATACTTTCACCTATGCAGTTAAAACAACGTTATAACACTAATATAACGCTTAACGAAGGTAAGCCATTACGTTATGAGATTATCACGTTTTTGTATCACGACTCCGATATAACGCCGTTATATGGTTTTTATTGTGATAACTTTTTTTTTCAATAACGTCGTTTCAACTTTTTGTTCTAATATATAAAAAAAAAAATCACTCATTTCATTCTCGATCGAAGGACCAGAGCTTGCCGATTGACAGAGAACCAGACCTTGCCGGCTGACAGAGAAAGAAAGAATAAGGGAAGAAGATGAAGATCTGATCGCACTCTCTATTGCAATCTCACTCGCATACAAAGGAAAGATGTTTATTAATGAATATTTTTGAATCTAATATTATGAACATGATTTACTTTTTTGTCTCTATAATACATCAATACTTTGTCGGGGTATTAAAAATATATTAACAAAATATTCCGTTATATACCGACATATTACGTTTTTTACCGATATATCACGTTATATCCTGTTATAACCTATAACGCTCCTGGACCGTTATGGGTCTGTTATCCGTTTTAACTATATAGACTTTCACTTATCTTTATTTTCTTTGACCTTATTAAAATGCCTCCAGAAGCATAACTCTTTTTTGAAGGAACAACTTGCTTTTTAAGAGCTTTCTTCCTTGTTAGGCCTTCACTGATATATATTACATTTGGTATAGCTTGTAAAGCAACATCCTTATTGTGCTTGGCAGGGACTCCACAAACTAAGGCTTCCATAGCTCCAACAGCCATTTCTGTATCAATTCCAACATTATACAATTTCACTGAATCCTTGCTTATACCACTCGCATTCAACTGCTTCTCTGAGGTCTCTGGATTTGGCTGTTTTTTCATCCCTTCAAAGAGATTTCTTCCTAGTTTTCCTTTTTGATAGTTGTAGGTTGTTGTTATCCCTTTTCAAATTTTGCACTATCAACTTTGAATCCGAACAAGTCAAACCCATTATTTTCTGATAGAGGTTTAAACTTTCTTTTCCATTGCTAGGCTTATCTATAGTTCTCTTTTCCATTCCCTTTCTGGAATGGAACCGCCTTGGCTTCTGAGGTTCAGTGAGAGATCCCTGTCTACAAGCATCACTTCCAAGTAAATATTCTTTCCTCTTGCTAAAGAATTCCCCTCCTCTATCATCCTCGCGACTGTCATCCCAATCAAAGGCTCCAATCTGCCCAATTAGGCTTCTTATATTGGCTCTCAGGGCCGACAATTGAAACCATTTTGCGCTTGATAAACAAGACGACTTTTGTTTTGAGGCTCTTACCACCTTCCCTTCTGAAGACAACTCCACGTCATTAACTGAAAGGAACTTATCCACCATTTTTAGCGCAAGATCTTGCAACAACTCCCCAGGTACTTGTGATTCCACATAGCTCAAGCCTGGAAGCTCGTGATCATGACCAATAATGTCATCACCATTTGGTAAAACGTTATCAGATGGAAATACATCCTCGGTGAAAAGCTTTCTAACTATGGAACTACCAGGCAAGGAATGAGATTTCTTGAAATCTCGGTGAAATTTTCGTCGTTTTCAAAATACGAAAAGAAAAATTGCGAAAAGTGAATTTACATTTTTTCAAGCATTTTTTCGACCTTTTTTGGGATTTTTCGGAAAATTCGTTTTTTTTGCCCAAAAAAATCAACTACCAAAATCTCTTTTTTTTTAGTCAAAATTTTTTTACTCTAGAAGTTTGGATCTACTTTGCGCTCGACTGCTTTGCTCGATCACTCGTTGATTGACTCAATCTCTGCTCCGATTGATCTTCCTATCCGCTGTTGAATTGATTTCTCTGCTTGGCATTCTCTGTTGAATCAATCTCTCTGCTCAGCGATGATTTCAACTTAATCTACCAGATGGTGAGTAGGATCCTTACCATGTCTTGATAATATCTTGAAGGGGTGAAGGAGTACTAAGATGATAATAAGAGAGATTAGAAGGGGGGAAAAGAAGGGTTGTTGACTGTGATCTTTTTCTTCATTCTCTTTTTTTCTTCTCTTCATTTAAAAAACAAAACTTAATTTACACAATTCAAAGCTAAAGTTCTGTTTTACATGGTCATTAATACTTGGGTTGGGAATTGGGCTTGGAAAAAAATTGGTGAGAGCATTCAATGCTACCACGTGGAGAAATAAATGCTTCCTTCCTACAATTAAATTTTTTTTTGGATTTGGATGGAATTATGAAAATTCATTAGATTCCATTTAAAAGGAGAATTTTGTGATTTTGTTTCTTGTATTATTAATTATGTTATGAATTGAAGATATATTTGGTATTTAGGCTTTATTAATGTATTTAATAGGTTTATTTACCTTCACTTTATTTTTTCACATATTTAATATACTTTCAAAATTTATTTATATTTTTCATGTATGCTCGAAATTTTTACGTTTTTTCTTTACACACCGAAATTTTTCTTAAAATCAAAAGACCGAAATTACTTCGAAAAATGAAATCACAATCCTTGCTACCAGGCTTGCGTTTGAGTTCATACCTATTCCCCTTTGTGCTTCCATCAGAGTCCTCACTACCATGGTCACTATGAACTTCCTTTCCTCGCAAGCCATTCTTAGCTGGATCTCTTACGTCAATCATCTTGTTAACCTTATCAATAAGCTCTTTGATGCATTGACCTTTACTCTGTTCTGCAATTGCTGGAGAAACTGTTCTACAAGCAGCAGCAAGTGCAGAAGCCCTTAATGATGTTGTACGAACTAACATAATGTTCCTCTGAGTATATCCTATTTCAAAAGGACAATATTTGTTTAATGCCATTAGTCCAACCAATCTATCAATAAAAAGAAGCCAATAAATGGGTGCACAAGAAGGCGACAGAAATAAAACTAGGCAGGAAAAAAAAAAAAAAAAAAAAACCAATTCCAATATCAATATTTTGTTCTGAGGTGCCTGTCATTGCAGACCAAACATGGTTCTTGGAAAGCAAAAAAACTAAGAAACGGTGCACCATATTATCAACAAATTATTGCAACTGCGGTTCAAAACTTTGTCATGTATTTTCAGTTAAAACCAATGCAGTTAAAACGGATAACGGACTCATAACGGTTCAAAAGCGTTATAGGTTATAACGGGATATACCGAGATATATATATAACGGAATAGTTTTTTAAATATATATTTTAATAACTCCACAAAATATTAATATATTATAGTAAAAAAAAAAATCATGTTCATAACATTAAATTCAAAAATAAAAAACCTTAATAAAAAACATATTCCCTTAGTATGAGAGTGAGATCGCAAGAGAGAGTGTGATCGACTCATCTTTTTCCCTTCTTATCTCATTCTCTGTCAAACTAGTTCTCTGGAGATTGGCGACGGCGAGCTCTAGTCCTTCTTTTCTATGAGTCTAGGGTTCAGGTTCGATCGAGAATGAAATGGGTGAATTTTTTTAATGTATTAAAACAAAACGTTAAAACAGCGTTATTGAAAAAAAAACGTTATCTTAATAATTGTCACATAACGTCGTTATATCGAAGTTGTGATACCATAACGTGATAGTATCATAACGTAACGGCTCACCCACGTTAAGAGTTATATCGGAGTTATATCGGCGTTATAACGTTGTTTTAACTACATAGGTTAAAACCATGGGTAAATGGGCACAAATATCTATCTCGTCCGTCGCAAGATTGAAAAGGGGGTTTTGTTCTTCACCTCTTAATCAAATAAAAAAAATCTGAATTTCCTGAAAATGTGCTACTTTCCAAAGATTCAGACTCTGTGTAAACAACCAACCCAACATCCTCGCCAAACATTCCAATAACAACACAACTTTAAACCGTGATAAGACTAGACTATATACAATATAAATGTTCATCATCTAATTTCATTTTCTAGCTTTCAAAATATCTCATTAGGGTTCCATTACTCGAGCATAAAATTGGGCATGTCAACCACAACCTATTCTATGATAATTCTAACTAAAACAATGAAATTAAGAAACATTACAACGCACCTGAATCATGTTATTCACCAGTCGACGTCTCTGAATCCTGCACGAAACCTCCCTTACCATCTCCACAACTCTTCTTATCACCCAACCCCACTGACTGATCTCCCCACCACCACTTACCCCCTCACTATCACTCAAAACCTCCGATCTATCCGACCCCTCCCCATCACTCTCCAAAACCTGGTTTCTTACATTCTCCCCACATTCCGGGTCTTCCAACAATTGGGTTTCTTCAACTGGGGCCTTATCTGCCACCGGACCAGTTAATTCGATCTCACGAGTCCCCTGCGAGTCAAAATCGATTGGTTGGATTTCTACTTCGTCGATGTTCTGGGTGTTTGACCCGTCATCGTCGTCGACAGTTCCCATTGGAGTGGGTTTCTTGGATTCGAATGGAACCCCAGATTGACGCAAGAGTGGGTTTTGCAGTGAAAGAAGAATTGGGAAAAAAAAATGGAGGAAATTTTGGAAAGATTGGATTTTAGGGTTTATCTTAGGGCGCAAAAAGGGGGTTTCGGGTTTATTTTGGTATTTTTGGAGGGAAAATCAAGATTTTTTAGCACCATTAACAAAAGTTTCAAATAGGCTATGAGCAAAACATGAAAACAAATAGACTCACTGCACCAAATTGGCATTTTTTTGTAACAATAAAAAAATCAGTAACACTTTTGAGTTATAACAATTCACAAATTTTTTTTACACATTTTCACAAATAAAGTGATTCAATAATTGTATCACCACAAATAGTATGGGCTTACAAGTGATACTATTCATGGTGATCTAATTTATTGTATCACTTTTTTTGTTTAGCTATTTTTCATTTTGTTGACTAAATTTAGTTTCGACTTGAAATTGTTTGGTGCATTGTAATAGCTCAAAAATGTTATTATTTTTTAAATTGTTACAAATATGCCAATTTGGGGTAGTGACTTGATGATGATCCACTTCTTTTTTACAAGCATGCATGGATAGCTACTGCACAAAGATGAATAAGTAAATATATATTAGGCTAAAACCAACAAATTGGTTCTTAGCCTATGAATTGATTACAGTTGAAGTCGAATGCTGTGAGAGGGACAATCATAATATGAAATAATTATCAAAAAAGAAACAGATGGGGAGAAGGGGGCAAAGATCGTTTTGTAAGTTAATGTTGGTGTAATAGAGAAACGTAGCACTAAGGTGCAAGAAGGGCATGTTACCAGCGCTCAGGTGCGCAAAATGGAGGCACATTCCGATAATCGAACTCGGGACCTCTCGCACCCAAAGCGAGAATCATACCCCTAGACCAAATGCCCTTCTATGTTTGATGCAGCGATCTATTTGATATTTTCAAGAAACTCCAACTCACAGGAGCCTTCATTAAAATCAATCTCGGAGAACATATCTATCTATCTGCAGGAGTTGATGGCAATGCAGACTTCCTCACTAAACATTCATCTCTGAAGATTTCAAATTGAATTTGATGCCTGAAAGTATACAATTAACAAGTGAATGGTGTTCCCAATTGTGAAAATGACTGCCTTTTTTCATGAAAACTTTTGGTTTTAGCAAATGAATGGAACAAGCGAACTCCACTTTAGTCATCAACAATTCCCAACACAAGTTTTATGAGTGCTTCCAAGCACACCTAATTGGAAATTATTATACAATCACAAATAGACGACAAAAGTTGCTGAGAAATGCATAAGAACAAGTCATGGTAACAGAATTCACCTTGCTAAACACACATCAAAAAGAAAACAAAATGTTGCATGAAACTGCAAAAGCTAACACAGTTGAAACATTTCTGGGATCTGGCAAGTTCTTTGTGCTCTTCCATGAAGCAAATTTGATAATTTTCTACACCAAAATATAAAAAGTGCATAAAAGGGGTATCAGATACTGACCTTGACCATTCTATAGATACCTCTCAAACCACCAGGCCCAACCTATTTTCCTAAACTGAACACTAGCGCCAAAACATCGGGATTCTACAAAACATTGCATGGTTTACAGAGAGAGCTTTGGTGTAATGACATCTACTGCTTTGTATCTTCTATTTGGACAAAACTAACGAACTGGAAAAGACGAGGAATCAAGCTCCCAACAACCTCTCAAAGTGCCATAACTTTCTTCGGTAAGTTGAAAAGCTGGGACCTGATGAGAAAACCTAACCATTTCGACCCGAGGTACTTCTAATGCACTATTAGATCCTCCTACTGCTTCAGCCCTGAAAACTGTTTTGAACCCATCTACCAGCTTCAAAGCCAAAACTTTTATAGCTGAAGCACCAACCTCAACGATTTCCACCATGTCATAGTCACAATTAGCCAGTTCAAAACACGTCCATTTTGAGTTAAAATCTTTGTATAGTGCCCATATCTCACCTTTTCTTGGGTAAATCTCATATTTGTTCCTGCTCAGAGATTCTACATTTACCTGATGAGAAAAGGGGGTGACATCTGGATAATCTGTCTTCAAACTGGTTGAAAGCCTAAACACTCCACAGCCGACAGGCATGTCCTCCTGCTCCCACTGAAGCATGCTCTTTGGTGTTGGGCAAGATTCAAGCCATGTTATATGCAATTTGAAATTTGGGGATGCATCAACTTTAGTTATCTGAGCATAGTACTTGGGAAAGCCATCCTCGTCGCTATATAGAGCCCAAAATTGACCAGGCCGAAATTTCTCCTGGGCTCTGTTGCCATCAAAGTTGTAAAATATTGTCTCTGGAATTTCTTCTGAAGCCATAAATGAAGGTGGAGATGTGTCAACCTGAAAAGAAGAGCTATCTCCAGGACTGGAACCACCACGACTCTTCTCTTTTGTACATTCTGAGTGCTTGCTTGTCTCCTCCTTGGTTGGACACTGACCTGCATTAGTTTGACTCAGCAAGTTATTTTCATTGCTTCCATTTAATTCTGACTGCAACTCGGTTTCACCTTTCAGTATTTCCGAGTCCTGGGTAATCTTCTCATCAGTACTCGTCTTTGGCATTGTAGGTTTTGTGTTTTCTTTCAAGAATTCCACTTCCTCTGCCTTAGAACTAGAACCATTAACTTCAGATTCAACTCCTTCAGCTTTCTCATTTTCTTCTACTTGATCAGAAGAATCTTCAACATTCCCACAAAAAGAAGCGGGATCGAGTTCAAAAGACCCTCCGGGAACCCCTTCTCTCTCCATGCCAGTCATTTTAAAAGAAGGAATCCTGTGGGAGAACCTGAAAAGCTCACTGCCTGGGATCACACTCTTCTTTGATGTTTGCTTAAAGAGAGCAACAAACCCTTTCACCTTAACCAAGTATGCAACCGTGATTCCCTGGTTCACGACATAATCTGAAAGGACCTCAACAAAATCAAACTCATACTGCCTATGGTTGTCTGGATCAGATTTCCAACCAATATCCCAGTTCTTGAAGAGAGCCCAAGTTTCACCCCTTCGAGGAAACAACATATAAGAACCTTTACGCGTGCCCCTTTCCCAGGCCATCAAATGAGAGAACATGAGGCGATCTTCAGTGTTTTCAGTGTTTCCAAGTATAAACTTACCACAAGCAACAGGCAAGTCCTCACGGAACCAATCAATTTCATCTTGCTTGTCTGGATTAGCCTCAAGCCACGTGATCCTCAGTTTAAATGGAGTCCACACTTTCCTAATACAAGCGTAGAATCTAGGCATGCTGTCTGAATTATCATATATAGCCCAGATCTGATTGACGGCAAACCTGTTCTCTTCTCTTTCCTTGTCAAAGTCATTGAAATCTGGATCAGGGTATTCGACAAACTCAGGATCTGGTTTGTTTTCTGAGCTCTGACTAGGTTTTGAAGTGCTACCCACATTCGAATTTAACGCTTCTGCTCCATTTGTTTTAATTCGTTCAGCTCCATCAATTCCATTTGGATTGCTTTTCTCAGGATGTAACCTTCCTTCCTGTTTATCATTTTCCTTGTATCCTTCCGAAAAAGAACTGAAACCCTGCACGTCATTTGTTTTGGAAGTCCCGACTCCAGAGAATTTTGTGCTACTCTGCTCGTCTGTGTCATTGGTAGATCCAGTCATCGGCTTTTTAAGTGGGTTCATAGAAGCATCACGGTTGCCTAAATTTTCATTATAACTAACATGTTGCTTTTTCCGAGGAGATTTGCGTGTGCGGCGGCCATTTTCTTTGATAACTTCATCACCTTCAGTACCAATGCCATTTCCAGCGTTACCATTGTTCCTCTGCCTCTTCTTGTTTGTAGTTGAATTGCTTTGTGTGCCCGAGAATTGCTTTGATGCTGTTGCTGCTCCACTCTGGTTCCCTTGAAATCCAGTATTTTGAGAGTTGTTCACAGAAGTATTTTGTTGAAAATACATAGATTGGTTCAAGTTGATTCCTGCAGGTTCTCCTTGAGAATCTGCAGTAGCAACAAAAGGTTGCTGGCAGCTCTGACAACAGATACTTTTCCCCAGAACATCACTGTAATACATATACCTTATACTACAATTGGGGCACTTAGTCCAGAAGGTCTGCTTGCCTATGGGGACACCTGGTCCACTCTGCTGTTGTTGTTGATGGAGGTTACCACCATTCACAGAAATACTTTGTACCCCAGGCGGTTTACTACAAAAAGATTTCTTATTTGTTGGTTTTGAGCCCCGCTTTGGCCCAGCAGTAGCCATTAAAGATTTCAACTTCATGTCATACACAGATCGTTTCATCTGATCAGTCAGGAACCTATGGGCTTCTCCAATCAACTTAAAGGCAGCTTCAGCACCAGGAAATTTGTTCTTATCAGGATGAAGAACGAGAGCAAGTTTTCTGTATTGCTTCTTTATGGAAATCTCATCTGCTGTTTGCTCAATTTGAAGGATACCATACCAGTCCTTCTCGACCCCAAATAACTTCTGTTCTGCAGAACAGTGTATCTCACAGACTGTAAGCATCTGGGAGATGTTTTCTAGAGCTGGGTAAAGTCGTTGGGATCTGAGGATAACATTTTTAGCACCTGAAAAATCCCTTTTCTCCATCTTCTTTTCCGCCATATCCTTCCCTCTTTCGGCCTCATCTCTGTTGCATTCCATCACTGTTCCAATGTCCCAAGAGTGTTCCACTATTTAAAGAGTGCTAGCTACAACTAGTTGCATTTCCTCTCATATTTGATTTGGTTCATGCAACACAGTTGAAGAGATGTATGTAAACGATCCCCCCTTTTCTTGCAAATTTCTGACCAATGAAGTAACACAAGTACCCCCAGCCACTTCAATTCTGCATCAAAAAAGTCCAACAGATAATGAGAACTTCTTATCAACCAATGGAACATATAATCATCTATGAATAGACAATGAGACTGCATAACCCCAACACTTAACATGTGTGCTCAGAGACATTTGTGAAATAACGCAATAACCCCAACACTTAACATGTGTGCTCAGAGACTATACACAAAAAAGCATAAAAGATGATACAAGATGACTTATTATGAAGTCGTTTCCGAATGACTTCAGAAAATTGTTAACAATCTTCAAGTTTTGGACCCACTGCACAATTATGACGTTATAATTCAGCTGAACCCTGTAAACAGAAATTCAGTTCATTTAACATTGACAATTACTTTTAACTATTCTATTTACACCTAGGGGTGGGCATGGTCCGGAATTGGGCTTGTCCCGGTCCCAGTCCAGTGAAACGGGACCGGATCAGGATAGAGGTTTTTTTTTTGCTGAGCCGGTTGGTTTCGGACCAGTTTGAACCGGGATGGAACCATGCCATCCAGGTTCCAAAAAAAAAAAAAAAACAAAGCTTACACCAAAAAAGCCCAATTAACCAAATTCAAAGCCCAACCCAACCAAACCCATCCACGCCACCTTTATCATCAACACTACCAAACCCATTCCCCTTCTTCATTGACCTTGTTTGCATGTGTTCATCTTCATCATCATCAATGGGTGTTGTTGATGGATCAAATGATTGGTCATATATCCTGCAATACACTGAGCAGGATCTCCTCATAGAGAAGGCTCTCTTCACTGCAGACTGAAGTGCACCACCTGTGGGGATGGCGGTTGTTGATGGAGTAACTGTGGTTAGTTTCTCACCATTCTTGAACCTCTTTCTGAATTGGGGAAGTTTGTGCTCAAAATCTGAAAAAAATTTCTCTCTATCTACTCCACGTCGTTCTTTGCTTGGAAATGGGTCATGGGTTGGCTTCAAAGTGGGTGGTTATTCAATGGTGGTGGTGGTGGTGGTGGTTGTGGGGGTGGGGGTGGGGTGGGGTGGTCTGGAAGTGGGAGTGTATGGCTTGGGAGTTTGGGGAGGGAAGTACAGATCTGAGAAGTCTATGAATCTTTATTTTCTTGAGATTTTTTGTGGTATTAACAAGTCTGATCTTGGAGTACCCATTCATTACTTCTTCTACAAGTTTATTTTAGAGAAAATGGAGTGTTTTTATAAGAAGTGGTGTTGTTAACAAGTCTGATCTTGGAGTACCCAATTTCAAAACCCCAAAACAAAACCAACCCAACCCATTGAGAGAGAGCAATACGGGATATAACGTGATATAACGGTATATTTTGTTAAATATATTTTTAATATCCCACAAAGAATTGATGTATTATAGAGACAAAAGTAAATCATGTTCATAACATTAAATTCAAAAACATCAAAACATTAATAAAAAAACATCTTCACTTCGTATGAAAGTGATATCGCAATAGAGTGTGATATACTCTTTGTCTTCTCCCCTTCTTCTCTCGTTCTCTGTCAACCGACAAGGTTTGGTTCTCTTTCAATCGGCTACGGCGAGCTCTGGTTCTTCTTCTTCGATCGAGAATGAAATGGGTATTTTTTTTATATATTAGAACAAAAAGTTAAAATAGCGTTATTGAAAAAAAAATGTTATCTCAATAACGGCGTTATATCGAAACAGTGATACAAAAACGTAATAATCTCATAATGTAACGGCTCACCCCCGTTAAGTGTTATATCGGCGTTATAACGTTATTTTAACTGCACAGCCTAAAACAAAGTGCAAAACTCGTCTTTTTGCAATGACATCACTCAGATTTGCTAGAACAGGGGTGCACATAGGATCAACCTAGAGAAACATATGGAGTCAGGAGATGGATTACATTTGGTATTTCCCGTGCCAATTAACAAAATATCTCCATATCACATCCATTGACTGAAATAATATAAATATATTGACAAATCCATATCTCCCCCCTTCAAGAAACTTCTTTCTATAAGTTTGTGTTTTTCGTTCTTTTTAGCCCATATCATCATCAAATTCCTCATTCTCTTCAACCTTTCCTCCTTATTGGCCTCAACAATAGTAGATGCAACACCAACCAACAGCTCCTGCAGCCACAACAATAGCAACACCACCAGATGGCAATGAAACCAATTTTTCCCTGACCAAATGCAACGAGATCAATGACATCCTTGCCCCTAACTTGAGATAGAAGCAATTCTATTCTATCATTTGCTTCTCTTCTTCTTCTTCTCCATCGCAACGTATGACACTGCTTCTCTTCTTCTCTATCGAATGGGTTTCAAATAAAAAACCCATTTAAGTTTGTAGGGTTTAATTTCATTCGTCTGATCTTTTCAAGATTATCTACCCATCTGACTTGTGTGATTCGTAACAAGTTGACTTGTTCGAGTCCACTCGTAAGAGTCAAAAAAGAAACTCAGTCGCCTTGAAATAGCCCTGTGCCTCGTACATATAAGGGCATTTTTCAGCCACTTCAAGTCGACTCGTACGAGCTAAACACTTAAAACAGTGATCTTGCCCACCCCTATTTACATTTGTGCATCATCAAACACTTACCACACCACCTAATAGCTTTTGAAATTAAACCTACATGAATAATAGCGCAGTGTCTAAATGTAATCCTAGTGATATACAAAACAGGCTCAGTGCTTCTTCAAATAAACTTTTGAAGACCATAACAGGATTTGAGCTGAGTAATGGGAACTGTTCTGTGGTGTGGAGTGTGCCACATCTTCAGGCTGTGTATTATGTATGGGAAAATAAACAAATGGAAACTCATGAAAATATAATTCTCCATCACAATCTCTTTTCCTACTCATCAGCTATACACATACCCTTAAAGTTAACTACATTCAGACTAACGACAGCAATGAGAAGAACTATTATAAAAATATTGAACCAATCTACAAGAAATATCACATAATATAACATAAAAATGCCAACTTACATAGTGAAAATAAATGAGCACCGAACCTCCGGACAACCCTGAAAACTAACACTTTAAATATTAAAACCTACAATATAGAACTTGTGCTACTCCAGAAGTGATTGCAACATTTGAAATAAAGCAAGCAAATGAGCCAAATATGAAAGAACTAGAACCCTAACGGTTACCAAACGCACAAACCCCTACAATCTCAATTGCTCTTAAAGAAAATTGGGCAAAACCCAAAATACAACCAGCCAAAAAATTGATGGAAATTCATTACTCTAATGCTGAAATTGTATTTCTAGGGGCAAGGAATATCTCGCCATTGAGAACTACTAAGCACAAAATTTTAATTTTTCAACCTCAAATGCTCTAATTTCCTCTCTGTCTCTCCTCCCACACAAATTTTTCTATAAACGAAAACCCATCAAGTAAAAATGTTCCAAAAAACACGAAATTTTGTCTAAAAACACTTCAAATCCAAACCCCAGATGCAGAAAAAAAATCCATTCAACAAAAAGGCGGAGATTTCCAGTCAACTTCAAACCCCGGACAAACAAAACCCAAAATGACAACAACCCCACTAAGTAAATAGACACAGATGTCTAAAAACACAACTCCAAACCCCATCACAGTTTCCACCAAATTCAACCAAATCATGCAATCTAAACATGGGGAAAGAAAGAAAAAAACCTAGATGAGAAATGCAGAAGCAGAGAAGAGAAGAGAAAGAGAGGGCTCACTTGTTCTCTGGTAGGGGAGACCTGTGTGGGGAACGGGAACCCACAAAGCTAGAGAGAGAGAGAGCATCCCCGCCAAGCAGGGAAACACAAACAAAACGCACACGCTGATGAATGTTAAATGAAACCAGGATCCCTAATTTCTTTTGATTTCTCCTCGTGTTTATACAGAAATTCAAGGCAGCCTCGTTTTTTTGCTGCTGGGGAGGGGGTGAAAATACATTTTTGCCCCCCCCTCTTTAAAATCTTTTTCCAAAAAGTGTTTAAAGATGATTTTTGCCCCCCCCCCCCCCCCCACCACAGCAAAATCCAGGCTGCCTAGAATTGTTCCAATTAGGGCTGAAAACCGAACCATCCTAAACCGTGAACCGAATCGACCTAGGTCGGTTTTAAAATTTTCAAACCGAAACCGAACCGATCATTAACAAAATCGATCCGAAACCGAACCGATTCTAATTTATGCAAACCGTAACCGAACCGAACCGACTAAAATCGAACCAAAACCGAAATAAAACCGAACCGACCGACTATTTTAAACATATTATATTATTTATATATAAAAAATATATTATTTATTATATATATTCGATCGGTTTGGTTTGGTCGGTTAAAATCACATAGAAACCGAAAACCGAACCGACCACTTCGGTTTTGAATTTTTTAAAACCGATCCGAACCGAATTTAAACCGAACCGATTGGTTCGGTTTTGATCTGTTCGGTCGGTTTAGTCGATTTGATCGGTTTTTTGTTCAGGCCTAGTTCCAATTTATATGAGGAAGGCTTGTGAGGGGCATGATCATAATCATAATTTTGTGACTCTTCGATCGCCCTCGAGATACTAAATTTTCTTATCTTTAAGAAATATCTAAGGGTTTGGGTTTATGGATGACCTCCACGATTGTACGTATGACTTATATAATGCAAATACATGACACTTCGACGTCCTTATCTAGAAATGGTCATGGTTAGGTAGTATTTTAATGGGTTATATATATCACTAGAGGGTATTAGTAATTTTAACCTTGAAAATAGATTAAATATAAAATCTTCGCAATCTTCTAAAAAGGTCTTAGCATTCTAAAATAGTAACTTTTCTTTTCGGTAAATGCACATTAGGTATTTGATCATCAACCTAGTAATGAAGAGCAATTACTTGTTTGGTAATGTAGATGCATGAATCCAACAATCTCATCGCACATCTGCATATCAAGATATCTGAATAAAATCTTAATTTTAAGGAAATACTTGTAACTAGAATCAAGCATTAACAGCAAGTAAACCAAAGGGCTATTTGACTGGGCTTAGAGGATAATTGATTATGGACAAACACTAGAAAATTTTAATTATGGGAAATACCATGAAACAAGGAATGAAGAATAATTAGAGTTTTTTTTAGTTTGACATTCATTAGGTTATACCTATTAGAGTTTGACGCTCATTTTAAAAACTAATTGAGTCTTACAATCGTTTTCTGACAGAATCGTTAAGCCCACGTGATTGACTAGTTAAAACTAATTTTTGGATCATTTTAGCCCAAAAAACCTAAAATTGTTTCACCCCCTCATTTCTCCCTGCAACTATTCTTTTCTCTGCCAGCAGGAACCCCACACCCAAATCACAACCCCCATTGCCAAAACCACCACCTCTAATCTAGGTATGCTTGCATTCAGATTGAAAAGATTGCCCTGTTTCTTTTGGAACAACAAGGTCTACTTGCAAAAAGGATATCCAACCTTGGGGAGCAGCATGCAATGCTTCGACAACAACCAAATGATACATCCCAAAATATTGAACTATGCGAGGCATATAGAGCTGTGGGAAGAGATCTTTTGAAGTTACCTTTTTTGTCGAAATGAATGTTATTGGCTTGCGTAAGATACTAAAGAAGGTTGATAAACGCTTTCACTATCGTTTCACCAATTGCTCTGTCAAAATTCATGCAAATCATCCTTATTCCCAACTACAACAAGTATTCAAGCAAGTGGTAATATGTATAATTCATCTTTGGATTTCTTTTGTTTCCTGTTTTAACCTACAGATCATATATTTGGCTCTATCTTTTGAAACATTTTATTTATTTATTAATAGATGCAATTTTTGGTTATTTTGATATGCTCACGCAATAGTTTGAAGTCAATAGTGACTAATAACAAGTTGTGCATGGAGTAGGAGCTGTTGTTGGTGCCATATCTCGTAATATTGCTGAGCTTTAGGATCATCGAGGAAGTTCTTTGTCGATATATATATGACAAGCCTGCTGTTCCACTCTAGGTTTCCTCTTCGTTTATAAAGACTCATTTCCCTGGTGTTCTCTCAAAAGTTTCAGTGGACATTACAATTTTGCTCTTCCCACCTTTATGGAGTATTTAGTGAGATTGTTTTTACTTTATCTTATGCGCAGGACCCTGTTATTGATTCAATAAAACTAGTTGTAGATAGGCTAACTTACTCAACAAACTTCCTGCAATATTTAGGGAGACGTGAACTTATTATGCAAGAAGAGTTACCATCTCCAGTTGATGAGCTGAGATACTATGCTGGGAGAGAAGAAAAGTTGCAGGGAGAAATAAGAGTGAAGAAGTGAGGGGTGGGCAATATCGGATTTTGGGGTAAAATAGTCTAAAAATTAGTCTTGACCAGTCAATCACATGGACTTAACGGTTCCGTCAGAAAACAAGTGTTAGACTCAATTAATTTTCAAAATGAGGGTCAAACTCTAATAAGTATAAACTAATGAGTGTCAAACTAAAAAAAAACCCGAATAATTATTTAATGAAGTCAATCAAATGTGAAAATGTGTGAATATGATGATTCATGGATTCAAAATATTTGAATTACTCTTTTGTTCTCGAGAGAATACCTGTAACTAGAGTTGAGGATTAACGTACTTTAGTTTTGGTTAGTAGACCAAAGACTGACCAACATGAATGACAATTGATTTTGGGCAAGATCATAACAATAATAATTTGGTCAGATGCATGAATATGATTATCCCACCGTATTGATCTTGGTGTCTAGATATTCAAATAAATCGTTCGTCTTATAGGAAGATTTGAAGGACGAATCTTTAATTTGTTTTATATGAAACAAAATGAAAATTCAAAATGCAACTATCTATGCAAGTAAAATCAAACATTAACATCACTCTATTTTTGCAACTAGGGCTTTGCTTGGTACATTGTAAGCTAATGTATTTTGTAAAATAATGCAAGTATATTGTTTTCCACTGATTTGCAATGCATTTACTTTACTGACATTTGTTAATAATTAAAAAAATTTGATGCAAATTTGATGATACATAAAAATGATCATACTCCGGAGTCGTACACATGTCATGATGATCTCGAGTAATCACGACCTCAAGCGTCTGCCCAACACTGATTCGGCCCAAGCGGTTCTAAGCCCGCCAAACTACAGTCCGCCAGGCGGACCTGAACTCTCATAGCATGCTAGGCCCACATATCTCACAACTAGCCTCAATACCTGAGGATCAGCTTCGGACGGGCAACTACAGTTGTTCTCTGTTTCCAACTATGAAGCAAACACTAGAGTACCTTCCACACAGGGAAACTCCCTTCTACGGATTGCTCTTGGATTGGGAACTATTTCCCGCGTATCTAAGAGCACGAAGCTAATATGAAACTTCCCTCCTACAGCACGACTCCTAATTAAGGATGGATCTCCACGAAGATTTTCTTCCTAAATTACATCTACGATGGCCTGGTAGAACCAGAACTCCTTGCACTATAAATAAGACATGAGGTTGGTAAGCTAAGACACGCTACAAATTCCTTGTTACAACATTACACCTTCCTCAGAGCCCTATCTAACTTTAGCATCGGAGTGTCATCGGCTACCCCACGAAGGTCTGTGGCTCACGTGCATTACTTGTGCAGGTCAACAGAACTAGGTCAAAATAGGGAGCAGAAAAAGACTGCATCAAAAGCTAATCAAGTATTTGACTTATCTACGTGGTGTTGGCAGTGGTGGTAATGATGATTGTTGTAAATGTGGCACAGTCGGGATAGTGGTGATTGTTGTTGTGATGATGGTGGCTACAAAAATGGAGATAGTTATGGTGGTTGTGGTGGCAGTGGTTGTAAATGTTAGCAATAAGGTTGGTGGCAGCATTGGCGGTGGCTAGGATGGCAGTGGTCGTTATGCTATAATGGTCATCACAACTGATGATACATCAAAACGCCCTATCTCCTACGCCATACACGTGTCATGATAATCTCAAGGAACAACAGGCCCAAGCGCCAGCCCAACATTGATCCGACCCAAGCGGTTTAAAGTCCGCATAGCGTAGTCCGCCAAACGGACCCAAATTACTACAACCTACTAAGCCCACACATCTCACAACCATCCCCCAATACCATAAGACCTATTAAGGCAAGTATCTCGGGGATCGGCTTCGGACAAGCAAGCCAACAACCCCTTGTTTTCAACTAGGAAGCAAATACTAGAATATACGTCATACATTGAAACTTCCATCTATGTACAACAATCTGATTGAGAACTATCTCTTGATCTAGAAGCACAAGTCTAACAAGAAAACTTACCTCCACGGGACAAATCCTAGTTAGAGAAGGATCTCCACAGAGATCTCCTGTCACGCCCAAATTTTTGAACAACATAAATAAATAGATTGTCCAAAAACCAAGGCATGACAGGAACACATTAAATGATACAGTCATAAGGCAGAAAACAACTAATAAGCTTAGGGGTGGGCAAACGGGTCAACGATCCGCGGATTCAACTCGAACCGGACCGTTTTCCTCTAAACGGTCCGGATTTAAATTATAAGTTTTTAGATAGGGTCCGGATCCATTTTAAAACGGTCCGATCCCGGTTCCTAATTTTAAAAACGAAACGGTCCGGGTTGGACCCGTTTCAAATCAGTTTAGATTTAGTTATAAAATCTTAAATATGGAACTAAATAGTAACTAATAAGTAAAGTAAGTAAGTAACTCCTTTAGGACCTTTACTCTTTAGAGAAGTGAACCTCTGTCTCTTTCGATCCCTCGCAACCCTAGCAATAGCAAAGCAACTCCTTTCCTCTTTAGAGAAGTGAGCAGTGAGCAGAGCACCCGCAGGCCGCCTCCCCCGCACCGCAGGCCGCCTCCCCCTCTCGCATCCTCCGCTAACGGCCGCTAAAGAAGGTAAGAGAATTGTGATCTTCTTCTCCTCGCTGATTTCTCAATCACATTTTGTACTGATTTCCTCTCCTCTCTGGTCTTCTTCTCTTCCCCTCTCTTTTCTGTAGTCCGCATCCTCTTCGGTCTCCTCTCTGATTTCTTGAAGAACTGATCTGTAGAAGAAGAAGGAACTGATCTCAGATTGCTCATTCAGGTTCGTCTGAACTCTGCCTCCTGATTTTTTTTTTTTTTTTTTTTTTTTGTATGAATGGAGAATGAGAAATGAAATGGTTTGGTACTTTGGTTGCTGATTCTTCCTCTGTACTCTGCCTCCTGATTCTTCCTCTGTACTGTAACAAAAACTGGCCTTGGCCTCAGCCTCTCTAATTGGGAGTGATCAGATAACTTAGATCAGAGAAAAAATAATTATCCATACAACATTAAAGGTTGGGTTTGATGGTTAGATAACTTAGATCTGAAAAAAAATAATTAGTGAGATTTATTCCCTGCCTAATTGTTTGTGTGAGATCATTATTGCATACCCACTGCCACTGGTTTGTTTTTGTGTTTATGTTGGTGATTAGATTTGTGTTGGATATGTTGAAATCTCGAATGGGTGTGGATTTGAATATATGGGTTATTAATATTGTAAGAACTTTTGTTAATAATACTTTCTATTTTGGTAAGAAACAAAAATCAATTTCCTCTAAAAATGTATCCTTGCTAGTTGGATTGTTAGTTAATGCTTTTATATTAACTCATCAATGTCTCACATTTTGGTAATTTTATTTTATTTTTTTAAATGTTTGGTTAAAATGCCAACACTGTTTTTTAAATTTATACTTATGTTTTGTAGGCAATTTTATTTTATTTTATGTTTTTAAATGTTTGGTTATACTGATTGAATCATTGAACAATACTGATGCTTGGTACTTGGTTAAACAGACTGAATAACCTAATTGCCGTGCAGTTGTTGCAGTTGTTGCTTGCAGGTTACACTGATTGAATCATTGAACAATACTGATGTTTGGTACTTGGTTAAACAGGCTGAATAACCTAATTGCTGTGCAGTTGTTGCTTGCAGGTTACACTGATTGAATCATTGAACAATATTGTTGCATGAGCCTTCTGATGAGTTGCATGAGCCTTCTGTTGAATCAAAACTAAGGTAATATAGAAAAATTGAGGCTTCTGATGAGTTCACATGAGCTTTAGCCACTTCAGAAAAGATGACTCTTATTTTTCAAACTTCTGATTGACTAAGTTCAACCAACAGATTCGTTTTTCTTGTTTCTTGTGTTAAATCTGTATGTAACCACTGTTGGATGCTATCCAAAATAATTGAGAATGACAGATATAAGGCTTGCTATGTAGATAAATTTACTTGTTTGTGTTTGTTGTGCCTTTCCTGTGCTAACATTGTGAAATAAATATTTTACACTGGATGATTAGATGTCTGATCATTGTACTGAATCTCTTATCAGGTCATCAAGCATTTTGATGGGTGTAAAGCTGATCTGGTTGTCTGTGATGGTGCTCCAGATGGTTAGAAGAAATGTGATTTGAATGTTATCTTCTCAGCCAATCTTTTTCTCCCAACCACCTTTGGGTTTACGGTATGTTAGCGTTTCACTTTTGACTCTAGATTTGGTGTTGATGCTCATAGACTTCTTGACTTAGCTGCACTACTAGAGATATGGTGCACTCTTTTTTAAAAAAATTCCAAAGCTTCTTTTATTAGCCCTTGTAAATTGTCACTGATGAGATAAGGTGGGGTTGGTTAGAGGCAACTTTCAAGAAACCAGAGTATGGGTGAAAGCATTCTGGTAAAAGTCACAAATTATAAAAGTTGAGAGACCTTTACTGCAGAAATGTTAGAGATAGACTGGCAAGTCTGATTAGTTATCCAAGTGGTAATGCACCCACGCTCTGTTATTTGGTTTAGAACTAGTAACCTCAATAACTTATACCAACCTTTTAAGTTCAATTCTTTTAAGTGGTTGCATCCTTGTCAAATACTAGGCCCGCACAAGAGGGTTCTGCAGTGGATTGAGGATACTAGAGTTGCAACAAGCCCCTTTTTTGAGGAAATACATGCACACCTCTTCAAGGCAAAAGCACGATTCAGCAAGCGCATCACTGGAACGGGTTCAAGCATAAAGGCCATGTCGCCATCATCAAAGCTATGAGAGCACGAAATGAATCGGTATTGCATTTTAACTATCAGTAAGATCAGATGATTTTGCTATGTTGTGTTCGTTATTCAAGCACAGTTGTCTGTAATACGAAATGAATCTGTATTGCTATTTTGCTATGTGCCTTGTTGATTACAGGAACAGTTGTCTGTAAAATAGATTTGTCTGATTGAATGAATAGCTTTTAGTCTGTTTCAACATGCATAATTGTAGGACAGTCAGATCTCTTTTAGCCAGGTTGTATGATTATTTTGTCTTTGCTTTGGAACATGTCTAATCGTAACCCTTGTTCCTTTCCACTGTCTCTGAATCTGATAATTGGTTCCAATGAGCTTGTATAACCAAATGAATAAACAAAATTATAATCCTCTTCTTTATCTTTAAAGTTCAGAGATCAATGAACTTAGTTAAAAATGGCCATTACATGATTCACTATGAAGTTGAAATAATTTCCATATCATTGTGACTTTCGATTCCTTGAATAGAAAAATTAGCGAGCCACAAAATACATTTTAAAAATCAATAAACAATGCAAAAGATCCCGGCCAAAACAATGCACCTCTGGTTCACCATACTTTCTACCTTCATAGATCAATCACTGCAGTGCACCCAACTGCTGAGTTGAGGCCTATATCATCAAGAGTTCCAATAGTATGGCCTAAATCAGATTCGCCTTCTTCAGAAATCTGACTGTCCTACAATAGTATGGCCAAATCGACTCTACATAGTCCAAGTACTTCTCACATGACAGGGGTAGCCAAGAAGCTGGGCTTTTGGTCACCAGCCATGATCACCACTTTCGTCTCTTCATATACGGCTTGATTGGCTTCCTCTTCCATCTATTAGTTGTTTGTAAGATTTCTCTCATTTTGAACATTAGAACCGTTTGGAACCGTAGGAACCGGACTGTTCCAAACGGTTCGAGTTAGGTTCGGTTCCAATGTTCAAAATGAGGGGATCCGGACCGGACCGGATCCGTTATTTTTAAACGGTTCGAGTTAGGTTCCTCCAAATTTGGAACCGATCCGGACCGTGCCCACCCCTAAATAAGCTTCCTCAATATTTTTCCTCTAAAAATGAGGTCCACGACGAATAAATGAAAATTTCAATAATAAATTCCTCAAATAAATATCTGACAAAACTGAGCATTTATATCTAAACCCTACATCTGATTACCTAGGAATAACAATAATAAAGATCTAACAAAAAAAAAAAGACGTGTCGACTCCTCAGCTTTTGCCACACAGCTAATACCCTTCCTTATGCTCCAATTAACCCTGATAGTTCTCTGGGGCTACGCTCATTAAGAACGTACCCAAATTTGTAAAACAATACAAAATCTGGGTCAGTATATTAATACTGGTGTGAGCAAACTTACAAATCAAGACAAATTAAATATAAAAGGACCAAAATGCATCTTCACCTTAAGGAAGACAAATAGTTCTCATTCGAGATTCGAATGAGCTGGTAGTTTCTTCCCTCAAGGCTAACCTAGTACAAACTAAAATAATTTATACACAATTTCATGTCATGCTCAATTTAATGGTTCTATTTAATTATTATTATTATTATTATTTTTTGTATCTTGGCTTCTTTTCCACAATCATACTCTCCTCGTGTGCCGAACACACCTCACCCAAGTGTGTCTCCCTTGCCATCGAAGCCACTCGGAGCGTACGTGACCCAAGTGGGGTGCCAACTCGAGTGTCATGTCATCTCACCCGAAGTTCGATCATTGGCAAGTATTTTTCCTAAATCTACACGTACTACCGAACTCACATGGAATGGTGCACCGATATGCAAGCAAGTCTGCATACCCATAATTCTATCACACGTATACAAGCAAGTCTGTACACAAAATAATAATTTTTTTTTTTTTAGAGTTGTGGAAAAAGAACATTTACCAAGTATTTTATTTGAGCCATTACTTTTCCAAATCAATTAACATCACAGCAATATCCCACTACAAGAACCATATACATAAAACATTACCACAGTTCATTTCATAACATTATGACCATACAACATGACCACTCTTTTAACATTGTAACATGGTCACTGTTTTAAAATACATGGGTTATGATTTATGGAATGACATCTTTTGTCTCTTCCACATGACCATCAATAAAAAAAAACCCCGTCACATCTTTAATTCATTAAGGATGTCTTCAAATCATTAAAACGAAAATTCATTACAGATTTCAATCATAAAGATGTCAATTCATTACAGATGTCAATTCATTACATCATCAATCATAAATTGGGAAGATATGAAAAAGGGAATTATAAAGAAATCATTGGTGTTTGAAATTAAAGAAAAAAAAAACCAATCAACATATTCTGAAAATTCGGACTCTGTTTACCTTATTAAACAGATTCATTACAGATGTCAATTCATCATTACGAAAATTCATTACAAATTTATAATGAAAATTCATAAAGAACCCTTCCCATCTTTCTCTCTTCCCGATGTCAATCACAATAAAATAAAATAAAATAAAATAAAACCCTTTTTTTGTACATATGTCACCTCACACACAATATGTTAATCAATCATATTACATGGAAAAACATTAACGAGGATAGAGTTGTACTCACCGATTTTTGCAAGAATCCAAGGTTCCTCTTTCCAAGTGCCTCCCACCCTTTCAACGCAGGTTTTTTTTCTTTTCTTTTGTGTGTGTGTGTGTGCAAAGAGATAAAAAAAACTAGGGTTTATCTTTAAAGGAAGAATTTAGGGTTTCTTTGGCTAAACACACTCATCCTTTATCTCTTACCCACCACCAGTCTAAACCTAGGTTTGAAATTAAAATAGTAAACTATTATTATTTGTAATTATTATCAATTAATAATTACTACCAATAAATAAATATTATTAACTTCTAAAATAATAAAAGTATATTGGTAAGTGAATTGGGCGAGTATTACAATATACACACCTTAAAAGAATCTCGTCCCGAGATTCGGTAGGATAAGGATTAGGCGAATAATTCTGGGTGCATACGTTTTACTTTGTCCTCCAACTCCTAGGTGACATCGTTCTCCTTTTCACTCCACTGAACTTTGACCAAATTGACTTTCTTAGGTCGTAGTTGCTTCACGTCACGATCAATTATCCTCACCGGCCCAACTGTATAGGTCAAATCCTCATTCAGTTCAATAGCGGTAGGTTGAACAATCTCAGTTGGATCTTTCACACATTAATTTTCTCAGCATCGAGACATGAAAGACATCATGAATCATCGACAAAATGGGCGGCAACGCAAGCTTGTAAGCTAAGTGACCAACACATCCGACAATCTTGAATGGCCCAATATACCGCGGGCTCAACTTCCCTTTCTTGCCAAATCTCATCACACCTCGCATGGGAGACACCTTAAGGAAACTAAATCACCAACCGCAAACACTACACTCTTGCGCATTTGATCTGCATAGCTTTTCTGTCTACTCTGAGCAATTTTTATCATTCCCCGAATAATCTCAATCTTCCCTGCAGTCTCCTTAACAATCTCTGGTCCCAACAATACAATATCACCTACCTCTGCCCAACAACTAGGAGATCTACAAGGCCTACCATACAAAGCCTCAAAGGGTGCCATGCCAATGCTCGATTGGTAACTATTATTGTACAAGAACTCCACCAACGGTAAGTGATCCTCCCAACTACCACCAAAATCCTTGATGCAAGCTCGCAACATATCCTCTAAAATCTGATTTACCCGCTCAGTCTGCCCGTCAATCTGTGGATGATACGCCGTGCTCATAGCCAAGGTAGTACCCATAGCACGTTGGAAACTTTCCCAAAATGCTGATGTAAACAATGGATCTCTATCTGAAACAATGGTAATAGGAACCCCATGCAACCTTACCACTTCTCGGATATACATAGCAGCTAACTTGTCAGTATTTCGAGATGCGCCAATGGGGATAAAATGTGCACACTTAGTCAAACGGTCAACAATAACCAAAATTGACTCATTACCCCTCTGAGATCTAGGTAAACCATCAACAAAATTCATCGAAATGTGTTCCCACTTCCACATGGGTATTTCTAGAGGCTGCAATAAACCAGACGGCCTCTGGTGTTCCGCTTTCACTTGCTGACAAGTGAAACAGTAAGAGACATATTCCCCAACATCTCGTTTCATGCCTTCCCACCAAAAACTCCTTCTCAAATCATGATACATCTTCGTACCCCCTGGATGAATAGTAAATTTAGAACGATGAGCCTCGTCCATAATCTCCTTCTTTAATGCCAAAATATCTGGTACGCAAAGTCTCCCATGAAATCGCAATCCTCCATCTATGTCAACGAACCAATCAGTAGGGCAGTAATCCAACGTATCAATTATCAAATCATTCATTTTGTTCATGAGAAACGGGTCAGTGTGTTGCACGGAAATGACCCGGGTAATCAGGGTAGGTTTCACTGTCAAACTACAAACATAAGCTCCTCTAGTATGCAGAACAGTCAAAACATCATGAGCTGCAATAACCTCGAGAATCTTCCACTCTTGCATCATAAGAGCGGTCAACACACTATGTTGCCCGCTAAGGGCATCCGCCACCCCATTCCCTTTGCCTGGATGGTAAAGGATTTCAAAATCATAACTACTAATGAACTCCATCCACCTCTGTTGCCTCATGTTTAAATCTCGTTGTGAAAATAGATACTTTAAGCTTTTGTGGTCAGTATACAAACTCAAATTTCTCTCCATACAAATAATGCCTCCATATTTTTAAAGCAAAAACCACTGCTGCTAATTCCAAATCATGCGTGGCATATCACCTCTCATGTAGCTTTAACTTCCTAGAAGCGTATGAAACTACTTTCTGATCTTGCATCAAAACACATCCCAAACCTGTTTCGCTAGCATCTGTAAACACCACTAACTTCCCACCACGCGTGGGAATGATTAAAATTGGAGCTGTTGTCAACCTGTGCTTCAACTCTTGAAATGCAGTCTCACAGTCCTTAGTCCATATAAACTTGACATCCTTTCTAGTCAGACTCGTCAAAGGTGCTGCAATCAACGAAAATTTCTCAATAAACCTCCTGTAATATCCAGCCAACCCTAAGAAACTCCAAATTTCACTTGCATTAGTGGGTTGTTTCCATTCCTTAACTGCTGCAACTTTGTCAGGATCGACCGCTATCCCTTCGCTAGAAATCACATGCCCAAAAAATTTCACATCTTTCTCCCAAAAGTGGCACTTACTAAATTTAGCATACAGTTTGTGATCTCTTAAAGTCTGCAACACTACTTTCAAATGCTCTCGATGGTCCTCCATGTTTCGAGAATATACCATAATATCATCAATGAAAATGACAACAAATTTATCAACGTAGGACGAAAAATACGGTTCAAATCCATAAATAAAGCAGGAGCATTGGTTAATCCAAATGGCATGACCGAAAATTCATATAACCCATACCGAGTTCGAAACGCCGTCAGAGGTATGCTATGTTCTTCAACACCCATCTGATGGTACCCAGTCCTCAAATCCAACTGTGAAAATACAACCGCCCCTTTCAATTGATCTAACAAATCATCTATCCGCGGAAGAGAGTACTTATTTTTTATTGTCACCTTATTTAGTTCTCTAAAGTCGACACACATCCTCAAAGTACCATCCTTCTTAGAAACAAAAATAGCAGGCGCACCCCATGGAGAATTACTTGGTCGTATAAACCTAAATATACACACCTTAAAGGATTAACCATATAGTTACTCACAAATATGCACGTATATATAACTATTATAAAAACATACGAGAAAATTTCTTACCCCTTCTGGAGTAATTCCTCTAGTTGGACTTTCATCTCATCCAACTGCTTAGGAGCCAATCGGTATGCAGCTTTCGAAATTGGTGCTGCCCCTGGCAACAAGTCAATTCGAAATTAGACTTCTCTCTTAGGTGGTAAACCAGGAATCTCTTGGAATACATCTACATAATTCTTCACCACCTCAACCACGCTAATATCTTTCTCTGGTATATCCATAGAGTATAGAGTGTTCGTCATTGTGGAGTCCCCACAAGGTTCACAAACATGACTAACTCGCGGCAACCCTGGTGTATCTATAAAAAATGTTCTCGCGGCACAATCTATAGTAACATAGTTTTTACCCAACCAATCCATCCCAAGGATAACATGAAAATTCTCAAAATTCATAACTATCAAATCCGCAACAAGTTTTCGACCCATTAAAGAGATCTCAAAATTTCTACAATACTCAGATAATGTGACAGTGCCTCCTATGGGTGTCTCAACACATAAAGGTTTGATAAGTGGCATAGTTTTAAGATTTTCTTTTTCTACCATTCGCCGAGAAATAAAAGAATGAGAAGCACCAGAATCAAATAATACTCGCAAGGGAAACTGAGTGTTGATGGTACCTTCAACATTCTCTTGCCCTGGTAGAACCGCAACTACTGGTGGGGCCTGCCTACCCTGTGGAACGCCTCGCCAACTGGGACAATCACGAATGAGATGCCCTGGTCGGTTACATTTGTAGCATAACCTATCAGTGGGAGCTTGCCCTCGTGGTGCTTCAGGGACCTGAGGTCGAGGTTGCTGATATGGGCCATGATTCTGAAATGTCGGTCTCTGCCACTGCTGCCCTTGGGGCCTGAAGCCACACTGGGACTCAACTCCTTCCTGGGGCCTCTGCTGGAACTGACCTCCAGATTGGAACCTCGGCTGATACTGAAATCCAGGTCCTCGCTGATTTTGATCATAAGGCTTATACCTGTTCTGATCTCGGGTCCCAGATGAACGTGAGTTTCTAGACGACTCACCTCCCCTGCTCTTCTCTCTAGCCTCTCGAAAAGCGAATTCTTTCTCTTCCAACTTGAGAGCTAAGTCTAAAACTCTGTCAAAGGGTTCTTTATCAAAGGGTAAAAGCGACTTTGACAGATAATGACCCAAACCTCTGATAAACTTCTGATTCTTCTTGGCAGTGGTATCAACCAAGTACGGAGCATACCGAGTCAACTCGTTGAATTTTGTCACATACTGGGTCACTGACTTTGTACCTTGCGTCAAACTAAAGAACTTTGCAGCTAGCTGAGATTTCACAGCTTCAGTTTGACAGTCAAATTTGGACTTGAAAGTCTCCCAAGTCATAACAGTCGTATCCATGCTCTCCTCCACAGAATCCCACCAATACCTGGCATTACCATCCAAGTTATGAGCAGCTAATTCTTGTTTCTTTACCTCAGTCATCTGCATCCGATTGATTACGGTTTCACACTTGCGAATCCACTTCTCAGCTGCAATAGGGCCAGTCTCTCCATTAAACCTCTGACTGCCTAAGTTCCCAAACTCCTTATTTCTCCTAGCAAACGGGTCACCATGACTATTCTGATGGTTGTTCTGCACAACCTGCAAAAGTTGCATCATCATGGCTCCCACGTCCACCTGAACCAAGTTAGGACCCCTCCCTGATCGTTCGAACCATTTGGGCCATTAGTTTTATTCCGTCCGTTATCACCATTCTGTCCATTGGCCCCATTCGATCGAGTGCTCGCCATTACCTTCAAGCGAAAATAAATAATCGTTAATACTTAATAATCCAAACGTTCATAATCCCATTTCCACACTTCCAAGGATCACCTAGACCCACCCTAGATCTAGGCTAACCAAATGCTCTGATACCAAAATGTCACGCTCCAATTTTTGAACAACATAAATAAATAGATTGTCCAAAAACCAAGGCATGACAGGAACACATTAAATGGTACAGTCATAAGGCAGAAAAAACCTAATAAGCTTCCTTAATATTCTTCCTCTAAAAATGAGGTCCACAACGAATAAATGAAAATTTCAATAATAAATTCCCCAAATAAATATCTGACAAAACTGAGCATTTATATCTAAACCCTATATCTGATTACCTAGGAATAACAATAATAAAGATCTAACAAAAAAATAGACGTGTCGACTCCTTAGCTTTCGCCACGCAACTAATACCCTTCCTTACGCTTCAATTAACCCTGATAGTTCTCTGGGGCTACGCTCATTAAGAACGTACCCAAATTTGTAAAACAATACAAAATCTGAGTCAGTATATTAATACTGGTGTGAGCAAACTTACAAATCAAGACAAATTAAATATAAAAAGACCAAAATGCAACTTCACCTTAAGGAAGACAGATAGTTCTCATTCGAGATTCGAATGAGCTAGTAGTTTCGTCCCTCAAGGCTAAGCTAGTACAAACTAAAATAATCTATACACAATTTCATGTTATGCTCAATTTAATGGTTCTATTTAATTATTATTATTATTATTATTTTTCTATCTTGGCTTCTTTTCCACAATCGCACTCTCCTCATGTGCCGAACACACCTCTCCTAAGTATGTCTCCCTTGCCATCGAAGCCACTCGGAGCGAACATGACCCAAGTGGAGTGCCACCTTGAGTGTCATGTCATCTCACCCGAAGTTTGATCACTGGCAAGTATTCTTCCTAAATCTACACGTACTACCGAACTCACATGGAACGGTGCACCGATATGGAAGCAAGTCTGCATACCCATAATTCTATCACACGTATACAAGCAAGTCTGTACACAAAATAATAATTTTTTTTTTTAGAGTTGTGGAAAAAGAACATTTACCAAGTATTTTATTTGAGCCATTTCTTTTCCAAATCAATTAACATCACATCAAGGTCCCACTACAAGAACCATATACATAAAACATTACCACGGTTCTATTCATAACATTATGACCATACAACATGACCACTCTTTTAACATTGTAACATGGTCACTGTTTTAAAATACATGGGTTATGATTTATGGAATGACATCTTTTGTCTCTTCCACATGACCATCAATAAATAAAAAACCCGTCACATCTTTATTTCATTAAGGATGTCTTCAATTCATTAAAACGAAAATTCATTACAGATGTCAATCATAAAGATGTCAATTCATTACATCATCAATCATAAATTGGGAAGATATGAAAAAGGGAATTATAAAGAAATCATTGGTGTTTGAAATTAAAGAAAAAAAAAACCAATCAACATATTCTGCAAATTCGGACTATGTTTACCTTATTAAACAGATTCATTACAGATGTCAATTCATCATCAATCATAAAGATGTCAAATTCATTACATCATCAATCATAAATTGGGAAGATATGAAAAAAGGAATTATAAAGAAATCATTGGTGTTTGAAATTGAAGAAAATAAACCAATCAACATATTCTGCAAATTCGGACTCTGTTTACCTTATTAAACAGATTCATTATAGATGTCAATTCATCATTACGAAAATTCATTACAAATTTATTACAAAATTCATAAAGAACCCTTCCCATCTTTCTCTCTTCCCGATGTCAATCACAAAAAAAAATAATAAAAGATAAAACAAAACCCTTATTTTGTACATATGTCACCTCACACACAATATGTTAATCAATCATATTACATGGAAAAACATTAACGAGGATAGAGTTGTACTCACCCATTTTTGCAAGAATCCATGGTTCCTCTTTCCAAGTGCGTCCCACCCTTTCAACGCAAGTTTTTTTTTTTTTTTTTTTTCTTTTGTGTGTGTGTGCAAATAGGAAAAAAAACTAGGGTTTATCTTTAAAGGAAGAATTTAGGGTTTCTTTGGCTAAACACACCCATTCTTTATCTCTTACCCACCACTAATCTAAACCTAGGTTTGAAATTAAAATCGTAAACTATTATTACTTGTAATTATTATCAATTAATAATTACTACCAAGAAATAAATATTATTAACTTCTAAAATAATAAAAGTATATTGGTAAGTGAAATGGGCGGGTATTACATCTCCTTCTCTAATCTACGTCACCGATGGCCTGGTCGAATCGAGACTCTAGCACTTTAAATAAGACATGAGGTTGGTAAGCTAAGGTACGCTACAAATTCCTTATTTATAGCATTAAGCCTTCCTCAGATCCCTGTCGAACTTTAGCATTGATGTGTCATCAGCCAACACTACGGTGGTTTGTGGCTCACATGCGTTCCTTGTGTAGGTCAGCAGGTCAAGGTCAAGTAGGGAGCGAAAATTGACTGCATCAGTTTGGCGTCGTCGGTGGGGACGACAGAGTTCCTAACCAATCAATAACATCATCTGTTTTCAGAATTCAAGAAAATGATGACCACTAGATCTCGCAACAATGGAGAATAAAGGGACACGTCAAATGCTCAGACTTGAGCTATACCACCGCTACGAGCAGTGCTGGTAACACAAGGGCAATAGACTCACACTCCTGCACCAGCAGCAACATCGACAGACCCCGGAATGGATTTGTTGTCATCACAAATACATCAGATCACTAAAGTAGTAGAGATTTTCATTCAGCAGAACCTCCACCCGCCGACGAAGATTGGGAGCAGCACAGACTTCAATCTCCGGATAACAACATAAAGCAGGCACATGAGAGTCAAGCCCCTGCTAGTTCTCAATGGACTAGAGGTGGCGACGCGGTCAATGCAGATCCAACTTTCAGTGTAGACAGGCTCGCCCCGCAGAACCCCCTTCGCCGAGGGGCGCACGAACCATATCATGAACGAGGCTCTGCCAAATAAGTTCAGCCCTCCAAAGCTTGAGTTTTATGATGAAACCGGTGACTCGTTCGATCACTTGCAACATTATCAGCATGTAATGGCACTCAAAGAAGATTCTGAATCGGTGATGTGCAAAACGTTCCCTACCAGCCTGAAGAAGTCAGTGCTGACATGGTTCCACACCCTCCCACCAAAGTCAATAGACTCATTCAAGACACTGGCCAAAGAATTTCTGACACGCTTTGTTGGAAGCCAGCAAATCAGGAAAGGCTCGCACTATATACTCTCCCTGGGGCAGAGGTCAAACGAAACACTAAGGGAATACATCACGCGCTTCAATGACGAGCTGGCATTCATTGATGGTTGCAACGACGACACCGCCATGACAGATTTTACTGCAGGCCTAAGAGAGGAAAAGTTTTACGACTTCCCCCACCTTAGAACCCCCATGGATATGGCAAAACTCTTGAAGGGTGCCCAGAGGTAAATCGCCCTGGAGGAAATGAGAAAAAAAAAAAGGAAACTGAAGTGGAGAAGAAACCCTTCGTTTCTAGAGACAGAAATGAGAGAAAAATGTGAGAAGATGAAGAAATAAACAAGCGAAAGCACAATGACAACAAGTCGGACTATGGCTGCGCCAGGCCAGAGAAATCTTCCAACTATGTTGGATCCAGATCCATGACCCCCCCTCAACTCTAGCTTGTCAAACATCCTTAATCCATGAAAAGCTGGGAAGATCTGAAGTGGCCCCAAAAGCAGCATGGATATCCCTCCAAACTCGACAACAACAAGTATTGCTCATACCACAAGGAGGGTGGCCACGACACCAACGACTGCGAGAGTCTAAGGTATGAGATCGAGTACTGGATTCGCAAGGGCAAGCTAAAGGAATTCCTGGGTTCGGAGAAACGGCATAATCGAATAAGAGAAAGGGGAGAGGCGGTCAAAAAATTGAGAAGGAGAATCCGGAAATAATATACGTCCTTCACTAAAACAGATAGAATGTTCCCAAATTCAACTGAAACCCGCCAGACAAGTTGAAAAGAAGCCAAATAAGTCACTCCACCTAAATGGAAACAAAATCCCAACAACAATGGCTCAACTTAGCGATGGAGAACATTCCACCATTGTAAAAGTAGTCTGCCCTCCAGCCCAACAAGACGTCAGGCCCAGCGGAGGGGTCATTACAAATGGGAGCACAACCCACAAATGTCAGTGGGCATAGAAAGACCCTCCCATGCAAGGTTTACTCTTCAATAACCCAACGGCGCCAGCGAAACTTGGCAATTCGCTAAAAGTACTCACGATCCAAGCAAGGGCCATGCGAATTCACTTCAGGGCCGGATCAACCTCTCCGCCAACAGTCAATCTATTCAGTTGTTTAGATTTTTAATTCTTATGAGCTTATGTGATTTGTAATCATTTAAAAAATAAAAGGGAATTACGCAAACACACTCCAATGATTACTGGAAAAATGTAACAATGATCGCCCAAAGGCGGGTACAAAAAATTACAAACTACAAGCATCCGAATTCGATGTGACGTACAATAAAGATTCGCTTAACAGTCCGACTCCAGAAGAGGACTCAAAAGTGACAGCAAAGGTACCCCGTGTCACGCCCAAATTTTCAAGAAAACGAAAATCCTAAATTCCACGTAGGATTATCCGTTTCCCCAAAACTCAGGATGTGAAAATTCAATAACAACATAACGTTTAGCAACAACAACTAAAACATAATTTAGAAAATTAAAACAAACTAAAAAATAATCTAACCATGAAACTCTGACGTCGCTAGTACCACTAACGAAACTTCAGTAATGTTGCTCATAAATCTCTAAACATGTGAAAGGATTAATGGCTATGTTCCAATAAGAACGTACCCAAGAAGTATAAACTTACTTGGGTCAGCAAGGTAACTGTTGTGAGTAATCTCAATTTTCTTATAAATAAAATTAGTTGCATGTTTTAACATGAAATGTTCTAACACAATAAATAACACATCAATAACTGGTAGTTTCTCCATGAGGCAAACATGTCATACTACAAAGTTCTATCATGCTTAAAATATATATTTATTTTACCAACACTTACAAAATGAAGGTCGGACGTGGTAAGTCTGACAAAAAAATGTTAGTAGACTTACCATCCTACACAGAACGTTTAGAAATAAATGAATAAAATTTCTAATTTATCGGTCCTCATAAATACAATTATTTTTAAATAAATACAGATCATACTCATAATCATCATTATTTAAATGTCAACCAAATACATTTTACCTTAAGGAAGACATGTAGTTCTCATTTTAAGGTCGAATGAGCATTTAGTTTCTTCCATTAAGGCAATCATGCACATACACAAAAATCTCGCTTCTTTTCCACAATCATACTACCCTCCTTGTGCCGAACACACCTCACCCAAGTGTGCCTCCCTAGCCTTCGAAACCACTCGGAGCGTACATGTTCCAAGTGGGGTGCCACATCGAGGAGCATGTCATCTCACCCGAAGTTCGATCCATGGAAAACATTTCCTAAATACTGCACGTACTACCGAACTCACATGGAACGGTGCACTGACACTTATACGGTGCACGTACTAAACACATTTTTCATTTTTTTTTTTAAGAGTTGCGGAAAAGAGCATAAAAAAATCAGATAATTATCAAGACTCTTATGCTGACACTTTGTCAACCATAAACACATCAACCACAATATTCACCATTTCTTTTTGGGGAAACAAATAACATTTTCATAAGTAAATTTTCTATAACACCATGTGGATTCACACTTATTTAGTATAAGGATTAGCATGTCAATTTGCATAACCTTAAAATTCAAGTTTATAGTATGATCACATACTAAACACGCATTTCAAGTTATAACACAAAAATGCAAATACGAATTTTAAAAAATAATACTAATACCCAAGTCATCCCGAAAATCTCTTCTTAAAAAGATATTTACAAATATCCAAAAATACCTAATTTCTAACAGAAAGAAAATTGAGAAACTCAATTAACCTCCTCACCTGGTCATAATAGGTCATAATAGCTTTAAACTAAGACACACAATAACAAGTAACAAGTAACAATGCATGATGGTTATACAAAGAGACATGTTCTAACAAACCAAAACCCCATCAAAATCAAATTACTCATTTCAACCGACCATGATTTCTCAAACTCTACTTCATCCCAAATATAATTTTCAAGCTTATTAGGTATAAAAAAAAATCCATATCACATACAAAAATTTTCCAAGTAAAAATATATGAAAAGAGAATGGAGGAAAACTCACTAATTTCTACCAAAACTTTTATATACATGGATTTCTAAAATTCAATCAGTGACATTTGTTTTTGCCTCGAGGGATATCTAACCGTTGGATGAACTCCAAACCAATGGTATGTTTTTCATACATGTGTTATGAATTTACGGATTTAATTTGAAGGTATTATGACCTCTAGAAGATTTCAATCCACTGCAAAATACTAAGCCTGCGCAAAGCTATATTTATTACGGGATTTAAATAAAAACCTAGTTGTAGGTTTTCTCTTTTAACTCAACCAATTCCTACGAAAATACAATAAAAAAATTTCATATTTCAGATTTACATTTGTATTAAACCCTAACCTTAATCAATTGATTAATCTAAAAAAAGTAAAAGAGAATGAAGAAGACTCGCCAGTGTTATGCATTTTTTTTCTTCTTCTTGTTTCACCTATTTTCCCTAATTCTTTACGTAAGTTCCTCCAATTATTTTGTGTGTGTAAAAAAAAGAATGAGGCTAGGTTTTTCCAACTCTTTTATAAAGCTCTAATTAGGGTTTTCTAATTTTAATTTTTTGCTAAATGTACACACTTTCTACTCATTTAACCACTAAAATAAAACAAGTTTTATACATTATAAAATTATAATACATTACAAATTTACAAGTAAATATTATTTATATTTGTGTAATTAGGCGGGTATTAGAATATACACACCTCAAAAGAATCTCGTCCTGTGATTCGAAAGGTAAGAAAGCAATGTAAATTTAAAAAAAAAATACAAATTGGCAAAAGAAATAAGATTTTTTTTAAAAAATATACATTTTCAGATTAGAAGTTATTCAAATCCTATACTTATAGAAAAATTTTCACATCATACAAAGTCATACATCAAACATGCATAAATACGAGGTTGTTACCTGCGTATATATAATATTTTAATTAGAATACAAAAATAATAAATCAAAACACTTTATATACAATCATATTTATAAAGACAGTGAAAAAGTACGGGTATTACAATATATACAACTCAAAAGAATCTCGTCCCGAGATTCGGTAGAGGAGGGTAAGTAGGTAATTAATTCTACAATAAACAAACTACCTTCCGAATGAAACAACACTAGAGTCCAAATAATAAACCATTCCAAAAACAAATTTTTTACTAACGCTCCTTAAGAAATAAAGCACACATCACATAGACCAACAAATAACTCATGCATATGCCCATAACTTCATGAAGACAATCACATAAAATATATATATTATAAATATTCAGTAAGTATAAAAATTACGGAGTGCTACACCCCGAGTAAATTAAGGAGCCCTTTAAGAGTTCCGCTCAGCGACTTCTCCTAAGAATATGACCCACCTTGCAAGGATGACTTGAGGTGGTACAGAATCAGCAATCGAATGCCCCATGACATGCCGGCCAAGGCTACAACCAACTCACATGTTCGATCCGCCCAACCAAACGAACTTGGGACAAGTATCAGGTTAAAACAGATCGAGTGCACCCTTCCGCTGAGGGATGAGAGGGGCGTCTAGGAGTTAATGACCCACTCCGCCCCGCAACCTCGAGTACCAACGCAACACAACGCGTCAAGGCTAGTTGAAAAGGGAGGAAAACAACCGCTCCAAGGTTGGTTGTTGGTGTTATCTCAGAAATTATGTGGTTTGAAGCACCGACCGGGCACCGACACATAAACGATAGACTCGTCCCTTGAGGAAAACTTTGTACTTCTTTTACGAAATATAAGAAAAAATTGCAAGGTGAGGCGAACCAATTCGATGCACACCCAGAGCAGGTGACCACGCATAATAGCAATTCTTATAAAGACTCATCAACGCAAATGTCAGAACATTCGAAGACTCCAGTGGTGAAGATCTTCCCTCAGCCTTTGGAAAACCCAAAACATATTATTTGAGTAAGAGCATCTGAAGAAATGCACTATGTAGAAGATAATGCCTACAACACTGAAGAGACACCATTATATAGACATAGTGGCTCACCAAACGGGTGCGTCAACATTAAATACCGCATGGGAAACAAGGAGGCGATAGTTCCCAAGGAAATCGCACAGGACCATGTTCATTCAATTAATGATGTTGCACACAACCCCATTAATTGGGTGGGTGTAACTGATACTCAACTGTCTCGCAACCTAAGCCATACACATGGCACCATGCAATCTTGTTGTACATGTGACACACGATCCTGCAACAGGACCCAATCCTTCTTATATGAGCCCATCAGCTCAGCCCACTATTCGAGCGACACTCAGTCATGTGCGCTAACGCAAACAGTAGAGGCCCTAGTCACTTTTGACACACGGAGCACACCTACTTATCACCAGCTGATTTAAGGTACCTTTTTTTTTCTTGAAATTAGTAAAAACTAATCTGTACAACACAATCCATTTGCGAAAGTAGGCTCGCACGCCCTTAACAGGTGGAGCCCCGACCTAGCCAGGCAAGCTTAGTAAGTTTGTTGCGCGCGAATGTCGATGGCTTAGGAAGTGAGAGTCTAATCAACACTCTCACGCTTGATGACGATGACTTGCCAGTGACTGCCGTCCCATTCATGGACGACGATTTCCAAACCCGATCAGGTAAGCCTAGTCAGTGATGACTGACAATGACAGCTTCTGGTTAAAGCCCCAGACTTGTAACCCGCTCCGCGCGGGTGTAGATGATTTGGAAGGTAGAAGCCTAGTCAGTTCCAACTGATGTCGTCGATTCGCCACGGGACCACTGCTCTTTTACATACCATGGTCACCGAATTACCAACTCCCAGACTCCTAGCTCGCTTCATGCGGGTGTAGATGGTTTGGAAGGTGGGAGTCTAGTCAGTTCCAACTGATGTTGACGATTCACCTCGGGACCACTGCTCTTCTGCAGACCATGGTTGCTGAAAATTTCCAAATTTGTAGCTCGATGCGCATGAGTGTAGATGATTTGGAAGGTGGGAGCCTAGTCAGATCCAATTGATGTCGACAGTTTGCCACGGGACCACTACTCTTCTACAGACCATGGTCGCCAAATTCTCTCATCCCAAACCTGTAGCCCGCTCCGTGCGGGTATAAATGGTTTGGAACGTGGGAGTCTAGTCAACTCTGATTGATGTCGACGATTCGCCACGAAATCATTGGTTTCCTACAGACCATGATAGCCAAATTTTCCCATCCCAAACTTGTAGCTGCTCGGCGCGAATATAGATGGTTTGGAAGGTGGGAGCCCAGTCATCTCCGACTGATGTCAACAGCTGGCTACGGGACCATTGCTTTTTTTCAAGATGAAAGTAGCCGAATCCGATTATAGCTCAAGTGGCATTTTTACGCTCACACAGGCTGACATTCCGTTATCAGCATTGGTCACTTGAGTCGACTAAAAAATTAACCCGCTAACGCACGGACGAATGCTGCACGAGATACCAGCCCGAGCTTATGAAACCTGACTTGGGCCAAGTGTTCTTGCTCAACTACAACGCATGTGATCGGATGCAACAGTTCACTCATGCCAATAATCGCAACCGACGGTTAGATACATAATTTGAGTCTCCAACGACTTACTTCAAGGATGAGCTGCAACCTGGTTAGTGTAACCTGCTATCAACCATCCGCAGAACGTCCACTATTGGACGTAACCATGCAATAGCAACTCTGAGACCTCACGAAAAAACATGTCAGAATTATTCGCGACATAAATGGTCGAACTGTCAAAAGCAGACAGACCAACCCAACTAGACTTGTGTCAAAATAAAACAACAATGCAAAATGGAAAGTGTGCAACAGGGAGACCAAACAGAATACGAGTACAAAGCATACTCAAAATAAACTAGTTTTCATTAACGGTTGAAACAAAAGGTACAGATGTACGAAATTTACTCCTCGGCAGGAGGTACAATTACAGGGGAACTAAGCCTAATAGGAGTTGCATCCGTGCGTGCCTCAGCTTGAACGCCATGATCTGGATCGACCTCTTCCTCTGACGACTTAGAAACCACTCCGAAGTATGCATAGGACACCTTCTTGTAATAAGCAAGGTCTCATTCTGAATGTTTTTCCTTCATCAGCGCCAACAGTTCTAACCTCCCATGCATGACCCAGCAAAATTCACACGTGCCTTGCGCCTTGAGAAGCTCTTCCTCGCGCACTTTTGTTTCAGGAAGTTCACGCTTCAGCAGCTCCAGCTTGTTGGTCAGCGCATCAACCTCAGACTGCTCAATAGTCAAGTTACTTTTAAATGCGCTAAGTTCATGTTGCTCAAGGAGAAGTTGATCTTCAGCTTTCCTTGCTTCCCGAGCACTGAATTCCACGTCGGCCTCTAACTGTTGTCTTTAGACAACCCACTTGGATTCCTTCATGGTATTCTCCTCAACAAGGAACTGCAACTCAGAGCGCATCTTAGCCGCAACTTCCTACGCAACTTCTAGATCAAGGTGGACCCGGTTCAGCTATTCTCTAGATTTGTTTCTTGCGGACACCGCCTCTATTAAATCATACTCAAGGGCTTCCAAATGAACCCTCTGAGTCTCAGCATCAACGATTGACTGTTCCAACCTTCTCTCCTCAATCTGCTTTCTCAGCGATTCAATCTCAAAAAGTGCATCAGAATACGACTTATGCATAGTTGATGAGACACGCTCCATGGTGTATACCCTCTCACAGGTCGCTTCAACTTCCGTCCCAGTGACGGCCACCTGGCTTAATTGGGACATCGCTAGCATAAGGTGTTTCAACCCCTTATCTATGCGCTTCTTCAGCGCATCCTCCCCGGGCTTCGGCGCACAATTCGCCAGCCAGCTATAACATCTGCTTATATGTTCTATGAAGCATAATCAATGTCAATCTCCTGGTGTCAAGCCTAGTTGCTCATTTTCACTACTTCTAGAGCAAACAAACTCATCCGCGCATATGGATGAAGCTCTTCTGGATGCGAGATTACGCCCGCACTGCCCTTTGTAAACTCCACTGCACCTAAGCCCTCATCTACAACTTTCCCTTTGTCACCAGCAGCCGACCCTTTGTTGCGAGCCGGCTCAGTGGAATCCGAAGGAAGAGAAGGAAACAAATTGTTTAGTGGACCCTCCATTACCTTAATATATGATCTGGAGTGAGATGGGGGCAATGTAGACTACAAGAGGGACGATCCACGCTACAAATGTTAGATGATTTACCAGAAAGACGATTGACCTCCGTGACCACAGGTGAATCTTCATCAGAGCCTTACAATCAAACAAGACTTGATCGGTCGACATCAATAGAAGCTGCCACATCAGCCGACATTAGCTTCTCATTCAAAGCCTCAGCCTGCTTAGCACTCAGCTGTGACACATCATCAACCCCTGCTAATCGCAGATGGTCCTTCTCCAAGCCAAATGCTATAGCCTCCTCCCCAGTGGACGGGTCAGGATCACGCTTTTCCCTCAATGGAGCATGAAGTTTGGAAGTCGGCTCAGCCTCAGTGCGAGACTTCTTCGAGCTTATGAAGGAGGCAAACGTCTCAGAAAGCCCCTCTGTGTTTGGCAGGTTGGGAGCCTTAACTTTGGAGGCCTTCCTCTTCCTGGAAGAGGCTCCACCTTCATACTTAACCTTCGACACTCTACAAAAGAGTGGGAGCCACGTGCCAGTGGGCCTACAACCCACTGCGACTGAAATTGGTAGGGTTGATAACTTCCTCCACACTCATTTTAGGCATAACATGGAATGCCTCCATAACAGCCTATTCCTTTAGAGAAAGATGAGTAGTCGAGAACCTCCCTACAAAGAACACACGCGACGATTAGCATATAGCCAACACAATGGAATCAAAGGCGAAACTATACTTACGAAGTGGCTTGAACTCCCGCTCAAGCAGATGACCTTTGAACTTGAAGTACTTCGAATCCGAATGAGCTAGGAAGCAAAATTTTGGCCAGAATTTAAAGTCATCCAGCAGTTTTTCGAAGCAAGCTGGCAACGTCATCTTGCACACCGGGTGATCATTCAGCCGAGGACAAGTCAACAACTGGATCACCCTCAGAGTCACGCAGACACCAACATCTTTCGCCCTGATCAATATAAGAAGGATATTCTTGTACCTATTTGGTACCAACTGGGCAGGAGGGATTCCAAGAAATTTCAGAAAGCCCCATATCTCATCAAGCACGGGAAAACAAACACCAGTTTGAAGCATCCCATGGTACAAAGAGACGAATCCTTCCAGAGGAAACATTGGCATCTAATCATCATTCAAAGTATAGAGTGGCATATCTTCAGGGACCCCGTACGTCTTCCAAATCTTAGTCAGTCTCGATTCAAGCTGATCTATCTTCAAAGAACTGGAGACCCTTGGCAAAAATCTCATCGTCAAGGTGATTTTGGCGAGCCAGGGAAAATGTGAATAAACTTTCAATCAAAAGCTTAACAGAACCGAGTCTCTAAAAATGAAGAAATGGAAGAGTTAATCTCTGCAAAAAGGGAAATAGGAATTGATTTCCCGCATTTTCTCCACTGAACCGGCGCACGCTTAATTAATGAAGCACGCCGCTCAAGTAACGGTTCAGTCTCAATCATCATGAGCGGCGTATTTTTTCGAGAAGTGACTTAGTGAACCGATACGATGGCTCACTAACTCGGGGGGGGGGGGGGGGGAGCAGCTGATGATACATCGAAACGTTTTATCTTCTACGTCGTACATGTGTCACGAGATCTCAAGGAACAACAGGCCCAAGCGTCAGACCAATACTGATCTGGCCCAAGCGGTTTCAAGCCCACAAAGTGTAGTCCGCTAGACGAACCCAAATTACTACTGTCTGCTAAGCTCACATGTCTCACAACCATCCCCAATACCTGTAAGACCTATTAAGGTAAATATCTTGGGGATCAGCTTCGGATAGGCAAGCCCGCAACACCTTATTTCCAACTAGGAAGCAAATACCAGAGTATACGTCGTACATGAAAACTTTCATCTATGGACAACACTCTGATTGAGAACTATCTCCCGCGTATCTAGGAGCACAAGTATAATAGAGAAACTTCCATCCACAGGATAACTCCTAATTAGAAAAGGATCTCCACGAAGATCTCATTCTCTAAACTACGTCACCAATGGCCTGGTCGAATCAGGACTCCAGCACTATAAATAAGACATGAAGTTGGTAAGCTAAGGTACGCTACAAATTCCCTGTTTACAACATTAAGCCTTCCTCATATCCCTGTTTGACTTTAGCATCGCAGTGCCATCGGCCACCACAACAGTGGTTCGTAGCTCACGTGCGTTTCTTGTGTCGGTTAGCAGGTCAAAGTCAAGCAGGGAGCGAAAATTGACTGCATCAACAGCGATAGCTATAATGGTGTGGTGATGGTGGTTGTGGTGGATATGCTATGGTAGTTGTAGTGGTGGTGGCAGTGGTAGTAGTGTGGTGTTGGCAACGATGGTAGCAATCGTGACTATGGAGTTTGTGATGCGGGTAGTAGTAAAGTTGGTGGTGGTTGTAGTGATTATCTATGGTAGTTGTGGTGGTGGTGGCTATGGTATTTGTGTTGGTGGTTGTAGTGATTATGTTATGGTAGCTTTGGTGGTGGTGGCAGCAGTGATGGTGGAGGGTGGTAGTAGTTGTGGTGGTTATGCTATGGTAGTTGTGGTGGTTATGCTATGTTGTTGTGAAGGTGGTAGTGGTGGTGGTTATGAAAGAGAGTTGTGAGTAGTATTTGAGAAAGAGAAGATGATGAGTGTTGTGCAAAGTAATGCGGAAGATTTTATCTCGAAAGATTTTGTAGAATTTTATAACTAGCATACACGAAGGGCCCAAATTCAAATTTCAATAATTGTTTCAGTAAAGTCTACCTAACACCTAACTTCATGTAATCGTTGCAAAGCTTTGCATATGCATTCTTTTACTGTGTATCAAACGAAGCCTAAATTAAAATTATTTATAAATGAGTCTTGACGATACATCAAAATAGACTGTCATCACAGCCATACACGTGGCAGAAAATATCCATCACGAGGATCTGACGTCCCATTTATTGGGCCAGCTCGTAAAACCCAAAAAGGCAAAAACGATCACAAAGGCTCAAACAGGGCCAGTAAAGGAAGACGTAATAAATCCCAAATCCAAGCCAACGCGAATTAAAATCGAAATCCAAGCCCACACGAGTTCTCTCATAAAGAAGATGAATGTTGCATAAGAGTTGTGCAGGGAGTTACGCCTCCACAAACGCATCTCCATAAAGGAGAAGACTGTTATGAAAAACATCTCCTTTCGTTGCGCCTCACATGCTTAAGTCATGCAGAAAATTAACCGCGACCATTATAAAAGGTAAAAGGAACATTCGAAAAAGGTATGCAACTTTAACTGAGTTTTGTCCAAATTTACTTCCTTCTTCAAACAAAGTTGCTGACTTAAGCATCGCAGTGCCTTCAACCATCAAAAAGGTGGTATTTGGAAGTCTAACATCTGTTTTGCAAGTCAAAGTCACAGGAGGATGAGATTTGGACGAATCAGTTTAGCACCGTCTGTGAGGAACAACAAGTTTCCTTTCTGAAAAAAAATCCACAGTGACGAAGTTCACCAAAATTTGATCAACGACCGACAAGCTGTTAGAACAGATGACACACTTTGCAGATCCTCAACCCAGTGACAATCACAATAACCCTCCTACTTGCAACATTGTACCGAAAGCACCCCGTGAACAAGACGCAACAATGACCATCAGGCCAATTGCACCCGACAATCAAGATCCACAACATGTAATAGCTCAGACAACCAAGACATTCGGCAACGCCGCAATGGACCCTCGGGTAGATTTGCTCATGATCCAGAAGAACCACATGACAAATATGATGGAAAAAACTCACTCAATAGCGCATTCAGTCAGCTGACCCCATCCAAGCACCTCCCCAGCAAAACTCCACCAATCGAATCCGAGGGAGTGACGAGGCTCCTACAGAACCTCAACAAGGAAATCTCAAAAGCAATGAACTTCCCCAGGGTGAGACTCCACAGAGCGACGAAATATCTGTTGAAATTTTGTTCAGAATTGGAGTCACGGATCCCAATGTATTATATGAACTAGCCAAGTCGTCATTCTCTGACGCCCTCATGATAACTCCCATGCCAAAGAAGTTCACTCTACCAAAGTTCAAAGTGTATGATGGCACCACTGACCTAATAGATCATTTGAGTCATTTCACCACATGATGGCGTTAAAGGAGACTACGGAGTCAATTTTGTGCGTTAAAGGAGACTAGTCTTACCTCCATAGCAATGAACTGGTTCAACATCTTGCCACTGAGGTCAATAAACTCCTTCCAGGTGCTAGCCACCGACTTTATCACAAGATTCATCAGAAGTCAGCGGATGAGAACCTGGAACCCCCAAAAATCATGGTGATCCTGCTGAAAATAACCCAAAAGCACATTTCTCTCGAGGAAATGAAAGCTGCCAGGAAGAAAAATGACCAAAAAAGGGAAACCACTCAAAGAAACGGAAAATGTGGGAGAAAAAAAAGATGACAGACTCCGGATGATAGCATTCAGTAAAAAAACATCGGAATAGCAGAAGAACCGAATCCAACCAGCAAGAGTCCGGGAACCTGTAGTCAGCACGACCCAGACACAAGCGAGTAACAAGTGTGATGAAAAAGACATACAAAGTGTACACAACCTTGAAAATGAGCCTGGCAAATATACTGAAGCATATGGAGAAATAGGAAGACGTCAACTGGCCACTCAGAATGAGAGGAGACCTAGAAGGAAGAGACAAAAACAATTATTGTTCCTTCCATAAGGATCACGGGCATGATACCGAAGACTACTACAATCTAAAAATGAAATTAAGCATTGGGTTCAGAGAGAACGACTCGACGAATTCATCGGAATGCCACAAGCGACTCAAAGAAAAGGAAAAAGCAGATACCACTACGAGATCAAAAGAACAACCCAGAGAACTAATATACGCCCTAAACTGCATGGTTGGAGGAAACAAAACGATCAATCCAACTAAAGAAGCAACCAGAAAGACGTCTCACTTGAGCTGATTTATATCGAAGTAGAAGTACTAACGCCAAACAAAACCATACATTTTACCAATGCACAAAAAATGGAGAAACATGCATCAATCAACTAACATGTGAGCATGATTGGACAATTTGGCACTGATGTGAGTATGATCGGACAAATCAATACTGCTCAGTTATCGAATCAAAAAGCACCCCGAGTCCATTAGCTACAGTAACATATCCAATGAACAGCGAAACATGACCAATAGCAAATTCGGTGACTGGAAGACAAGGCTATACTAGAGAAAACAACAAAGACATAAATCTCTAACAACACGAGGATCGACATCAACCAAGCAAAGGTCAGGAGGACAAAGAAAATCACTCTTCAATCTAGCGTAACTTCTTAGGAAAAACAACCGTTAGGGGGTTGGTCAAACTATCAAAAAGGGAATATCAATAAAATTACAAATTTGCAATCCCCATCTTACACATGGACAACATGATAAAGACATCAAAACTCAACCATACAGAGCAATCAACATATCAAGCCAAAGGAAATCAAGACACAAGTCGGATATATATAATAAACTTTTGGTCTGATCAACCACAAAGAAAAAGTTGGACGAATGAGTCAACTTAATTCAAAAAGCTTCAGGTTGACCAGTATGTCGAACCAACGAAGTAAAAATTGGACAAACAAGGCAACTTAATTAAAAGGCGACATCGGGTTGACTAGTACGTCAAACCAACGAAGTAAGAGTTGGAGGAATGAGTCAACTTAACTCAGAAAGCTTCAGGTCGACCAGTACGTCGAACCAACGAAGTAAAAGTTGAACAAACAAGTGAACTTAATTAAAAGGCAACTTCGGATTGACGAGTACGTCAAACCAACGAAGTAAAAGTTGAAAGAACGAGTCAACTTAATTCAGAAAACTTCAGGTCGACCAGTACGTCGAACCAACAAAGTAAAAGCTCGACAAACAAGTCAACTTAATTAAAAGGCAACTTTGGGTTGACTAGTACGTCAAATCAAAGAAGTAAGAGTTGGCGAACGAGTCAACTTAATTCAGAAAGATTCAGGTCGACCAATATGTCGAACCAACGAAGTAAAAGTTAGACAAACAAGTCAACTTGGTTAAAAAGCAACTTCAGGTCGACAAGTACGTCAAACTAATGAAGTAAAAATTGGACAAACAAGTCAACGTAATTAAAGGCAACTTCAGGTTGATCAGTATGTCAAACCAATGAAGTAAGAGTTTGATGAACAAGTCAACTTAATTCAAAGAGCTACGGGTCAACCAATGTGTTGAACCAACAAAGTGAAAATTGGGCAAGTAGGTCAACTTAGTTAAAGAACAACTACGGGCCGACTTGTACAACAAACCTTTTCACAAAACTTTGGGACAACCAATGCAAAGTGAAAGTCGAGACGGAAAAGTCAACTTGCTCGAGTAAGCTCCAACACATCAAGAAGAAAGGATAAAGCCAACCCATTTCGAGGCAACTAATGCGTCGAAACACACAAATAGCCATGAGGGAATTCGAGTCAAGAAAGTCCGACATGCAACTCATGCAACTACAACTGGTTTAAAAAGGTACAAGCAACACGCAACGAGTCGACAAGATAAATTACAAAAACATGCAAACAAGAATACCAAGAAGGGAAGCTCTTTTCATTAATAACACTATTCTGTTACATCCGATGAAGAAGATGAAGGAGTAGAAGAGGAAATAGAGGCAACCACCACATTGTTGGCAACATCATATGCGGGAGATGGTGAAGCTCTCTCTTCAGAAAGATAATAAAGCAATGGCCCTTCAACCACTGGAGCGCTCGAAGGGTCCGGGGCATCTTCTTCACCGTCATCATCTTCGAAAGCATGATCAACCAAGTGGCGGTACTTTGACAAATCCACACCGAGCCCCTCGATATAATCAAGAAGCTCAACCCGCCCATCAACAACTCGCTTCCAATCTTTAGCCTCCACAATGCGAAGCTTGTCCTTGGCAGTAGCGAGTTTGTTTTTGGCAGCAACAAGCCATCACTCATCGGTGGTAAGCATAACGAAAGTATCTGCCTTGACCTCGTCAAGCGTAGCTATCAACTATTCCACCTATTTCTCATCAATAACACGATTGACGGATTGTTCAATCGCAACATGTGAAGCCTCATCATAAGCTGCCTTCTCAGTGATAGCTCCTTTTTCACATCACGTAAATGAACACAAACCCCATCCAACTTGTCCCTCAAGGACTTGAGCTCAATTGCAAACTTATTCGGCGCACTTTTCGCTTCGATCAACGAGGTCCGAGCAGCCCCAATAGTTTTTTTTGACTTTGTGCATTGTGCCTTCCGACGTGAGAGAATGCCAGCAACAGTGTTGCCAACTTTCTCTCCAATGAAACCACTTGAATCCGACCAGCTCGGTAAATCGAGCCCATCACCCATGCATAAGTAAGATGATTCATCTCATCCATTATCTGCTTAAGACTGTAATCAAGATGAGAGCTCGGATCCAATATGGGCATCGAAGGTCTTTCCATTGATCGCTTGTCTCCTCAGCCTCCCCGAGGGATGCACAATCCTCTTTCATAACATCCTCGCAGGAAGGACTCGGACGAGAGGAAGACATAATTAAAGCTCAAATCCAGGCTCGCACGAATTAAAGCCCAAATCCAAGTCCGCGCGAGTTTTCTCATAAAGAATAGGAACGTTTGATTACGCCCAAACAGTACACGCGGTCAATTGCAGTAAAGAATGGGGTGTCGATCCCACGAGGAAAAACGATCTACAAAACAAGGTTAAGGAAGACAAACTATGCGAAACTAAAGTTAAGAAATTCTAACAAATTTAAAATACGAAATTGAATTTAATTTAATGAAAATTAAGTTTGGAAAAATCACAAGGTTCCAAGAATCCCTCCTAGACTTCACGCGCCAACTAGTATTGATTCGCTATGATGACTCAACTACGTGTTTCACATCCCAAACGACGTAATCGGAAAAATAATCTTTTATGCATTAATATACCCTAATGTAAATGAATTTCAGATTTCACTTCTTCTAAAAAAACACAAAGGTCTGTCATATGTGATATCCTAAACTTACGATATATTCGGAGACAATATCGTAATAAATGACGATCACATATAACTAACCTGCCGGAATCAATTGATTCTTAAACATTCCACACATAAGAAAAGTGTGACTAAGCTTATATGGAGAAGAAAAGATAACCACCGGAATAATAATAATCTACGAAGAAATCTATGAAATCCTTGTCACTGAAACAACAAAAATTTCTATATTAAATAAAAGTGAGAATCATTAAACATCATTATTCATCGTGAAAACTTAAAGCGAATCAAATACTAATTTAGTGCGTTACATCTAGGAGTTCACCTCTTCACCTTGCGTGGGGTTTAGTGACTCATGGTGGTGGTGGTAACAACATCAGTGGAGGTGGAATCCATTACTTCCTGTACATGCACGAATCTCGAGAAATCGCAAATCCTGAGAAATCTCAGCAGGTGCACTGTGGTGGTACACGGCAATGGGTTGAGGTGCGAATAGCCAACTATTTGAAAAACTGTTGATTCCCGCCAAATCTCTACTTCGCCTTCTCCAGCGCCGCCGCTTCGACTGTGCTCCTCGCGAGCTCCTTCGTCCTCCGATCGTCTCCGGCACCTGCAAAAACAGAGAGAGATCGAGATGGAAACAGTGAGAGGGATACAAACTCGAAGGAGAAAGAGAACGAAGGAGCGAAACAAGGAGGTGTTCTGTCACGGTGTTGGTGACTCTGTCGCGGTGGTGGTGGCTCTAAAAGAGAGAGGCGACTCAGTCGCGGCGGTTGGAACAGGGAGAGAGACCGAAGGCGAAAATGGGAGAGAATGGAGGATGGAGACAGGGCGGCGAAACAGGGAGGTGCTCCCTGTTTCTGCTACTTGCGGTTGTGGCGTGCGAGCTTTGTTTGTGATGAAGGATGCTGGACGGTGGTGAGGTGAAGGAAAGACATGAACAGGGTGCGTGGAGGAAACAGGGACAGCAGTGGCTTGGACGGTGGTGAGATGGTGCTGAAGGTGGTTGGTTAGTGGCGAGAGACACGGGGCTCTCTTTCTCTGCCCCGGTGGAGGTGGTGATGGTGGCTGGAAAAAGATGAGGAGCAGAAAACGTGGAAGAGCAGACTCCCAAAGAGAAGGGAAGAGAGAAACCTAAATAGGGTTCCCCTGTTTCCTTGTTAGGCTGGGCTTAGGTTTCTAGCTTTCTGGGCTTGGGCTTTGGCTTGATTAAATTAAGTAGACCTTGGCTTATTTGGGTTAGGTTTAGATATGTGAACCGTTATTTTGTACCACCGCTAGAGTCAACAAATTAATCATTTCCTCAAATTGTCGCCTTAATGCGATTTTATCGTTCACGCGCAAATTCCTACAAAAACATGAAAATGAAATAATTAGAATAAAATATATTAATTGAAGCACTAACATATATAAATTAAGGGATATATTTTGTAATAATTACGTGTATATCAAATACCCCCAAATCTATATTTTGCTAGTCCTCGAGTAAAACAAAATAAAGAATAAAATCCTAACTCACTTTCGTAGGAATCACGGTTGCACTTACTTTAACGTGCAACAAGACTTTAAACCTCTAGAGGACGAGTTATAGTCTCGTGAGGGTTTCCAGAAATGCTACCCCCAAACATTACTGACTCAATAAAACAAAATCTATTTTCTAAAACATAATGCAAAACATATGAACATTCCCTTTTATTTCCCTTAGAGTATTTTTCTGATTGCTTACAATTCAAGAAAAACAACAAACTAATAATGTCACAAAAGTATATCAATAGAGTACAATAATTTAATAGTATCTAAAGGTTAAATGAATTTCATAATTATTCTCAACTCGAAGTGTGTGTGTGAGGAGCCTTATCAACATAACTCTTCATCTCATAGTAAAGATGTGACAAGATAACCTTTAGAAAAGACGTTTCGACTACAATTCTCTCATGTCGCTCAGAAATGAAACGCTCAGAGATTGGGCACTCAGTTTATATGTGAGGAAAAGAATATACTATGGAAAATGCAAACGTCTCACATATAATTATCATGAAAAACGGAATTTTCAAAGAGTGAAATGAATATGATCTCATGGACAGGAATATTGATTACTTTTGAGAATGTTGAATCAAACACCATAGTTCTTGCCTATTCAATCTCCACATCTATTAAGCTAACTTTCTCTTAAGATCAATCAGGTCTTTACTAGGTTGTATTGGGGCTTGGATTATGGCAAACAATAATGGACAAAAAGGATACAAAGATTTCTTGAGAATGGATACACCCTTGAATAAACACATAGGGCATTGAAGAACAAATCAATGTTGTACACCATTAACTTTTTCTTCATTATTTTCTTCTTCAATCGCAATTTTTTTTTATTTTTAACATGCTTTTCTCCATTGATACAATCCAACACTTTTACTTCGAGGGCGCATGAAATATCTATTTTTTTTTATTTGCCCATTCAATAAATATATCTCACCGTATACATTCTCAGAAAATTGGGTAAGGATAAAATAATAAAGGTATTACTCCTTTATTGGAGTAGGTATTGGGAATGGGGATAACAAAGAAAATGCTATTTAAAGGCTCAAAGGGCTGCAAATGGATATTTATTATTGGGTAGGCTAAAAGGCTAAAAATGGTTTAAAGAAAGAAATGCCTATATCACTTCATAAGTTCTAGTTAGTACTAGGACATCTCAACTAAATAAAGCAAGAAGTTCTAGTGTAAAGATTCAATTTTTATGTCATTCTTAAAGCAATCAATAAGAAAATCAAGAATAATGAGATCATCAACGAAATAATCCGGACTCAAGAAAAATCAGAGTGTAATTAATAACCCTAAAGAAATAAAGAATGGCTCAAAACTCACACGGGTTAAAGTCTCCACTATTATTCTAAGGTTTTTCTAGTTCAATATCTCACTAATCAACTTCAAATCATGTTAACTTGGCTTATAGTGCGCGAAAAGTCGAGTTGAAAAGTCTCACGAAATACATATAACATATGGATAATATCAAATACCATGTTTTCCACTAATATAACTATGTGACACGTGTTAGTATGTGTTTTCTCAAAATTAAAGCAACAAAATTATTCTCTAAAATTGAAAAGAACTCAAAACCTTTTTTTTTTTTTTTTTATTCACCAAGAGTTCGGATTTCAAATGCATTTTCAAGAAGATTTTACACAATTACCATAATCATCTAAGTATTCAATGGAGATTGAGTAGAACACAAAAATGACTCGGTTTAATTGTAAAATACGTTTTAAACTCAAAGATTTTTTAAAATTGCACAAAAAATCCAATAAACCACACCCCCAAACCTAAACCAAACATTGTCCTCAATGTATAAAATAATAATCATGACAAATCAAGGCAAAAGAAAATATGAGAGTTAGAGTGATATTACCATGGTGAAGTTTTTTACCAATTTCGATGAAATCTTTCACCAATGAAGGCTCAGAAACATAAGAATCACGGAGTTTTCATTAGAAATCGATAAAATGCAGACTCGACATTAACAAAGAAAAAAAAATGCAAGTTGTAAGTCAAAACTGTTATGGAGCTAACGAGTATGAGTGAAACATAACTAAATAGGGTACTCGAAAATCAATCCAAACTAACAGCAAAGACACACAACTAAGGCTAGGCTGCCTCCTAGGAGCACTTGGTTTAACGTCTTCAGCCCGACATATATTCTCCCTCATGAAAGATATACCATGAAGTGACGAGGAAGAACATATGGAACATTCACCTCCAAACCTAGTCTATGATATAAATGAGCCAAAAGGGTTAAGGAATCCTATACCAACAACCTGAAAAGTTGAGGATTAGTCCACTCAAAAATAGCAACCACCTGATGTTTCCTCTTGATAGTGCATAGATCCTTGATGACCCTCGCATAAGTTGGTACCTGTTTAATCACATGCAGCAAAGGTAAGTTAATTTTAACCTGTTTCAAGTGTTCTAGAATCTCACCATGCATTTCTGATTTCTTTCCAGTAGGTCGTAGTGCTTGAGGAAAAGGAACTGAAACTGGAATGTTCTTATTGGGCTCATCCTCAGGGATGCTCTCCTTTGCACTTGGGGAGGTGCCTATAGTCGTGGACGAGCTTGACCCATCTAAAATCTTACCACTCCGAGTAGCGATGGCATTAACTTCTTTGACATTCTGAGAGTCTGAAGTAGAGGTTTGTGCCATAAATTGGCCCTTCGGATTTGCTTGAGGCTGTGACGGAAATTGACCCCGTTCTTGTACTGTTAATGAACTTGTCAGCTTGGTTATTTGGCTTTTGATATCCTTGTTCTCTTCTGCCAACTGTGTCAATGCAACCTCAAATTTTTTATTAGTTTTACCTTGTGCCTCTATAAATGCATGCAATGTGTCTGATAAGGAATTTTTGTTAGATTGCGCATTGTACGGAGGTGCAGGGTATGACCTAGGTGGTTGTGCCTGTGAGTGTGTAGGTTGGTCGGCCTCGGACCTCCAGCCAAAGTTAGGGTGATCTCTCCAGCCATAATTGTAAGTGTTAGAGAATGGTGAATAAGGCTTCTTGTACATCCCTAAGGCGTTACATTGTTTCTCATAAATCCCTCCCATCTCAGTCAAGGTTGGGCAATCCTGTGCGAAGTGTTCAACTCCCCCGCATATAAAACAGGCGTCTTGTAGCTCAACTCTGGCAACAGTATGTGTGGGCCTACCATCCTTGGTCTTAAGTGCCTCTAACTCCCTAGTTACTCTATCCAATTGGGCTCTAAGGCTGTCCTCTTCCCTAAGTTGGTAGACTCCAGCTGGGCATGTTCTATCCGTGCTCTCAGTAGCACTTGGACCAGTCCAAGTATGAGCCTTTTCAGCCAAGTCATTCAGGTACTCAATAGCCTCGTCAGGGTCCTTTTGCAAAAACTTTCCATTACACATCATCTCAACGAACTGACGCTCTCTACTGGTGAATCCCTCATAAAAATAACTGACTACGCGCCAACTCTCATACCCATGGTGTGGGCATGTATTCAAGAGATCCTTGAACCTTTTCCACACTTGATATAATGTCTCGCTATTCTTTTGGGTGAAGGTAGAAATCTGTCTCTTTAGACCGTTGGTTTTGTGGTGAGGAAAGTATTTATTAAAAAATGCTTGGGTCATCTCCTCCCACGAACCTATAGACCTTGGTCGCAAAGAGTATAGCCAACTCTTCGCTTTTTCCTTAAGGGAAAAAGGAAAAAACCTTAGTCTAACCGAGTCTACAGCCTCAACTTTGTTGTGAAAGGTGGCCACAACTTCCTCGAATTCCCTAATGTGAACATAAAGATTCTCACTCTCTAGGCCATGAAAAGTGGGTAATAATTGTATCATACCCGGCTTAAAATCTAGCTTTGGTGTACTTGGTGCAAACATGATACATGATGGAGTAGCAGTGCGCGTGGGGTGGAGATAGTCCTTTAGCGACCGAACATGGTCATCTTCGTGATTACTCATGGTGTTAGAATTAGAAGTAGAACTTAATTTGGCCTCAATGTGAATTTGTAAGTGTTCTAAATTTGGGATCCTGATTAGTCTCCCTAAGTGGTCTCTATTCCAACTCACTCCCCCAATGTTTTTTTTTTTTTTTTAGAAATAAAAATGAAACTGGACCTAAAACCTAAAAATAGAATAAAACAATTATCAAGAAAGATAATACCCGAAACCTTCCTTGTAAAATGACGCTTGTTCCCCGGCAACGGCGCCAAAATTTGATTACGCCCAAACAGTACACGCGGTCAATTGCAATAAAGAATGAGGTGTCGATCCCACGGGGAAAAACGATCTACAAAACAAGGTTAAGGAAGACAAACTATGCGAAACTAAAGTTAAGAAATTCTAACAAATTTAAAATACGAAATTGAATTTAATTTAATGAAAATTAAGTTTGGAAAAATCACAAGGTTCCAAGAATCCCTCCTAGACTTCACGCGCCAACTAGTATTGATTCGCTATGATGACTCAACTACGTGTTTCACATCCCAAACGACGTAATCAGAAAAATAATCTTTTATGCATTAATATACCCTAATGTAAATGAATTTCATATTTCACTTCTTCTAAAAAAACACAAAGGTCTGTCATATGTGATATCCTAAACTTACGATATATTCGGAGACAATATCGTAATAAATGACGATCACATATAACTAACCTACTGGAATCAATTGATTCTTAAACATTCCACACATAAGAAAAGTGTGACTAAGCTTATATGGAGAAAAAAAATAACCACCGGAATAATAATAATCTACGAAGAAATCTATGAAATCCTTGTCACTGAAACAACATAAATTTCTATATTAAATAAAAGTGAGAATCATTAAACATCATTATTCGTCGTGAAAACTTAAAGCGAATCAAATACTAATTTAGTGTGTTACATCTAGGAGTTCACCTCTTCACCTTGCATGGGGTTTAGTGACTCATGGTGGTGGTGATAACAGCATCAGTGGAGGTGGAATCCATTACTTCCTGTACGCGCACGAATCTCGAGAAATTGCAAATCCCGAGAAATCTCAGCAGGTGCACTGTGGTGGTACACGGCAATGGGCTGAGGTGCGAATAGCCAACTGTTTGAAAAACAGTTGATTCCCGCCAAATCTCTGCTTCGCCTTCTCCAGCGAACCGCGACCAGCGCCGCCGCTTCGACTGCGCTCCTCGCGAGCTCCTTCGTCCTCCGATCGTCTCCGGCACCTGCAAGAACAGAGAGATGGAAACAGTGAGAGGGATACAAACTCGAAGGAGAAAGAGAACGAAGGAGCGAAACAGGGAGGTGCTCTGTCGCGGTGGTGGTGGTTCTAAAAGAGAGAGGCGACTCTGTCGCGGCGGTGGTGGAGTGAGATGGAACAGGGAGAGAGATCGAAGGCGAAAACGGGAGAGAATGGAGGATGGAGACAGGGCGGCGAAACAGGGAGGTGCTCCCTGTTTCTGCTGCTTGCGGTGGTGGCGTGCGAGATTTGTTCGTGATGAAGGATGTTGGACGGTGGCGAGGTGAAGGAAAGACAGGAACAGGGTGCGTGGAGGAAACAGGGACGGCGGTGGCTTGGACGGTGGCGAGATGGTGCTGAAGGTGGTTGGTTAGTGGTGAGAGACACAGGGCTCTCTGTCTCTGCCCCGGTGGAGGTGCTGATGGCGGCTGGAAAAGAGAGGAGGAGCAGAAAACGTGGAAGAGCAAACTCCCAAAGAGAAGGGAAGAGAGAAACCTAAATAGGGTTCCCCTGTTTCCTTGTTAGGCTGGGCTTAGGTTTCTAGCTTTCTGGGCTTGGGCTTTGGCTTGATTAAATTAAGTGGACCTAGGCTTATTTGGGTTAAGTTTAGATATGTGAACCGTTATTTTGTACCACCGCTAGAGTCAACAAATTAATCATTTCCTCAATTGTCGCCTTAATGCGATTTTATCGTTCACGCGCAAATTCTTACAAAAACATGAAGATGAAATAATTAGAATAAAATATATTAATTGAAGCACTAACATATATAAATTAAGGGATATATTTTGTAATAATTACGTGTATATCAACGTTGCATAAATGTCGTGGAGGAAATTACGCCTCCACGGACACATTTTCATAAAGGAAGAGACTGTTACGAAAAACATCTTCCGTTGCACCTCACATGCTTAAGTCACACAGAGAATTAACCGTGACCATTATAAAAGGTAAAGAGAACATTCAACAAAGGTATGTAACTTTAACTGAGTTTTGTCCAGATTTACTTCATTCTTCAAACAGAGTTGTTGACTTAAGCATCGGAGTGCCTTCGGTCACAAAAAATGTGGTATTTGGCAGTATAACATCTGTTTTGCAGGTCAAACTCATAGGAGGATGAGATTTTGACGCATCAAGTCTCATTATCATTAAATAAATTTTTTTTTAAAAAAGATAAAAAGAAGAAAATAAATATGGACTCCGTATACGTCACAGGGAAGAATAATTCAATACCCAAAATATGAATTGTTCGTAGTTCCATGGTTTAGTGTTCTTGAGTGCCTTCACCTTACTGAAATGATTGAAAATTGTGATTTCTTGTTTTTTTATAATATATTTTATTTATATCAAATTCGTTGGAAGTCCAACATTTGTAAATGCATTACTTTGACTGTTACCACAAGCCAAATCTCTAATTTTAATTTTAACTTTTGGTAAAAGACTGGACTCCATATATATATATATATATATATATATATATATATATATATATATATATATATATATATATATATATATATATATATATATTATGATTTTGTAAACAGAAATTCTAGTCGACCTGAGTTTGGCGCCTGGTTTTCACGCCTAGCCGAGCATAATTACCCTTTTGCCCCTCATTTGTTGTGGTTATATTTAAAGAGTGTTTAAAGATAAAGGGGCAAAAGTGTAAAAATGTCGGCCAGGAGTGAAAACCAGGTGCCAGACCCAGGCCGGCTAGAAGGATTCTTTTGTAAAACTTCATTATGTTTTTAGAATTAATTTTTTTTTAATGGTAAAAGGAAGCAACCAACTTTTCTTTCATTTTGAAGACTCATATAATATTTCCTTCTTTTTTAAAAAGCCTATTTTGTTTCATTTGAAACATTCTCTTTTCGTATTGCACCAACCATACCCAAATGGAATCAAACTAATGCTTTGATGGTCTGCAAATAAGGGAAAGTGAAGAAAACAAATATATATATATATATATATATATTTTTTATTTTTTATTTTTTAAGAAGCTTGGAAAATATTTTGGAAATTTTTTTTTTGCAGCCTTATAAAATCGCAAATTTTCTTCCAAAATTTTAGTGCTTTTCGTTCTTATAGTGGTGATTCACGAGACTTAAATGGTGTGGGCAAATAGTCTTCTTTTCATAATTCAAATTCTTTACTTACTCATCTTGGAACCTTCAACCTTCCCATTCTAAATTGAAGTAGGCTTTAGAAGGTCTAAACAAGGATGCCGAAATTTATTAACAAACGGAAAAAAGGATGTGGGAATTTTAGATTCTCTTTCAACATACTGAAACTTCTCCTCAGAGTAAAATATGATGAGACATCTCCTCATCTTTGTAAGAGTCAATTAAATTTGGATAATTCAAACCATCATTCTACACCCCTATAAGCTATAAATGTAATTCGACGGCGCAGTCCCCTTAATCAGATTTTTATATTACAAAAGAGCATGAAAAAGAAAGGAATGTATCATTCCTTGACACAATTAAGAATTCTTGAAGGGCAGAGGGCAGTTCATTAGGGGGTTCACACAATAACTTTTGCCTCGTACTTACTATGAATCTCTACATCGAGGAAACAATCTTGTGAATTCTACCTGTAAATGTCAGTGTTTTAAAAATTGGCCTAGGCGTTAGAAGGTAGAAAATCACCCAGATTAATGGTTGAGCGGGTTCTGGACAGTCTGGGCGGTCTGCGGGTCTGGACGGCCTAGGCGGTCTGAGCAATTTTTTTTTTTTTTTAATAAGGCTGATTGTGTTCTTATTTTATTTTTCTTTCATCTTTTTTGAAAATAAACTATTTAATTATTTCTTATTCAGTATATGTCTAATTGTAGCAAATGATGATTACTTAATGAAATTCTCAAAGAATCTGCCGGTACCAATTTTACTAATGTAAATTTTATCAAACGTGACTGAGATTATTCATGCAATTTGAAGAAAAATAAAAAAGTAGATTTGGATATTTGTCCACAAATTCAATTTTATATAAAGTACCCATCATGACCAACTTCAGTCATTTGAGTTTTAATAAATTTTGTTCATTATTGTTAATTTTTCATGTTTTTAAATTTTGCATATGTATCTTAGCATTAAATTGGATGTAATTGATAAGGTATTATGCTTAACTTTTGTAAATTATTAAAGTTATAATACAAAACCTAAGATCGCCTAGATCCCTGAGCGCTAGGCACCTGCTCGCCGCCCGCCCAGCGCTTTTTAGAACACTGGTAAATGTACACCACCAAAAGGAGGGGATTGCTTTAAGGCTGCCTTCATTTCTTAGAATAACACCTTCTTCATTCTTGAATTTCAAACATCGATCACATATTTAGATCAAAACACGCAATGCTAAAAGATGCAAAACACGACATAAGTATCTAAAGGAAACAGAAGGGTTAACATAACCTATCAACTTGGCATGTGAATGTCTGATCGTTTCCAAAGTTTATAAAATTTGAAGATTCTGAGTATGCATTTTTGTATATTTCAAAAACAGATCTGAAATCTGTGTTCATACCCTACTTGTTAAGTTTCTTTGCTACTCCAGTCTTTCGAGGCACTTTACCTTTGTTGGACTTCTGTTCCACAATACAGGTTGCAGCTCTTAACCCCAACACAATAGGCCTCACGTTCACTGCAGGTACTTTTTCCGTGACTTTGGATGCAGCACCACCAATGGAATTGCTTTGTGTTTTCCGCAACGATCTTCCAATCTTGTTTGTTTTCTCTGACATGCACTTGGTGACCTTTTCCGCATTATTCACCACTCCCACACCAGCATTTTCGGCTGCTTTTCCTTTGGGTTTAGCTCCAATACCAACCTCCGATTTGCTTTGTGTGTCTGGCAATGTCTTCACCCTCTTATTTGTTTTTTCTGAAGGTTTGCTTTCCCGAGACTTCTCTCCCACAGACTTGTGAACCTTACCAACTTTGACGCCCTCATTCTTAACTTCTGTATCTTGAACTTTTAATTCAGCATCAACGCTGGTGTTCCTTCGAGCGTTTGTGAATAAATTGGCTGCTTTGTCCGCCTGCCCGCAGTTTCCTTGATATCCCATACTGTAAATGTTTCCAAAAGGATATTGTGCATGTGCTGTTGGATCAGTCTGAACTGAGAAGACTTTTGGTTGAGAAAATGTCGAATGAGTGCAGTTGGCTCCTTGTGGTTCAACTCGCGAATCCAAATTACTAGCCATAAAGGGCTGTTTGCAGTATTGGCAATGGAGAACTTGGTCCACAACATCTTTGTAATTCTCGTTCCTTTTAAGACAGAAAGGGCAAATAGTGAAGAAAGTCTGCCTACCTGTGGCGAACCTTGGTCCAGAATGTTGTTGTTGTTGCGGCTGTTGCTGCTGAGGTTTAAAGCTAGTGCATTGTGGGTTGATGCCAGTTGTATAAGCAGTCTGCACATTCCGATTTGGAGGTTGCATTGGCATGGGGCTTCTCACAAAGGTTCTTAACATTTCGTCATAATTACGCCGTTTCATATGGTCGTTAAGCACCTCGTGGGCTTCTCCAATCAGCTTGAAGGCAGCTTCTGCTCCAGGAAACGTGTTCTTATCCGGATGAAGTACGAGTGCAAGTTTCCGGTATTGCTTCTTGATTGATATCTGATCTGCTGTTCTCTGAACTTGAAGGACACCATACCAGTCCATCTCAGTACCCAACACTTTCTGTTCAACAGCACGGTGTACTTCACATACTGTAAGCATTTGGGAAATGTTCTCCAAATCAGGGCAAAGTCGTTGGGCTCTGAGGAGAATCTTTCGAGCACCTGCAAAATCCTTATTTCCCATCCTTTGTTCTGCAATTTCCCTTGCTCTGATCGCCTCATCTTTGTTGCACTCCATCACTAGTCCAATATCCAACGAGAGAATTAAACCTGTGTTCATTGCGTTAGTCACAACTACGTTTCCTCTCAATCTTATGGTAATAAGGCTGATTTCTTAAAGTGTAGCAGAAGCTGAAAGACAGCCTTCAGCATTAATAAAGTGTTTTACATAAAAGAATTTGCTTAGCCATGTGTGAAAGCCAAAAAATTCAATACGCAACAATTATTCGCTTACAATTATATGCTAATAAACTGATATTAGGGATATATTATCTTTATAAATTAGTTTTGAGCAACCTACGATGCTAGTTTTAAGATGAAAAAGAGGCTTTTCTTGCACAAATGCCAACCAACCTATTACCTTATTCTTAAGCACTTTACAAAAATAACAATAACTAAGATACCTTTTTCTACCAGCTAATGTGCTTTTTAACCACAATATAAACACCGTCAACATTATAAGTACAATAAAAACCGTGCTCGCCTTTCAAAAAAAATAGATACAGTATAAATCACCCTTACAAATAAAAAATAACAATAACTCTTGCACATTGACAGAAATAGACCTAAAACAAATATGAAATTATAATGCCTTTTCAAAACCATTTAGGCAGGGTTCAACTTAGCTTAAAATACAATCTGCTACCTTAAAGTTTATAACAAGCATGACATAAAGAAAAAATTAACGCCTTGTCTAAAATATAATCACAGAATTCACAATATGTATACGAATGGAAGCTGTTAACAAATGAAAGGGAAATGCAACTTAGAATTTAAGCTAAGTCAAAAATAGTAAACCAAAACCTAGACCCTGAGTTGTCAGGGGTGACGCGAAGCATGAGGTGCCAAGGTCCGCCACTAGAGCCTGGGCGAGGCAAGGTGCAATCGTGGGCGGAACCTTTTATTAAAGGTTAGAGATTTTAGTGTGGTAACCTCCACCTATACTAGTGTATGCCCCTGCAACGCTCGAAGGCTCGGACGAGGTGCTTTGAAGAAAAAAAAAATTGCCTTTAGACCCTTAGTAGAGCCCTGACAACATAGCCTAGACCATAAAAGAAGAAAGCAACGCAGCCGCTCATTGCTAATTGTCCGCCGTTTTTAGGAAATGGTTGGAATTTATGGACTTTTATGAAAGTATGAAGTAACTCCAAAATTTTGACATTGACTAAAAAAATATTTTAAACCTGTCAAATTAATTTTGGGATATATTTGAAAATCGACAAATGCCATGTTTCAAATTTACTTTCTGAACAATGTAGGGTGCCAGTCTGAGATGAAAAAAGGTTTTTCTTGCATGGTCGCAAATTAGCTTACTTCTTAAGCAATCTGCAAAACTAAAAATAACTACGATACCTTTTTCATTCAGCTAATATGCTTTTAACAACACCACAAACAACATCAAGTTCAAGCAAAAGAAGAAAACAAGTATCAGAATTTACATTGAGTTTCTAAAACCCTAGAGCTAGGTTGCCTCCGGCTTAGCTTAAACTAGAAATTGCTTTTCCTTAAATGTTAAGTAGCGTAATATTTAGGAAATGCTATCACCTTCTTTAAATGTACAAAATACAGTCCCACCGGAAAACTTAAGATCTTGCCTTTACCATGTTTCTTTTAGCCGTTATCTAGGATCACAGAATTTACAATGGATTCGAGCTTAGCAATGGAAGTCGTTGATCAAAATCTATGTAATGTAGTGACAAGGAAACACGACTTAAAACTTAAGAGCTAACTCAAAAACAGTCCTCTTTCATTAAAAGACCAAAACTTTAGGATACAGGACATTAAAAAAATTATTGCACGAGAAATCCAAATTATCTATAACGAAATTCGTTAGTCAAAATCTATGCAATGTAGACAAGGAAATACAATTTATAACCTAAGAGCTAAGTTAAAAAACAGTCTTTTCCATTAAAATATCACAACTTCAGGATTCAAGTGATTCAAACAATGGTTGCAAGAGAGAGCCAAATTGGGAATAACTATAACAATCTAATAAACACTTCCTAATGATGATCAGACAACCAACCAAGTATGGAAAACCCACAAATAAGAAGCTTTTGGCTAATCAAACCAACCATCAAAAACCCTAGATTCTAAACAGCAAACAAAGCAAAACCCAGACCTTAAAACAAGAAAACAACACAACCTCATTGATCAAATCGACTGAATTTCCACAAAATCAAACTTGATAAAATAGCGCAAAGGGAAAGCCAATTTCAGTTTAGTCGCTTGAAACGCATGTATCACAAATCTAGAACCAAACTAGCTTATCCCATACAAAAAGAAGTAATCAAAACTATGCAGAAGCGGAGTTGAGATGACTTACCTCGTTGAAGTTGGTGGATAAAATGCCACACCGAGAACACAGAATATAATGAGGAGAGGATCCCAAATTTTGTTGTTCGCTATATTTTCTCCAAAAACTAGCTTCAGTTTCTCTGCTCCCGAAATGAGTTAAACTTCCGCAGTACGAGAAAGGTTTAAGGGACACCAAACAGGTACCAATTATTTATTATTATTAAATTTTTTTCCACTTCCACACTTGTCAATTAGGATGGAATCTTGCTAATCGGGGTAAAAGTTCAGCTGGTAGGTTTGTGATCGATGGTATCACATGGAATTTAGGGATGACAGTGAGGCGGATTTTTCTGGATATCCACTCCATCCGTCCCATTTGGAGTGGATTTAGTTAAGGCTAAATGGAGGTCGGGGCGGATACAGATATTCAAACTGTATCCGTTTATTATTTCGGGCGGGTACGGATTTGGCCATATCCGCCCACATATATCTGTTTTATCGAAGAAATTACTAAACTACCCCTAGACTATATAAAGGAAAATATAACCCTAATCTAACTTAGATTTCATTGTTCAGTTCAGCTTTTCACAATCTCACTCTCATCATCTCAAACGACTGCCTCGGGCCCTCGGTGCCTCACTGTCAGATCTTCATTTCTCACTCTCGGATCTCAGATCCCCTACACTGCTCGGATCTCCATCTTTGAGTAAGTCTTCTTCTCAATGGGGGTGGTTGAATTGTGGTGGTGAATGGGTTGAAGTACTGGGATCTGAAACGCTAGAGGTTGATGGATTTGAGGCACTCTAAGGTAGATGAAGGAGCTCGAGCAAGGAAGGGTTGTTGTTGTTGTTGATTCTCTGTTGATAAGTGAAAAATAAAAGAGAAATAGAAAAAGGTCTATGGTTCTCTTCAATTCTTCTCTCAACTTCGAAGCTGTGAATCCCTGAGTCTGACTCAGAAGAGTTTGAATTTGTGGATTTCTTCAGTGCTTTTAGTTGAAATTGGAGGAATTGGTTCAGAGAAGAAGATCTGTTGATGTTGATGGAGTAGAGTGAGTCGATTTGTTTTGTTTTGATTTGATGAGAAGGGAATCAAAGAGATGGATAGAAAGAGAAACTCTAGAGAAGGAAGAGAGGTGAGGAGGACTAGCATGGCCGCAAGTAATGGATTGTCGAAAATGAGACATCGGAGTAATAGTTTGAGAGATTCTCCTGGTTCTTACTCAAAACTCTCGTTCAGATCTGTTTCTTCTTCACTCAATTTTTGAATATTTGTTTATTGAATCTTTTGTTTTTTGGTTGATTTGTATAGGAGGATGGAGCGATGAAGTATCAGGAGGTGACGAGATTGAGAGATCGAGGGATCAGTAAGAAGGTGAGAGATCATCGATTGAGTCGGAATAAGAGGCGGGGAGCCGATAGATTCATGCATGGAACTACTAATTGAGACCGCGTCGGAAACAACACTTCTGATGACAATTTAGATGATGATGATGAGAAGGATGAGGATGATGACTCTGGCCCTCAGCGGATGCCTCCCCCAAATACAATTTCAAATCCAAATCCAAATCCATCGCCTTCCTCTGTTCCCAATCATCATCGGAAGAGTTTTCCACTGATAACGAAGGTGGTGAGAGCCGCATCGTATGAAATGGGTTTTACTGTGCCAAAGAAATATCGGGGCAGGGAACCATTAACCCGCCAACATAACCAAAAGGCTTTAACGGATTAGAGGGGCGGATATCCGCTAATCTGTTCGAGGCGGGTATGGTTATTAACTGTAATTTTAAATGGATTTACGGGGTGAATTTGGGGATCCGTGATCAGTAACGGGGTGGGGATGGATTTGCTCAAATTCGCCCCAATCCACCCTGTTGCCATCCCTAATGAAATCTTGCAACAGCTTTTTGGTGGAAGGGATTAAGGGGTAAAAATAATAAATAAATATATGACACTCCGTTGGGGTTCAAATCACTAATTAAGAGCCACCAAATAGAAGGCCCTAGACTTTAGACAGTGGTTATTTTCATTTAAGGATTCATTTGATTTAGCCATATTGAGATTGGGGGATATTTTGAAAATTGCTTGAATTTGGAGTTCAAAATGGCATAATCAGCCCAATTGACTCACATTAATTGACCTTAATTCGATTAAACCCATCATTATCCCTCAGTTAACTCATGATGTTACTCGAGGTACAAACGCGTTTGTGCGTAATCCCTTGTATTATAGTTTGTAGCATTTAACTTTCAGTAAAGAGTGAAGTTTTTATACCAATATTAGAGTTGGGTCCATCTTCAATCTAACCACTATGGAAATTTTCAACATTTTGATGCATTTTTTTTTTTTTTTTATAAATTTCTTATTTACTGATTTCACTACTATCATAAAAAAAAAAATTTATTTTAGTTTACAATGGAAAAATCAAATGAGCTTATATTTAGATTCATATAACAACTTAACAATGAGGTTGTATTTGCCAAAAAATTAAAAATTAAAAATTAAAAATTAAAAATTAAAAATTAAAAATTAAAAATTAAAAATTAAAAATTAAAAATTAAAAATTAAAAATTAAAAATTATAATAATAATTCACCGACGAGTTTGAGACACCTATACCCTCTAACCATGTATTTCTCATGCAAATTGTTACACTGTTTTAGAATGATTTTAAAACTATAAATGTTATGTACTTATTCCTACTCCCTGAGACAATCATAAATTGTAGGATGTTTGATACTGTCACATTTAAATTTAATAAAAGATAAGAGGACACCAATGAATAGTTATATGCTAAGCTACTAATGTTTCTGACCGTAATATGCTAAGACCAGTTGTTTGCACCATTTATATGTCTCTAGCTATACCAATACCAATACCAATACCATCAGCTCAATTCCAAGTTGATCATTATTGTGCACATAGAGGAATGTACCACATGACATTTTATTTTGGCGACATTTAATTTGTTTCTTTTCCAACTTTGTATGTCCTTGTTTTATTAGGGGTATGATATGGCCACTAGAGGAGAGGATGTCGTACATGACATTATTGATTTTTATTTTTTGGCAAATAATCTTCAAATTTGTATCATTGTTTTCTCCTAGTTTGGTTCTCATGGATTTCATCACAGGGGCAAAGTGACCTATTGATGCGTCTTCAACACTAAATTTTCTCTTATTTCTCCATCGCTCAACTCATTTGTTTAACTATTTATTTGCTTTCTATTTCATCTTCTGTGCTATTTTGAAGTTGAACTCCATTTTTTTCCTTTAGTCATCGTCAACAAAATAAATTTTCCTTGTGAAACGCGAATAAATAATTCATTGTAAGTTACTCAATTGAGCTTTGCTAGGGGTCGAGGGAGGGGTTGAGCCCATCCTCCTCGAGATGAGCGCATCGCTCCTTTTTCCCGACCCCTAGAATTTTCGTACTAAATTACTTGAATTGATAGTTTATGAACCTTTAAATAGTTTTCTAGTGTTAGTATCTCGCAATATGTTCTTGTTTGACAAGTTGCTTTTGTTAATTTTTTATGTTGAATCAGAGTACCATATGAGAAATATTTAAACTCACATCCTTTTTTTTATCGATAACCAACTTGTCTTGGTTGATCATTTATTTCTATAACAAACGCGACATTGAGAGTTTAGGGACAAAATGGTTTTTACCAACTCCATTTGAGCTGAAATTTTTTGGAACCTATTTAGTTTGAAAAAATATATTTTTTAATTCGTTTGAACTTCGTTTGAGCTAAATTTTTAAGGAAAACTATAGATTAACACTAAAAACAACGTGTCGAAGTTTTAGACTGTTTCATCACAATTTCTCGAGATTATGTATTTATATCATTGCCATTAAATATCTTGATAAACGGTTATTGTGAGTCTTTAAGGACCACTCTTTCGGATGGTCATTGTGGATAATGGGCACTAGTTGGCTGGTGCACCCATGATGGGCCCTCGCTCGCTTTGTGATAATAATAGAGAATTTCATTTTTTTTCCCATCTAGTCAAGCCATATATGTCAAAACAAACTGAAACTTTGACACATTGTTTGTCTTTAATATTTATCAAATTTTAACTAAAAACGAAGCTTAAAGGATAATTTTCATCTAGTCATGTGTATGTAAGGTCCTCAATTTACAATGAAAATTAAAGGGGGTCCTCATGAATTAATAAAAAAATTAATTTTGCCCCTAATGTGCCAAACTTATTAACAAAAATAAAAATATGTGATTTTAATCGAATATGTTCTGAATAATTTGGGAACTTGACGACTTGTTCATGTTTGGCGTTGAATAAGATTGAATTAATGGTGGTCTATTCTATGATAAGAAAGACCTTGACCTACTTGTTTCGACCATGGTGGCATTAGTGATAAAAAAGGTTTTTATTTTTTTTTAATTTTTTAGTTTGACACTTATTAGTTTATACCTAATAGAGTTTGGCATTCGTTTTGAAAACTATTTTAGTATAACCCTCATTTTCTGTCGGAAAGTTAAGTCCATGCCATTGACTGATAAAAATTAAATTTCAGACCATTTTACCCTTACTTTAGTTAAACCATAGTTAAGTCCAAAAGAATTGTTGGAGAATATGAGTACTAAATACTAATTATTTAAAAACTATATGGATCAAATAATAATTAATTTGAGATTTTTTTTTTCACTTTATCCGAGTGCCTCTCTATCACTCTCACCCCCATCGTATAAGCGTTGACAATTCGGTAATTAGGAATAACTGCACATTCATAAAGCCCGTCTAACTGGCTAGGAAACCAGCGAGGGAGGGGGTGGGAACCCTCCATCTCCTTTGGGATGCGTGCCTTCATCCCCTTTCACACATCCCGAAGGGCCCACCCCCTCCTTCGCTGGTTTCCTCGCCAGTTAGAATTTCTGATGTTCATATATACCACAGTATCAAAATTACTCACAAAATAGCCTATGTCTATAGGTGTATGAAATGGCTTAACATTTTTTTTATGTAATAGCACTCGATATATATTAATTGGAAAACAACAAAATTCTTTCACAGACCCATGGAAAGAAAACTAATAACTCTCAAAATCTGATCAAGCATCAAACTAACTGGCTATTCAAATTACAAAACTTGCTAATCAATGGTAACAAAGATCCCTGAATTTCCAAAATCGCAAGCAACAATAAATAAGCGATTTTGCTTTATATTGCTTGTACCCTTTTAACATTTACAAATGATAAGTTGCAAAAGAAGTTTGCAGAAACTGAAATTTCAGTATGAAGAGCCAAACATTGACGAAGAAATATCAAATGAACCATCTGAACATGAGAACTTTAGTCACTTTGATACATTGATGGAGACAAATTTCAATTACTGCCACGGAGAGAAATGAATCAAATTATTTAATTAATAAATGAAGGTCCTAACAAAAGTTAATGAAGAGCAACCAGACGTTGACATCTAATTGAGCAACAACCGTATAATCAAAGCACTCCAACTAAAGACCAACAAGATTGTCAAAACTCTCCAAGTAAATATCAGTCTGATAGATCTTGAAAGAATTACAATTGAACAACAACCAAATATTGAAATCAGTCCAAAACACAATGAAGATCACTAGCATGTTGATGAAGAACAACCCACTCTAAAACATAATGAGTTTACAGATTCACCTGCTTGTCACCTATCTCTTCTTTCACTTCACTTTCTCAAAATCAAAATGCCACCTTCGAAATCATCAAGAACAAATTTTTAGTGTTCCTAATATGGGAATCGATCTGGTCCACAACAATCTTCACAATCACCAAATCAATCTTCCTCTCCCTTTTGACCCTTCACCCTCACTCCCCCTCCTCCATATTCACCTTCTTCTTCTCCTTCCTTACTCACATTTTTTCTTTCTTCATCTTCTCCGTCACTCTCTCCATTATTTCCTCTCCTCGTCCCGACCACCCTGCCTCCCTGCCCGAACTGGCCTCTGGACTCATCCGATTCATCCTTAACTCGCTCGCCAGCGGTGCCTAACCCACTTTCTCCAATCTGGTGTTCCGTCGTCAAGTCAAGACCTTTCTTGGTTTCTTCCTCTTTATTGCCTCTGTCACGAGCTGTGAAGAAACTAAAGGTTCAGAAATTGGCGGGAAACAACTGATAATTAAAATCCTGAATTCAGTTAACGCGCGTGCCGTGCACATGACACACTTAAGAAGACAACACGTGATCGGCAGCTGCCTTGCTCACGTGTTCAGCATGTGATCACAAAAACGGTTAAGGAATTCACAAAAGTTGTTATGGTTGTTACAGCAGGACCACTGAAAACAGGCTGTTACAGTAGGACCACTGCAAGCAGACTGTTACCGCAGGACCACGACGAGCCTCACGATCTTCACTCTCGCGTTGCCACTCCCTCCTTTCAGCTAGTATTATGTATTAGGGTTTTCCTATATAAGTGTAAGGAGAGTTAATGAAACAGTAGGTTGTAAAAAGAGAAAGAGGTCTCTCTATGCAGAGAAGGTTCCCCTGTTTTATCCTTGTTTGAGTGAATCAATTTGATTTTAGTTGTGACTCTTAGTTGTAATTTACTAGGATCATAACAGCCTCCTCTGGTATCTTTGGGTGCCTTTCGGTGGTGTCAATGGGAGTAATGAGGCCCGAATTGGTGAGGGTTCTCTGAGTGATGTGATGGAAATAAGAGAAGGAACTGGAGATTACAGCTAGGATTTAGGGTTTTTATGTTATAATGGTATTTTAGTAATAACTTATATATAAGTGAATATCCGTGGGACGGTGGTGGATATGGCCAAATCCGTGACGGATATGCTTTTCATCTCTCGGGCGTATATCCGTGCAAGTCCGCCCCGTTGCCAACCCACTACTCATATTTGCACCGCACGCGGGATTCGAGTCAATCAGACCGAGTTTCAGAATTAAGGTTTTAAGTAGTCTGAGTTCATTAGACCGAGTTTCCCTCTCTCTCTGCTCTGCTCAGCCATTGTTGTTTCGAAGAAGAAGAAGAAAGAGAAGTCAGTGAACGTATCTGGAAAACTGAAGCATTCGTTGGATGCCAACCGTGCAAATGGAGGTGGCGGTGACAAAGAGACCCGAACCGCCGCCACTGTGCGGCGGCTCAAGATGTACAACACCAGACCCAAGAGGGATCGTAAAGGAAAGATCTTGAAGCATGAGTTGCAGTCCAAGGATCTTCCTTCCACTCGGATTCAACCCGATCGACGATGGTTTGGTATGTGTCGATACTTGTTTCAAACCCCATAGAAGAAAAAAATGTGAACTTGGGATTCTTTGATTAAAAATTTCAGTATATACTTGGTGATGAAGTATAAAAAGCTGAATTTTTAATATAGTGAAATCAGAAATTTGTTTGGAAGTGCTGATGAAAAGGGGTGCAAATGAGAGAAAGAGCCTTATCGAGTTTATTGTTTTAGTGTAAATTTGAGAAAGATGGATATTTGGGGTTGCTTTTTAAAACATTGTGATTGAAAGGGTATTCTGAAATCTGGAGTTGGTTAAAGAGGCCATGGTAAATGTAAAGCTATTGCCAAGTCCGCAGCCAAATCTGTGTGGATGACACCGTACGTAATTAATTATGACAGTACAAAGGACATGTTAAATAGAAGAACATTCGCAGACAATGCTACAGAAGTTGGAAATATGAGAATGGGTTTTAGTTTTATGATTGTACATTAAAAAAAAGTACTGTACTTAATTTATTTATGGATTGGTATTTATTTCCATTGGTTTGAAAATGTTAGGGAATAATCGGGTTGTAAATCAGAAAGAGCTTGAGTTTTTTCGTGAAGAGCTCCAGAACCGACTATCCAGCAACTACAATGTTATCTTGAAGGAGAGGAAATTGCCCATGTCCCTTTTTTGAATGACCACCAAAAGGTATACAATTCTGCTCGACTTTATTGGATTGTTTAGGTGAAGTTGGTGCAATACTTTGTGTTTGTTCTTCGGAAATCATTGCATCTTTAGCTAACTTTATCTTCTTTTTTATCGTTCAAACAAGCAAGGGCTCATCTTTTAGATACTGAACCTTTTCAAGATGCATTTGGACCTAAAAGGAAGAGGAAGCGTCCTAAGCTCATGGTAGCTGATTATGAATCTCTTATAAAGAAAGCTGATGGATCTCAAGGTAAATAATTTTTTTTTTCTTCATAACTCACAGTTGTATTTTGAAAAGATCACGAGATATTTATCAGTGAATGAAAACAAAAGATGTTCACGTAATCTATGATTCTATAACATTCTCATAGAGTCATATTCCTTAGTGAATATATCAAAACTTTATGTAACCTAAATTCATAGTGAATCACATCATTTAGTTAAATAGTAGTTTAAGATTTGCATATCTTTTCTATGCAGATTCCTTTGAGCAAAAGTCTGCAGCAAATCCATCTGTAGAAGAGGGTGAAGGGGATGGATTGAGGGACCTAGTTAGACATACAATGTTTGAGAAGGGGCAAAGTAAACGTATCTGGGGTGAGCTCTACAAGGTTATAGACTTGTCAGAGGTCGTCGTGCAGGTTAGTATTCAGTACTGGTCAAGTATTGCATCATTCATCATCAGATTCTCTTTGACATTTGGCAATAGCTAAATACTCATTTTCTAGTAAACATATCTGTTTAATTGTTGTTAACTAAGTTATATCAGTCTTCACCTGACAATTGCTAGGGTTAGTGTAGGGTTTTGTAGTACAAAGGTTTCTTTGCTATCTAATCCCTTCATTCTTGTTTTTATTTCAGGTGTTGGATGCCAGGGATCCACAAGGTACAAGATGTCCTCACTTAGAGAAGCATTTAAAAGAGCATTGCAAGCACAAACATTTGGTTCTGTTGCTAAACAAGGTTATTGCCTACTTAATATGTTGAGATGGAGTGAGCGTTAATTTTGTTTATTAGGATTTATAACTTTCTTTCGCCTTTAATGTGATCCTTACTCTTGTTTACAACTGTTGCCCATCTCCTCAGTGTGACCTCATTCCAGCCTGGGCTACAAAAGGATGGCTGCTGAGTATTATCAAAAAAAATTTCCTACTCTAGCTTTTCGTGCTAGCATCAATAAATCATTTGGCAAGGTACTGGGTGCGTACATTGATTATTTTGATTTAATTTATTTTTGTGTGTGTGTTTACCTGTTATTCAATCATCTCCAAAACTTTGTTGTTTTACAGGGTTCTTTGTTATCAATACTGAGGCAATTTTCTCGCCTGTAGAGTGACAAGCAGGCAATATCCGTGGGATTTGTTGGGTATCCTAATGTTGGGAAGTCGTCAGTGATTAACACCTTGCGCACCAAGAATGTAATGTTCTTCTGGGTGATTTTAAATTCTAAAAATGATGATATTGCACTTTTTCCCTTTTTTATTCTATTATTTGTTAATAAAAAAAATGATGACATTGCACTTTTATCTTGTCAATTTACTCTTTTGCCTGTAGTTTGTCCTCATCTTGTCGTTATTTTACTTATAGGCTTCTCAGTTATGATTTTTGTCTCATTATAAGAGTGATTTCTAGTAGTGTTGTAGGTATTTTCTTTCTTTTATGAGGTGTAAAACTCTTGTTAACAAGTATAAGTATGGGATTTCCTTGACCTCTCATAGTAAATTGTTTTTTGCTAGTAGCCTGATATATTGGTATATGCTAATCCTTGCTTGAATTGACTGTTTTAAAGTTTTTTTCTATGTTAGGACGTAGATCTTGACTAAATTATTGGTAATGGTAAAGTTCTACACTGGTCACTGGATGCCAGTCTGATACCTTTTTAATAAAAAAAGTTGTCTTGGCCTGATAAAAAAAATAAAGAAAGAAAGGCCAATCTGATACAACCTTTATCTAGAACAAATGGGGCCACATTCTTTAACAGTTCAAGGTTCATCAAATTGGTCCTAATATGTTTAGCAGCAAAACATTCAGAATACTAGCATGTCCTTTCCAACAAAAAAAAAACTGCTGCTAAGTTTAATAAAATTTCTAGGATTATCTGTGAATCGATATTCAGTTTTGATTTAGCATATAAGTTATATGCGACTATGCGTGTAAAAGACCTTCAATTGTGGAGCAACAGTTAATTGGCAAGAACTATTGGCATTGTTTCCTGATAATTGATAGATTCATTTGTTCAATTTCACTGAAATACTTGTTGATTGTCTTTCTAAAGGTTTGCAAGGTGGTTCCTATTCCAGGAGAGACTAAGGTTTGGCTAATACATTACACTCACAAAGAAGATCTTTCTGATAGACTGCCCTGGAGTTGTTTACCAGAACAGTGATACTGAGACGGATATTGTTCTCAAGGGCGTGGTATGTACTCCTTTTCATCGTGTTTAAAATTGAGAATTACTCTTGATTTCTTTCTCGTTTTCCATTTGTGATTTGAAAAACATTCGGAGCAGCATTAATGTGAGAGCAGATGTTCATTTGGTAAATACACAGATGATATATCATGCTGCAAATTCACCATATTCATTAATGTTAAGTTTCAATAGTGGAAGTATTATTGGGTTAACTGATTGACTATTCTAGACAACAAGCTTATCTTTGTTCCATCTGATCCAAATTTTGACTGCTCTTCATACTTCGCCTTGTAAATCCTTTCCTTTTAATTGCTTTATTTGAAATAGCGTAGCTGGGATAGTTTTTGGGATTAGGGGAATAAGGGGCACTTGTGATTGCACAGATTGCACACTGAGTTGTATTACCCATGGCTACCAAAGTCACCTTTAATATTATTATTAACAACTATGTTGCCTTCCTTCCCAGGTACGTGTTACAAATTTGGAAGATGCTTCCGAACACATTGGAGAAGTTCTGAAACGCGTGAAAAAAGAACATTTGGAAAGAGCATATTAAATAAAAGATTGGTACTTGCAGTCCGAAATTATTACATCTTTGTCAAACTTTCATTTATGTCTCTAATGCCGCGTGTAACTTACCTTTTACCATTGCATTTCTTCAGGGTTGATGATAATGACTTTCTTGTTCAGCTATGCAAATTAAGTGGCAGACTTTTGGCATTTCAAATTTGTGTGTAAAATAAGCGTTTAATAAGATTTGACTCGAAACAAGAAACAAGTGGACAATTCTGTAACACCCAAAATAGCCATGATAAAGTCTATGATTTTCTATCTTCTTCAAGCTAAAGTGAATAACTGTAACAATGTATGACTTGTATGTTGGGTTCAGGGTGGTGAGCCTGACTTGATGACTGCAGCAAAGATGGTCCTCCATGACTGGCAGAGAGGTCGGATGCCTTTCTTTGTTCCTCCACCTAAGCTTGAAGATTCCAAATCAGAAGAACCAGGTATTGGTGGCATAAGCGAAGAGGCGGTGGTGGACAATAATCGAGCCTCAGCCGCTATCAGAGCTATCGCAAGTGTTTTTTCATCCCAGCAGCTGAAAAATGTCCCTGTTCAAAGGGATTTTCTTAACGAGGAAGAGTTGCAGGGTGAGAAGCCTGAGGAGCTTACATAATCTGAAACATAAAAAACCTCACTTTTATTGTCAGGGTAGATCTAGTTCTCTACATCAGGTTGTAGAAAGGTTTCTTTCTGTTTTTCAACTCCACATTTTGTACTTTAGTTTGAACAGAAGTTCCAATTTTGTTTCGGTTTTAAGGATTGGCAAGTTAAAATCCTATTGTGAGATAATGTTGAGAAGGCTGATCAATACCAATGAAATAATGTCAATTTTAAAGAGATTGATATTGAATATCGTAAAATATAACTGTTAGTCAGTTGCAATGGCCTCGTAGACGGTGATGATTTAAAAAAAAAAAAAAAAATAATATATATATATATATATATATATATATATATATATATATATATATATATATATATATATATATATATATATTATTTTTGATGTAAATGTGTTGATGTTATAATTTGAGCATATGATATCAAATACTTGTTGCAACAAATTAGCAACAAAAATGGTTAATGCCTTGGGAGTGGTTTCACCAATTCTAGTCATCAAGTTGATTACCTTGACAATTGTACAGACGTCGTGGCCATCATCTTTCTACAAAGCCTTCGACTCCTGTTCATGTCTCTACCAAAACTTTGGTGAGATTTTATCAATCATCAATATAAGTGTCAGACATTGTAAGAGAAATTTGAGAGGTTTATCATTTGGAGTTGGAGGCACATAAGAGGTTTTAAAGAGTTGTCTAAACTCATTTGGGGGTGCAAAGTCAATGAGCTGAGTGCACATAGCAACCACCTTGCTCCAGTGTTCACTAAGCTCACAAAGCAATCTCCCAACTTTCCCTCTCAAAATAAGCACAACTACAACAGACACAACGGTCAAATTAACTGTCACCTGCTTAACTACCTCAACAGAGAGGGACAGAGCATGACAAGCATTCTAAATTTGGTCCATATTACCTCCAAGATCACCACACTAGCAAGATCAGGTCAGATCACTTTGGCAAGACAATTGTTCGACGAAATGCCCCACAGAGACACAATAACTTGGAACGCTATGATGAGTAGTTATTCTCAATTGGCTTCCTCTCAAGAGGCAATAAAACTCTTCTCAGATATGAGGGTGTCTGGCACTAGACCTGATAGTTTCTCTTTCACAGCGGTTTTGAGCGCGACTTCATGTATGGAGGAGGTCCGGTTTGGAAGGAAAGTTCATGGACTTGTGGTTAGGTTTGGGTACCAGACTTCATTGCCAGTTTGCAACTCAATTGTTGACATGTATGGCAAGTGCTCAAGTGCATCGTGTGCTGGTAAAGTGTTTGGAGAAATGGGTATAAGGAACGAAGTTTCCTGGTGTTCTCTGTTGTTTGCTTATGTGAAACTTAATGATTTTGAGCATGCACGTCGGATTTTCGATGATATGCCTGATCGGGTGGAGTTAGCATGGAATATAATGATGGGTGGTTATGCCCGATGCGGAGGCATTGAATTGTGTATGAATTTGTTCAAACAGATGAAGTCGAGCGCTTGTAGACCTGATATGTGGACGTTCACTGCCCTCATGAATGCCTGTGTCGAGTTACCAGAAACATTTCAAGGCTGTATGATCCATGCGTGCATTGTGAAAAGTGGTTGGGATTCAGCCATTGAGGTAAGCAACTCCATTTTGAGCTCTTATGCTAAATCGAGTTATCTTGAAGACGCTGTCAAGATCTTTGAGTCTATCAGTAATCTTACCACAGTCTCATGGAATGCAATGATTGATGCCCACATGAAAATTGGGGATGTTGACAATGCTTTAATTTTGTTCCAACGAGCACCTGAGAAGAATGTAGTTACTTGGACAGCTATGATCACTGGGTATGCAAGGAATGGACATGGTGAAGAGGCCATTAGGTTCTTTGTTGAAATGGCGAGGAGCCTTCTTCAACCTGATGACTTTACTCTAGGGGCTGTTCTTCATGCGTGTTCTAACTTGGCTGTCCTTGAACATGGTAAGATGGTTCATTCTTGTGCGATGCGTTTGGGCTACCAGTCTTATGCTTATGTATGCAATGGTTTGATTAACATGTATGCAAAGTGCGGAGATATTAAAGGATCATACCGAGCTTTTGTTGATCTTTGTGAGAAGGATTTAGTCTCTTGGAATGCAATGTTGTTCGCCCTTGGGCTTCATGGTAGGGCTTCTGAAGCACTAAGAGTGTACGGAGATATGATAGCATCCGGTGTAAGGCCTGATAAGGTGACTTTCCTCGGCTTGTTGATGGCTTGTAGTCATTCAGGGTTGATATCGCAAGGTCAGAAGCTTTTCACGTCAATGACTTCAAATCAGGGACTCATCCCTGATGCAGATCATATTGCTTGCATGGTAGACATGTTTGGTCGAGCTGGGCACTTGAGAACAGCAAGTGAGTTTGTTGAAGAGTACTCAAGGACAGCGACAGCTAGTACACGGGAAACCTTGCTTGGTGCTTGTGCTGCCCATAGGGATGCTGAGCTTGGAAAAGTAATTGGGGAGAATGTGATCAGAATGGAGCCTCAGAAAGAAATAGGCTACGTTATGTTATCAAATTTGTACTGTGCAACTGGACAGTGGAAAGAAGCAGAGAAGGTAAGGAGAGCAATGGTGCAGCAAGGAGTGAAGAAGATGCCTGGTTGTAGCTGGATTCAAGTGGGAAACGAGGTGACAACTTTCGTAGTGGGGATACATTCACATCCTTGTATGGAAAAATTGCATCAGTTGCTAAATTTTCTAGAGTCTGAAATGAGAAATCCATATTCCATCTGTTTAGAGAATTATATAGCTTTTTTGGTTATGAGCTTGCTGGCTAAAAACAAAATGCCACATATAGATCCAGAGCTCGTCAGAAATTGCCAATGAGGAAAATCATGACAACCACTATCAACAATGTGAACCATTTCCGAGGACAAAAAATACCATGGACATAATGTTACATAACACAATGGAGAAATCATGTAATTCAAATCACCGTAATACATAAATCACTGTCGCAGATACAGAGCGGGCTCACAGAAATTATCTACAGTAGAACATCTAATATTTTGACATGATTTCCTTGAAAAGCTCCTTTGGTGCTGCACCCAGACAAATGACAAAAACAAATGAATGCATGAGAACTACATGTACTAAAGAAGATCAAGAAAGATCATCAATGTTAATGGGCTATAGTTATATGGGTATAATGGGTTTTCCTTTTTAGTATGCAACACCCAAATTTTCAAGCATACAGGACATATGCATGGGATGGCCTTGGAGAATACCTGGCATACCAGTGAACCTTTCATACTGTTCATAAGCCTGCCCAATGAACATCTCTAACCCAGATACAGTGATTGCTCCACACTCTTCTGCTTCCCGTAAGAGTCTAGTTATTTTTGGCGTGTATACCGCATCAAAAACAAGGGAATAAGCACTCAGAGCATGCTGCACATGTAGATAAACATGTTACCATACTATATTTTGATATTGGGATCAGAAATGCTGTAAGAATGAACGTCAGTTATCAGAGAATACTGTACAGTGTCAATAATATGCAAGCATTAAATGAATGTTCTTCACCCTAACACTTAGTATTAGTATTCAAAAAGTGGTAGCATTTTTAATATGAAGACAAAAAACTATAGCAAGGTATACCTTTGTTAAGGGTGTGTCATCAACTCTTGGTTGCATTCCAATTGATGTTGTGTTTGCAAGGATCATTCCATTCTCTGGGCGGAAAGTCTCTAATTCAACTAGAGACAAAGCATCTCCTCCCACTAGATCAGCAAGCTCTTTAGCTCGTTCTTTCAAACATGGTAACAGAATCATTCATCAGAAATTCCATTACTTAATGAATGTTTATGTAGTAATTGCTACTTCTACAAGCTGCATGAGATTTCACATATTCCAACATAAGGGGATCAGACACGATAGCATGTCAATAGATTTACATGACAACACAAAAGATGGTAACTAATGTACCTAGTCATGGAGGCAACATGTGTCAAAGGCTATCTGGCATTAATCATTTATGTTTATTAAAATGTCTTTGCTGAATGATACCCTTGTCATGTTGGCTAATATGTGAGTGATCATCCATGGTTATGGTTAAACTATTTCAACATAAATCGTAATTTGATTTTCTAATTATTTCCAAATCAAAAGCTGCTAATTCCATAGGACAAAAACCAGAAAACATTTTGTCAACTGTATCACATAATACCATGGACTATGGTATAGTTCTATATGTGGTTTTCCCCTCGCAATTCACTTTATATTAAAACTTAAAACCAATAAATTGTCGCAATGCAAATTTTAATGAAAGCGAATATTTGTTGGTCTTCTTCCATCGAGGACCATAAAAAAAGTTTCTCTTTTTTTCCTTTAGCTTTCTTATTTTATCTTCCCCGAACTCAACATCATCAGAACAAGAAGTTTATGTACAAAATAGTAAATTAGTTCATAATGCAATGTATACACTACAATAGAGTGCAATGTCAAGTAAGACTCGTACCATAAGTGCGATTGGCTATTACAACTCTTGCTCCCTTTGCTTTTGCACCATAAGCAAGTGCCTTACCAGCACCACCTGCTCCAATGACGATAAACATCTTACCGGATAAAGGTGAATCATTTCCACCATTTGTATGTGAACCTGTAAAAAGAAAAGTGGATAGGAGAATACTTTAAGCAAAAACTCTAGAGAAACACTTGCACAAATTTTTTGAAACACTTGAAGACCTCTTAACCCATCTTCAATAGCCGTAATTGCTCCTACATAATCAGTGTTGTAACCAATTAACTTTCCATCGCTTGGTCTCCTGATGATGAGATTAACAGCTCCTATAGACTGTAAGTAGTGATGAAGAAAATAACAAATGATCAGAAATGAGGGTAGGAAAGCGGGATAGAGACTCTTTTCAAGTCTCAAATCAATTTGAATGTCTCCATTGACAATGGGCTCGGTCGAAATATAGCAAAGAAAACATCAGAAAGAGAATAAATCATTTTATGACCTTGGCAATAGGATCAACTTCATCGCAGCATTTGAGTGCATCCTCCTTGTGAGGAATGGTGCAACTGCACATCAAAATAAAATTCTTCACTAATCCTTAATTAAAAGAGAATTATTGCTCGGAGTCACCAAGCACTACAAAAGGTAAGTCTAGAACAAACTATTGAAGTCTAAAACAAATATTCAGCAATTATTGAAGTCTAGAACAAATATTGCAAGCTAGTGATCTCTTGGCGGATACACATACACAAGAACCTATTACTAAAGATACATTCCGTAACCCTATATTCTGAGAAGAAAGATCATAAAGATAATTTAATATAATAATAATAATAATAAAAAAGAAGAACAAGAACAAAAGAAAATAGGAAGTGCGGGTGCGGTGGTGGTGCAGTCAGCGGTGATAGGGCATGGTGGTGTGGACGAAAGTTGTGGGGCGAGGTGGTGCTGCTCTTGTGAAGAGAGAAGAGAAGGGAAGGTGGTGGTGTCTTTGAGCAGATCACAAAAAATGGGATGGTAGCGTTCTTTAGCGAAAATGGTGGTGTTATTTAACAATAACCAATATAAATTCGTTGAAATATGAGGGGGGGGGAGGTTGGATTTGAAATAACTCTTGTATATATACTTTTCACTCACAAATCCTTTAAAATCCACAACTTTAACAAATCCATTAAAATCCACTACTTTTTGAATACCCCCTAATTTTGGTGGACTTTTGAAAATCATGAATTGAATACCCCATGATTTTAATGGATTATAAAACAATCATTTAAAATATATATTTGAATACCCCTAGATTTCATTGTATTGTTTTAAATCATTAATTGAATATCCCTATATTTTAATGGAGTTTAAAATCTTTCACACTCTATTAAAATCCATGATTGAATACCCCTAGATTTAAATGCTGGTTTGCACAAGACTTATGGCGGATGGTATCACAAGTCCATAGTTAAAACCCAATTGGCATTGAGATCTCATTAACAGGCTCAACCCAAAAATTCTCTTAAAAAAATAGTAGTAATGTTAAGAATCTCTTATTGTGATCTGAACTTTTCATCCAGTTGAAAAAAAAAAGAAGATTAAAAAAACTTGCACACAGAAATAAAATCACAGGCTAACTACTTTCACAGATGAAAGGAAATAACGTTCTTAAATGATTGGAAGAACATTTGCGCTGCTTACTTGGGACTGCTTGATTATTTGAAATATCCGTGACACATCTGTTATTTCCAACGCAGTTGTTGCAATCTTAACTATGTCAGCTCCAGTAGCTTGTATTCTTGCAACAAGGTCAGTGAGTTCCTCAACAGATGGAGTGTTGTCATAGTTGTGAGAAGAAACAATGACTTTGAAGTTCTTGGGCTTGCTTTTTTTGTATGGAATTGATAAATTCGGGAGCAACCTTCAAATTTTACCAAAGAAAAAGTCTCAACACTAACAGCATGCTTCTAAAAATTCATACAGAAACTTTAATATGGTAAATGACTAATGATCTACAGCTTAATTTTACTGAAGATAATCATAGTGTCGATTTTGAGCTATTTAAAAGTTATACTGACAAAGCAACCTTAAGCTCAACATCAACATAATCAGCTCCCAACTCCATGGTCAGTCGAAGTGCATCTGTTCGCCTATTTTCATCACCTTCATAAAGACCGCCCTCCCATTTTGGTCTGATAAAACATATAAAATTATATCAAAACCCTTGAAGCTATACTCTAAGACAACGAAAATGGAAAAGTTTAGTTACTACTTACAGAAGAAACACACTCTCGGACATATAAGATATGATCTTAGTTAAATTACAGAAAAAATGTCAGTATCTCTAAAAGCTCAAAATTGCATAAAGGGCCGGCCTATCTTTTCACGCAAAGGAACTGATTTGTACCTCTATAGTGTATCGCTGGGTAACATAGTTACACTTCACCGTTAATTCACATAGAAATTTCCATGGACACAGGTTTGAGCCCCAGAATTACGAGTGAGATCAACACTTGCCTGTCTTGCTTGGCAAAGTTTCTAAGACGCATAAATGGAAAACAGGCGTCACCATCGTTTGAGTAGTAGTCCAACGTTGGCTCTTCTATGTGTTAAAATAATTACTACTACAAATACACAAGTTTGAAAATATAAAAAAAATCTCAATATCTCATCTCAAAATAGCAAATGTTAACTCAAACCCTACCAACTACCAAAAGTAGAAGTTCCAACTTTCAATCAATTCACAATCACTATCGCTACAATTATACCTGTAAGTGAAGAGCGTCGGCAATGGAGCCTCTTTAACGAGCCTTGCAAGATCCTTGTGTGCATCAAAGTCCTTGATACAATCCAATCTTATCTCAACAAGATGAGCACCAGTAGCCTTGGCCTTGTTCATGTCAATCAACACCTTTTCGACCGAGTCTCCGATCAATGGAGCGCAAACTAGGGTTGAGTTAGCCTTCATTCTTGCAGTTAGTCTATAGAATTCGACAAGAAAATTGAGACAATAATTGAATGAAGAAGAGCAAGAAATGATTAATGGACTAAAGGAGGTGAATGAAATTGTGTAACAGAGACTTTTGACAAGAAAATAAAACTTGTATTGCTTGCCTATTACATCATATGTATTTAAAATTGAAAGCAAAAATAATATTTTCTCGTTGAATTCAAACCTAATTCTAATCAAACAATAGCTCTTAATTCAAAATAAGCTAATATTCTCTAAAATAGAATATTGTTCTAACTAAAACATTCTAATCTCAAGTAAATATTAAATAGGATTGGCATCCCAACATCCCATGCCGCCTGAAACAAGGCTTGTTCTCAAGCCTGAAAATCTAAAAAACGTACACGAAACTGCTCGTAGTCTTCCCAAGTAGCTTCCTCCACAAGACGGCCGGTCCACTTGATAAGCCAGCGTGTAACAGACTTATTATTGCGTTCAAATAATCCTCGATCAAGTAGTTTCTCCGGGACCCATGAGGGTTCATTGGCAAGAGTAGGTAAAGTTGGGTCTGGAGTAATACCATTACCTAACTTCTTCTTTAAAAGAGAAATATGGAAAACGGGGTGGATACGAGACGCAGTCGGAAGATCAAGTTTGTAAGCCACAGAACCGATCTTTTCAAGGATTCGAAAAGACCCATGAAACTTGGGAGAGAGCTTAGAGTAATTCTGAGATGCAGCAGTGGATTGTCGATATGGTTGCAGTCGTAAGAAAATCCAATCATTAACTTCAAAATGGCGTTCAGTGCGCTTACCATCAACATATATTTTCATACGGTCCTGAGCCTGATGAAGGTTATCCTTGAGAACTTGCAGAGTGCGATCACGGTCCCGTAAAGCAAGGTCAACAACATGAACCGCGGTGCTACCAAGTATATAGGTTGAGATCTTCGGAGGTGGCCGACTATAAACATCTTCAAAGGGAGTCATTTTGATTGCACTATGATATGTAGTATTGTACCACCATTCTACCCAAGGTAACCATTTTTTCCAACGGCTAGGATGATGACTAGCAAAACATTGAAGATAACACTCTAAGGTACGATTGGTAACTTCAGTCTGACCATCAGTTTGGGGATGATAGGCTGAACTACGACATAATTGAGTATCTTGCATCTCAAAAAAGGCCTCCCAAAAGTTACTTAAGAAAACTGGATCACGATCGCTCATAATAGAACGAGGCATACCATGGAGGCGAATAATATCCCGCACAAAGACTTCGGCAACTGAGGCCGCGATGTAAGGATGAGCCAAATAACTGAAGTGCGCATACTTGGATAGACGATCAACAACGACCAAAATCGTAGATTTGTGATTGGACATTGGTAATCTATCAATAAAATCCATAGAAATATCTAACCAAATATCGTCGGGTATTGGTAAGGGATTAAGCAACCCAGGAAGAGAAAGAGCTTCACTTTTATTCCATTGGCAAATATCACAATGAGAAATAAACAACTTTACAACAACTTTCATACTAGGCCAGTAAAAATTATGCCAAAGACGTTTATATGTACGGAGAAAACCGGAATGGCCCCCAGTAGGCGAGGAATGAAACCCATGTAAAAGTTTAGAACACCAAGATGATGATGGAACTACCACAAGTCGACCTTTATAGGGAAGAATACCATGCTCATATGAATAATGTGGTCGAGGAGATGATTGTTGACAACTATCAATAATAGTACGCATGGAAGGATCGAGATGACACTTCCGACTAATTTCATCAACACTAAAAAATGTCGGGGAAGATAAAGCCAACAAAGAACTGTTGGAAGGCAAACGAGAAAGTGCATCTGCAGCTTGATTGACAGAACCAGAACGATAAATAATTTCATAGTCATATCCAAGTAATTTAGAGAGCCACTTTTGTTGTTCAAGAGAGGAAAGTCGTTGGTCCATAAAATATTTGAGACTACGATGATCTGTATAGATTTTGAAGTGCCGACCCAGGAGATAAGGTCGCCATTTCTGTACTGCAGCAACAATAGCTAACATTTCCTTATCATAGATGGACATGTTCAAATTGAGTCCAGAAACACCTTTACTGAAATACGCAAGGGGACGACCTCTTTGCATAAGTACCGCACCAATGCCACCATGAGATGCGTCACATTCAATATAAAATTCAGCATTGAAACCAGGAAGAGCCAGTACGAGGGTAGAAGTTAAGGCCGTTTTAAGAGCAGAAAAAGACTTGAAGGCATCATCATTCCAGATAAAAGAATCTTTCTTTAATAACTGGGTCAAAGGAGCACTAATCTTACCATAATCGTGAACAAATTTACGGTAGTACCCGGTGAGTCCAAGAAACCCACGAAGATCCGTCAAAGAAGAAGGACACGGCCAGGAGACAATACTCGTAATTTTATCATCGTCAACTGCAACACCAAGCCTTGAAATAGTATGCCCAAGATACCCAATAGAGGATTGAGCAAAGGAACACTTGGACGCTTTCGCAAAAAGCTTATGAGTGCGCAATAGCCCAAAGAAAATAAAAAGATGGTAAGGTGATCAGAGAGTGAGGCACTATACACCAATATATCATCGAAGAAAACTAGGACAAAGTTATGCAAGTGAGGACGAAAAATGTCATTCATCAAACTTTGAAAAGTGGCTGGGGCATTGCTCAACCCGAAGGCATAACCAAAAACTCATAGTGACCATCATGTGTGCGAAAATCAGTCTTGAAAATATCCGGTTCATGGACCTGAATTTGGTGATAACCTGAGCGTAAATGGAGCTTAGAAAACACCGAAGCGCCGTGCAGTTTGTCCAATAATTCATCCACAATCGAAATTGGAAAGCGATCCTTAATAGTGATTTTATTAAGGGCTCGATAGTCAACACACATGCGCCAAGAACCATCATTCTTTTGACCAAGAGAACCGGTGAAGAATAAGGGCTGGTACTAGTTCGAATAAGGCCTGCATCCTTCAATTCAGATACAACTTTATCAATTTCGGCCTTTTGAAAGTGAGGATAACGATATGGCCGAACATTTACTGGAGAAGCATTTGGTAAAATCAGAATATGGTGATCATGTGCTCGGGCGGGGGGAAGGGTGTTGGGATTGCCAAAGACATCCGAAAATTCAGCGATAAGTGGCTGAACGACAGCTGGAATGGAAACGCCCAGGTCAACTTCCTGAGTTAACTGTAAAAGAATGCCGTGATGTTCTTGTCGTAAAGAACGATGGACCGGGGTACCATCCATGAACATGACCATAGGAGAATTGTCGCTAATTAATGTATAAGTACGATTTGCCACCGAGAATGTCATAATCAGCTTGAAAAAGTCCCAAGTAATAACACCCAAAGAGCGAAGCCATTCAGCACCTAGAACCACATCACATGCAGTGATACCCAGAAGGAAGAAGTGGTCGTGGAACTCATAATCCTGTAATTTAAGGGAAACATCCCGACAAGAGCCTGGACTATGCAATTGGCCACCATCCGCAATCATGACGCGTAAAGCACCATATTTGTGGATTGGAAACCCACATTGTTAGGCAAAAGATGGGTGCAAAAAATTATGAGTTGAACAAAAGTCAACAAGGACAGTGACAGTTCTGTGTTTTAATTGTTCAGTGATACGCATGGTTTCAGGCCGTGGGGACCCGAGAAGAGCATGAAGAGAAATATCTAGAGGAGGTTCAGATAAAGTATGATCCGGAATAGGAGGCTCAACATCAGAATCGTCTTCTTCTTCCTCATTACCCTCGAGGAGCAAAACGTGGGGCTGAGGACAACGATGGCCACGCTTATATACTTCATCGCAGTTAAAGCAAAGTCCTTTGGCACGACTTTCTTGTTGTTCAGCCCATGACATACGTTTAACACTTGGTGGTATACTAGTAATAGGCTTTGAAGAATTTGCAGCAGTCACAGGGTTAGCAAAATTTCGGACATGCCCTTTAGATCGAGTAGCATTAATGGCATCTTCTTGACATAAAGCCAACTAGAAAAGCATGTGTATAAGCATGCTTGAATATCAACACACAAACCCGATAGAAAAATGCTAATTTGATGAGATTCAGACAAACCTGGCACCAAATTAGAGAGCTTCTCGAACTCGGTAATAAATGAGCGAACTGTGCCTCGTTGTACTAACTTGGAAAGATAACTACACGGATCGATATGTTAGCGAGAGCCAAAGCGATAGCAAAGAGCTTTCGAAAACTGTTGCCAAGTTAATGTGCCCAGTGTTTGGCAAATCCATCGGTACCAAGAGTTGGCATCACCCTGAAGGTGAAGAGCGGCAATGGGACGCATCTGTTCGCTGGAAAGGCCGTTGATTTCCTGGTACTGCTCAGCCTGAAATAACCAACCATACTGATCAGTTCCATCGAAACGGGGTAAATTAATACGGATGCCCTTGCTAGAAATAGGAATAATTGGTCGTTGTTGTTCCAGTTGAACGTATGGTGCCGGGCGATGTAGCTGGAGATTCCTTAATGCCTCTAGAATAGTGGCATTAGTGGTCTCAAGTGTGTGGAGGTGGGATGAGATCCCGACAACTTGAGCAGTAAGCTCATCGACTTTCTATTGTAATTCAGCAACAGTCATTATAAAGAGGAGGGTTGTTGGTGTGGTGTGAATATTTGAAAGAAAATTAAGGGACGAACTGAGGTCACCAAACAATACTGTGTGGTGTGATTAGCCAAAGGAGTTAATATCAGAAACTCCTTCTTTCTCCACTCGTTTTCGCTAGTGTGCGGTGATGCGCTCGGGCTGGTTGCTGATATTGGCGTGGAAGGTTGTTGATCTGTGCGTGGAAGGGAGGTTGCTGTGATGATGTCGAGGTGGGGTTTTTGTTGTGGATTAAGATCTGTGAGGTGGGAAGGTGAGGAAACGGTGTTGTTGAAGGTGTTTGTAATTACGATGAACGAAGGGAACTATTGCGATGAAGGTGATTGTGATGAAGGTAGGGAACTGTTGCGGTGAAGGTAATTGCGATGAAGTGGTTGTTGTTGTGGGGAGGGAAATGTTGGCGGTGCGTTGAAGGGTGGTTGTTATGTAGTCGTTGGTGATGCGCGAGGAAGGTGATGGCCGGTGAAGAACGAAGTAACAAATTTTTTTTTTGGCTCAGAATCGATGATGCTCTGATACCAGATAATAGAGACCTTGACATTTTGATTGGAGATCAAACCACCTAGATCCTTTGATTGGGGATTAGCCACCAATAAACTACAATAACACTTGTATTGCTTGCCTAAACTCTATTACATCATATGTATTTATAACTGAAAGCAAAAATAATACTTCCTAATTGAATTCAAACCTAATTCTAATCAAATAATAACTCCTAATTCAAAACAAGCTAATATTCCCTAAAATAGAATATTGTTCTAACTAAGACATTCTAATCTCAAGTAAATACTAAATAGGATTGGCGTCCTAACATCGTGAGATGATTAGCGAAAACAAACCCTAGAATTCGAATTCAACTTAGCTAATGGAGGGCTCACTGTGTGTTCGTTGAAGAATAAATGTGATGTAGAGATTGGAGAAGAAAAATGAGTGGAGCCTACTTGTTAGATAGACTTTTGTGTACCTTCAACGCAGGAGGCTACTTTTTATATGATGATGGATTTTCAAAACCTCCCATTGTAACGGAACTGGAGGTGTTACGGAGTATTTTTTAAAATAAAAAAATAAAAAAAATCACGCACGTGTCACCCGTGTGCCATCTCTACCCAGCCAAAGACAGAGTGATCTCCTCTTTCATCAATATTCATCTGTGAATCTGTCATGATCGTAACTTCTTGGCAATCAATTGAAAAGGAATTGGAAAACTTGAATGGAATTAGAACAAATTAATGAATTACAGAGTCTTCTTCTCTTGGTTCCTTGAACCAGAGCCTATTTTTTCTATTATCTTTTTACTTTGTTTTTCTCCCACTTCTCTCATTTTAAAGCAAACTTTTTAATGGAAATTCCTACTGGCTAACCATTGGTCGCCGCGTATTTGACTTATGTGAATCTAATTGACAAAAGCAACAAAATTACAACTATGCCTTGCTAACAAATCCAAACTTGACGCTCCTTTTTCCCGCTTGTGTATTTCTTCTCCCCTTAATTCCTCAGAACATGACATTGCTCTCTCCTTTTGTAAATTCTTATCCTCAAGGATTGTATGTAGGACATAGAGTGGATGTGTACTAAGGAACCAAATGGAATCCAAGGAAATGCCAAAGGCATCATTAAGTGCCTCGGGGTCTACACGTAATGCATCTGAGACCTCCTTTACGTTCTCCACTTTGGCTTCCACTAATCCTGGAACATGATGAACTCCTTCAGCAACTTGCATTACCTCCAATTTCTTCTCATATTTGGCAGAGGACTTAAGTTGCAACAACTTAATCTGAGGAACTTCCACTTCAGCAGCACTGTTATCACAAAGCATATGTTCCGTCTTCATGTCTGAAGCTATTAATTTGGACGCTCTCCTAATGCAAACTCTCTTAACCACAGCTACCTTCTCTGATTTCTTGAAAGGATGCACCCAATGTCCATTGAAAATGTTCTAGAAAGATCATTCGTGATGATAGAGGCATCAAGATAATGTTTAATTGGGTGTAAATTACGATCTCCATGCAAATCTCTTTGGCTAGTCTTCGTCATCTTCCACTCATAAGATGATGGACTATCCGTTTGGGAATCATCGAATTGAGCACAAAAATGTATCAATGATTTATCAAACCATCCTCTAGGATCAAAATCTGCATCACTTTCCATTTTGAAAGAAACCAGACATGCCATGACTACAACAACTACTTCTTGGCCAAATTCAACAATTAACTCTTGTATGTATCCAGGACCAGCCACCCATCTTCCAGATAGTGTTGTAGCCCGAAGTCTCATTGGACCATTACTATGTAGGTAATAAGTAAGAAACTGGAAGTAGGGTTGATTGCTTGGGGTCTGGCCAATGGCATCTATGACATCCTTCTTAACAATATCAAACACCAAGTACAAAGTAGTAGCTTTATCAAGGCCACACATCTTCCAAGCACTGGTATTACCGTGACCAACTACACACAGTGTTCTAAAAATGGCCTAGGTGGCGTTTAGGCGCTAGGCATTAGAGAAACGCCAAGATTAATGGCTGGGCGAGGTGAAAAATCGGGTAGACGCCTAGGCAGGTTCTTGGCGGTCTAGGCGAGGTCTGGGCGGGTGGTTTTTTTTTTTTTTGTAATAAGGTTGATTGTGTTCTTATTTTATTTTTCTTTCCCCTTTTCTTGGAAAGAAACAATTTAATTATTTTTTATTCAGTATATGTCTGAATGTAGCAATTGATGATTACTTAATGAAATTCTCAAAGGATCTGCCGGTGCCAATTTTAGTAATGTAGATTTTATCAAACATGATTGAGGTCATTCATGCAATTTGAAGAAAAATAAAAGAGTAGGTTTGGATATTTGTCCACAAATTCAACTTTGTATAAAGTACTCATCATGACTGTGATACCATTGTGTGGGCGGACCTGAGGGGGAGGGGGAGGGTGAGGGTGAGGGTGAGGGTGAGGGTGAGGGTTGGAGCCCAATAGGCCCAACAGGCCTGTGGATCCCAAGAGGGGTTGGACGAGTTACTCAAGGGGGATCATAGTCCCACATCGCCTGGGTGCGGGAGGGTGATGTGCTTTATATGTACGAGCTTGGCTCTATATGATACAACACGTTTTAAAGCCGTGTGGGCCTTGGGCCCAAAGCCGACAATATAGTACTCTGTGGATCGGGTAGTTACAGAATGGTATGAGAGCCTGATCCAGCCGAAAGTGTGCCGACGTGGACATTGGGCCTGTGTGGCCAACGAGGACGTTGGGCCCTAAGGGGGGTGGACTGTGATACCCTTGTGTGGGCGGACCTAAGGGGGAGGGTGAGGGTTGGAGCCCAATAGGCCCAACAGGCCTGTGGATCCCAAGAGGGGTTGGACGAGCTACTCAAGGGGGATCATAGTCCCACATCGCCTGAGTGCGGGAGGGTAATGTGCTTTATATGTACGAGCTTGACTCTACATGATACAACGCGTTTTAAAGCCGTGCAGGCCGGTTTGGGCCCAGAACGGACAATATTGTGTCATGTGGATCGGGTCGTTATAATGACCAACTTCAGTCATTTAAGTTTTAATAAATTTTGTTCACGATTGTTAATTTTTCATGTTTATAAATTTTGCATATGTATCTTGACATTAAATTGGATGTAATTGATAAAGTATTATGCTTAACTTTTGTAAATTATTAAAGTTCTAATACAAAACCTAAAACCGCCTAGGCGCTAGGCACCTGCTCGCCGCCCGCCCAACGCCTAACGCTTTTTAGAACATTGACTACACATCTTAAGATTGCAATTTTAAGTTCTGCCAAACCCACCTGATCAAGGGCACATGCAAACACATCCAAGACATGTCCTTGGCTTACAAGCTGCTTGGAAAGCCCTTCATAAAACTTGACAACCTTATGATACAAGAGAACAACATCTTTGTCAAGGTCCTAGTGAGAAAGTATTGATTCAGACAAATTTTTCGAGACAATATAGCCTGGACCTTTGGTAGATGGCTCTCCGAATGACATAATTCTAGCTCCAGAAAAAGGAACACAAACTCCTAACAAATTGGTAGTAATGCTCAATGTCGTATTGGTGTACCTCATCTCCCTCTAAGCGATAGACACAAACCAATGATCTTTTTGGAGCTCTTTCAATACCTGAACTTTCTTCTTAACCTTTACCCGAGAAGAGTAAGTGACCCTTTGAAGCCTCGCGTGTTTAGGCAACAAATCTAAACTCCGATATTTGGTTTCAAACGTGGGCTTCTCCATATACACCCTTAGTCTCTTCACGTCATTAAATCTATTATCTTTGGAATAAAAGGCATGGTTCAAAAGTTCTAACTCAATCAAGTAATGTGCAATCCATTCTCTTTTTTCTACATTCCCATGCATCCTGCCACTTTCCAGCAATGCACTCTAGTCATATGCATCTAGCTCCACAGGCATGCTTCTGAGAAACCTTTCTGCCTCTACCAAGAGTCTAGCTCGGCCAAGTATATCGACCATGGATGCACAGTGCCGAATCAATGGTTCAATTGAGTAAACCAGTTTCATCATGTTAACACACCAGCAACCCTTTTCTACTTGGCCTGGATGAACACACACTAATAGCAACCCAACAATCGTCACATGATTAGGCCCCACTCCTTGCATTTGTATCTGTTCAAATATATCAAAGCCTTCTTTTACAAGCCCATGAAGAGCACACACAAAAATCATAACCGTGCAAGTCCCACAACTATCTTCACCACGACTAAGGTTTAAACCCAAAGAATTGGCAATCAAACTAACTGCCCGTTTCCTATGCCATTTCCAATTCTACCATTTGATGGAGTTTTGTCTCGGAATACTAGCCGTAGAAATTCAGACCAAAGTGGAAGAAAATCTAACCGTGGGAGTGGAAATGACTGAATAATTGAGTTTTAAAACTTGAACCGAGGACTTGATATCAGATCTGAGATCACTTCAAAAACTTAGCACCAAGTAGTTCTCATCCTAAATCTGTATTTCATGGGAGAAATCCAAGGCCTCCCTAGGACTCTCAATATCCCTTGTAGACCTTTCATCATATACCTTCCATGCACATTCTAAATCTCCACCCATAACATACACAACAGGGGGTTCCTTGATGGTAATTTCTCTTGTTTGCATTTCATCAAATATTCCCCATGTAGGCAAATCACTCGCTCTATACTTGGAGTGATTGAGGTTGATTCCATCAATTTGAGAAGAATCTATGTTAGGGAAATGATTGTACATACCAAGGGTCTCCAATGGAACATGGGAGAGAGAATTCATGGTTGGATCGACTGCTCCAGTGATGTGAATAGTCGAAGAATTGCTTGAATCCATAGATCCATCCATTCCAAGGTATTCTCACAGTAGTTCTTCCAACTGATCAAATCTTGCATCTACCCACTTCTCTTAAGATTGAGCCAGCTCTATCAACTCAATTTTTGGGAGTTCGATCTGTTTCGATATCTCGGTCTGGCTCTTCTTAGTCTCCTCCATGAAGGCTTCCATTTCCTCAGGTATGATTTCCATTGTTGCTCCGGTTGTGGATCGTAACGACTCTGATACCAATTGTCACGATCGTGACTTCTTGGCAATCAATTGAAAAGGAATTGGAAAACTTGGAATGGAATTAGATCAAAAAAATGAATTACAGAGTCTTCTTCTCTTGGTTCCTTGAACCAGAGCCTATTTCTTCTATTATCTTCTTAATTTGTTTTTCTCACTCTTTTATCATTTTAAAGCAAACTCTTTAACATAAATTCCTACAAGTAACAAAATTACAACTATGCCTTGCGAACAAATCCAAACTTGGCGCTCTTTTTTCCAGCTTGTGTATTTTCCCCCCTTAATTCCTCAGAACATAATAGAATCTTGGGCAAAGAAAAAATAAAATGTTGAAAACTGTGCAATACAGACGCGCAATCAAGCCGAAAGCACGGTACAACAACATACTCCTCTCGAAGTTGATAAACAACGTGATGAGGGATGGGAAAAAGAAGGTGGCGGAGGAAGTCGTCTACACAGTACTCTCGCGGATCGAGTAGAAGAATGCGGCAGACCCGCTCAAGACCTTCAACGACAGCCTTGAGAACGTCAAGCTCTGCATCGAGGTCTCCAATGTGCGAGTCGGTGGGGTGAGCTACCAGGTGCTCTCCCCGATTGATGAGCGGAGATGTTACACGCTTGCCACAAGGTGGATAATCAATGTGACTCATAAGCAAATGGGGAAGCGTGGGATGGCCGAGAAGTTGGCTGAGGAGATTTATGAGAGTGCCAATCAGAGAGGGATTGCGTTTAGGAGGAGAGTCGATAGTCAGAAGACTGCTGAGGCTAATTGGGTGTATACTCATTTCGCGCACAAGTGGTCCATGAATGTATGTGACTGTTATTTGCTTCTTTGCTTTGATTTGCTTGATTTTTATTTTTTTTGGTTCTTTCCGAAAATTAGAAAAAAGATAAACCCTTTATTGGGTAGTTCCAAGAATTAGGGGTGCAAAAGAACAAATAACAACTTTTTCATTCAAGATTTTGAATTGATTTTTTTATTTTATTTTATTAGGTTTATATGCAATGATTGTGTTTGATGTCTATTTACAATTAGAGTTGAGAACGTGTAAATTCTGGAAAGTGCAAAACTGGGGTCTTACAATTGATGGATGGGAAAGTGGGGGACATGTTTCATGGAGAATAACTTGTAGTTTCAAGGATTATTAGGGAGTATGCAATGCCTACCCGATTTATAGTGTGTTGTTTTAAGATTTTATCTGATGTTTTGATGGACAATTACCTACCCTGAGAGTCGTAATGTCGAGAAAAATCGGGTTAATTCAAAATTTTGGTATGCTTTGTAAAAATTTTGCTTAAAATGTACATATTGGAATAGCCCTTAGATTTGAGGAGATTGAAGAAGTGGTATTTCTAGAATGTTGTCAAACATAAGTGAATTCACCAACTAGCTTTTAAATATAGGTAGAAGAAGAGGGAGGGATTGAAACTTTATTAATTGAACTAGCTTTTAGTGACAGTAAGATAATAAGAAATTCTAATAAACTTTTTCATTTTATTTAGATAATTTGGAGTTTTTAATAACCTTGTGAATAACTATTTTAGAGTTTATGGTTCTCAAAAACTCCTACGAACTCTCATTATAAACGACATTCCTATGTCATGTATTGTATTCGTAAGGTATTTTCTTCCATTAAAGGTTAGTTTGAGTGAACCATAACTATTTAACCCTGTTCCTAATAGATTTACCCCCAGGATAGCATATCCAAATTATGAGAAATCCCAACAATATTCCTTGCAAATATTTGTTTGAGTATGTAAATAAAGGTTTCGTCATAAACCTAATTGGTTACTTCCAATTACGTAAATCATTAGTTCAAACCACACTCAAAGGTAGGGCATTTCCCATTGAGATAGGAACTTCTGGACCAGAAACAATGGTATCTCCAATTATAGCCCCTCTGGGATGTAAAATATAGAATATTCCCCATGCCGTCAACACTCAAATTGTTTGATAGGAAGATAATTTTCAACTTTGGTCAAGGGTATTTCAGTCATATGCAAACATAAATTTCAGCCAAACACCCTCCCTTCCACTCTATGTCATCCGTTAAATCTTTACGTTTGAGTAAATTTCAGCCATCTTTTATCTCCAACCTAAAACACCATTTTGATTTGTTATATAGATATATCTTCTCACCATCCCCTAATTAAGGGAAGAAATTAGGGAAGATGCGGGACTATGTACCCTTCTTTTAAAATGCATATTTAAAAAAGAAAAAAATATGTGAACAAAACCGTAACCCAATAAATAAAAAAGAAAGAGTTGTACATCACTGGTAATTGAGAACTTTGTTGATTGATTTAATTGTCAAACTTAAAGCCAAAACAACCCCCTTAACCAAAACTCCCCCTAACAAAGTGCCTCTTGAAAATTAATATCTTTTACCTTGAATTAATAATTGTTCAAGAAATCAAGACTTTTCCTTCATCCTTCCATAATTGTTCAGGCTCTTAACAATCTCTCTTAAAAAAGAGACTCCGAGATTCATTAAATTTAATTAGGTGAACATATTGGAGTTTCATGGTGGTTGAATCCAAATTCCTTCTTCCATTAGAACAACCACTTGACGTAGATTTACTCTTTTGTGCCATGGATGGAAGGTTGCCTCGAAGAAGAAAGTGTGCATTTGAGCGAATCATTGCTCCGAACTAGTAAGTTTCCTTGTTCTGAGTTACATGGGAAGAAGAAACCCAAACTCCTCAAAATTCATTACAATTAGGGTACGTGAAACTGCTATTTGATTTGTACTAATAACATGAATCATATAAGCGAACAGGGAAGCGCGGATGGCTGAGAAGTTGGCTGAGGAGATTTATGAGAGTGCCAATCGGAGAGGGATTGCATTTAGGAAGAGGGTCGAAAGTCAGAAGAATGCTGAGGCTAATCTAATCGGGCATATGCTCATTTCGTGCACAAGTGATCCATGAATGTCCATGAGAGTTATTTGCTTCTTTTCTTTGCTTGATTTTTTTTCTTCTTTCCAAAAATTAAAAAAAAAAGATAAACTCTTTGTTGGGTAGTTCAAGAATTAGGGATGCACAGAACTAATAAAACTTTTTCATTCAAGATTTTTGTGATTTTGAATTGATTTTTTTTTTATATTACGTTTATATGCAACGATTGTGATTGATGTCTATTTACAATTAGAGTTGAGAACATATACAATTTTATATGAATGGGAAAGTGAGGGACATGTTTCATGGAGAAGAACCCGCAGTTTCAAGGATTATTAGGGAGAACACAATGCCTACCCAATTTATAGTGTGTTGTTTTGATGGACAATTACCTACCCTGGAGAATTTGTAATGTCGGAAAAAATCGTGCTAATTAGAAATTTTGGGATGTTTTGTAGATACTTTGCTTAAAGTGTCCATCTTGAAAGAGCCCTTAGATTTGAGGAGATTGAAAAAATGGTATTTTCTAGAATGTTATCAAACATAAGAGAATTCACCATATAGCTTTTAAATATAGGTAGAATAAGAGGGAGGGATTGAAACTCTGTTAATTGAACTAGCTTTTAGTAAACAATAAGATAATAAGAATATTCTAATAAAAAATTTCATTTTATTTAGATAATTTGGAGTTTTTGAGAACCTTGTGAATAACTATTTTGTGTTTATGGTTCTCAAAAACTCCTACGAACTCTCATTATAAACAATATTCCTATGTTATGTATTTGTAAGATCTTTTCTTCATTAGAGGTTAGTGTGAATGAACCATAACTATTAATCCTATTCCTAATAGATTTACCCTAGGATAGCTTATAAATTATAAGAAATCCCATAGAAGCTCCCTCTAACAAAGTGCCCCTTGAAAATGAATATCTTTTCACCTTGAATTAATGATTGTTCAAGATGAATCGAGACTTCTCCTTCATCATTCCATAGTTGTTCTAGCTCTTGTACTCAATAATCTAATTAGGTGAACATATTGGAGTTTCATGGTGTTTGAATCCAAATTCCTTCTTCCATTAAAACAACCACTTGATGTAGATTTGCTATCTTGTACCATGGATGGAAGGTTGCCTCGAAGAAAAAAGTGTAAGTTTCCTTTTTCCGAGTTATGTAGGAAGAAGAAACCCAAGCTCCTAAAAAATCATTACAATTAGGGCGAGTGAAACTTTTATTTGATTGTACTAATAACAAGAATCATATAATGGTTTAGGTAAATTTCTGACTTTGATTTTATAAGAGAATTAGAGTTAAGGAATGACACATCCCTTGGGACCGGATGCCATGGTCAAAAGTGTTGGATATGGTTTTATAATAGACTTATAGTTAAAGGACACATCCCTTGGGATTGGATGCATTTCTCAAAAGAGCTAATTCGGGTGAAACACAGCTCTCAACTCAAAATCGTTGGATCCTATTATAGTATACTATAGATAGATAAGTTTGAAGAGTCGAGTTCTCCTACCTGTATCAAATAGAACAAAGCAAATCTTCTTCATGTAAAAGTTGCTTGCGGTAAAAGGAGAGTCCTAAAGCTCTGTATTGGAAAATAGGTTTGTCAACTAGTAAGTTAGTTGGAGTTGTTTGTTACCTATTTGCCAATTAGAGTGTAATGACGAAAGTTGGTTTTCAACATGACATCTATGATGGATGGAATGTTGCACCGAAGAAGAGAATATGCATTTGAGCGTATCATTGCTCCGAACTGGTAAGTTTCAGTTTCCTTGTTCTGAGTTGTGCGGGAAGAAGAAACTCAAATTCATTACAATTAGGGCACGTGATTTGTACTAATAACAGAAATCATATAATGGTTAAGGTAAATTATTGACATTGGTTTTATAAAGAGAATTGGAATTAAGGAAGGACGCATCTCTTGGGACCGGATGCCTTGGCCAAAAGTGTTGATACGATTTTATAAGATACTTAAAGTTAAAGGACATCCCTTGGGGGTTATGGTCGAGTGGTTAAGGCCTTGTGGGATTCATCTCCAAGTCCTTGCTTCGAGACCCTCCGGCGGCATCGTTTCTTTCGGGAAAAAGGACATCCCTTGGTATTGGATGCATTTCTCAAAAGAGCTGATTTGGGTGAAACGCAACTCACAACTCAAAATCATTGGATTCCCATTATAGTGTAGATAGATAAGTCGAAAAGCCGACTTCTCCTACCCGTATCAAATAAAACATGCTAAGCAAACTCTTCTTCATGTAAAAGTTGCTTGCAGTAAGAGAAGAGTCCCAAAGCCCTATATTAGAAAATAGGTTCGTGAACTAGTATGTTAGAGTTGTTTGTCACTATTTTGCCAATTAGAGTCTAATGACGAAAGTTGGTTTTCAACATGGCACCTGGGATGGAGTTGTATGCACATACTTACCTGTTTTGAGAGAAAGCTTGTGCTTCACGTGGAACACGGGTTAAAGAACGTGCCTCAAAGAGGGTTTCACATATAACAGATCACGCCTGTCAGATTTGTATGCACTAAGGCTGCTCACTCTGCTAATTTATTCTTCAGTCAGCAATACAAATGAGGAGATAAAACATACCCTCGAATTATTCCGGTTTCAGAACCTAAAAATAATTAGCATAAGTTTAAACATGTTCGCATTCTACCAGGTTACATCCAAATGCTTGGTAGTATTACTAGAAGGAACTTAAAAATGGAAGTTACGGTGTTGTACGATTCATTGGGTGTTCTTCACCATTGGTAGTCTTTGATCATATTCGGAAGGGGTGATTTTTTCCATTATTTTTAGGATTATGACAGTATTGTTTTGGAGTATTATGCCATTCCTACACCTTCACCACCTAAAGCCATAAGTGAAAAAGAAGAAAAGACACAGATATAGTTCCAGAAGAGAAGAAACATAGATATATAGGTCACTTGCTATATAATGTATGCAATTGCTATTGACTTCGTGTAGTGTTTGTTTTGTAGGAAGAACATAATCCAAAAGTTTAGTGGAGGAATTAGCAAACCATTTTTGTCACTCTGCAGTGCTGCACAATTTTCATGTATCCAATGAGTGATGAGAAATGTCAGATGTGTTTATTATTTATATTCATCTTTTGCAACTTACTACCATGATTCAGAATGGGAGACAATGTTATCCTATTCGATGCACTTGAGAGTTATCGCAATGATTGACATTGTCAGGTTGAACTTTGTTGTATAATTGAATCAATCCAATGTCTCGAGCCTATGCAGTGAGTTTTCCCCCCTCCACTTAATGTGATTTGAAAATTAAGCTTTGGAGAGATCCTTGGCATTTCTACTAGATGCTATGGTTACAGACTTAGAATGGGAATGACATCTTGCGCACGCATGCGGATGATGAGGACGTTGACTGGCCTTTGAAGACTAGGTACCCTCTTGGGCTGAGTTGGTTTTGTTTGCAAACATGATCACAAAGCATATTGCTACAATGATTTCAAATAAAGCTTTCAAAATGCAGAAGTTGAGTTTTTTTTAGCAAGATGGCGTCCAAATGGTGTGTTTTGAGCTGAAAGAGCTATTCTGATGGTTTAAATTCTAAAATGATGGAGAGGGCTGGAAGATGCGAGTATGAAAGTTTTGAGTGTCCATCGTAACAACTGTTTTGCTGTCCTCATAATCTCGTTTGCCCTAAAAAACCTGTCTGAACTCAAGATTCTTACTGGCAGGATCATCATACTAGGACTCATCCAACCATGATTATCTTTCATGTTTTCTGCAATTATTCTTTTAAAGCAAAAGGGTAACATTGACTTGTGTGTATCTTTCCTAATGTCACCTGTTGATTTGTACTGGCATTATTTAGTTTTATTATTGATGACCAGACTATTATATTTGCAAATCACTGACACTATTTTGAACTGTGCTTTGCTTCACCTAATCACACTTGTAGTTAACCAGTAGTTTGAGATAATTTTAGTGGTAGAAATAGTAATTTCAGCAACTCCATGTCGTTGCTTAACTGCAAATCAAACGAAAAGAAGTCTGAATTGCGAAGTCATAGACTTATTAACATCCCTACTAGTACTTCGCGGTTATTATTCAGACCATCTTTAGGTGAGTAAATCACATGGCCAGCAATATGATTAAGACAGAATCAATTGTTTAAACCGCTAACACCCATCAATGGGATGGCTTCCCTGGCACTCTGGAAGTCATATGAGTGTGAGTTCAAATTGCATGAACAAAGCATCCAATGTGTAATATGAAATAAAATTATACAATGGAATAAAAGACTTTTTCGTCACATGATTTATACTGGAAACTTGGGTATAACAAAGAGATTGGTTGTTGATGATATGCCAAACCGCCTTGTAATCCGCTCCATACACGTGGCATGATGTCATTAGAGTGGAGTGAGCCTGAATGAGTGCCCAATCTGATCCAGCCCAACAGATGGAGAACCAAGTCCACTGAGATGAGTATCTGAGAGTTGGACCCAGACATCAAAGTTGTATCCGGCCCAGTACCCGTAAGACTTGATAAGGCAAGTATCTAGGAGTTTGACCATAGACATGCAGACTAGTAAGACGTTGACTCCTACTATAAAACAAAAAATCATAGTATAAGTTGTGCATGAAAACTCTCATGCATGGATAACTCTCAACAAGGAAATGATCTTTAACATATATATTTCCTTAAACCACGCCATCAAAGGCATAGCCGAACAATGACTCTTGCATGATAAATAAAGAACAAGGTTGAGGAATTAAGTTACGTTGTAGAACCTTAATTTCAAGCAATACACTTTTCTCACGTCATATCTGACTTTAACATTGGAGTGTCATTGGCCCCCACAATGGTGGTCTTTGGCTCACTTTGTTCCTTGTGCAGGTCAAGGTCAAGGATAACGAAAACTAATCTATCAGTTTGGCGTTGTCCGTGGGGAACGACGAAGTTCCTGAAAAAAGAAACAACGCCCCTTCATCACAATCAGAAAAGATGAAGGGCTGCGTTCATGAGAGTTATTATATCCCCGCTGGCTCTCAGGGGACCAAAAACGGCAGGAACCTGGGGAATGGAGTGCTTTATGGAGACCCAACTTCTAAGGTTGACAAGCCTACTTCACAAAACCCCCTTTGGTTTAGGGCCACCAATCCGGATGCATTGTACAACCTCACCGTCCCCCATTCACGGATCAAATCATGAACGCGCCACTGCCAAAGAAATTCAGCCCCCAAAGTTGGAGTTTTATGACGAGACAATGGACTTGTCTGACCACCTACGCCATTACCATTATGTGATGGCACTAAAAGAGGGATCTGAAATAGTAATGTGCCAAAAAAGAAATAACACAGTCTTAAAAAAAGAAATAACACCCCTTCATCACAATCAGAAAAGATGGTAGCCACAAGATCTCGTACTAATTGTGAAATTGCCGAGTCTTCAAATGCTCAAACTGGCGTAGTGTCGCCAGCTCTAGTGGTACTAGTCACATGAAGAGAACAACCTCAGGCCCCCGCTCCGGCTGCAGCCACGACGAACTCTAGGGTGGATCAACTGTTAGCCCAAGTGCAGCAAATTACGTGAGTGGTGGAGATGCTTGTTCAACTGAACCCACCATCTACAGGAGGATACAGGGAGGCAGAAAAAACCTTGTCACCACATGACACGGGTAGCGCGTTCATGGGGAATGGAGTGGTCTATGGAAACCCACTTAAAAAACCCCCCTCTGGCTTGGGGCCACCAATCCAGATGTGTTGTACAATCTTACCACCCCCCCCCCCCCCCCATTCATGGATCAGATCATGAACGTGTCATTGCCAAAGAAATTCAGCTTCCCAAAGTTGGAGTTTTATGATGGGACAACGAATCCGTCTGACCACCTATGCCATTACCAGTATGTAATGGCGATAAAAGAGGCATATGAAGCAGTAATGTGCCGGAAAAGAAATAATATTGTCCTAAAAAAATAAATAACACCCCTTCATCACAATTCGAAAAGATGGTAGCTACAAGATCTCATACTAATGGTGAAATTGCCGAGCCTTCAAACGCTCGAACCGGCACAGTCACCAGCTCCAGTGGTACCAGCCACGCGGGGAGAACAACCCTAAGCCCCCGCACTGGCTGTAGCGAGACTGACTCTAGGGTAGATCAACTGTTAGCCCAAGTGCAACAAATTGTGCGAGTGGTGGAGATGTTTGCTCAACATAACCCACCATCTGCAGGAGAAGACAGAGAGGCAAAAAGAACCATGTCTCCACATGACACAGGGAGAGCGTTCAGGAGAGTCACTATGTCGCCGCTGGCTCTCAGAGGACCAAGGACGGCGGGAACCTGAGGAATGGGGTGGTCTATGGAGAACCAACTTCTAAGGCTGACAAGCCCACTTCACATAACCTCTTCCGGCTCAGAACCACCAATTCGGATGTGTTGTACACCTCACCGTCCCCCCGTTCACGGACCAGATCATGAACACGCCACTACCAAAGAAATTTGGCCCCTCAAAGTTGGGGTTTTATGACGGAACAACAGACCCGTCCGACCACCTATGCCATTACCACCATGTGATGGTGCTAAAAGATGGATTTAAAACAGTAATGTGCCAGACATTTCCCACCAGCCAGAAGAAAATAGCGCTGACTTGGTTTCACAATCTCCCTCCGAGGTCTATTGACTCATTTCAAACGCTGGCCAAAACGTTTATCACTCACTTTGTTGGCAGCCAACGGAATAGGAAGGGCCTGCATTACTTGCTCAGCCTCAAGCAAAAGCAAAATGAAACACTGAGGGAGTACGTCACTTACTTCGATGAGACTCTAATCGACGGTTGCAACAATGACACATCAGTCACAACCTTCACTTCAGGGCTAAGGGGAGGCCAGTTCTACAACTTCCTGACCTTGGAGCCTCCGACGGACACGGTGAACCTGCTAAAGAGCGCTCAGAAATACATCACCCCTGTGGAGATGTGCCGCCAAGAAGGGGGGGGGAGAAAGTGTCCCCTAGCCCCCGAGATAAAAAGGAGGTAAAGAAACAGGAGGATGACGACAAAAACAAAAGGAAGCGAAGTGACAGTAAGCCAGATTTTGGCCAGATGAGGCAAGAAAAAGCCTCTAACTTCGTTGGATCTAGATCCTACACTCCCCTCAACGCCAACATGTCCAACGTCCTCAATACCATTAAAAATTGGGGAGAAGTGAAGTGGCCTTCCAAACTCCGAGGAGATCCATCCTGGCGAGATGATGGCAAATACTACTCATTTCACAAGGATAATGGCCACGACATCAAATACTGCAAGAATCTCAGAAGCAAGATTGAGTACTAGATTAAGAAAGGCAAACTCAAATAGTTCATGCGCCTAGATGAGAGACAAGACCAGGTGAAGGAAAGAGAAGAAGTCATCAAAGAAATAGAAGAGAAGGCGCGTGTATTATGTACATCCTGCACTAGGTGTGTTCGAAAGGTGAGCTTTCCAATAGGCCCCGTAAGAGGACGCTCAGAGAGATGCAAACTCAATCCACCTACAAAGATCGACAAGTGCAATACGCTCGTGTTCAAAGCTCGATCCCATTACAGACATATACGGATAAGGACCTCCAGGGCGTCCACTCTTCTCATAATGATACCCTGGTGTCATTTCAGTCCTCATAGAGAAGTGGAAAGTGAAGAGATCCCTGAACGTCCTATTCCTTAATGTGTTCTGCAGCATGCAGTTGAAAAAGGAAAACTTGATGCCCGCCAGTCACCCCATGATTGGGTTTAGCGAAAAGAATTGCTTCCCCGTCGGAAAAATGAGGTTGACTGGTGGCGAGAGAGCCACAACTGTAGAAAGTCCTGTTCCAAGAGTTCATGGTGGTCGATGCCCCATCCACCTACAATATCATATTGGGAAGGCCTTGGCTTCATCAGATGGAGGCGGTGGTTTCCACTTTGCATCAGTGCATCAAGTACCCTGTCAATCAGGCGGTAGGGACCATTTAAGGAGACCAATCGTCCGCAAGAGACTGTTACTATGCAACATTAAAACGGTTGGACAGTTAGCAATAACAGTTTGGGCCCGTAGGTCAGACATCTCAGAGTTTGGGCCCAGAAACAAAAGAAAAGTCTCCCCGCTCGGACAATAAGGCTTCGGTCAGTCCGAGGGGAAGACCGAATGTCGGTCAGCTAGAGGAAGAGTTAGTCACGGTCTACCTTGACTGCCCTGAAAACAACATAACCATCAAGATAGGTTCCCGCCTGAGCAAAGCATTGGCGGAACGGATGATAAAGCTGTTGAGAGAGAATCAAAATATTTTTGCTTGGACGATGCGGGACATAGTGGGAATTGACCCTTCCGTGATCACCCATCGATTGGAAGTTGACCCTGAACGGAAACCAATTAGGCGGAAGAAGAAACCTATGGCCCCCAAACGAAATCAGATAATCAATGAAGAGGTACAAAAGCTACTTAATGCTGACATGATTAAGGAAGCATGTTACCCATATTGGCTGGCGAATGTCATCTTGGTGAAAAGAAGAAAGGGAAGTGGATAATCTTTGTGGATTACATAGACCTGAATAAGGCTTTTCCGAAAGATAACTTTTTACTTTCCCGCATCGATCAGATCGTGGATGCCACGTCCAGACACAATCTTCTAAGCTTCATGGATGCTTATTCCAGATATGACTATATACAAATGCACCCCCTGGACCAAGAGAAGACCTCCCTCATAACTAAAATAAGGATATACTGCTATCGTGTGACGTCGTTCGGTCTAAAGAACGTGGGAGCAACGTATCAACAACTGGTAAATCGGATGTTTAAGGAGCAAATTGGTAGGACCATGGAAGTCTATATAGACGACATGCTGGTCAAAATTCTCCACAGTCCAGATCACATCACCGACCTTGCCGAAGCGTTCAACCAGCTCCGCAAGTATCAGATGACGCCCAATCCATATAAATGCACCTTTGGGGTTGAGGCAAGTTCCTGGGTTACATAGTGAACCGAAGATAAATAGATGATGATCCAAAGCAAATTTAGGTTCTTCTCAATATGAAGTCTCCTACCACTATTAAGGAAGTTCAGAGCCTCACTGGAAGGGTGATAGCATTCAACAGGTTCATCACCAAATCATCTGCCAAATGCCTCCCATTTTTTTAAATTATAAGATGAAGCAAAGGGTTCAAGTGGGATGAAGAGTGCGATCAAGCCTTCCAAAGTCTGAAAGCGTATATGGGAAGTACAAAGTTACTTTCAAAACCAATACCAGTAGAGACACTTTACTTGTATCTATCTGTCTCAAAGCATACTGACAGTTAAGCTATAGTCTGAACGATAAAAGAGTACAGAGACCAGTATACTACGCCAACACAACTTTCGTAGAAGCGAAGGAAAACTACCTAGACCTAGAGAAGTAACCTTGGTTGATCTTCTCTTCCAGGAACCTGCGGCCCTACTTCCAGGCTCACCCTATAATGGTCCTAACTAAACATCCACTCTGCACAATATTGCACAAGCCTGGGTTGTCAGACATGATGGTTAAATGGTCAGTTGAACTAGAGAAGTTTGATATTAACTGCGCCCCAAGAACAACCATCAAAGCTCAAGCGTTGGCGGACTTCATCGTCAGACAACCAGGAACAGAGATCAAATGACCAAGGATGGGTCCTGCGCTGTGACGGGTCATCCACAGTCAATGGAAGTGGAGTTGGAGTCACTCTCCACTCTCTAGGCGGGGTGACTCTGGAAAAACTATCAGGTTTGGCTTCACCGCTTCCAATAATGAAGTAGAGTATGAGGCCATCATGTTCAGCCTAAAACTTTCCAAGGGGATCAAAATAGACAAGCTGACCGCATACAGCGACTCCCGTCTGGTAGTCAACTAGGTCAAAAGGGAGTTCAGCAACAAAGATCCCAGAATGTTGGCTTACCACGAGAAAGTGATTAGCACCATAAGCGGATTCAAAAGGTTAGAGCTCCAGCAATGTCCCAGAGACGACAATGAAAGGGCTGACGCATTGGCAAAAAAGGCTTCAGCTACGACTGAGACCTCAGACGGGCTCATTGAGCTCCAAGAAAAATCAAGTCTGGAAGAAGAAGAATCCAATGATGCATGCACAAGAGGTGAAGAGACAAGCTGGATAAATCCCATAATTGAATACGTCAAGAACGAAGTCCTCCCAACGGAGAAGACAGAAGACAGAAGGCTGAAGAACATGGCAGCGCGGTACACTTTTCTAAATGACAAGTTATATAGAAGGTCAGCCACTGGATCCCTACTCAAATGCCAGACCCACTCAGAGGCGGACTACATTCTCAAATAAATTCATGAGGGCATCTGCAGGAACCACCCAAACGGGAGAACTCTGGCCCACACTATTGTCCTAAAATGCAACAAGACGCCAAAGACATAGTCCAAAAATGCGACAAGTGTAAGAGATTTCCACCATATGCTCACATGCCTGCTCAACCCTTAACTCCAATGACCAACCCATGACCTTTTGCACAATGGGGAATGGATATTGTTGCGCCACTCCCTATCTCCGCCAAAAAGAGGTTCCTCCTCATAGCTGTAGATTACTTCACCAAATGGATTGAAGTGGAGCCCTTGGCTAGAATAGGCAAAAATCAAATTGAAAAATTTCATATGGGCATCCATCATCTGCAGATTTAGCATCCCAAGGACATTAGTCAGTGACAATGGGACCTAGTTTGAATGCAAAAAATAAAAAACTATGTGTAGTCTTAGCATCAGACACCATTACTCCTCACCAGGGCACCACCAAACCAATGGACAGGTGGAAGTCACCAACATGACCATTTTGGAAGCTCTCAAAAGAAAACTTGATGCGGCCAAAACCGTGGGTCTCAGAGCTACCAGGAATCCTCTGGGCATAACGGACCACCAAAAGAACCCCTACTGAGGAAACATCGTTCGCTCTAGCTTACGGATCGGAAGCAATGATCCCAGTAGAGCTAGGGATGCCAACATTCAGAACGGAGGAGTTCAAGTCAGATGGCAATGATGAAGCTTTGCTCGTCGGACTATATCTCCTTGAGGAAAAAAAAGATGAGGCTTTCGCCAAGATAGTTGCCTACCAGCCGAGAATAACTCAGTACTATAATAAGAAGGTCAAGCCACAAGAGTTCAAAGTGGGAGACTGTGTACTCAGAAAAACTCAGCAAAACACTAAGGAACCAGACACGGGCAAGCTGAATCTAAGCTGAGAAGGCCCCTATAAAGTGACTAAAGTCAACTTTCCAGGTACATATTGGTTAGAAAACATGAAAGGTGAAGGCCTTAAGCGGCCATGGAATGTAGAACACCAAAAAAAATATTATCAATAAATTCAAGGTATTTGTTTTGCTAAAGTTTCACTGCTGCTCATTTCAATCTACTATAATCTGATCAAACCCTCTGGTCTAACCTCCATATCAGACCACTGGGTAAGTTACATAAGTTAGGACAACCAAGTCAGACTCATACACCAAAGGTCGTCTAATGGCTAAACTTGACCAAAATTTAGTCAATTCATTAAGACTAATGAAGACAACTTCTAGTCCGCTCTAACGCCTAGTCCGCCAAGAACGAACAAAGATGGCTTAGAAGGTGGAAGTCTATTCAGAGGTCATAGAGCTTGATCAAGATGGTTTGTTAGGGATCATTGTCCGACCACAGACAATGATAGCCAAACTTAACCAAAGTTTAGTCAGCTCGTGAATACTGATGAAGACAACTTCTGGTCTGCTCTAAAGCTTAGTCTGCCAATAGTGGACAAAAATGGCTTAAAATGTGTAAGTTTAGTTAGAGCTCATGGAGCTTGATCAAGATGGTTTGCTAGGGAACATTGTCCGACCATAGACAATGATGGCCAAACTTGACCAAAGTTTAGTCAACTCGTGAAGACCGATGAGGACAATTTTTTTTCCGCTCTAACGCCTAGTCTGCCAAGAGCAGACAAAGATGGCTTAGAAGGTGGAAGTCTAGTCAGAGCTCATGGAGCCTGATCAATATGGCTTGCCAGGGATCATTGTCCGACCATAGACAATGATAGCCAAATTTGATCAAAGTTTAATTAGTTCATTAAGACTGGTAAATACAACTTTTTGTCTGCTTTGACGCCTAGTCCACCAAGAGCAGATTAAAATGGCTTAGAAGGTGGAAGTCTAGTCAGAGCTCATGGAGCTTGATCAAGATGGTTTGCCAGGGATCATTGTCCAACCATAGACAATGATGGCCAAACTTGACCAAAGTTTAGTCAGCTCAGGAAGGCTGATGAAGATAACTTCTGGTCTGTTCTAATGCCTAGTCTATCAAGAATGAACAAAGATGGCTTATAAAGTGAAAGTCTAGTCGGAGCTCATGGAGCCGGATCAAGATGGCTTGCCAGGGATCATTGTCCGACCATAGATAATGATGGCCAAACTTGACCAAAGTTTAGTCAGCTTGAGAAGACTAATGAAGACAACTTCTGGTCCGCTCTAACGCCTAGTCTTCCAAGAGCGGACAAAAATGGTTTAGAAAATGGAAGTTTAGTAGAACTCTTGGAGCCTGATCAAGATGGCTTGCTAGGGATCATTGTCCGACCATAGACAATGATGGCCAAATTTGACCAAAGTTTAGTCAGCTCATGAAGATTGATGAAGACAACTTCTGGTCTACTCTACAACCTAATCCGCCAAGAACGGACAAATATGGCTTAAAATGTGGGAGTCTAGTCTGAGCTCATGAAGCCCGACCAAGATGACTTGCCAGGGATCATTGTTCGACCATAGACAATGATGGCCGAACTTGACCAAAGGTCAGTCATCCCAAATAGGCTGATGAAGACAACTTATGGTCCGCTCTACAGCCTAGTCCGCCAAGAGCGGATTAAGATGGCTTAAGAAATTGAAAGTATGATTAATTTATGAATGAAAATGATTTCTGGTTTGCCAAGAGTATTCTACATAGAATTTAGCCAACTCACTGGGTTTGGCCATGACAACTTCAGGACCCTTTAAGAGTCTGAACCAAGAATGCTTGGCTTCAAGATGCATACAAGTTAAATGGTCGAACTCACAGGAACTTGTTAACCAAACAGTTCCCAGACTTAGTGAAATTTCTTGTCTAAAGACCAACACCATGGCAAGGTGACACGGAAAAGATTCAACAGAAAAATCTAGGAAGTACAAGTACAAAGTGTTACTTAACATATTTTTCTTTCATTAATGGTTTGGAGAAATACAGAATTCACTCCTTATCAGGAGAAGGTTTAGACACAGTGAAGGTGGGCTTAACAGGAGGAGAAGCAGGGGATGGCTCTGCGTGTACTACAACATCAGCACCCTGATCAAGGACATCATCTTCTTGTGACTGGTCAGAAGCTTATTCGAATTCCGCATAGGCCGCTTTTCTGTAAAAATAGATATCCCAATCAGCGTGATCCTCTTCCATCAACTCCAACAGCTCTAGTCTTCTTTTCACAACATTGCTAGACTGGAACGTGCCCTAGGCCTTAAGAAGCTCCTCCTCATGAGCTTTTGACTCTGCAAGCTCTTGCTCTAACTACTCCAGTCTGCTCATCAGGACATCAGCTTTGTATTGCTCAATATGTAGCTTGTCCTTAACTAAGCTAAGCTCATTCTGCGCCAGAAGAAGTTACTCTTTTGTCGTCCTTACACTCTTGGCATTGAAAGCAACATCAAACTCCAGCTACTCACATCGGGTTCTGCATCTCAATATGCATCTTGATTACAACCTCTTTAGCAAGCTTCAAGTCACGTCGGGCATGATTCAACTCTTCCTCCAACATGTCCCTCACAAACACCACTTTAGCCAAGTCAGACTCAAGTGACTCCAAGCAGACCCTTTGAGCCTCTAATCTTGTCTGCAAGGCCTCCAAATTGACATATGATTGAGCAAGCCTCTGACATTCCAAGTGCTTATTCATTAACTCAATCTCTCGGAGAGCATCAGAATACGATTTCTACAGATGTGCAAAAAACTCGTTCCATGGTGTACACTCTCTCATGAGCGACCTTTACCTCCATCCAAGTAATGACAACTTGGTTCAGATACGACATCCCCATACGCTTGCCCAGTGTATCCCCTTCTAGCTTCCAAGCACGATTGGCCAGCCAATCGTACCAACTACTAATATGCTTCCTGAAAGCATAAGAAATGTCCACCTCCTGATTGCTCATCTTTACCATATATAGGGCAAAGAGACTAATCCGCGCATCTGGATGGAGATATTTTTGGACTGCTATCATGCCAACACTGCCCTTTACCATCTTCACCGCATCTGGGGCCTCCTCCACTGCTTTCCTCGTACTCACGGTAACTGACTCCCCTCACCTGGCTGTTCAGGAGCAATTGAAGGGGAGGAAGGAAGGGAAGCACTCCCCGGATCGACCTTCACCTTAAGCCGAGGATGAGAATCGGAAGGAGGGCAGTATAGACGACGATGAGGGGACCTTTCGCCTTAGGGACGACGATCATGTGACTTTTTTCGCCAGACTGAGATGACTCTTGCTCCAAAAAGGGGTTATATTTGAAGTTCTTCAAAGAAAAAAAGTGAGTCTGGACAGCATCAGATGAGGCAGTCATTCTCGCCTGTAGTAGTATGTTGTTCAAAATCTTCGCCTGCTCAATGCTCAGCTGTGTCACATCATCCACTCCCACCATTTTCAGATACTCATTCTCTAGGTTGGAAAGGGAAATAGGAGCTTTAGCTTGAGTATCTTGTCTCTCAGATGGAACAACTTTCGCCCCAGCGAATACAACAAGTTCTTGCCCTGCAACAATTAACCCCTCATCTGAAAGGGCCAATAGTCTGGAAGCAGTCTTAGCCACAATTCGAGGGTTCTTAGAAAGTATAGATGGGGGGAGCTTTGCATCCAACTCCACCTCCTTGACGGACTAGGAATCTTAACTTTCGGGAGCTTCCTCTTCTTCGAAGGGGGTCCGTCAGCGGGTTTTGGTTTAGAGGTTCTGAAGAAAGTGGGAGCCTCATGCCAGTATTCCTACAGTCCGCTACGCTTGATGTTGGCAGACTGCATCACCTCTTCCATCTTCATGAGGGGCAGGTCAGAAAGTTGGTCGAAGGCTTCTTTCTCCTCTGCAGAAAGACACGTTGTCAAAAACTTTTCTACAAAAAAACACAGATAACAATTCAATATGCAATCAACGAAACTTGGAGCAAGAAAGGTCTTATACTCACTCAGTTGTTTGAAATTCCGATTGATCGGACAACTGTCAAGCTCAAAGTACTTTGAATCTGCATAGGTCATAAAGCAATACTTCTACCACGAGTTAAAATATCAAGCAGAGTGCCCAAATAAACCGGTAACCACAACACATAGACAACATGCTCGTTCAACCGGGGAGAGGTCAGTAGTTGGATCACCCTTGGAGTCAGTCTAAGGTACTCTAAGAAGCGCCAAATATCTTCAATGACAGGGAAACAAACGCCTGATTGGAACATGCCCCTATGCAAGTAAACGAATCCACTTGGAGGAGACAATGGCGTTTGACCAGCTCCCAAGGTAAAGAAATCCAAATGTTAGGGATCTGATATTTCTCGCGAAGATCCACTAAATCCACCTTTGAGATTAATCTCTCCTCAAAAAATGCACAACCTCCATCGACTTGCTTGTCATAAAGTTGATTTTGGCCCACCATTAAATAATGTATGAATCTTTGATTACATTTGCGAAAACGAAAGTTAAGCAAAGCAAGAACGCAGAAGTGAAACAACAAAGCAGAGTCTCCGAGAAATTGTAGAAGTAAAAAACTCAACTCTGGAGAGAATGAGGCTACTACAAATCAATTTTGAAATAATCTCAAGTGAACCATTTTCAATTTCTCAACCAATAAGACTTGACAAAACCCTAGTGAACACCTACTTCACTTTAGTTAAAAGTTTCTAGCAAGATGGCGTCCAAATGTTATGCTAGAGCATGAAACATCTATCCTGAAGATGGTGTTTTATAATAAACTAGGCAACGTTTCAATGGTCCTCACGTGCTGCCCTGGAACTCTACAAACCTAGGGTTTGGTGGCCAGAAATGCTAGTGATGGTGGCTGAATCAGGAGGAAGAAAGGTTTGTGAAGATGAGATGAGAAAAGGGAAGATGTCACATTCTCGGGTTTTAAAATGAGGTACAAAATAGTAAATAAGGTTTTTTGGGGACAAAAGAAGGAGAAAACTTTTTCATCATTTTCTATAGAGTAATTCTTCCTGGCCTGGGAAACCAGCGAGGTTGTTGCCTGGGGGGGGGGAGATTTTACACTTTTGCCCCCCCCTTTTTAAACACCTTTTCCAAAAGGTTGTTAAAGAGGGGGGGGGGGGGCAAAAGGGTAAATTCGCCCCCCCCCCCCCCCCAGGCAGCAACCTCGCTGGTTTTTCCCGGACCAGCTAGAATTTCGGTTTTCTATATGAATAAACTGATGGTTTGATATCCGCAAATGATGAAGGGCATGGTGTTATATTAAAACTTATCATTGAAATGATGTTCTAAGAATCAGGATTCTTGACATATGGCAGAATCATTTATCTAGTACACTCGTAAAAAGGTTTTTTTTTTCATCTTTCATTTTTTTTTTCTGCACTTTTTCTTCTTCGTTTGCATAGCATTTGGCATAACTTTTGTAGGAGATAAACCTGAAACGGCTCAGTTAGATATTTGTGCACAATTTTGAATTTGGATGAATAAAACCTCAGGCAGGCCGTCTACATATTTGGGACTAGGGAAGAATTGCAGTTGGAGTATAAGCATTGTTGTAGTCTTGTAGATGCTCTAAAAACTAATTTTGTATGTACTCTTGACATATGGATGAACTGTTGTACAGATTGTAGGATCAAAATTATGAAGACAATCTGATAAAAACCCAACCTTTATTGCTTGTGAATTTATCTCAATGTGAGATTCACTGCTTTAAAATTATCTCAATGTGAGATACATTGCTGGTAAATAATCTTTATATGAGATATTGAAACCATAACTTCGGTATTCAGTTCAATAAATCAGAATTTCTCTAATATAATCCCGCGCATGAAATCTTCCGGGGCTGAAAAAACAGAGGAAAAAAATTAAGAAAATATAAACAGTCTTTAACTGATAAAGCAATGTAATATACATTGTTGTTTGACAGCTCCACAAACAAAATTTACCTTGTTTGCCAGTGAAAAGATTGAATTGACCCATAGCCTGCCGGACAAACATCTCCACTCCACTCACAACTGTGGCTCCAGCTGCCTCTGCTCTTTTAGAAGTCGAGTTTTTCTCGGCAAGTAAACTGAATTAAAGACAAGTCTGTACACTCCCAACGTATCCTAATCAAGCAAACAAGCAAAAAAACTCAGCTCCTACAACAATTACGGTTTTATAGTGACGAAGAAAGAAAATAGTGAAAGTGCTAACCGCAGCCACAGGAATTCGATCTGTATTTGGATGCATGTCTATTGGTGTAGCATTTGCAAGTACTACTCCTTTTTCCGGAGTGAACTTAACTAGATCTTCCAACGGACGAGCTTCTCCTAAAACTGAATGAGCAAGAGCATTTGCTCTCTGTTTGGATAGAAATATAATTGCTAGCAAAATTTTAACCAATAACCTGACTTCCAGATCATTCTACTATTGATTTTTAGTGTAGTTACCATAATCCATGTCGAAAACAATAATTTGGGCTCCTCTGCTTTTAGCACCGAAAGCTAGTGCTCTTCCAGCACCTCCAGTGCCTACTAACACAAATTGTTTTCCCTTGAGTGGAGATGGAAGTGACGCTTCCTCATTAATGCATCCTCTTGCTGTAAATTTGCAGTTTTCATGACTATTAATAGCTGATGCAGCAACTTAATGAAAATTCACAAGCTTGATAAGATTCACAAACTTAACATACCATTACATTTTATATTGAGCAAATTCAATCCTACCTAATGTTCGCATATCAACTTAAGTGTTATACCTCTTAATGCATCCTCGATAGCAGTGATAGCAGCTTCACAGTCTGTATTATAACCAACCATCTTTCCATCATTAGACCTCCTGATAATTGTATTGACAGCTCCTATGGCTTGAGCAAGTGGATGGACTTCACTGCAGAACTTAACTACAGCTTCTTTATATGGAAATCCAACACTGCAGTTGGACAAAAACAAGAAGAACGAAGGGAACATGTTTTTCAGATTGCCTGCTCGAGAATGAATTATAAGTAAAATAATCTTAACTACTTCTATAATACAGAGTCCAATACACATTAAAAGAAAGAACTAAAAGAGAGTAATTGCATACCTGAAACCTACAAAGTCTGAAGAATAGACCTCAAAGAACTCCATGAGATCATCGACGAACATTGGAACATAGATTCCATTAAAACCGGCATGTCTAAAGCTAGGGTTATGGAGAAGAGGGCCCTTGCTGTGTCCCTCTGGCTTTGAAACCAGGCCGAAAACTTTTGTTTCTTCATTTATATACTCGGGCTTATATGCTTGTCTAAGGTGGTCCAGAGAAGGCATGCCAGGTACACATCCCATTGTCCCATAAACCATAAAGCCTCCAAACTTTGGGCATAGCAGTTGACTGATAAGACCCCTGTCTCCTGTAGAGTAGGCAATGACCGGAATTTGCACAATAGTAGATATACAAACTATTAACAGGAGGCAAAAAAATTCAATTGATGTAAATAAAGGCGTCGATTAATTTCTTTTTATCTAAGACAAGGCCACACAAATGTGTAGACGAGTTTGATATAGGAACCCCATCATATGAAAGTCAAGTGGACTAGGTTTCAGTTCAATGGTTTCACAAGTCCAAAAAATTTTAAATGTTTTTTCTTTTTCTTTCAGTCTTGTCTTTACTGATAATGAAACGAGCACCAGGTCAACTGATGATACATACCTCATTATTTGAGAGCAAACAACATATTCTTGCTAAATCTTTAATATCAGTTGCACAAGTGACAAGCTTGATGAGATCTGCTCCGGTGGATTGCAGTTTGTCAACAAGATGGTTGAGGTCCTCTACTGAAGGGGTCTTACCACTCACGGTGTGTGATACAATTATTTTGCTTTTAGAACCCTTGCTTAGGCTAGTTCTAGCCATGAAATCAGATGCAGCCTGATGTCACATAGAAAATGAAATCAATTAAACTTGACACTTAATCAAAGGTTTGCTCAACAATATGTCGAAATGCTACTGTGCTATGATAGTGCGCATGTTTGTCAAAATCCATTAAACAAAATGCCAAGACCCTAGAGAAGACATACTGATTGATAGAATCCAGACTTTAGAAGGAAAAAGAATTGCTTTGGCTGCAGTTATTCAGTAATAAATATTATCAGACAACACCTGAAGACTTGTGCAGTCAATTTTTATGTTTTAATATGATGATTCACAGACACCACCGACATTTTCTGCTAATATGTGCAGCGTATATGAACGATGCACTAAGTGCTAGCACCATATGAGCTTGGCTCTGGTGCTGAGATATTTATTGCAATATAATTCCATGTTATATATTTAAATGATCGCTTATAAAAACAACCTTGAGCTCGATGTCAATGTAATCAACTCCCAGTTCCACAACAAGAAGAAGTGCATCCAACTGCATCTTCTCATCACCTTCATACTGACCACCTTCCCACTTTGGCCTGGAACAAACACCAGAAATTTTACATGGAAGCGTGTGCAAAATAATAAGGAATCCAAAGCGACATGATGATTCCTGAAGACATTGATATCATCAAAGCTGTAAAATACTTTGAAGAAGTCCTTTTGAAGGATCTATTTGGTAAAGTTGGGACTCAAGACAGTCCCTTAATCCAAACTGAGAAAACTCCAATTTACTAACGTCCTTGTGGTTCTATGCAAAGCGCATAATTGTACCATATAATTGTACCATATAATAAGATTGAATATAAACTTAAAATGACAAAGGCGATTGATTTCTTTTACAGAAAGCTGTAATTAGTTGCTTTCATCTACTTTTTCTCATCTACTATTTGAAAAACAAATCTTCCACTTTAAACCAATAGTTGACTGTGTAAAAGAAGGAACTGATAATCCTACAGTTATGATTCATCCAAAAGGTAATCGTCACCATACTACCACAGAAAATAGTCCTTTAAAAATACGACGTTGATTAATGTGATATAACAAAATAACGATCATGACAGAATAACCAAGGGGTCTTTTTAGTCTTTCAAATAAATCACTGTAGACAAGTTGAAGGGGTATATTCAAACAAAGCGTTGGACATATTCCCCTTTAGCACCTTGACTTAACAAATTTTAATATACAAAACATCATTCTACATAACATTCCACTCAAAGAAAAATAATGAAAATACCCCAATTAAAAAAAAAAAAAATTTTAGCACCCACTTGACCAATTGGTAATTGTCATCAAACACATAGTTGACGATTCAAAAATCATCTCAACTACAATTCTTCTATTCCAATTTCAACAAACTTGGATTAAGAAATGTGCAACCAATCAAACAGGACATGCTAGTAACAAATGAACCATGAAAGAACGAAGACCAGTTAGATTGTATACCTATAAGCAACAAGTACTGGCAATGGCTTGTTCCGGAGGACGGTTTCTAGGTCTCCATTAGGCTGGAAAATGTTTATACAATCCAACCTGATTTACACAAGATCAGCTCCCTTCATCTTTGCCTCACTCAGAATCTCCTCAATAGACTGGCCCAGTAATGGTACACAAATCATAGTTGAGTTCCTCAATTCCCCAAGACTCCCCATTTCAAGATGACACCCAAAATCTCAATCAAAACCCAAAAAAAAACTAAATTCTGAATTTATTGCCAAAATCAAAACTTTTTTTTTTTAATTTTTTTTTACCAAAACTCTCAAAGCTCTAAACTTTTCAACCTTCCAACATTCAACAATACCCATTCCACTAAAATGCCAAATTCTTGACTAGAGCCCAGTAAACAAACCAAAAACTGGAGAGAAAAAAAAAACAATGGGTTTAATCAAAACCAACCCTTTTGAGTTCTGAAAAAACCCCGAGAGAAATTGAGTAAACAACGGATGAATATATCTTGAGAGGCTCTCTGAATCTATATTACAATTCAGAGTGGTATTTTACTATTCATTGCTGACTGAGACAAAGTCAAATCGAAAGAATTAGAGATAAAAGATTGTTATGATTAAAAGTTGGGAAATGTATTGAATTTGAGAATTGAGATTAATTTTCCATGATGACATATTTGTAAATATAAAACATGTAGAATGACAAAATAATGAAAAAATTTTGAAAAAAGTTGGTGGAATGTACATGTGACGGAAAGAGAAAATATTGTGTTTTGCTTTTAGCAAAATGAAAATTATCATAACTATCTACATCGTTATCGGATTTTGGTAAAGTTAATATCGTTGAAATGGATTTTAAAAAATCTTTCCAACAAAATCAATGATCAACAAGAGTGCTAAAATTTAAAAAATATATATTCTACAATTAAAAAACATATAAAGTATTTCACGTTTTTAATATTTTTCAAAGCAATGAGACGGGCCGATCATACAAAAAAAATGAGTCGGGCATCTTAATGCACATTTAAACAAAAACTCTAAACTTTATATTTTGATGAATTTAAAGATTGGGGGAGAACTCATTCTTGGCATTTAAATTTTGTTTCCAACTGATTCAAATTTGACGGAGTCTAACTCTAAAATTTATAATATATATTTTTACCTTAAAGTATATAGCTAAAGAGGTTTTCAGTACAAAGTATTTAGAAAAATAAAATTATATAAAGTGCCAATGGGACGGAGCATACTCTAACATATAACAAGAGAGCAAATGGGGGGGGGGGGGGGGCGACTGACAGGATTTGGCTTGAAACAACAAAACACTTGTGCTTGGGTGAGTAATTGAGGTGGCGGTAGGTGAGTTTTGTGTTTGAATACTAATTAATCGGAAAATCCTCGGCTGAAAAGAGACAACTGGGCGAGCAGGTCGACGTTCGTTTTAGGGATGGCAACGGGGCGGATTGGGGCGAATTTGGACAAATTCATCCCCGCCCCGCTGGAGATCACGGATATTCAAATCCGCCCCGAATATCCGTTTACATATTTTGTAAAAACCATCCCCGAACCGGACGGATTGGCGGATATCCGCCCCGCCCCAAATACCCGAAAAAAAAAAAAAAAACAGATTTCTCAACTATCATTTTCATAATTTCATTCTCAAATATCGAACAAATCATTTCTCAAAAACTATCATTTCTCAACCACCAGATTTCTCATCAAATCACAAATATCAAAAAAAAAAAAAAACCAGATTCTAAACTATCGAACAACAACAAATCACACCACCATTCACCAAATCGAGCCACCGCAGACACAGATCGAGCCACCGCAGACGCAGATCGAGCCATCTAGATCGATCGAGCCATACACCACCATCAGATCGCATCAGATCGAGCCACCGCCACCACCATCCATCAGATCGAGCCACCGCCACCGCCATCCATCAGATTGAGCCACCAACCACCCTGCCTGCGAGGACCATCCACCCTTCGACCACCCTGCCTGCGACCACCCTGCAACCACACTTCGACCACCCTGCCTGCGACCACCCTCCGACCACCCTGCGACAACCCTTGAGGCAGCCTTCGACATCGCTGGCTCGCTGTGAGAGTGAGTGAGACGGGAGATCACAAAGCCCTTTGTGACTTGTGTGAAATGAGAAGAACGAGGGTATGTGAATGTGACTGAGGGTTTATTCTGTATTTATAGGTCAAGGGTATTGTAGTAATAAGAGTATGGCTAAAACCGCGGGGTGGATATGGATAAAACCGTATCCGCCCCGAATAATCAACGAATATTGTTTGGATACCCGAAACCACCCGAAAACCCATTCAGCCATATCCAAATCCGCCCCATACGGATTGGGTGGGGCGATATCCGTGAAAATCCGCCCCACTACCAACCCTAGTTCGTTTTGTAGGTAAAGGACATGGTGACGTCAAAAGATCGGCGATTAGTGGGATAGGAAGGGGTACTTGAGCCACGTAGGACCTTTGCCTACCCTGTACATAATCTGAATTTTTGATTTTCTTTATTTGTTTGTTGGGGAGGTGTTTCCATAGATGACACCTTCATGGACTTTGCCCAATGGACACCATCCTAATTTGGTAAAAAAAAAAGTCATAGTAGGAGAGTAATTCTAGCCAGCGAGAGGGAGGCCCTTTTATCTCCCTCGTGATGCGTGCCTCCCATCATTTGCACGCATCAAAAGGGGGATGGAGGGTCCTCCCTCCCTTGCTAGTTTCCTCGACAATTAGAATTTCTAATAGTAGGAAGGCTCAACTTTATTGTATGAGTCTAAACAACTCATTAATTACAGTGTGATTATATAATTTATTTAAGGAAACTTAGTAACTAAAAAACAATTTTAAACTTTGAACAATAAGGATGAATGCCAATGGTAGCCTGGTTGGATGGTTAAGGCTGTGGTGGTTTAACCCCCACGTCTTGGGTTCTATACCCACCGGCGGCACGCTTGCCTTTCAAAAAAAAAAAAATAAGGATGAATTCCACGACAATATTAAGACCCACATCATAAATTTGTTGCAATAATTTGTTTGAACTTTTTTGTCAACGAATTTTTCTCCAAGTTTAGGGCATAGAATGAGTTGGATTTCAAATATATGTTACTTAACTTAATTTTTTTTTTTTTTTAATGAGGTGTGAGTTGTTGGACGAGTCTTTGCGGACTTTGTCCAATGGAATTAAAAAAAATAAAAAGATAATGCAATCTTTCCTTTAGTTAGTTTTGTTAAGTTCTGTCAAGCCATAAAAACTTTAGATTTTTTGTTTTATCAAAATTTAGATTTATGAGGTCTCGAAGTAAATCTTTTGTGCATGTTAAAGATGAATAAATTTTTATCGTTTATTTTTTTTAGCAATTGTATAAGATTTTTTTAAGCTTGAATCTCTTATTGGTTGCAAATATCTCAACGACCCTAATCATAAGGCCAACTCTTTTTTTTTTTTTTTTGGTCAAACACGAAGATGTTTATTAATGAAAGAAAAGGAAACAAAATACAAAGAGAAACATTCCTATATCAAGGAATGCCAAGACACTATGAAAGTGTCAAAACCCAAATCCCTAAACAAATTACATGCCGTATCCATCCTCCACAACAATTCTCTAATCTCGATAAAGATAGAGTGCTCTGATCTATTGAGTCCTTCAAATACCCTTTTATTTCTTTCTTTCCACACACACCACATGAGAACGTTGGTTTTCTTAATCAGATTCCACACATAAGGCCAACTCACACAAAACTCATTTGTTGGTTTTCTTAATCAGATTCCATTTTGCTTCTTTTGGAATTGGGTGTGTTTAGTTGGCGACTTTGAAAGTTTTGTGAAATGCATCAAAATGAAACATACCAACCAAGCTGATTTGGTGTCTGGTGATACAAGATTTGAATCCCATATGAAGCTAAGCAAAATGATCACCACCCCCACTTTCTTTTGGATCTGCTGAAGGACACTACCACCCTCACATTCTATTTTCTATTCATCGGAGCAACACCACCCCGTCCACCCCACCATAACCTCGCTCCATCATGCCCTGCCACCGCTGACTTACAGTGGTTGTGGTGCTTGATGGAGAAAAGAGAGAGAGAAAAAGAAGAAGAAGAAAAGGTGAGGGGGAGAAGAAGAAGAAGAAGAAGAAGAAGAGGGGGGAGGAGAATGAGGAAAGGTGGCGGGGTGGTGGCGGTGGTGGTGATTGATGAAGAAGAAAAAGAAATGAGGAGAAGAGGTGGTGATAACGGTGGCGGGATGGTGGTGGTGATTGATGGAGAAGAAGAAGAAGAATAAAGAGGAAGGAGGAGAGGTGGCGATAGCAGTGGCGAGGTGGTCGTGGTGATTGATGGAGAAGAAGAATAAGAAGAGAGGGAGAGATGAAAAGATGGGTGGTAGGGTTTTTATTTTTATTTTTTATTGGTGGTGCCGGTGGTATCATTTAGCAAATACCTTTCAAAAATTAATACATTCTATAACCATGAATCCCCATAAATGCCAACGGTGTAACAATGGCGGAATTAAAACCACAAATGAAAAAACCGTATGGATCTAGTCTCTATTTCATATAAATAAACATGCACCTACACGAGGTGTTGACCGTCCAAATTCAACAGAAAAATTAGGAAACTAGCAAGTAAAATAAAACAAGTATACGTAACTATGACATTTTCCAATTTTATAGGACAGAAGAAGCAAAATATCTCCAAATTCACATGACTAATAAATTGGACCAAAAGCATTTTATGGAAACTCTATGAATGGTAAGGAAACATCACCCTCTACTTGGTTTTTGGTTCACCTTTGAATTAGATCACATTCATTGTAAGAAAAGCCCCAAAAAAATTTCCACTATTTCGCCACTAAAAATCTTCTATCCCAATAGTTGGTCTAAGGTTGTCCAACCAACATGATTGGTATAGGAACTCACTATCATGGATGGAATTTACCTTTTTTATTTTATTTTAAAGAGCATAATGCATTAAGAAAAACTAGGGAACATACAAGGGCCCCTCCTGCTAAGGAGGCGAGTTCATGAGCCTCATAATTGAGGTTTCTAGAAATATACATATAATGTCAATCTTTAAGCAAAACCAAATGACGCTTGATACTGCAAAAGAGAGGGCTCTAGGCCCAGTCCAAAACAAAGGAGGATGTTTTATCCTCCGAATTCGGTGCTTCCTGGAGATTGGCTGAGTCTCCAAAGAAAAGACCACACTTCCACCTTTGAGCCTTGATTAACATGAGGGTTGTTTTTCTACGAAGAATTCTGCCATCGTGTTGTCCCGCATCTTACTACGAATCGTACTCACTACTGTAGCCAAAACACGTCCTCCAAGGTCCATTGCTATTACTCCAAAAGAGCCCTGTTTTGAATAGTCACAGAAGCATGCATCAAATTTAACTATCACAGTGTCATGGTCAAGCATGTCAAAGCATTGGAGATCGACTCTGTGGGACCTGGCGAACTGAAGTTGAGATTGGATCAAGGGGAGACAACTTGCTACAGGTAATGTCGGTGGACCCTTAACCGGATGCAGGGTGACAGAAGGAGGCTGGTGATGGTTGACAATTCGGGCTGTACTGGCAATTTGTTGAGCGGATGTCAACGCAAGGTGAGTAGCCGAAGTGGAGTGACTGAACCATTGAGTCGCCCAGAGAGCCTAGATTTTTGTAAAGGTTGAAGTGAACTGATATGTGTTGAATTTGGATCCATTGAAAATGATGTTGTTCCTCATCTGCCAGATAGAAAGGAGAATGGCTATGAATTGAGAAAGCATTTCTTTTGTAGAGTGGTGGTGTGCCTTAGCTGAGTTCCATGTAAATTTGAAGAAGTGGGGAATGGACGCTGGTTGGAGGGATAGGGAACACCAATCCAAAGGAAGTGAAGAGAGAAACCAAAGTTGTTTAGTAAAATGGCGCAGGAAAAAGAGATGAAGGGTATCCTCTTCATGGTCATGGCAGAAGGCGCACCTATTTTCCAGCGGAACATGAACCCTTACCAAATTGAACATAGTGGGTAGCAGGTTCTAGCTAACCTTTCAAGGGAAAATAATGGCATTGGGGGGAGGGGGGCTTTCAAATGCCAGATATGGCGAAGAATTTTGGGCTTCCAAATTGATGGATTCGGGGCTGAAGAGGTGCTAGCTATCGAGATGGAAGAGAAAACACGGGTAGCATTTTTGACCGATGAGGCGGTCATGCCTAGATGTGCTACGGATACATACATTTAGAATGTCATGTACCACTGGAGCCGAGAGCAATGAATGGAGAAGAACCTCATTCCAAGAAATGGATGAGGAAGGGGATGATAGCCAGAGGTCTGAGATGTGAAGATGAGTGGTGGAGGGGTCCAACACGCAATCTACCAACAACAACCCTGGTTTTACCTAGGTATCCTTCCAAGGATTGACCTCCTCCCTTGAGAGCACTTGGCATTGAGCAAAAGGCTTCATAGCATTGAGAGCTTTGAGAGTACCCCGCCAAGCAAAAGACACTAGGGCTGGGGGTTTTGTAAGCTGGAAGAGAGTTTTCGAGTGATAGTATATGGTTTGAAGCAGTTGGGATCAAAGGGAAGAAGGGGAAATGAGAGTATTCCATACATTTTTTACCAGAAGGGCTAGATTGTTTTTTCTTGATTACAGGAATATTGAGACTGCTGAGGTGACAGGGGGGAAGTGATCTTATCCCAAGTGCACAGATGTCTTGCACATCCAACCTCTTGACCATTCCACCAAAAGTTACGAGCCAAAAAATTGATGTGGTTTGTAAGACTAGTGCGAAGAATGAAGGATTGCATGGTATACACTGGAATAGAGTTAAAATCAGCTTTGATCATAACCGTTTTACCAGCCTGAGAGAGGACCTTAGACTTCCATGAAGCCAGCCGTACAGAGATTTTATCTAAGATAAATTGGAAGTCTAAGGACTTTTTATTGGAGAAAAGCAACGGAAAACCCAAGTATTTCTCTTTGTGGCTAAAATGTTTAGCTCCAAGGATTCTAGAAATGAGTTTCACATGTTTGGGATGCACATTGGAGCTGGAAAAAATTGAGGATTTGGAAAAATTGACGCCTTGCCCAGAAGTTGAGCAATACCGGAGAAGGACGTCCTTGACAGCATGAGCTTCTGCCAAGGAAGTCCGGCAAAAGATGATAAGGTCGTCCGCATAAAGAAGGGGGTTAATCGAAGGGGAACGACGCTTGATCTTAATGCCTTGGAGGATGTTGTCCGCCTCAACCTTGGTTAATAGGTGTGAGAGCGCTTCTGCCACGAGAATAACAAGATAAGGGGAAAGGGGGTCGCCCTGTCTGAGTCATCGGGAAGGAGATAGAGGAGACAAAGGTCACCTGTTCAAGAGAACTCAAAGAGAAGTAGTTGATATACATTGTTCCACCAAGGTGACCCAGTAAGATGAAAAGCCCAATTGATCAAAAATCTGAAGCAGAAATGACCATTCTACTCGGTCATAGGCTTTGGCCATATCGATTTTATAAGCCATCCATCCATGCTTCCTTCTTTTGAAATGTTGCATTTGGAAAAAAATAAATTTATGAGCTATAGAAACATTATCCTAATGGATCTGTTTTTAAGGAAAGCCCCTCTGATTAGGGAAAATGATGGTATTCAAAAGAGGTTTGAGCCTGTTTGCAAGAATTTTCGAAATAACCTTGTAGATGACATTGCACAAGCCAATAGGGCGGAACTTATTTGGAAAAGTAGGATTATTCACCTTGGGAAGCAAAGCTATAAAGGTCTCATTGAGCTTTGGGTCCATATGTTTAGTGGAGAAGAAATTTTGAACCACTTTAATGACGTCATCCTTAACAATGTCCCAATATTTTTGGAAGAAGAAAACGTGGAAACCATATGAACCTGGAGCCTTGTGACTCCCAATAGAAAATATGGTATCTCGAATGAGCTCACCATTAGGGATTGACAATAGCGAAATGTTATTAGTGTCAGTGATGACAGGTTGGAACAGCTGAAGGATTTCAGAGTCCATTCGAGGCTGGGAGGATTGAAATATGGTGGAGAAGTAGTGATTGAGGACCTGACCCAAACCATCGGGCGAGGAATGCCAAAAATTATTCTGGTATTTGAGATGCAAAATAAGATTGGATTTACAGTGCATAAGGGCTGAGAGATGGAAGAATCTCGTGTTTTTTATCGCCCTCAGCCATCCAAGAAACCCCTGACTTATTTCGCCAGAAGAGCTCTTCTCTGAGCAACGACTCCTCAAGGCGAGATTCTAAAAAGGCAATAGAATAGGCATTGTGGCTGGACAACGGTTCATTTTGAAGTGCATAAAGAGGGTTTCAAAGATGCACACCTGAGTATTGCGTGTTAACAAAGTTCCTAAGATGATTAAGTGAGGCCAAGGACGGGGCAACACCACCCATTTTTTTCGAGGGATCATACATCGCATCGAGATCTCCTATTATGACCCCCGGAAGTGGTTGGCAATTGTAAACCTGTAGCATAGTACTTCAGAAATCTACGCGACGTGTCGGGTTTGGTTCGCCATAAACAAATAAAGCCGACCAAATATCAGTAGCATAATAATCTGATATAGTGCAATTAAAATAGCATTTACAAAATAAAAGAACAACAAGATTAATACATTTCTTCCAAAAGAGAGATATACCTCCTGACTGTCCTAGTGCATGAACTGAAAGTCCATATCGGAAGTCCAGCCTTTGGCGAGTACGGTCCATATAAGCCTTAGTTTTGTGAAAAGAAAAGAATATCTACATTAGATTGTATGAAGAAAGTCTTTATATGCCGGAACGTTTTAGTAGACCCGACACCTAGCAGGGGCGACTTTTCTAGGGTAGTCACCGAAACCGGAGTAGTAAGAGTGAGAGCAAGAGCACGGAGGAGTAAGCTACAGAGCTTACAAAGGAGTCTACTGCAGAACTAACCGTGAAGCCATACACCAAGTGGTGGGTATCAATGATCCCGGAGGGGAAACAAGTCCTGATAATGTTGTGCTGTTTTTTGTTGTATCCTTGATTGTCCTGATTTGCATTCATTTTCCTTTTGCCCTTTTGAACTGCAACCTCTCTACGGGCTTGAACCACAGGACTAGCCATGATAGATCTTTCTTGGACTCGGCTCGTTGCCAAGGGGATGATGATAGAAGTACCATCACCTGTGGAACTGGCTACAGGGCCGCTAGCATTGGTGGTGAGTCTGCCGCCTCTGTTGCGCGGAGGTTATCCAGCTTTTTTAGATTTTGATTGACCAGGAGGCTTTGTAGGAGAGCTGGCAGATTGTCTTTTGACTGTGGTGGATTTGGGAAGAGGAACAGGTGGTGGTAATGAAGCGTTGTGTAGTCGAGCAAGACGTTGCAAGGGAGAAAATGGCTGCCAGAGACTGACTGAAAACATTGGGTATAGCCTGTTGTAAGAACATGGGAAGTGCTTCAAATGTTCGGCCAAGTTGAGTAGAGCGCGACGGGGGTGAAGCAAGAGGACAGACCGAATTGGCGGCGGTGTGAGAGATCGCAGCTGCCCCGGAAGCAATGGTTGAATTGGCAGGATAGAGGCCGACTGAGATCGCAAGTTCCTTTAGCGCAGCGAGCTGCTCGGTGGGAACAGACGCTCGTTGTGGGCTGAGAAGACTGACATCCAGCCCAAGGGAGATGAACTTGCATGATCAGAGTGGGCTTGTACTAGCCTGATTCCTAAGAACCCCAGAGAGGAGGAGGCTTGATGCGGACTTAAATGTTTGGTCCAAAACCGGCCCAATTAGTTGCCTTGGCTGAGCTGAGCCGAGCCGGTTGTATAATTAATCAAAGGATGGTGGGATAATTATCTCACTACTAATGAAAAAACAGAAATTCTGTTTGCTAAAAAGATTGGTCCTGATGGCCATCCAATCAAGGTCGAAAATGATCTTGGTCAAGAAACTTTCATTCCAGACAGTGTGCCTACCTTGATTCAAAGTATTCTGAGACATTTCTTAGGAAATCCAAATGAATACCAAGGTAAAGCTAAGGACTTGCTAATGTCTCATAAGTGTCCAACTCTTAGTCATTTTAGATATTATAAGGATATCTTTATGAAAAGAGTTATGCTTCAGACTGATGCAGCAAATCCATTCTGGAAACGTAAGTTTATTTCAGGTCTTCCTGATCTCTTTGCTGAAACCATTCGTACTAAACTCCAAGAACAGCATGGAGGTGACATACAGTACGATCTTCTCACCTTTGGTGATTTAATTGCGTTTATTAATAAATGCGCCCTTCAAATTTGTAATGAATTAAAATTAAGAAAACAATTAAAGAAACAACATGTTTCTGGCCATAAAGAGTTAGGCGATTTTTGCCAACAATATGGGTTTGATGACTTTCGATATCCAGCCCATCTCAATTCCAAACACCACTTGACATCCAAGCAAAAGTATCGGTCCAACCCAGCCCGACACTTCAAGCGAAAACAGCCTTACGGCCCAAAGCCTGCTAAGCCTGTAGAACAGTACTATAGCAAGCCCAAGAAACATGGGACTCATAAGTCCAAGCCCTTTCAAAAAGGATCTACCTCTAGGCCTGTTTGTTTTAAATGTGGTCAGCCCGGCCATTATGCAAAACAATGTAGAACAGCCCAAAAGGTCCAAGCCTTAGATGTTCCTAAATCAATGAAAAAGATTTTTCTAAATTGTCTGATTGATTCAGACTCTTCCTCTTCTGAACCAGAACTACAGATGAATAACCTCAATTATTCTTCTGATTCTTCTGATTCCTCCGAACAATCATGTGATTGTTCTCCTGGTGCATGTTTATGCCATCTTTCTGCGAAACCCAAAATCAATATGTTATCTCAAAATAAGCAGTCACAAATACTGTTAGATTTTGTTGATAAAATTGATAATCCTCAAATGAAGACTGAATATCTTCAACACATAAAGAATTCAATCTCACAAACTAAACCTCCTCCTGACGTGATCACATCTTTTTATGATCACAGAGAAATCATCAGAAGGTTTAATCAAACCAAATCAAGTGCTTCTCCTGTTAGTCTGTCTGACCTACAGCATGAAGTAAACAATCTTAAAAAAGAAGTTAATCAGTTAAAACAACATCAAAATTTAACTGACCTTCAGATTCAAATGTTGCAAGAAAATCATTTTCCCGCTTTTTCTGATAAAGAAGATAAAGATGATGCAGAAGGTCCCTCTTCTCAGCCACTCTCTTCTTCAAAACAGAAACAAGCAGATTTCCTTTGCAATTTAAATCAAAAACAAATTAATCCACATATTGTTACCATCCAGAAATGGTATGTGGCCATAACTTTAAACATTTACAATGAAACAAGCATATCAGTCATTGCCTTGATCGATTCAGGTGCTGATATGAATTGTATTCAAGAAGGTATTGTACCTGTACAATACTTCAAACAAACAACTCAAAGTCTGTACACTACAGACAACTCAAAACTTCAAATTGCATTCAAATTAACAAATGCCCATATTTGTAAGGATAAAATTTGCATTAAGCAACATTTTCTTCTTGTCAAAAATATGGAACAAAAGATGATTTTAGGTACGCCCTTTATCAATGCAATTTCTCCATTTTCTGTTTCTAAACAAGGTATTTCAACTACCATTCTTGGTACGAAGGTTGAATTTCCATTCTTGTTTAAATCAGAAGTTTATGAACTTAACCAAGTTTCTAAACAAAAGTTTTTGAATCGTTTAATCTGCAAACAACAGCAGTTAAACTTTCTGAAACAAGAAATTGAATACAAGAGGGTAGCTGACCAGATCAGTGAACCTAAACTTCAATCTCAAATCATTCAATATCAAAAACATTTGCAAGATGAACTCTGTTCTAACCTTCCAAATGCATTTTGGTACAGATCTCAACATGTGGTTCGTCTTCCTTATGAACCAGACTTTAATGAAAGAAAAATTCCCACTAAGGCTCGTCCTATTCAAATGAATAGCGAACTTATGGAATTTTGCAAGCAAGAAATTCAATCCTTAAAAGAAAAACGACTCATCCGAGATTCTAAATCTCCTTGGAGTTGTGCTGCTTTTTATGTTAATAAAGCTGCAGAGCTTGAACGAGGTTCTCCTCGTCTTGTAATTAATTATAAACCTTTAAATCAGGTTCTTCAATGGATACGTTATCCGATTCCCTCTCAAAGAGACCTTCTTAAGAGATTACACAATGCTTGTGTCTTCTCTAAGTTTGATCTGAAATCTGGATTTTGGCAAATCCAGGTTCATCCCAAAGATCGGTATAAAACTGCTTTTAATGTTCCTTTTGGACATTACGAGTGGAATGTTATGCCATTCGGTCTCAAGAATGCTCCTAGTGAGTTTCAGAATATCATGAATGATATTCTCTCCCATTTCTCTCAGTTCACCATTGTGTATATCGATGATATACTGGTGTTCTCTGATTCTGTTCCAGCTCACTGGAAACATCTTTACCAATTTGAACAATGTATTAAAAAGAATGGATTGGTTTTATCTCCAACCAAAATCAATTTGTTTCAAACAAATGTTAGATTTTTAGGTCACAAGATTTTCAATGGGATGATTACCCCAATTTCAAGAACAATTGAATTTGTTGATAAATTTCCAGATGAAATCCGGGATAAAACCCAATTGCAAAGATTTCTTGGATCTTTAAATTATGTTGCTGATTTTTACCAAGGCCTTAGAGTTTTGATTAAGCCCTTATACTCTCGCCTTAAGAAAAATCCAAGCCCATGGACTGAAGCCCATACTTCCATAGTCCGTCAAGTCAAGAGTCAAGTCAAAAGCCTTCCTTGTTTAGGAATTGCAGATCCCGATGCCTTCAAAATAGTAGAAACTGATGCGTCTAACCTAGGGTATGGTGGTATCCTTAAACAGCGTAATCCTGAGTCTTCTACTGTTCAATTAGTTCGATACCATTCTGGTATTTGGACTTCTACTCAAATGAATTATTCTACGGTCAAAAAAGAAGTTTTAGCGATCGTATTGTGCATCATGAAATTTCAAGATGATTTGATTAATCAAAAATTTTTATTACAAATTGATTGCCAATCTGCAAAAGACATTTTAACTAAAGATGTTCTCAATTTGGTTTCCAAACAGATTTTCGCCAGATGGCAAGGTTTGATTTCTGCATTTGATTTTGATATCAAGTATATAAAGGGGACAGATAACTCATTGGGAGACTTCCTCTCCCGTGAGTTCCTCCAAAGATGAGTTCTTCCTCAAACTCATCTCCCAAACCCAAATCAAAGGCCAGTTATGCGAAGAAGCCTCCTGCTCCTCCGCCTTCAGCCCCTCTTTCTTATGCCCTTCAATTAACCCAGAAGTATTCAGCTCTTGATCATGAAAAAGAGTTGAGTTCTTTGGTCTCATTTCCAAAGCCTAATCAGGCACCCCTTCAGTACATCAACAAGACCAACCTGGACTTGTTATGTATGATTGAACCTCAATTCAGAGTTCTTATCTCTGACCCCTTAGCCATCTCTAGGCATCTTTACTCTCCAGAACAACAATATGAAGAGTCTGATGCTACCAAGACCAGAGAATTCTATGAATTTATTCTGGTAGACTCTGATTCAATTAGTGTTACTCATCACTATGATGACACTAATTCCAGAATTACTTTCTCCAAATGTCAGATTTTCAAAGTTCTGACAGAAGCTGAATGGGGCCAACATCCCCGTTTTCACAAGAGGCTCTCTCAGAGCTATGTCCCTCAAACCTACAGTTTTTATGATTATAAGAATGCTTGGACACGAGCATTTCTTATTAGTCCTCATCAATCGGGCCATTCATGGTTCTTTCTTTTCTGCAAAAAGTTCAATGCCAAAGTTCTACCATTCTGGTTCCAGCATCAATGGTGGAGTTCTTTTGGTCCAGTTCTTGAGATCCTTCCTTCCCCTGTCAGAGAAGGATGGAATATCTTCAAAGATAAGTACCAGCCTCCTGAACCTATTGATCAGCAGGTTCTTTCTGTCTGGTTCTTTGTTCGTTTCAATCTGGCCTGGATTGTGTGTTGGGATTATATCTGTTCCAATCCCGAGTCTCCAGGTGCCCTCTCCAAAGCAAAGCCTTCTTGGTTGTGCCGACGCTACAAGGTAAAATGGTGGCAAAGGTTCGACCATTCTAAGGTCACTAAAGAAGGTGTTACAGCCTTCTTCTCCAAAAAAGAGGTGTCTCCTACACCACCAGTGCAACTCGGATCTCTTCCTTCCGAGTCTTCTTCCAATATGTCTCAATTCAAGCAGCAAGTCATGATGGCTATTGCCGCTAAACCAACCAGAGCTCAGCTCATCGAAACTCTCTCCCAGATTTGTTCAGATGAAGCTGATGATCAAACAGTTAATCTTGATGAAAATGAAGATGACTGTTTTGGTATTGATCCTCGAGATTTGTGAAATGGACCCATGTCCATTATTACCAAAGGCAGTATCTGCCACCGTCACAAGGTTCCAAAAATGCTTTCGGCCACAGTCTCCAGACAGCCCGACAGCATTATCTTTTCTTTATCAAAGGCATCCGCGTGAAGCCACAGTACCTCCAATTAGTGCAGCTACAGTCGAAGCATCTTCAACAGTACCTGCCGACAGTCAAAAGGTGAATAGTTGATCACATGTCAACAGTCCACCTCCACTCACACATGAGGACAAGCGACAGCTCATCCTCCACTCAAAGAGGAGCCTTATCTCCTCATCTCATCCATCTATAAATAAATGTAAGCTCTTCCAGAGCAAGGAGACACGATTAGAACCCCAACCTACTATTGTAAACCCTTAGATCTAGTATTGTAAGCTTTCCTCTCCATCTCCCCCTTGTACATTCTTCACCTGTAAGTCTCTACATCTCCTCTGTAATTATTTTCAGTTTATTTTCTTATTAATATATAAGCATCCTTTCTTATATATCTCTCTGATTTCCTTTCTTCTCAAAAACTCTTAACTTAAAAGATTAATCACACTCTGATAAGATCTTCGAGTATCTCTAAGTGTAAAACAGGACACTGTCTTAGAGCTTGATCGATCGATTGTAGTGATTAAAGTTAAGATCTTCAAAATCTATTCCTCTTATGGAAGTAGTTTTTATTATTCTTGCATTTTTATGTTATCTGATGCTTATCCTGTTCTTCTTCTCCCCTCTCTTCTACTGGTTTATCTCTGTCTCTCCTTATACTCTGTTGTGTATTATTATTGTGTTTTTCTTCATTCCTTTTATCTTCCATCTTCTTGTTTGAATTTCTTGCCTGAAAACCATAGGTCCTGCAAATCATTGGGAATGAATTCATGGGATCGGCAGCCTTTTGCTTTTCCTTAAACCCAGGGTCAGGACATCACTACCATCCTTAGCTATTGTATAATAAGTATCCAACTCACGATTTCACATATGAAAAGGCATAAAAAAATTATTTTCCTTTCATCAATGTAGAATTTAACTTACATTGTTCATGTTGATAATTATATTAAACACGAAACCACTCAGCATTGACGACCAGAAATGAAAAAAACTGACAGTCAGTGTGCAACTTGAATTGAAAAACCAGTTTACCTCATAGCTTATGTTCTCAATTGAATTGAAAAACCAGTTTACTAGTGGAATAAAGCTTTTTATCTGTCTCTATTCTTTAGCATTTAATTTGATATACTTTGATCACAATTAATATACTATTCCATCCTCATTATACATAATATTTGAAGGAGGGTATTTTCGAAACTCAAATATTCACGTATGAACTCTTTTGACCTACAATTAAGGAATGTGATTTCTCCAAACATGTAGAAATTTTCTAAAATATTTATTATTTTAGAGTTATCAAAATATCTTTCGAAATTCAAAATATTAATTTATTTTATTAGGAAAAGACATTTTAATCCAATATAATCTTATTTTAGTAATTAAAGTTTGTTATGTGAGTTATGAAATATGATGTTTGTATGACACTATGAACAATGCTGGCCCCCCAAAATAGTAAGAGCCACGAGCGATAGTCAACTACGGGGCCCATAATTTAAAAGATTAGAAAACTAATAGTTTGGTACATATTTCTAAAGATCATAACGTATAACATTAAATCGTCTTATGAAATTTTGTATATTTTCGTGCAGGTTAATATGCATAATATATACTGTTAACTTCAAATTATAAATGAAAATTTTTTTTTGTTTTACAAAAAAGGGAATATTTCTTAAAATCAGATCACTCGAAAAACGAAATTGTCACGAGAATGAAACAATATTGTCCGCTTTGGGTCCAACCTAACTACCCGCACGGTTTTAAAACGTGTTGTGTCATGTAAATCCAAACTTGTACATATATAGCACATCTCCATCCCTAACTCAGGTGATGAGGCAGCCTGCCAGCCTCTGAGCCCACCCACTCAGGGTATTACAATCCACCCCCTTAGGACCCAACGTCCTCGTTGATCGTACATATATAGCACATCTTCATCCCTCACTCAGGTGATGAGATAGTCTGCCAGCCTCTGAGCTCGCCCACTTAGGGTATTACAATCCACCCCCTTAAGACCCAACATCCTCTCTGGGCCCAACCTAACTATCCACACAATTTTAAAATGCGTTGTGTCATGTAGATCCAAACTCGTACATATATAGCACATCTTCATCCCTCACCCAGGCGATGTGAGGCTATAACACTGAGGTAGCATGTCATCCTCTGAGTCCGCCCACACTTGATAGCCGTCTCCCGAGCCAGCCCACACATGGAGCTATCAGCCTCAGAACCCACCCACATAATATCCCGTCTCAGGGTATTACAGAAATGCAATCCTTTCCCTATCCGGACATCCTGGTTATATTCTGCATATTCCCCCCCCCCCCCCCCCCCCCATACGATGCACTCCATCGAGTGAGTTTAGCTTATTGATCTCTTCCTTTGAGCAAATGAGGATTTTCCTAACTGATGCTCCAAATTCCCTGCATTCAGCAATGTACCTAGATTAGATTGCTTACACTGAAGAAACTAATTTAAAAAAAATAAGTTTTCAACACTGACAGCCATGGGCAATCCCCAACAAGAATCATGTCCCCTTCATCGTCAATGTATATAACTTTTCAACCACTTTTTTCATTCGCCAATGCACCCTTGATATCGAAAATCCTGTTGAGCTCGTTCATGAGTTCATCAAATGAATTGAGTTCCATGAGGTTTATTGATCTCTCTAGAGGAACTCCATACTTTTGCACCTGAAACCAAAGAAGTTAAATTTGTTGAAACAGGGAACACACAAAGATGTCGGCAATACAAATGGACAAAAAGAAATGAGGAAGAACCTGAAATTTCGGCATGTCGGCATGAAGAACAAGCCGAAATTGTTGAAGAATCTGCTGGCTTTGTGCTGGATCTGAGTTGAATCAGATAAGAGAAGGAGAAGAAGGTGGTGGAAGGGTTCCCACCGCCTCTAGTGACCTATAAAAGAAAGAGGGGTTTCCCCCTTCTTAACCTTCCTGTGAGATCTGTGAGTGTTGATTGTGTTAGGGTTCATCCCTATTGTGGGTGGAGGTTTGTGAGAGAGAAGAAAGGGAGGAGAGGAGAGAGAGTGTTTGGTTTGTTTTTGTGTTATACGCAACTAGCGTATCTGTGTGGTGTCGTTGAGACACATTGTATTTGTAACGTCTTTGACGTTTTGTAGCTCTCTCCATTTGTAATCTTTCGCTCTCACTAGTAAAATTGTTGTTTGTCGTGGACGTAGGCGAGTTTGCCGAACCACGTAAATAGATTGTCTCCAGTATTTGTTAGTATTTTATTTGTAGCTTCGCATTTCGTCATTTGTAACGCTTCCGCACGTAGCAAATTATTAGTGCAGCTTTGCGCGTAACAAAATTTAGTAGGCCTAAAGACAACATTGACAAAAAATTAGTACATGATCAATAACCAAACTTAATGCAAGTTCGGATGTATGCACATAGTTTGCAATCATTCCTTGGAACGCTGCTAGACCCGATCAAGTTAGATGGGTCAAGCTTAGAATTGTCAGTTTGTGATGCCAAGGGAAGAACTGAGAGAGTATCTTGGGTTGCATTGGAAGTCACAGAGGATTTCGATTCAAGTGAACTCTTAGCCAAATCAACTCCAAAGACCATACATCGACTAGTTGATTGTGATGGTTGAGCAAAACTTGAGCTTGTTGAAGGTAACCATTGATGAATTAGTACTAGTGTTTTCTTGATCTTGTAAGACCCTTGTCTGTCTCTTCGGTTGAGGAGTAGTTGAATCTGCAGGGGATTGTCCTAAAACACAGAAAACGCAAGTCATGACATCATCAAGTTCATGAGTTGTTGATATTATTTAGCTAGGAAGTCTAGGATCACCGATCATGATAGCTTTTGGAAGATGATGCAGAGCAGGGGCAACGAACTCTCTTTGTTGGGAGGAGAGATGGAAGACTCGTCTCATCATTTATGCTAAGTGGTTCAATCTCCCATAGAGAAAGCTTATTTGGACGATCAACGACACATGGTCCATCCCACTTTGCCTATACAGACGGGGAAATCAATGTGCGTATATTTCTGAACATACACAGCAATGCCACGTTTGAGTTGCTTACCTTGAGGCATTTTGAATTAGGCCACTTGACTGGGCCCTCTTCTTTGATCCCAGTAATATTACCTATTCGACTGAGATAACAACAACAAACTAAGTTCCATATGAAGAGCATTTGAAGACTAAATGATGAGCATTATATACTCTGTATGTTCACCTTTCCTCCGAACATTTATCTCCATAGAACTTCCATGTGAATTTCATTCCAACCAGATGTTTGTTTCTAGTCGAAATCACGTATTCATGGTATGGAATTAGGAATTCAGAGAGACAAGTCCTATGTAACAATTAGAAACATTCTGTAGTTAGGATCTGATTTGTTGATTGAAGTAAACGCAACAAAGCTGAGAACAATGAATTACCTAGGTCGATAACACACACTGAACATAGTTCCAGTAGAGAGAGCATGAGCAGCAGTTGCAAGTATGCCTAGTTTCATACTGTAAGAGGGCATAATTGATATTCCTTTACTACAATTCGGACCATTTAAATGTCGAACTCCAACACGAAGTTCTCCATTCTCACCTCTGCAAGATAAGACTCTCCTATTAATTCAATATATATTGCTGCAAGGTCAAATGATCCATAAATACATACAAAATGACAGCACCTCATCATGAAGATGAAAGTGTCTCCGGGAACCATTTTCTTCATACACAAAATTTTCACAACAGTTTGAAAGCAAGTGTCTCTTTGACGAACCTACACTGATCAAGTACAAGTTGAAAATGCATACAACAGTGGAACTCAATTAAAATGCACTTGTGATTTAGAATTGATGAAACTTTGAAATATGTATAAATGATTCAGTTATACCCCGATAAATAGGGTGGAATTTCCATTCCATATCATGCAAGTCCTTTGCCACCAATGTTTGTGTCGATGGATCTTTAGATATGCCCTGAAATAATAATAAATAAAAAAATCGAGAGTGTTTGATCTTTAGTCACTTGAAGATCAAATCGTCAATCATAATTGAAGCTTCACTACTGAACTTTCAAACTAAATGAAAACCATGTACTAATACCCACCAAAGGTGGAAAGCATTCTTCGGCATGATGTCTAGGAACAGAGAATCCACCATGGGTGTTTGTGTCAGATACTGTGACTACCTTGGTCCTTGGAAATGGAACAGGAAGAGCATTTCTCCTTCGGGTCGAATTCTGTTGATTAAAAGATGGAAAATTAGTATATAAGACATCAAAGTGATTGTGTGGTACCATAGTTTTGAACCAATTGGTGGTAGAAGTCTACCTTGGACTCTGGCAGCAATGTCAGTTGTACATAAACTTCATCAGAGTTCGATTCAACCTACAAAGCCACAAAGGTACGCTACAAATTTCATGTTTACAACATTAAGTCTTTCTCAAATTCTTGTCCGACTTTAGCATCGGAGTGTCATCGACCACCACAACGGTAGTCTGTGGCTCATGTGCATTTATTGTGTAGGTCAGCAGGTCAAGGTTAAGCAGAGAGCAAAAAATTGACTGCATCAATCGATTGCATCAATTTGATGTTTCATACTGGCTCTACAACGCTACATCAAATCCCATGAAGCCTAATTCCAGTGACATGGCATGGGAGTGGGGGCATGGCGTGCTGCTGCGATCTTTGTAAGTTTCCCTTCTTTAAATATTTGTTTACCTGAAACAAATATGAACAATGAGTAATGATATGAATTAATGTTTTTTATTCTTTATAAATAGCCATTGTTTCATGGAAGATCTTTTTTGTTTCTTTAGTGGCGTCTTCTTGTCTCTGCCTTGTGTTTTCTTTTGCGTGAGTGTTCTTTTGCAAAGTTTGATTTGCACATTTCTTCAATGGCGGCTAACGTCGAATTTACTCCCAAACATGAGTTGTCTTATACTTGCCTCAAGCTTTTTGAATAGAGGTTGGTTGATGAAACCGAGTTAATCAGGCTTCGAAGCCTGTACAATGTCCCTGGAGATTTGGAAATCGTCCATACGTTTACGGCTCGGGCTCCAACTACACCCCCATAGGGGTATATAGGGTTGCACCGGGGCATGTTTGAATCCGGACTTTGGTTCCCAGTGCCAGACGACATTTGGCATTTCTTATTTTCTCTCCGTATGGCTCCAGCTCAATTGGCCCGGAGCGGTTTTAGATTTTGATTGCGACCTTTATCAGAGCGCATGATGTTGGCTTTCGTTTGACCCCGACGATAGTTCAACGCCTGACTGACACTCGGCTGGATTCTAGAGCATTTGTGTGTTGAACACTCCCAGTTCCTTGCATCCTGTAACGGATGATATTGAGCCTTGGCAGAAGTATTGGTTTTTGGCTTCAGCGGATTCCCCATACTTCAGGTTGGGAGGGCGCCGAGTGTCCAGATTCTTTCAGTTTGATCTTAATAAGTGCTTTGTTGCTGTCTCCTTGTCTCGAATTCTAGATGTAACGCTAACTTGATGTTTTTTTTCAGGAAAGTTTGCAAATCCTATCCTCATTGAGGATGAGGAGTTGATAGAGAGGGAGTTTAATGAACTCCCATTGATGTTTGTTGAGGAGGTTATAATGTCGGGCAACGTCGTATGAAGCGGGCTGCTAAGATGTTTCCATGAGGCCTTTGCTGCACTCAGCTCACCGACTAAAGAGGTCTGAGGTCGTCGTTTGAAGAAAAGGAGCCTGGTTATTCCTAGCCTGGTTAGGCTGGCTGAGTTGGAGGTGGGCATGCCTCCTATTGTTATTCCTAAAAGGAGGCAGCCCATTAATCGCGTTGCCTCTTCTTCTGAGCCGCCATCTTTATTAGGGAAGGAGGCGGCTATTGCAAAGCATGAGTTATCTCTGTTTACTCAGGAGGTGGTGCTAGGGGATCATAGTCTCTCGCTGGATCTTGTTGTCCCCCCGATGACTTAAAGGGATAACACACTGGTCCCAAGGTCGACGTCGTGAGTTACCATGGGTCTCTAACGGAGGCTCACGCTATTGAGTCACGTGATTTTGTTGCGCTGCACCCTGATGCTCGTGGGAGAGTACTCGCTTTGGAGAAGGCTTTTGCAGAATTGCGGATGTCATATTCAGATGTTCTCTACTGGGTGGATTCTTTGACCGATCAACTACAGGATTCTAGCGTTGCAACGGACTTGGGGTCCATGCGAACCATGACGTCCACGTCTGAAGCACAATTGGTAGCCGTAAAGGCTCAACTGAATTCGATCGAAATTGACCTAACTTCTACTCGAGCGGAACTGGTGTGGGCTCGTGCTGAGTTGGAGCGCTTAAAAGGTGTTGTGGACAAGTGGTCGTCCGATCTGCAGGCTCAAATTGCTGAGAAAAAGCGAACCGGGACCGAATGGGTTGTTATACGACGACAACTTGAGTCAAAAGTTGCTGAGGGACTTCGCCGCGTTTGTGAAGCAGGACACTTATTAATGGAAGAGCATTCGCACTATGCTGCATTGGTAGGCGTGATGGATTTCGGGGCTTCGGGACGGAAGCTGCAGATTTCGTCGGAGGTCGTTCGGGGCAGGTTAGAACTTCTGGAGCTTATTAGAGAATAGCGTCCTGGTCTTGACCTCGATTTTGCCTATTATAGAAAGGCTACTTTCGAAACTATAATGCTGGAAGAAAGTCCTGGCTCTTCGGGACAGGCTGTTGAGGAAGTAATTGTGTCCCCTGCTGTTCCAAAATAGTTCTAATGTCTTTCTCAGGACAAAAACATAATTTTTAATTAAAGTCATATTTTATAACTTTGCTTGTTTGTCTTGTACTGTCGTGCCATTATTTATTCCTTAGAAGCTTTCGACCCATGTTGCAGGCCATGAAATTAGTATTTTCAGGCCATTCTTGTTGGCAGATGGTCTGTGTTGTCAGTTGAGTTGCATTGAAACTGACTGCATTGAGTGACCTTTGTCTATAGTTGAGTTGCTATGGTCCCTGGCAAGTCTCCACCACGAGTCGTGGAACCTCCGAATACACTCTTATTCCCTCTGTCATCGTTGTTCGTGCACAGTGGACTGGGCGTTGGGATGTTCCAGAAACCGTCATCATTAGTAGGAACTGACTAAACTTACCTGGTGAGGTTTGGAGATCATCGTCTGTTGGTGAGTCGTTGTCATCAGACGTAAGGGAGCTGTAATAAAATTCGGTGACCATGATCTATAGAAGAGCAATGGTACTGTGGCTAGCCGTTGACATCAGTCAAAACCGATTGGGCTTCCACTTTCCAAACCGTCTACACTCGCGTAAGGCGAGCTACGGATTTGGGAGTTAATAATTCGGCGACCATGGTCTGTAGTAGTGCAGTGGTCCCGTGGCAAGTCATCGACATCAGTTGGAACTGACTAGGCTTCCACCTTCCAAATCATTTACACCTGCGCAGAGTAAGCTACAGATTTGGGCGTTGACCAGAAGTTGTCGTCATCAGTCGTCACTGACTAGGCTTACCTGATCGGATTCGACAATCATTTTCTGTAATAGAGCAATGATCCCTTGGCGAGTCATCATCATTAGGTGTGAGAGCGCTAACTAGACTCCACTTCCTAGGCTATCATCATCCGCGCGCAGCAGACTAGTTGTCAGGCGCACTTTAAATCATCGTCATCAGTCGCGAACTGACTAAGCTTACCTGGTCAAGTTCGGTGATCATTGTCTATAGAAGAGCAATGATCCATTGGCGAGTCGTCGTCATCAGGCTTTAGAGTGCTGACTAGACTTCAACTTCCTAGACCATTGTCATCCGCATGCAACGGACTAGGCGACGAGCGCACCAGAAGTCATCGTCATCAGTCGCAAACTGACTAAGCTAACCTAGTCAAGTTCGGCAATCATTGTCCGTAGAAGAGCAATGATCCATTGGCGAGTCGTCGTCATCAGGAGTGAGGGTGTTGACTAGACTCTCTGTAATACATGTACTTTTACCATTTGAAATGAGTAATTTTATTTTGATGGGGTTTTGGTTTGTTAGAACATGTCTCTTTGTGTAACCATCATGCATTGTTACTTGTTATTGTGTGTCTCTGTTTAAAGCTATTATGACCAGGTGGGGAGGTTAATTGAGTTTCTCAATTTTCTCTCTGTTAGAAATTAGGTATTTTTGGATATTTGTAAATATCATTTTAAGAAGAGATTTTCGGGATGACTTGGGTATTAGTACTATTTTGTAAAATTCGTATTTGCATTATGGTGTTATAGAAAATTTACTTATGAAAATGTTATTTGTTTCCCCAAAAAAAAGGGTGAATATTGTGGTCGATGTGTTTATGGTTGACAAAGTTTCAGCCTAAAAGAGTCTTGAGAATTATCTAGGTTTTTTTATGCTCTTTTTCACAACTCCGAAAAAAAATGAAAAATGTGTTTTGTATATAGACTTGCTTGTATACGTGTGATATAATTATGGGTATGCAGACTTACTTGCATATCAGTGCACCATTTCATGTGAGTTCAGTAGTACGTGTAGTATTTAGGAAATGTTTGCCATGGATCGAACTTTTGGTGAGATGACATGTTCTTCGATGTGGCACCCCAATTGGAACATATACGCTTTGAGTGGTTTCAAATGCAAGGGAGACACTTGAGTGAGGTGTGTTCGACACAAGGAAGGCAGTGCGATTTTGGAAAATAAGCGAGATTTTTGTGTATGTGCATGATTGCCTTAATGGAAGAAACTAAATGTTCATTCGACCTTAAAATGAGAACTACATGTCTTCCTTAAGGTAAAATGTATTTGGTTGACATTTAAATAATGGTGATTATGAGTATGATCTGTATTTATTTGAAAATAATTGTATTTATGAGGACCGCTAAATTAGGAATTTTATTCATTTATTTCTAAACGTTCTGTGCAGGATGGTAAGTCTACTAATATTTTTTTTGTCAGACTTACCACGACCAACCTTCACTTTTTAAGTGTTGGTAAAATAAATATATATTTTAAGCATGATAGAGCTTTGTAGTATGACATGTTTGCCTCATGGAGAAAGTACCAGTTAGTGATGTGTTATTTATTGTGTTAGAACATTTCATGTTAAAGCATGTAACTTATTTTTTTTATAAGGAAATTGTGATTACTTACACCAGCTACCTCGCTGACCCAAGTAAGTTTATGCTTCTTGGGCCATTGTCATCCACGCGCATTGGACTAGGCGTCAGGCTTGGTCTTTCGGATCTGGCCACGACGGGATGATTGGACGTTGCGTTGGTTGAAACGAATAGCAGTGGAAGTTCAGTAAAAGCAAATATTTTTATTGATAATATTTTTTGAGGTGTTCTACATTTCATGGTCATTTAAGTTCATCACCGTTTATGTCTTCCAACCAGTATGTCTCCGGCCCATTGACCTTGGTCACCCTATGGGGCCCTTCCCAATTTGTGTTCAACTTTTTTGCGACCGCTTCTTTGGTGTTCTTCTGAGTACTCAGTCTCCCACTATGAATTCGCGTGGCTTAACCTTCTTGTTGTAGTACTGTGTTATTCGTTGCTAGTAGGCATCTATCTTGGTGGAGCCTTGATCTCGCTTTTCCTTGAAGATGTCTAGTCCGGTGCGCAAGGCTTTGTCATTATCATTTGCTTTGAACTCTTCCATTCAAAAGGTAGGCACTTCGAGGTTCACCGGAACCATGGCTTCTGACCCGTAGGCTAGGGCGAAGGGTGTTTCTCCAGTCGGGATTCTTTTGGTTGTCGATATGCCAAGAATAATCCTGGTAGCTCTGAAACCCATTTTACCTTGACTGCATCAAGTTTTCTTTTGATCGCTTCTAAGATCGTTCGGTTAGTAACCTCCATTTGGCAGTTGGCTTGTGGATGCCCTGATGAGGAGAAATACATTCAGATAGTTTTTTGTAACCTTGATACCTTGGCGTCTCGTTGTAGCGTTGGCCAATAGCACTCGAGGGTTAGAGCTTTGTGGGCAAGGGTTCTCCCACCTAGATGATTTTCGCATATCCCGTCATGGATCTTGTATAACTTGTCATTTAGGAGAGTGTATCGCGGTGCTCTGCTTTTGAGTTTTCTAGCTTCGGCCTTCTCGGTCGGCAAGGCTCCATTTTCAATATATTTGAGGATCGGAGTCATCCAACTCACCTTTGTGTTTGTGGCACAAATATCGATGGGCTCTTCTTCATCAAGGCTTGATTGCTCTTGATATTTGATGAGTCCGTTCGAGACTTTGCTGGAGGTTGAGGCTTCCTTGGCCAACGCATCAGATCTTTTATTGTCTGGGGCATTATAAGAGCTCACGCCTCTTGAACCCACTTATTGCACGAAGTACTTTTCCGCGGTAGGCTATCATTCGGGGGTATTTGCTGTTGAATTCTCTTTTGACCTGGATGACTACTAGCCTTGAGTCGTTATACATCATTTGGTGATCTATCGTGATCCCCTTAGCTAGCTTTAGGCCGGGCAGGATGACATCATATTCGGCTTCGTTATTTGAGGCAGGAAAATCAAATCTGACGGCTTTCTCGAGGGTGAAGCCGCTTGGGGAGCGGAGGGTGATTCTAGCTCTGTTTGTTTTTCCTGTTGATGTCCCATCACAATGCAAGATCCATCCTTGATTGTCTGAATCTTGGGCTATAAGGTCTGCCCTTGGTTTTTCTCCGCTGATAAAATTTGCGATGAAGTCCACCAGCGCTTGGGCTTTGATGGCGGTTCTTGGGGCGTAGCTTATTTCAAACTGCTCGAGTTCTACCGACCATTTCACCAACCTGCTGGATAATTCTAGCTTGTGCAATACAGTACGGAACGGGTACTTGGTTAGAACTGTTATAGAGTGGGCCTGAAAATAAGGCCTCAAATTCCTCGAGGATATTGTGAGACAAAGTAGGACTCACAGTCCTTTGGAAATAAGGACTCATAGTCCTTGTGCAATTGTGGGTTGGCTCTCAATTTTAAGGGAATAATTTGAGAGGGAGTTAAAGTCCTTTATTCACAAGGACTAAAACTCATGTTCTCTTTTTTGTTTAAATAACAAACAACACAACGACAAAAAAACATGCAACATCAAATTAACGCGTGCAAGCAACAGCAACACAACGCACAAAAGACCTGATTACAACAACAGAAACAACGTGAAAGGCAGCATACACATAGCGTGAGCAGCAAGCCATTAAACGTGTGAATAGGCTACAAACACATCGTGAAGTAGCCTGTGAATACGGCGTGATTCAGTGTGCGTGCAACGTGAAACAATAACCAAGTAGTAGGATTGGAATCGGGTGATTTCGGGTGTTCTTCGTTTGCGAATTTCATCAAAATTTTGGTAGTATTGTTTGCTTGAGATTGGGTAATCTCAAAGACCGTTACTTGACAACGTTGTAATCTTCAAGTAAGTGTTTCAATATCAATAAAATAATTACAGAGTCGTCGTCCTTGGAGTAGGCAAAGCTGAACCACGTAAGTCTTTGTGTCATCTTTATTTTTTGCATATTGCTTGTTGTTTGCTATTACTTGCATAGCGGTTTTATCCATTCACTATCACCACCTAGGTCCAGGACTTGTATTGGAATTATTTGCATTAGCAGGTATTTTCCTTACAAGTGGTATCAGAGCGCCAGTTAGTTGGTGTTTGTGTTTCGAAGGTGTCAATTAAAATGGCTGAAAGGTCTTCTTCATCACATGATGATGGCTATGTGAAAGTTCATGGGTTCGATATTGTTTGATTCAATGGTAGGAAAAATTTTAAAGCTTGGCAAATGGATTGTATTGATATTCTGGTTAGTTTGGATCATATTGATGCACTAGATGAGAAAAAGAAACCATCATCAGATAAGGCGACGGTTGAGGTTATCGAGAAGTGGAGTAAAATGGATTAAGAGGCATGTAGTACGATTCGTTTATGTCTTTCTCGCAATGTGGCTTACAACTTCGTTGATGAGATGGCGGCTTAGGGTATTTGGGATAAGCTTTAGGCTATGTATCTTTAGAATGATTAGATGAGTGTGATGTACATATAGAAGAAGCTCTTCACTTTCAGGTTGCAGCCAGGTAAACTCATGACTGATCACATAAATGAATTTGAATGTTTATATTCAGACTGTGTTATCTTGGGAGCAAAATTTGAAAATAGTTAGAAAGCATTATTCTTATTAATTTCTTTGTTACTGGAATGGGAACCGTTTGTTGATCAGATGACAACATTGAAGAAAGAGAAATTTGTGTATAGTGATATTGTTCAAGCTGTACTTGCAAAGGCTTCCAGAAATAGTGTTTCGAATGAGTAGGTTCAAGCACATGGTCTTTTGGTGACAAGGGGAAGAAATTACAAGAGGAACAACTACAGTAGGAACCGGTCTAAGTAAAAGGCAGAGATATGTCTAAGGTTGAATGTCACAAATGTAAGCGCAAAGGCCATTACATAAGGAATTGTCCAGATTTGAGGGATAATCATAATAAGCAAGAGAATGAGAGTAAGGGCGTAGTGAATGTTGTTGAGACACCGAATATGGTAGAGGTTATTCTAATCGGGGGTGACTTAGGACATGCACTGATGACAAAATCTCATGACCATTTGTATGACGGTTGGATGTTGGATACGGGAGCTTCATATCATATGTATCCGGTAAGGGTATGGTTCAACACTTATCGCGAGGTTAAGGACAGTTCAATTAAAATGGGCGACTTTCGGCCTTGCAAGACAATGGGTGTTGGTACAGTCAAATTCCAGTTGGCATATGGTTCATGTAGACAGCTTACCGAGGTACGTCATGTTCCAAGTCTTTCAAAGGGGCTGATTTCTCTTAGGGTGCTTGAAGCTCAGGGCTATAAGTATATTGGTGAAAATGGGTATAACAGTGTTTCTTTTGGTGACAAGTTGCTTATGACAGAGGTTAGGCATGCCAATTTGTATTTCCTTCAAGGCAGTATGGTTGAAGGTGGAGCTATGGTTTCTACAATTGTTGATGAGAAAAGCTTGACGCGCACACAGTTATGGCACATGCGATTAGGGCATGTAGGTGAGAATGGATTAAGAACTTTAAACAAGTGGCGGTGATAAAATGGCAAAGCTGAATTTCTGTGAACATTGCATTTGTGGAAAACAATGCAGAGTCAGTTTTAGTGATGCTACTCATAGCACCGCGGGGATTGTGGATTACATCCACACTGATGTTTGGGGACCCTCTAGAGTCGCATCCAAGGGGGGTTCCAGGTATTTTGTGTCTTTTATCGATGACTTCAGTCTGAGAGTATGGGTGTATACGAAGAAACATAAAAATGAAGTCAGTGATATCTTCAAGAAGTGGAAAGCTATGATTGAGAAACAAACTGGAAGGGTGATCAAAGTAGTGAGATCTGACAATGGCAGTGAGTATACAGAGGATCCCTTGAAGAAGTTTTGTTTGGAACATGGCATTAGAAGACACTTCACAGTGAATTCGACACCACAGCAGAACGGGGTAGCAGAGCAGATGAACCGTACCCTGTTGGAGAGAGCACGGTGCATGTTGTCCAATGCAGGTTTGGGCAGAATATGGTGGGTTGAAGTAGTAAACACGGCGTGCTATCTCATTAACCGCTCTCCTTCATCAGCTATTGAGTCTCATATTCCTATGGAGGTATGGTCTGATATTTCTTCAGATTATTCTAACTTGAAAGTATTTGGTTGTCCAACATATTTTCATGTTATGGAAGATAAAATTGGAGTAAGGGCCAAGAAAACTATTTTTCTTGGTTATCCAGATAATGTGAAAGGGTATAGATTATGGTGCTCTGACTTGCAGAAGTTTGTGATCAGTCGAGATGTGAAGTTCCATGAGGAGGCTTTGTTAAAGGCAAAGTGTAAGAGATGCAAAGATGGATCCCCTATTTGGAGGGGTGATAGCTATGATGAAGATGAGAATGCTGGAGATTTTCTGCAGGTGGAGCTTGGAGCTCCTAGATCTCATACAGAGCATGATGTTCATTCTACTGATGGAAGGGGCGATACAGATATGATGCATGATGAGACAGTTGCAGAATATGAGGTTTTTACTGATGGGGACATGGATCCTACACAACAACAGGTTCAACAGTTACAAACACCGTCTTTAGCAGCAGGCAGAGAACCTAGAGTCAGACATGCACCACTTAGATTTGGTTATGAGGATGGTGCAGCTTGCGTATTCTCAGTTATTGATGGGTATGATGATGTTCCTACCACATAAACGCATGCTTTGCGAAGTGTTCAGAAAGAGAAGTGGAAGGAAGCTTTGGATGAGGAGATGTTATCTCTTCAGAAGAATCATACATGGGAGCTTGTAACACTCCCTAAAGGAAGATACCAATTGGGAGTAAGTGGGTTTTCATAGTAAAAGATGGGGTTCCAAATTTCAGGGGTACTTGTACAGGTATACGATACAAGGCAAGATTGATGGCTAAAGGATATGCACTGCAAGAAGGTATGGACTACAATGAAGTATTCTCTCCGGTGGTAAAACACACTTCTATCCGAGTCCTTTAGGCTTTAGCAGCGCAGTTTGACTTAAAGCTGGAGCAACTTGATGTCAAGACTGTTTTCTTGCATGGAGATTTGGAGGAGGACATACATATGTCCCAGCCCGACGGATGTGTTGTTGTTGGTAAGGAAGAAAACGTATGCAAACTGAAGAAGTCACTGTATGGGTTGAAGCAATCTTCGAGGTAGTGGTACAAGAGGTTTGATACTTTTATGATTGAGCAGGGATATGCGAAGAGTCACTATGATCCCCATGTATTCACAAATAAGCTTAAGGATGGGTCTTTCATGTTTTTCTTACTTTATGTTGATGACATGCTCATTGCTGCGAAGAGCATGAAAAAAATTGATAAATTGAAGTTGAAACTTAGCATGGAGTTTGAGATGAAAGATCTTGGTTCAGCGAAGAAGATACTTGGGATGGAGATAGTGAGAGATGGAAAGAAGGGCAGATTGACATTGTAACAGAGACAATACTTAGAGAAGGTTATTCACCATTTTGACATGGATACGTCTAAGCCGGTAAGTACTCTTTTGGTTGGTCACTTTAAGCTCTCGGGTAAGTTGTCTCCTAACACAGAGGATGAAGAGGACACATGTCACAGGTTCCCTATGCTAGTGCAGTTGGTAGTCTTATGTATGTCATGATTTGCACACGTCTGAATATCGCTCATGCAGTCAGTATGGTGAGTAGGTTTATGTCAAACCCGGGAAAACAACATTGGCAGGCAGTGAAGTGGATATTGAGATATCTTCGTGGTACGCTGGATGTTGGTTTAGTATATGAGAGAGGAGATGTGTCAAAATATGATCTAAGGTTATGTAGATTCGGATTATGTTGGTGATCTTGATAGGCACCGATCGACTACAGATTATTGTTTTACATTGGCGATGGGTCTGGTGAGTTGGAAGTTTCAGTTACAATCTACAGTTGCTTTGTCTACTACTGAAGCAGAGTACATGGCTTTGAGGCTTGGTTAGTGATTTGGGTGTTACTCAGGATGATGTGACAGTGTTATGTGGCAGTCAAAGTGCTATCCATTTGGCGAAGAACCAGGTTCATCATGCCCGAACGAAGCACATTGATGTGCGGTATCATTTTCTAAGGGATGTCATCGAGGATCGCGAGGTTTTCTTGGAGAAGGTTAATACTAAAGACAAACCAGCTGATATGTTGACAAAAGCGGTTCCAAGGATCAAGTTTGAGCATTGTCTCAACTTGATCAGGCTCTCTTAGTGTTGACGCCCCAAGGGGGTATGGCCCTTAGGGGCACGACGACGATTCTCTGACCGAGAAATGGGTCTTGGCAGTTTTTCATGCCAAGGTGGAGATGCTTATGTGGTTGTTTGTGATGCTTGTGTGGTGGCCTAAAATTGTTTGCCAAGGTGGAGATTGTGATACAACGTAGGACTCACGGTCTTTTACAAATAAGGACTCATAGTCCTTGTGCAATTGTGGGTTGGTTCCCAATTTTAAGGGAAGAATTTGAAAGGGAGTTAAAGTCCTTTATTCACAAGGACTTAAACACATGTTCTCATGTTCTCTATTTTGTTTAAATAGCAAGCAACACAACAATAAGAAAATAGGGCAACATCAAATTAACGTGTGCAAGCAGCAAGACAACACACAAAAGGCCTGATTACAGCAACAGAAACAACGTGAAAGGCAACATACACATAGCATGAGCAACAACCCATTGAACGTGTGAATAGGTTGCGAACACAACATGAAATAGGCTGTGAATACGGCATGATTCGGTGTGCGTGCAACGTAAAACAGTAGCTAAGTAGAAGGATTGGAATCGGGTGATTTCGGGTGTTATTCGTTTGCGAATTTTGTCAAACTTTTGGTGGTATTGTTTGCTTGAGATTGGGTAATCTCAAGGACCGTTGCTTGACAACGTTGTAATCTTCAAGTAAGTGTTTCCATATCAATAAAATAGTTACAGAGTCGTCGTCCGTGGAGTAGGCAAAGCCGAACCACGTAAATCTCAGTGTCATTTTTATTTTCTGCATATTGTTTGTTGTTTGCTATTACTTGCATAGCGGTTTTAGCCATTCACTATCACCACCTAGGTCCCAGACTTGTGTTGGAACTATTTGCATTAGCAGGTATTTCCCTTACAGATATGACCAGTGCCATAGCTAATTTCTCAAGGTCTTGGTAGTGTGTTTTTGCTTCCACGAAGGTTTTGCTGGCGTAGTACACTGGTCTTTGGATTCTCCGGTCGTCACGCACAAGGGGTGAGTTGACGGCATGCTTGGAGACGGACAAGTACAAGTAAAGTGTTTCTCATGTTGCCAATTTTAAGAGCAGTTTGGGGCTCCCCATGTACGCCTTCAAATTCTAGAAGGCTTGTTCACACTGTTCATCCCATGAGAATCCTTTGCTTCCTCTCAGTATTTTGAATAAAGGAAGGCATTTGTTGGATGATTTGGATATAAACCTGTTGAGTATTTCCACCCTCCCAGTCAGGCTCTGAACGTCTCTGATGTTGGCGGGGGGTTTCATGTCGAGAAGGGATTGAATCTGCTTTGGATCAGCTTTGATTCCCCTTTGTTTTACTATGTAACCTAGGAAAATCCCTGACTCAACTCCAAACGTAAACTTTTGTGGGTTGAGTTTCATCTGATACCTTCGGAGTTAATTGAATGCTTCAGTGAGGTCTACTATGTGGTAAGGGCCACGGAGGCTCTTGACCAACATATCGTCTATGTAGACCTCCATGTTCCTGCGATTTGTTCTTTGAGCATTCGGTTCACCAGTCATTGATACGTCGCATCTGCGTTCTTCAAGTTGAACGACATCACCATGTAGCAGTATATTCATCTCTCAGCTATAAAAGAGATTTTTTCTTGATCTGGGGGTGCATTAATATCTAGTTGTAGCCCAAGTAGGGGTCCATGAAGCTCAGAAGGTTGTGTCAGGATGTGGCGTCCACAATCTGGTCGATGCCGAAAAGTGGAAAGTTGTCCTTTGGGCACGCCTTGTTCAAGTACGTGTAATCTACGCAGACTCTCCACTTCCCATTTTTTTCCTTACCAGTACGGTGTTTGCCAGCCAGTCCGGGTATCGCGCTTCCTTGATCATGTCCGTGTCGTAATCGATGTACCTCTTCGTTGATGATTTTATTTTGTTCAGGTGTCACTGGCCGTTTCCTTCTGTCGTATGGTTTTCCTCGTGGGGTCCACCTCTTGGCGACGAGTAATTACTGAAGGGTTGATTCCCACCATGTCTCACATGGTCCAGGCGAAGACGTCCTAGTTCTATTTTAGTAGCTATGTCAGCTGTTCCGCCAACTCTTTGCTTAAACAAGAACCTATCTGAACGACCCTATTGTTGAGAGGGTTGTTGAGGTAAACCGAGATGGTTTCTTCTTCTTGTTGATCGACGGTGTGTTTACCTCGGGGGCTCACTAGAGCCTCATCATCTGAGGTTGGTTGCTCTATCCCGATTTCTTTGGCAAGATTAAGAGACATCTTGGCTGCGGGATTAGTTGTTAGCTAAAAACTATCAGACTGTTGTGGAGTCAAGTACTAGCATTCACGTACCTCGTATGGTACCAACTGTTTGATTGACTGGGTACTTGATGTATTGGTGCAGAGTTGAAACTACTGCTCCCATTTGGTGTAGCCAGGGTCTCCCCAGAACATCATTATAGGTGGGCGGCGTGTCAATCACTATACTCTTGAAACATGATTTTCTAAATCGGTGGCTCTCGCGCGACTACTGTTAGTTGCATCTTTCCCACCGAGCTGCGCTCTTCGTAGCTAAAATCAATCATCGGACGACTATTAGGAGTTAAGACCTCTTCCTTTAGCTGCATGTTGCGGAACGTGCAGAGGAATAGAACGTTCAATGAGCTCCCCGTGTCCACCAAGGATCTCCTTACTTCCTAGCTTGCTAGGGAGATTGTGATTACCAAAACGTCATTATGTGAAAGATAGACGCCTCGGAGGTCTTTGTCCTCATATTCAGCCTTTTTCCAGGCTGTCCGTTCCTCGTCTAGAGCGATATAATTATGTGCTTCTTTTACCAGGTCCTCCATATTTGTCAGAGGGTCCATAGTTAGGAAGTTATAAAACTTGTCGTTACTCAGACCGTCGGTGAAGGCTGTGACCGCTGTTGCATCGTTACAAACGTTGAAAGAAGTCAACTCGTTATTGAAGTGTGTGTCGTATGTTGTTAATGTCTCATCCAGCTTCTGCTTCATGGATTTGAGTATCTTCATCATTAGCAAGATCTGTTGTATATGGGATGATTGCAGATTCATTCTGGGGTTCGTTACCGCTGCCGTTAGCACGGGGGTGAGAGCATGTTCCTCCTGTGTCATCGGTACCACCTAAAGTAGTGATACATCGCCAGACTGAGCGTTAGAAGTGTCCCCATGGTCTCCATCATTTGGGATCCTGTAGTCACCATCTTCTTGAACTCTGAAGAGAGGTGATGTTAGTGTTTTGCTAGGAACTCTGTCGTCCCCACAGACGGCGCCAAACCGATGCAGTCAATTTTTGCTCCCTGCCTGACCTCGACTTGCTGACCTGCACAAGGAACTCACGGGAGCCACAGACCATTATTGTGATGGCCGATGACACTCTAATGTTAAAGTCAGACAGGGATCTGAGGAAGGCTTAATGTTGTAAACTAGGAATTTGTAACGTACCTTGGTTTACCAACCTCATGTCTTATTTATAGTGCCGAAGTCCTGGTTCGACCAGGCCATCGGTGGCGTAATTTAGGGAAGGAGATTTTTCGAAAGATCCTTATCTAATTAGGAGTAGTCTTGTAGAGAGAAGTTTCCCTGTTAGACATGTGCTCCTAGATACGTAGGAGATAGTTCCCAATTGGAGTGTTGTCCATAGATAAAATTTTCCATATACTCTAGTATTTGCTTCCTAGTTGGAGACAAAATATTGTTGGCTTGCCCATCCGAAACTGATCCCCATGTTACTTGCATTAATAGGTCTTACGGGTATTAGGGATGGCTATGTGACGTGTGGGCTTAGCAGGCTATAGTAATTTGGGTCCATTTGACAGACTGCGCTATGCGCTATGCGGGCTTTATGCCATTTGGGCCGGATCAGTGTTAAGTTGACGCTTGGGCCTGTTATTCCTTGAAATCATCATGACACGTGTACGATATAGAAGAGAAGATGTTTCGGTGTCTCATATCTATATCTATATATATATATATATATACAGTGTTTGAGGTTGGAGATAAAAAAAGGCTTAGATTTACCCAAATATAAATGGTTAACATATCACAAAGAGGTAGGTTGGACAATGAAGTTTTTTTAACTTTTATGCCCCAACTAACTCAAACTATCACCCATCTAAATGTTCGGATTGAATTTGAGTGTCGAAGGCACGAGGAATACCCTAGTCTATCTTACAAATCAGAATGGTGTTTTAAGTTGAAGATGAAAGACGACTGAGATTTACCCCAACATAAAGATCTAACGATCCTAGACAATTTCTCATATTTTAATCTCTTACACTTGTTCACTTTCTCATCTTTCAATTTATCTTAACCCTCACTTACATTCTTTCGTCTCTCCTCCTTTCAATTATTTATCTTTCAAGTATAAGTTAATTTTTTTTTTACTAAATCTATTTTGATTTGTACATATAAATTTACAATTGTCAGTTTTGTAATATTTGTTATTGTGTGCAATTTCAAATTTGTTGGGCAACTATGAAATGCATTTGATATTGTGAAATGAGTGGTTTTGTATTGTAACTTTTATGTTTTCTAATTGATTTCCTTGACAAAGTGAGTGTGTTCATGGTGACGTAGGCACAAACGGGTTGCATATCATGAGGTTTACCCAAAAAATCATTTCATGCGTGCGACACGATGGACACACTAGTCTATATTATAAATCAGAATGGTGTTTGAAGTTGGAGATAAAGGACGGCTGAGATTTATCCAATTATAAAAATCTAACGGATAACATGAAACTTAAAGCACCAAGAGAGAATGGGTTTGATTCTCAGACCCGACATTTTGATATTTTTTATCTTAATATTTAAAATAGACTAAACTATATTTATCATGTTAAAATTTTATCGTGCCAACAACATGGGGAATACCCTAGTTTATATATACAAAATAGAATGGTGTTTGGGGTTGGAGATAAAAGATGGCTCAGATTTAACCAAATATGTGAATCTAACGGATCACATAGAACTTAAAGCACCAAGAGTGCATGAGTTCAATTCCCATACCCAACATTTTTTTTTTATATTTATTAATTTTTCTTCAATTGTTGATGATGGTGGTGTTTATTAAAGCACCAAATCCAATTTAATTTTTTTGCATTAGTCCAGTCCGTTGACAATCCTAATTTTCATTATGATTGAAATTAAAAAAATACTTTTGTTGTGAGAGAATATGTTAAGTTATTTCAACTACCACTTAGTTTATTCTATTGAGATGTCCCTGTTTTGCATTAGCACTTAAATCAAGATAGAGAATAGGTTAAGTTATTTCATGTTTTGCATTCTATTCACTGAAATTCTATTGAGATGTCCACTTAGTAATTAATTAATAGACCCCAATTTGTAAATACCCCAATTAGACCCTAATTGAAAATTTCATTTTTTTTTAATAAATAATTTCATTTAGTATAGATGTTTGTTATAATCTTTTGAATTACTTTTATGGAATTATATGAATAAAATAAAATTTTGGCCCATAAAAGGGTAATATTCTTATTTATTGGATGGTTAGATCAATTGGAATGAAATCAACAGTGTTTTATTGAATTATTATAGACCTCTTATTCTAATTTTTTTGTATTGACATTTGCATACTCATGCTATGATTCAGTTTTGTTTTTTTTATTGACATGTACAATGAGATTTATTGACAAGAATGTGATTTATTGACATGTACAGTGGGACTTCAATGTTAAAATATTCCTAGCATACATTAGAATACAGTGTTGAATACCCTAACATACATTGGTAAACAGTGTGATTTGCATATGCATACAGTGAGACTTCAATGTTAGGCATGTACACAATGTGATTTACATTTGCATACAAAATATGCTACTCTTGAGGTACTGTATTTCTTGCTCATTAGTAGACTCTGTCAAAATTTTGTTGTCTACTCAAACATTTAGCATGTGGAACAATGTTGTAGTGGTTCATTTTATATATTTGCATTTTGATGATTTACAAATGCAATATTACTGTGTATGACTGGTTTTAGTGTTGGAAAAACAATTGAGAAAATAAAGTAAACTAGATTTGAAATTCTGCAATTTTTTTGTTTTGTTTTGTTTTGTTGCATACTCATTTAGCATGTGGAGTAATGTTATAATGGTTTATTTGTATTTTTTCCATTTTGATGAATTACAAATGAAAATTTATGAGGTATGATAAATTTTAGTATTGGAATTTTTTTTTTCAAAACAAGGTAGACTGTTAAAATTCAACAAAAATATTGTAAATAATTTAGCTTAAACTACCATTACAGAAACACCAAGTATTTGTGGTTGAGATAATGCCGCAATGATATTAAAAAGATGAGTGATTCTCAAATATCGTAGAATAGAATGTGATACGATGAGATATAATGCAATAGAAACAAAGACAGGGAACGGGTTACCTACTCCTAACGGTCAAAGAGGGTCATTTCATTATTAATGAAATTAAAGAATTCAGAATGAATCAAATCTCCACAAGTACGATTCGAACCTACGACCAATCAGTTAACAGCCGACCGCTCTACAACTGAGCTACTGAGGAACAACGAGAAATTTGATTTCATAGAGTTCAATTCTTGTTCTCAACCCATGACCACTATGAGCCAGAAGCTTCCTTCGTAACTCCCGGAACTTCTTCATAGTGGCTCCGTTCCATGCCTCATTTCATAGGGAACCTCAAAGCGGCTTTATTTCATTATATTTCATCCATATCCCAATTTCATTCATTTAATATCCCTTTGGTGTCATTGACATAAGAAATGTCGTTTCTATCCTATCTCTTTCTATTTCTATTTCTATATATCACAAGAGAAGATATGGAAGGTTGAGATATTATCTTATTATAATCATATTAGAAAGTCATAAAGAAGATATTCTCATATTAATATGGATTAAAAATCTTGAAATTTTTAAATTACACACCAAATGATGCTTTCCTTATGTCTTGAACGTGTAATTATTAGTCTTAAAAAAGATCATATCATGGATGAAATATCCTATTATAATATAACTACGTTTCCTTATCAATGAAACAAACAAAAAAAAAAGAATATTTTTCTTATGTCATATTTAATAAATATGTTTAGTGGTAATTGTACATGTGTCGCAACTTTGGGGTATGATTAGCGACACCTGTCGTGAAGGACAATATATATTTATTAGACAAATTTTTTAATGTTGAGCTCTTTATTATTATTATTATTATTATTATTATTATTATTATTATTATTATTATTATTATTATTATTATTATTATTATTATTATTATTATTATTATTATTCTGGTTTAGTTTAAGCCCACGTACTAGTAGTTAATAACATATTGACCTAAAATTTTCAGAGTCATGCCGAGTGATTTTTCAACATAGTTAAAGCCATGAGAAACACGATAAAAATATAAGCCGCGATGAAAATAGTTAACACCGTACAGAAGTGCCAACGACACGGAGAATACCCTAGTATCTTACAAATCAGAATAGTGTTTGGGGTTGAGCATAAAAGAAGGATGAGATTTACCCAAATATAAATATCTAACGATCCTGGACAATTTCTCATATTTCAATATTTCTTACACTCTTTCAATTTCTTTTAACCTTCACTTACACTCTCTCATCTCTCCCGCTTTCAATTACTTATCTTTCAAGTATACGATTTTTTTTATTAAATCTATTTTAATTTGTACACATAAATTTATAGTTAGGTGTTTTTGAGTATTTTCCATTGTGTGCAATTTCAAGTTTGTATTGTAACTTTTACGTTTTTCAATTTGTATTGTATTATAAATCTATGAAATACATTTTATATTGTGAAATGAGTGGCTTTGTATTGTAATGTTTATGTTTTTCAATTAATTTCTTGGGCAAAGTGAATGTGTTCATGGTAACGTAGGCACGAACGAGTTGGCATGTCACGAGGATTAGCAAAAAAATCATATCGTGCCAACGACACGAAGGCACGGGGCACACACTAATTATATATTATTTTATATATACAAAACAAGATGGTGTTTGGGGTTGGAGATAAAAGATGACTCAGATTTAACCAAATATGTGAATCTAACGGATCACATAGAACTTAAAGCACCAAGAGTGCATGGGTTCGATTCCCGTACCCAACATTTTTTTTTATATTTATTAATTTTTGTTCAATTGTTGATGATGGTAGTGTTTATTAAAGCACCAAATCATATTTAAAATATTTTTTGTTTTTTTTTTGCATAAGTCCAGTCCATTGACAATCCTAATTTTCATTGTGATTGAAATTATAAAAAAAAAATTTGCTGTGAGAGAATAGGTTAAGTTATTATTTATATATACAAAATAGGATGGTGTTTGGGGTAGGAGATAAAAGACGGCTGAGATTTACCCAAGTATAAGAATATTATGGATTGTATAAAACTCAAAGCACCAATAATGCATGGGTTAGATTTCCATACCCGACATTTTGATATTTATTTATCTTGATATCTTCTATTATACAAATCAGGATGGTGTTTGAGGTTTGAGATAAAAGACGGCTGAGATTTACCTAAATATAAGAATCTAACAGATCGTATAGAATTTAAAGAACCAAAAGTGCATGGGTTCGATTCTCATACCCAACATTTTGATATTTATTTATCTTGATATCTATTATACAAACTAAGATGATGTTTGAGGTTTGAGATAAAAGACGGTTGATATTTACCTAAATATAAGAATCTAAATGATCATATAGACTTAAAGCACCACGAGTGCATGTACTCGATTCTCATACCCAACATTTTGATATTTATTAATCTTGATATTTAAAATAGACTAAACTCTATTTATCATGTTAAATTTTCATCGTACCAACGGCACGGGGAATACCCTAGTATATATACAAAACAAGATGATGTTTCGGGTGGGAGATAAAAGACGTCTGAGATTTAACCAAATATATGAATCTAACGAATCACATAGAACTCAAAGCACCGAGAGTGCATGGATTCGATTCTCATACCCAACATTTTTTTATATTTATTATTTTTTCTTCAATTGTTGATGATGGTGGTGTTTATTAAAGCACCAAATCCGATTTAAAATCTTTTTTTTCTTTTGCATAAGTGCAGTCCGTTGACAATCTTAATTTTCATTGTAAATGAAATTAAAAAATATTTTTGTTGTAAGAGAATAGGTTAAGTTATTTCAATTAACATTTAGTTTGTTCTATTGAGATGCTCACGTTTGCATTAGCACCGAAATCAAGATAGAGAATAGGTTAAGTTATTTCATATTTTGCATTAGTTTATTCTATTCACTGAAATTCTATTGAGATGTCCACTTCGTAATTAATTAATTAATAGACCCCGATTTGTAAATACCCCAGTTAGACCCTAATTGAAATTTTCATTTTTTTAATAATATCATTTAGTATAGGTGTTTGTTTTAATCTTTTGAATTACCTTTCAGAAATTATATGAATAAAAGAAAATTTTGGCCCTTAAAAGGGTAATATTCTTATGCATTGGATGGTTAGATCAATTGGAAATGAAATCAACAGTGTTTTATTGAAATATTATAGGGCTCTTATTCTAATTTTTTGTATTGACATTTGCATACTCATGCTATGATTCAGTTTTGTTTTTTTTATTTTTTTTATTGACATGTACAATGAGATTTATTGACAAGAATAATGTGATTTATTGACATGTACAGTGGGATTTCAATGTTAGAATATTCCTAGCATACATTAGAATACAGTGTTGAATACCCTAGCATACATTGGTAAACAGTGTGATTTACATATGCATACAGTAGGACTTCAATGTTAGGCATATACACAATGTAATTTACATTTGCATACAAAATATGCTACTCTAGAGGTACTGTATTTCTTACTCATTAGTAGACTCTTTGAAAATTTTGTTGTCTACTCATACATTTAGCATATTGAACAATGTTTTAGTGGTTCATTTTATGTATTTGCATTTTGATGAATTACAAATGCAATATTACTGTGTATGACAGGTTTTAGTGTTGGAAAAATAATTGAGAAAACAAAATCAACTCTGTCGAAATTCTGCAAAAAAAAAAAAAAAACTTTATGTTTTGTTGCCTACTCAAACATTTAGCATGTGGAGTAATGTTATAGTGGTTTATTTGTATTTTTTCCATTTTGATGAATTACAAATGAAAATTTATGAGGTATGATAAATTTTAGTATTGGAAATTTTTTTAAAAACAAGGTAGACTGTTAAAATTAAAAAAAAATATTGTAATTAATTTAGCTTAAGCTACCATTACAGAAACACCAAGTATTTGTGGTTGAGATAATGCCACAATGATATTAAAAAGATGAGTGATTCTCAAATACGACAGAATAGAATGTGATACGATGAGATAGAATGCAATAGAAATAAAGACAGGGAACGGGTTACCTACTCCTAACGGTCAAAGCAGACCCTTTCATTCTGAATGTAATTAAAGAACTCAGAATGAAATTCAGAATGAATCAAATCTCCCCAAGTAGGATTCAAACCTACGACCAATCAATTAACAACCAACCGCTCTACCACTGAGCTACTGAGGATCAACAGGAAATTTGATTTCATAAAGTTCAATTCTCGTTCTCAACCCACGACCACTATGAGCACGAAACTTCCTTCGTAACTCCCGAAACTTCTTCATAGTGGCTCTGTTCCGTGCCTCATTTCATAGAGAACCTCAGAGTGACTCTATTTCATTTTATTTCATCCATATCCCTATTCCATTCATTTAATATCCCTTTGGTGTCATTGACATAAGAAATGTTGTTTCTAGCCTATCTATTTCTATTTCTATTTCTATTTCTATTTCTATATATGGAAAGCGAAGATATGGAAGGTTAAGATATTATCTTATTATAATCATATTAGAAAGTTAAAAAAAGATATTCTCATATTAATATAGATAAAAAAATCTTGAAATTTTTAAATAACCCACCAAACGATGTTTTTTTTATGTCTTGAACGTGTAAGTATTAGTCTTTAAAAAATCATATCATGGATGAAATATTCTATTATAAATGGATAAAATATCCTATTATAATATAACTAAGTTTCCTTATCAATGAAACAAACAAAAAAAATGCTTTTCTTATGTCATATTTAATAAATATGTTTAGTGGTAATTGTACATGTGTCGCAACCTTGGGGTATGATTAGTGACACGTGTCTTGAATGACAATATATATTTATTAGACAACCTTTTTAATGGTAAACTTAAATTTAGTATTATTATTATTATTATTATTATTATTATTATTATTATTATTATTATTATTATTATTATTATTATTATTATTATTATTATTATTGTTTAGTTTAAGTCCACGTACTAGTAGTTAATAACATATTGACATAAAAATTCCCAGAGCCATGCCGAGTGATTTTTAAACATAGTTAAAGCCATGAGAAACACGATAAAAATATAAGCCGCGATGAAAATAGTTAACACCGTACGGTAATGCAAACGGCATGGAGAATACCCTAGTATATATACAAAACATGATGTTGTTTGCGGTAGGAGATAAAAGACGGCTGAGATTTAACTAAATATATGACTCTAACGGATCACATAGAACTTAAAGCACTAAGAGTGCATGGGTTCGATACTCGTACCCAACATTTTTTTTTTCTTCAATTGTTGATGGTGGTGATTAGACATGTAAGTATAAATTATGAAAACTCAAGGGTTGTCATATTTTGACAAGTTTTAAACTTTTATCGTGCCAACGACATGGAGAATACGCTAGTGTGTGTGTGTGTGTGTGTATATATATATTATATACAAAACAGGATGGTGTTTGGGTGAGAGATAAAAGATAGGTGAGATTGAATCAAATATATGAATCTAACGGATCACATAGAACTTAAAGCACCAAGAGTGCATGGGTTCGATTCTCATACTCAACATTTTATTTATTTATTTATTTTCTTCAATTATTGATGGTGGTGATTAGGTATGTAAGTATGAAAGATGAAAACTCGTATTTTGACAAGTTTTAAACTTTTTTCGTGCCAACAGCACGGAGAATACCCTATTCTATATTACAAATCAGGATGGTGTTTGAGGTTGGAGATAAAAGACAACTGAGATTTACCCAAATATAAGAATCTAACAAGAGTGCATGGGTTCGATTCTCGTACCTAACATTTTGATATTTATTTATCTTGATATTTAAAGTAGAATAAAATTTATTTAGCATGCTAAACTTTTATCGTGCCAACAGCACGGGGAATACCCTAGTTTATCTTACAAAACAAGATGGTGTTTGGATTGGGAGATAAAAGACGGCTTAGATTTAACCAAATATATGAATCTAGCGCATCTTATAAAACTTAAAGCACCAACAGTGCATGAGTTTGATTCTCATGCCCAACATTTAATATTTATTTATTTATTTTTGTGAGATAAAAGACAGCTAAGATTTATCCAAACATGAAGATCCAATGGCTGCGACTTAAAGTTAGCCTTTATGAAGATTTATCCACAATAAGAGTGCAAATGATCGCATTCCCATACCCAACATTTTTTATTTTATTTATTTATTTTCTTCAAAAATTGATTGTGGTAATTATGCATCTAAGTATATTTATTTATTTATCATACTCAAACATTTAGCATGTGGAGTAATGCTATAGTAAGGTAGATTATGGACACAACCTTGAAGTGTGATTAGTGTCGCAACCTTGGGGTATGATTATTGACACATGTTTTGAATGACAATATATATTATTAAAGCACCAAATCGATTTAAAATCGTTTTTTTTTTTTTTTTTTTTTTTTTTTTGCATAAGTCCAATTCGTTGACAAACCTAATTATTATGGTGATTAAAATCAAAAAAATACTTTTGTTGTGAGAGAATAGGTTAAGTTATTTCAACAACCACTTAGTTTATTCTATTGAGATATCCATATTTTGCATTAGCACTGAAATCAAGATAGAGAATAGGTTAAGTTATTTCATGTTTTGCATTAGTTTATTCTATTCACTAAAATTCTATTGAGATGTCCACTTAGTAATTAATTAATAGACCCCAATTTGTAAATGCCCCAATTAAACCCTAATTGAAATTTTCAATTTTTTTTTAAATAATTTCATTTAGTATAGGTGTTTCTTTTAATCTTTTGAATTACGTTTCAGGTATTATATGAATATAAGAAAAATCTAGCCCTTAAAAGGATAATATTCTTATGCATTAGATGGTTAGATCAATTGGAATGAAATCAATAGCGTTTTATTGAAATATTATAGAGCTATTAATCTAATTTTTTATTGACATTTGCATACTAATGCTATGATTCAGTTTTTTTTTTTTTTTTTTTTAATTAACATGTTCAATGGAATTTATTGACAAGAATAATGTGATTTATTGACATGTACAGTGAGACTTTAATGTTAGAACATTCCTAGCATACATTAGAATACAATGTTGAATATCCTAGCATACATTTGTATACATTTGCATGCATTTGTATACAGTGTGATTTACATATGCATACATTGGGACTTCAATGTTAAGCCTGTACACAATGTGATTTACTACATACAAAATGTGCTACTATGGAGGTACTGTATTTCTTGCTCATTAGTAGACTTTGTCAAAATTGTGTTGTCTACTCAAACATTTAGCATGTGGAACAATATTGTAGTGGTTCATTTTATATATTTGCATTTTGAAGAATTACAAATGCAATATTATTGTGTATGATAGGTTTCAGTGTTGGAAAAAAAATTGAGAAAACAAAGTAAACTCTGTTGAAATTCTGAAAAAAATTTATATTTTGTTACCTACTCAAACATTTAGCATGTGGAGTAATGTTATAGTGGTTTATTGTAGATTTTGCAATTTTGATGAATTACAAATGCAAATTTATGAGGTATGACAAATTTTAGTATTGGGAATTTTTTTAAAAACAAGATAGACTGTTAAAATTCAACAAAAATATTGTAATTAATTTAGTTTAAGCTACCATTACAGAAACACTAAATATTTGTGGTTGAGATAATACCGCAATGTATATTAAAAAGATGAATGACATGACATATATTAAATAAATATGTTGAGTGGTAATAGTACATGTGCCGCAACCTTGGGGTTTGATTAGTAACACTTGTCTCGAACGACAATATATATTTATCCGGCAACTTTTTTTTAATGGAAAACTTTTTATTCTTTTATTATTATTATTATGGTTTAGTTTAATGCCGAGTGATTTTTCAACACAGTTAAAGACAAGATAAATACGATAAAAAGATAAGTCGCGATGAAAATAGTAAATGTCGTACAGTAGTGCCAATGGCACAGAGAATACCCTATCTATTATACAAAACAAGGTGGTGTTTGGGTGAGAGATAAAAGGCGGTTGAGATTTAATCAAATATATGATCTACCGGATCACATAGAACTTAAAGCACCAAGAATGCATGGGTTCGATTCTCATACCCAACATTTTTTATATTTATTTATTTTTATTCAATTGTTGATGATGGTGGTATTGAAAACTAAAGGGTGATCATATTTTGACAAGTTTTAAACTTTTATCGTGCAAACGACACGATGAATACCTAGTATATATACTAAACAGGATGGTGTTTGAGGTGGGAAATAAAATACGGTTGAGAGTGCATATATGAATACCCAAAGTATATATATATATATATATATATATATATATATATAGGGACGGGATCCTGAGACTCACGTTTTTTACTCAAATACAAATCTATATAATTGGCCATTAGATTGTTGTTGATCCTATGGACCTATGGTTGATAATAATAAACTAAGCTAAAAAGATTAGTTTCCTAAAAAAAATACAAACAAAAAATCGATGATTTCCTTTTTTTTTTTTTTTTTTTCATTCTCTTGCTTTCCCCTCATCTTCAACCCTACGTATTCTGAATTAAAATACAAACCCAGAATCTATCATTTACTTTTTTTGTTCTCTTACTTTCCCTCTTCTTCTTCCCTAAGTACGCTAAAATAAAATACAAACCGATTATTCATTATTTCCTTTTTTTTTTCTTTTTTTTTCCCTCTTTTTTTTCTCTTCTTATTTTTGTCTCTATGTTCCTTAAAATTTTGAATCATTGAAGGATTCAAAGTAATGCATTTAGCCATTATTTTTCTTCGAATTCATTGAAACATTACAAAACTGAACTCTATTCGTACGAGAGATTGCATCCATCAAAAAACAATTTATGAGAAATTTCATTTTGCTTTTCTTCCTTTTTTTCTCTTGAACATGAGAGGTTTCCTTTCTTTTTTATGAGAGATTGAAATTTGAAACCTTACAAAACTGAGCTTGGTTTGTATTTTATTTTACAATACGTAGGGAAGAATAAAAGGGAAAACAAGAAGAAAAAAATCATGGATTCTCGGTTTGTATTTTATTTTTTTGGGAAACTAATCTTTTTCAGCCTTGTTTGTTATTATCAACCGTAGGATCAACAACAATTTAATGGAAAATTATTGAGGTTTGTATTTGAATCAAATACGTAAGTCTCAGGATCCCGTCCTATATATATGAATCTAACGGATCACATAGAACTCAAAACACCAAGAGTGCATGGGTTCGATTCCCATACCCAACATTATTTTTATATTTATTTATTTTTCTTCTATTGTTGATGGTATTGATTAGGCATGTAAGTATAAAGGATGAAAACTCAAGGCTGATCATATTTTGACAAATTTTAAACTTTTATCGTGCCAACGACACTGGGAATACCCTAGTCTATATTACAAATCAGGATGGTGTTTGAGGTTGGAGATAAAAGACGGTTGAGATTTACCCAAATATAAGAATCTAACAGATCATATAGAACTTAAAGCACCAAGAGTGCATGGGTTCGATTCCCATAGCCAATATTTTGATATTTATTTATTTTTCTTCAATTATTGATGGTAATGATTAGGCATGTAAGTATGAAGATAAAAACTTAAGGTGATCATGTTTTGACAAGTTTTAAAATTTTATTGTGCCAACGACACAGGGAATACCCTAAGACTATATAACAAATCAGAATGGTATTTGAGGTTTGAGATAAAAGATGGCCGAGATTTATCCAAACATAAGAATCTAACGGATCACAAAGAGTGATGTTGGAAAAAGAAGTTTAGGGAGGTTGGAGAAATAATTTTTTTAACTTTTATACCGCAACCAACTCTAGCCATCATACATTTAAAGGCCCAGATTGAATTTGAGTGCTGAAGGCACGAGGAATACCTTAGTTTATCTTCAGAAAGGTGTTTAAGATGAAAGACAACCAAGATTGAAAGTTTGGTAAGATGTTGATGGTGGAGATTCGTTATCAACAATGACATTTTTGTAAATAAGTTACAACTAGAAGGGCAAGGAAAATTGACAAAAAGTTGTAAAAGTTTGTGGAATGCATATGTGATGGAGAGAGAAAATTTGTATTTTTATTAAATGAAAATTGTCATAATTATCTACTTAGTTGTCGAATTTTAATAAATTTGGTATGGTTGAAATGCATTTTTTAAGATCTTTTCAATTAAACCAATCACTAATACAAATGTTTAAAGTTTTAAAACCAATCATAAATACAAATGCTTAAAGTTTTACATATGCATTTTTCCAAAAAAATTAATTATAATCTAATGCACTTCAAGTCTCAAGTATTATCAATATTAAGACACATTTAAGTAAAGACCATGAACTCCATATTTTGTAAAATCAAAGTTTGACGAGGATTAATTGTGGCGGTTTTAAAATGTGTTTTCTTTTCCTACTTGTTAAAATTTTAATTGAGTTTGATTTATTGCCACGACTCACCTTCTATTGTGTCAATGACACGAGGAATACACTAGTCTATATTTCAAATCAAAATGGTGTTTGGGGTTAGAGATAAAAGACGATCATGATTAAAAGTTAGGGAAGACGTTGATGGTGGATATTCATTATCAACAATGATACGTTTGTAAATAAGTTGCAAGTATAAGGGCAAAAAAATGAACAACAAGATGAAAAAGTTTGTGGAATGCATATGTGGCGGAGAGATAAAAAATTTATGTTGTTTCAAATGGAAATTGTCATAACTATCTACTTAGTTGTCAGATTTTATTAAACTTTGTATGGTTGAAATGCATTTTTGAAGATCTTTCCAATGAAACCAATCATTAATACAAACACTTAAAATTGTAAATATTCATTTCACGTTGTCACGCCCCAATTTTCGAAGAAAACGAAAATCCCAAAATCCACATAGGATTCTCCGTTCCCCCCAAAACTCGGGACGTGAGAATTCAATAACAACACAAATAGCAGCATGAACTAAACATCTGAAACAAATAAAATCTAACCCGGAGAAGACTGGCATTGCTAGCTCACTAGCGGAACTCCAGTAACGCAGCTCAAAATCTCTAAACCTGAAAGGCTAATCGGCTACATTCCAAAAGGAATGTACCCAAGAAGCAAAAGCTCACTCGGGTCAGCAATAAAGCTGGTGTGAGAAATCTTCATCCCAAAATCAATAAATCCGCACATGACAACATTAAAATAAACCAAACAATAAATAACCACACCATCAGGTAGTTCCTCAATGAGGCAATGGTGTTATCATCCTAATAAATAAATATGCATTATTTATTACTAATAAATAAAATTTATGAGTTATCAATCCTCATAAATGCAACAACAATACAATTCATAATCATAGTAGACTATTATTGAAATATTAAACAAACACATTTTTCTACCCTTAGGAAGACATGTAGTTCTCATTCAATGGTTGAATGAGCATTTAGTTTCTTCCTTTAAGGTAATCATGCACATACACAAAACAAAAGAAATCTCGCTTCTTTTCCACAATCGCACCATCCCCCTTGTGCCGAACACACCTCACCCAAGTGTGCCTCCCTTGCCTTCGAAACCACTCGGAGCGTACATGTTCCAAGTGGGGTGCCACCTCGAGGAACATGTCATCTCACCCGAAGTTCGATCCATGGCAAGCATTTCCTAAATCTACACGTACAATCGAACACACATGGAACGGTGCACCGATATGCAAGCAAGTCTGCATACCCATAATAATATCACACGTATACAAACAAGTCTGTATACAAAAGTTTCTTTTCTTTTCACATTTTTTTTTTGGAGTTGTGGAAAAGAGCATAAAAAAATCAACTAAAACTCAAAACTCTTTTATGGTGACACTTTGTCAACCATAAATAAATCAACCACAGTATCCACCATTCTCTTGGGGAACAAATAATATTTGACACATTGTCAATTCACACATCTCATCTCTTTGCATCATATAAAAAACAATATGCACACCAATTCGCATAACAATACAAATACTCAAACTAAAACAAGTGCTCAGTTAAATTCTAGCCAATATCTATTACTAGAAAATTTTCTTCTATTTTATGTTATGCAATTAGGATCAATCTCGCCAGCTATGTAAATAGGTCCAAAGAAATACTCCAAAGATAATATCTTCCAGGTCATGATCAAAAGAGCGTATGACAACGAGATACATTAGGAACTAAGCAAAAATCACTCATTTCATTCTTGTAAAACTTCCCCAAATCCATCTTCTATTTCATTAAGGAATTTCATCAAACAAATGAGCATTGTATCTATAACCTTTGACAATTAATGAAAAAATATTTATGATAGTGGCACAACACTTTGACAACCAACTTTAATAAACCATATGGACACATATGATGAATTTCAATTTCCACCCGATGGAATTTGACAAATCCAAAAATGCACATACACCTACTACCTAAATGTGGTAACATCTGATCTAACCTATGAGATACAATTTGCCCAAATTTTCTTCATGATAACACTCAGGGGTTCCTTAGTCTTACACAAACCCTACTCAAGCACATGTTTTTCTAATGATGATGATCCCCTGAAAAACCCCAAATGCCTTGACAATTGCCTAAAATCAATGTGAACTACAATGGGTATCCATTCATTCATTCAAATCAATTAATCAAAGTAATCAAACCCCATCAATTTAATCTACCAAATTAAGGGCAAAAATCAGGAAGAAAGAAAATGGGGGTTTAATCAAAGTAGATTAAACACACAACACATAACTATCAAAACCATCAAAAAAAAAAAAAACAAACTGAAAGAGGTAAAAGAGAACTCACTTGCTATGTCAAAATACCCAATCTAACAATAACCAAAATCAATACAAAAATTAAAAAGAAAGGGGATGAAAATAAACTCACCTTTTAGTTAGTTGAACCTCAGGATCTTCCCTTGCTACACCAGATGACTTATTGACAGATGGAAATCAAGGGATAAGAACCAGATAAGTAGTAACACCCAACAATGTGCTGCTTGGTCCCAACTCCCAAGTTTTGTATATAGACAGGTATCTGAGATACCACCACCCATGCTAACCACCAAACAGAGCATCGAGTGTGTTTGATGACGAATCTTCTGTCCCATTTTCATCAAAAAAAAAACCATGGGCAGTATTATCTTTTCTAACTTTGCGCTCCTCAATGACAGATTCAGCTGCCTCTTCACAGTAATTCCGTCTGGTCTGTTTCACAGGCTTCTCAAACACTTTATCTCCATCTCCCCCACCAACCAACCTCCCCAACTGCACACACTAGTAAGACCAACTAATCTTCTTTGAACTTCGAAAGCTTTTTTTTTATTTGGATTTCTGGGTTCTCAAATGTGAGCTTTGAACTCCACTATTGAGAAATAAATGGTGACTTCAAGTTTTCTCTCATCCACTTTCTTCACTTCTACTATCACAACCAGTTCTTCAACAAGAAGCAAATTTGGTATTTTTTTTTTCCTGGGTGATCTTCTCTTCCTTTCCCTTTACAGCCCCACAATTCACCTGTCAGTGTGAAAGCTTTCTTCTCATATCCTAATCACAGTACCCCTTCCACCCCCATTAACTCCATCTGATTCTCCACCCCAAATTGACCATGGAAATAACAACAATACCCACTATCATTTGCAATTGAACTTCAATGTCTGCCTCTTCGTCCCTGAGCCATCTATCATTTCTGCAACTATCTATAAGTGAAAAAGAAAGCAGATATTACTCCTCCTTCTCTTCTAATGGAGGTTTCATCAGTTTCAATAACATTAAGATGAAAAAAATGCTCATTAGTCTCTGCATTTGCACATAAACCAGACCAAGAATTCAATCTCCAATCCATATGCATCGCATTCATCGCCAGCCAGCAACCATCGCCATCTCCATGATTTCCAGTCGAATCTCGTCGGAATCTTATACTTCGATCGCCTCTCTTAGCCGGACAAGCTCTTTCAGTCTGATCCAATCAATAAAAGTTCTTGATCTTATTATGGTATCAGAGCTGGTTCTCTGAACCCTAATCCCTTCAGGCCACCTCTCGCCCTCCATCTTCTTCCCATCTTCATCCCCTCGCCAATGTCAGCCGCCATTAAGAAGGAAACGAGAAAGAGAAAAGAAAAAAAAAACTTAAGGAAAAAGGTTTTGCTTTTTTTTTTTTTTTATATATATATGGTGGGTGGCTATTCGCCCCCACTAAAATTCTAAAGGCAGTCTGCCCTTTATCTTCACAAAATAAAACCCTAATCCTTAGTTTATGAAAGCCCAAATACAATTTAGTAGTAACCCATCAACATTAGGGTTTACAAAAGAAATTTTTATATTTATTTAATTAGGCGGGTATTACACAAGTCGTATGCATTTTCTAAAAAAAATAAATAACTGTAATCTAGTGCACTTCACAGCGTACGTGTTTTCAATATTAAGATACATTCAAGCAAAGACCATGGACTCCATATTTTGGAAAATTAAAGTTTTTGGAGGATTAATTGTGACGATTTTAAAATGTGTTTTTTCTAATTGTTTAAAACTCTAATCAAGTTAGACCTATTTCCACGACCCACCTTCTATTGTACCAACGACATGGGCAATACACTAGTCTATATTACAAATCATGATGGTGCTTGAGGTTGGAGATAAAATACAACTGAGATTTACCCAAATATGAGAATCTAACGGATTGTATAAAACTTAAAGCACCAAGAGTCCATGGGTTCGATTTTCATACCTAACATTTTGATATTTATTTATTTTTCTTCAATTGTTGATGGTGGTGATTAGGCATGTAAACATGAAGGATGAAAACTTAAAGGTGATTATGTTTTGACAAGTTTTAAATTTTTATCGTGTCAACGGCACAGGAAATACCCTAATTATTTTACAAATCATAATAGTGCTTGGGGTTAGAGATAAAAATGGTTAGGATTGAAAGTTGCAAAAGATGTTCACGAGGGAGATTCATTTTCAACAATAGCATGTTTGTAAATAAGTTGAAAGTAGAATGATAAAGGAAATTAAAAACAAAAGGTGAAAAGGTTTGTGGAATGCATATGTGGCGGAAAGAGAAAATTTGTGTTTTCAAGTTATCGAATTTTAGTAAGGCAGCGACTACTCCACACCAGCATTTCCTCTTTCTCACACCACCATTGAGTTTTTTTTTTTTTTTGGTTAGTTACTCACACCACCAATAAATATGCATAACTTAACATAGAAACCCAAACTGAAAAAAAAAAAAAAAAAAAAAAAAAGAGCAAAATAGGGTAACTTTCGACCAATTTAAACCCTTAATTGAGATCGATTCTCAAGCTCATCAAAGCACAAAAGTTGTAGTACTATGAGTTATCTAATAAAAACAACTTGAATCACTGAAAAATGCTTTGAAATAAGCAAGTTATTATCATTTTACTAAAGTCGGGCAAATCTGTCTTGCAATAAAAACGAGATAGTGGTCTTGACTTTCGGCCAACTTATATGCTCGATCAAGATCGATTCTCAAGCTCACCCAAAAAAAATATTGTAGTACTTTGATTTATCTAATAAACACAACTTGAATCACTTGAAAATGTTTTGAAATGAGCAAGTTTTGGTCATTTTACCAAAGTCGCACAAATCTATCTCGCAATGAAAACGGGATAGTGTTCCTGAATTTCGGCCAACTTATGTGTTCAATCGGGACCGATTATCAAGTTTATTAAAACACAAATATTTTAGTACTCTGAAATATCTAATAAATACAACTTAGATAACTAGAAAATGTTTTGAAATGAGCAAGTTATGATCATTTTACTAAAGTTTGGCAAATCTGTCTCGCAATAAAAATGGGATAGTGTTCCTTACTTTAGGCAAACTTATGTACTCGATCAAGACCGATTCTCAAGTTGATCAAAACGCAAAAGTTGTAGTACTCTGAGTTATCTATTTAACACAAATTGAATCACTTGAAAGTGTTTTTAAATGAGCAAGTTATGGTCATTGTACTAAAGTCGCGCAAATATGTCCGAAAAAATTTACTAAAATTTCTTGTTCGCTCGAAACTCTGTGAGGTTTTTGCAAAAACTCGCAGAGTTCCGGGCGAACATGAAATTTCAGTAAAAAAATTTACTGTTCGCCCAGATCAATGTCTAAGGCGAACAATATTATTTTTGTGATTTCTGAAAATTTTTCTGATGTTTACTTTGTTTTTGTGATTGAAATATTTTATGAAGTTTCCATGAGATTACTTTATTTTTTTGAAATTTTTTGGGGAGGTTGCGATTTTGAGGGAGAGAGAATATATTTTCGAATGAGAGAGAAAAGATTGGTTTCTATTTTGCAAGAGATTTGAATGTGGGGGGAGATTTGCAAGAGATTTAAATGTAGGAGAAAGAAAAGATTCAAATGAGGGAGGGAGAAATGGAGTTTCGATTTGAATGGGGAGGGGGAAAATGTTGGTTTTTTGTTTATATAGGTGGCGTGGGAAAGTATGGTGGTGTGAGAAAGAAAGTAGGTGGTGTGGGAGAGTAGAATGGTGTGAGAAATATGAAATGGTGGTGTGGAGTAGTCGCTGCCTTTTAGTAAACTTGGTATGATTGAAATGCATTTTTGAATATTTTTCCAATGAAACCAATCATTAATACAAACGCTTAAAGTTTTAGAACCAATCATTAATAAAAACGCTTAAAGTTTTAAATATGCATTCTTTTTCAAAAAAATAATTGTAATTTAATGCAATTCACGTTGTAAGTATTTTCAATATTAAGACACATTCAAGCAAAAAACTTGAACTTCATATTTTGAAAAATCAAAATTTGGGAAAGATTAATTGTGACGGTTTTAAAATGTGTTTTTTTTTCTTCTAATTGTTTAATAATCTTGCAATCATAGATTATTTTATTTTATTTTGAAAGGAAAGTTGGGTTTTTATAAGATCTCATAATCGACAAAAATAACGTTAGTACTAAGTACCATAAACATGTCGCCGACTGAGTTTGAATATGTGATCTTGTGGTACCATCTGTCACTACTCAATCATTGAGTCATCACACCTTTGACAAAAGATGAATGGTGCAACAGGCCAGTAAGCCAATATCAATTTCATAAAGTTATGGGAAGATCATTTTTATTTTCTTGGTTTAGTGTAAAGTTATCAATCGGTTACAAAGCTTCTCATGGATTACCTTTACAATTAAATTTGATTGTTCTTTTAGTGTTTATGAAATTATTGATATTAGAAGATTCTAACTAAACTTGATGCCAAGTTGGAAATCAAGAGCAAACGTTATACTACAACATTGGCAACGAAATGAATAACAACAAAACCAAATTTAAATGAAACTTAGTAATCAACAATTCTGGCGAGACTTGTTTGCTAGCATTTTTTTTGTTTATTTGGGTTTTTTTTTATACTTTTATCTCTTTTATAGATAATATTTATAATTATGTTTTAAAGAAAAATAATAAAAAGTGTAAAAAAAAAAAAAAAAAAAAAGGCTGACTAGACGGATTGAGGAAGGCTCATGTGCACTATGCACATGACCCCCTCATGTGCATCAATTCGAGCCATTAGATTGCTTAAAAACAATTTAACGGTTCTCCTATCTCTCTCTCCATTAAATTACAAATTAAATCACTCACTCTCTCCATTAAATTATTACAAATTAAATCACTTATCTCTCTCTCTCTCTCCACTAAATTATTACAAGTTAAACCACATTTTTCACTTATTTTTCACCAAAATCTACACAATTCAACACACATCTCGAGAAAAATCAAATGGTCCAAATTTAATAGAACATGCATCTCTAAGTAAATCTAACGATCCAAATTTAATATTATACTAATCTCGAGAAAAATATAATGGGCCAAATTTAATGGAACACACATATCAAGGTAAATCTAACGGTTCAAATTTAATAGTACAAACATCTCGGTCCAAATTTAATAGTACATACATGTCAAATTTAATTATGCACTCATCTCGAGAAAAATATATGATTCAGCACGTACCTCGAGAAAATCTAACATTTTTGCACGCATCTCGAGAAAAAATAGATGATTCAACACTCATTTCGAGGAAAAATAAACAATCCAAATTAGAACATACATCACTAGGTAAATTTAACGGTCCAAATTTAACAATACACTCATCTCAAAAAAAATCTAACAGTCCAAATTTAATAATTCACACGTGAAAAATCAAGTTGTTGATCCTTAAAAATATGTTATCTCTCATACAGTTATGACCGTACATTGAAAGGTTCGTTAAACTAGTGGATTGTATTGACACGTGTATACAGTTCTAGGCTCCTGCGCAGGAAGCACAGGACGAGCTCCTGTGCATTCTGCGCAGGAGCCACCCGGGGGGGTCCCTGCACACAAATCACAACCGTAAAATTTTATCCGACGGTCCAGATCGATGGACTTAAAAAAAAATTATTTCACAGTTTGGTGATTTGATTGAAGCTTCGAAAATTTGGAATTTAATGGTAGATCAAGGGTTTGAGCTGGAAATGGATGCAATAGAGAAGATGATGGAGACTCTTTTTAAAACCAATCAATTTGAGGAGGGGGTACAACTTTTTAAGTCGATTGATTCGGGTCTTTCGACTTACAGGCTTGTGATCAAATGGATGTGCAAAAGAGGGAAGCTTTCTGAAGCTTATGTGCTATTTGAAGAAATGCTCAACAAAGATAATCACGTTGTCGATAATGAAACACTTGTTGCGCTAGTTTATGGTCTTTCCAGTAAAGGGAGAGTTCACGAAGCTTATAAGGTTTTTGCAGGAATTGAGAAGCCAGATATAAATGTTTATCATGGGCTGATGAAAGGGCTGTTGAGGTTGAAAAGAGCAAGTGAAGCAACTCAAGTGTTTAGAGAAATGATCAAGAAAGGTTGTGAGCCTATAATGCACACATATGTTATGCTTTTGCAAGGACATCTGGGAAAGAGAGGGAGAAAGGGACCAGACCCATTAGTGAATTTTGAGAGTATTTTTGTAGGAGGATTGCTCAAGGTGGAGAAGACATTGGAAGCTACTAAATTTGTAGAGAAGGGGATGAGTGGTGGTGTTGAGGTGCCTAGGTTTGATTACATACAATAAGTTCTTGCATTACTTCTCTACTGAGGAAGGTGTTGTCATGTTTGAGGAAGTGGGGAAGAGATTGAAGGAAGTGGGTTTGGTCGATCTTGTTGATATTTTTACGAGGTATGCTAAGAAGATGGCTACTAGAGATGGAGGAGAAGAAGAGTGGCTGATTTAAAACAAGCATCCATTCTTTGATCTACTTTTCTTTTTAAGATTTTTTTTACTAATGTTGTATCAAAGAATTGGTAAATGAGACTAAAGTTGAGCATGGGAACCTCAATGTTCTTTCGAGTTAATTCTTCAACAAGGTGAATTCTTATCTTCGAGTTTTATTTTGTTGGGATCAAGTTTCTTATCTCGACCATTTCTGAGTTTATGTTTCATGGTTTCACTATTTGTTCTTCAATCTTTTTATTGAAGTGATGGTTGTTCTTTAATCTTTTCACCATTACTTCTTGTACGAACGGGAAGAAAAAGAAGAGCTAAAAAGAAAAAGAAGAACAAGAGAGAAGAAAAAGAATGAAAGTTTGTAAAAAAATGGTGAAATAAATTTTTTTAAGTTCATCAATCTGGACCGTCGGATTAAATCCTACGGTTGTAATTTGTGCGCTGGAGCCCGTTGTCACGTGCTGACCTTTTTCCCTTGGCTAACACGCTGCCCACTAGCGTCACACTCCCGTCGGACTAACTAGTCAAGGCACTTCGATGCTTGGCTAATGCTAAGTGATGCTACGAAAACTTAAGTGAGGAAACTGCTAAGGCACAAATGTTTAGGCTTTTTGAAAGAATGTTTTGTATTGCTTGAGAGAGTTGTACAAGTGTTTTTCTTTATGATCTGTACAAATGAATGCCAAGGCCTATTTATAGGCCCTTAAAGTCCTAGAGGCTTCTAGCCTAGAACCTTCCACAATCCTCCTTCAAAGGAGTATTCTCTATGCATCTAGAAAGTTCCCACCTCCAAAGGAACCAGAAATTACAAGGAGGCTTCTAGAAAATACTACACAAATCTGTACAAGGGTGTTCTAGACTCATCCATGCTAGAACACTCTAGAGAAAGCTAAGCTAGAATGTCCAAGAGCACTCTAGAACCTTCCGGAGGCATCTAGAGAAAGCTAAGCTAGAGTGTCCAAGAGCACTCTAGAACCTTTCGGAGGCATCTCGAAAAGCTTGCTGCACCATCGGGCCTTTGCGGGCCTACTGCCAGCGCCCATATGATGCCTTGGATGCCTTGTTGCCTTGGTGAGGGATATTTTTAGAGATGGCTCGTGACATTCTCCCCCACCCAAGTCCTTGACGACCCCGTCAAGACCGTGCCTCGAACTCCGCAATCTTGCCTCGAAATTGCCATAGGTCGTCCTCTTTCTCCCATGAGGCCTCACTGTTCGGTAGTCCCTTCCATCGAATGAGATACTCATTATAGCTTGGCACACCTCTCCGTCGGATGAGCCTCTTTGCCTCGATGCTCTCGATCTTTCGATCAAAGGAAGTCACGACCGCGGTTGGTGCCCGATGTGACTCGCCCCTCGTTGGATCTTCTTTATCACCATGGTAGGGCTTGAGCATGCTCACATGGAACACCGGATGAATCTTGAGTTTGGGCGGCAACTCAAGCTTGTAAGAAACTTTCCCGACCTTCCGTAGGACGGGAAATGGCCCATCGTACTTCCGCACTAGTCCCTTGTGCACCGAGCGGAAGACCTTGAACTGTTGTGGCAGCAACTTGACCATGACCATGTCGCCCACTTGGAACTCGAGTGGGCGTCTATGCTTGTCTGCCCACTTCTTCATCTTCTTAGACGCCTTGTCCAAGTACGCCTTCGTTATATCAAGCTGCTCATGCCACCCTCGTGCAAGCTTGTACGCAGCGGGGCTGCTACCCGTGTAGCCCGACGCAACGGCTTGTGGAGTCAAGGGCTGCTGGCCCATGACGATCTCGAACGGACTTTGTTGCGTCGATTCGGACCGCTGCAAGTTGAATGAGACTTGAGCCACATCCATCAACTTGGCCCAATCCTTCTGGTTGGCACCCACAAAGTGCCTCAAGTATAACTCCAACAAGGCATTCACCCTCTCTGTTTGCCCATCGCTTTGCGGGTGAAAGCTTGTTGAGAAGTGTAGACCCGAACCCAAGAGCTTGAATAACTCCGTCCAGAATTTTGCTGTGAACCTTGGGTCCCGATCACTTATGATGCTCCGAGGCAAGCCCCAATACTTCACCACATGCTGAAAGAACAACTTGGCGGCTTGCTCGGCCGTGCAATCGCGTGGGGCAGGTATGAAAGTTCCATACTTGGAAAAGCGATCGACCACCACCATAATAGAGCCATACCCATTAGACTTGGGCAAGGCCGATATGAAATCCATCGATACACTCTCCCATGGCCTTTCTGGAATCGGCAAAGGCTGCAATAGTCCTGCCGGTACACGTTGCTCTATCTTGTCTTGTTGGCACACAAGACAAGTCTTCACATAGGCCTCGATATCGTCCCGTATATGAGTCCAATAGTAGTTCACCTCCAAGAGTGCCAATGTCCGCTGCATCCCCGGATGGCCAGCCCACATTGAATCGTGGCACTCCTTCATGATGTCTCGCCTAAGATTATCCCACTTAGGCACATAAATGCGACGACCGACGGTGTAGAGTACCCCATCCTCTACCCAAAACCGTCGAGTCTTCCCCTCCTTGGCCATCTCCATGAGTCCCTTGGCCAAGGGGTCTTGAGAAGTCCCCTCCTTGATCCGATCAAGAAGGTTGCTAGCGGCGTTGCTTGCGCTAGCGAGCATGGCCTTTCGGCTGAGAGCATCAGCAACAACATTAACTTTGCCCGGCTTGTACTCCATGACATAATCGAACTCTGCTAAGAAATCTCGCCACCGAGCTTGCTTGGGGCTGATCTTCTTCTGATTTTGAAAATAACTCGTAGCCACATTGTCGGTCATGATGGTAAATCGACTCCCAAGCAAATAGTGCCTCCAAGTTCGCAAGCAATGAATGATGGCTGTCATCTCCTTATCATGCACCGGATACCGTCTCTCAGTATCATTGAGCTTGCGAAACTCATAGGCTATGGGATGCCCCTCTTGCATAAGCACCCCTCCGATGGCAAAGTCTGATGCATCGGTGTGAAGTTCGAACGACTTAGCATAATCGGGCAAGGCCAAGACAGGTTCCTCGGTGACTGCCTTCTTCAAATCATCGAACGCTTCTTGGCATTTCTCACTCTAATGCCACTGCACCTTCTTCTTCAGCAAGTCGGTCAGTGGGGCTGCTCTCGCCGAGTAGCTCAAGATGAATCTCCGATAATAATTGGCCAGCCCAAGGAAAGAACGTAGCTCCGAAACGTTCTTGGGTGGCTCCCATTCATTGATGGCCTGCACTTTGTCCCGTTCCATCATGATCTTTCCAGCCTTGATGCGGGGCCCCAAGAAAGACACCTCGTCTTGGGCGAACGAGCACTTCTCTAATTTCACGTACAGCTCGTTCTCCCGCAATGCTTGGAAAACCTGTCGCAAGTGATGCACATGTTCTTCCAAGTTGTCGCTATACACGACGATATCGTCGAGATAGACGACTACAAATTTATCCAAGAAAGGCTGAAAGATTATGTTCATTAAAGTGCAGAAAGTAGCCGGGGCATTGGTGAGACCAAAAGGCATCACCAAGAACTCATAAGACCCATAGCGAGTGGCGCATGCTGTCTTTGGCTCATCTCCTTTGGCTATGCGCACTTGCCAATACCCCGATCGGAGATCCAGTTTAGAAAAGTACCTGGCTTTACCGAGCCTATCGAAAAGATCGACAACCAAAGGAATTGGATACTTGTTCTTGATGGTTACTTTGTTAAGTGCTCGGTAATCGATGCACATACGCAAGGACCCGTCGTGCTTGCATTGGAACAATACTGGTGCACCGAATGGGGCCTTGGATGGCCGAATGAACCCCGCGTCCAGCAGCTCCTTGAGTTGCTTGCGTAGCTCTTCCAACTCTGGCGGTGCCATCCGATAAGGCGCCATGGCTGGAGGCCTAGCCCCTGGCTCCAGCTCGATCATATGATCGACTTCCCTTCTTGGAAGAAGCCTCTTGGGTAGCTCTGGAGGCATGACATCTTCGTACTCTTTCAAAACCGCAGCTACCTCCTTCGGAACCTCGCTGGGTTGAGGCCCATCTTCGATCAACGTGGCCACAAATGTTGTTTGCCCCTTTTGCACGCCTTTCTTTACTGAATGGCTGACAACATCTTGGCCTCCACGATCTCCCGAGTGACAGGGACAGAGCATGCTTCTCGATCCTTTGCAATAGTCATCGACCCGTCCCTTTCTAATGTCCATGGCTTCACCGTATCCATGAACTTCATGCCCAGCACCAATGAGAAGTCGTCCATCGTGACGACAGTCAGGTCCACCGTCCCCTTCCATTCACCCAAATGAAGGGAGACGCCTCGTGCTACACCATGGATAGGCACCGGTGCGGTGTTGACGGTCTTCAAGGTGCCTGGCTCCTTGGTGTACTGCACGCCCAGCCTTGTTGCCTCCTTCAAAGCAACAAAGTTGTGCGTTGCACCCGTGTCGACGAGTGCCTTTGAAGCCTTGCCATTTACCTTGGCTTCCACAAACATAAGAGCGGATTTCTTCGAACGGGGCAGCGTACTTACCTTAGCCACGTTGCTTTGCTCTACCGTAGCCTTGACGCTGCTTAGCAAGCGCAAAGTCCCCATTTGCGCCTCGTCCCCCGATGATTCCCCGGACGATCCACTCTTGCCAGCGATCATCGCATTGAGCTTCTGTCGCTGTGGGCACTCCCTAGCCCAGTGCGGCCCTCCGCACAAGAAGCAGTCGCGGTTTTTCACCTTGTTATCCGAGAAGGACTGCTTGGCTTTGTCCTTCCTCTCGAACTGCTTGCCGCCGCTGCTACTGCTGCTTCTTTCAGTGGGTTTTGCCCCCCCCCACCTTTTCCCTTGTTACCGCCGCCACTCTTGTTGCCGCCCTTGTGGCTTTTCGAATCAGCCTTGTATTCGAACAAGGATTCGGCAACTGCGATGGCCTCCGCAAGTGATTGAACGTTGCGTCTCTTTAACTCTTGCTCAGCCCATCGTTGTAGTCCATCCATGAAGTAGACGAGCTGAGTCTTCTCCGGCATGTCCGAGACTTCAAGCATAAGAGAAGTGAACTGCTTGACGTACTCTTTGATCGACCCCGTATGCTTCAGTCCACGCAGCCTCTTCATAGCAACTTCCTCCGCATTCTCCGGATAGAATTGCCACTTGAAATCCGCCTTGAACTCGTCCCAAGTCTTAAGCGAGCAAAGACCCTTCTTGATATCCGACTCACGCCTCCTCCACCAAAGGATGGCATCATCACCCAAGTACATGGTGACGGTGGTGATCTTGGACTCATCGTCGTCCAAGCGCATCGCGTCGAAATATTTTTCAACACTCCATAGGAAGTTGTCGAGCTTCCCATGGTACATTGGCGGCTCGGGCACCTTCATCCTTGGTCCCTCTCGTACAGTAGCACTACCTGCCACAGCCGCCTTGCATAGGTTGACGTCCGATTGCAAGGACTCAACCTGCTCCCGGATGGCTTGGAGCTGCCCCATCAGCGTGTCCTTGAGCTGGCCCATCTCGTTGCGCATAGCATCCGCAAGTTAGTTGACGAGAAGTTGAGTCTCGTCCTTGGCTTCCACAGTGCCAAGCTCAAGGTCATGGACGCGGCTATCGAGTTGCTCGATATCCGTAGTGACGCTAGCCAACGTCCCATTGAAGGACTCAACCTTCTGTTCCATCTCCCCGACGCTGTCCTGGAGATCGCCCACGGTCAGCTCCACCTTGGCCATACGATCCTCAAGCATGCTGGTCCGACTAGTCTTTCTTCCAGTCTCCTCGATCACGGACCCTCCAATAGCACTCTCTTTGTTTCCCGACATGATCAGATTGCTCCGCACCTAACCTTCGTACACACAGCAGCTAGCACAACGCAACTTCAGCAAGACCGCCCCTACGATCGTCGCGGCTCTGATACCACGTGTCACGTGCTGACCTTTTTCCCTTGGCTAACACGCTGCCCACTAGCGTCACACTCCCGTCGGACTAACTAGTCAAGGCACTTCGATGCTTGGCTAATGCTAAGTGATGCTACGAAAGCTTAAGTGAGGAAACTGCTAAGGCACAAGTGTTTAGGCTTTTTGAAAGAATGCTTTGTATTGCTTGAGAGAGTTGTACAAGTGTTTTTCTTTATGATCTGTACAAATGAATGCCAAGGCCTATTTATAGGCCCTTAAAGTCCTAGAGGCTTCTAGCCTAGAACCTTCCACAATCCTCCTTCAAAGGAGTATTCTCTATGCATCTAGAAAGTTCTCACCTCCAAAGGAACCAGAAATTACAAGGAGGCTTCTAGAAAATACTACACAAATCTGTACAAGGGTGTTCTAGACTCATCCATGCTAGAACACTCTAGAGAAAGCTAAGCTAGAAGTCCAAGAGCACTCTAGAACCTTCCGGAGGCATCTAGAGAAAGCTAAGTTAGAGTGTCCAAGAGCACTCTAGAACCTTTCGGAGGCATCTCGAAAAGCTTGCTGCACCATCGGGCCTTTGCGGGCCTACTGCCAGCGCCCATATGATGCCTTGGATGCCTTGTTGCCTTGGTGAGGGATATTTTTAGAGATGGCTCGTGACACCGTGCTGCGCTTTGTGCGCAGGAGCCCCCCGGGTCCCCCTGGATCATAGTTCTAATGCGCTCAAAACAATTCTTAGGGTTTTGTGCCCCCCGGGCCCCGCCTCAGGCTCTGAACCCAAAACCCTACTACCTCTCCCCTTTTTCTAACTTCTTCACAACACTTCTCTCTTCCTGTCTTCCTCCATGAAAACCAACTTCGCACCCAAAGCAGAGCTCTTGCGCTTCCTTCCATCCTCACCAAAACCATCCACTCCAAAACCCCATTTTTTTTAAACCCAATATATCCATACCCATCTTCCCCAAAAGCTCTTCTTCTCTTGTGTCCTCCACAGCCAGAAGAGGTTATGTGGTTCTCAACTGTTCGAAGAGCAGTGATGGTGGTGCAAGTTTGAGCTATAAGGAGGCTAGGGTCGACATTGATGCTGGGGTGGAGCTTGTTCGACGAATTGCCAAGATGGCCCCCAACATTGGGAGCTTTGAAGGGCTCTTCCCTCATGGTAAAAGCTCTTTTTTTTTTGTAAACCTTTTTGTGAAGTTTTATTTAATGTTTTGATAAGAAAGGTTTTTTGTTTTTTTGGATGAAAAAAATATTTGATTTTGAATTTGGGTTTGTTCGGTGTTTGATTATTAGTATTGTTTGTTTGGAAATGAGTTTGAATTATTAAACGAGGAATAGCTATTTATTCAATTTTTTAGGGTGATTGTTATGATTTCAACATATCCATTTGAAGTTACTTATTTACTTTCTGTGCTATTAACCTTAATTTCAAACACCTATGTCCTGTGGTATTTTTTTCTGCTTTGTTGCTTTTGGAGGATAAATAATTGGTTTGACAAGACGGGTAATGAACATACATGATGAGATTCTATTAGACTTTAATGGTTGCTTATTGGTAATGGCTAGAAGTTCAAAAGTTTTGGAGCACTGAAGGGTTCCTGTTATTTGATATCTGTCTGAACCATCTAAGTTATTTCCTGAAACTTCCACATAAGTGGGATATATCTCAATATGTTAATTAATTTTATTATTTTTTGATAAGCAAGACAGAGATAGCATTTCAATGAAATTGAATGTCTGGGTGAGTTACTCAAGCAAAAATTAATAGATTCATACATGCTTCCATTTCATGGATGGAGATGCCTTGTCGCCCATTTTAATAACAATGTCTAAATTACCCGGTGCTTGAAAGATGAAGAGAATCCTCACTAATTACCTTCCTAGCAGAAATATTTTTTGTCTGTTGAATGAGTGTTCATTGTTATTGATCTGCATAAATGCCCTTTCTGTTTCAATAAGTTGATTCCAATATCTAAATATCTCTAGATGAGCAAGGGGCGATACAGATGGTGTCGGAACAAAACTTAAGCTTGCATTTGAAACAGGAATCCATGTGACCATTGGAATAGACCTGGTATAATTTGAACTTGCCTTGCACTTTATACCTAAAACTACATTATACTTGATATGATGCGTCTCTTTCCAGGTTGCAATGAGTGTTAATGACATTGTGACTTCTGGAGCAAAGCCATTATTTTTCCTTGATTATTTTGCCACTGGCCGCCTTGATGTTGATCTTGCTGAAAAGGTGAATGTCTTTTTTCCTTTTTGCAAGAATACTCTGAATTCCTCTGGCACGTTCCTTTGTTTTATCCAATGATGTACGGACTCGGATACACGTGTCGTGTCGGACACGAATACGACACGGCGACTCAGCAATTTTCAAAAAAATAGGACTCGGCGACACGGTCAAACTTATTTTTTTTAATATATTTTTTTTGTAACTCATATAAACATAAAATCATAAATAATACTATTAAACAATCCAAACATATCAATAAAACATTCAAATTCATTCATTCAAAACTACAAATGCATCATAACGTCAAGCTCAATTCATACTCATAAAATAAAGCATAAGCAACATAATTTCATTAATTTGATAATGTAAAATGTAAATTGATAATTTCATAAACTCACCAGCGAGGCGGCTACATCTCTTCTTCTTCATTAACTGGCGGATCAACTGTCGCATTTTCTTCAGATGCTTGGCCTAAAAGAAACATTAAGAGAAAATACATCACATCACTGAATAACAAAAATTGAAAATACTCAAAATGGACATTTTACTACAAAGTACAAACTTGTTAAAGTAGCTAACCCTTGTTAAATTTTACTGCAAATTTCCAATAAATTAGCTAACCCTTGGAAGTGAATATTTCAAAAATTTGCACCACAGGGTCATCATCTAGGTAGTCCAAAACAGGAGCAATACAATACGCACATTTGAAGGAGATCAGGGTCTAGCTACCAACTCCAGTTTTCAATGGAAGTCCTAGATGCAACATTCAACACTACTTGGCTAACTTGCTGCCTGAAGTGAACTTCCTAGAGTGAAATGTTGTGGAAACTTTGAACTCTACCAATGGGGATGGATGGTGGTGATGAAACAAAATTCGACGGAAATAAAAATGCACACTTGGACAGAAGGTGAACACTGAGAGCAGAAATCGCAGAAAAAAAAACAAAAGGTACCTGAGGACGACATCCTTCCGTCGATCAATCCCCCTATCTCTGTCGATCGATTTCCCTCTCTCTGTCGATCGATTTCCCTCTCTCTGTCGATTGATCTCTCCCTCTCTATCTGTCGATCGATCTTTCAGCCGATCCCTCTCCCTCTGTCGATCGATCTCTCAGCCGATCTCTCTCTGTCGATCGCTCTCCCTCTGTCGATCGATCTCTCAGCCGATCTCTCTGTCGATACCTCTCCCTCTGTTGATCAATAAGCCGTCTTCTCTGCAATTTTGTTTTTTTAGGGTTTGCTTTGAATCGAATCAAAGAGGAGCTGAGCTGAGCTGAGGATTATATAACCTTGTGTCTGGACCGTGTCCGGGCCATGTCGATGTCTGTCAACGAATTTTGACCGTTGACCACGTGTCAAATACGTGTCGGGTGCGAGTCGGGCGCGTGTCCGTGTCTGACACGTATTTGACACGCTATACGGGGGTTTTCCGAAGAGTCGGTGCATTAGAGGTTTTATCTAATACGCACAATACATGAAAAATGTTTTAATATTATGATTTGCCATGATGTTCTACATTTGCTTTATAGGTAGTGAAAGGCATTGTTGAAGGATGCAAAATGTCAGACTTTTCTTTTAGGGGGAGAGGTAATCCTTTTTTTTTTTTTTTTTTTCTCTTCTTTTTCTTTTTGTTTTTCAGCACGTTTTTCTCACATATTAGAGCTTAATTTTACCATATTTGGTGATATACCTGTTCAGAAAAAAGACACGCTTTAAGATTTTTTTTTGAATCGTGATTTCTACAAAATCATTTCCTATGTAATGGGAAAAGAAGAAGAGAAGTTAATTAAGATATGCTTTACATTCATCTGATGGTTAGAAAAGTATGGTAAGCATTGGGTTATTTTGCATAAGAAATTATGGCATTTGGATCATATTTGTGGTATCTGATTTGTGCCTTGCAGACAACTGAAATGCCAGGGTTCTACTCAGATGGAGAATACGAAGTTAGTGGTTTTGCAGTTGGTGATGTGAAAAAGGATTCAGTCATTGATGGTAAAAATATTGTAGCTGGAGATGTTCTCATTGGCCTTCCATCTAGTGGAGTACATTCTAATGGGTTCTCCCTTGTGAGAAGGTTGGTCATTGATAGCTTTGATAAGTCACTTGTGCACTTTCAAAGCCCACTTTCCTACAAATCCTCGTGATGTTGTAATGTCCTTGCAGGTGCTAAGTCAAAGTGGCCTTTCCCTGAATGATAAGCTTCCTGGTGCGCATATCACACTTGGTGAAGCTCTCATGGCTCCGACTGTGATCTACGTTAAACAGGTAAATACTCTTGTTCAGACTGACATCATTTTGTTTATATCATGCTGTTGATTAATGGCGTGGATTAGTGGTTTCTTACCCTTTTTTTTTTGTTTAAAAGGTGCTTGTCATCATCAGTAAAGGAGGTGTAAAAGGGATTGCTCACATCACAGGGGGAGGGTTCACAGACAACATTCCTCGAGTATTCCCCGAAGACATTGGGGCTGCAATTTATAAAGATTCTTGGGATGTTCCTCCCGTTTTCAAATGGCTCCAAGAGGTAAAAAACCAATTTCTGGCTTCCTTTTGAATAATTTTATGCAGTTTGGAAGTGAATGGATGCAATTATACTTGAACTTGCTTGAAGGGTTTTTTTTGTAATTCAAAACCATGCAATGTGAGCTTCTTTTCAATAAAGTTTATTCGATATATCATCCAAGGGAACTCATTTCTGGGAATGTACATGTACACTGCGGAAACTGTCATTCCACCATTATTTGTAAATTAGAATAAATGGAATTGTATGGTTGTGTTATATGATTTGAAATTTAAGGAAATCTACGTAACATTCAAAGATTGGGTTAATGTATGCTAACCAGCTTGAACTATATTTTATTATCTGTATGGTAGTATGTCGAAACTGAAATGAAATGCATTTCATGTGTGCTAAAAATATTTAAAAAATAGTAGATGGACTTTATCATCATAATGGTATGCTATATATGTGCAGGCTGGAAGAATCGAAGATGCTGAAATGAGGCGAACTTTCAATATGGGCATTGGGATGGTTCTTGTTGTCAGTCCTGAGGCTTCTGATAGGATACTTGCAGATCATCATGAAAGCCCGGTGTATCGCATTGGTGAGGTCATAAGAGGCAAAGGCGTGACATACCTCTAAGCAAATACTAATAGAATATCATATTTTGTGACTAATTATACAACTTCCAGTATTTCCGAGTCTTGAAATCAAGATGGAATGTCAGATACTTGAGGCCTGTTGAGTATCAAATTCTCAATGCAGAGGAATAGATTTTTGGAGCTTTGTATTTTTACATTATCTTGAGATGATGTTTGTAACTAAATCAGTGTGCCAATCCAAAACCAAAACGGAGAAAACCGAATTTCATATTTATGTGTTTATAAATCAATTGCATGACAGTCTGCACATCCGAGTTTCCCATGATAGTCCTGCTCTGTGTTTGTTTCATCTAGATATAAATTATGAAGTAGTCGAATTATGTTTGTTATTATGGTTTCAAGGAATGCAAGATTGATATATATTTTGTTGATTTAAAAGCCTGTAGAGAGAGCTTTCCTTGCAACTTTTTACAAGGACACAAACATAATGCGGAAATATTAATTATAAAGTAACTTGATACGACCTCAATTTCATATGCGGGTGGCAGTTTCCTTGTACATGGTGCCTCGTAAAGTTGCACATTTCTTGCGTGCCTCGAGTAAATTTCCAGGTTTATGCTGGTTTTGTCATTTCACCAAATTGAGTGATGCAGATTATCAATATCGAAAGATCAAGGAGTTTATATTTTGATAAACTCGAGTCCATGACCCAAATCCTCACTTCTGCATTTCCCCTCATATATATGTTAAACCAGTGCCAATTTAACTTTCACTTGAGTTACGACATTGGTCCAAATACTGCCAATTTAATTTGTCTTCTATTATGACAAAAAACATTTGGACATTGGTAAGCAAAGCGATGACACAATTTAGTCGGTTATTTGTACTTGGTCAGTTATTTTTGTGCATGGTGAACCGAGCCCAACTCTTAGGGTTCAATTTTGGAAAGATATGTCAAACATTTACAACCTTCAAACCCTTCCTGGCCTGATCAGGACTTGAATGCTATCCTTAAATCGGAAGCAAAATTGGGGGGAAATAAACCTACTTGCTCTAACCTTAAGCATCTCCTAAATTTTATAAATGATCATCATCATTTAGATTTCCCACTCAATGGGTCCCAATTCACATGGAACAACAAACGTAGAGATAAGAATGGGATTAAAGCAAAGCTTGATCATATCCTAGTGACTACCGAATTGATGAATTTGTTTCCCTCGGCCTTCGCGCGTACGACCCATATTGCTACATCGGATCATTGAGCTATAAATTTACAATACTCAAACGCCAATACTGGACTCAAACCTTTTAAATTCTTCCATATGTGGACTAGGGACCCCCGGTGTCGTCTTCTCATCAACTATGCCTGAACGCCTAGATGGAATAAAATGGAGTTCCGTAATATTCACCAATGCATTTATGAAACTCAAGCAGCCCTTATAAACTTCAAAATGATCCTCCCTCTACGGAAAATGCAATGGCCATCTCTTCTTTGGAGAGTCATCTCTCTGAATTATATTTGATAGAAGAAATGTTTTGGCACAATAAATTTGTTCCTCCTGCCTCAAGGATGGAGATAAGAACACCAAATCTTAATAAGACTTTTATTGCCCTTATCCCCAAAGTTGTAAACCGTGTCATTCCAGATAAGTGTCGACCTATCGGCTTTTGTAATGTCATTTATAAGGAGATTTCCAAAATCTTGGTCAATCGCTTGAAACCTTTTCTGGATAACATCATATCCCCCAATCAAGGTGTCTTTCTCAGAGGACGTTCAATTGTCAACAATGTCAGTTTCGCCCATGAGACATTCTTTCAAATGAAACATTGCAAGAGGAAAAAACAAGACTCGATGACCATAAAAATTGATATGGCCAAAGCTTATGACAGAGTCGAATGGTTCTTTCTAATTCAAGTCCTTGAACATCTGGGTTTTGCAATAGGCTTTATTCAAATGATTTATCAATTCAAGTCCTCAATATTCCTTCCAATAGAAACAAAAATCTTGTTTTAATGGCAACGAATCTATGACAAGAAATTGTTGTACCACAAAGTCAAAGCGCCCTCCAATTCAAAGCCCTTTTTATTTTCACAATAAGAGCATTTTCCAACTTGCAAAACCCCCACCACTGCCTCATTTGCTTGGAGAGGTACTTACCAAAATGAAACGGTACATTTTGTGGCAAGTGATGTCAGGCAATTCTATTGACCTATGGAATTACTGTTGGGTTAAGCCGGGAGTCATGCTTACGGAGTGTCTTTGATCCTTCCATACCTAACCTCCCCATCAATTTTCAAGATATATGGATTTCGCACTCAAGACACTTCTGATGGAACGAGGAATTAGTCAACTCCCTCTTTCTTGCTCATGTGGCTCGAGACATCCATAATATACTGATAAGACATTTAGATTGTCCTGACAAACTTATTTTATTTGGCTCTTTGACAAGAAATGTCTATTCTCTGTTAAAAACACTACCAAGGCTTTCACAATTGAGAAACTCAAGTGCTCCACTTCAAATTGCTCTGTCACCACCATAGATGCTAACCTCCTCAGAGAATTATGGAAAATCAAGGCACCTCCTAGTGTTCTTTTCTTACTCTGGAAGATTGGGCAAAACATCATTCCTATTATGACAAATTTGGCTAGGATTCACACGCTTATCGAGGATCACTGTATTTTCTGCAACAACCATTCCAAAGATGTTACCCATCTATTTTTCATTTGCCCAATAATCAATCAACTCTGGCAAATCTCCCCTACTTTGATTAACTAGCATAATGAAAACTTTGAAACTCCCAGTACTCCCTTCTTTCTCAAGTTTATGAGGGACACTGCTAGAGTTCACCCTAAGGACAAAGATGAGATGCACTCTCAGTTCACGGTCACGCTTCATACAATTTGGAAAACACGCAATAATTATGTTTTTCGCAAGACAAACTTCAACACCCAACAATTCCTTTGTTCCTTTCACACTGGAAAGCGTGGCAGAATCTATGGTTTAGCCCTAACCCCCTAACCAGCCGAATCACATATAGCTATTGCTACTGAAAAATTGGTTTTCTTCCATCACATTCTTGCTACAGCCATAACTGATTCATAGCCTTTGACCGCCCCTTGTTACTTTTGGCCCCATACTGAGCTGGCCACCACTAGAGTGGAGTTATACAGGTCCAAGTTCAAACAGTCAGACAACACCGACTTAGCTCCAGAGCCTTATATTTTAGACCTATTCCCCCCACATTGGACCCAGATATGATCATTGTCACTTATGATGCAAGTGTATTTGCCTCATCTCAGCAAGGAGCTATAGGGCTTTTTGTGGTCACCCTACTTGGAAAGGTGCTCACACGAGCTGTTTTCCCAATCGCAGGGAAGGTTATGGACAACACGATGGCAGAATGCCATGCTGCGAAGGATGCTCTATTGCTCATCCAGGCAAGGCAATAGTGGACAAATCTTTTGCTCAGCGACTCAGGGATGTTGACCTCTATTTTGCAGGATGATCTTCACATTTTGTTTGTTATGGCGCTCTCTCATCAATAGCATCCGATGAATGCTCTCTAGTCATAGCCTTTGGTTCTGTAATTATATTAATAGAAACCTCAACCACGAGGCTCACAACTTAGCAACTCTAGCAGGACAGTAGTACTGTACTCCTATTCCCAATCTATATATCTATGCTCTAAGATTTAACAAAAAATAAAACTTGAAAATTGAACCATTATTTCAACAATGGAAACATATTAGAATCCACCCTTTAACTCTTAATATACAGTGCATTAAATGATTTCAGATGATTTCCTTAAAAATCTGTTTTGTAAATTTATGAAATATTTTGTGAAGCACTTAACTTGCTGACTGACGACTCTATTACAAAGAACTCCTGCGTAAGTATGTTAATGTTGTGATTAGTGAGGTGGCAACACCACCTCTTGCATGGGTGTGGATGCCCTATCTATATATATGTTTTAATGTTGTTGTAATAGATAGTACAGAAAATAAAAGAAAATGAGAATCATACAGGGATCAAAAGGCTTGTTTATACGTTTATAATATTTGTTTCTTTTAGTTTATTTCATCATGTTATCAGCACAAGCAATTTTAACTAACGGGCGTTATTATTTACTATGGTTTTCTTTCAATTCGAATGTTTTGGATGTATGTATCTCTAACTCGAGTTAATTTCATATTGATTTGGTTTGATCATTAGTACATGATTTAATGATGTGATTATTTGATTTGTGTTGTGATTTGCAATTGTAATGTCACATATGGCATATCTATAAATAATACATTCTGATTCATTTTAGTACAAGTCTCATCATATGTAGTGAATTTTGATTTAGTTTGTTAAAAGATGATATTGTTAGTCTGCATGGTGGTTTCCTAATAAATACCATCAAGAAATTGTGTATCACGATTTTAACTTTTAATCATGTATGTGCACATAACTTTTAATTATGGATGTATATAAAATAGTTTGATATTACTATTTAAGAAAATAACATGCAACTTGCATTTGCGCGAGAGCTACTCAATTGCTACACATGCTTTTAAATGATTATATTGCTTCAAAGTTTTCCATATGCTTTTACTACAGTTTTCACATATAAGTGTATTACTATTATTTAGATATTGATAAGTATATTGTGTGATGGGATTAAGCATGTGAACAGAATGACATACAGTGAGTGATGGTTGCTACATTCATTATTAAATGTTAAATATTGTTTACTATCAAATATTATTAGTTTTCATTATACTAATTAATATCTCATTTTGGATAATTTTGGTTTTAAATTTTATAGTTTTATTTTGTGTATACTATTGGATTTTGGAACCATGACAAAATCATCGATAAATCTAGTTTTCAGATATCATGACCTTTCATATAGAAACCTGAAATTTCATTTTTTTTTTTACTTGAAAATTTTCAACTATTACATGTATGTCATTTATACATGTGTTCTCATAGATGTCAACCTTGCAAAACTTGAGTTTCAAGCCATTGCTGTTAATGGAAGAAATTATATGTCATGGCAGTTTGATGCTAAACTTCTTTTGCAAGCTAAGAAATTAGGTTATGCAATTAAAGAAAGAAAATACAATATTTGTAGAAGATAAAACATATGCACTCATTTTCTTGCATCGCCCATATTCATGACGACCTTTGAAAAATACCATTTAGTTTTATAGAAGTCCCTAAAAGACAAATATAACCATCAAAAGGCAGTCACACACCATTTTTCCCAAAGTGAATGATTACATTTGAGATTTCAAGATTTTAAGACAGTGTCAAAATATAATTCTACAATATTGTTTCTCATCTTAAATTTTGTTGATAAAATGTGACAGATGTTCAGATGACTGAGAAAATTTTATCTACTTTTCATGCATCAAGTGTGCTATTGTAGCAGCAATATCGGGAACATCATTTTACTAATTGTTCTGAATTAGTGACTTGTATCATTGTAGTAGAAGAAAATGCTAAGGTTTTAATAAAAATCGTAATGTAAGACCATCCAGTTTCATGACATTTCTGGAAGCAAATGCCAACTGTAGCTATGAAAGGAGGTGAGGCAGGGGATATGGAAGGAATAAATACTCCATAAGAGGTGGTAACCCTAGAAGAGGTAGCCACAATGATCACTCCAGTTGAGGTAGTTATAACAATTACTCTAGCAGAGGTGGTAACCCTAGCATAAGTAGTCGCAACATTTACGCAAATGGTCGAAAACTTATGTCCGGTACAATGATAAAACTTATGCGAAGGATACTGAGAATCCTTCTATAGATGATACTTGTCATAGATGTGGTAAACGTGGACATGGGTAAGATGTTTATCATACACCAAAATAGACGAAAGAAAACTATCGAGCTTCAATTAAAATCAAATAGACAAATTTGATGCAATGAGAAAATAATATTAATACATGGGAACATTCAATCATTGTTGCTCACTGGGACTCTTCTGACTTTTTTGAAGATGTTGACAATGCATCTTTGTAATGCTGGGTTTTGATATCACCTGGTAAATTTTTTCGTATGTTTTCACTATTTGTAAATTAAATGTAATATACGCACAGTTTATCTAAACTTATATATAGCTTGATATATATTTACTAGATTGATATATTTCTTGACTACCTATATATTTATTATTTAAATGTATCAATCAAGACATGCCAAGATTAGATGATAATACATGTTTGATTGATAGTGCCACTACACATACAATACTAAAAGGTCGCACATTTTTCTCATTACTAGACATTAAAACACAAAAGGCGTCTATCATACCTGACCATGTGCAAATTATTGATGGCTATGGTAGAGCCCACTTGACATTACTAAATGGTACTCATTTATTTATTCAGAATGCGTTATATTCAAGCAGTTCTAGAAAAAACTTGCTTAGTTTTAAAAATGTACACTTAAATGATTATCATATTGAGACAACCAATAAAAGGAGAAAATAATATTTATGCATCATATTTAATGTTGGAAGCCAGAAGCTCACACTAAAGAAATTCTCAATTGCCTCATTAAGATATTGTACAACCATTGGAATTGTCGAATCGCATGTCATTTTAAGCTAGAAGCTTAAGGCACGCTGCAAACTCATTGATCCACAAACTTTGCTTCTTTGGGATAATTGTTTAGACATCTTGAATCCACCATAATGAAAATTGTAGAACACTCCAATGGTCATCCCTTAGCACACACCCAACTTCAAATTTTTAGTGGATACTTATGCATTCCTTGTTCACAAGGTAAATTTATTACTTGACCACATCCTATCAAGATTGCTACCAAGTCGCTATCATTCTTACAGAGAATATAATGTGACATTTGTGAAGCAATTCACTATGCTAGTGGACCTTTTAGATATTATATGGTTTTAAAGACGTTTATACTAAATGGTCTTATATGTCTTTTTTCCTCTCGTAAGCTTGTTTTTCCCATATTTCTAGCATAAATTATTAAACTAAGGGTCCAACTCCAAGACCATCATATCAAGTCTATTTGTCTTGATAATACAGTAGAGTTTCTTCACAAGTGTTTAATGATTTTTGCTCATTAATAGGAATTGATGTTGAACATTCAGTCCCATGTATATCAACATAATGGTTTAGCGAAGTCTTTAATTAAGCAATGTAAACTCATTGCTAAGTTTTTACTTATGCAGTTTATATTACTCATTAGTGTTTGCGGACATGCAATCTTGCATGCTGCAAAATTGCTTCGCCTTAGGTCCACTTCGTATCATCAGTATTCACATTTACATCTTATGACATATTGTCAACCAAATATTTCACATTTACGCAAATTTGGTTGTGTCGTATATGTTCCTATGCCACACCCTAAACAAACTAAGATGGGTCCTCAACGTCGGTTAGGCATTTATGTCAGTTTTTACTCACCCTCCATTATACACTATCTTGAACTTTTAACTGGTGACTTTTTTACTGCTAGATTTGCAGACTGCCAGTTTGATGTGACTCTATTCCCACCGTTAGAAGGAGATAAACAAATGGAGAAAAAAATTTGTGAATTATCGTGGAATACTTCTACTTTATTTCATCTGGACCCTGAAACATCCCAATGTGATTATGAGATAAGGAAAATGTTATATCTTCAAACAATCGCGAATCAACTACTTGACGCATTTAATGATGTAGCTAAAGTAACAAAGTCAATTATAAATGCACTTCCTTGAATTTGTATCCCTGAAGGACAAACTTCGAATAAGGCAACTAATGAATCTGTTGCATGTCAGAAGTGTGGCAGACTTATAGGTTCCAAAGATTCAACTCCCCAAAAAAATAGTAAAAAATCATGCTACCAAAGAAGCAACTCTTGAAACTCGTGCAAAAATTGTATAGGTTAAAAAAAAAAGATATACATGAAACTCTCAAAGGTACATTACATAACAAAGATGTTATGTTTGAAAAATCTAATTTCTCCATAACCCAAGAAGTGGTTGTATATCTCTGAAGTGACTAAAAACCCACCGAAGAGGCTTAGGTACTTGATAATAATGAGATTTCAATATACTCCAGAGATATATGAAATCTATATGTAATATTCATTGCTGACATATTTATAAATATAATAACTACCAAAATATCAAAGGGTGATGATATTGAACAATGTAGCATCTATAAATGTCGACAAAGAAATGATTGGCCAAAATGGAAAGACGTTATCCAACGAAATATGATTCTCTTGAGAAACGTGGCGTATTTGGACTTATCTTACAAGCACCCAAAACGTGTAAACCTTGTTGGTTTCAAATAGGTGTTTGTCAGACAGAAAAATGAGATTGTCAGAAATAAGGCAAACCTCATGACATAAAGAGTCTTGTAGAAAGCCGACATTGATTTTGATGAAACATACTCCCCAGTTATGGATCTGACTACATTTTGATATTTAATGTCTTGTAGTTTACGAAAAACTTAACATGAGACTTATCAATGTCGTAGCTATTTATATGGGAATTTTAGACACAGATATTTATGTGAAAATCCTTGAAGGATTTACTTTGCCTGAGGCGAAATCGAGAAATACTTGCTCGATAAAATTAAGACGTGCCCTATACGGTTTGAAACAATCCGAAAGGATATGATATATCAAAATACTAAAAGTAAATTGGAGAGTATAGTGTCCAAGGAAACACTTCACATGCATAAAATATGTAACTGTTTCTTTGAGCATTTACCAGTCACATTGTAACAATACAACATTGAGTCTCCTAAAACCTTCTAAATCCGTGACAACTTTTTACAGGTAGAGTGAGTTTTGTTTACCATCTTTAATCCAGTGAGTCAAAATGATTGCCCTCATTTTCAGTCTCGGCAAAAACATTTACAGGAGCAGGAGCTGCTCGCTTTTAAGATACTGCAACTACTTTGTACATAAAGCTCCAGTTTGAAGCCATATCCAGATTCCCAATGCTAAAGACTCCCCTTAAGATAAAGTAGTGGATCAACTAACAACAGCTCTACATTTCTTGCTAATGCTTTGCTGCAAATTTGACTAACCTCTGCAACATCTGCTAGATCATCCCTCTAAGTGAAAGGAGACATTCTTGTAACCTTGCTACTTTATAATCCACACCAGGATCAGTAGTTACCAGTGGAGCTACTTCTGTTCATGATGTATTCGTTTCTTTACTGTTGCTATTCTCACAGCAATCCACATCATTTCCGACTGATTCGGGAAGTTTCATATCACCAAGTTCTTCTCAATGAGGATCTGAATTGCATGACTCGGAAGGAACAGAGGAAACAGTTTCAGATGTAGGAGCTTCTGTGACTGCACCCACAATTATGTGGTCTCTGAAATCTGACTATTCTGCGCAACTTTAACATTACTAGCTTCAATATCAGACGCATCAGTGGAATCCCTTCCTCCATTCTGATCATCTGCTTTAACATCACTAGCTTCAATATTCTGCACAACTATTTCTATGACATCACTAGCTTTGCTATCAGATGGACCAGTACAATCCCTACTTCCATTCTGATCACCCTCTTTAACACCACTAGCTTGGATATCAGTAGGATCCATGGAATCCCTTCCTCCATTCTAATCATTTGCTTTAACATCACTTGCTTCAATATCAAATGGACCAGTGCATTCCCCTCCACAGTGAGAATCTGCTTTAAGATCAGTAGCCTTGATATCAGATGGATCAGTGGAAACCCCTCCCACATTTTGATTATCTGCTTTAACATCACTAGCTTTGATATCTTGCACAGTCGTTTCCAGTACTTTAACATCACTGCCATTGACATCAGATGGACTGCCTCCATTCTGATCATCTGCTTTAACATCACTAGCTTTGATATCAGATGGAGCAGTAGAGTCCTTCCCTCCTTTCTGATCTTCTGCTTTTATTGGATAAAAACAGCCAGGAGTAGTAGACGAATCAGTGTTCTCAACTAGTTGGGAGATCTCACCTGAGGCAAATGCCAACGGGGAAGTCTCGGGGGAAGTTTCAGGTAGATCAGATACTTCCTTAGGAATATTACCATCGAGGGCATCAGATTCCTCCATAGCAGTGCACATATCAGCACCAGATTCAATTTTATCCACAGTAGAAATGTTTTCTGTTACCTCAGGACCCACAGATACAGATATACTTGCAGCAGTTTCAGGTAGATCAGATACTTCATTAGCAATATTACCATCAGGTGCGTTGGATTCTTCCATAACAGTGCACTTATCAACACCAGCTTCAATTATATCAACAGCCAAAATGCTTTCTGTTACCTCAGGTAGATCAGATACTTCATTAGCTATAGTACCATCAGGTGCGTCAGATTCCTCCATAGCAGTGCACATATCAGCACCAGATTCAACAGCCGAAATGTTTTCTGTTACAGGACCTGCAGTTTCAGGTAGGTCAGATACTTCAATGCCAATACTATCACCAGGTTCACCGGATTCCTCCATAGCAGTGCACATATCAGCCTCCGATTCAATTTTATCAACAGACGAAATGTTTTCTGTTACCTCGGGACCCACAGATAAAGATATACTTGCAGCCGATACTTCATCACCATTAAGAGCAATATTACCAGCTGGTGAGTCAGATTCCTCCATAGCGGTGCACATATCAGCACTAGATTCACATTTATCAACAGCCAAAACATTGTCTGGCTTCTCTATTGCACTTCCACAAATTTCAGTAATAGACACATCTGGGTTGCATTCATCATCCATAGCAGACAGAACTTGAGCAGGTTCAACAAATACAGAACTTGAGGGTTTTGCTTTAGATAAGCTCAAAGTTGAAACACTGCCCATTTTGCCAACTGTAAGAGTTTTGCTTGTTGAAGGTTCAGGACCCACAGATGCAGGCATACATGCAGCAGTTTCAGGTAGATTCGATACTTCATTACCATTAAGAGCAATATTACCAGCAAGTGTGTCAGATTGCTCCATAGTGGTGCACATATCAGCACTAGATTCAATTTCATCACCAGCCAAAACATTGCCTAGCTTCTCCGCTGCACTTCCACAAATTGCAGTAACAGATGCATCATGGTTGGATTCAACATCCATAGCAGACAGAATTTCTGCAGGTTCAACAGATATAGAACTCTCAGGTTTTGGTTCAGATGGGACCGAAGTTGAAACACTGCCAATTTTGCTTGAATTTGTAGAGTTATCCACAAGGTTCACTCCACCAGATTGATTGTCATGTCCCTTGCGCGTTGTCATGTTGGGCACTGAAGAAACCAGCTCTAAGGAGGACATTGTTGCAGGCTTTGAATGTTTTAAAGGACAGGCTGTGGTAACAACTGTAAGAGTTTTGCTTGTTGAAGGTTCAGTACTCACAGATACAAGTATACTGGGAGTACTTTCAGGTAGATCCGATACTTCATTACCATTAAGAGCAATATTACCAGCAGGCGTGTCAGATTCCTCCATAGCAGTGCACATATCAGCACTAGGTTCAATTTTATCAACAGCCAAAACATTGCCTAGCTTCTCCGCTGCACTTCCACAAATTGCAGTAACAGATGCAGCGCAGTTGGATTCAACATTCATAGCAGACAGAATTTGAGCAGGTTCAACTGATACAGAACTTGTAGGTTCAACAGATACAGAATTTTCAGCTTTAGCTTCAGATGGGCCCGAACTTGAAACATTGCCTACTTTGCCTGAATTTATAGAGTTTTCAAGAGATTCAGAAGCAAGTTCAGTTTTGGGTTCCTCAACACAGCATTCAGCATTGATTTCAGGAGTAACGGCATCACCTTTCAAACTCTCACTTGGACTTCTATCCACAGAGTTTACTCCACCAGATCGATTGTCATGTCCCTCATGCATTGTTACGTTGGGTACCGAAGAAACCGACTCTAAGGATGACAATGTTGAAGACTTCAAATGCTCTAAAGAACTAGCTGTGGTAACATCTGTAAGAGTTATGCTTGTTGAAGGTTCAGTAAGTGCATCTTTATCTTCAGTCACTTGGATGCCAAAGCTTTTAGATAAGTTAACCTGCAAATCAGCAGTAACATCTTCTCTTTCACCAGCTGCAGTGCAAAATAATGAGGCATTATCAGAAATGGTGCTTTGGTTTCAGCTTTCACAATATCAAATGTTGTTTCAGCAAATGTACTATCAATAAAGGCCAAACACAAACTTAAACACAGTAGCACCTTATAACAACACACGAATTATAAGTTGACATCTTCTCATGACATTATGGCCATAGAACTACAGACTCATGTTTTCTCATACAGAAGTATGATGCTTCGAATGCAACCAATTAATCCAGGTTCTGTGAAATTGCAGTAAAATGGAATTACACTAGCTTCATACTCTATAGTGAGATAAACTCACAAGTTTTGGAATAAGAAGGCCTACTTTGAGATATAATAATGAATAAACATACACAGTAGCGTGAAGTTTGCATCATATTCTAATTATTTTTTGTCTCGTGTCTAAGTCACAATTGCATTCAGCAACTAAATGTACTTAATCGTAGCTCACGTACAATTGATCAATCATGTCAATATTAATCCCATATCTCTATTAAATAGAAGTACAGATAAAATATCTTTGAGGCAGTTCTTCTAAATGCTCATAAAACTGTTTAGTTATGATCAATTACGATAATTTTTTAGATCATCAAACAGTTTACAATCTATTTTTGTATTCCTCCAAATATATTAGCCAAAACGGCTAGGAAGAACAATATTTTGGGGAAATGAATGATTGTTTATCATACTGTATGAAACTTTGTGAAAGCTCATCAAATGCGAGAAGAAACAAATGCCACAACATGTCCATGCACAAGGTCCGTTGGGTTTCTTTTTTTCAAAAAAAAATAATAAAATTTGTTAACCATGTTAGATATGTATTGGACACTCTTGACAACCACACTCGCTAGACACTATACGTTTTGATCATGGACATTTTCAAATATCTTTTGAAAGCTTCTACACTTTATAAATGTACTAACCATATTATGGCCAACAACATTGATCTACAAGTTAAAAATATGAATAATAAAAATAAATGTATAGGCTTCTAGCTGAGGAAAGTAATATAATATTGTAATGTACAGGTGTTGCCACGTATTAGTGTATTTCTTAATCATCATGTCTGACAGCTTGTATCCAAGTCTTAACTTAACACCAGATGTGCCATGCCATTGTTGCACAGTTTTTTAAATATAATATTTCCATAAAATAAGAGTTTGAGAACTCGAATATTTTATTGCTCCTTATTATTTATCATTTAGTATTTATTTTCTATTCAAATATTTCTCCTGAAGAGTAACTCTTAAATTATTAGTCGCGCATATTAGCCAAAATTTCAGTAAAATAATAAGTAATGATTCAAGTTGAGAGATCCAGAAAGAAATTTGGTTTTGGCTTCAATAACACAGCATTTAGCATTCATTGATTTCAGGGGTAACGTATCACCTTGCAGTTTCTCAATTGGACTTCTTTCCAGAGAATTTTGTCCAGAAGATAGATTTTCAGGTTGCTCGTGCATTGTTAGGTTGGGTGATGAAGAAACCGGCTCCAAGGCTGAAAATGTTGTAGACTTCAAATGCTCTGAAGGGCAAGCTGTGGCAATCACGGGAACGGTTTTGCTTGTTGAAGATTCAGCAAGTGCATCCCCATCTTCATTTAACATGGGACCTTTGGTTTTAGATAAGTTCACCTATGTATCAGAAGCAACATCTTCTCTTTCACCTGCTTCATTTTGTCCAAAGGCCGAGGCGTGATCAGGAATTGGTGCTGTGCTTTCACCCTTCATATTATCCCATGGTCTTTCATGACTTTCTGTGGATAGAGAATTCTTCTCAACATGACATGGCACATCATTCTTAGAGTTGCTTTGACTAAGAATTGGTATATCAGTTAATTTTCTTTCTTGACTCGACTTTATATCAGGATAGACGGCACCTGCTTGGTCAGATAGAGCATTTCTTGACTCCTTGACACTGTTCTCTTTCTCTCCCCTTCCTTCTGACACACATGTACTTGACAAATTCTTTGTGAAAGCAGTATCATCAATTCCACCCGCTTGAGTTTGTCCAGTTTGAGGTATCCCAACTTCAAGAGTTGACTTCTCAAGAGGCACTTGAGCATCATTTGCTTCTGTACAGGGAGATTCATCAATGGGAATAAGAGTGTTTTTCTGCACCGCTGAAATATCTAATTGCTGCTCGCTGTGAGTGGAAACATCTGCTGTTTTAGTCAGATTTAGTTTCTGGTCAGATGCTATATCAGGACTGCTACTGAGTTTTCCAGATGTAACACTCCCAACTTTATTAGCATCAATAATGCCTTCTGCAATATTATTACTCAGATTTTTTGCTTCCGGTGACCCTGCCAAGGATGCTTGACCTACGGTTGCTCTGACTTCAACTATACTTGTGTTATTAATTATTGATGTTTGCTGTTTATTAGGGGAGACTCCTGTATCTTTCTTTCTAGAACCACACTTGGTTGGAGTAGGTACATTGCTCTTCTTAGCTTTCTCCGCAGAAGATCGTGTCTTACGTGAGGAAGCATTGCCTGATGCCCTTGTACCCTTCGAATCTTGGGGCCTCAAAACTGGTGTGCTGCCAGTATTTACCCTATCTTGGCAAATAGCAACATCATCAGGTTTTACTGCAAATCCTACGTTTGAACTGCTATCAACCCCTGAACTACATTGAGATCATGTTTGAGACATCAAATCCTGGAGCTGCCTTTTGAACAATTTGGACTGAACCAAGTTCTAGTTTTCCACCAAGGTTTTTCTTGTTACCAGGCAATGCATCCATGGAGCCCATACGAAGGGTTCTTCTTTCAATCAAATCTTGTGCAAATGCAGACATCACACGATGTTCCAAATTGTCGTTCTTGTCGGATGCTATGGAGGCCGTCAATGTGGTATCTGCAGAAGCTGCCTTTGTCTCACCAACTGGAAGAACTCTGTTTGTTTCTTTTTTGTCCAAGGAAAGAGCCATGTCCTTATGTTTCTCTTGAAGAAATGTTTGAACTGGAACCAATTCAACAACTTTTTGCTGCCCCGTAATTGGATTAACCTCAAAACTAACAATAGTAGGTGCATCAGAAGTGCTAGGTGGTTTACTCACCACCGTTTGCTTGTCATGAGCAAAAGAGGTTAGACAGCCATCTGAAGCCATGGCTATTGCAGTTGGAATTTTCGACAATGGGTGAACAACAGGCCCGGGCAAAATAGGTACATCTGAAGTTTCAGAAGCTGTGTAGCTACCTGGTGCCAGACCTGTTTCTTGAGGGACCCTTGACATAGATTTGACTTCAGGACCAACAGATGGCAACACAGAACTTTGTTTCTTTCCCCTACGTCGTGGGGCTTGTGATCCACTTTGAGTCTTCTGGGCCTGACCTTGAATTTGATTAATAACGGGGACACCAGTAGTGGTTATTAGAGAACCAGATACAGCAGTTAGACCTCTGACAGTTTGAGGACTGCTATCAGAGACGATGCTTGAAGGGACAAGAGCTGGTCCTTTCTGTGATCCTAAATCCAATTTGCTACCAGTTGACAAAGGTTCTGAACGAACAACAGAAGTTGTGACAATATTCGTTGTTGTCCTTTTTGGCCTCCCACGCCCTCGTTTAACTGGCTGTTGTAGCTCTTTTATTGGTGGTAACTGAGGCTGCATAGATAGTGGTGGCGGTGTTGCCACTGCTGCTGCTGGTAGCAGTGTGGCTGTTGCTGCTGCAGGCAGTGCTGCCGTTGCTGCTGGTGGCAGTGCGGCTGCTGAAGGCGGGACACTGGCTGCCATTGCAACTAGTTGAGGTGGTGTTGCTTCTGTTGCTGCTACTGTTGGTGCTGTCTGTGTAGGTGGTTGCAGTGGCAAAGGAAGAGGATGTTGTTGCTCAGTGTTACCCACAGCCACCTCAGACCCACTGGTACCTGCATCCTTAATTTCTTCCTTAGGTTTGGGAGAATCTGGGGAGTCAGCCTGACACATTTTCTCAAATTCTTCTTCTGTCATTTGATCTTCATAAGAGCGTACCTGAGAATTAAAGGAACTCTTTAAGTAAAGAGACAATAATCATACAAAAACTTTTTGCGGCTTCAAAGATCAATATTCACAAACCTCTCTTGCTCGTTTGCCCCTTCCATAGTGTTGGGTATTAAGCCCCCCAAGATATTCATTTTTTCGCTTTTCCCCTACATGTGCCTCATCGTATATTTGCATGGCTTTATAAAGTGCTTTCAAGTCATCATCATCTACAAGACGAGATGGCATAGATGGGAAGGACTCGAGACCTACTTCATCTGATCCTTTTACCAATTGTTTCCATGCTTCCTATTGAACATTGTATGGTGTAAAGAAACCAGGTAGAATCATAAGGAAGTAGAAGTAGAAGTTTGAACAGATACACACAAAAAAAAAGGAAGGCAGCACCAAATACAAGAAGGCATACCATCTCATCTTCCCGCCTTTGTTTATCAATTGCTTCAAAAACATCAATCTCGGATTCACTGAAGACGTGAAAAAGTGCAATATAAACTTTCACAACCATGATAGAAGAAAATTAGAAATAGTAATGTCCATATACATATGCAATCACTAAACTATGAAATTACCATTACTCCAATCAGAAGCTACATAAATTCAAAACACACACACAAACATATATATCGGACAGAAAACTATGGATACTAATCATGATGCACATACAAGCAGAGGCATCGCACAGAAGCTTGAGATGGATGACTTTGAACTATAGTTGTGTAGATAATTTTTTTCTAATAGTATACTATTTGACAAGTCCACTAAGCTTTTGCCGGTTTATTGAACAAAACAACTCTTTTCACTTTTATTAAGCTCATACAATCTCTGCTAAAGCAGAAGAAATTTTTGGGGGCATGTAAGGCACTCCTCAGCTGTCACCCACTCTCTAATAAACCAACGGTTCAGATTATTTAGCTAAAATATCAAAGGATGATTACTTAATGAAATTCTCAAAGGATCCGTCGATACCCATTTTAGTAATGTAGATTTTATCAAACATGACTAAGGTCATTAATGCAATTTGAAGAAAAATAAAAGAGTAGGTTTGGATATTTGTCCACAAGTTCAACTTTATATAAAGTACCCATCATGACCAACTTTTTGTTCATGATTGTTAATTTTTCATGTTTATAAATTTTGCATATGTATCTTGGCATTAAATAGGATGTAATTGATAAGGTAGTATGCTTAACTTTTGTAAATTATTAAAGTTATAATACAAAACCTAAAACCGCCTAGGCGGGCTTGGATGTAATTGATAAGGTATTATGCTTAACTTTTGTAAATTATTAAAGATAATACAAAACCTAAAACCGCCTAGGCGCTAGGCACCTGCTCGCCGCCTAGCGCTTTTTAGAACACTGGTTATTTCTTTGTCAATTTCTCTTTTTTCCTTTGCATAATTCTAAATTGTAACTTTTTCAGATTTATACATGCAAACAAGTCATCATGAATATATGTTGAATAAATTAGTTTCAACATTTTGCACTGTCAGTGATCAGAATTTAGTTTTGACTATCACAAAAATTCACATGAATGACCCCCACCTTTAACATGCAATCCTCATGGCAATATATGGGAGAAACATCTTGCACAGCCCAAAAGGTGAATTTATCACACAAGGGATATGTTTGTAGACCAAAGAGCATGAAGGGAACAATGCTTATATCAAATTAATGACTGAAATGAGTTTCTTCTCACATCCCTTGCTATCATATAATAGCAAGGGATTTGACTTAATTTCCTTTTTTTCTATTTTCTTTAATGAACTGGATTAATTGTTGGATGTTGTCTGGCACAAGCGTGTGTACTTTCAGATTGTTAAGTAACTTTCATTTCGAGAACGGTTTCCAAAGATGTATTGTTTCATGCCAGTTAGTTGGTTTGGACATTAGAACGTGCCAGTTGTTGACTGTTGAGATTGTGAACCATACTTAAGGACTTCGTAATTTCTTTTCAATCCTCATATAAGTAGTATTATTTATTTTGCCTATAAATAAAATATTTCTAGCGCCATTTTATTCAAACGTTCACAATCAAAGTAAATCATTTACTTTGAATTAAATTATGACATATTAGAGAAATCACTTTGAATTAAAATTTAAAATTTAAGATAATGAACTTTATTGTGCAAACCAGGTGTCAATTTTTGAATTTTTTTCAACGGGAAATTAAAGCGAATGAGCTGGTGCAGCGCCGCACTTGAAAGAATAGTGGTAATAGTAAACGGGTAGAATCATGAGAATGTTATAGTTTAACGAATGTGTAAATTATTGTTGAAAATAGAAAATTAAAAAACTTTAATTTGAAAGTAGAGCTTAAGATAAAAACAACAGCATTCAATTACGTGATCTTTTTTCTGGACATTTACGTTAATTTTTGTACATAACATGAACTGGATTACCATTTGAAGAGCCAAACTAGGGAACCCAAAATCTCAGGGCCTGCATGCATGCATATGTTATACCTTTGATAGCCTTGTGAAAACTGGGGGAATGTGGCCTTGTAGAACCTAACTATTGTTAGAGCATTTAGTAGTCTGGTCGTTGTTGTAACGACTTCTTTTTCTTTTGGAGTTGGTTTATATGACTTTTTATTATTGCAATTTTACCTTATCTTACATAATAATTAATACGTGAAGAAATCGAACTCCTAACCTTGTAAAACAAGCAATTAAAACGCTACTAAAAATAGAGTTGCATCCTAGCCTAAGACAACTGAAAATTCCAAAACAACTAAATTTCTAAAATAAAGAAAGTCTCCTAAATTCAAACATAAATATAATAAATATCCTACAACATTACCTGCGAGCCAAGATGTCATTGAGAGCGTCATCATCTAAAACATGGGCAGTTTCTTCCTTCTTACACTCTCTCAGAAGAGATTCCAAATACTCCCTTCGATCCTCCGCACTGCATAAGTTTACAGGGAATTTATTTTAGAACAAAAGGAAGATATCCTTGGGAAATTAAATTGGACCGGCCCTGTTCTTCAAACAAAAGGGAAAAGAAATAACCTGGTGTGGTTATCAAAAAATCCAGCAGTGATACTCTGATTAGCTACTCCTAATTTGTGTTCAGCTGCAGCTCTGACTTGTTCTTCAACAGTTCGAACCTTATAAAAGCAGAAATACTTCAGCACAATGGATGCTTAACTTTACCATAACAAACAGAAGAACATAATTTACACAGAAAATGTTATAGGTATTAACAGAATGAGCAGTAGACGAGTTTTTAACAGAACAAAGAAAGCAAGAAATATTGAGATCTTATACAATTATATATCTCAGTAAACTTTCAAATAAAACAGATAGCCTGATCAAGACATTATTAGGTGTTCATCAAGAGAATTAAATTTTAATTATCTGTATGTTGGAAATAGAGAGCTATCCTTTTTACGCTAAAAGAAGGCACACGATGCACTGAAAAGGAGATGAACATTATCTGTATGTAGGAAATAGATAGCTATTCTTTTTATGCTAAAGGAATGCACATGATGTACTGAAAAGGAGATGAACAAACACTTCAAGAAAGCCAATTGTGCAAAATATATGATCTTGCAAAAAATTTAATGACATTTAGATTCCAGGCTTAACCAACTTCAAATCTCTCATTAAGCTCTCTGGAAATTAGTGATTTTTCAACTTTGTTTTATTATAAGATCTTTAAACATTGAAAATACTGAGGTAGCTATAGAGGTGCCTTTGCTGAGCCCACATCAAGCTGTAATTTTTGCTTCACCTAGTCAAATAATGTCGACACCAACAGATATCCTCAAACAAAGGTGCATACACATAGAACAAGCACACTACTGATAACACAAAATTATCACGCCACGGATCACTAGTTCCTACTTTGAAACCATTTAACTCTGTTATAACTAAAAATCAAGTATAAAAATTTCACCGTTTCCATTCGCAGCACAAGTACATCCCTCTTTTGACCAATCCTATGAGCCCTTGCTTGTGCTTGTAGGTCAACCTGAAGCACACCACTACATTATCATTAGATTAAAGTTTATATGTGCACTAAATACTGACAATTATTAATAGAAAGTTGCCTGGGGATTCCAATCAGTGTCAAATATGATCACAGTATCTGCAGCTTGAAGATTTACTCCGACACCCCCAGCTCGAATGCTACCACCAAAAACAAAAAATATTAACATGTAAGTGTTTCATGAATTCACAAGGAAACCAACAATGGATGGTGCCTAAAACTATACAAATTAAAACATAAAATCAGCAGGAAGTGGTTCTACAAAGAATCCAAGCTACCATGGCATCTAGTGCCTTGGTAGAGAAAAAAAAAAAAAAAAAAAAAGGATTTTAGCAAGGATGAATATTGATGTGAGTCGTGTTTTTCTAGAAGGGATTGTGGCAAATAAACTTGCATCACTAGGACTACAACAACATGTTGAAATTTGAACCCTCCTTTAGAGATAAAAGGGTAGCTAAGGCTAGATAAATTATGAGTCTTGTATGTTTGAAAATATGTCCATCTTTGCATTTTTAGCAACGCCATAGGTCTGCACTTGGTAAAGAGGCTAGAGATAAAATGATTAGATTAACCTCTTGGAACCTTGACGGATAAATCAACAAAACTAGTGGACGTCCTGCGTAGAACATAGTTTGTCTCCAAGAGACAAAGTGAGAGGAAAACAAGGCTAGAGATTTAGGAGGAGGGTTCAAACTTTTCTATTCTGGAATAGATGGAACTAGGAATGGAGTGGGAATAGTTGTAGATAAAGTTTTTTATGAATGTGGTAGTTGACGTTAGGATGTTTGGGGATAGAATCATAAGTACTAAATTAGCTTTAAAACTAGAGATAGTGCATGTTATTAGCGTGTATTAAGGGTGTTAATCGGTTTGAAATTGGATCAAAACCGAACCGAACTTGAGATTCGATTTTCGATTCGCTTTGGTTTTCTGATATTTCAAATAGAAAACCGTAACCAAACCGACCAATTCAGTTCGATTTTGGTTTGCTTTGATTTTTTTTTTTTTTCATCATCTTTCATCTTCTAACTGAAAAAATTGTGTTGCCATCACCATTCCCATACGGCAAGACCTAATCACAAATAAAACCCTTTCACACATACAGATTTCAAATAAAATTTGAACCTCAACAAGATTATTTTATCCAAAAATAAATATATATATATATATACTAGTTTTTCTATTATGATAAATGAGATTAGCATTATTGCATTCTGATTAAACAAGCTCAAATGACCATACAATTCGACAAAACCCCCAATAGTGCTAATGCAAAGAAAAGTAGTCGAACAAAAGGAAAAATAGGCTCAGATACACGGTGCCCAACGAGTTCCCGAACCTCCGCCCAACCTGACCGCCGAAATTCAAGACCCGATTTAGCTTGAGCTTCAAAGAGACGTCTCTCGGTCGATTTGATCCCCTCTACGGAACCCTTAGCGCACCGAGATCATTTGTACTCGGTTGTTATAAAGCAAAAGACACTCCAACAACATAATCGAAGAAAGTCTCGAAACAAAGCTCATTTACAAGATTATCAATAATGGATCTTAGCACACCAGGCTCACCTATATCTATGATATCCATGGAGGACCTCTCTACTTCTCTAGATGGATCCAATCTCTATATATTCACCTTAGCTGAACTAAATGGGTAGGTGGAAATTAAATAGGGGTGAGTGGGGTTGGGAATTGAGTTAGTGGGGTAGGAATTAAACGGGAGTGGGTGGGGGTTGGGAATTGGGGTGGGAATTGAGTTGTTTGTGGTGGGGCTGGGAGTTAAAAAACATATACAAATTTGATACGGTTCGATTTATTTGGGGCTAAAAACACTCAAACCTAAACTGAACCGAAGTAACTTTGTTCGGTTCGATTTTGGCAAATTGGTTTCGTTTTTGTTCGGTTTCTGTTTTTTCGGTTAATTTGGTCGGTTTAATGGACCAATTAACACTCCTAGCGCGTATGCGCCTCAAGTGGGTTTAGACGAGGAGACTAAGAAGGGTTTATGGGACTCTTTAGAGATGTTAGGCTCATGAAACCCTCTTTTTCAATAGGGTTTTCCTAGGCGGGGATTTGAATAGCCATATCAGTAAGGATAGAGTTGGGTATGAAAGGGTTTATGGAGGTGAATGCTTTGGGTATCGAAATACTATGGCGATTTCTATTATAGATTTTGCTTTAGCTAAGGATTTCTAGATCGTCAATACTTTTTATAAGAGGGATCATTTTGTGACCTTTGCGAGTGGGCGCAATATAAGTCAAATTGATTATTTTCTTGTTAGCAGACACGATCTAGATGGGTGTAAAAATTGTAAGGTTATACCTGGGGAGTGTCTGACAAATCAACATAGGTTGTTAGTCCTGGATTTTTGTCTTAAGAGTTGGGGTCGTATTGATCAAGGACAAGTTAGATCGAGAATTAAGTGGTGGACCTTACAGGGACGTGTGCCAAAAATTTAGAAAAAAGATTTTAGATGGACATTCAGTTACAGAGGGTTGGGAGAATCTAGAACTAGAGGATAGGATTAGTAGCACATATCTTTATGAGCATTTGGTGAACCGAATAAATAACGAGCGAAGGAAGAGTTAGGAGAGACCAAAGGAGGAGGTAGATATGATAAGAAGACGTGGTGGTGGAACGCTGATGTGCAACAAGCCATTATGAAAAATAAAAGATGTTTTAAAGAGTGACAAAAAAATAGATGCCTAGAGCCTTATGAGCTTTATAAACAAGCTAAAAGGTTGAGTAGTTAAGCAGTGGGCGAAGCTAAAAATAGAGCATATGACGATATGTACAATAGGATAGGTACAAAGGAAGGGGATAAGGACATCTTCAAGATAGCTAAAGCGAGATAACGAAAAAATAGGGATTTGAGTCATGTTAAGTGTGTTAAACATGAGAATAAAAGAGTTTCAATGCAGGATAAAACTATTTTTGATAGATGTTGATGACTTTTGGAACCTACTCAATGAACACATATAGGGGAGTTAAACTAAGAGGAGTATGTTTTACAGGAAGGGAAGCATCGCGTGATCCATCGCAGAGTTAGTGCCAAAGAATTAAGAGAAACTTTGAAAAAAATAACAACAGGGAAGGCAGTTAGACTAGATGATATACCAATTGAAGTGTGGAACTGTCTGGGAGAAGTTAAGATTCAATGGCTGACTAATTCTTTAATAGGATGGAAACTAGAAAAATGTCAAATTCGTAGAGGCACAACATTTTGGTACCAATTTATAAGGAGGATATTCAGAACTGCTCTATAGAAAGATAAAAGCTTATGAGTCATACAATGAAACTTTGGGAGAGGGTCATAGAGCGAAGACTTAGGAGTTTAACCACTATTTCAGAAAATCAATTTGGATTACTGCCAGGTACGTCTACCACGGAAGTCTTCTTGCTTAGGCAAATTATAGAAAAATATCGAAAGGAACGTAAGAGTTTGCATATGATTTTTATTGATTTGGAGAAAGTCTACGATAGTCTCCAGGGAGTTAATTTAGTGGGTGCTTGGAAGGAAAAAAGTGTCTAAATGTTATGTTGATATCATTAAGGATATGTATCAGTAGGACTACATCAAGGGTCGGCCTTAAGTCTATACCTCTTTGCTTTGGTCATGGATGAGTTGACAATACCTCTTCAAGATGTACCTTAGTGCATGTTGTTTGTAGATGATATTGTCTTAATTGATGAGAGTGGTGAAGGTTTAGGTCAGAAATTAGATAGGTGGCGGGAGACATTAGAATGTAAGGGTTTTAGAATTAGTCGTTCAAAGACAAAATATCTAGTATGCAACTTTGGGTTTGAATCAATGAGTAATTCAATTGAGATCGAAGACGTGGAGGTTCCAAAGTGTAAGGATTTTCGATATCTAGGATCTATAACTCAAAATAAGGGCTATTAGAAAAGATGTAGACCATAGGATTAAAGTTGGTTGGACGAATTGGAGACTGGCGTCAAGAGGATTGTGCGATAGAAGGATTCCTGCAAGGTTAAAAGGAAAATGTTATAAGACAACTGTTCAACCAGCCATGCTCTTTAATTCAAAATGTTCAAATGCATAGGATGGCGGTAGCAGAAATGCATATTTTAAGATGGATGTGTGGTAAAACCCGTAAGGATAAAATTAGGAATGAAAGAATTAGGAAATACTTGAGTGTAGCACCCATAGAGGATAAAATTAGAGAAAATGCGTTTAACGTGGTTTGGTCACGTACGGAGGAGACCAAGCACGACGCCAATTTGAAAATGTCTAGATTGGCAAATGGAGGGTGTAGGAGGGGTCGACCGTTGAAAACTAGGATGAAGGCAGTGAAGGAGGACATCCTTGAGCTTAGATTAGGCAAGGATATGTGGGAAGACCACAATACTTGGAGAACCAAAATACATATAGAAAAACCCGGGAGTATCGGAAATGGGCTTCGATGATGATGATGATTCCATATTTTTAATAGATTGCTCAGGGTCTACCTAACCCCCGATTTTTTTTTTTTTTTTTTTTTTGAAAGGTGAGCTGGGATTTTAAGGATCCCATAACCTATCAACTGGGCGACCTATAGGTCAACACCCTTAGAAAGTAACCATGCCGCAGGTTGGATTTGAAGCTAGGACGTGGAGGACAAACCCACAGAGCCCTAACCACTAGGCCATAACACCATTGGCAACTAACCCCCGACCTTAATGGAGTGTTTTGCCAAAAAAAAAAAAATTCTAGAGTCAGCAAGAATAATAAGAGGGTTTTTCCACCCTTAGTTTGGATTATTGTGCCTGCAGCATAAATTAGTAGTTACCTCAGCAAAAAAATAAAAACAAGAGATTCTGGTCGGTTGAATTCCTGGATAAGAGCTCCGCGATCACCTCCTGAGGTATGTCCATCTAACCGGAGGTACTTATAATTTTTCCAGCGGAGATATTCCTCCATAACATCAAGTAGCCTAGTCATCGTTGAAAAGAAGAGAACCTGCAAGACAGTAATATTGAGAAACTTCATGGATTCTAAAAGCACAAAGTAGAAATGGAAAACATTGTGTCCACAAAATTATAGGAATATAGGATGAAGCAAACCTGTAGCAGCTTAACATGCAACGTTTCATTGTTCACATAAAAAAATGGTTATTCGACTTGACGTCATAATGAACAGAGCACCTGAGCAAGATAAGATATTTGGAAAGCATCTACAAAGCATAAAATCCTTGACTACATGGAACAAGGACTAGGCTAGCCTGAATAACTTTTTAAGCATGATTGCCATGCCTCAGACAACAGAAAATGGATTAAATTTGGATAGACTTACCAGATTTTTTTGTGCTGACTAACTGATTTTTTTTGTGCTGGAGTGGCAGTGATGAGAATATGTAAAATCAGCCTAGAAAATACATGTTTACAGCATTTGCCTTCTAATCATCATAAGTCGGAAGAGTTGAACAGATGAACACTCACCAGTGGAGGGGACACGGAAGAGAAGATTGGGGCATGGGTGGCCTAATTAAGGTGCTAAGTGTTGCTTTGTGAAAAGGATGACTGGAGGGGATTTTTCGGTTACTTCTTATTTGGAGAAGTTGCTTGTAAGGAAGGAGACTTAGTTGCACCCAATCTCATTTGTCCAAGATATTGGTTTGGAAACAGCTAAGGGGTATGCAGATGTGCAGGTTGTAATTATGTGATTCATGGTACCATCTTTAGTTGGAATGTCAGTGAGCACAAGATTTGGCAGTACTTTTTGGGTAATTGTAAAATATTCTATGGGCATTTCCCCCAATAATAATAATAATATTATTATAAATATTTTAAAGGTAACACTTTATGATAATCTTTGCCTTTAGTACAACAATGGCAGACTTAATGGTTATATACTCCCAACTAGCATACAAAGATTCTTCCCTCAAAAGAAGGAAGAAACCGGAACTTAATCAAAACCTCCCCTAGCATTTTTTTTCCCATCCCACAGCTTGTTGTTACTTGTCATTCTTCTCTTTCCCTCCAACTAAGCAAAAGGAACCATCTTTCACAAAAACCATCCGTTTTGTTGATATAGATGTGAGAGTATTTCATCATCTCAAAAGTTCATCCATGAAAACTGGCATCACTACATACACTCTCTTAAGAAATGCATCTATAAATTGTCGACCCACCTGGAATGAATCCACTAGTAATGAATCATTGATAGTTTGTGCTCTCTGAATCTAACGTGCGAAGCCATCAATATTTTTTTCTCTCTATATATCAACTTGACTTCAGAGAGTGATGTGTTCCACACATTTGTCTACATTTATTCATAAAAAAAAAAACCTACTACTGGATCAATGGGATATGGTTCTTGCCTGACTCACAAAATAGAGCACACTGAAAAAAACTATTTATCATCCACATCCTCCAACCTATGCAGTTAAAACAACGTTATAACATCGATATAATGCTTAACGGGGTGAGCCGTTATGTTTTGACATTATCACATTATGGTATCATGGCTCCGATATAACGCCCGTTATATGGCTGATATTGAATATTATTTCAATAGTCGTTTTAACGTTTTGTTCTAATACAGTAAAAAAATAAAAAATCACTCATTTCATTTTCGATTGAACTAGAACCCTAGACTCAAAAGGAAAGAAGAAATACGAGAACTCGCAGTCGTCGATCGACAAAGAACGAGAAAAGAAGGAAAAAGACTAAGAGTCGATCACACTCTTTGTTGCGATCCTACTCTCATACGAACGTAAGAATTTTTATTTTTTTTATGTTTTGATGTTTTTGAATTTAATGCTATGAACATGTTTTACTGTATAATATATTAATAATTAGGAGGTATAAAAAATATATTCCGTTATATGTTGTTATATTTCGTTATAACCTATAACGCTCTTGGACTGTTATGGTCTGTTATCCATTTTAACTGCATAGCCTCCACAGCCTACGTACTTAGGGTGTGTTTGGTTGGATGAAATCCTATGCCATAGGAATCCAAAAGAGGACCCCTACATTTAAGGCTAAATTGATGTATCATTACACACCCACCATTAGATTTTGTGATCAATGGTGGGAATGAAAATCCCATGAACATGGGAATCACACTCCTTGGTCCCCCAGGGCATGTGATTTTCATGTTCATGGAACTTCCATTCTCACCATTGATTAGAAAATTTAATGTTGGATGTAGAGTAATACATCAATTTAGCCTTATATGTTGGGGTCTATGCAATTAAAACTGATAACGAACCCATAACGGTCCAGGAGCGTTATAGATTATAATGAGATATAACGGTCGATAACAAAATAGTTTTTTAAATATATTTTTCAGTGTTCTAAAAATCGCTAGGCGCTGGGTGCCTAGCGCCCAGGGGCCTAGGCGGCGCCTAAACGGTCTTAGATTTTGTATTATAACTTTAATAATTTACAAAAGTTAAGCATAATACCTTATCAATTACATTCAATTTAATGCCAATATACATATGCAAAATTTAAAAACATTAAAAATTAACAATCGTTAAAAATCTACATTAGTAAAATTGCATGAATAACCTCAGTTATGTTTGATAAAATCTACATTAGTAAAATTGGTACCGGCAGATCCTTTGAGAATTCCATTAAGTAATCATCATTTGCTACATTTAGACATATACTGAATAAAAAACAATTAAATAGTTTATTTCTAAAAAATAGGAAAGAAAAATAAAATAAGAACACAATTAGCCTTATTAAAAAATAAAAATAATAAAAATCGCCCAGACCCGCCCAGACTGCCCGCCCAGACATTAATCTGGGCGGTTTTCCACCTTCTAGCGCCTAGGCCGATTTTTAGAACACTAATATTTTTAATACCCCCACAAAGTATTAATGTATTATAGAGTCAATCATGTTCATAACAATAAATTCAAAAAAAAAAAAAAAAAAACATTAATAAAAAAACACCTTCCCTTCGTATGAGAGTGAGATCGCAACCGAGAATGCGATCGACTCTTCGTCTTCTTCCCTTCTTCCTTTTGTTCTCTGTCAAACGGCGAGGTCTGGTTCTCTGTCGATTGGTGACGACTAGCTCAGTTCCTTCTTTCCTATGAGTCTAGGGTTCTGATTCGATCGATAATGAAATGAGTATTTTTTTAGGGTATTTTTTTAGTTTGGCACTCATCAGTTTATACCTATTAGATTTTGGCCCTCGTTTTGAAAATTAATTGAGTCTAACACTCACTTTGCTTCTTCTCAGAATTTCAAGCCTTTGCCCACAGTTGAGCTCCCACTTGAAGATCTTCCTTCTCCTCAGACGGCATAGGTTAGCAGAAATTATGATGGTGTTGATGATGAGAAAGGGTTAGAGAAGCTGACAACATGGCTTTGATTAAAATATAAATGGTTCAGGTGGAGAGGAGGATTGAAAGTTATTCGAGATGGAGAACCAGTGGGTGGAGAGGGATGGTGGTGGTTCAAGAGGGTGGAGGTTGCAGATCTGATCTAATCAATTGAAGTGAGTAGTGGCAGGTGGGTTTTGGGCAGAGAGTGGTGGGAAAGAGAACTGAGAAGAAAAGAGGATGGTGGTGGTGGGAGGCCAGTGACGACAGGAGAGGGTTACGGTGGCATAGCTGTGAGGAGGCGAGAACCCACGCAAGTGAGGCCGTGGGGGGAGAAGTGCAGGACCGGTAGTGAAGCTGCTCTTGAACGGAGTGGAGATCCCAGTAGTTGATCCCGGAATCGACTGGAGATGATGACTGTTCATAGTTTTTAGATGTCACATACAGAGGAAGAAGATGAGTTTCACATAGGAAGAATCGTTGGTCGGTGAGATTGAGAGCCCTCGCCATCAACAAAAGCCCCAAACCATCCTTGTATAAATAAATTAAAAAAAAAAAAAAAAGATTATCGTCTCCATTCCTCATCGCGATTAGTACTCTCGATCGCCCTCCTCCAACCCACCTACGCCCTTCCCCTTCCTTTCTTCTTCACTCACAGACCCCAAACCCTAGCAATCTCAATCAATTGATGTGGTGATCAAATCATCTCCAGTCGATTTCTTAAATTCTTATTCCCCAGGAAACTATTACTTCGAATCGTTTTGAATCACATTCAACACCACACACAAAACAGTACCTACGATCGAAATTTGTTGTCTACTGAAGACGAACCCCAAGTTGTGAATCACTTCGTCACTCAACAAAGTAGAAGAGCTCAACAAATGGAGATGTTCTAGTCTCGCCTTTATCGACCCTTCACCCCTTCCACCATTATCTAATCACTTCTCTTCAAAACCTCCATTGGGTATCCATTTTAGCCCAAAAGGGTTGAACCCCATCATCCAAAAGTTGAAGATTATACGAGTTCTTCATCAGAAACCAAGGAAAAAAACATCGCCACAGAGAACCCCAAACCCAAAGACTTTCTTTAACCCAAGGTAAGGGCAAAATAGTTCAAAAATTAATCAATGATGTGGACCCAACGGTTCCATTAGAAAACGAGTGTTAAGACTCAATTAGTTTTTTAAATGAAGGCTAAACTCTAATAGGTATAAACTAATGAGTGTCAATTTCAAAAAACCTTTTTTTTAATATATTAGAACAAAACGTTAAAACGGCGTTATTGAAAAAATGTTATTTCAATAACGGCCATATAACGTCATTATATCGGAGTTGTGATACCATAACGTGATAATGTCATAACGTAACGGCTCACCTCCGTTAAACATTATATCAAAGTTATAACGTTGTTTTAACTGCATAGGTTGGGGTCCCTCATGAATTCCTATGGCATAGGATTTCATGCAACCAAACACACCCTTAACTCCAAATTATGAATTGTGTCAACGGAAATATGGTTTCTTGCCAGACTAGCAAAACATGAGCCCGGTGAAAATCCCTTATGCGTATCCTCTTCCACACCCATTTGTCATCCACATCCTCTAACCTACGCACCTAACTCCCTTTTAAATATCACTAAGAATCTCAAACTCATTATTTTCCCCATCGAAAGATTATTGCTTCTAAAATGAAACTCTCAGTGCATATGCCACCCAATACCCACAAATACACTCTGCAGAAATAGAAAATAGTCAATGACATCTCCCTCTCGAGCCATGTTCCCAATCTAATCATGCCAAAAACTGATTTTATTTCCTCTCCCCACAACTATTTCAATCTTTGGCATAAACTCCACCTTATGATTCGAAATAGTTCTCACACTCATCCCATAAGAACATGTTGGGTGCTAGGAAGCCAACTCAACCCGATTGGATCCTACTTCGTTCTAATCACTTCTTTCCACAAGCACTCCTCTCAATTTTCTTTGCCACGGCGACTAGCATCCGAAATACTAACATATAAGCATATTAGACAAAGCACTCCTAATAAGTATCGGTCTACCACCCTTGGAGAGCAACCCACCCAATACCCACATATAATAATAATAATAATAATAATAATAACAATAACAATAATAATAATAATAATAATAATAATAATAATACTAATAATAATAATAATAATAATAATAATAAAACAAAGGGTAGCTACACTCTTCACAGTGAAAGAATTTAAGAACTAACTAATGGTCCTAGAAACACAAAATCAGAATGCTAAGCAATCACAAAGTAATCTTAATTTGAAATCCTCGATAGATTCAAGGCCACTCCAAGACTAAAATGAAAACATGAACTAGCATACTGGATTAGGCCAAAGACAACAGAAGCACTCGACAAGGTAGAACAGTCGCGGGTAGGAATATGCTAAGACTAAAGTCAAATAAAGAAAACCTAAGGAGAAACCTGGTACCCAAAACATGATGACAAGTGGCACCTATGTTGATGCCTTTAGGTGGGGATTGTGGCAATAAGCAGAGGGTGGTGGTACCTCAAGACAGCTCATGGGTCGTTTCTCTTGAGCACAAAGTATATATTTGGTGGCCCTGTTCTAAACTTTAAGAGGGTAAAGTAAGAGTACTCACATGTAAAAAGTAGCTAGAGGTGTTTCACATGATCTTAACTCTCAAGAAACTTATGGTAAATATAATAACAAGAGCAAGTTTGTAATAGTTCCATTGCCAGTCAATTCCTGCATCTTAGTACTATCTCAGTCATGATATCCATTCTCTAAGTGATACAAGGGAACAAACCAATTTAACGGTTAGATACTAAACCAGTGCTATTAGTTGGTAAACAAATATATGCTATTAATAGAATCCTTACAGAAACCAGTAAAGAAATTATGCAATACCAACTCAATTATCTAAACATAAAATCTCTTTCTTGAAGAAACCAGTGCCATTAATTGGTCATGCCAAAAAAATAACTAAGATTCAATGACTACAGTACTATAACACATTTTCAACTTGCACTTACCCTATGATCAGTTGCTTTTAGCTTGGGTAGCAAGCGATCTAACATCTCAAGCTTTCCGCAGAGCCTCACAACTGGTGGTAGATAATGTTTAGGTATTAAACTATCAATCTGCAAAAGAAAACCAGATAAAGGATAATAATGCCAAGTTGCATAGATAGATACATAAGTTTTAACAGTAAAATATATGGTACTCAAAACGTGCCTCCTCAGTGTGAAGCTGGCTCAGATATGGATGGTTGCATATATTGCGTAATTCCATCACAGAATTATGGACTGCTCGACTCTGATTAAAAGGTATAAGTAGATTTAGAAACCATGAGCAATTTAATCCCTATCCAAAACAAGTATGATAATATAAAATATAAAATGGAAACAGAAATGCAGTCCCCACCTTAGAATTTCCAATGGTACCAAGATTGTCTGCAACCCTATTCATTAAAAGCTTCTGATAGGCAGAAGCCTCACATCTGACAAGCCTTTCAATCTTCTCAGGCAATTCATTTTCCACCTAGTAAAACAGCATTAATAATGCAATTAAAGTGAAATGTTATAGTATATAATGCAGCATTCATGTATTTTTAAATTCAAGTTATAGGCAAATCTTCAGAGAAGTGCAGAGTACTGCAGCAAGTTGTGATCTTTTATTATTAACACATAGTGAAACCACAAACAAAAAGAAGCATTTATGCTAACATAGAATTCAACAGCTCTCAGAAACCCAACTAAGAAAATATAAGCAATTAACAATAACATAAGCCTAATATTAATTGCAAACCTTGTGTTTCAGCCTCCTAAGTACAAAAGGTCGAAGAACTTGGTGAAGGCGGTTTATAATCAAAAGATTCTCTTCCTCAGACAATAAAGCCTATTCAAAAGAAAAAGAGAGAATTTTAGAATCTGAGTACATTCAATATGACCAACAAGAAGACCGTCTACTATCAAAATAAATAAATAAATAAAAAGTCTGTAGCCTGCCTGATCAGGTGATGTGTCACCACCACTTTCAAAAGGTTTGTTGAACCACTGTGAAAAATCCTCAGCCGAGTTGAATATGTTTGGTAACAAGAAGTTTAGTAGCGCCCACAGCTCCTCAAGATTATTCTGTATAACAAGAAGAAAATAAATAAACATACAAGAGGACTACAGAACACTACTTAATAATGAATTGTGACTAAAATAAAATTTTAAGCCAGCACTGTACGAAGCAGGACAACAGAGAACATAAGCAAGCCTGATTTCGCTTTTTGCACTGTTTAGTAATTGGGTAAACCAAGGATATTATAGAGAAATGCCGATATAAAGACAACAATATAATAGGATACCTTCAAGACTATAACACATGCTTGTATCTTTTTCTTTAGCTTTATGTGTTTCTTACACAATGTTCTATAAATTTGAGAAAACTAAAGAGTCTTAGGGTGTGTTTGGTTGCATGGAATCATTGGATTCTATTGGGGCCATCTGTGTTTAGAACAAATTTGATCAAAATGTAGTAGACCACTTATCGTGGATTTTACATTTTGATCAAAGGTGTGATCTGAACTCCCATAAAACATTAAATCCCAACACCTTACTCCCCCAAAGAATTGGATGCCCATAATTCATGAGAGTTCAAATATCCACCTTCGATCACAATATGGAATTCATGAGGAATGGTCTACCCAATGTTCTAAAAAGTGCTAGGCGGTGGGTGGGTGGCGAGCATGTGCTTAGCGCCCAGGGGCCTAGGCAATTTTAGGTTTTGTATTACTTTAATAATTTACCAAAGTTAAGCATAATACCTTATCAATTACATCCAATTTAATGCCAAGATACATATGCAAAATTTATAAAAATGAAAAATTAACAGTCATGAACAAAATTTATTAAAACTCAAATGACTAAAATTGGTCATGATGGGTACTCTATACAAAGTTGAATTTGTGGACAAATATCCAAACCTACTCTTTTATTTTTCTTCAAATTGCATGAATGACCTTAGTCATGTTTGATAAAATCTACATTACTAAAATTGGTACCGGTAGATCCTTTGAGAATTCCATTAAGTAATCATCATTTGCTACATTCAGACATATACTGAACACAATCAGCCTTATTCAAAAAAAAAAAAACCCGTCCAGACCGCCCAAACCTGCTCAGAACCCGCCTAGGCGCCTACCCGATTTTTCACCCCGCCTAGCCATTAATCTAGGCGTTTCTCTAACGCCTAGGCCATTTTTTTAGAACATTAGGTCTACCACATGTTGATCCTTTGAGAATTCTATTAAATAATCATCATTTGCTACATTCAAACATATACTGAACACAATCAGCCTTATTCAAAAAAAAAACACCCGTCCAGACCGCCCAAACCTGCCCAGAACCCGCCTAGGCGCCTACCCGATTTTTCACCCGCCTAGCCATTAATCTGGGCGTTTCTAACGCCTAGCGCCTAGGCCATTTTTTTTCGAACACTGGGTCTACCACATGTTGATCAAATTTGCCTTAAAACACAAATGGTCCCTCAATGGATTCCATGGAATTGAATTCCATGCAACCAAAAACACACCCATAGAACAATTAGTAGCAACCCCTAATCTTAGAAAAACATTCCAATTCTCCAGTAGGACAATACTACTTTAAAAATGGAGAAAGCAAAAAGCATCCAGATCTATAAGAAAGGGTGGCGAGAGTTGAATTAATAGTACCTTGTATTAAAAAAATAAAAATATAGAAAATGAATAAATGAAAAAATTATAGTATTAAAAGAACGAAAATACTTGGACAGGGGTCAAAAGTAAAATATTTTATTCCTAAATGACCCCTTCTAAAATAGCCTCTTTTTTTTTTGAATTCGTATTATTTAGAGGGTGGTGCCCTTTCACTTTAAGAACTAATAAACACTAAACTTAAAATAAATAAATAAAAACTTTAAAAAAAAAATATCCAACTATAGACAAACTCCAATTGCCAATGTAACCTTAATTAACTAACCAACTTCGAAGAACTTTTTATAACCAGATTGTGTCGCATAGTGACAAAGTTAAAACTCTGGAAATTTTAAAATGACCTTACAATCTTACATTGAGCAGTGTGGCGTACTAACAAACTATATGGCACAATTTTCAACTTTCGAAATTAAAATGTGCGAGCATTATAATCCTTCATAAATAAATAAAAGTTACTTGCTCATTTTAATCCTTGCAGTAAACAATTCGAAATTATAGTTTCATAAAATTTCAAATCAAAAACAAAACAAAAAAAAAGAAGACCATAATATGAAAGGTAGAAACATACACTACACCAGCAATAGATGTTCACAACCAATAGCAAAGGTTTTTGACACATAATAAAGAATAAGAAAAAAAAAAAAAAGTTTTAGCTTTCTGTGACCCCTAGCGTGAAATGGTATTGTTCAACAGAATTGAAGAGAATATAACATGACACACTTAAGCACACATATATAGAGACACACTCACCTGTAGAGGTGTTCCAGTCAAGAGCAATCTGTGAGTGCTCTGATAATGCCTCAAGTCAGCATTTAGCTTGCAGGAAGCATTCTTTATGCGATGGCCTTCATCAATTATGATATAATGCCACTGTATTTTGCTGAGCTTTGGTCGATCATGTTTGTTCATCAAGTACTCATACGTAGTCACAAGGACATTGAACTTTTGCTGAACAATTATTTCCCTGCAGTATTATTAAAGACTGGTAAAGTCACTCTGACACATTTAACCAAGAAAGAAATGTTAACTTTCTTTTTTCTTTGTTAGAATGAAATTAAAATCAACATTCCATACTTGAATAATCTACGACGCTCTTCAGGAGGCCCAGCATATGCAATCTTGTTTATACCAGGTGCCCAGAAGTTTATTTCCGACATCCAACCAGGTAGAACAGAGGATGGTACAACCACCAGAAACGGCCCTCTATCATATTTTACTTCCATCAGGTAACAGATCAAAGCAATAACCTGAATACGAGTACACAGTTATTCCTTCTGGTAAGAAATTCAAAAGTTGTTAATTATTTTGATCTTACTCATCAAATATCATACCTGAACAGTTTTACCCAAGCCCATTTCATCAGCAAGTATCCCATTCAAGTGATTGTTGTACAGTGAAACCAACCAGCGCAAGCCATTCATTTGATACCTAGGTATCAAAAATATTCCATTAATGCCCATAATCACAGTAAATTAAGAGTGGTTGACAAGATTAACGCCATGATACTGGTCCTAGGCTATGTTTCCTAAATGCTCTACACTGATAACATGAGATATCCATTGTCATGCTACTAAGGCACTTAACAATTCTCTACAACTTAACATGCATGACTATAATCGTAAAAGCACATCCAAGATGCAATACGTATAATGCATTTCACGTCATAATTTTCAATATTAATCAAAGCATGAGATGTACATCTAAAGGCGCATTCAAACAAGACTCTGAACTCCATATTTTGGAAATCAATATATTTTTACAAATCAAGTTTAACCTAATCCCACGACTCACTTTCTATCGTGCCAACGACACAGATAATACACTAGTCAATAATAAATATTAAGCAGGAATCAAGAGATAAATTAAACACTAATGAATGGGGAGGAAAACAGCACATGTGGGTGTCTGTGGGTCACGTGTGTGTTAGAAGTTCTGGAATGTGCTAATTTCACACTAGAATAATATTTGTAAAGATCAGAATATCACAATAGTCAGATTTCATTTACACGGAGGAGACCCATATGGTCAGGAGATCAGACAGCCATTGATTTAACTTCCATGCAGATGAACCAGAGTAATCAAACTTGTTCCCTCTTGACAGACAGATATCCACATGGGAGATGAATCAATGGCTTATTTCAATAATGATGATCTACTTGTTCATGAACCTCCCCCATAAACAATCGGGGCCCCTTCATCACCGTGTTTTCAAATTAAAGGTGAAAACAGAGTCTCAACTTGTAAAACACAATGCATAAAAGCTACTAAATGTATATAATAAATTATACAGACGTGTCCCTATTGTGTTTTTTCTTCTAATGTGTCGGATATTGATAACCATGTCTGTGCTGCTGTGACAAAGATTATGTTCAATAAAATAAAAAACTGAAATAAAGTTGAAAAGGTAAGATTGTATTTAATGATATTTTTGTCCACGATCTGTTACCCAAAAAAAAAATACTAAGAATATTATATATAAATTTGTATACTGAAATTTTCATAACCAAAACAATAAAATAAACCCGAAATTGCCCAAACTATCCAAACTACACAAAATGGTCCAGGGTTTAGAGATAGATTGTTCATGCGCTAGGGCATGGGCTCATATATACTTACCTTAAGCTGGGTTGGGTTGGGCTAGTGTGTTACCCGACGGTCCCGACCAACTTGCAGTCCTAATTCACTTCTATTCACATGGAGCAATACGTATTTTTGCTTGCAAAATACACATACAAAAGGTTTCCTCTCTTTTGACTTTTTAAATTCTCGCAGAGATATATGTTTGTATTATCAACATCAGTCACTTTGAAGGATTTTATTTAACTATTGGATTTATGCCTGGAGAATATTTTCAATTCACGGAACTCAAAGAGATGCTCATATCTTCATTATCAGCTAAATTTAAAAACACTAAACATTCCTTCACTGAGTTAACTGTAGTCTCAAAGTTCACTCTTTTTACACATAGACCAACACATTAACTCATTTAGAATCTCTAAAGAAAAAAAAATTTAAGAACAAATAGGAGATTCTTATTATGACTTAATGAGATATCCAGAAGGCGACTTGATGAAAATTTACTCACTCTCTTAGTTTGCCTCCCTGAAGAGTAGTTGGCTGCTCTGCTATGCTCTCTTTTATACTGCAGGAAATAATATTGACAATGTTATTTCCCAAATGGACCAACTTATATACAATTATAAAAGTTGAAAAAGTGGTGAAGTTACTTAAGAACAAAACTGGAACTTGCTACCAAATCAGATTGAAAAGAAATTTCAATCAGTGAACCGACACTTAAAACCACTTTTTTTCCCAAAAAGAGGTTGAAGATAACAAAATCAACCCCACCAAATCTTGGATAGCATAAAACAATAAAATTCAACCCAGTGAGAGATGAATGCATCATTAATACCTATGAGCCATCAGATAGTATTTTTCATTGCTTTCCAGATAATGCTGCAATTGAAAAAAATACAAATATTAGATGAAGAAGAGGAGAAGAAGGGGGTGGGGGGGTGTGTCATAATGAGTACATAAATGCTAAGGACGTGCCTCAGCCTGGTCATTTTCATCTTCATTCTCAAAGCAAAATTCATTATTTTCGACATCATTTGCAGCCCCGTTCTCATCCATTTCCATCTCAAACTGTCTGGCCATGGACTTTGCCTCCTGTAACTTGGACCCAAGCTTCTGAAGATACTTTTCCGTTTCCTTGAGCAACTGTTTGACTCGGTCGGATTTTGCATCCTATATGATAATAGACATAGAAGAGTCGGTATATTGCCAGCAATAATAAATTATACACAAGCAAAGGAGGAAATGTAACTGAACCTGAACCATTCGTAAGTAACCCTCCACATCATTGTTCTTTAATAGGTTAATCTTTTCACGCTGAATTCTATCCAATTTCTCACGATGTATACGTTCTTTCCTTTTGTGAAATTCCTTCACATATTTATTGAAACTCTTCAAACGTTCCCTCTTAATTTTAAAGCAGTCTTCAAGCCTCTCCCTAAAAAGAGAGTTATAAAAAATTGAAATCATGACATTCACTCAACAACATTGTTACGTATTAAATTAATTGAAAACAAATCCAAATAGCACAGTAAGAGTGTCGACATTCATTTGCATCATCAATTGCAAAATGCATTTCCAAATACAGGTTCGATACAATTGACACAATTTCCCCACACGGGTATCACCAAACACATTGCTAAACATTGATGACACAGAGACTTGCTAAACATTGATGAGACAAGAGTTGCTAACTTCAGCCATGGGTGACACTAATTATCAACTTTTGTCTAATAAAATCAAACTTCCACTAACAAGACATACATCCTAGGCATCTCTGATGTAGTTTTTTTTTAGCCGACTATTAATTTCAACTACCTTTTCTTTTAAGTCAGACATACCTTGCAAGTCTGTACCCATGGAAGGACGAACTTTTCTTTTAAGACTTTGTAACTTCTTTTCACCATAGGACAGACTTATGTACCTTTTGAATTCTCAAATGGTTACTGTGAATTTGGTTGCAGAGGGGTTGAAATTTCATCAACCTCCAATTTTAGCAAATTAGTGTAGGAACTTTTTTTTTTTTATCAAACTCTAATTTTAACAAACACCCGTGGATTCTCTAACAAGGCATTGTTGAAGAAAAAAAAAAAAAAAAAGATAATTAACCGAATAGCAAAACACGTTGTGCAATGTACAGGAGCCAGAGGAGAGTGGCATACTGCCTATTAAGAGGCCACATAAGAACTCAATGAACTGAACATGGTGATACATACTTGTGAAGTTCTATTTCATTGAAGAATTCTTTCTGTCGCTCATGAATTCTCTTCAGTCGCTCCTCCTTCATTTTCTGTTCATACTTTTCAAGTTGTTTCACCCGCCTTCCATGTCTATTTTTCTTGATTGATTTCAATCGCTCCATGTCAGATGAGATAGGCTTGAAAAAGTCATGCAGAAAATCACTGTGCCAACAAATGTTCAGTATAAAAATATTACACACACGAAACTGCAGGAGCAGCGAGTATGAGTAAACCCACTACTTCAATATGAATGAAGTACCATCTATGTACTTATATATGTATATTCATTAAGAATGACAATTATCATATTTAAATTTCGGAATTAGAAAATGAAATACTTTAAATATAACTTTCAATTTAAATTGTTCTCACTGTGATGTTTTATGATGTAAATTAAACAACACATTTATCAATTCAACTATTAAACAACAATAGAGATATACTATTATGATTTGGTTATCTTTAATTAAGAAGAAATGCCTATGGACAACAACAATTTGTTTTGTTATAAACACCCAGTTAGCTTGGAGATTAAAGGATTGCATGCATATGCGTATGTATTAAATTTCTCCATGATGCTAATTGCTAGGCAAGCATAACTTTACCTCCTCAAACGGTGTTGAAGCCGAAGCAACTGAAGCTTCTTTAATTCAATAACACTTTTCGTCTTGGAAGAAGTATTTTCAGATGAGCTCGCAGCTTCCTGCAATGAAAGTATTCAGACAAATTACAAATTACCATGGCTAATTATAATAAAAATAAAATTAGTATATTATGTTTTGAAAGAACTGGCAGCAGAATAGAAAAGAAACAATTGGCATCAGAATAAGAAAGTGCCTCCAGCAAATGGGTATGTCAAGAGTACACAATACACACAGGAAATGAAGATTACAGAAAGAAACATAAAAATAACTTGATCTGTATCTCAATGGGGTACAACGCTGTGAACTTACACACTTCCATTATAAGATATATATAACAAAATTAAGCAATACTTCTTCTGGCAACATAATTTTGAGTCACGCTAAGTTTTCATGTACACTTGTGATACATACCTCTGTTCTCAAACAAACTAAAACATAAAAACAATAACACAGGCACACATACTAACAAACCAAGAAAAAAAGGCAGAACAACACTTTATTTCATCTAAACAACCGCACTTCCCCAGAAACTTCTATGCTTTAAATCAAATGATACCTCTAACAGCATATTGTCCTTAGCTAACTACAACGTGTCATGTGCTTTTTAAAAAACAGAACCCCCTAGCATCATGTTCAAAAATGCAAGTATACATGTTAATCAGAAACCATTTACAAATTAGCATAAGAAAGGAAAACAGGTATCAAATATTTCCTCTTAAAAGTTATTTAAGCACACCTTTAACTTATCGACGAATGCTACTATTTTTTGCTCCGCCTTCTTCTGTTTTAAATGCCATTTTTGTTCTTCAGTAAGCTTTCTTTTCTGATGATCAATAATCCATTTCTCCGAGGTAGTATACTTGGGAGAAGGTGGTGTCTCAGTATAGATTAACTTGTTTTCTTCTTCTTGCTCAGTAAACTTTTCCCATTGCATAACTAAATTTCCATGATTGGATGCATCATCAGACCTAACCATCTTGAGTCCATCTGAGATCCATTGCTTTTGATTACCAGAAACCCTTTCATCAACTAGACCACAATTTCCACCAGTAGCAAAAGCATTCCTAAAACTATTATTCGGGGAAGCAGACCTCCCTGTAGACACATGTTAATTCAACAATGTCATCCCTTGTTGAGGCAGCATCAAGTCCTGAGATGGATTTTATATGCTCTTTCAAAGAAAAAACAGAAGGATGTTTACCTGTTTGTAGATTTTCTTGAATGACAGGAAACTCTTGCTTATATAATTCGTTTACCGTCCCACTGTCACCAAGAGTTTGAGACTGAATAACAGAAGTATCTACTTCTGCATGCACTGATTCGTGCTGATACATGGCAGCTGATGTTTCCTTCAGGCACTCCTTATGACTGACAATTCTTGCCATCATCTCAGGCTTTAACTGTTTATTTATTCCTAGAGCAGAAGAATACATTTGATTCCCACTTCCAACTGAATCGTTCTTTTCACGGTTTTGCATTTCAAGTGCAGAATTGCTTCGTGCAGATAAAAGCCCCTCCCTTTGATCTGGTGAAGCAAAACGATCAAAGGGAGACCCATTTTTATGTATTTTCGTCTTTAGGTTCTCTACATCTGATGGTGATATATCAGTCTCTGCTAGACCTCCTGTAGAGGAGGAACCTGGATTATCTCTTTCAGTATCCCTAACTTCATTCAATCTTCCACATATTCTGGTGCTTTCATCATTCCTAACTAGATCCTTCGAAGCAGCCTCTTTCCCTTTTGGGTCATTCAGCTCTCGATAGGCACCATCTGCACTGCCACCTGATCTTAACCAAATAATTCAATAAAAGCTCACAGACGAACAATGAAAATAAAAAACAAGATGACATACCTTCCTGTGAGTGATTGTCCCCGAGTGCGATTTCAAGATGTAACTTCCTTGGCAACAAACCATTTCTGCATGTAAAAAAAATAACTAAATAATAAGATCAGTAGATCACATGACTTTGAAGGGTAAACTGAATATAATAAGGGTGCTTGAGCCTAGAAACATGCCTAAAAGCTAGAAAGACGAGGCACTGTGCTCTGAGCTGTTTCAAATGTTGTTCCCTGAATGGCATGCCAGGGTAGGAAGAAGCTTGACAGACGGGGAGTTTTCCTGCATCAAAATTTCCCATACTCAATGGTCCCTGTGATCCACTGCCCTGTAGGTACAGACTCAAATTTAATAGATGAAAGCAGAATTCCAAAGCAAGCAACATGTAACACATAAGCAATAAAAGGAAAAATAGAACAATATGCAAAATAAAACAATATGACTGACACATACTGGTCATGACTTATGACATGGTACAACTTTACTGACACTGCCATTGAACCGTAAAACTGCCACCAAGTTCATCCACGTTCTCGTCAAAGTAGATTCATGGTTTCAGTTGTATAATTCATATTGAATTGAAGGCTAAATGGCATGAATAGCCACAAGACCACTATATTCTTAAAAAACAATCTGACATAAATTGAGGTGTCCTCATTAAAATCAATTTTTTTAATGTTTCTATTTAATATACTGCCATTTAAGCTTCTAAAAGGGTTGGGACTTAGATATAAATGGAAATATTTACATCAAAAAGGTAAATCACTTTTACCTTCTTTTTTTTTTTTTTTTTGGGGGGGGGGGGGGGGGGGGGGGTGGGGGGGCTGGTTGAAAGAATACACTACTAATAAAGAGCTTGATTATGACACATGTCCCACACTTAATATGAACGACATTGATTTTATGCATGTTTTAACCGCATCTCTTCTTTTCCCTATTTCTCCTCTCCCTAGCAATGCGATGTTTCCTAAACAGACTCTTCCCCCTCAAAACTTCATACTATGCATCTCTTCGAATCAATATCTTCAGTCTCCCCCCAATTCATGCCTATTTTCTTAGTTAAATGCTAATCAATGCCGACAATGGATGCTTCTGCTCTACTATTTAGGGGTTTTCTTTCAAACCTACCAATTGGGTTCCTCCAGACGATTGTGTTCGCCATCAAACATGATGCTACGATGAGTTGATTCAAACAGGAATTCTCATCTTCACGAGGAGGATTTTAATATGTTCTCTTTGGTTTTATTTTTTTATTTGTTATTTTGCTATGAAAACTCTGTCAATGATTGGTCACGGGTTGCTTTATTGGATTCGATGAAATGTTTTCGGTTCGTTTTAACCTTAAAATCAACAACTTATCAATTGACACACAATGTTGCTTAAATTTGAAGTCTTTATGTACTCATAGTTGGTTATAGTAATATTAATGCTCTATTAGATTCGTATTTACCATAGAAATATTAATGCTCTATTAGGTTTATAATTTTTCGGTTCCTACCTAAGTGAAAGGGCTCTCAAGAATCTGTGACTACGCATAATCTTTAAGATTGTAGGGTAAAAAAATAAAAATCCGAATGGTTTTGTAGAAACACAGATTCCTTCATAACGGAAACTAGCAGCCTTTAAATTATTTATAATCTTCAAATAGAAGATCTCACATTCACCCGAAGAATATTTCAATATCATGGATACAAACTTTGTAGGTATCCAAAGAATATTTCACATTCACCTGAAGTGATTGCGTGATTGAAACAAATGAGTTTCTAGCGCTTGAAAGCTTGTAGCAGTAGTAGTAATAATAATAATATGATAGAATTGAACTTGTAATATATACTTAAAAATACAGAATAAAATAAATTACAATAAACGGAATAAATCGATAAACGAAATAAATTGATAAACAAAATAAATTTTTTTTCATCAATCAACTGACTAAGAATGGGCAACCTACGTCTTATTTATAACTAACCTAACTTCTGAAACAAACTCTAAACCTAATAGAAAACAAATATTACAAACCTTAAACCTAATAGGAAAAAAATATTAGAACCTTAATTGAAAACCCTATTACAATAAAAGTATAACTTCTAATATTGCTAAAATACTACTATTGCTAATATTACTAAATATTTTAATTACATAATAATAATAATAATAATAATAATAATAATAATAATGCACAAATTAATAGAATAAATTTCAAGCTGTAATTTTAATAGGTGTGCTAGTTCAAGGCCAATACCAAATACGAATAAAAAATGCCCACGAGGAGCCACACAATGAGCCTACTGGTATCAAGCGCCATGTTATCAATGTTGTCAATGTTGTATCTACAAGACACTTAGGTTAATGATTCAAAACAAACTTATGTAGGTTTTGTTTTATTCAAATGAATAAAAAGACAGAGAATACCATCAAATTAATATAGAAAGGAGAAAGGTTTTACCTATACAAGAAAAAAAAAAATTAGCACTTGAAAATGAACAATATTCCCTTTGCCATCCCTACAAATATGTATCCACTAATTTTGACAAAATACATGAGACTGATGGTCATTCTCCCTCCCTCCTCTTCAACAAAACACGGCCACAGTGCATTTGAATCTTTGATTTGCTAGATGTGCCCGTGTCGTTGGCACAATAGAAGGTGGGTCGTTGCAATAGGTCAAACTCAATTAAAATTTTAAACAATTAGGGAAAAAACACAATTTTAAAATCGCCTCAATTAATCCACCCAAAACTTTGATTTTCCAAAATATGAAGTTCATGGTCTTTGCTTGAATGTGTCTTAATATTGAAAAACTTATGACGTAAAGTGCATTAGATTACAATTATATTTTTTTTTAATGCATATAGCATAAAATGCATATTTAAAACTTTAAGCATTTGTTTTAGCAATTGGTTTCATTGGAAAGATCTTCAAAAATGCATTTCAATCATACTAATTTTTCTAAAATCCGACAACTAAGTAGATAATTATGACGATTTTTATTTTAAAAAAAACATAAATTTTCTCTCTCCGCCACATATGCATTCTACAAATTTTTTCACCTTTTTATTCATTTCCTTTGCCCTTTTACTTGCAACTTATTTACAAACATGTCATTAATAATGAATCTCCACCGTCAACATCTTCTGCAACTTTCAATCTTAATCGTCTTTTTTCTCCAACCCCAAACAACATTCTGATTTGTAAGATAGATTGTATTAGATAGGATGTTTCACCCTAATCTATGGGTAATTCTAAGAAATTTGATCTCAACTGAAACTTGTTAAATGGAAGGCACGTCCTGAAGGTTTGTAAGTTTTATGGAGATTACCAAAAAGAAAGAAGAAAAAAAATAATAAATAAATAAAAACACAAGTTACGAATTTTCTTTTCTGTTTTTCTTTTAGACAAGGGATTGTTCTTGAAGAATCACCCCCCATCTGATCACTAAAGGAAACAAATGAGCACATATAAAAATACAAAGCATGTGCCACCAGGCCTCCACATGTGGAGCATTGGGATACTATTGTATCAGGCCTTAATTCTTTTATGGTCACCGCTTGTAATACCATGTACATGTAGTAATTATGAATAAGTTTTACACTGGCTGGAGAAGAGTATTGTTTGTAGGCATTTGGGAGGTATGGTAGGAGTTAAATGAATCAATTTTTAGGGATAAAAGGAAAGATCGATATACCTTATGTAATGAGATTAAGGCCCTTGTGTGGTTTTGGGGTAACATCTAGTGAATCATTTATAACATTGCATTTCACACATGCATGTTTGAGTGGGAGAGTCTGTTTATTTGTAATTTAGCTCTTCTTTCTATTGTTTTCGTTTCCTAGTGAAAACTCAGTCATTAGGCCAATTCTTCTTCTTCTTGATGAAATTGCTATGTTTTGATCAAAAAATTTTGAATAAATTTTACCCTCTACAAAACAAAAACAAAAATCCAAAATCCATGGTAATTACAAATGCGAAAATCTAAATTTTACCCTCTACATCCAACAGTTGCAAGTAGCAATGTCAAAGGGAAAAACTTGTGCATATGGCGAAAAATCTAAATTGTGTAACTAACAAATTCAAGTATATGAGATATCTAGAACCAGTGTAAGAGATATCCATGGCCAACGATAGTTGCATTTACAGCGAAGCAAGTTCCATAGTATCACTCCATCACCAAGTTTATTTATTGTTGAACATCAGCCAGAATAAGGATAATCATAACTCCATATCAATGTCAGTTCAGCATTGCCACATTTAACAGATCAAGAAATGGTGATACACAAGAAAATCCACCCAACCAATTGTTTTGATGCAATGTAACAAAAAACCAGAATGAAGCAAAAACAAGTACCTGGACCAAGTCCTTTCCGGCAGATGATGTTTCTTCCTCTCGGTTAGCAGAACCCAACCGGGTCACCATGCCCCTTTCAAGAATACCCTTTGGGAATCCATACATCCTATGTTCAGAATCAACAGCAACTCTAGTAGCAGATGTCTGAACTGAATGAGATTTGGTGGCAGTATCAAAACCCATCATGTCTGTGCTCTTTTCCAGCAACGAAGAACCTCCCATCGTCCTCTCTTTACTCTCAATTGAAGAATTATTAAATTGCACAGGTGAAGAGAAACCTGGTTTTCCCATCCCATATGGATTAAAATTTCCAGGGATTCCTCCGTGAATTTTGCCAACAATTCCTGAAAGTCCAGATACACCTTGTGAGACATTAGTATTCATGGTATTCAAGGATCTTCCAGGAATCCCACGTTCAGCCTCATTACTATGACTTTCATCTCCGACTGCTTGAGCTGAATGAGGACCAGATGGTCGCCAAAACTGCCCAGACTTATTAGGTGTTGTTCCTCCAGAAGAGTGTCCAGAGTGCTCAAAAGCATTTCTAATGATCCCAGCTTCCTTGCTAGTACCAATAGGAGGATTCAGCTGGGTATTTGAATAATTGGGCATAAACCTTGAAAATTGAGAGCTTTCTGGTGGCACCCCCATTTTAAACTGCTCCCTTAAAGGCCTAGAGCTAAGAATATCATGGCCGAAAGGAAAAGGACCTCCTTTTTGCAGTCCAACAGAACCATGAATAGGCACTTCCCCTTCTTGCAGATGCTTTGCTGTTGTAGAGGCAGGTATCGAGCCTGTAGCTTGTGTCCTGTCCATGGAATTTTGATTTTCTTGAGCTGCATTCAACATTTTTCCCTTCCTGGAATTAAAACCAGTGTTGGGACTACCTGACTGCTGGAAATTCTCAATGTTTGCATCCATGGACGATGTTGAATCACCCCTTTTCCTTTTAACACTGGCCTTCTTAGTCTCCTTTTTACCTCCTTGTCTACCTGATTTTGCAGAATCTTGCCTTTCCTGTGAATTTGCTGATCTGGTGTCTAAACTAGAAGGGCTTTCATGTTCATATAAACTATTACTTCTTTGAGATATAGACCCTTGATAAAAGTCATGTCCGCCACTATCTCCCCTAACTGGCCCAACTGGCAGTCTGCTCAGATTGATTGAGTCATGCCTTGCCATTTCATTTTCAATTAAACCTGTTTTAGCATCCAGCAAAATCCCACCACTCTGAACAAATCCTCCATAAACATCTTCCCTGGCCTTACTACTTGAGCCGCCATGCCATGAACCAACAGGTGTACCTTTAAATGGCATCTCACTAGTCCCAACCTGCATTGAATTACCGGTTGTGTCCTTATCCATTGAACTTGTATTACCAATATCCCCAATGGGTAAAGGAATACGAGTTTGCTTCAAACCCTCGATATCAAGACCATGCTGATTAATAACAGTTTCCATAGCCCTAAAGCGCGAAAATCAAGTTGAAAATAATTAACAACAATTGAGAGAATCAAGTTTTCTTTACTACTTCTATTCTACCTTGTTACAGTCCTTATTACTACACCCATTTCAAATGCATGACCATTTATTCATTACATCAATATTGTAAAATGATATCTAACATCGTCTTCGAAATCTTTTCAAGTTTGTCTTCTACAATTGTGTTGTACTCCTTACAAACCCAATTCAAATAAATTAACTGCAGCAACTCGAAACTCGCATCACCTGGATATAACTTGATACGGCAGAGACTGTTCTTTCCCACTCATCTTCATATGTTGACATATCTGAAACACTCAAACAAGTCAACAAAAAGTGAGCCTGAACAGCAGAACCCAAAACTTAAAAAAAGTGATCATTTTTAGCATAAACTGAACAAAAATCACACCCACCACATATAATTTTGTAGCCAACTTCAAAGGCTCATCCTTGGAATCCTGTATTAGTTTCTGCAGAAGCTTCGCCGCCTCTATTTCGACATCATTTGAAGACCCCATTTTATCAGACCTGCCAAAATCAACAACCTAAACTTCAATCAACTCAATTGAAACCAAATTCAACCCCAAAACCTAAATCATCACAAACCCACACAATCCAGCTCAAACGAAGCAATCGAAGTGACCCAAGACTAACAAAACGCATAAATTAGGGTTCTGGAGTGGGAAGCTTTGAGAAAAGCCCTAGGTTGTTAGAAAAGAAGCGAAACTCTAATCCTAGGAGTGGAAAAAAAAATTGGAGAAAACAGATACATTTATGGGGAAGAGAGAGTGGGGATTGAAAAGGTGGGAATTTTAGGTGAAATTAATTAATTTTTTTTTTTTTTTTTTTTTTTTTGCCGAGCGTTTCCCGTTAGGGATGGCAACGGGGCGGATTTGGACAAATCCATCCCCGCCCCGTCAAGGATTGCGGATCCCCGAATCCGCGCCCGAATATCAGTTTATATATTTTGTTAAAAACCATCTCCGCCCCGAATGGATTGGCGGATATCCGCCCCGCCCCAATTAACCATTTAATTTATTAAAAAAATGTTGAATGAATTAGAACAAGGCAAGGTACACAATCGCATACATATATTCATACAAATTGATTTCAATGTCGAAGAAGAAGCACAACAAAGAGACACACCAATCCTAAACCTAGTAAACCACACCTAATCACCGTTTAACAACAACAACCACTCCCATTCACCATCAGAGGACAACAAATTGAAAGAAGGTGAAGAATTGGGAGATGGGTTTGATGGTTGTAATCAGAGAGATCGACTGTTGTGGAGGTTTCAGAACGGGCTTCGTAGCCATTTTACGAAGGTGAATAAGGGAGAGAATCGGTATAAGGTGAAGTTTTGTGCTTCATCTCCGAAGCTACGATCATGGCGGAGTGGATCTAGGGTTTTGTGGGAAGATCGATTTTGGATTATGGCGGAGTGGATCATCCTCTTCAAGATCTTTTGGATCTGTGGATCTTCAAGCTCGATTTGGGGGAGGCGGAAGATGGGGGATCTTCCTCTTCGAAATCAATTTTGGATGGGGGATCTTCCTCTTCAATATCGATTTTGGATCTGTGGAAGAGAAGGTTTTCGAAGAAGAACTGAAGATCTTTTTATTTTCTTTGAAGAGAGATCTTACTCGACTTCGACGAAGAGGATGAAGTTGAACTGTTGAAGATAAGGTTTTCGAAGAAAAAGATCTTCAGTGAGAAGAGAAGAAGATCTTCAGTTGAAGAGATGGCGAAGATTTCTTTGAAGAGAGACGAAGAGAATTGAGGCGGAGTGAAAAGTGATAGCCTAGGGTTAGGGTTTTTTTCCTTTTTAAAGGCCAAGGGTATTTCAGTAATTTTTATGATTAAACGAATATCCGCAGGGCGGATTTGTCCAAATCCGTATCCGTCCTGATTATTTGATGGATGTTGTTTGCATATCCATATCCGCCCCGAAATCCGTTTAAGCATACCCAAAACCGCCCCAAACGGATTGGGTGGGGCGGATATCCGTGAAAATCCGCCCCACTGTCATCCCTATTCCCCGCCTTCTTTGTTTTCTGAGAGAGACGAGAAATGAACCAGAAATTCTAAATGACGAGGAAACGGGCGAGGGAGGGGTGCAACCTTCCATCCCCCTCGAGATGTGTGCCTTCGGATGTTACGGCTTAAATATCAGGGACTTGGTGATTCTGCACTTTGGATGTTACGGCTTAAATGGTTTCTTTGGGAGTAGAGTGGTAGGGTTTGGTATGTGGGTTTTTGTGATTGGTGGGGTTTGGTACATAGTTTTTTTTGTGAGATGCGGGTGTTGCAAGGGATCAGTGATTAGGCTTAAGAGGTGTTTTTACTATCAACTTTTCTAAAGAGCCAGGCCCGCGCCAGGCAAGGCCCAACACCATCCATCATTCTCAAAATGTGCATCTCTAAGATGATGGATGGTGTTGGTTCATGGAATTTTCGCTGGAAATGTAATGATTATTTTAATTTTTGAAAATTCAAGCAATTTTTTTTTTGCATGCATGTAAATTGTGTAATTGTAATGGTTTTGCTCTATTTTTTGTGTAGATGCACATGATTTGTGCGGTTTTGGATGGTGAGGATTTTTCGTGTATATATTGGCAGTGTTGCAAGCTTTCTTTTCATGTTTTATGTTAACTTCAATTGAATTTGTTTTAACTAAGAAGTTACAAATCAAAACCTCTTTAGTGCTTACTGATTTCAAAATTTTTACTTTATGAAAATGTAAATAATGCAATAAATAAGTTTCCATGTGGCAAGAGTCGATGCATGACAAAATGGTCATAATTTGGGGAAGTTTAGTTTTTGTAGCTCCCATTTTCTAATTTTTGTGAAATGTTATCCATTCATTTATTTCATTAGATTATTACGAGTTTGAAGCGCAATTATTTGAGCATGTTCATAAAGACTTGAATTGCATCTCATCAAATCATAAAATGGCAGATCTTTCTTTGGTAAGACTTTTTTGAATATTAAACTTTAATTGTGTAAACTTTAGAATTGAAAAATGTATCAAAAGGTTAACATTAAATGGAAGAATAAATACCAGATAGACACATTTTTCTTAGATTCATTATAAAATGAAATAAATTTTAATTCGTCCAAAATCCAGTCCCATGTAAGTATGACCTGCAAAACAAATGTTAGATTGCCAAAGACCATCTTTTTGGTGGTTGAAGGCACTCCGATGTTTAAATCAATAATTCAGTTGGAGATGGAGATAAATCAAGACATAACTTAGTTAAACTGGCATACTTTTATCGAATGTTCCTTTTACCTTGTTTAATGGTCGTTGTTAATTCCCTGCGTTACTTAAGCAGGTGAGGTGCAACGAAAGGAAACATTCCTTGTAACAGTTTCCTTCTTTATGAAAATACGTCCTCGGAGGCGTAACTCGCTCCACGACTCTTTTTCTCTGTGGCGTTCCTCCTCTTTAAGGGAGAATTTTATCGGGTCTGGATTTGGACTGTTAACTATGATTTATTATGATGGACCTGGTTTGGGCTTTTATAATTGGATTCGCCATTTTTGGGTTTTTTATGGATTGGCCTAATTTTAGGATACTCGATCCTCTTGATGGACAATCTCTGCCACGTGTACGGCTGTGACATCAGTCTTATTTGATGTATTGTCAGCTACTCCCCCTTTGGTTATTGGGTATGCTGACGTGGCCACTAATTCAACAAGTTAGACTTTCAATTTCATCATTGTCTCGCATTTAATGTTGTCAACAGCTTTTGGTGGGTTGCTGTTTCGATCTCCCATTCGTCCGTTTGATTCCGCGAGTATTTTGGGATATTGTGCAGTCATCATATCTCGCACGTCGCCGTATGAGCAATATCTTCGTTGTCAGCTCTATAAAAGGAAACGTGATTGATTTGTTTATCTCTTTACGCTATTTTTGCAACTAGGGCTTACTTTTCTCTCTTCTTCTTCATTTTCCTTGCTCTTTCATTCATTCACGATTAGGGAGGGCGGTGGGGTGAATTTTCACAGATATCTGCCTCGTCCGCCCTTGTTTGGGGCGGTTTTGGTTAAGGCTAAATGGAGGTTGGGGCGGATATGGATATCCAAACAATATCCGTTTATTATTCGGGGCGGATACAGATTTGCCCATATCCGCCCCATGGATATCCGATTTACCGAGAAAATTGCATAAATACCCCTGGACTATAAAAAGGAAAAATATACCCTAACCCTAGATCTCTCATTTCACTCTCAAACCCTAACCCCAATATACCCCAACCAGTCCACAACGAAGTCAGGTTCATTCCTCTCTTTGTATTTCATCTTTTTTGTCACCTTCTCTCAAATCTTCATTCATATGAATCTTCTTTGTCTCATTCTCCTCCTTGCAGTGAAATGGATCTGGTGAAATTGGGGTTTCTTCTCTTCTTTGTGCACGAATCAGAGATCTTTGTGAGTAAGTCTTCTTATCTTCTTCTTCTTCTTCTTCTTCTTCTTCTTCTTCTTCTTCTTCTTCTTTTCTTCTTCTTCTTCTTCTTTTTCTTCTTCTTTTCTTTTTCTTCTTTTATACGATGATGAAATTGGGGGTTCCTTCTGATTGCAAGGCTGATTGGTTTATTTAGCCAAAATCAGCTAAAATATATGGCTGATTATTGAATATGAGTTCAACTTCTTACTTGGTGACATGTGCTTCTTTGTACAATATTATCAAACATTGAGACCAAAATCTGTTTTTTCTAACCATGTTCTTCACTGTATATTCTAACCATGTTCTTCACCGTATATTCATCATCATGCGCAAACGCTAAACATAAATTGAAAAAATAATGTGCCGAGAGATTAAAATTTTACTAAATCCCAAAACCCAAAACTTTGATAGTAATGATCAATAAATTCATATTTTTCATGGTCCATAAAATCTTTAGTCAATTCATAAAAATTTTAGTCAATTATTTTTTCCTCCTAACAATGTAGGAGTTTTTTATAAGTTTCTTATACTTGAATATTTTCATACTAGTTCATAGAGTTGTATTACTAAATAGAAACTCTACCGATGTAATTCTCATTCCTACTTTCCTTCTCAATCTCTGAGTATGGGTTTCAAGCCATGTTTCTATACAAATAGAATTTCCAAAACTTGCTATTGTTATAGTCTTGTGTAGTATTGCAGCTTCCCCAAACTTTTATTTGGTCAGGCCAGACCATCTTTTTTATAGGTTTTTGGGACAAGCATAATTGGTCAAACTTCAACTTTGTTTATTTCTTCTCATGGTTTGCTATGTTGTGTTTATGGTTGATTTGTGAAAACCCCATTCAAGTTCATTGGTGTTAGAATGACAATGGGTATTGGCCCTATTGGGTTTTTATATTTAGGATGGTCAGGATTTCTCATTATTGATAGACCATTTTGATTTTTGTTCATCACATTGATTACTGAGATTTCTCAAACTTGTTTGTTCTTGCTTAACTAACTAGCACGCTTTGCACTGACAACCATTAACATCTGACATCTCCAGCATGGAATCTCAAGTCTAATTGCTTTGTATATGACTTTGTTTCTTTGATTTTTTTTCTGCATTTTTTTGTATTTTCTTTGGGTAATCTCTTGTGATTTCTTTTGTTTTCTTGATGCATAGAATATGGTAGGAGAAAGTCCCAGAATATGTGAATCTCGGCATTCTACCCCTTTTGATGATAATGACTCTCATCCAACACCCGTGATTGCAAATATTTTACAATCACCCGAGGTACAATCAAATCCCACTCTTCCAACTGATTCTTGCTCTCTTGCTACTCTTGGAAGTAATAATGTTAATAATATTGTTCCTATACTACCACTACCACCAAAAGTAAGAAAAATAAAGTTAACATCTCCAGCATGAAATCACTTTACATTGATAAACATAAACGGTGAAGAAAAAGCTAAATGCAGTAATTGAAGGGTTTTGCTTGGAGGGGAGACTAATAATGGTACACGTCATTTAAATGAGCATAGTAAAAGATGTCTAAGGAAAAAGGGTGGTCCATTAGACATTCGACAATCTATATTGAATAGTTCCACATCGACTGGGTCAATTGTTAGTGCTTCTGGCTTCGACCAAGTGCTTGCAAGAGAGGCTCTTGCAAAAGCAATTATTTTGCATGAGTACCCCCTTGCAATGGTTGAGCACTATGGTTTTAGAATGTTGATGGGTGTGATCCAACCACAATTCAAGGTAGTGTCTAGAAATACCGTAAAAAGTGATATCTGGAAGATTTATGACCATGAAATGGCGAAAACAATGAAATTGCTGGAGAGGAACAAAAGTAGGGTTTCAATTACTACTGATATGTGGACAGCGAGAAATTAAAATAGGGGGTTATGGCTGATGCAATCATTTTTTGCTCCCTGTTTTGGCCTTGACTTGCAAATCTGCTGACCTGCACAAGGAACACACATGAGCCACATACCACCGTTGTGGTGGCTGATGGCACTCTGATGCTAAAGTCAAATAGGAATTTGAGGGAGGCGTAATGTTGTAAACAAGGAATTTGTAGCGTACCTTAGCTTACCAACTTCGTGTCTTATTTATAGTGTTAGAGTCCTGGTTCAACCAAGGCATCGATGGAGTAGTTTAGGGAAAAATATCTTCGTGGAGATCATTTTCTAATAAAGAGTCGTGTTGTGGAGGGAAGTTTCTATGTTAGCCTTGTGCTCCTAGATACACGGGAGATAGTTCCGTTCTGAGAGTAGTCTGTAAATAGACATCTCCATGTGTGACATATACTCTGAAGTTTGCTTCCTAGTTGGAAGAAAATAGTTGTTGTAATTGCCTGTCTGAAACTGGTCCTCGAGATACTTTCCTTAGCAGGGCTTACGGGTATTGAGGATAGTTGTGAGACACATGGGCTTAGCAGGCTGTAAGGATTTGAGTCCGTCTGGTGGACTGCATTGGGCGGGCGGGCTTGCGGGTATTGAGGATAGTTGGGTTGACGCTAGGGCCTGTTATTCCTCGAGATTTTCATGACACGTGTACGGCACAGAGGAGGGACTGTTTTGGTGTATCATCAGCTACTCCCCCCCCCTCCGAGTTAGTGGGTCATCACATCGGTTCGTTGTCACTTCTTGAAAAGATACGACGTTGATGATGATTGAGTCTGAATCGTTGCTTGAGTTGCGCGTTTCATTAATTGAAAGTGCGTCAGTTCAGTGGAGAAGAGGTGGGAACCCAATCCCTATTTAGGTCTTCTTTTATGCGGAGACTAATTCTTTTATTTTCTTTACTCTGAGAGATTTTGCTTTGTTCATCTTCTAATTGAAAAGATTGTTCATCTTCTTCATGGCTCACCAAAACCACCTTGATGACGCGACTTTGGCCAAGGGCTTTGAGTTTTTAGAAGACAGGTTGTTTTCTGAATCGAGCCTTGCTGAAATTTGAAAGAAGTTCGGGAGGACCTGCCACTATATGCTCTGAAGGATGATCAGACACCAATGTTTCCATGGCGGGGTTTATCTACCGCGGGATGCTTCAAGCTGGAGTCTGCTTCCCTGTTCTTGACGTGATTTGGGATTTCTTGGATTTTCTTTGAATCCCTCTTGCCCAGTTGGTACCCAATGGGTACATGATTGTTCTTCTCATTTTGATCAAAGCGAAGGAAGCTGACGTCCGCGTGACTACGTCGTGATCTAGTTGTTGACTTATCCTCGGCTGAACGATCACGCCATTTGTAAGATGACATTGTCGGCTTGTTTTGAGAATTTGTCGGATAACTTCAAGTTCTGGCAGAAGTACTGTTTCTTGGCTCCTGCGGAATCAAAATGTTTCCAGTTCAAGGGTCATCCACTCGAACGAGAATTCAAGCCACTTTGTAAGTGTAGTTTTATCTTCCAATTCTGTTACATTGATTGTTTTCTAACTGTTGCTTATGTTTCTTTGTAGGGACGTTCCCTACTACTCCTCTTACCCCAGATGAGTGAAACACTATAAAGAAATTTCACGACTTGCCGAAGAAGAATGTAGGGGAGGTCATGTACCACCAACTTTATTCGCAGTGGGACAACTGGCATGAGGCCCCCACTTTTTACCAATCATCGCGAGTTAAGTCCGAAGGTGGGGCCCCTTCTAGAAAAAGGAAAGCCACCAAAGTTAAGGCTTGTGTTTTGTTTGACACAGAGAGACTTTCTGAGATGTTTGGAACCTTTGTAGGTTCGAAGAAGTCCCATGTTAGGACTGGGTCGTCTTCCGAACGACCTGCTCTAGTAAGTGAGCCTGATCGGCCTTCCAGGGCGGAGGCCGAAGTGTCCGGCTGGGAGATGGACCACTTGCGATTAGCAGGGGCTGAAGATGCATCAAATCTTCGTACCACACAGGCAGAAGCTCTGAGCGAGAAGCTGATGTTGTCTGCTGTGGCGACTTTTACTGGTTTTGATCCGTCCAGGACCGTTATGCTAGAGAGTCCTTAAGAGGATTCGCCTGAGGTTCCAGAGTTCAATCATTCCATTGGTGGTTTGTTTGATAGTGGTCATGATGACACATGCCAAGTTTCTCATAGTCTGCATCATTCCCCATCTCGCTCCAGGCCGCATCTTAGGGTGATGGAGGGTTCGCTGGACAACTCACTTCATTTTCTTCTTCTGGATTTCGCTAAGCAGTCTCGCAATAAAGGGTCGGCTGTTGGTGACAAAGGAAATGTTGAGGAGGAGGGATTGGGAGCAGTGGCAACTACGAAGGGTGGTGCTAGTGTAATTCCTCATCCGGGAGAGCTCCATTCGAACGCGCGGATAAGTCTATTTGCCCCAGACGTAGTGAATATGAGCAATCAGACTTGGCACCAGGAGGTTGATGTAGATTATTCTTCGAGGAAACATATAAACAGGCGTCATAGTTGGCTAATGGATCACACTCCAAAACCCGAAGAGGACACGCTAAAAGGGCGTATGGATAAGGGTTTGAATTAACTTATGCTGGAAATGTCTCACTCGAGCCAGGTGGTCGTCACTGGGACGGAAGTTGAGGCGGCTCATGAGAGGGTGTACACCATGGAGCGTGTCTTCTCGAACATGCAGAGGTTGTATTCTTATGCGCTTTTTTAAATTGAGCTGTTGAGGAGAGGAGGCTGGAACAATCGACCATTGTTGCTGAGACTCGGAGGGTTCGTTTTGAAGCCCTTGAGTCTGACTTAGCAGAGGCGGTGTATGTGAGGGACATATTCAAGCAGGAGTTGGATCTGACCCGCTGTGATCTGGAGGTTGCGCAGGAAGCTGCGGCTGAGGCGCGTTCTGAATTGCGGTCTCTCGTGAGCATAACACCTTGAATAAGGCTGATTGAGCTGTTCAGAGACAGCAGCCGGGCCCGGAGTCCGATGTGGAGTTCAGTGCTCGGGTGGCGAGGAAGGTCGAGGACCAGGTCAAATTGGAGCAACACGAGCTTTGTACTGTAAAGAGCAATCTGAATACCAATCTCAGGTCGCTGCACTGACAGGCAAGGTGGAGCTGTTGGAGTGTGAACTTGTTGAAGCGAATGCGCGCGAGGAATAATTTCTTCAGGGACAAGGCAAGTGTGAATTCCGTTGGGTTGTACATGGTAGATTAGAGTTGTTGGCGCAGATGAAGGAGGAGCATCCAGAATGGGACCTCAATCAATATAAGAAGATGTCGTATGTAGACTAATCAGTGGTTTATGCGTCATCGGATGATAGGGCGATCCAGATCACGACGCTCTGATTGCGGTGCATGCAGACGCAACTCCTGCTATTTCCTCCGTTAAGCTTAGCTCTTCTATTTCTGTACCCTTTCCTGATGAGGAATAGACTTTGTACACTTGTACCCTTTTTGCTTCAACTGTTAATGAAAATAGATTTATCTCGAGTATGTTCTGTACCTGTATTATGCTCGGTTTCCTTATTGCGCGCTTTCCATTTTGCCTTGTCGATTTACTTTGGCATAGGCTGATCGAGTCGAGAGGAAGTCGAGTGGTCTGTTTACAGTTGAGAGTTTGACCATTTGTGTTGCGAGTGATTTGGAATCATTGTTGCTTAGTTACATCCAATAGTGGGTGTTCCGCGGATGGTTTAGAAGCGGGCTATGCTACCCAGCTGTAGCCCATCCTTAAGGTAAGCCAATGGTGGCTTGTTTCGCCTACCTGACTGTCGATCACTGTTGCTAGCATGAATGAACTGTGATAGTCGAGCACATGCGTTGTCTTTGAGCTAGAGTGTTTGTCCCGAGTAAAGTTTTGCAAGCTCGGGCTGACATTCCATCTAGCACTGGTTCGCATGTTGGCGAGACGATTTATGGGTTGGCATGAGTGACCTTTGTTGATTATAGAATGTCAGCCCGTGTGAGGGTGAAAACGCTGCCTGAGCTGTGATTCATCTCTGTGACCGCCGTTTCGAAAGAGAGTTGTGGTCGTGTGGCGAGCTTTCTAGGGCTCCCACCTTCCGAACCGTCTATGTCCGAGCAGAGTGGACTACAGGTTCGGGGAGCGAGGATTCGGTGATCATGGTCTGTTGAAAAGCGATGATCCTGTGGTGAGCCGTCGACATCAGTTCGAGACTGACTAGGCTCCCACCTTTCAAACCACCTACACCCGCGCGTAGCGAGCTACAAGTTTGAGATAAGGGTATTCGGCAACCATGGTCTGTTGAAGAGCAGTGGTCCTGTGGCAAGCCGTCGAAATCAGTTCGAGACTGACTAAGCTTCCACTTCCCAAATCATCTACACCAGTGCGCACCGAACTACAAATTTGGGAGTTTTCGGCTACCATGGTCTGTAGAAGAGTTGTGATCCCGTGGCAAGCCATCGAAATCAGTTCGGGACTGACTAGGATCCCACCGTTCAAACCATCAACACCCGCTCAGTGGGGGCTACAAGTATGGGCTTGGTAATTTGGCGACCATAGTCTATAGAAGAGCAATGGCCCCGTGGCAAACCGTCAACATCAGTTGGAACTGGCTAGGCTCCCACCTTCCAAACCATCTGCACCCGCACAGTAGGGGCTAGAAGTCTAGGAGTTTTCGGCTACCATGGTATGTACAAGAGTAGTGGTCCCATGGCAAGTTGTCAGAATCAGTTCGGGGCTACAGGTCTGGGCTTTGATTAGAAGTTGTCGTTGTCAGTCGTTACCAGCTAGGCTTACCTGATCGTTGTTGGCAAAGGGGGTAAGAGTCTCTGGCGAGTCATCATTACTAGGCGTGATAGCGCTGATTAGACTCCCACTTCTTAAACCATCGACATCCGCACTTGGCGGACTAGGTGTCGGAATGAACCAGAAGCCGTCGTCGTCAACCAAAGTTGACTAAGCTTGCTCAGCTAGGTGTAGGCTCCGCCAACTGCGGGCGTGCGAGCCTATATCCGTGAACGGGGTGCATTGTGCGAACAAGTTATGAAGAACATGAGTACCTTGAATCAGCTGGTGATATGCAGGTGTGATCAGTGTGTCAGGAATGACTAAGTTTCTAATGCTCGTGTCAGGCACGTGGTAGAATACTATTTGAATAGTAGGCCGAGCCCATGGGCACTTAGAGTGAGAGCTAGGGTTTATTTTATGAAATACGCTACGTGTACTACATAGATTGCATGGTAACACGCGTACGACGTAGATTGCGAGACGGTTGAGTATCGGTCACTCACCCCAATTAATGGCATTGTGTGTAGCCTTGTTGATTGGACGAACGTGGTCTTGTGTAGTTTCCTTGGGAACCGCCGTCTCCTCATTTCACATACGATATTCAATGCTGAAGCTCCTGTTTAGTGAATCATCATGTCTATATAACGGTGTTTCTTCATCGTTGTAGGCATTATCTTCTGCAGAACATTCCCCCTGTAATGTTCTTACTTGAAGAGCATGCTTTGGATTTTCCAAAGGTTGAATGGAGATCTCCATCGCTAGAGTCTTCGAATGTTCTGATATTTGCGCCGATGAGTCACAATAAAACTTGCTATTATGTGTGATCACCTATTCTGGGTGAGCACCCAATTGGTTTGTTGAGATCTCATAATTTCTTCTTATATTTTGAAAGAAATACAGACTCCCTCCCAAGGGACAAGTCTGTCGTTTATTCGTGTGCGCTTCGGTGTTACCTTGTGTTGCTTTGCCCATTGGTAGACGATTTCTGCGGCTAGTTTATGGTTGATCGAAGTGTTGGCAGATACGTATTTTCTTCTGGGGTGGCATCTCTAAGTCACCCCGAGTATCGCGCATGGGAGAAGTGTCCTCGCTTGGCAGCACTGTGAGACCTTGACTGCTTCGTCGCTTGGGCCATCTTTGTCTGTCCTCTTCTACCTCATTCGGGAGGACGAATGTCGTTTGAAGAAGTCTGCAGCTTGTTGCAATGTTTGTATTGCCGTTGTCGGATCATTTTTTGGGTGATTTGGTGGAGCAACTAGTTGTTCTGTACTTTCAACCCCTTTTTGCACATTTGTCCTTGATTTTAGGACATTTTTTGGAGAAGTCGATGAGTGAAGTTTATTTGGGGTACCTTTGTTGTCGCTTCCAAGTCAGACTGTTCAAGCGAGTCTTTATTTTATGTCACATCGGATTCGGATGCTCGTAGTATGTAGTCTTTTGTATCTACCGTAGGGCGCTCGTTGTTACATCTTTTCAGTAATCAATAGAGTGTTTTTGCGTAATTCTTTTTTATTTATTAAGTGATTGTAAATCACATAAGCTTCTAAGAATTAAATTTCTACATTGACTATGGAAAGGAAAATAAACAACTAAAATTGACTAACTGTTGGTGGGGAGAAGTTGATTCGACCCTGAAGTGAATTCGCATGGCCCTTGCTGGATCGTTGATACTTTCAGTGAACTGCCGAGCTTCGTTAATGTCTCTTAGGTTACTGAAGAATAGACCTTGTGTGGGAGTTAATTTCTGCGTCGATGAATTGTCGGGGGGGGGGGGGGGTTGTACTCCCGTTTGCATTGACCTCTCCGTTCTGCTTGGTTGAATAACGGATTGCTCCTATACCGTTTGAAACTCCCTCGTTTCTGAAATGAGCCACCACTATTGGGATCTCGTTCGAGTAGAGTGATGTGTCCACAGTCATTGGATCTGGCTCTAGTTCAGATTGCGCGGTGGGATCTAGTTGGATCTCGGAACATTCTATTTGTTTCAGTACAACATAATGACAGCCTCATGCCGTAGGCTGGTCCCCACGTATCATTCTTTCAGAGTGGTTAGCAGTGTACTTAACGCACTTGTGAATGGTAGAGACTACTGCTTCCATCTGGTGGAGCCATGGTCTTCCCAAGATAAGGTTGTAGGTAGACAATGCGTCTACTACCATGAAGTCCAGGAACATGACCTTTCTCAACTGTGGCTTACCTGCCACCACTGTTGACCTTATCTTCCTGATCGGGAAACATTTATCTCCGCTGAATCTAATCAGCAAGTAGTCTGAAGACATCAAGTTCTCCTCCTTGAGTTCTATATCGCAGAACACATTGTAGAACATGATGTTGAGAGAGTTTCCCGTGTCCACTAGAGCCCTCTTTACCTCCCACCTTGTAATTGTAATTATTTTAATCTATATGCTTTTAACAAAAAAAAAAAAAAAAACCTCATTGCCCCCTCAATTTCCAAATCTTAATATGCAGGATCAGACTTACCAGGTTCAACCTTCACATTGTAAGTGTTAGATAAATAAATTTTACTCTGAGTATGAATAAACTTATTAGTATGACAAGTTTGTCTCGTTAAAGAATTACATGTCTTTGAGTTGTTGCTTCAATTTATGCAACTTATTTTATTTGTTAGAGTTGAGAATTACTCATACCACCACCCCGCTGACCCAAGTAAGTTTATTCTTCTTGGGTACGTTCTTATTGGAATGTAGCCAATTAGTCTTTATCAGGTTATAGAGTTTTTTTGGGCGGTGTTGTTGAAGGTTTACTTGTGGGGCAAACATCTCTAAAGAGGTTTTTTGTTAGAATTTTTGTATACTTCAATTTTATTTTTATAAATGTTTCTGTTGTTAAAATTTTCATGTCCCGAATTTGGGGGAAACGGATAGTCGTAATCCTACGTAGGGATTTCATTTTCTAACAAATCGGGGCGTGACAATGACACTTTTCGTGAATGGGTAATTCAATGCATAAAAGCATCTTAATCAATACTAGTTATATTCGTTTAAGTTTAGTCAAGTGGTCAGTAAACCACAAGTAAATACCTCAGTAGAGGATCACACCTTAGTAGATGACGACACTCTCCGTGAGTGGGTAATTCAATTAATTAATCACTGATCATAGAAGCATCTTATTCAAGATTACTTATATTCGTTTAAGTTTTGTCAAGTGGTCAACAAATCACACAATATTTCCATGCAATTTCCAAGATAAACAAATTTTAATTCATAATTAATTTCTAAACCCTCACATTTTGCGTAAGTTTTGACTTAGCATATTGGAAACTCATGAAGGAGGTTAATCAAGCTTTTGCGCCTTTACTGAAAATATTTCTAAGTAAGCAGACCAACATACATAAAGTTTGGGGATCATAAAAGCAAAGAAGGCTACTACTTGACATGAAGTTACTATCAACTCCAAAAGAAACTCAAAGTCTCATTGGTAGAACAACAATTTTAAATTGACTTTAGTAGATCAACAAACAAATCAAAGCATCTAGTGAATACATGGTCATGATACATCAAAACAGATTGACATCGAAGCCATACACATAGTAGAAAACATCCATCATGAGGATCTGACATCCCATCTATTGGGCCAGTTCGTAAGATCCAAGAATATTAAAGCCAACCATAGAGCCTAAACAATGCCCATTATAATAAGACATAATCAAAGCTCAAATCTAGGAACAAACGAATCAAAGCCCAAATCAGGTCCGACACGAGTTCTCTCATAAAGAAGGGGAATGTTGCACAAAAAATAGTCATTGAGGGAGTTACGGCTCTACGGACGCATCTTCATAAATGAGGAGACTGTTACGAGAAACAACACCTTCCGTTGCGCCTCACATGCTTAAGTCACACAGAAAATTAACCGCGACCATTATAAAAGGTAAAGGGAACATTCGATAAAGGTATGCAACTTTAACCGAGTTTTGTCCAGAGTTACTTCCTTCTTCAAACAAAGTTGCTGACTTAAGCATCAGAGTGCTTTTGACCACCAAAATGGTGATCCTTGGCAGTCTAACATTTGTTTTGTAGGTCAATCTCACAGGAGGACGAGATTTGTACGCATTAGTTTGGCGCCGTCCATGGGAACGACAAGTTTCCTTTCTAAAAAGAAGATCTACAATGAAGAAGTTCACCAAAATTTGAAAAAACAATCAACAAGCTGTCAGAACAAATGACACACCCTACAGATCCTCAACTCAGCGATGATAACAATAATTCTCATATTGGCATCAACGTATCACAAGCAGCTTGTGAACAAGACGCAACTCGAATCATCAAGCCAATGGCACCCGACAATCAAGATCCACAACATGCAATAGCCCAGACAACTCAGACATTCGGTGACGTTGCCACGGATCCTCGGGTAGACCTACTTATGGTTCAGATGAACTACATGACGAAGATGCCAGAAAAACCCACCAACAAGCGCATCCAGCCAGTTGACCCATCTAGGCACCGCCCCAACAAAACTCCACCAATCGAACTCAAGGAAGTGACGAAGTTTCAGCAGAACCCCAATAGGAAAACCTCAAAAGCAATGAACTTATCCAAGGCAAGACTCCACAGTGTGATGGAATGCTTGTTGAAATCTCGTTCAGAATCGGGGTCACTGATCTCAACGTATTGTATGAACTAGACAACCGCCATTATCCGTCGCCCTCATGATAACTCCCATGCCGAAAAACTTCACTCCGCCAAAGTTTGAAGTATATGATGGTACCACCGACCCAACAAATTACCTGAGACACTTCCACCACATGATGGCATTGAAGGAGACCACGAAGTCGATCATGTGCAGAACAATTTCAACTAGCCTTACCTCCACAACAATGAATTGGTTCAACAGCCTACCACCAAGGTCAATAAACTCTTTCCAGGCATTAGTCACCGCTTTTATCACTAGATTCATCAAAAGCCAACGGATGAGGAAAAGACCACACTACCTCCTCCATATCAAGCGAAAGCCCAAAAAGACAATATGGGAATACGTCACTCGTTTTACCAATGAACTGACGATCGATGGATGCAGCGGCGACACAACCGCCACAAATTTCATCGCTGGACTGAAGAGAGGTCCCTTTTTTATGCACTCAACCTAGAACCTCCAAAAACACATTCGAGGAAACGGCCAGGAGGAAAAATGACCAAGAAATAGAGAATCATTCGAGGAAACGGGAAATTTATAAAGAGAAAAGACGAGATGACGGATCACGGGAGGATAACATTCATACGAAGAGGCATCGAAATCGCGGAAACCGATTCAAACCAGCAAGAGTCCGAGAAGCTGTAGTCAGCACGGCCACGACACGAGCGAGTAACAAGCGTGATTAAGAAGACATACAAACCATATACAACCTTGAAAACAAATCGAGTCAATATACTAAAGCACATAGCAAAATGGGATGACATCAACTGGCCACTCAGGATGATAGGATACCCGAAAGAAAGAGACAAAAACAAATATTGTTCCTTCCATGAGGACCATGGGCACGATACTGAAGACTGCTACAATCTAAAAGACGAAATCGAGCATTGGGTTTAGAAAGGATGACTTGACGAGTTCAACGGAATGCCAGACAAACAACTCAAATGGAAGAAAAAAGCAGATACCACTAAAAGATCAAAATAACAGCTCAAAGAACTAATATATGCCCTATACTGCATGGCCGAAGGAAACAAAACAATCAATCCAACAGAAGAAGCAGGCAGAAAAACCTCCCACTCGAGCTGATTTATATCAAAACAGGAGTACTAACGAAACCAGACAAACCATTTTATCAATGCATAAAACATGGAGAAGTTTTCACCAATCAACTAACATGATTCAAGGACCCTACCAACGGATGCAAGCTCGACCCGAATTACCAACTACAAAATTGACAGCGACGAACTGGACCGAACCTCAACAGTTGACGCCGAACATGGAGCTAACATAAGCATGATTGGACAGTTTGGTGCTGACGTGAGCATGATTGGAAGGTTTGGCTCTGATGTGAACATGATCGGACAAATCAACACTGCTAAGCTACCAGATAAAAAAACACCCCAAGTTTGTTAGCTACGATAACATATACGACGAACGAGCAAAACATAACCTATAGCAAATACGGCGAATAAAGGCGTACAAGACAAATCAACAAAAACATCAATCTTTAATACGAAGATCAGCATCAACCAAGCAAAGGAAGACAAAACAACAAAAACATCAATCTTTAATACGAGGATTGGCATCAATAAACAAAGTAAGACAAAGCAAACCGCTCTTCAATCCAGCATAAATGCTTCATAAAAACAACAGCTAGGGTTAGTCAAAGCATTTGAAACGAAATATCAATAAAATTACAAATTTGGAATCCCCATCTTATGCTTGGACGACAAGATAAACACATAAAAAATTAACCACACACTGCAATCGGCATAACAAGCCATGAGAAATCAGAACAAAAGTCGGATATATAAAATAAAAACTTCTGGTCTGATCAACCACGAAGTAAAAGTTGGACGAACGAGTCAACTTAACACAGAAAACTTTGAATCGACTAAGACGTCGAACCAACGAAGTAAAAATTGGATGAACAAGTCAACTTAACACATAAAACTTCGAGTCGACCGTTACCTCGAATTGACGAAGTAAAAGTTGGATGAACGATTCAACTTAACACAGAAAACTTTGAGTCGATCGATATGTCGAACCAACGAAGTAAAAATTGAACGAACGAGTCAACTTAATACAAAAAACTTTGAGTCGACTGATGGGTGGAACTAACGAAATAAAAGTTGAATGAACAAGTAAACTTAATACAAACTTCGAGTCGACCAATGCATCGAACCGACTAAGTAAAAATTGAACAAACAAGTCAACTTAATACAAAAAACTTCGAGTCAATCAATGCGTCGAACCAACGAAGTAAAAGTTGGCCGAACAAGCCAATTTAAGTAAAAAAACAACTTTGGATTGACCAGTACGTCAAACCAATGAAGTAAAAGTTGGACAAATGGGTCAACTTAATCCAAAAAGCTTCGAGTCGGCTGATACATCGAACCAACGAAGTCAAATTGAAGGAACAAATTGACATGATTCAAGGAGCTACGAATCAACCAAACCAATAAGGTAAATATCGAGACAAAAATCAACTTCTTCGTGCAAGCTCCAACGCATCAAGAAGGATAAAGTCAACCCATCCCTAGACAATTAATGAGCCAAAGCGTAAAAATAGCCATAAAGGAACTTGAAGTAAAGCCCGATAATACTACAGCTGGACTAAAAAGGAGCAAACAACATACAACGAGTCGACAAGATAAACTACGAAAACATGCAATACAAAAAAAAAATATTTTTATTAACAATACTATTCTGTTACATCCGGAGAGGAAGATGAAGGAGTAGGAGAAGAGATGGAGACAATCACAGGATCGTCAGCAACATCATCTACGAGAAAGGGCTAAGGTCTCTCTTCAGAAGGGGGAGGAAACAATGACTCTTTAACCACTAAGGCAGTTTCTTCACCGTCATCATCTTCGAAAGCTTGATCAACCAAGTGGCAGTACCTGGATAAATCCACACCGAGACCCTTGATATAATCAAGAAGCTCAACCTGCCCATCAATAACTCGTTTCCAATCTTCAGCTTTGACAATGCAGAGCCTGTCCTTGGCAGTAACGAGCCCATATTTGTCCACGACAAGCCATCCTCAGTGGTGGTAAGTATAACGAAAGTATTTACCTTGACCTCATCGAGCGCAGCCATCAACTATTCCAACCGCCTTTCAGCAATATCGCGACTAAAGGATTGTTCAATCTCAGCACAAGAAGCCTCTTCATAAGCTACCTTCTCAGCGGATAACTCCTTTTCCACATCACGTAAACGGGCATGAACACCATGCAACTTGGCTTTCAAGGACTCAAGCTCAGCGGTAGATTTATCCCGCATACTTTCCGCTTCAATCAACGAAGCTTGAACAACCCTGACAGTTTTCTCTAACTCTGGCATTGCGCTCTCAACGAGTCAAATTGGGAAAGAATGTGAAAAACACCAGCAACAGTGCTGCCAACTTTCTCTCCAAAGAAACCACCTGATCACGATCAGATCGATAGACAAAGTCCATCACCTCTGCATAGGCGAGATGATTCATCTCGTCCATTATCTACTCAAGATCGTAACCAATTTGATCACATGGATCCAATACGGGCATTAAAGGTCTTTCCACTGATCGCCTGTGCCATTCATTTATCAACCTGCGTGCACCATCTTGCACGTCAAGCTGTGTAAACCAGCAAAACTTGTCGTCTCACTTGATGCGGATATCTTTTGGGTCAGGCTGAGTCCAGTCAACTCGTGGATGAAAAATACAAGGATCTGGAAGCATTGTCGAACCACCCCCAACAGCTGGAAGGCCAGAAGGAACAACACTGACAACGAAAAAATTGTTTTTGCCCTCCCGACGAGGAGAAACCGTAGCAGGAACGGGACTAGAAGTGGCGGCGAGAGCAAGAGAGTCTAGATGAGTAAGAGAATAAACTAAGAATTTGGCTGCATCATTGACGTTAATAGAAGGAGAATGAGGATAGTGAACCTCGAAACTATGACAACCACTGACAACCTCTTTAAAATGCTCCACCGCCAATTGAAGCATTTACCATCAATAGCACGGGGATCATCATTATACCATTCAGCAACGTTAGAAACACCATAGGCAGAAATAAGCCTATTTTCATTATCGTCCAATGGACGAATATTATTTTTTTCACTCCTCTCCAACACTAGCCTCATCTCCTCAGCCTCGTGGAGAGATGTGTGATCTTCTTTTACGACATCTTCGCATGAAGGACTTGGACGAGAGGTAGCTTCCATAACATCCTGACCATAATTCAGACGGGATGCATTCTAAGCAAAACCAATAGTAGAAAGTCGTTTCTTCCTCGGAACCCGACCAAGATCTACCAACAATCGCCTTGATGGACTAATGGGCCTCACAAGCTTCCTCTGGAACTACAACATTAACAAGAGCATTGATATCCGTAATGCGCCTGTCCGAGCTCACTCCACAATCAATGTTAGCACCACTAATGTCAACACGAGTAGCGCGAACAACGATATCCTCAACACATGATTCAGTAAGCAAGACCCGCCCCGCTTCGTTCATGGTGTACAAACCACTACAATCTAGGATGTCCTTAGAAAGAAATGCCTCCACAGGAAACTAGGGAAGCTTCAAGAATCAATCATTGATCCTTTGCTCCTCCGCAGTTTATTGAAGATTCTTCAGTTTGTTGGGGACTCAGAATGATCGAAAAATTAGACGACCACGCAACTAGAAGTAGCTAGAGTTAACAGAAGCATAAAACCAAGATCTTGACCAATTATAGATGTCATCATTAAGCTTCGCAAAGAAGATAGGAGAACAGAAGAAACATATATCCTTGGTCACCATCAGACCAACCACCGAATGCAGAACCCATATAGTCAAAGGAATGTCAGACAAAATAGCCCTTGAGTAAGAAGAAACCATTACTCTCCAACCATTATGACCCATTTAAGCAGAAGGAATACACAAGAAATCCATATACTCCACAACAGCTATGGAACTGGGAGTCGAAGGCCAGAAGAAAATATGCACGTATACAGCGCGATGTACGCAGACCTTGGACGACAAAGACTGTCGTTCTGTCTAGGCAAGATAATCTCGAGGTCGGGTGACAGATTGTAGTCAGAACGAAGGCTGTCCAGCATCACCTGGGGAGCTTTCTTGGGAGAAAATGAGCCTCACAAATAGCTGGCGACTTACCGCTTAATTTATCGCCAACAGACATCGTTGAATAACAGAGAACGAAGAAGGTGAAGGAAAAAATGAACCCTAATTTCAAAGATAGCGTAAAGAGAGAAAACAAACTCGTCATGTTCCCTTTTCTAGAGCCAAGCAATGAAGAATGTTCATGGGACAGCGTGCGAGATATGATGGCTACGTGAAATCCAAAAAATGACAAAAACAAACGGGCAAGTAAAGAATCTAGACACCAATCCACAAAAAGTTACTGACAACATTAAATACAAGACAATGATGAAATTGAAAGACAAACCGTCACGAAGTTTGTGGCCACATCAGCGTACCCACTAACTAAGGGGGGAGTAGCTGATGATACATCAAAATAGACTGACATCGAAGCCATACACGCGGCAGAAAGCATCCTTCACGAGGATCTGACATCTCTTCTATTGGGCCAGCTCGTTAGACCAAAGAAGATTAAAGCCAACCATAATGGCCCATACAAGACCACTATAAGAAGACATAATCAAAGCCCAAATCCAGGATCGAACGAATCAAAGCCAAAATCAGGCCCGACACAAGTTCTCTCATAAAGAAAAAGAACATTGCATAAAAAAAGAGTCGTGGAGAGAATTATGCCTCCACGGACGCATCTCCATAAAGGAGGAGATTGTTACGAGAAACATCTCCTTCCGTTGCGCCTCAAATGCTTAAGTCACGCAGAGAATTAACTGCGATCATTATAAAAAGGTAAATGGAACATTTGACAAAGGTATGCAACTTTAACCGAGTTTTGTCTAGATTTACTTCATTCTTCAAACAAAGTTGCTGACTTAAGCATTGGAGTGCCTTCGGCCACCAAAAGGGCGGTCCTTGGTAGTCTAACATTTGTTTTGCAGGTCAAACTCACAGGAGGACGAGATTTGGACGAGCCTCTGAAAGTACTATGTGTGACTCATCTAGTAGATCACATCATCTTCAGCAGAAGACTCTACACATGGATCATTTCGTTTTCAGCATATTACATTTCAACAATCAATAGAAGAATAAGCTTCATCAATAGAGACGGATGAGTCAACAAGATCAGGGGTATTCTACTCAATAAAAATGCATTCTCCTCTGCTTTTAAATAAGAAGAAAAAGAAAAATGGTTAGCTCAAGAGCAAAGAAGATGAAAGGCATTTGTGGGAGCCAAAAATAATATTAGCCCAGCAGGATAAGAAAGCCAAAAAATCTATCCACGAAAGGTGTACAGCCCAAATCGGCTACAAGTACAAAAAGCCCAAGTCTGCGCCCATTGCAACTCAGCATAACATTTTTTTTTCAACAGAGGAACAATGTTTGGCGCCAACTACCATGTTGAGCTGAGCACACAAACCTGTAGAAGAAGTTTCTCCAAACGGGAAGTTATAACCATCAAATGGAAAGTTACAACTTTCGACGAAAGTTACAACCATCCATGAGAAGTTATAATTGACGACAAAAGTTACAACCATTTACGAAAAATTATAATCATTAACAAGATATTACAACCATTAATGAAAAGTTACAACCATCAATGGCTCCTGACCTGTCACGCGTTTCACTCGTCTACGAGCAGTTGGCTACCTACTTGCCACATGTCTCACTCATCTACGAGCAGTTGGCTCCTTGGGCCTTTATAAATAGCCAAACACAAAGTTATTTCCGGATAACACTTTCTTGAATCTCAACTCTATAAATACTTTTTTAAAGACATTATTCTAACTTTGGCATCGGAGTTCCCATGGCAGACACCACACCAGTATCAAAACTCTTTATTCATCTTATACAGATTACTCCGCGTGATCAACACGCGATCCGGTGAAAATTTGAATCAACTATGTTGTTTAGTAAAAAAAAAAATAACGAATGTCATGCCCTTTTAGTGTAGAAATCAATGCATTCCCATGGTCAACTTTTCCGATGCATGTTGGTTTTGTTACATGAATGATGTGCTCCTGCTTTTTGCACCCACACACAATCTGAAATTCTGCATTTAGTACAATTTACCACATACTATTCAATGAAGGCGAATGGATGATGGGAAAATAAAACTAATATCATGCAATGAATGTAGAATAAATTCAAAACTAAAGCAAAAAAGAAAATTTTGAATGACATAAAACAACAATCTGTTACATGACATGAGCCATTGAAACTAATCCGAAAAGACAGATCGTAAAGATGCAGCAGGAGGAGCCTTTGCGATGGATTTAGTCTAATGGTGTTATGGATGCCAAGTACACATCAAACAGAAAATCATATAACACTTTATCACCTGTCATAAAAACAACATGATGATACATCAAAATAGATTGATCATCACAGCCGTACACGTGACATAGAGACCTATCATGAGGATACATCGCCCAATCTATTGTGCCAGCTCATGAAGCCCGAGAAGAATTAGACCAATTACAGAGGCTCAGACTAGGCCCACTACTAAAGAGGCGTAAACAAGACCCGAATCCAGACCTAGACAAATCAGAGCCCGAGTCCAGGCCCGATACACGTTCTCTTATAAAAAAAATAACGTTGCACCAAGAATAGTCGTGGAGGGACTTACGCCCCCACGAACGCATCTCCATTAAGAAGGAGATTGTTACAAGAAACATCTCATTCTGTTGTGCCTCAAATGCTGAAGTCACGCAGAGAGTTAACCACAACCATTATAAGAGGTAAAGGGAACATTCAACAAAGGTATGCAACTTTAACTGAGTTTTATCCATATTTACATCATTCTTCCAACGGAGTTACTGACTTAAGCATCGGAGTGCCTTCGACCACCAAAAAGGTGGTCCTTGGAAGTTAACAGTTATTTTGTAGGTCAAACTCACAGAAGGACGCTTTTTGGACACATCACAACATATGGAACATCCACATCCTAAACGATCAACCTTTTCCTGAAAACATTTTGTTCCAAAAGAACATCAACTTCCTAAATCAATATATATTGTTCAAATAATCACTTAATAGCCTCTGATTGGTTTCCTTTCACTATAGAGAAAGATGGAGCATGCAGAACAGGAGCCGACTCTGTTGAAGTTGGCTGGGAAGAAGACGAGCCTGCATTGGATTGGGACACCCCCAAGACACCAGAATATGATCCAATGAGGCATGTTGTTTGGCATTAGCCTACATGACCAACGCATGATGTTGAGCCTGTGGCTCCAAGAAACGTTCCATTGAGTCATGGATGGCAGGAAACATCTGGAAGATGGGAGTGTTTGTCTGAGTTTCCCTCAATCCAAAAGGTGAGTTTCCCTCAATCCAAAAGGTAGATGCTGATAGAATGCTTCAGAAAAGGGCTGCCTTGGAGATGGATATGAGGTACCCTGAGAAGCAAATGTAGCATGGGGAAGAGGTGTTTCAAAGGCAGGAGGAACTGAAGAGCCTGAAGTTGTCATCTAGTGCATTAAATTGGTAGAAAACGATCTCTTGAGTGTCCGAAGGAAGCAAAAAATGATAGTTAACAAGGTAGTAATAAGGAAAACAATCTAAACTTTCCAACAAAGTTATTGAACATCTATATTATACTGAAATCTGCATGAATGAAGATGACACACGACACACATTCATCATCATCATCAAAGCCCATTCCCGATACTTTCGGGGTCAGCTACACAGATTTTGGTTCTCCAAGCAATGCAGTCTTCTCACATATCCATACACAACACACAATATGAATAAATAAACAAAAGAGGAAAGCTTTGCGTCCAACCAAGTAACAACACACAATGCACGAGTAATCAAACAAGAACAACATACTGTCGAAAACTCCCAAAATAGAAAAAACATGCATTTGCCTAAAAAACGCTATGAAACAAAAGTCTAAATTTGATGAGGCATTGAAGGCTTAAACTTTAGGACTAACCAGAATGTTATTTTACATTAAAATGCCTATGTATGTATCCAGAATATACCAAAACGTGTATGCTTTGGTTGGAGGAGTAGGCAAAGTTGTATGAAGAAGACACCTAGTTCGTGCCGTTCAACTAAATCTTACACATGCATTATGAAAGCACATATAACTTTTCCTGGTGCCATAATTGTCTTTGACACTTGCTAAAGCAACACCACAAGACTAATCCCCCTTTTACCACTTGGCATGTCTTCCACATTCACAACATATTTCAAGTATTCTAAGGGATTCTACAAAAAGTATTCGGCAAAGAGACCTTATATCATCACTTCCCTGCAAGATGGTCGTGGAGACCTTGAATAGGTTAGTGAACAAGGTAACAGATTCAGGAATCGGGACATGTACTGATATTTCATGTCAGGGAATAAGCTCAGACATCTGAAATTTGCATTTACACAATCTTCTTGGATAATGACCAATTCCAAATGGAAAAGTGAAAAAAAGTTGTTCTTCTATCGTTTGACTTTGCTCCTGGTTTGCTTTCCTTGACACATGATCTATAGCCTATAGGGTTGGGTTGGCAAAGGGGTGCTTACATAAGAAACAACAACTGTGATGGAATGTGAAGTGGTTTATTCTCCTTCTCGCCTTTTCTCTAACCATTGGATGTGCGAACTAGAGAAAAGAAGATATAGAATCCGGTCAGAAGCATTGCGAAAGAGTTTATTCCCTTGCAAACTACTTTTTTCTTTTCCCTCTTCCCATGGAAAACAGAAAGCGACATGTTCTCAGAAACTTTCTTCGATGTGTTTTCAATGAAGAAAAAAAGTTTCATGCAGTTAAGTAGGAGCTACTAGCTAGTACTTGTACCACAACAAGTTGGAGGATGGCGCCTACTGATCGAGCTTAGATTATTCAAGGAGATCATGTGCCACTTTAGGCAATATGCCATTAATATAATCTTTGGAGAAGGGTATTAAAGCAAAATACCATTGTAATGTCCCGATTTTCATTACACCAAAACGTCCATTTTTTTTTCCAGAACAACTAACCAAGGTTAATAACTTACGTTTCATCCAAACCCAAGACATGCCATCATAAACACAACCATAGTCATCTAAATGTCTAAGAGTTACATTTTAAAAGCAATAACAACATAAAATGAGCTAACTTACAATCCTAAAAGATCAACATCTACAACTCAGCTCTGCTTGCTACAAACTCTAGTGACCTGCACTCCGATAAAAGTACACCCACATGCCATAGAAAAATAATATGAGCCAGCTAAAGTTGGTATGAGCAGATCTTAGATACATAACAATACTTCACAATGGTAGGATGTCCTAATGATGCCATATAATAAAGTATATCGTCAAAGGTAAACATGGATGCAGCTAGTGCGTGAGATGCAAGATGAAATTGGAGAGATTCCAGATACGGTTAAGATTTTCAATCAACATGCCATAATCTAAGTCATCAAAATATTCATCAATTTATAAAAATCATCACCTTCTGAACTACACATACAAATACTTCTAAACTAGCATATATACAACATTAGAAAAGAACTCATGTAGTACTCTAAACCAAAATCCTCGGGAACGACCCATAGCATTATGTTAAACCACCCTAAAGCAATGACTTATTTCCCATCTAGGTGAACATACCATATTTTGTTAGTGTCACAACCATAAGGGTTTGTTTTCTATATAGTTATGCATCACGAAGCCAACAAAAACCTATACTAATTAATACATCATGAAAGCCATTAGAATTATCAAAAGTATAGTATAACTAGATTCATTAGGAACTCAGTGTATCACCCCAAAAGCAAGATTCACCTATTCGAGGTACGTCATGCACTTGCATAAATTGTTAATGGGCTTACCTCCCTGTCAATCAGTCATAGAACAAATAATATAGTAATTATCACCGGTTAGCGACATAAAATGCAACATCAGTCTATTGCATATTTTCCCAAAATTGCACCTTGTCCACTATGTCGAACATGTCTCACCCTGACATATCTCTATACACACATCGATACCACTCATGGCATGTATGTTCCCAAACGGGGTGTCGCCTCTAGGACATACATGTCGCTCCGGAAGACCGATCATGCGGCCCAATCACAAAGTATAGCGCGCATCGGGGACATTCAACCCGATTAAAAACAAACCATGTTCTCCAGGCCACGGTGCTACTATCTAACCAGGTTTCACATAGTTCCTAGTGTTGAAAAGGTGATATGCACCCAACACATTAGGCATATCCATCTGACATGCACCCAACACACTATGCATGTCCATCTGGTATGCACCCACCACAATATCCACTTGGCTAGATTTGTGGAAAAATATAGTTTCAATTGATGCAAGTCAACTGCTAAATAAATTTGTAAATATTATACATGAAATGTTCAACTACCATCAGGTTTCCAATGACCCATCACAAGTTTCGGGTTCAATAACATTACCCCGCACACCTTCATAATCATAGCAATACAAATCATAACATTGTAATGCATAAGTAATCTAAATAAAAATGTCGTCATGGACCAATTCATGGATCGAATTCACTTCGCAATCCATTATATTTCATAAGCATGTTGATATAAACTTCATTAGTTTTATGATATAATGAAGTAACTCATCAACCTGATCGCATTTGTATACAACTCATTAGCATAACGGGGTCATTGAGACAATAAGTTCATTCAATTTTTTTTCTAGTTAATAGTTTGGAATAAACACAATGAATTCAAGCATTCCATATGCATTCTGATGTGCTATTTTAGTAGCACACAACTTAATACCCTGCTTTGTGATTGTAGTATAGAATAAGTAGGGATCGTTCTAGACCGGGGATTAGAGTGTTTGTCAATTAACACTAATAATAACTAAACGACAACTAACAACCTAATTAATTAAATAAAAAGGATTGGATTTTCTAAATTAAACTATGAATATAACTACGAAAATTACTGTAAAGATAATAAAACTAAAGGGATGACAAAGATGAGAAATTAGCTAAGGGTTTATCTCCACACACCAAACATATGCTTATAAATCAATATTCAATAATCACTTGCTAACTCGTGAGAGACAATGCTCAAGACTAACCGTGACCGCATTGCATTAATCTTAATATTTTCCCAAGTTCGTTGAATTAAACTAAGCGTTGCTTTCAAACTATTCTTATCATGCTATCAAAACAGGAATCGCAAGTTAGACAACAATCTAAGATCGTTAAGTTTTGTTGAAAATATGAACACTGACTAGGCAATTACAAGTATGATCAACATCTTGTTATTGCCTAGGTTTCTACTTAACCTTACCAACGTTCCTTGGTATTTACTACTTGTGAGTACAGAATCATAACAATTGAACTATCTGTATGGTACTGTAATACTGAATGGATATAGATAAAGACTTGTATCCATTTTGTAACTCTTTTTTTTTTCATTTTTTTTTTTGCAACTCTTTCTTCTTGAACTGTCTACCACAAGGATCTCCCCCACACTTGTTTTTCAACATACCTTGAACCACAATAAAGTATCTGCAAATCAAATTATGCTCCGCTCTTTTTATTATGTTAGGGATAGAAAATGAGGGTAATGAAACAAAAGGCTTAATAACAGGCTCAATGGGGTTAACCTAAAGGAAATATATTATGGATCGGGCTTATTTGGCAATGGTGGAAACTAGGTGCCTTTATCATGTCAAGCATGTCATGCAATTCAATATGATGCTTTGAACGAAATTAATACAAGTTCTAGTGTTTAATTCTTAATTTTGAAAGCAATCCAAGTAGCAACCAAAGAAAACAAAATTGAGATCATGCAACGAATTATTATTGACAAAAGAAATAAAAGATGACATAACTAAAAACTCTCAAAATCAAAGGAACCATAGGCTCAAAACTCACATATGGGTTATAATGAGTTAAATTCAACTAAGCATGCTATGAGTACCAATTACTAAGTTGATTACATGTGAATTTGCATGATAACCATAAATAAGCATTAACCAAAGAATAATATAAGATCTTAAATCATGTTTATAAATCACCTTAAAGTCATGCAATTAAAAACCAAATCTCATCATTGTGTTGGAAAGTATCCTAAGACTCAAAACAACTATAATTTAATTTTTTAATTTTTAATTTTTTAATTTTTTGACACTTTTTTTTTTTTCAAAATAAAACAATGTTTTGTTCCCCCCACACTTAAACCTAACATTGTCCTCAATGTTAATAGATTATAGCACATGCAATGAAAGATTTAAACGCGGAAAAACAAACTAATAACAAATAAAAGCAAAAATAACGAAAAGAAAATAAAGGGATAAAAAAAGCAAATCTGATTGGGTTGCCTCCCAAGAAGCGTTTGTCTTAACGTCGTGCAGCCTGACGGTATCTCCAATTAATCCTCAGAATAAATGGGAACATGGAGTGATACGTCCTCCACGTCATGCTCCACAAATGACTCGTAATAGGGCTTAAGTCGATGATGTTTCACTTTAAACTCCTTCCCGGTTGTGACACTCTTAATCTGTATAGCACCATGGGAAAAAACATTAGTAACAATAAAAGGACCAACTCATTCAGAACGTAACTTACCAGTTCTAAGACATGATTGGAAAAGCAAGACTTTCATTCCAATGACAAAAGTATTTCCATGGATCATCTGATCATGAAAAACTATGGTGTTCTCCTTATAATTGCTTTTACTACCATAAGCTTCATCCTGAATCTTTTCAAGCTCATTCAATTGAAATTTCTTCCGCTTCTTTGTGTCATAGGGAACTCCATTGCTCTCATATCCAACGACAGTAGTGATGTTGGTCTCAAATTCATCCTCGTTTTTGAGGTCTGACAATTTCTGGGCCAAATTGTCATTCACATTAATAAAAAAACAAGAATGATTTTTAACAGGATATCTCGTGGCTTCAAAAATGTTGAAGCCAATCACATCACCATCAAATTCCATGGTTAGTTTCCCCGCATGCACATCAATATTTGTTTTCGCGGTTTTCATAAAGGGGCGCCCTAAAAGAAGAGGCAAAGGTGCTGAAAATTCCGAATCTTCCATCTCAAGCACATAGAAATCTGCTGGGAATATCAAATGGTTAACTTGCACCAACACATCTTCGAACAAACCTCGAGGATATGCATTAGAACGGTCAGCCAATTGAATAATAACACCATCATTTTTTAACTTCCCGAGATTCATAGATCGATAAATAGAATACGACATAACATTAATTGAAGCACCTAAGTCTAACATTGCATTGTCAATTTTAGTATTACCGATAACACAAGGGATAGTGAAACTACCTGGATCCTTACACTTCGGTGGCAATTTCTTTTGAAGAACTGCGGAGACATTCTCACTTACCTTAACTACCTCTCCGTCTTGAAGTCGTCTATTTGTTGTGCAAAGCTCCTTCAAAAATTTTGCATACTTAGGCACTTGCTTAATAGCATCAAGAAGCGGAATATTGACTTGGACTTTTCGGAAAGTTTCCAAAATTTCCTTATCCTGTTCATCTTTTCTAGATTTGGCAAACCTACCTGGAAAAGGCACAAAAGGTGGAACAAGATTAGCAGAAACTGAATTTGGAATGTTCACCTTCTTACCTTGAAGCTCTGGTGTTTCAATGATGGTTGGATCATCCTTCTGTAACTCAGCTTTCTTATTTCGACCATGTTCAGGGACTATTGGATCATTATCAATTTGCCTACCACTCCTCAATGTAATTGCTTTTGCAGTTTCAAACCCACCTTTCGGATTTGGAATGGTAGAACTTGGAAGTTTTCCTTCCTCGCGATTTTGTCCAATAAACTCAACTATCTGTCCCATTTGCAATTTCAAATCTGTTATATCTTTTGCTTGGTTCTGCTGAGAAATAGTTAATGATTTCAGAATCTCATCATACTTAAGAGGCATACCTGAATTGTGCTGAGGTGGTTCTGGTTGCCTTTGGGAGAAACCAGGGGGTGGCCGATTCGAAGTTTGTTGTTGAAGTTGTTCTGAATTTCTCCATCCAAAACTGGGGTGATTTCTCCAACCTTCATTGTAGGTGTTCGAATAAGGATTATTCCTATAGTGATTTTGCCCCTGAAAACCTATTGCATTGACATTCTCCCAACCGCCATTCTCAATCAGTTGAGGACATTGATCAGATGGATGTCCTGACTTAGTACACACGCCGCAAACTTGTGCAACTCCTAGCATATTCGGCTTCCCTAGGGCCTGAGTCACAAGTGAGGTAAGATTAGCCATTTGAGCTTCCAAACTAGAATTAGTACTTACCTCATTGACTTGGCGTGAAGGCTCTCCAATTTCTTCATACTGCTGGGCATTCAAAGCTCGGTTTGCAATCAAAGTCTTTGCTGCTACTGGAGTTTTATCAACCAAAGCTCCTCCTGCCGCTGCATCTAACATCTGTCGCTCAAGAGGAAGCAATCCCTCATAAAAGTATTGAATCAGGAGCTCCTTCTTCATTTGATGCTGCGGGCATGATGCTATGAGAGTTTTGAAACGCTCATAGTAAGCCGGATATGATTCTCCTGGACCTTGCTGTATGCCACTGATTTTCTTCCTCAACAAGATAATATTGGAAGTTGGGAAGAATTTCTCTCGAAACACCTTCTTCATGCTCTCCCAAGAATATATTGTTCCGGAAGGTAGTTCATAGAGCCAATCCTTTGCCCTATCAGCCAGAGAAAAGGGGAATGCTCTCAACTTTAGGATGTTTTCATCCACATTTATTGGCGTCATATTGGAGCATACAACTTCAAATTCCTTTAAATGTTTATTTGGATCCTCCATTGAAAGACCATGATACTTCGGAATATGATGAAGTAGGCTGGATTTCAGCTCGAATGACTCAGTCTTGCCCTGCGCGGCTAATGGATACTGAATGCACAAGGGTGCGGCATTGTCCAAGGTGGATGCCGAAGGTTCTTTAATAGATCTATTATCTCCCATGTCGACTCTTCAGATTCAGATTCAGAGCTAGATGTTTGTAGTTCTTTGTTTCTCTTCTTCGTCTTCTAAATGTTTTCTCAAGGTCTGAATCGTATTCTACTAAGTTTTTGTTGGATCTCCTATTGCGCATGAACTGGCACCTGAGATAAAGAAAGAAAGAAATAAAAAATCAATAAAAATAAAAATAAATAAATAAAACTAATTAAGTAATCAACAACTTTTCTAATCCCCGGCAACTGCGCCAAAAATTGATGCGCTATTTTAGTAGCACACAACTTAATACACTGCTTTGTGATTGTAGTATAGAATAAGTAGGGATCGTTCTAGACCGTGGATTAGAGGGTTTGTCAATTAACACTAATAATAACTAAACGACAACTAACAACCTAATTAATTAAATAAAAGGGGATTGGATTTTCTAAATTAAACTATGAATATAACTACGAAAATTACTGTAAAGATAATAAAACTAAAGGAATGACAAAGATGAGAAATTAGCTAAGGGTTTATCTCCACACACCAAACATATGCTTATAAATCAATCTTCAATAATCACTTGTTAACTCGTGAGAGACAATGTTCAAGACTAACCGTGACCGCACTGCATTAATCTTAATATTTTCCCAAGTTCGTTGAATTAAACTAAGCGTCGCTTTCAAACTATTCTTATCATGCTATCAAAATATGAATCGCAAGTTAGACAAAAATCTAAGATCATTAAGTTTTGTGGAAAATATGAACACTGACTAGACAATTACGAGTATGATCAGCATCTTGTTATTGCCTAAGTTTCTACTTAACCTTACCAACGTTCCTTGGTATTTACTACTTGTGAGTACAGAATCATAACAATTAGATGAAACTCTCCTATACTCTAGCCCCAGATCCTAGCATGCTTACTAAGTTGGCCACCTTAACAAACATACAAAGAAAAGTTCTTTATAAAGCAGTTAAGCAAAACACAATCACTAATAGCAAGGAAGATTAAATTCAATTAATTTATAAAGCACATGTTCGGGGCTTCGAATCCACCCCTAACTAAGAGGAGTTTAGCTAGACATATTAATTATGTTTGAATAGCAATACATAATCAATTATCAAACTAAAATAAGTAAAAGAGAAGTTTAGAGATGAAAACGCTGTCCCCTGATCCGTGGTGGTACTGAGTGGAAGCTGGGGTACAAATAGCGCGAACTTTTCCTTCACTTCGCGATCTGCTTCTCCAGTTTCTCTGCTTCTTCCTTTCGATCTCTGCTTGTGAAACAGAGTGAGAGAGATAAGGGGATGGCGAGGGACAGCGAGAAAGAGAGGGAGATCAGGCGGTTGGCGATAATCAGGGAGGAGGTCGACTGCTTGAGTGAAGATAGGACGACGAAGGGCTATCGCGAGGAGGAGGGATCTGCGAGAATGGGTTTTGATTTGGTTTAGGGTTTGTTGTGGAGGCCGTGAATGAGTTGGGTGTTAGGAAGGAAAAGGAGATGATGGAGGTGGCTAGCACTACACCACAAGTGTTCATTTATAGCATTTTATTATAGCGTTTTTATCTTTTGTGCTATGAAAAGTTTTAAGTTATAACATTTCAATTGAAAAACGCTATAGAAACAAAAAGCGGGAAATAAAAAAATTAACCGCTCGATTTTCGTTTGGCGAAATGTTAAAGCCAGCGTTCCCTCTCCCAAAAGGCCATGAAACTAATTACAACACAGAGAGAGAGAGAGAGCGAGGGAGATGGAGATGGAGAGAGGGAGATCGAGATCCAATGATTTTCTTTTGCTCGATTTTATCAGATGAATATAGTCCTCGATTTTCTTTTGTTGCCCTCAAGGTGTATTGCGAAAGCGAGCGAGAGAGATAGAGGGTGATCAAGATCCAGAGAGAGCGAGGGAGATGGAGATGGAGAGATCGAGGGAGAGAGTCAAGGAGAGTGAGAATCAAAGAGATGCACAAACCCATTACAACACAGCTTCGTCTCTGAACCCTCAGCGGCTGAAGCTAAAATGTTGTCACACAAGACGTTCATCATCAAGAAGAAGTTGGCGAAGAAGATGAGGCAAAACAAGCCCATCCCTCACTGGATCTGCAATGAGGACTAACAACACCATCAGGTCTACTCAAAATCGAAAACCCCCAAATCTCATTTTTTCAGTCTTTTCATCAAACACCTTGTTCAATTGGTTTTCTGTATTACGGTTGCATAGTTTGAGAGATTCTTCAGATAATATCAGACTATATTCATCGGAGAAGCATTCTTACTTTTCCTTCTTGTCACTAAGTACATAGTATGACTCTCTGCTCTTTACCTTCATTTGTTATCTATGCATTGTTCAACTGGTGTTCTATTTAATTTTCATGTGTTTCTAGTTGCACATTGCACATTGCTGATTTAGGAACTTCCTTGTTGGCCGGTCCTACAGTATGTAACTCTTTTCCTTTTGGATTTTCCTCTTCTCACGGGGTTTAATGATGGATGTGGGCAATTGATTCCATGGGAGTCTTTGCCTTAATGGTGGATGTGTTTTATGATTGCTTGTTCATGTCCATTTTTCAGTCCGTAGCAAGTCAATCAGGCCATTGGAGCTGCTGAGGTAGTTAGTGAGGAATGCAAATCAGTGGTTTCACAATATGGAGAATCAATGTTGGACATGTTGGTGAAACAGGTGTTATGATTTATAGAGACTTATCACATTTGTTCTGACAGATATGCCTACCTAAGCATTATTAACAGTACTTAACCACAAGTTTATGCGAGTAATTTTCCTTTCCTGACTAATGGGTTTGTGTTTTGATGAAGGGACATCCAAAAAAGATCTGCTCCGAGACTGGGCTATGTACTTTTGATGGGACTCCTGATGTTAGGTTTGGTTTGGCATCATCTAAATATTTACATGATCGCATGATAAATACAATGACAAGAATTATGGTTCATATTATAATTTAGATATGTATTTGTCTTGATCGCATTTTTCTGAATATTTGCTGTGCAGTGCTGGCATAAAGAGTGTGGTGGATATATTTGGTTCTCTACTCAACCCCTCATGATTTTGTGCACATGTTGGATTAAGGATTCTTGTTATAATATAGAGCAGAGGAAAGGGTGGTTGTGTGTACATAATAAGATTGCATTTTCTACATCTCTTCCTCTTAGACCATTGGGTTTCAAAATTCTGTTTTGAATCTGTGTTAACCAATACCCCCTTCCACCCTTTTCTGTTTGATTCTGTAATTCAAAAGTGTATTATTTTTTTCCCCGCTTATAACCTATTCGGATACAAAATATTTTTGTTTGTATTGATCATTCCCATCTCATTTTTTATTTTCATTTTTTTTCCTGTTGCTTTGTTAGAAAAGGAATAGAAAAGAATAAAGAATTTCTTCATAACCAGTTATTTGTCTGGTAGAAACAATTAAAATCCTTATAAAAAGAGCAACGTTTTTTTCCTGTTGCTTGATAGCTAAACTAGATTAGTTGTTTTTATACAGTACCTGCCCCACAAGCTCGAAAATGGCTTTCAGTAATCATTTATTTAGACAATGTGTATCAAATAAGAGATGAAACTCATGCTCATTTTCTTGAAGATTTTCTAAAATTCTTTCATTTTTTTTTTCCATTATGCAGTATTTCTTCATGAAGAAACTAGAATGTACCATTTGATGCTATCGAGATAATTATTTTTTCTGCTTGTGCCTTGAATTAAAATTTTAAACACATTCCATGTTCTTGTTGTTAGCCTTTAGCATGAAACTGAGGTATGATGAACTAGAAAGAGACAAATTTGATTATCTATCTGAAGGATACATTTACCATTCATCAATTATTTTATCTTGGCTCTTATTTTCTTAGTCGTCGTTGGGCCTCTCCCTCTTTTTGTGATCCTTTTTGGTGTTCATGAATTTGGTAGGCTCCAGAAAGTCTTTGCTTAGTGTCTTCCATGATAGAATGTGCCATCCTAAGATGGCATTGGTGACTGATGACCGCTTGAAGGTATGGGAAGATATGGACCAGCCTTTACTTCTTATAGTCGAGTTCATGTTGTTCCTCCATTTACTCCTTATTATGCTCCTCAGGCATATGTAAGTCTTTAATTTTATGGTACGCTGTTACCTGATTTATCTATTATTTCTAAGATAAAACTGATTTAAGTCATATACTGTTTGTGAGCATTTAGGAACGAAATTTGTCCAGTCTTTATAGCCAACTTGGTATTCTAAATTTAAGTAATATAAGGGTTTTCAGTATTGCTATTGGAGGATGAGAGGTCATGACTAAAAGTTTTGTCTATAGGGGCTTTAGCGTGCTCTAAATTTGTTTCTAGTTGTCTTATTGTTTACCACATTTTTCTAAGCCTCGACTTCACATTGTTTTTCTCCTGTGCCAATTAATCCAGGTCGATCATACATCACTTTTGTTTTATGTTTATTTTTTTTATTACTGTTTTTCTTGCTTAACGTAAACAAATACTCATTCCGATTGGATGTTTGATGGTCACTAACCTTCAGCCTGCTTTGTGCATACAGGTTTTGGACTCATCTGGTGATGGCTTATGCCTTTACCTTCTGAAGTGTTTTGTGTTGTACAGGGAGTATGTACTAATAACATCAATGAGGTTGGATTTTCTAGCGTCAGAGAAACGTCGTCCAGATCAATTCACTGTAAGATTTAAAAAGTTTATCTAATATAATCATGTCCTTTTTTTCTAGCTAATTTATATTGAAAACAAATAGATGAAAAATCACTCATTTACAAAACAATATCAATATGTGTTTTTTTCTCCCAACTTAATATGTGTTTTTTTCTTGCAAATAGGTATCAATTGTTTAGCTTGACTTTTATTTGGACCTTTTGGTGGTTAAAAACCTGATAAATATTTTGTTTAATTGGCCCATGAAACTATAATGTTTTCTATCCACTTCGGTGTCTCTTGTCTTGGATTCACTAATTAATCTTGGATCCTGGAATGATCTTCTGTGGCAATCTTCATAAACACTTATCCTAACCCTTATTTGTGGTTGGAAATTATCATCACCAACCATGTAGAAAGATAAAAGAACTAACCTATTCCCAAACATTAAATGGAGGAAGAGGGTGGCATCTTTTCTTTCAAAGTTGATTTGGGTTTCTACCTATCTGTCAACTGTGCCTTTCCATGCAGACTGTAATCTTGGTAAAATGCATAACTAGAGATCATGGAAAACTTTTGTAATGTGGTGCATGATAACTCTCTAGGCTGGCTGGTCTCCCTTTCATGGTATTACCTTGTTGAGATGTATCTATACTATGTATTCCGATTTAGTGCTGCATGAGCTTCCAATGACATTTACCTTGATTATGGTTCTGAACTGAATGCTTTCGTCGAAGTACCTCTTTACAATAACATCTTTCACTGTATAATTAAATTGCAATTTGGTATTCTACAGGTCCTTGTGAGAAATGTGCCGCCAGACAGTGATGAATTAGTTAGTGATGAAAGGTCACTGAAGGAAGCTCGAGAAGGGGGAGAAAGAATCAGCAGTCAAATATGAATGAGCTGTCACAAGTTTCTGCTAGTTGGGTGAACCCCAAAAGTTGTACCAGCATCCCCAAAAATGCTGGCAAAAGGCGAGTTTCCGCAGGTGGAAATTCTACTGGGAACTGGTATACGGGTCAAGATGGAAGAAAGGTAATCCATTTACATTTAAGCATATTGAGCTCACTTTTTGTTCTGTCTCTTTATCAAATACACAGTTGAAACCAGTTTTGATTATTACTTATATTCATTTATCTTATGAATTCTTTAACCACATTATACAAGAGTATTCTTGTTTTACTGATCAAAATTTTTCTAATGAACCTGAACACTAGGCCTCCTAGCATGTAAACTTTTTAATGTCAGACCACACTTGGGCTGAATTCTAGATTGACTGATGATGCATAAGCATGGGTAGAGAGGGGCCGGGTATTTGGTTGAGATCTCAGGGCAACTTAACCTATCAATCTCAACTATCCTTTTAAGCAATTACATACAACAATATTTATGTTTTGTCAGTACCCACATGCTACACTATCACTTTCGTCATATGGATAAGGACACTTCACTCTCATAAAGAAATCCCGTGTCCAAAGTCCATATATTATGTATTGGACACTTGGCCACATCTTTGGACACCTTTGCTCAAGTAATTCTAAGTGGCAATATTTATCTACAAATAAAGAGTGTTACCAACATAATTTTTATTTAAGCTCTGCTATATGTGTATTTTGACACGACCCTTTTGTGCTACTCACCCAATCTAATGGATTCAACAAGACTGACATAACTTGGGGCCTAAGCTTGGATTGGAAACTATTTAGAGGATGAAGTGTGAAAGATGGATGCACCTGGCCAAGCACAGGACATATTGAACTTTTAATGCAGCGATGGATGGGGAATATGACAAAAGTTCCCTCCTAATCAGGCTTATCGTTTAGTCCTTGATGCCTGGGTGGTAACTGATGGAAGTTTGCGCCGTATGGGAATTTGGAAAAAAACATTAATTGGCTTGAAACTAAAATGCAGGACCTATAGATGTTTTTGTCATTTTGGCTTGAAACTAAAATGCAGGACTTATACATCTGATTGTGATTGATTAACAGAAATAATGCCAAGTCTGCATCATGATTGGCCACACAATGTGCAGAATTTGCTCAATCCTCATATTTGAGTAGAATTTTGTTTTATAATCAGGAGCAATTAGGGTCCAAACACCTTAAGTAACTTGTCATGACCAAGGATGCACGGACACGGACACGGCGACTCGGCGATTTTCAAAAAAATAGGACTCGGCGACACGGTCAAACTTAAGTTTTTAATATTTTTTTAACTCATATGAACATAAAATCATAAATAATATTATTAAACAATCCAAACATATCAATAAAACATTCAAATTCATTCATTCAAAATTACAAATGCATCATAAAGTCATGCTCAAGTCATAAGCAATATAATTTTATTAACTTGATAATGTAAAATGTAAATTGATAATTTCAAAAACTCACCAGCGAGGCGGCTACATCTCTTCTTCTTCATTAACTGGCGGATTAACTAGAGCTCTACAAGTAAAAAACAACTTTAATCTACACAAGCATTCACCAATGGCCAGACATCACAGAAATTTCATAACATGAATGACATTGGCATCACTTCGCCATGCATCATGCTCATTGCAACAAATACAAGGAGAAGATAACATCCTAGGATGCTAGGAGCTCAAACCACAGAGCTCCTTCACATGATACAGGAAGCTCGACTACATATTTTCAATCTAGCGAGCTGATGATATTTCTATAGAGGTATTTACATCTTCCTCTTACCAGTATACCACAGTGTTCGGGTGATTTAACATGATAATAGCTTCAATATTTTAACCAAACAGGGTTTACAGGGATAGTAGCTTTTTCCTCGAACAGGGTTTACAGTTATTAAATAGTACTTAGTAAATAAATTAATATACTGATGGAGGGAAATCTTAAGGGTTTTCTTGATAAAGGAGTATCAAACTAGATCTTGCAACACACACTGAATGCTTAAAAATTGGATTTTAACATCGCAATGTAGCTATGTAACTAAAGAAACCAACAAATATATATATATTCGAAAAACAAAACAAAAATGATTCTTCAAAACTAGAGCATCACAAGATATTGACAGAATGAAACAGAAGAAAAAAAAAAAAACACACACACACACACAGAGCAGAAATCGCAGAAAAAAAAACAAAAAAAAAGGAAGGAAGATGGAAGAAGGAAGAAGAATAGAGAATGAAGAAGCAAAGCAAAAGAGAGACAGAGAAGAAGGAAGAAGGAGAAGGAAGAAGCAAAGCAAAACAGAGAAGAAGGAAGATGGAAGAAGCAAAACTAAAATTACTTACATAGATGAGAGATCAGCAGCAGGCAGATCGATCCTTCCTCCTTCTCCCTCTTCCCTCCTTTTCTCCTTCCCTTCTCTTCCCCTCAAATGAGATCAAAGGTTCGATCGATCGAAAGGGATTCGACTGTAAAGGGGTTCGATCGATCGAAAGGGATTCGACTGTTTCTTTCCCATTTTTTCTTCTTCTCTTCTCCTTCCCTTCTCTTCCCCCCAAACAAATCAAAGGGTTCGATATCGATCGAAAGGGGTTCGATTGATCCATCGATCGAAAAGGGGTTCGACTATTTTTTTCCCCTTTCCTCCTCCTCCTCCTCTTCTTCTTCTTCTTCCCTCCTTCTCTACTTCTTTCTCGTTTCTCTCTGCTAGCGCTAGGGTTCGAGTTCAATGAACCCTTCGAATCTGCAATCGGGAAAGAATATAAATGGGTCAGTCTGGACCGTGTCCGGACCGTGTCTGGCCGAGTCTGGACCGAGTCTGGACCGTGTCCGGACCGTATCCAGGCCGTGTCCAAACCAGTCAATGAATTTTGACCATTGACCTCGTGTCCAATACGTGTCCAGTGCGTGTCGGGCGCGAATCCGTGTCCGACACGTATTTGACGCGTGATACAGAGATTTTCCGGAGAGTCGGTGCATCCTTGGTCATGACTTTATGTAACTTGTGGTTACTTGCAGAATTTTGCTTGATAACCTTTAAGTTTTTTTAGTGATCTCCAATTGAAAATTGTCATGACTTTATGTAACTTGTGGTTACGTGCAGGTCTGCGGAGTAAAAGATAACCATTTGGTGATATCTGATTGGCAGCAGAACGAGTCTATATTTCAGTAAGGATTCCTATTGTTCCTTTTCCTTCTATGAGAAACAATTGTTTATGGAGCAACTTCTTAGTTCTTACACAGTATAGTGTGCTTTGAAGTGTGTTTTTATTATGATTAATTCATGTCAATTTTCAAGTGTGTTTTATTATGATTAGTTCTCTCCAAGTGGTTTGAAAAAATCTTGATTAATGATGTCAGAAATTTTCCATTAACTGAAATTCCAACATTTGATAAACCAATTAATCCTATAGGGTAGGTTGATGATGTAGATGTGGATTTGATGAATGTTTGTTAGATGTCCATTTGCCAGTTCATGTTCTCTTAATAGTTTTAAATGTGGCAATGGGAGGTGAGTTAAGTTGTGATTTTTAGCCTAGTTGGAGCAGTCTTCCTACAATTGTTGTATGTGGTTATTGGGGCTAGAACACATAATTCTGTATGAAAGAGAGGTTCACATGGGGTTGAGCAAACTTGGTCAACCATAGGGAGTAACCAACTGTCAACTTGTTGGTCTCTTATGTGCATATTGCCTGTATACAAAAAATAACAGCTATAAGATGTAATAGTTACAACCCATAGTACATTAGCAAAAAATAACAGCTATAAGAAGTAATAGTTAACATAGTACATTAACATATTATAGACAATTTTGGCAAACCCATAGTACAGTACATTAACATATTATAGACAGTTTTGGCAAACCCATAGTACAGTATAAGAAGTAAGAGTTATCCTAGTAAAAGTTGAGAGTGATAATCCAAAGGCGAGAAATTTCCTTCAGAGGTAGCAAACTTAGCCAGTCCCATTTGTGTGCTTCGTCGGTTCGTTCTCTTCTACTGAGAAATGAATTGCTGAAAATCCCCTTCATGTTTTTGGACTTTCTCCCTATTAGATATCTGATTTTTAATAGTGAATACCATATCCTTTGCAATGCCTTTCAAGCTGTGAAACAACTACCTATTAAGATCAAGCGAATTGTAAAGTGATTAGCTTTCAGATACATTGAAAAGGAATTAGATTTCAGATGCATGTTAGGATTCCAGATGCTCTATTCATGAACACTGGATTCAGTTGATATTTTCGGTGATGTCGACGTCATTGTAGATTCTGCGTACTTCTTACCCTTTTCAGTTGATATTTTCTTTTACTTTCCTGTTCTATTTTCATACCAATAATATACTATTTTCCTTGTTTGTTTTCTCTCGGTGTCCCATCTCTTTACTAATTAAAACATTTTACACAAATGGTGGTCTTCTAATTGCAGGCATGGAATACCCAAACTAATGCTGTGATTAGTCTTAGTGCACCTGTTGGGCAAGTGTATGCCTTGTTTGCAGGCAATGGAATGTTTTTTGCTGGAATGCAGGTTATCATTTGCTTTTCTAATTTGTTTTTCCAACCAGTCATTGAATTTATAAACAACATTTAACTGTTGATATTTTTCTTTTTCTGATGTGGGTGTGCCTTGCATATTTTGCACTTGTTGCAGGATGGTAATATACTAGTATGGAGATTTAATGATGCAACCAACAATTTTGAGCCAACTACTTCTCTCACTGGACATAGCCTCTCTGTTGTGTCATTAGTTGTTGGAGCCAATAGGCTCTACTCTGGATCCATGGACAAAACAATCAGAGTAAGTTGGTTATATAATCACATTTTCCTATTTACAGATGTGTATTGTTTCACTTTTGGTATTGATATTCTTAAACATTATGGTTCAGCCTAACGGCTGTCCAAAACCATGATCTGTCATGTTCTGCTCTATGGTTCTATTAGTTCTGGTTCACTATGTTCAAGTCTTTAGGGAAGAGTGTTAAGTAGTGTTAGAAAATGGTTGGGTTACTAGTTCTGTCACGATGGATCTGCCCCTTGTGATCAATCATTTACTAACAAATCATTTAATGAAAAATACATTGGTTGCTACTTTCCAGTAACTGCTGCTCTCAGCCATTCTTTAGGTTCTTATCTTCTTAATCGATTCACAGATCACAATTAAGAAGGCCTAATTTTTTCGTAATTTCTGTACAGGGAGAAAACTTGTGTGTTATTTTCATTGTTGTTGCAAATTTTTTCAGTGGTGACATCAGCTAGTTTTGGGAACTTGTTGACTGGTGATTCCACCCTCTGTTCAGCTTCTTTTTTGACGCACTTGAAGACAGGTATCATCATTTTATTACAAATTGGAGTTGTTTTCCTATTTGGTTGTGGATTGCAAAGTTCTGTTTGTACAATTTATAACATTGTGTTCTCTATCTGCACTGATGTCTGATGCGGAGTTGAAACATGTCATTTTAGAATTGTGCCATTTGGACAACTTGCTGAGGCTCATCGAGGATTTTCTCATTAATAGTCCAAATACTAAATCTCCTACTTGTAATTCTATTTCTTTATGCTTGAATGTAAGTGATAGCTCGTCTTACAGTGCTTGAAAGTGAAAAACAAACTGATTTGTTGAGCTTCAAATTATATTAGAATAGCCATTCCATTTTTACCGTTGATGTCTCTATTTGATGGGATTTACCATCTTCAAGGAAATCTGATAAATATATCATTCACTTCTCTGTTCAGTTTTATTCGAAATGTAGTTTCAAATTGTTTAGCTTTTATGGTTAAAGAAATCAGTGTTATAATAGTGTTTATGAAATTTCAAATTGATAGCAAATGAAATTAAAAAAAAATAAAAAAATTTGCTATGTATACCTACCATAGCGTTTCAGAGCTATAAAAGGATCTACCATAGCGTTTTTAAAACGCTATAAAAGGCTACTTACTATAGCGTTTTTAAAACGCTATAATAGACCCAGGGTCTATTATAGCTCCGGTAGACATAGCGTTTTTGAAACGCTATGAATGAGCTTTTTTCTTGTAGTGTAGGGTGATCAACTGAGACAGAGATGGGGGACGATAATGGCTTTTGTAAAGAAAATTAGGAAGACGGCTGAGGTGAAGGAGGACGACGTTGGGCTGCTGGCGGTGATGAAGGCGGTAGATGGATGGGTTCAGGACGATGGCGGCTAGGGTTTGGCGAGGTGACGATGGATCGTGAATGCGAGTTATTGCTGGAAGGATGCGAAACAGGGAGGAATTGCGGCTGTAACGAGGGTTAGGGCTTGTTGTGGAGGTTGTGGATGGATGATCTCTCAAAGCTAGGTATCATCCCCTTTTTATTCTTGTTTTCTTCTTTCTGTGGTTTCCTTGTTGGTGTGGTTTCCTTGCTTGTGTGAATTCTTTGTGCAATTAGTATTCCTAAATTGCCAATTTGCTTCTATTTTAAAATATTGTAATGGGAAACCTACACAAACATGAAAATAACAATTAGTACCATAATTAACAAGTAATAGCTAAAAATATATATAGAAATATGATACTAAAAATAGCCTAATTATGCCCTTATCACATTCCAATACACTTGACCCAATAGAATTGAGCCCCAAAATCATTCGAAAAAGAATGGCTAAATGGATTTGCCAAATCGAACAACACGACATAGCTTCAAAACCACTACAACGTGCCCTAACTCAATCGAAACTTTGCTCCAAAAACTAAACGAAACCACACTCTAAAGACTCAGCCAAAACTTGTCCTAAAACTAACCAGAACAAGCATTAAAAACTCAGCCAACGTGTGTCCTAAATCCAGCCAAAAGTTGTTATCGAATCAGCCCAGCAACGCCTTTTTGGGTGTCAAAAGCCATCTAACCCAACCCCGAAATTTACATATTTAGGTGTCAAAATACAGCCCAATACAGATCCAAACCAACCATGTTTCAGTCTCAAAAATTGTAATACCTGCCTAATCATTGTAAAAACAAATGTTATATATATATATATATCTTATAATATGTATTGTGATTTTGGTTTGTGGTGGATAAAATAATAGAAATTATAGGCATGTTTAGCAAAAATTAGGAAAAAAACCTTAATTAGAACCTTTTAAAGAATTTGGGAAAAAAAAATGTAGCCACTTTATTTGTATACACAAAAGAAGGAGAAAACCCTGTAGAGGAGAAAGGTGAAAGAGGTAAAGAGAAGAAGAGCCTCCCTTCAACTTTGAGTTTTACAAAAACGGTGCGTAAAAATTCAATCTATCTGGGATTTTTTTTGTGCTCTTGTTGTTATCGTAATAGACGATGTTAGAACCCACTCGATTTTTTGAATTGCACTGAATAGTAAGTAGTAATTTGGCCATAACATAAAATAATCCAATTTATTAGCAATTTGAAGCGGGGGAAACTAGACAAATAGGGCTTTAATTTGGTATATTATAAATTGAATTTGGATAACTATATCCCTTCAAATTTTGGTCGAAAGTTACCCTTCAGCAATAAAGTCAAGTTTAGATTTCAACAATAACATGGGTTTGGGGTCTGTTTGATTATAAATAATGTTGTTTTGGTGTTCTTGAATGGTGTTGGTATATATTGTTTTCGTCGTAATCTTAGGCTATAATTAAAGGAGGTAATGAACATAAACTTTTATGGGTATATTGGTTTTATTTTCTTTTGTTCTCTTATATTCTTATAATATTCCAATGGTTATAAGCTACCGATGATACAAAAAAACGGTCACATCCCTGAGCCATACACGTGTTTTGATGTCTAGAGGAATTACGAGCCCCAGCGTCAGCCCAACACTGATCCGGCCCAAGCGGTTCTAAGCCCGCCTGATTCAGTCCGCCAGATAGACCCGAACTCTTACAGCATGCTTGGCCCACACTTCTCACAACTAACCTTAATACCCATAAGTACTTCTAAAGCAAATATCTCGAGCATCAGCTTCGGACGGGCAACTACAATGACTCTTTGCTTCCAACTAGGAAGCAAATACCAAAATACATTCCACACAAGGAAACTCCCTTCTACGGATTGCTCTTGGATTGAGAACTATCTCATGCATATCTAGGACCACAGGGCTAACAGATAACTTCCCTCCTACAACACGACTCCTAATTAGAGAAGGATCTCCACGAAGATCTTCCTAAACTACGCCTACGATGGCCTGGTAGAACCAGGACTCCTGCACTATAAATAAGACATGAGGTTACTCAGTTAAGGTACGCCACAAATTCCTTGTTTACAACATTACGCCTTCCTCAGATTTGTCTGACTTTAGCATCAGAGTGTCATCGGCCACCACAACGGTGGTTTGTGGCTCACGTGCGTTACTTGTGCAGGTTAGCGGGACTGCGTCAAAGCAGGAAGCAGAAAATGATTGCATCTATTTTGCGCCGTCCGTGGGGACGACAAAGTTCTTAACTTTTCACTAGCATCCTCTCCTTTCAAAACCCAAAGAGATGGTGACCACTAGGTCACGCAACAACGAATAACAAGGGGACACGTCAAACGCTCAAGCCGGCACAACACCGTCGCTTTCAGTGGTTCCGATAATACATGGGCAGCAGACTTACGCCCCCGCGCCGACAACAGCAACGACGGACCCCATAATCGATATGCTATCATGTCAAATACAGCAAATCGCCAAGGCGGTGGAGGTTTTCACGCAAAAAGATCCACTACCTACTAACGAAGACCAGGAGCAGCACGAGCCTCCGTTTCTATAGGATGGCAGGGAGCAAACACAAGAAAGCCAAGCCCCGCTAGTTTTGATTGGACTAGGGGAGCTTGCGCGGCTAACATTGAGCCTGTAGCCAGGGTAGAGAGGCTCGACCCTCAGAAGCCCCTCCGCAGAGGGGCGCACGACCCAGACATATTGTACCGCTTATCCGTCCCACCACTTGTGGACCGAATCATGAATAAGGCTATTTCGAAGAAGTTCACTACCCCGAAGCTCGACTTCTACGACGGAACCACCGATCCATTCGACCACATGTGCCATTACCAGCACGTAATGACCCTCAAAGAAGGACTAAGTCGATGATGTGCAGAACTTTTCCCACTAGCCTAAAGAAGTCAACTGACGTGGTTCATAACCTTCCACTGAGGTCGATCGACTCCTTCAAGACGCTGGCAAAAAAGTTCCTGACACGTTTCGTTGAGAGCCAGCGTTTCTGAAAAGTCCCACACTACATTCTCTCTCTAAAGCAGAGGTCCCACGAGACTCTTAGAGAGTATGTCACGCGCTTCAACAACGAGCTGAATTTCATTAACGGATGCAGCGACAACACAGCCGTGACATCCTTCACTGCGGGCCTCAAGGAGATAAAGCTCTACGAATACCTCACCTTAAAGCCCTCTTTGGACATGATAGAGCTCCTCAAGAGCGCTTAGAAGCACATTACCTTGGAGGAGCTAAGAACCGTGAAGAGGTAAACCGAAGTCGAGAAGAAGCCCCCCACTCCTAAGGACAAGAAGGAGTAAAAGAGACGTGAGGACGAAGAACAGAGCAAGAGAAAGCGCAGTGACAACAGGCCAGACCCTAGTCGGTCCAGGCTAGAAAAAGCATCCAACTACGTTGGATCCAAAACTGTGACACCCCTCAATTCCAGCCTGTTGGACGTACTAAACTCCATGAAAAACTGGGAAGATCTGAATTGGCTCCAGAAGCAGCGCGGAGACCCCGCCAAGTGTGACAATGGCAAGTACTGTGCTTACCACAAGAAGGGTGACCACGATACCAATGACTGCAAGAGTCTAAGGTATGAACTTGAGTACTGGATCCGCAAGGGCAAACTGAAAGATTTCCTAAACTCTGAGAAGCGACCAGAACGAACCAGGGACCAGAGGGAGTCAGTTAAAGAAATAGATAATGAGACTTCAAAGATAATCTATATCATTCATGGAGTCGGACCGAATGAAGACCAGTCGTGCAGGTCTCGCAAGCGAACCTTACTGAAGATGCAGACACAACCCGCGGATGAGGACGGACGCATCTGCCACTCGAGGATTCAGAGCCACATTCTCACCTTGACCTTTACAAACAAAGATCTCGAAGGAGTTCGAGCGCTGTATAACGACGCCCTAGTCATCTCGGTCTCCATTGCAAAGTGGGAAGTGAAGAGAACTATGGTGGACACAGGATGCTCGCTCAACGTCCTGTTCTACAGCGCGTACCGCAGTATGGACTTCAAGGAGGAAAACTTGACGCCCTCGGATCACCCACTGATTGAATTCAGCGGGGAGCAATGCCTCCCATTCGAAAAGATAAGGTTAGCAACAGTGGCTGGAGAGCCACAGCTAAGAAAGGTCATGTTTGTGGACTACATGGTAGTAGATGCGCCATCAACCTACAACCTTATCTTGGGAAGACCATGGCTCCACCAGATGCAAGCAGTAGTCTCCACCCTTCACCAGTGCGTTAAGTAAACCGCTAACCACCCCGAATGAACAATACGTGGAGACCAACCTACGGCACGAGGTTGTCATTACGCTGCACTGAAACAAATAAAGTGCTCTCAGATCCAACTGAGTCTTACAGAGCAGCCTAAACCAAGTCGAGTGACAGCGGAGGCACAACAGTCAAGCCATACAGGAGAGGTTGATCCAACCCACGCGGTTCTAAACCCGCTTAATCCAGTCCGCAAGATGGATCCGAACTCTTACAGCATGTTTGTCCCACACGTCTCACAGTTATCCTCAATACCCATAAGTCCTACTAAGGCAAGTATCTCAAGGATCAACTTCGAACAGGCAACTACAATGGCTTTTTGCTTCCAACTAGCAAGCAAATACCAGAGTACATTCCACACAAGGAAACTCCCTTTTACGGATTGTTCTTGGATTGAGAACTATCTCCAGCGTATCTAGGAGCACAAGGCCAACAGAGAACTTCTCTCCTACAACATGACTCCTAATTAGATAATGATCTCCACGAATATCTCCTTCCTAAACTACGCCTACGATGGCCTGGTAGATTCGAAATTCTTGCACTATAAATAAGACATTAGGTTGGTAAGCTAAGGTACGCTACAAATTTCCTGTTTACAACATTACGCCTTCCTCAAATCCTTGTCTGACTTTAGCATCTGAGTGTCATCGACCACCACAATGATGGTCCCTAGCTCACGTGCGTTACTTATGCAGGTCAGCAGGTCAGTAGGTCATCAGGACTAGGTCAAAGTAGGAGCAAAAAACGACTGCATCAACTACCATACAAATTATGTATCGTCTTCTCCAAGCTACTATGTTCTGATTATTTTTCTTTTTCTCTAGAGTTGGGTTTCTTTTCTTTCAATCTATATTGGAAAAAATAATAATAATAATAATAATAATAATAATAATAATAATAATAATAATAATAATAATAATAATAATAATAATAATAATAATAATAATAATAATAATAATAATAATAATAATAATAATAATAATAATAATAATAATAATAATAATAATAATAATAATAATAATAATAATAATAATAATAATAATAATAATAATAATAATAATAATAATAATAATAATAATAATAATAATAATAATAATAATAATAATAATAATAATAATAATAATAATAATAATAATAATAATAATAATAATAATAATAATAATAATAATAATAATAATAATAATAATAATAATAATAATAATAATAATAATAATAATAATAATAATAATAATAATAATAATAATAATAATAATAATAATAATAATAATAATAATAATAATAATAATAATAATAATAATAATAATAATAATAATAATAATAATAATAATAATAATAATAATAATAATAATAATAATAATAATAATAATAATAATAATAATAATAATAATAATAATAATAATAATAATAATAATAATAATAATAATAATAATAATAATAATAATAATAATAATAATAATAATAATAATAATAATAATAATAATGGGGGTTTTGCCATATCTTAATAATAGTGAAAAGTGTTTGGAATCCTTCAACCTAATATCCCTGTTGTAGAAGGTGCAAATTCCTCATTTATGAGTTTAGTTTTGTTATTTTTATTAAAAATAATAGTGTTAATGGAAATGATGTTTGTACAATTGAAATGGGTTCTTCAATTTGTTTGAGTTGTGTGTATGAGAGGCTAATAGAGTGGAAAGAAAGTTAAGTAGTGTATAGTCCTATTTGATAACTAGTCAAATTATTTTAGCACCTAAAATACATTTCAATATATGCAAAGTTAATACGTCTTTTTTTTAAGTTTTACAAATTTCACAAGAACTTACAGTGAATCTTATTTACTCTCGTTTGAGGAATTGTAGCATTCAGTTTAGTAGATATTTGCTAAATTTTCACATTAACTTTATTTAAGTATATATGTTGATCAATACTATTTACAATTAATAATATGTTTTGAACTAAACTATTGGGATAATTATTCACTGGAAATCAAGTGAATATATAATGTGCAAAATTTATATGAATATAGTATCAAATTTATTTTTTCTGAAATTAAAGGTATACATGATGAACTGTGATAATCATTACAAATTTAAATTTTGTTGCGTGTTCACCTTTTGATAATCAAGTTGTAAAATACATTGAAATTAAATTGTGAGGATTCATCCCTTGATGAGATGAATTTGAGTATGTGTATTGTTATGCAATTTTGTATGTGCATATCATGACTTGAATTTGATTGATATGCAAAGTGATTGTGGTTTCATAGTGATCATTGAAATGTTAAGGGTCGGAAAATATATGTTAATGCATTAGGGTGAACATGAGTATTTGATTGTTATGCAACTTGACTTGCCTGCATTTGACTTTAATTGATTTTTGTGCTCTTTTCAACAACTAAAAAAATGTGGAAAAAAAGAAAGAATAAAAAGTATAATTTTAGTATACAAACTTGCTTGTACACTTGGTATATGATTTCAGTATGTAGATTTGATTGCATACTGGATACACCGTTTCATGTGAGTTTGGATGTATGTCTAATGATTAAAATGTACTTGCCATGATTGAACTTCGGATGAGATGACATGTCCCTCAATACGGCACCCTACTTGGAACATTTACGCTCCGAGTGGTTTCGAAGGCAAAAAATGCACACTTGAGTGAGGTGTATTTGGCACAAGGAGGGTAGTGCGATTGTGAAAAAAAATGAGTTTTTTTGTATATATGCAAGATTACTTTTAAGGGGAGAAACTAAATGATGATTCGATCATGAATGAGAATTACACGTCTTCCTTAAGGTAAAATGTGTTTTGTTAATATTTCAATAATGATGTAGTATGACTATGATTTTTATTATTGTTGAAAATAAATTGTATTTATGAAGACTGGTAAATTATGAATTTTATTCATTTGTTTCTAACCAATGTGTGCAGGATGGTAAGTCTACTAACATTTCTGCAGATCAGACTTACCATGTTCAACCTTCACATTGTAAGTGTTGGATAAATAAATGTTTATTTTAAGTATGATCAAACTTATTAGTATGTCATGTTTGCCTCATTGAGAAACTACTCATCTTTGAATTGTTGCTTTCGTGTGTGTAATTTATGTAACTCATTTTTATTTATTAGAGATTATTACTACCAGCTATCTCGCTGACCCAAGTAAGTTTATGTTTCTTGTGTACGTTTTTATTGGAACGTAGCCAATTAGCCTTTATCAGGTTAAAGAGTTTTTTTGGGGATGGCGTTGTTGGAGGTTTACTTGTGGGGCGAACATCTCCAAAAAGTTTCATGGTTAGAATTTTTGTATACTTCAATTTTAGTTTTTATAAATGTTTCTGCTGTTAAATTTTCACATCCAAAATTTGGAGGCACGGATAATCCTTCGTAGATATAAGGTTTTCGTTTTCTAAAAAATCGGAGCATGACAGTTTGGTATCAGAGCATTTTGTTAGCCTAGGCTCAAGTAGAGTCTAGGTGATCCTCAAAATGTGGATAAGGGTGAATAAAAGTAAATTTCCAGAGATAAAATGACAAGGGTGAACCTTGAACCTTTAGTATTGTTTTATTTTTTTCGTAAATCTCGTGATGAGATTCCTTTGACTTGTGTGCGCGAAAGTAATTATATCTTCTTTTAACGTCAATATTAGGGGACATTATTCTATTTAGTTTTCCTTGTAGTGGTTTGTTATCATGAGTGTTCAGTTAGCCCTTTCAGCGAATCTCGGGACAAAATTTCATTTGAGCTGTATATATTGTAGCACCCCATATTTTTTTCATACTTACTAAATTTTTATAATATATTTTTTTGTGCTTGTTTTCATGAAGTTTACCTATACATGTGTTACTGGCTTGTTATTGTTCTATATGACTGTTTCTTAAAAGGTTATTAATAGAAAATTTAATTATGATTGATTGTTCTATGTTTGGACTCTAGTGATGCTTCATTCGGTAAGTGGTAGCTTTCCGGTAGAATTATTTACTTATTCCCTCCAAAGACGAGATTTTTTTGAGGTGTGTATATTGTAATATATATATATATATATATATATGTGTGATTTTGGTATGTGGTGGGTAAAATAATAGAAATTGTGGGCATGTTTAGCGAAAATTAGGAAAAACCTTAATTAGAAGCTTATAAAAAAGTGGAAAAAAAAAAAAAAAAAAAAAAAAACCTAACCACTTTCTTTGTATGCAAAAAAAAAAAAAAAAAAAAAGGAGAGAAACACTTACATAGAGGAGAAAGGTGAAAGGGGTAAAGAAAAGAAAAGTCTCCCTTCAACTTTGAGTCTTACAAAAACAAAAACGGTGAATAAAAACTTGATCTATTTGTTTCTTTGTATTTATTTTTTTTGTGCTTTTGTTGCTATTGTAGGAGATGATGTTAGAACCCACTAAGTTTCTCAGTTTGCACTGAAGAGTTAGTAGTAATTTGGTCATAACTTCATAAAAAATAATCCAATTGATTAGCAATTTGAATCGCCTATGGATTTCGTTTTCTTGAAAATTGGGGCACGACAAAAATAGTCTAAAAAGTAAACAAACAACCCGATTCAGCCCTCTAAACTCAGTTGAAATAAACCTTCCTAAAATCAATTAACACCAATTTCGAACTCTGCTCAAACTCAGCTGAAAACAGCCACCAAAGTCTGTTAAAACAACCCTCTACAATCAATTCAAACAGCTCTCAACTCAGCTGTAAATAGCCCTCTAAAACCAATTCAAACAACCCCCAAACTCAGCTGAGATAGCCCCTTTAAAATCAGTTTAAATAACCCCTGAGTTGAAGATAGCCCCAAAAACCCTGCTGAAACAGCCTGCTAACACAGCTGAAACAGAACTGAAAACACCCCTGAACTGTTGGTACTTGGAGCGAAAAACGGCTATACTGGCTCGAAAACAAATATAATAACAAGAGTCTCTAGGAAGTAATGCTAAATTAAATCCTATACCTTATGCAAACTCCACCAACGCAAGACTCCAAACTAAAATCCTTGAAGACAAAATTAAAGAAAAACCACTCTAAAGCCAAATTAGAAACAACCATGAACAAATGTATCAACTATGATCTCACTAACAACATCATCACAAATCAAAACTCTAGCATTCTAGCATTTCACCCACATAGAATTCCAGCAAGACTTACCAAACCAACATCATGCATTAACAACAAACAACCCACACAAAAATTTCTCACAACAATATTATTACACAGATTCCAACTATTTCCTTCATGGGTTTTGCACATTAAGTGATTCGAAGAAACCACATTTCAAAACCAAACCAAAATCTGTAAAAATCAGAACAATTAAGCAAAACCCATTTCAAATACAGAGCAAACAGAGAGTGTGAAACCCCACATGCAAGCTTAGATCTACTCACCTAATTGGTCAACTTCGAGCTCCCTAAACCACCAAAATGAGCCCCAAACACAAAGACCCAAGTATCAACTTCGGAATTCAGTTGAGTCTAGCCCTTAAACACATAACCACCACCTCAATTAGACTCTAAATTAACAGGCAGGACTGAAACAAGTAACATGCAGTCCAAAACCCCAAGATTCTTACATGAATGACATGGTTTTGCAAGAACTTAAACTCGAATCAAACATGCAAAACGAAATCCACCACCAAAGCTATGAATCTGAGTTTGTCTAGGGTCTTACTAGCCTGATTTCAGCAGAAAATCAGCAACCTATCTTCTCCCCGATAAGCCCCACCAAATCCCTAACTTCTCATTCGGATTCCCCGTAAAAATCCCCCCGATTGCTTTGACTTCTCTCCAATCAGCTCGAAACTCTCTCAAGCTCTCTTCCCCCAAACGTGAAGAAGAAGAACAGGAGGGAAAATGCGAGAAAATTAATCTCTCACATAAATAACTTATAGCTACATGCACCCCAACAATTGGTAAGTGCAGCCACACACACAAACCAAGGCATTGAGAACGCTCCCCGAGGGTTGTAAACCTACTGAACAATAATGTTTTTAATCTATTGTGGTCCGCCAAGGATCACACTCGCAAACTCGGGCCACCCAATTCTCTCAATAGCGAAAATTACCCGAATATTTGGAATGCAAACGAGACACTCTTAAAAGCCCTAAAACAAGATGAACTCGAAAAACATGTAGTGTTACAAGCACACGGAGGCAAATGATGGATTATGCATCACTAAGAATCACTTGTTGGCTCCTACGTTTGTAGAAAAACATACTAAAGGAAAGGAATAAAGTTTTTATATGGGATTCCTTTGAAACGTGGTAGGGAGATGAGATTAGTTTCTTGGATAGTCATTGTTATGGAGACATGATACTCAAGGAGTGTATGGAGTCGGAAAAACAAAGATTATGTTATGGTGAACGAGGCTATGGATTGGAATCTCCATCTTGGAAGAGCTAATCACAATATTGTGAGAGCTTTAAAGGAGGAAGAAATCACAAAGATGAGGCTCTGCCAAAGGCTCCTACACATTTTGGCGATGTGACCACCCAAGGGGTTGTTGTCACTCAGACTTAGAAGGCACTAAATTTCTATTTTGATGTACGTGATTGCTTACCTCATTCCCCTCATCATATGGTTTTGATTCATTCCACTGATCCCTTCAATCCAAAAGATCAAACAACTGATGATTTTAAATAAATATAGAATATAAGATAAATATATGCACATAATAAATAAGTATAACTTATAATTATTGAATGTTCACGAGGATCGAACATTAGACTTGTAATACCATCGGCCACAGTTTTTTTTTTTTTTTTTTTTTTGAAAGGCAAGCGTGGGGGTATAAATGGGCTCCCCAAACCACTGAAAAGAAAAGGATTAAATGATCAGATTACATTCGCAAGTATTTCCTTCCACTCTTATTTGAGTACGCTCCATCGGCCACAGTTTTCTAGCTAAGCTAGCACCCTGTTGGCGCCTATACGACTTGTTAACATAAAAGTATAAATTATAACTCAATATAGTTATGTTAAATATAAGCAGTTGTTATTTACCAGAAAATTTTACTAAAAAACAAAAAGAACTCAATTGGTACTTCAATATGTGTTGCAAACGTAATAATTTATAAATAAATTTTAAGGGATTTGAAAATTGGATTCCAGAACCATTCAAATGCCTTTGCGAGGGTTAGAACCCTTCGACCTATGATACTTATTTTAAAGGCAATCAAGGTTTTTAAGTAGACCTCGGATCCATTTATTTGGATCCTAGAATCATTTAAATGTCTTTCCCATGGTCCGAATACTAGACTTATGATACCATTTCCCACAAGTCTTACTAGTTGACCTAGCACCCATTGGCTATATATATGCTTTTGAGATGCCGCATTCACAAAATATTGGTGCATTGATGCTTTGATAGCGCCCACAACCAAGGTTTTTAAACATTGAGGCTTGACATTATGCGTTGCAATGACCAAAAAAAAATGTGTATATCATTAATCAATTGCAAGAAAGGAAAGTCGGAGACTTGTGTTGAAAAGTCCAAAAGGCATAAGCCTGGAATTCTAAGATTTAGTTTTTGTAAGTAGGAACAATCCACATTAAACCACTAGAATCTCCCCGATTGGTAGAATTTATCCAAGAGTCATGGGATCTCCATTTTGTCCTTTTCTTCAAAGGTCAAATTTATTGCAAATCAAAGAAAATCAGAATGACGACCCAAGTTACAAAGACGCAAAGAAACAAAAACTAAACTAGAAAGAATTGAATCATAAAGGAGACGTTGGGGCAATGCCCCTTAGAGGACATGGAACATTTAGCCTACTAACGCGTCTACACATCCTGGACTCGTGGCCAAGTTTGCGCCAGGAGGTGACGCAAAGCACGTGCATCTGGAGAGAAAAAAAAACCAGATTAGGGTTTTAAAGTTGGCGAGAAAGAAGAAAGGGTTTTAGTGAGTGAGCGAGTGGGGAGAGAATCTGTTATTTGCCCTAAGGAAAAGGAACTGAAAGAGTCGTCAGCCTTTTGTTTACTTCTCTTACTGGTTTTGGTATCTATTGGGTTGAAGGAGGAAGAAGGGGGAGATTTTACTGCGTGATTTTCACAGTAAGAATTTTTTTTTGGGGAGTTTGGGATGGTTTTGGCAGAAAGAAGAAGATGCACGTGATTTGAGTGTCTCTCCGTTTCTCTCTCCAAATTCACATGCTTTGCGTCACCTCCAGGCGCAAACTTGGCCACGAGTCCTAGCTGTGTAGACGCATTACTTAGCCTATATCTTTCACACCCCGTGTGATATATTCCTCATCCATCCCCATCCATTGATAGGACATATCATCCTCCAAAGCATCCAAATAATATCTTCAAAACAAAACGATTGGGATTCAGGGCCAGAGGATTTGAAATCACTTAATCATCTATTCGTCGTATCTAGTAATATAGCCTGATTCAGATCTTCACGTCCCTTACCTTTGCAAAATTCTTTCAAGCTCGACATAGTTTTGTGCTTTTTCTCATTGTAACTCCAAGAAATCTCTCCACATTATACATTTCCAGAGCTTCCTTCAAACAAACTTGCTTTTTGGGCTAGAACTTAGAAGAACTAATATTTTGTTTGGTTAATTGGTTGTAATAGGGCCCATCAACTTTGTAGTAATCTCCATGTCATCTAGAAAGATATAAAAACCAAGATTCAAGTGTCTCTAAAGAGAACTTTGGTTCAGTGTAGTCAAGGCGACAGCCTAGGCATGCCTAAAGGCCTTTTTACAAAATTCTGCCTCAATGTAAGGCAATGCAGTGCGGTGAAATGAGGCGTCCACCTCGCCCCGCCTCACCGCCTCAACCCAAAAACTGGTTATATCCAGCCAATTTTCAACCCATTTGCATCCTAATTGCAGGGAAAAAGAGGTTGCAATCCACTCTATAATAAGGTTTTATGTTTCTTGGTGTAATATTTGATCAATTTGGTAAAAATAAGAAAATATTTTTAAGTTTTGATAAATTTGTCACACTTTTTATATTATTTTTTGGAGAAAACATACCATGTTTTGATCAATCTGTGATCAACACCAATCTTGATTTTTCATAGCTTAGTTCAATAATTTTTATGCTTTTGGAATACCAATAGTGATTATACTTGTGAATTTTTACCAACAATTTCTTTTAACAAATGTTCAATATTATCAAGTTTCTATTCTTTCAAGATTATTGATTTTTAATGATTTAGTGGATGTTTACAAGTTACTTGACACTTATGTAGTGCATCTTTTCGCTATGCTCTGCAACTTTATTATATTTCCATTTCGATTCTAGGTAGTTGTCACTTTTTGTACATATTTGCTTATGATACTTATCAAAATGATAATGTATACTACTCTGTTGATATGTTTCAATTTATTATAAAAAAAGCTTTACAAAATATTTTGATTTTAGGTAGTTGTCACTTTTTATACATATTTGCTTATGATACTTATCAAAATGATGATGAATATTACTATGCTAATATGTTTCAATTTATTATAAAAAAAAAAAAAAAAAAACTTTAAAAAATGTTAAGACTGCCTCAGTGAAGTGTCTGAGGCGTTTCTCAAGCCTATCCGCCTAGCCTCCGCCTCAACGCCTTAACTACAATGTTTTGGTTATATTGTTGAAGGAAAAACACTTGTTTTCTCTGTGATTTCGGTTTTGAGATCTCTTTCATGGACGAAATAAAGTGCAATTGACTGATTGTTAGTTTTCCATTCAAAATAGTATCTAGGAGATCCAATGGGGAAATGGAAGACACGAACACAAGGGGACCCAAAAGAAACAAAGGCTCAAGAAAAGCGAGCACTCTGAAACTCTCAAAATAGTAAGCTTACTCTAAAGTCTAAACTCAATAACCCTCATTAATTTCATCTTTATTTCAAATTGACCCTATACTCCCTATGCATTCCACCAACTTGGATATTTTCTTTGAGCAAATTCATGTCTACATGAACCAGCTGTCCAAGAAGCTCAGGCATGAATTTGAATTTCCTTGTTTCCAGTTAGCTCTAAACACCCCCACATTTGGCTTGTCATTCTCTTTGTTATTTCCATGAACTGTTGAATATCTTCTTAACATAATTTCTACGCCATTCTTGGTTTCTAATAAGTTTGACTTTCTTTGTATATAATACATTACAACTCAAGAACTTAAATGAAAAACAAAATATAAACAAAGAAACCAGATTTTTTAACTAAAGAAGAAGAAACAAAAAGAAGGCACTTCTCCAGGAACTTATTGGTTTCAAACCAAAAGAAGGCTACAATAACTTCATTACTATAGAATTAAATGGGCCAGAGATAATTGAGAAAATAGAGAGGTTGATTTGGGTGTCACGATATATAATTTAGGGTCAGACGGGGACCTCCTTGTAAAAGGTGTTTTTTGGATTTTGTTTGCGTTTAGTGATCTCAATACCTTTTTGAGATCTCTATAGTTGGGAAGGCTTTTTCTAAGGTAGTTTCTCTTCCATCTAAAGGGTTATAAGTTCTACAAAAACAGAACCTTTGAGCATAATTTTCCAAAGCATATATGTTAATAAAAACCATTTACATATTAAAACAGTATCAAATACTTCCACTTAAAGTTTTAATGAAACTAAACAAACTATTTTAGCATACTAAAAGCAAACCTTTAACGGATCACGAGCTGCAATCGTTTTGCTTGCCGTCTTCTGTTTAAACACCAAATTTTGTTCTTCAGTAACCTTCATTTTCTGATGATCCACAGTCCATTTCTCCGAGATAGTATACTTTGGAGAAGGTGGCCTTTCAGTACAGATTGACTTGTTTTTCCCTTCTCGCCTGGCAAAAATTTTCTTTTGAGTACCTAAATTTCCATGATCAGAAGCATCATTAGCTGCAAACGTCTTCAGTCACATTGCTTTTGATTAGCAGAAACCCTTTGATCAACTATACAAACACTTACACCAGTAGAAACTGCATTCCTAAAATTGTTAGTGGCTGTCGATTCCCCTGGAGGCACACTTGTTACAATGACATCATCCTTTGATTGTGCAAAATCAAATCCTGAGATGGGCTTTATCTGCTTTTTCAAAGGAAAACCAAGAGGACGTATATCTTCATCTTCTTCAGAAACAGGAAACTCTTGCTTAACCCTTTCACTTTCAGAAAGAATTTTAGACTCATTTAGATAACTATCCAATTCTCTGGCTACTGATTCATGCAGAAACGTGAAAGCTGTTGATGTTTCCCTCAAGCTATCATCATAACTAACAATGTCAGCCATATCAGTTATCACAGGTGCTAGCTGTTCATGTCTTCCTAGAACAGAAGCCAAATGAATCACTCTTCTTATGGTTACTTTCAGATAAAGTCTTTCCAGTGTTAAATAAAGAGTGGGGGTCCAGAGATTCTGCTGCTTCATGATTTCCCATTTAACCTCCAAGTTCCTTCCCGCGGATAGAAGCCTCTCCCATTCATCACGTAAAGCAAAATGGTCATAGGGAAACCCCCTTTTGTAGATGTTCTGCCCTGGGTCCTCTGCATTTGTTGGTGATATGTCAGTTTCGACTAGACCTCCAGCCAAGGAGGAACTATCTCTTTCTGTTAGATCCTTCGAAGCAGCCTCTCTCCGGTCATTCAGCTCTCTGTTGGCACCATCTGCACTTCCACCTGGTCTTAGCCAAATAACTCAATAAGAAAAGCTCCCAAAGAACAATATAACTTGACTTGCCTTGTTCGGGGTGGCAGTCCCCTAATGCAACTCCAAAAGAGGATTTCTTTGGCAACACACAATTTCTGCATATAGATGAACACTTAAGGAATCAGATTTAAAGATCACATGATTTAGAAAGATTTAACTGATTATAAGAAGGGTTCTTAGGCCAAGCAGCATGCCTAAGTGATTGAAGAGCGATGTGCTGTGCATTTCATCTGTCTCAAGTCATGTTCTGTAAACGCCATGCTAGAAGGGAACTGAGCTTGAGTGCTGGGGAAATTTCGTACATCAAAATTTCCCTTACTAAACGGTCCCTGAGATCCTTTGCCCTGTACATGCAAGCACAACTTGAACTGAAGAAATGCAATCTATCAAAGCAAGAAATTGTTTAAAATACAGACAACAAACGAACCAAAAAAAAAAGCAGCAGTGTGACACTTGTTGGTGTTTCACTTTCACATGATACAATGTGTCTGACAGTGCTATTGAAAACCCTGAAATTGCCAACAAATTCATCTGCCTTCTTATTAAATAGAATGAATGATTTGTTATTGCGACTCTGTTCGAATTGAACTGAATCCCAATGATTCCAATCCATAGATGAGAGGATCCTTAAGACTTCGCTCACTTATTAAACACTACAAACCACTCAGCTCTTAAAATTCAATCTGGTTTGAGGGGTTGAACTCACTAAAATAACCATTTTTTCCTATATTACTCTTTCGTATGTTATCCTTTGAGCTTCTAAATGGGTTCGGCATTAGAAATAAATAAGTAATATAAAAAGTGCATTGAAACATTTAACATCAAAAGACGAGTAGATTTCTTGTTTTATTCGGCATATTTATCTCATCATCATCATCATCAAAGCCCATTCCCGAGATTTTCGGGGTCGGCTACATGAATTTTGGTTCTCCAAGCAATGCGATCTTCCCACATTTCCTCACCTAATCCAAGCTCAATGATATCTTCATTCACCGCCTTCATCCAAGTTTTCAACGGTCGTCCCCTCCGTCTACACCCTCCATTAACTTGCCAATCTAAACATTTTCTAATTGGCGTCGTGCTTGGTCTCCTCCGCACATGACCAAACCAAGTTAAACGTCTTTCTCTAATTTTTTCCTCTATGGGCGCTACACCTAAGTATCTCCTAATTCTTTCATTTCTAATTTTATCCTTACGAGTTTTACCACACATCCACCTTAACATACGCATTTCTGCTACTGCCATCCTATGCGTATGTTGTCCCGTAGTAGCCCAACATTCTGAACCGTATAGCATGGCTGGTCGAACAATTGTCTTATAGCATTTCCCTTTTAGCCTTGCAGGCATCCTTCTATCGCACAATACTCCTGACGCCATTCGCCATTTCAACCAACCAGCTTTAACCCTGTGGTCTACATCTGCTCCAATAGCCCCATTCTTTTGAATTATAGACCCTAGATATCGAAAAGCCTCACACTCCGGGACCTCGACACCTTCGATCTCAATTGCATTACTTCTCCCTCTTGGTTCACACCCAAAGTTGCACACTAGATGCTCCGTCTTCGAACGGCTAATTCTAAAACCTTTACTCTCTAAAGCCTCCTGCCACTTAACTAATTTCTGACCTAAACCTGCACTAGTCTCATCCATTAAGACAATATCATCTGCAAATAACATGCACCAAGGTACATCTTCTTGCAGATGTCTCGTCAACTCATCCATGACCAAAGCAAAGAGATATTTATCTCATCAATTGAGAGAATTTTTATAATGGGATTTAACCATTTCTTAAAGATGGCGCATGTCATTCCATGAAAGTAGACTTCCATTGCCCCACAGGAGGTTGTGGAGGATGAGTCTAAGCCGGATCCGACACGAGAGCTTAGATCTGTCAGACCTGGTGATGGTGGACTGTTTTTGCTTTAGAAACCTTATTACAAATTGAAAGGCTCGATTTACCAGACTCAGACAACATCAGTTTCTTTAGTATGGAATGGTGGCTTGGATGGGATTAGCCTGTTTCCTTGCTTTAATTGGGATAGTGGTCAGGGCGACCTGAATGCAAGGATGGGGTTATGTTCTCATTTTCTCAAAGATCATTCCACATATAGGTAGGTTCTATTTTTTATTTTTCGGGTTCATTTTCTTGACATGGATTTGCAATGAAAATAACTTTTTCGAAACCATTAGATATGCACTAGATTACATTTTCCTTTTTATATAAGCTAGGATTCTCTAGTATTTTCTTCTTGTTGGTCAAGCAATGCAATGCCTATATGTGTAGTACTAGTACCTCAATATCTCATCATGAAAAACCAAGAAATGCACGTATCTCTAATTTCTTTTTTACTTTGTTAGGAATTTGGTAAGGAGCACTCAAATTTTGAAGGTATCTAGATCGGATTAGCCAATTGTGAACATCATTGCAATCGTATGGTATTGGAGTTTGGCACACCATGCACCTTAGTCTCAAAAGGATGCACTTTGAAAATTTTCTGATCATAGATTTACAAGTTATAACCTTAACTTCTTGTAGTAGCATAGTATAGATAATCTTCATGTTACACATGAATGTGTGAAAAGTGGACCAATCTCAGCATAATAAAGTACAAGGTAGTAAAACATCAATTATCCATGATTACATCTTCAACTATGTGAAGAACGACTAATATAATACTAAAGGAGACTTGAATTCCATCATTAAGTCATCTAGTTCTAAATTATTTACAGTTTATATTTTTATGATTACTCAGACTCTAATCTACTAATTCTTTCATGCTTTCTGTATCTTCCAACTTGGAGTACAATGAACATCCCAAATACAAAACTTACCAACGGAAAAGTTATTCTCCTTCAAATTGAACAACTGAGAAGAAAATAAAGTTCTTCGGATGTGCATTATATGTGTGGAAACATCCAAGCAATTGAGTTAACAAAAACATAAGACATGGCTACCTGTTCATGAACAAGTTAAGTTCATGAAAAAACGATGTATTGTGGAACTCTTGCATAAATCCAAAAACCTAGAAGTCCAGAGGTGTTTTTACCTTGTTTCCAGGGAGCAAACCATTTTTAAACTGATCACATAAACCCAATGATTTAGGCATATTCAGTCCTTGTTGTAGATGCTTTGAAGTGGTAGACCCAAATACCGAGTTTGTAAGTTGTATCCTGTTGATGGAATTTTGGCTTCCTTGAGCTTGAGCTGCCATCATCTTTTTCCCCTTCCAGGATCTAAAACCAGTGTTGGGATAACTCGACTGTTGGAAATTACTAGTGTTTGCGTCTATAGACGATGATGAATCACCCATTTTCCTTTTAGCACTGTCAATTTTAGGCACATTTTTACTTTCCAGGGGTGGTCTACCTCTACCCGGTCTTGAAGGATCATGCCTTTCCTGTGAATTTGCTGTTCTGATCTCTAGACTAGAAAATCTTCCATGTACAGTAAGATCCACTATGTCTGCCCCCACATGTACTCTGCTCGGATTGATTGGATCATGCCTTAACCTCGCAACCCCACCACTAGGATCACCCCTTTCATATGAATTTGCTGTGGGGTCTCTAGACTAGAAGATCTTCCATGTCCGGTAAATTCTACTATGTCTGCCCCCACAGGTACTCTGCTCAGAATGATTGGATCATGCCTTAACCTTGCAACCCCACCACTAGGAGCACGCCTTTCTTGCGAATTTTCTGTTCTGATCTCTTGACTAAAAAGATTTTCCATGTCCAGTACTACTATCAACTTTGCACGACCCAACTGGTGGTCTGCTCAGATTGATTGGATCATGCCTTGCCCTTGCAACCCCACCGCTCTGAACAAATCCTCCATAAACAACTTCCTTACCCTTACTAGATGCTGGATTATCCTTTGAATTTTTATTATCAAGATCCTCAATTTTGAAGGAACTTAAATTCGCTTCACAGCCTCTATACCAATCCCATTTTGATTCACCAGATTCTCCCAAGCCCTGAGAAAAATCAAATAAAAAACAATTGATTTACATTGAGTGAAATCAAGTTCTTTTTTTAGGGCAAATCCCGCTAAACCCTTATCATTTTTGGGGCTAATGATTTTAGGGTCTCTCCTAATTCTCTTAAAAAACAAATCACAAAAAAAAAAGATAATATTCGCAACAACGAATCGAAGATCACCTCACCTTGATACTGTTTGATAGTATGAGACTGATGATTCCCATTCAACTTCATATGCTCACACCTGATACACCGAAAACAAATCAACAGAGAGACAGCGTGAGTCAGAAAAGCGAAAGAAACACTAAAAGTCTCCATTTTTATTTTGAATTGAACCAAGAGACTCACTGTATACAGTTTCGTAGCCAAGTTCAAAGGGTCGTCCTACGAATCCCGTATAATGTTCTCCATGAGCATCGCAGCCTCTGCTCCGTAATTTCTTGAAGACCCCATTTGATCAAAACTGCTCAAAATCAAGAAACCAGAGTTCAAGCAATCAAATTAAGCTCAATTGAGATTAAACTCGATGAAAAAGTTTACGGATTCAGCTCGAATGAAAGAGGATGTGTTTGAGAGAGTGAGAAGAAACTGAGGTGAAAACTCTAACCCCAGTTCTTGCCGGAAGAGAGCAACTATTAAGGAAGTTCCCGCACACTCATGGGGTGGTATTCAATTACGAATTTGAATGGACCGCGAATAATTTTAAAATTTATTAAAATTAATAAGTATTTAATTAAGAATTTAAAATAATACACATAAATTTAGAAGTATTTAAATATCGATTTTAAAGAATTATTTTAAAATCCATCAAAATCACTATTCAATTCATGTTTTTCAAAAGTCCATCAAAATCAGGAGTATTCAAAAAGTAGTAGATTTTAATGGATTTGTTAAAATTATGAATTTTGAAGGATTTGTGAGTGAAAAGTATATATAATAAGGGTTATTCCAAATCCAACTTTTCCCCCTCATATTGCAACAGATTTGTATTGGTTATTGTTAAATAACACCACCATTTTTGCTAAAGGACACCACAAATCCCATTTTTTTTATTTGCTGAAAGACACCACCACCTTCCCTTATCTTCTCTCTTCACAAGAGCAACACCACCTTGCCCCACAACTTTCGGCCACACCACCATGCCCTACCACCGCTGGCTACACCACCACCTGCACTTCCTCTTCTCTTTTGTTCTTCATCTTCTTTTTTGTTATTATTCTTCTTCTCATTCTCTTCTTCTTATTTTCTTTTCTTTTATTTTCTTCTGATTTCTTCTTCTGATTTCTTCTTTGTTTTTTTTCTTCTTCTATTTTTTTCTCCTATCTTCTTCTTTTTCCATTTTTTTCTTCTTCGCTCTTGTGGAGGTTCCAGCGAATGGAGGTTCCCCACTTGCCAGAACCTTCGCGAGGGCAAAAAAAAAGATAGGAGAAAAAGAAAAAAATGGAGGAGGGAGAAAAGAAAAAAAAATAAAAAAATAAACAGAGAAGAAAAAAAGGTGAGGGGTAGGAGGTTGAGAATAAGAAGATGAAAATGGGTGGAGGTGGCAGTGGTGATTGATGGAGAAGAAGAATAAGAGGAGGAGAGATGGCGGTAGCATGGTGGTGGTAGTGATTGAAGAAGAAGAAGGGAGGAGAGGTGGCGGTGGCGGGGATAACAATTTGAAGTAAAACAGTTATTTGTATTACTTTTGGACCATCTTCAATGTATTTGATTTTTTTTTAATTTGAAGTAAAATTCTTGTAACATACAAACAATTGTTTAATTGATATTTTGATAGATGTTTTATGATTTGTGTTGGCATGGATAACAATGTAGGCGATGTTCTTTCATTGTTTCCTATGACTAATAACACATTTATAAAAATCCATTGAATTTATAAGTATCTATAGAAATCCATAACAAACTTTTATAAATATTCATTTAAAATCCATCAAAATCCAGTGGATTTTGTAAAATCATTTGAAACTTTTTAAAATCCACGAGATTTAAAATTCTTCAGAGTCCATTCAAATCCCGAATTGAATACTCCCACATGTTTTGCTCAGTAGAGAGTGAAGGAACAAATGATTGATGAACTAGCTGAGAGGGTTTAGAAAGGGGAGGGAAATTATATTTGCACCCAAAACTTCACTCGTTCACCCATATGAAAAAATTAAAAATAAAAACGAAATATAAAAATAAATTACTTGTACACCGACAACATAAAATTACATTCTTTGGTGGTGGTTTAGAGGGGACCAATTGTTAAAATGAATTTTGAGGAAAAATGGAAAGAAACAAAAATACTTTAGAAAAAGAAAATCAAAAACCTTTTTAAAAAAAAAAGGGCAAAATGGAGAAAAAAGAAGTTGGGAAATTAATCAGTCAAAGTCAATGGGTCCTATAATAACAAAAATTACAAAACTCTCGTACATTGAGTTCATTAAAAATTATAAGTCTTAATTTGACTCTCATTTTAAACTATAATGTGATAGTTGGCATAACGTTATCTAATTGGCTCCAAAGTTATTGGTGTTTCAAAAATAAAAATACACATTTTTAAAAGTAATAAGCAAAGCCAATGATAGAACATTACATAAGTACATGAGAGTTAGAATGGAGGCTTTTAACCATATATATGCACTAGCCTTTACACATCCGATTAGCCTCTTGGCTGGGCATTTCCTTCTTTCGTTTCTGTTTCCCATCGACCCCGATCTATACATGCCTGTGTACTTTCCTCCCGGGGTCATAACTCGTGATGGCAAGGGAATTGATTAAATGGTTATAGTTATGCCGCCATGGGTTTCGTTAGAGGCTAGCCAACAGATGGAGAAATGGATAGATAGGGAGATGCATAGTCAGAAGGCTTATATATATAAGAAAACTACATCTGAAAATATGCAAAATCTATGTGCATCTAATTGTTTTGGATGCATGGTGTTCCTAGTAACTTATGGTTTTAAGGTTAGTAACTTTTGTTAACTAGCTGGTGAGTTAAGTGAGTGGTCATGTTACTAACTAAGCGATAATTTTTGTCACACAATGGTAACTTGAACAAGGTGAGTGATACTTTGATTTACATTGCGTGCTAACTTTTCGTGTCTATACCATGTATAGTGTGTTGTAAACATGTGCCGAAGCATTATTTGTGGAGAGAATAAGTCTAATAAACAAAGCCAACATCTAATGAGACAAATTTCTCAAAACAAACCAAAAGCAAACCGAATTCAATACCCAATCTTACCAGGAGCTCGCAAACTAGTTGAGATTATAATAATCTATTGAAGGCAACCATTAAAAAGCACTCTTGGGCTTCCAACAATGCAAATAGCATTTTTTCCATGAATTTGACCAACCCACTGTGTGTACTTCGACTTTTGATTTTAGGTCTGTTAAAGTAAAAACAATATTATAAATTCTTTAGTAAAGGGATGAAGACCCAAACCAGAGGCAACCATAACACTCTTTTGAGTGTAGGAATTGGGGTAAACTTTGTTAAAAAATTATCTTAAGGTTGATCTACATAGTTCACATTATTATACATTGTAGACTGTCGAACTGTAGGCGAGTGGTATTTTATTAGACCTTATTAGTTGTGATCATTAAGAAACGGGACTAGGGTCATAAACGTGTTTCTAATTACTTGTTGTATGTCTAGACATGTATTACTAAATTGAGTATGAATGCTATTTATGTGTAGATACCAATTTAGGTCTCACTATAATTCTATTATTGATGATGGGTTAATAATAGAATTATGTTCTATATATACGGTTGAGTTCCCCACTCCAAACCTAATTTTCTATCTCCTATTTTTTCTTTTCCCATTTAGTTTGAGAAACACAAGAGAAAGGTTCTGGAGGTGGAAGATTTCTCTACTGCGTATTGCTTAGTTCGCAAGGATTGCTACGATGATATTTTTCATCAATGGTAACTTTAGGTACACATTGATTAAAGTTTTTCTTCATTGATTATTGACATGAAGTCTTGTTTAGGATCTGTTAGATTCTAATAAGTGGTATCAGAGCCTGAATCATTGAAGAAAACACAAGGTTTATTGTTTGATTAAATAATCAATCCTCTAAGACAATTTGATTTTTTTGATGTAAAGTTTATTTTTTATATATTTGGATTCGGGAAAATCAAACTTCTTGTTCACCACGTAAGTTTTAACCAAAATCTATTTCGCTGGATCTAGTTTTCTTGGCGGTTACTGATTTTAGGGCTAGCAAAAATATTTACCTACCAAACGACAAAAATCTTATTTTTAAGACAATCGAATCCCCATATCCTTATCTCGTTTTCAAGTTTTCCACCATGGCATCTCGAACAACAAGTGTTAATCTGCAAGCTGAAGTTCTGGCACGATCTCATAAAGCCATCACTTTGTGTCGCACCAAGGTCTTTTTTGACCAGCACTATTGAAAGGCAACTTAAGTTTTGGGAGCCAGCAGTGTGGGTTTGAGGGAGTGGACTCTCTTATCTAGTTTCTTCAGGAGATGGAACTTTTTTGATTAAGTTGTGGGGTGGAGTTGTTCAGAAAGCTTTAATGGTGAAACAGGTTGAAATTCTTCTCTGATCCAATCTGTGCGTTTTGAGTTTTATGATCAGATGCGTACTCGATTACGGAAGATTGGCTTCCCTTTCGTTGGAGGATCTTCTGAACCCAATTAACTTAATTTTGTCATTAGGCCCAGCGTTAAGTTTTGTTGAATCAATTACTTGGTCTTGCAAAACCTTAACAACCTAAGCCCAGTTGATGAGTTTTATGATATTCAATTAGGGTATGTTTGGTTGCACAAAAAATAGACATGGAAATTGAAACCATTTTCATGAGTCTAATTCAAGGGTCTTCCCCTCGAACTTGTTTCCAATGAGTAGTGGGAAAACAGTCTTATGAAGAATCAATTTCCTGTCAGTAAATAGACAACCAAACAATGAAAATCTGCATAGCAAATGAAATGGATTCCATTTTCCATGGAAAATGGCCAACCAAACAGACCCTTAGTTGTATTTTTTTTTACTTAAGGAGCATTTAACATATATTTTGTTTAGCAATCCGAAAGTTTAATTTAGGTATTTTTTTGTGATACGTCGCTTAAGTGACCACTTTCATAAAAATTTATTTGAATTTAAATTTAAGTTCAATATTTTAGTGGATTGCATATGGTTGCGTCATGACCCATACGAATAAAAATCGGTCCAAAGGAAGATTGCTATTTAGGTAATTAAGTCAGGTAAAATAAATTTTGAGATTTCCTTACGTGTTCAATGACAGGCCCAAAGGAAGGTTATTGTTTGGCCAAGCCCAATTTTATTTTATTTTATTTTATTTGCATTAATTAGGTCATTGGTTGGAAGTTTGAAAGAACCACTTACACGTTACAATGCTTATCTAAAGGCTTGAATTGTAATAGTTTGTTCAATTTCTCATAAGGGCCCCTTACTAGAAATGTAATTATATATACTTTTTACCCTTAGTCTATTTGTTTGCTCCTCAATTAGTCCAATTTTTGCATGATGATTACTCATTATTTATTTAGTTATATCATTGTATTAAAGTTGATGAAATTGTACATATATTAATGTGAGTTTGTTCTTTTGTGCTATATAGTGAATGTTTCTTTGATATCTATCAATTTAAACAACATTCTAATACTTAATGGTTCAAATTTCGAAAAATGGAAAAAGCATATAGTGATCGTTATTGGGTGTATGGATTTCAATTATGCGCTTTGTGTCGATGAACCCACTAAGCCTACTGATTCTAGTTCAGCTGAAGATAAAGGTTCTTATGAAAAGTGAAAGCGTTGTAATCGCATTAGTCTTATGATAATGAAACACTTTGTTTCTGAAACTTTTCGTGGTGTCATGCCTAAGAAGGAAAATTGCAAAACTTTCCTATGCCAGGTTGCAGATCGATTTGTTGCATTGAAAAAGGTGGAAACAAGTACGTTTCTTGGAAAACTTGTTACCATGCAGTATTTTAACAAAGGAAATACATGGAAGTACATAATGACAATATCTAATCTTGTTTCGAAAATGAGGACACTAATGTTGGAGTTTTCTGATGATCTCCTTGTGCACCTCGTTTTGATTTCTCTTCCTACACAGTTTGGTCCCTTTAAGATTAATTATAATACTCAAATGGAGAAATGAACTCTTAATGAGCTCATTGCTCATTGTGTGCAAGAAGATTAATGATAGAAATGCGAAAAGACAGAAAAGATTCAAATGACGAAATTTTCTAATGGCAATTTAGGCATCAAGAAAAGGAAAAGAAATATTATTGTTAAACCTAAGGGAACTGCACCTAATCGAACTTTACAAGCAAATGTGCAACAAAAACATGATAAGGTCGGCACATGTTTCTTTTACAAGAACGTGGGTCGTGTGAAGAAGGAATGTCTCAAATATCAGAAGTGGTTCGCAAAAAAAAAATGATAATTTTAGTTTTATTTGTTCTGAATTTAATATAACTGAAGTACCATGCCATTTACGGTGGATAGATACATGTGCAACTATTCACATCAGTGTTTCCATGCAGGATTGCATAAGGAGTCGAAAACCAAATGATGATGAAAAGTTCATTTACATGGAAAATGACAGTAAAGCTTGTGTGGATGCATTTGGAGTCTTTAGATTAAAATTAGAGTCTGGTCTTTATTTGGCGTTGGATGAGATTGTTTATGTACCGTCATTTAGGCGAAATTTAATTTCTATTTCCAATTTGGATAAATGCGGTTAACCTTTTTCCTTTTGGAAAATGAAGTTTTAGTCTCTTACAAATTTTAAATGTTATTGGTATCGAATCTCGGATTGATAATCTATATAAGTTTAACTTAGATGTTTTCCACTTACAATCAAATGAAACTTTTCATGTTATAAATTATGGTATTAAGCAAATATTAATTAATGAGAACTCTTCTATGTTATGGCATAAGCGTCTAGGTCATATCTCTCGACCGATGATCAAAAGGTTTGTGTCAACTGGAGTACTTGGTACCCTTGATTTTACTGATTTTACGATTTGTATTAAACAAACAAACACTAGGAATTTAGGTGCTCATAGGAGCTCAGGTGTCTTAGATTTTATACTTATTGATATTTGTGGTCCATTCCCATCGGGATCTTGGAATGGTTAACGGTATTTATTCACTCTTGCATATGATTATTCTCGCTATGGATATTTATACTTAATAGATGAAAATTCACAATCACTGGGTGTGTTCAAGGCCTATAAAGCTAAGGTTGAAAATCAACATAATAAGAAAATCAAGGTCGTTAGATCTGACCGTGGTGGTGAATACTACGGTGGATATGACGGTTCAGGCCAATGTTCAGGTTCATTTGTGAGGTACTTACAGGTATGTAGCATCGTCCCTCAATACACCACACCAGGGACACCACGTCAAAATGGTGTATTTGAGAGAAAAAAAAAAGTTGGACCCTAAAAGACATGGTTAAGAGTATGTTTTGTCATTTTACCTTCCAGAGTCATTTTGAAGAGAGGCCTTACAGACTGCACTTTATATCCTTAATAAAGTACCTAGTAAAGCAGTTAACAAAACCTCATTTGAGCTATGGACGGGTAGACGTCCTAGCATTCGACACTTACATATTTGGGGGCGTCGAGTTGAGGCTAGCGCTTACAGGCCTCATGAAGGAAAATTGGACTCCAGAACTATTAGTTGCTAATTTATTGGATATTCAGAAAGATCAAAGAGATTCAAGTTTTATTGCCCATCTAGTAATACCTTAATTGAGACGGATAATGTCAAGTTTATTGTGAATGTTGAGAATAATGGGAGTATACAGTTCAGAAATATTAGTTTTGAAGAATAACATGTTGACATTCCTATGATGGATTTTGATTCATAAGGTAGGATCTGTTGAAAATAGACATGATCAGGGATCACATTACATGTCATTTTCATGCTACACATCCTACTTGATCTATGTTGTTGATTGTATAGGTATTTGTGACCATGGATGGGTCCAACCACGATAAATGTGGTGAAAGCCGCTACGATCCTATATTGATATTTTCAATGAACCAGATTGTTTTGAGACGACACTCACAATTCTTGACAGTCAAGTTTTGAGCTCGTAAAGTTTTACAATGTATAATCTGTGGATGATCTATGTAATCCAAGTGAGATATTGTTATAAAATTCTCTTAAGGTGGATCTATATAGTTCATATTATTACACGTTGTAGACTGTCGCACTATAGGTGAGTGGTGTTTGATTAGACCCGATTAATTGTGATCATTAAGAAACAATATTAGGTCCTAAACACATTTCTAATTACATGTTGTATGTCTTGACATATATTACTAAATTGAGTATGGGGGTTATTTATGTGTAGATACCAATTTAAGTCTCATTATTATTCTACATTGATGGACTAATAATATAATTAGGGTTCTATACATATGGTTGAGGTCCCCACTCCAAACATAATTTTTTATCTCCTACTTTTCCTTTTCCCTTTTGGTTTGAGAAAGACAAGAGAAAAAGTTCTGAAAGTGGAATATTTATCCGCTATGTGTTGTTTAGTTCGTGAGGATTGCTGATAAGTACCCAAAACATTGATATTTAGCCCTCATTTACCTCTTTATTAGCCTCTAATTATGCTTAAAATCAATTAAATGTCTCTATTTGTCTCGAATTTGACTATTGTCATAATTTTTGTAGGAAATCGAGAAATGTTCAAAATTCGAGACAATTCTACGATAAATTTGCATGACCAGGAGCAACTGGAGAAATTATTAAATCATTGAAATGCACAAAATTCAAGGCATTTGGGCACGTTCGTGGCACATGTGGATCAAGAGTTTCATTTCAAGACCAATATTATGGAAGTCAACATTTGATGGAGACGTGTGGCAAGTTTCAAGATAAAAACTTTAATTTTGGAGCATGCAATCATAAAGAAAATAAAGCATCAACTCAAGGCATATTCCAAGGATCAAATCAAATAATTAATATTCCATTACCTTGAGTTTTGTCTCATTTATCTACCTCCATTTAGGACTATTTTGATGTATCTATCCCTAATTATGACTCCATTGATTTTATATGATATGATTTGGAGTATAATCAAAAAAAATTTAGGATTTTTCCCATTTCTAGCTTGAAGGAAAACATTATAAATAGGCTCTCAAACTCTTGGAGAAGGGGGAAAAGACATCAAAAAGAGATCCAAGACATTTAGCTTTATTTTATACATCTAGCTTATAATAGTTTTCTTTCTTTCGTTGGAGCTTCGTTCAAGTTACATGTAAGTTTTTAATTTTGAATTTAATAAAAGTTCAATTTTGTTTTATGCATTAGTTATCTTTAATTTAATTAGTTTATTTTCTCATCTACCTTTCTAGTTCCACTCTTAGATTATTTTATCACAATGACAATGGTAGGTTAAACCTCTCATCTCAAGGAGATTGAGATGAGATGAACCTACTTGAGTGATGTAGAGATTTTTTAATACAAAAAAATTAAAACTTGTATAATTTCTATTAATCTTAAATTCAACCAATGAATCAAAGTTGTCAAATTGAAAGATGGATAACGAAAGATTATGCGAAATGAAGATATGAACTTGGAAACAAGAATTATATTTGTTTTTCATACTTCTTCAATTTTTCGTAAATTATAACCATTAATTTAAAAATCGTCATCGAAAGAATGGTGGATTAATGATGGTTAAGAAGTTTCTTTTATCATCGAAAGAGGTAAGAGAAATTCTATCATAGAAAAGATTTTTTTTAGCATTGGTCATGAATTAAAAATTAAAGGAATTTATGCAAGTGTTAAAAAAATATTTACAAAAATGTGTTAAATTAATCTCTACAAAACTAAGAGGTAGATTCTCCAATCCTTAAGATCTTTATTTTAAGTGATAAATTTGTTTAATAATTTTCATCATCAATTTTGAATAAAAGTTTATATATATATATATATATATATATATATATATATATATATATATATATATATATATATATATATCATCTTCTATTCTCCAAATCTTAATTCCATTCTTTCCACCAATTCTTAATTTTAATTTATCTTCTAAAATTTTTCCTTGAATCCTTTTAACTTGGTGAGTAGGACAATAACCCCTATGAACCACTTGTACTTTTCTTAAAATTTTACAAGTAATTGATAAGAAGGGAACAAAAAAAATGTTTATTTGCTTGAAATTTTAGGCAACAAAAATTTCGAACAAATCAATTGCTATAATAATACTCTTCAGGTACATATTGATTAAAATTTCTCTTAATTGATTATTAACATGACATCTTGGTTTAGGATTTTTAACAAACTCAACTCCAGTGTCAGGACTGCATCTGTATGGAACAACAGTAGCCATTTGAGTACCATCAAGACTCCAAAATGAATAACCAAAGAAGCCCATTGTAACAACCAACTAAGAACAACAAATCACTGCACTTTCTACGGTAAATGTAAGGCTCAATTTTTTTTTTTTTTAAGGTGACAGTGTCGCGACCTACCCTCCTACCACAAAAGACTAGGATGATAATTGTGATCCTCCTGCTAATTGTGTTACTTTATTGTTTTCTTGATGTCTTCAACAATGAAGATTTCACAGTTCGCAGGCCATTTATCTCACTTCAGAAGAATTTACAGTTAACTTACCAGGATAAAAGGTCATTTTCTGAGTAGACAAATGAAAAGGTATGCTAAACCAATTTCTATTTCAATAAACGACATGTCAAATATAAATCTAACTAGTTGATAGCTCTGTCATTTTTTAAGGAAATAAATATTGATAGATAAGAGCGCTTCCAGACTATACATATAAAGAATAAAAGAACAAAAAAATGTGGAACTCAATGAGGCCCCTCCAAGGCTCCAACCATCTTCAAGTCTCTTTGTCGATCTGCATTCTACTGTTGATCCCATCTGGGTCAACCCATCTACGAGTTGCTTGCCACAGTTGGTTTTCAACACTCAACTTCTTTAGCTCCAATATCCCTCGTTCAACTGTGAAATCAAAGATAAAGCATTAAGCAATTAAAAATCAAAAGATAAATCATTATCTATCTCTATATATACTTGATCTAGATAGAAATGATCTTAAATATAGATAAACCACTAAAATGCTTCTATTGCTGGATCCAAAATGAATTTGACGGATCCTCGGGAATGGGATTGGGAAATTTTTTGATTTTGATATTTATATCCTGTAGTTTAAAATCACGGATTGAGCTAAAGAACACAATGCTTTTGACCCCTCCCATATATTGTCCTCTTAAGTGTTCTGGTTGGTGGAGTGACTCTTGGACGGATTTTTACCATTCTTGGAGAACCTGTAGATAAGTTAGGTCCTGCAAATACTCGCACAACATCTCCTATTCATAGATCTGCGCCAGCCTTTATACAATTAGATACCAAATTATCTATTTGGCGGAATCTTCTCCTCTTAGATCCAAATTTTGGGGGTGCAAAATTGACCATCTATCCTCTTTTTGTATTTATATTTGAATTTTTTTAATTGAATTAAAACAAGATAAATAAATACATATTTCATCATCATACCTTCAACTGCATCGTGTGATGTGGGTGGGCGAGTGCTGTGATTGATCCAAAACTGCAAACGCTCATCAACAATGTCTTCTTCCAACCCATAATGTTTTGCTCTTCTCCAAAAGTATGTAAGCCATGCCTGTTAGATACCCCATTAAATCCTAATACCCACAAATCACAAACTTGCAAACCACCAGTCTCACATAACATACCATATAAACAGACACATTATGTAAATAATTACCAAAAGTACCAACAGTTGTTAGGAACATAATGATGGATGGGATGCATCTTGGTACTATAAACATTATGGGGATTTCATGTTTAACCACAAACGAAAAACAAAGAAAGCAGAAACAAAGAAATTTGGAGCACAACCAGCAACCATCTTTTGCAGACCAGAAAGGATTTTAAAAACACTGAGCCTAAATTTCTAGAATGGCAGCCAACGGTTTCAATACACATTCTTCTAAACAAAGGGGGAGACGGGAATGTGAGAAAACATTTCGCAGAACAAGATATTGGTAAATGCAATCAGTATTATGCTGATTTATTTATTTGTTTATTTTCAAATATGATCCTAAAGAGTAACTCTTAAATGATGGTCAGTCATATTTTGCAGAATTACAGTAATATTTAAAGTAATGTTTCAAGGTAATTCCTTCATACCCGCTTGAATTGCACATCCTCTGATTCCTCCTGATTCAATTCTGAGAGCAAAAAGTGTTTCAAAATTTCAACATCAGTTAAGGAAAATGAGTATGAGATCAGTTTATTTAAATATAAAAGTAACATGCTTTCATGTTAATAAAAAAAAAGGAAGATATAAACAACTATGACCAACTAAATATAAAATTGGGAAGATAAGGAAATGTATCTTAACCTCACTTTCCAGAAATGACAGATCCTATCAATAATCATCAAGTCCAGCAGGAATAATTTTTTTGCTACACAATGATAATAATATGTGGATAGGAAAAGGGGTTGGGACAAGACTTATCAGAGAGCTTTCAGTAGTGAAATTTACCAAATGTCTCGATGTAATTCTGACCATCAGTTGGCAGCTTCAGTTCATCTGCAACAACAAGATTAAAAACTGTTTCTGAAACCATGAAATTGCTCAAAAGGTAAGGTTTATGCTAACGATATTTTTCATTTTATTTAATCATCAAATTACCATATTCTCTGCAACTGACCAAAAATATCTGCCTTATGCAATTCTTAAGTCGATAACAATTTTTTTGTCATTTAATGGACAGACCTCTAGAAATTTCTCTATATGTTACAATAGTCAAGGATCGAATCATGTAATAAAATTTGTCACCTAAAATAGACTTATAGACCTATAACTTCAAATGAAACCCAGATATTAGCACAAGGAAAGATAAGCTTCTAACCTGAAATGGGTAGGCCAAGTTTCAACATATTCTGTCGTCTTTGGTGAGCCATTGCCACCAGTACAGCATCCTCTACCTTCAACAAGAATAAAAGGCATGACTAACTGGTAATTAGAGTTACTTCCTCTTATATATGATGCTTGACGTGGCTAAAAGTCTGGTGGACAAGAAATCTCAACTTTCATGTTCATAAAGTAGGCATAATGATATCAAGATGGCAGGTGGTTTGTACTTGAGACAATTCTAGCTACTTCCCATGTTTATAGCATGCCTCACTACAAGGAACCAATCTATTGAAAGGAAGAAAAGAATTACAATACAAAAATAAGAAAAATCATTAAGTGACTAGAATCAACGTCTCTTTGGTGGATGGTTAGGAAGATGTCTATAAAAGATAGTAATTTGCAGAGGTATATAATCTTGTCCAGACATGGTCACACTAGGTAGAAGTATGAAAGTCAGGTAATCACTGAATCAGTGATCCTTAAAGGTTCTATATGAAGGGGTTGGAAGAGGTCAATCAAAAAAGTTTGAAGTTGGGCTGGGAAAGTCTAATTAAAGGATTGAAGTTGGGCGAGCGGACGACTCTTGCAAGATGTGCAGTGCTGTGGCGAGAGTTCCCCATGGTTGGATTTACTAAAGTTGTTATCTTCTTGGGATTGTAAGATGCAACTCCATCTGATTGACAATTAACTTGGAATTACAGATTCAACAATAAAATGATGAGGAGATTCAAATACTATCCTTTTTTGCAAAGGTTTGATCACCCCGCTCCCCACCCAAATCCCCTGAAGATCTGCTCAGACAAAGGCACAGCCATCTGGACGCTCATAGCAATGGTAAGAGTTTGTGTGAAGTTCTCATATTTCAGTCATCTTGTAAGTTATATAATTTCAAGACTCATATTTCAAGAAGTTCCTTTTCCTGAAAGCTGGTTCCAACCTTATTGATCCTCCAAAAAGGACTACCCATTTGGCGGTGTGATTGGAATCCTAATGGTCAACAGTAATCCTAATTCTAAAAGATGGTAGGAAAGTTTATTTCACATCATTGCACAGACCTGCAGATTCTACTTGGCCTCAACTGAACAAACGAAGAAGAAAGTAATTAAGATTCATAGTCTAGATTCTAGAAAAGGATAAAACATCGAATATAAGGGCATGCAAAGAACCTTTAACGAAGCTAATTCACGGAGGCCTTTTTCAACTATAAGCATACTCTCGATGTTTCCCTCTCCAGAAAGATCATTGATGTCACTCTCCTGAAAATCTGCTTCATCAGCACATCAGTAGACAAAAAGAAGATAAGGAAAAACATATTGGAATTACTGATTTCAAACTTGATTCGCAATATTCTTGAAATAGTTAACACCATTAACTTAAGCCTTACCTGATGAGTTTTCTTCTTTAGCTCTCTGTCCAGCAGCCAACACTACTTCAAGAGGAAGCGGAGCAAAAGATGACCAAAACTCAAACTTCGGGCCAGCAATGTCTGCGTAAATACCTACATGAAAATAAAAAATTGAATGGCTCATTAAACTTTCAATAAATCTATTTATGTGAAACGTCTACATCCATTTGAAACACCCAAATCCTAGTACTCTTTTTTTGACGTTCACATGGAAACAAAATGCATGCTTGTGCAAAAAAAAAAAAAAAAAAATACACAACTACACAAGAAAAACTTTACCAAGTATGAGTATCTCATTGATAAGAACTAAAAACTTCACATCATAGATTGCTAGCCTCTAAAGGTATAAACATCTTCAAGAAAAACCATGTTATAAAACTGAACAAATTATGGGAAAAGTAAACTGCAGAGAATATTTTAAAGAAGGGAACCTACATCCAAAGGAAAAAGCATGTAAGATCATGGTTAGGTTCAGTTGCATTTAAGAGATTTTCTTGCATCACTTAAATTTTAAGAAGCCCACATTTCCTTCCAACCATTTGCCCTAGATAATGGCATATGGAAATGGAATTTGGAAAGCCCAATGGATTCAAATCTACCAAAGAAGTGATTTCAAATATGTTTGTAAAACCGTAAATGCCAAGAAGAGATAACCCACAGATTCCACCTCCCAAAAAGAAATAAAAAGATTCTACTTCCCGAACACATACCACATATCTCAGCCCAATGTTCATTTTTTTATTAACCAAACTGCAATGGCAGCGAGACAATTTCAAAATGTCCCATCCCTTATGGCATAAGCATATCAGAATCGGCTTCAAAATTTTACACTTTTTTTCTTTCTTTTTCTAAGCACATTCTTGAACATAAGTAGTTGAAGGAAGAAATCTGTGAGCATCTCCTCAAATTGTATGAGTTCCTTAACTGTGGTATTATTTGTCTTTTAATAGTTTCCTAAATAATATAGTCAAAGTAATTAGTTGAGCATCAATGCCTTCATATTATAAAAGGGAGGAAAAGTAATCCTTCAGAAATCATCTCTATTATTGAATGAAAACTTGTGTTTACAAGAAAAATAAGAAACAAATTATAGAACTTTTATCTCTATAGTAAGAGTTTGCATATGGTTTTTATTGATCTGGAGAAAGCTTACGATGGGGTCTCCAGGGAGTTAATTTGGTGAATGCTTGAAAGGTAGAAAGTGTTTCAATGTTATGTTGATATCATTAAGGATATGTATGAAGGGGCCGTAACAAGTGTTCGCTCAGTGGGTGAGATGTCCAGTGAATTCCCAGTGTCAGTAGGACTACATCAATGGTCAGCCTTAAGTCCATACCTCTTTGCTTTGGTCATGGATGAGTTGACAAGACATTTGCATGAAGATTTACCTTGGTGCATGTTATTTGCAGATGATATTGTCTTAATTGATGAGACTAGTGAAAGTTTAAGTCAGAAATTAGATAGGTGGCGGGAGGCTTTAGAGAGTAAGGGCTTTAGATAGGGGTGGGCATCCCATCCCGCGATCCCGTTCCCGTCCCGTCCCGATTTTTCCGGGTCTTAATGGGATTGAATAATTTCATCCCGATCCCGTCCCGTCCCGATCTAGAATGGGATGGGATGGGATGAAGATTTTCAATCCTGCCAATCCCGTCCCGTCCCGAACTAATTTTTTAATATTAATTATTAATATTTTTATTTACTTATTTATTTATTTTATGAACATTTGCATAAAATGTTCAGGCTTTCAGCAGCAGGCTTCCAGCTGCAGCAGGCCCAGCAGGCCTTCCAGGCTTCCAGCAGGCCCAGCAGGCTTCCAGCAGCAGCAGCAGGCTTCCAGCAGTCCAGGCTTCTATTTGATATGTCCAGATTAGCACGCTGATCCCGTCCCGTCCCGTCCCGAACCCGTTTGAGATGGGACGAGGTCGGGATGAGGTTTTTCCCATCCCGTCCCGTCCCGATCCCGTATGAACGGGATGGGATAGGGATGGGCATATCTCGTCCCATCCCGTCCCGTGCCCACCCCTAGTTTTAGAATTAGTCGTTTGAAGACGGAGTATCTAGTGTGCAACTTTGGTTGTGAATCATGAGGGATGAGTAATGCAATTGATATCGAAGGCGTGGAGGTCCCAGAATGTAAGGCTTTTCGATATCTAGGATCTATAATTTAAAATAATGGGGCTATTGGGGAAGATGTAGACCATAGGATTAAAGCTGGTTGGCTGAAATGAAGAATGACGTCAGGAGTATTATGCGATAGAAGGATGCATGCAAGGCTAAAAGGGAAATGACATAAGAAAATTGTTCGACTAGCCATGCTATACGGTTCTAAATGTTTGGCTACTACGGGAAAACATACGCATAGAATGGCAGTAGCAGAAATGCGTATGTTAAGGTGGATGTGTGGTAAACCCCATAAGGATAAAATTAAGAATGAAATTAAGATAAAATTAGGAGATACTTAGGTGTAGCGCCCATAAAGGACAAAATTAGATAAAGACGTTTAACTTGGTTTGGTCACGTGCGGATGAGACCAAGCACGACGACAATTAGAAAACGTCTAGATTGGTAAGTTGGAGGGTGTAGACGGAGGGGACGACCATTGAAAACTTGGATGAAGGCGGTGAATGAAGACATCATTGAACTTGGATTAGGCGATGATATATGGGAAGACCGCGTTACTTGGAGAACCAAAATCCATGTAGCTGACCCCGAAAATATCGGGAATGAGCTTTAATGATGATGATATCTCTATAGTACACATATTCAATACACTTCAAGCTATAGGTCAAACTTAAGTTGCCCACAAAAATAAATAAATAAATAAATACTGATAGAATAAAAGTCACGGCACACTAGAGTTGCCACAAGAAAATCAATAAATCAAATTAAGATGTTACAAAATTAACCTATACTAATAAGGAAAACTAGACAAGGAAAACTAGACAGGAACCTTTCTGGAAGAAAGTTGTCACTATCTGCAATCTCACAGACTCACACATTATTTCCAGCTACTCAAGAGGGAATGAAGAAAATTTATTTATTAAAGACTCATGGAAAAGCAATTAAAAATCCATTACCATGATGAATACACAAATTCCAGTATCGTGCAAGCCAGCACCTCTTGAGAACCACCTCTTCCTGAGAAGAAGATGATGTCGATCATTTAGGTATTGCAAAATAAGCATGGGAAGCAAGTGACTTTTATAACCAAATAACTGTGCGCAGACCATCTCTTCCTTAGTTAATATCATTCTTTGGGTCATAGTCCGGAGAGATTTAATTTCACATTCAGCGTCATGGAGCTGCTCGAAAGCGGACGATGCCTTATCCCTCGCAGTCTATATAGAAAACTGAGGCGCGTTAGTCCAATTGAACGGAAAAAACACACCTTGTTATAGTCATTGATTAGAAGAGACAAGAAAGAAAACCAACCACATACCTCTGCTTCCACACGCAAGGAAACATCATGGGTTTGTTCTGCAGCTTTCAAAGCAGCCTATGATAGAAAATATAGCACATCAAACATGAATTGAATTTGTCAGCGTGACACAGAAAACTTTGAGAGTTCAGGCAGATAAACTGCAATCATTGAACAAAATACTGTCTAGGATACAGATCTCGGCATACCAAGTTTTACAGGAGTACTCAGCCAATTTGTTAGAGAAGTGAACTAAATTCAAATTTAATAGCTCTATTAGTTGGACAAATGACACCATTTCAACCTACTATCATGTCCTCGGATTCATGACATCATTCTTAGTGCGTACATGGAACTTATTATTTCAGAAAATATGGGAGCAGAAATTATGCACAAGATATATTGATGAAATACAGAATGAATACCGCAATTAATTTTTTTTTTTTTTTTGTAAGATCCTGAATTCCATATTTCAAGTTCAATGACATTAGAACTTCTTTAAAAGTAGAATGTGTTTTAGGCGCTTCTGCAAATTTACTACAGCCACTTGGGCTTGATTAAATAATACTTAAAGTACAGGAAAAACAGCAACGAACTTGATTCTTTAACTGTTTAAAATGCAATGAGCTTGGCACTTTTTTTGGAAAGGATATATAAGGTGTTGGAAAGTTTGTTTAGTTAGTTGAACAACACTTACAAATCAAATAAATTTGCACTTCTAACTGGTTGATTAAATGAATCCCACCTTAAATATGTAATAACACTTCTTGAAAAGATTTCAAAACCTCTCATGAGGTGTAAGGGATTCGATGAAACTACCTCAAACCCTGGACACGTTCAATTACATTGGATTTGTACAACTCAGTTGTAGTACTTCACCTCTTGCTGAATCCAGATTCTTCGCACTGGACATGGATCCAGACACATCAAACCATAGTCAACCTATTTTATAATGGGTCTAAAGTGATGTGAGAGAGGGCATGATTGTAATGCGTCGAAGAATATCATGATAAGAGTGGAAGCATTTAGCGAAAAAATCGAATAATATTCAAATTAGGAGCAGGGAATGGGATACATAAAGATCTTTGAGGCCTTCCCTGGCTTATATGCACACTTCTGATCATAAGCATCATCTTATTTAGGATGTCATATCCAAGACCACATGGCGGTTCGTAAACTTTGGGCATCAAAAATAATTTGATAGTTTTCCATCCCATCCTGAGCCATAGGCAGTCTCGATCTTTTACACAAATCAGGTAAAATCTGGTATAAATTTCCTTCTTGAGACCTTCAGGCTTGCTCCTCATGTTGTTAAATGTTAATAACTTACCATTTTACATGCTCCTAACAGGTATTCTTGTCTGGTCCTTCATCCTCAATAAGAATTAACCCAAAATAATCTTAGAAAGAGTTTTGTAGTGAATGTTTGTCCTTTTATGCCTATCCAATTGTGAATTTGTCAAAAAACAGTTTCTTAATTGTCCTCTTATAAGGTTTGGTCTTCTTTTCTGGTTGGTCGAGGGTGTATTATGGGATGCCTGGTTATGTGGATACTTCTAAAAGAGTGATGTTGGATACATGGACATTTCCAAAAGAGTGGCTTACCTGTGTTGGATATGTGTCTGTGTGCGACATGATAAAGATACTTGTATAACACTTCGTCATTGTCAATAAATGTATTTTTTTAAGACTATATTCAACCTTGCATGTGAATTGAAGCTATATGTTCAAAAAAGTGTATTAAGCATTTAAGTGGAAAGCATCTCCCATGTGTGCTGGAAAAAGAGCTTTAGTAGTAACAATGTAACAGTGTTTACCTCCCTTTGCTGCAGGGCTGCCTCCTTCCTGGACGATGAAATTAACTGTAAGACACTAATGTAAAGAAAGATATGAATGTCTGAATTTAGGGCCTTACTTGTTCAAAAGACGGGCTTCCAAGGATACACCTTCTCCAAGTGATGCAACCTACAAGTGAAAAGTTGCAAATTAGCTAAGCCCGCATGCAACTGAAAACAAATATACAATAACAGACACAATATTTAATGTACTTGGAGCTCTAATCATGCTTTGCACATATATTGATATCTGCACTAAATCAATTATAGACAAGTTTCAGCCTCAAAAGCTGGACCTTTTCATGCAATAAAAGCCTCCATATGAGAAAATGCTGAAGAGTGTAGTAGCTGCTTTAAGCTCCCTCAGTCAAGTGTTTTGGAGAGGGGTTGAAAGGGTTAGTTTGTTGGTCTTTTGAATAGAAAACTCGAATTTTCAGCATTCAATCAAGCTCAAGGACCAAGGATGTGAAAATTATGTTTGGCTGGACAAGCCTTGATATCACCTTATGAAGCTTAATCTATAAACAAAAGATAACTCGAAAAATGTAATAATAAGAAACTTATATGACTAAATAAGTGAATAAGATGTACCAATGAAACACTCCTCTGGCTAAGTACATGTGCTAGAGGTGGATCGCATGAACATATACAAAAAGAAAGTGAGAATTGAACTCAAGTGGGAAGTGGCTAATTTACTTAGCCAAGATATAGTCAAATGTTTCTAGGTATATTTTAGGATGTATTAAATTACAGCATGGCATCTTCTTTTTTTCATTTCTGTTTCTTTTTTCACAAAAAGGTCATGATAACATTCAATTTAAGGGAGCTCCTCCTCTTACTGTTTTTAATGTAATTTAGGAAGGTCTCTGCAACCCTTGCTTACTTTATTGCAAAAAAAGTAATAATAATAAATAAATAAATAAATAAATATAAATTCATATTCATCCTATTGATGCAATGTATACCTGTTTCTCAAGCTGCCTAGCCCTGGCTTCTGCTTCCTCGTACCTCTCCTCAGCAAGTCGAAGCTGGGCACACACATATCATTATTAGAGTCAATTGATGAAATAACAAAGGCCGCAGGCACAAGCTGTTGACATATCTCTGTAGCGTGATGAATAAGCTTGGATAGTACCGCAAGTCATCAGGTAAATAAATTCATTGCTGCAGCCAGCATTATCCAGTCAAACATCAGACAGTGGTCTAACAGCTTGAGTACCAAGGCATGTGATCAGCTAAAGCAGTGAAACCATTAAACAAAGTACATAGAAACCAACAAAGAAATAATGTACCTTCTCAAGTATACTTTCGTTTTCTTCTTGAAGTATATCAAGCTGCAGCCAGGATAGAAATAGCTAAGCATGAGTGAACTCTAACAATGATATTCACCCTACCTTTCTAACTCCAAGATCAACTACAGAAACAAAGTTATAAAGCAGCATGAAGAAAATTATTTATGCTGGTGACATTCCATCATGCAACAGTTATATGCCTCGCAAACACATCACATACCTCGTCCTGGAGAACAGAAGTAGGACGATCATTGTCAAATTCTCGCATATTCATATGGCTGAGATCAACAGATATCCTGCTCCTGCATACATATGAAAAAGGTATAAGATAAACGCAAATGCCTTGACAGTTAAGCATGCAAGTTGGGGAAAAAAGCACTTTTAAATAATTTATTTAGCTAGATATGCAAACCTTGGCAAGACACTAAAGAGATAGATTTTAGTAAATAATGTCCACAATTTCATATTCACCTTATATCTTTTCGGTTAGCTTTAGGAGTCTCCTTTCGAGTATCCTTAGGAGTCTCTGATAGAAGCACTGTAGGTCTCAGTGATATTGGTACACTAGAGGGTACCATGGGAACTGTCTTCACGGCTAAAGCTGGTCTCCCTGAAGCGGCAGAACGGGCGGATTGAACTTGGTCCATGTAGTTCGCAGCTGGAGCCGGTCTCCCTGAAGATGTAAAACGAGCAGATGGAGGTTGTTCAGTAGAGTTCACAGCTGAAGCTTGTCGCACTGAAGATCCAGAACGAACGAATGGAGGTTGTTCCATGGAGTTTGCAGCTGAAGCCGTTCGCATTGAAGATACAGTACGGGCAGGTGCTTGATGTTCCACTGAGTTCACAGTACGGGCAGATGCGTGATGTTCCACAGAGTTCACAGTATGCGAAGGTGCATGATGTTCCACAGAGCTCCCAGCTGAAGATGGTCTTCCTGAAGATGTAGGACGGCTAGATGGAGGTTCCATAGAGCTACGACCTAACTAATAGAAACAACTGGAAATTTCAGTAAGCCTTGAGCACAGATAAGGCAGTATTCAATTAAGTCATAGATTCAAGCCTTCTGAATGTTAAACAAACACTGATCAAAATTGATAAAACCAGATTAAAAAAAAAGAGAGAAAGAAAAAATGGCAATGTGTTTAACAAGTGGCTTGGTATATGCAGAAGCTGAGGTGATTCACCCAACTACAAAAGGGGTCGGTAAATTTTACTATTTCCACCAAAGCATCTCCTAATGTTGTAATCTAATAGCACTTCAACAATGGCAGAGAACATTTTTATTTTTCCTTCTCTGTAGTTATTTAACATTTGTCAAAGATAGTGAACTCTTCAAGTTTTCAACAATGATCTTCCATGTAAAGAAGATAACAGAATGCAAAAACAAAAAAAATCCTGGAGTAGATCTTCATATTATATATTTCCTCTTTAATTTCAAGTTCAATACAACTTTAGCAACGCACCATAAAAATACATTCTATTCCTTTAGAATTTTTGCTTTCTGGTGTAACTGCATTGATCTATGCTGCATCTTCTTCTCGTAATTTGTACTATTAAACAAACCCAAATTTTTTATGGGGTAGTCTTTTGGTGTTCAACTGGTGAAGTACACACATGTGAATCAAACACTCTTTTGAGGGCAATTTGGTTAGTGTATGTATCTTCAAACATTTTTAGTTTTACCCAACACCACAGTCTGAACTAACTTGGTATTGCCTAAGACAAATGAGTGTTATACTTCTCAGCTTCTTGCAGCAACTACTTTTAAGTTTACCGTTTCTTATGCAGAGGAAGGAATAGTGAAATTGGGATGTGTAGGAGTAGAAACACAATTAGCATACCCGCAGATGCTAATCTTTCACCATAACTTGTAAAATAACTTTTGCTCAAATAACATTAAAAAAAATCCGTATTATTTTTCCCTGAATTTACCAACAGCAGGCACCACGAACAAATCCACGCCTGTTTAAGCGACACCCCGCATTCATGTAGCAACATATTATTGAAAAATAAATGCATTTAATTATAAACTCATAAACAACTACATTATAAATAAATAAATAAAATTAATCAAAATGTGTTCTTGCATTCAGAAGCAAAGCTAAAGCCACAACTTATTACCCCGGGAGAAGGAGATCGAGTAGCGCGACCAGGCGCGAGCCCGATACTAGGGGCTGCACTCAACAAATCAAGAGAGAGATCATCATCCTCGTCACTGTCATCCGCATGCTGACTCGCCATAACCTGTGCAAGCCTCTGAGCAGCGGCTTTGGTCGAATAGTTGGGCGTCTTTCGGAAATTCGGTACACCATTGGATCCAGACCGTGCATGGCGGTGCATTGGTGACATCATTGGTGATGACGGAGCTCCTCCTCCTCCTCCTCCGCCTGAGGAGCTCGAAATGCTCTTCTGCCGAACGTAAACTGGACTTCTTGCTCTCGCATGGTCCATCTACGGAGAGGATTTGAGATTGAGGGAAGGAAAGTGGGCGATTTAGGGAAATTTGAGGTTCCCTTGGAGATGTGAAAAATTTCTGGTTTTTATGATTTCCGGTCTGGTAGGGTTTCTCCCGCCTATTTTTGAGGAGATGAACTAAAAGGGAGGGAACGAGTTGGCATGGAAGGGGAAGGGAAGGGACGATTGTCATTGTTGGGCGGATTTTCGCAGAGATTCGCCTCATCCGCTCCAATTAGGGCGGTTTTGAATGTACCTAAATGGATTTCAGGGTGGATACGGATATCCAAACAACGTCTAACAAATATTTGTGGCAAATATGCCCTACGGATATCCGTTTAAGTATTGTAATTACAAAAATAACCCTAACCCTAAAATGGAAAAGAAAAAACCTAACCTTGTGTCCTCTCACTCTGCCTCTCTGTCTCCCAATCTTTCCCTCATCTTCTTCTCCCCACGCCTAGAGATCAAAGCAAACCAAAAAATGGCTTCAACAACACTCACTATGCGGTCACCACCACCACTGCATATGCCTATCCCATACCCTGTTCCTCCACCTTCCCCAAGAAACAAACCCTAGGCTTCCACCGACCCAAATTCTCATCCACCAGCAAAGCCACCTTCCTCCCACCCATCTCCGTCGTTGTTGTCTCCAAAAAGATTGAGGAAGAAGAGGGCTGCCACATGCTCCTCCTCCAGTGAACAAGTTCTCCGCTATTGACCGCTGTGGGAGAGCAATTGTTGGACAAGGACCCGATGCTCACTCTCACTTTGTACTTCTTTCTTTTATTTTCTTTGTTTTGCTTTCTTAGAAGAAGAAGACTCATCTCTCTCTCAATATTGGTGCGTTGACTAAGGATAGAAAGATTGGCCTTCCATTATTAGGGTTTTCTGAAATGAAGGATCTCTCACAAATTTGGCTAAGGATAGAAAGATTGGCCAGGATTGCCACTATTAAGGCAGTCAGATCTTTCACCAAGTTGGCTTTGAAAGTGGCTAAAGATTGATTTAATTGAAATCCAATTTGGCTTTGAAAGAGGCTAAAGATTTAATTTGATTTTTATGACTTTTGTGTTATAAAATTCAGGCACAAAATAGCTTGGCTGGGCGGATTGGGGCAAGGAACCATCAAAACCCGAATGTGTAAACGGATTGGCGGGGCGGATATCCGTCAATCCGTACGGGGCGGAAATGGTTTTTAAATGAAAATATAAACGGATTGGCGGGGCGGATTTGGGGATTCGCAATCTCTGATGAGGCGGGGTGGATTTGCTCAAATCCGCCCCATTGCCATCCCTAAGGGTGGGGATATCTTCACTTCACCAATGTGAACTACATTTGCCATTGAAAACAAAAGTCTCGATTGTCCAATTTAATATATGCATTTATCGAGCAATCTCTTGGCCACTATAGAAGAGTAAAAAATAGGGTAATTTGTTGTTTGCCCCTGTTATAAATAGCTAATTAATAAGTAGCGGTCAACGTCCAAAGACCGTCTGGGTATGCACGTGACGTAATTTCATGACCAAAATGACCTTCATGTGCATTTCACGCACGATTTGAAGGATGTGACCAATTGCATCATCCCAACCGTCGATCCATTGATGAACTGACGTTGACGTCTGAGATTGGAGTTGTCCGTTGTAACCTCCCAGAGAGTTGGAGAGTGGAGAAAAAACTCCTTCCATTCAGTTGTTCTGTGTTCTTCCTCTCCGTCTCTGTTCGATGAATAAGGGGAAGAATGTCATGTTCGATGTTTTGGTGAGTAGCAGTAGCAGTGACGATGGGAGCACTGCTTCGAGTATTCATTTGAAAGATTTCTCCTCTTTTAGTGATTTTAGTCAAGAAGACCAGATTTGAGACGAGATTTTACTCCTTTAGACAATGAAGAGGACGTCAAGCCAAATCTAAGACCTACCTTTGTGCAATGGCGTGACGTATTGTAAGTGTTTTTGTCTATTTCAGGGTTTCGTTTTTGTGTTTCATTCTTTTTTGCATGTATTTATGGATTGTGTGAATGATGTTGTTGTTGTTAGGGTTTTGTTCATTTGCACAAATGATGAGTCATACACTATTTATTTGCTTAGTGTTTTGTTTCAGTGTAATGATGTTGTTGTTATCAATCATTCAGTGCAATGTTTAGGAATTTTGTTAGGGTACTCATTCAGTGATGGCTATGAATAATTGTTGTTGTTGTTAAGCTACTCATTCAGTGTAATGGTTATGAAGCATTGTTGTTGTTGTTAGGGCAATGGCTATGAAGCACTGTTGTTGTTGTTGTTAGGGCAATGCCTATGAAACATTGTTGTTGTTGTTGTTGTTAGCATTCTTGTTGTTGTTAGGCTACTCATTGAGTCCAATTGCTATGAATCATTGTTGTCGTTTGTAGCTACTCATTAAGTGCAATGGCTATGAAGCGTTATGTGTACCTGTCTTATATTTTCTCTTTACTTATGATACATGTTACTTTGCATGGGTTTGCATGTTTTGTATTGTATTCATTGATGAATGTGTTTCCTTGCAGTAATGGAAAATGAGGACAAGAGTTGGAAGTCTGGAATTTAATGGTTCACTATGATAGGAAATGGAGTAGGAGGGTTGAGATCCTTGGTAGGTGGAAGGTGACCGACTACAAGAATGGGAAATTTATTGATTTTGTGGGAATTCATGGGAATTATCTGAATTGGGACAAGCTTAACAAGAGTATACTTGAAGGTGTAGCCAAGCAAGAGAAGCATTCCTTGACACTGGGAGATACACATACCTTTATAGATAATGGAGTGAGGATGGACATAGCCAATGATGCAGATATAATGTAGTTCTAGAAGCATGCAAACATTGATATCAGTGACACTTTGCATATATTTGTTGATGTTAAAGTGGCAATACAGGTACATGGAGCACCAATCCTGGATCTAGTTTACTAGATCTTGAACCCATTTCAACTCCAAATGTTGCTAAAGTTGACCCTACCCCTGCCACACAACCCACCCCTCCTAGTAAGATCCATCTGAGACTTAATGTGTGTGCCAAAAGAAGTTGGAACAGGAAGAAGATTTCTACCCCAAAGAAGAGTACACCAAATGATTGGTACTCCCTTAGGAGATCTTTAAGAAGAGTGAATGTACAAGATGATAGGTCTGATGTTGGTGAATGTCAAAATACTTCTGGGAAAAGAACAAGGGTGGGTCAAGTTTATGCCCAAGATAAGAAAATGAGAAAGTCAGTGAAGTCAAAAGTTGAGAAAGAGAATAAGAACTTTGAAGAGTTGTTTGAAGAAGAGCTTGATGATGACCTCCCTTCAGTTGAACCTAAAACCACTGATGCACACTCCCAAGCTGAGGTAGAAGCCCATTCAGCTGGTCCTTCTCAAGCCAATGAGTTTGCTCATTTGGATGACCTACTTATAGAAGAGGAGTACCATTCAGGTCATTCAACTGAAAATGAACATGATGCACATTCACCTCCAACTGAGTATGCTGCATTTGTTGATGAAACTGTTGATGTGTATGGTGAGGAGAGTGGTAATGAGAGGCAGACATATGAGTGGGTTTTGGAGGTTGGCAAACAATGGGACACAGTTGAGGCAACTAAGTTTTGGTTAAGAAAGTATGCGGTGAGGAACAAGTTTGTGATGGGGTTCAAGAAGAATGATCCTAATAGACTTCTGGTAGTGTGTAAGGGTGATAACTACAAATGGCAGTGTTATGCAGCCTTGGACAAGGATGGGAACACTCTTAGTGTGAGGACCATGGGGGAAGAGCACACATGTATAGGTGTTGATAATAGGAAGAACCCAATGGTGAATTCCAGGTTTGTTGCCAAGGAGTGTGAGTTCATCATTATTGCACACTTGACAAACTTCACAGCTGACAACCTCGTCAAACAAGCCTAGAAGGATCACACTGTTGAGGTAAGTTACCATGTAGGGTGGAGGGCAAGACATAAAATAATGGCCAAACTGATTGTTCATATGAAGAGAGTTATAAGAAGATCCCTTCTTGCTGCATTGAATTGTTGACAACAAATCTAGGTAGCATTGCTTTTTGTTCAAGAAATGATGATGACAATAGGTTCACTAGGGTTTGTGTGGCATTCTCTGCATCTATCCTTGGTTGGAAACATGGATGTAGACCTTTGGTTGGGTTGGATGACTGCTTTTTGAAGAGCAAATATGGGGGTCGTTGCTTGTCTGTGACAGACTTGGATGGAAGCAATGGTCTATTTTCACTGGCTATTTACATTTTGCCAGTCAGAATGCTTACAATCTTGGTTCAACTTCTTGAGCATCATTCAGATGCACTTGAATATGCATGTGGGGAAGTTGACTTTCATATCTGACCAACAGAAAAGGCTGATTGAGGCAGTGAAACAACTTTTTCCAGAATCTGACCATAGGTTTTGCTTCAAGCACATGTACAAGAACTTCGAAAAGGCAGGATTTGGAGGTAAGTTCTTGATGAGGCTGTGTTGGAAAGTTGTTAGGGCATACAAGGAGGTTGATTGTATTCCCAGTTTGAAAGAGCTGAGAGAAAGTAATCCAAGGGCACATCAGTGGCTAGTTGAAAGGGATGTCAAGACTTGGTGCAGGACTTACTTTGACAGTTAAGTATGCTCAGAGCACATCACCAACAACTTCAGTGAAAGCTTCAACAATTGGATTATCAAGCTTAGGGAAATGTCAGTCTGCAAGTTCATAGATGAGTATCACATGCTTTTGATGAGGGTTATGTATGATAGAAGGGCCAAGAGCAGTAGTTGGGACATAGATGGACAAGTACCTAAAGTTCAGAAGCTCATTAACAAGTTCAAGGAGATGAATAACCAATTCAGCCAATTTGGGTCTACTGATGGCTTCATCACAGTCATACATAATGACAGTGGTTCTAGGTGGAGGGTGAAGACATGTGTCAGATATTGTGATTGTAGACAATGGGAGCCGACAGACATCATCTGTGTGCATGGAGTTGTTTGTCTAGCCAATCACAAACCCGTATGGGCAGAGTAAGTATCCTATGAAACTTAATGTTTGTTCCTTATATAATGATTGCCCACACTTATATGCATTCATTGCAGGTATTGTAGTCTTTATCATTATGTGAAAGCATATGTGGAGGCTTACTCAAGGGGCATAATCAGTATTAGAAATATGAGGGAGTGGGCAGAAGTAAGTACCAGTCTTAGATTAGATTGTTTGATAGTTTTATGGGTAATTTGCACTTTGCATAGTCGGTATTGTTTGATAGTTTAATGGGTAATTTGCAATTTGCACTTATATGTGATAATTGTTTTGATGTGTGACTGTCTGCATACTTGGTGCTCCCACCTCTAGTGAAAAGACCTCCTGGAAGACCAAAGACTCAAAGAAGAAGGGATGAAGATGAACAGGTGGAAAAGGAACCAATGAGCTGCAGAAAGTGTGGTTTGGAGGGTCACAACAGCAGAACATGTAAAACCCTTCCTAAGGAGCAAACACAAGGTTGCCTGTCTGACTTGATGATTGTTTTATGTATGTTTTTGAAGACTTCCTTTGTTATTGTTTACATCCAGTTTCAGACTTGTATTGAATAACATGTTGAATGACATTGTTGCAACACTGATATTGAATGCTATGTTCATTCACTTCTTATTTAGGGTAGATATAAATGTTTTACAAAGATCTTCAATTGTCATACTCATTTGGACAGTAATTGTTACATTTGGAGAGTTATTACTTCCGCCTTGAGCTTGTTCAATTTCAGCTTGTTCAGTAGTTTAACTGAAGTAATAGGGTTTTGACCACCACCTATAGGTATGTCATCAGGTATCACAACTCTCAACCACTCAAACCCCTTAATGCAAGAATCACAATTGAGGTACTAGTGCCCTTGTGTATGAGGTTGACGAGATCTTTTGATACTTCTCCTTCCAGAGCATGAAGGAATTAGGCATGGAAGATCCACCCATGGACAATCTTTCATCCAATGATTTGGACTGTCATATTTGAAACAAGTACCCCTTTTGGAGCTTGACCTTGAACTTGAGCTTGAGCTTAAGTTGAAATTTGTTTTTGAGCTTGAACTACCATCTTCATTTCTCTTCAGAATAACTTCATCAAGCCATAGAAACCCTTTGCAACCAGATATTTGACAGGCCAAAAACATCCTATTTGGGTTTTTTGGGTTTTGGACTTTAAAAGCTTGAAGACTCCATTACAACCATTCTTGGGACACACATAATACAAATAAGGGCAATCTTCACTTGTATGATTGTACTGATGACAGTGGTCGCAAAGAACCTGTTAGAAAAAACAAATTTTAGTTACTCCCTACCCCTTATAATAGATAATGACATTAACTTAACCCCCTGTAATAAATTTGAATGTAAGAATGCCCCCTGGTTCAAAAAACGCATGCGAGGGATTGAAGATCACCTCCAAATCTGAATAAATGTCAACATAAACGTCCAAATGAAATCAAAATCACTAACTTACCTTTATTATGCCATTCTGAATTCAGTTTTATGATGAAATACTCGTATCTGCTCCAAACTTGTATAATGAAACCCTAAGTTCCAAACTTGGGTTTGTATCAAATTTAAATAGGGTTTAACCCAACGGCTACTGAATTTTTCCTAACGGCTACTTCGTATTTCCTCTCCCCTAACGGTTACTTCGTCTTCCCCAATCTGTAACCATTCAAAGAGTCAGAGAGAGTTGAGATTTGAGTTGTCACATCCCTGTGTAACAATTCCTCAGTGAGTAATTTGAATGTTATCCGTAGGATGAGAGTTGAGATTTTAATCTCATCCATTGGATCATTTGTATCAACTTTAAAGTTCAGCCATCAGATCATTGAAGGACATTTTTGTCCTTCAAATATGACTTATTTCAAATACGTGCGTGCCCAGATGGTCTTTGGACGTTAGGGATGGCAGTGGGGCGGATTTGGTAAAGGATCCCTGGATCTTGGGGCGGATACGGATTTCAAATTTGTATCCGTTTATTAATCGGGGCAGATACGGATTTGGCCATATCCGCCCCACGGATATCCGTTTATCCAATAAAATTACAAAAATATCCTTCACCTAAATAAAGGGATTAAACCCTTATCTGTCATTCCATCTCACATTCTCCCCCTCCCCTTACCCCCACTCTCGTTTCCAGTCTCTCTCAAAACAGCGAAGGTCGCGGCCGCCTTCGGCCCTTCGTCCCTTCTTCTCTTTCAAAACAGCGAAGGCCGTCGCGAAGGGTCCCTTATTCTCTCTCAAAACAGCGAAGGCCGCGAAGGGTGGCGGAGGTCGACCCTCCCTTCTCTCTCACAGCAAAGGCCGCGAAGGGTGGCGGAGGCCGACCCTCCCTTCTTCTCTCTCAAAACAGCGAAGGCCGCGAAGGCGAAGGGGGATCTCATATCTGAAATCAAGATATCAGATCTGAGATCGAAATTTTTTTTTTGTTAATTTTCATATCAGATCTATCAGAGATCGAATTATTTTTTTTTTTTGTTATAATTTTCGTATGTAATTTTTTGTAATTTTTGTATGGATTTTTGTATCTTTGTAATTTTTGTTATAATTTTTGTAGTTAGATGGATAACCGTAAACGGATTGGCGGGGCGGGTAGATATCCGCCAATCCGCACGGAGCGGTTACGGTTTTTAATAAAAATTGCAAACGGATTGGCGGGGCGGATTGGGGGATCCATTATTCCTGATGGATCGAGGATGAATTTGCTCAAATTCGCCCCAATCCGCTCCGTTGCCATCTCTATTGAACGTTGACTGCTATTCAAGGTTGTAACTGCAATAGTGATTAATGATGAGTTTACTCATTAATTAGCTATTTGTAATAGGGGCAAACTGCAAATTACTCTAAAAATATGAATAGAGATGATAAATATAAAAGATGGGGAGTTTGGGAGGAAAAGGCAAAGCCAGTGGAGCGAGTAGCTCAACTCGACACTTTAATGAAGGTATGCGACCTTAATGACGGAGAAGAATGTTTGAGTTTAAATGCTCAAGACACCATTGATTTGAAACATTTAAGTCTGTGAAACTCCATATTTTATTTCTCACTCACAAATCCTTTGCTTTTTACAAAAAAAATAAAGTGAGAAGTAATATTAAACGTAAAAATAATACACGCATACTCTTGATTGTCAAAGTTTTTTTTTTCCTTTACTGTTCGATAGATGTCACATTTTTTCACCGATTAGCATGAAAGGGAAAAAAATGTGTTATTGTTATGAACCTCACAGTGTCTGTTTACTTAATCGTGGATCTGTTTTCTCGATTGTGGACAACATCAATATGATTAATAACCTCACAGTGTCCTTGATTTCTTTTAGCTGTTGTTTTCACAATGTAACATTTTACTTTTTTGCTAGTTAGCTCTTCCCTTGCTTTAAGAGTAAGTTTAGCCAGCGAAGTTTGGTAGCCATTTTTTAGCAAAGTTTTGGTCATTTTACATTTTTTATCCCCTTCTCTTTAAAATACAACCACAAATATCATCTAGAAGAGGTAGAATTATAAAAAGACTAAAATTTGGTCCAAAAGTGACTACCAAACCTGACTGGCTATAATTGTTGCTGAAAAATGGGAATTCTCCTTCTTGAAGTTCCTTTTGCCAACCATTTCTACAATTTTGCCATTAGTTGGCAAATGAAACATCATAGCTACATCTTTGACCGTCAATTGTAATTGCTTTGATCAATCTTGAAATTGTTCGTGCGCTTATTGTACATCTTGCAAAGGTGCAACAGGTTCTCATCTTGGGCAGGTGTAAGAGTCTGTGAACTTGTCAACAAGCTCTGGATAGCTTTCCAAAAGGGCTTTCATCCATTATCTCGAAATGCCTTTCTTTAATGTTTTCCATGTAATCATTCAAAAAGTTAAACATTTTATTCTGAAATGCTTTGGCTTCTTTGAGCCTTTACTTGCTTTTGTTTTTGTTCTTTTTGCTTTTCGACTTTTCCTTTAAAATATGCATTGTTGGCCTCTTCCTAGGAGACACTCTAGGTAATTGATGACTAGGCTTTGTAGGCCTCTTTCTAGATGAGACTCTACATTGAGGTTAGGTTTTTTGTATTTTTTGAAACTTTCGTTTTAGCCATTGTAATACCTGAAAAACAAAAAAAAAAGGGAAAAAAATGTTTTAATTTGCTTATCATGGTGTTTAAGTTATTTCAAGTCATATGATAGACTAAGTTGGTTTAAAACTAATGCCTACCATCCAAATTCATGTCGTTTTGTTCGTTTCTTGTAAGTCCTCAACCCTTGAGGTTGCCAACCATGGTAGGAGTATAGATTGTTGACATATAAATTTGTGGACAACATGAATATGATTAAGAACCCCACAATGTCCTCTTCAACTTATTGATTTCTTTTCGCCATTGTTTTCAAATGCACCCTTTACCTTTTCATTGGTTAAGTCTTCCCTTGCATTAAAGTACCTACTAAAAAATGAAGAGTCCTCCTTGAAGTTCTTTTGCCAACCATTTCTACACTTTTTCATTAGTTAACAAATGAAACGTCATAGCTATATCTTTGGCAATCAATTGTAGTTGGTTTGGCCCAATCATAAAATTGCTCGTGTGCTTATCGTACATGTTGCAAAATGTGCAACAGGTTCTCGTTTTGGGCAGGTGAATAAGAGTCAGTGAAATTGTCATCAAGGAAGACCTTAAATACCTTTCCAAAAAGAGTGTCATCCATTATCTCCAAGTGCCTTTTTTGTAACGTTTTCCTTGTACTCATTAAAAAATTATTCATTTTGATGAAGTTTGATCTGAAATGCTCTGGCTTTTTCAAGCCTTTACTCGTTTTTGTTCTTTTTGCATGCCGAGCTTCCTCTAAAACAAGCCTTGCAGGTTTTTTCCTAGGTGAGATTGTTCCTTATAAGCTAGTGCCCCTTAAAAAAAGGATAATGCTACAAAAGAGTATTGTTGAACTAATCTAACACAGGTTCAATTGGAGCCTTAAAATTGTCCTAATGTAACATGACTTGCATTAAAATTGCACTTATAAAAATTCGGATGGATGCTTAGGGCATCAGATAAAAGCAAGGATTGTGATTTTGTTTTTTCGAGTTAATTTCGACCTCCTAATTTTAAAAAATATACGTAAAAATTTCGAGGATATATGAAATATGAGAAATGAAATTTCGAAGATATATGAAATATGTGAAAAAAATAAGATGCAAGTAAATAAATATATTAAACACATTCAGTGAAGCCTAAATACCAAGAAATGAAACAAGCATGAAATCAACATATAATAAGAAAATTAGGGGGTGATTTCAAATTCAATATATAAGTTGAAGAAATGGTAATTAGAAAATAGGGGGTGGTTTCAAAAATTAATAAATAATTAGAAGAAATAATAATTAAAAAAACTCCGAAATTTATGAAAAACCTCGAAATTTTCGAAAAAAAACCCTAAAAAAATGTAATTTTTTCTTTCGCCATTTTTCTTTTTGTATTTTCAAAAAAAAGAATTTTTCGCCGAAATTTCGCGAAATCACATTCCTTGGATAAAAGCACCCACACATTTGTAGGTGATGCACCATACAAATTACATACTTGTGGAGGTACAATTACGATTAGATGCATAAATATCGCTCTTCAAAGCACTCACATTTACAGAAAATTTGAAGAATGAATTAGAGAGATTGATAAATCAAAAGGATTTAGAATAAAAATGAATATTACGAAGGTTTTACAAGAGAAACTCTACTAAAACTCCCAATCTATATTTGTGAAAATTTGGGTTCAACACTTTTATATGTTGGTGACCGAGTGTCATGTGTGAGAGGCATATTATGTTTTTTCACGTGGGTCTGATAAATGGATCCTGTGAATAACACATCTATTATTTATCTACGTCACGTGGCACCAAGCTAGACAAACATCTAATCTTCTTTATCTATAAAGAGAATTCAAAAGGTGAATTCCATAGGTCTGTGGCTTCTTTCGGAATCCCGAAAAAGAACTCGCACAACTTATGAAATTTCAAAATTGCTCCTAATTCTACTCAAAGCTCAATTGAACCTAAAACCTTGATTCAACCCAAATAGAACCCTAAGCCCAATTTTCAACCAAAAAAATAGAACCTAGAGCCCAATTTTCAACCAAAAGAATAGAACCTAGAGCCCAATTAACCCAAAACCACCCTGATTCAACCCGAATAGAAATCCAAACCCAATTTCAATCAGAAAATAGAACCCACAACCTAATTCAACCCAAAGCACCCAAGTCAATTTGCAATAAAAAAAAAAATATAACTCAGACCCCACCTCAACTCAAAACCTGATTTAACCCAAACATTAACCCCCTAGCAATGATATAAATTTTTTTTTTGAAAATTTGTTTTTAAACCCAATGAAAATGGACAAAAAATGTTGGAATGTTTTATAAATATCAAAAATTTTATTTAATAGAATTACTGATTTCAAATGTTTGTTTTGTAAACTATATGACAAGAGGTTTGCTTTTTGTAATGGTAATTGATGCAGTTTTTTCCACTTCTTACTTTGACCTAGTCCCACTGACCTACACAAGTAATGCACGTGAGCCACAGACCACTGTGGAGAGGCCGATGACACTTCGATGCTAAAGTCAGACAAGGCTCTGAGGAAGGTGTAATGTTGTAACAGAGAATTTGTAGCGTACCTTAGCTTACCAACCTCATGTCTTATTTATAGTGAAAGGAGTTTTGGTTCTACCAGGCCATCGTAAGCGTAGTTTAGGAATGAGATCTTCGTGGATAGCCCTCCCTAATTAGGAGTCGTGCTATAGAAAGGAAATTCCATATTAGCTTTGTGCTCCTAGATACGCGGGAGATAGTTCCTAATCTAAGAGCAAACCGTAGAAGAGAGTTTCCCTGTGTGGAAGATACTCTGGTGTTTGCTTCCTAGTTAGAAGCAAATAGCAACTGTAGCTTTCCAAAAAAAAAAAAAGCAACTGTAGTTGCCCGTCCAAAGTTGATCCTCGAGATATTTGCCTGAATAGGGCTTACAGGTATTGAGGATAGCTATGACCAGTGTTCTAAAAAGTGCTAGGCGGTGGGCGGGCAGCGAGCAGGTGCCTAAGCGGTTTTAGGTTTTGTATTTTAACTTTAATAATTTACAAAACTTAAGCATAATACCTTATCAATTACATCCAATTTAATGCCAAGATACATATGCAAAATTTAAAAACATAAAAAATTAACAATCATGAACAAAGTTTATTAAAATTCAAATGGTTGAAGTTGGTCATGATGGGTACTTTATACAAAGTTGAATTTTTGGACAAATATCCAAACCTACTCTTTTATTTTTCTTCAAATTGCATGAATGACCTCAGTCATGTTTGATAAAATCTACATTACTAAAATTGGTACCGGCAGATCCTTTGAGAATTCCACTAAGTAATCATCCTTTGCTACATTCAAACATATACTGAATAAAAAACAATTAAATTGTTTATTTCCAAAAAAGAGGAAAGAAAAATAAAATAAGAACACAATCAACCTTATTAAAAAAAAACTCGCCCAGACCGCCTAGACCCCGCCCAGCCATTAATCTGGGCTTTTATCTAATGCCTAGCGCCTAAGCCAATTTTTAAAACACTAGCGGTGAGACGTGTAGGCCTAGCATGCTGTGAGAATTCGGGTCCGTCTGACAGACCGCAATTGGGTGGGCTTAGTTACGCTTTGGCCGGATCAGTGTTGGGTTGACGCTTGAGGCCATAGTTCCTCGAGATTATCATGACACGTGTATGGCTTCGGGGTGTGACCATTTTTATGTATCATCAGCTACTCCCTCCGAGTTAGTGGGCCATCACATCGGTTCGCTAAGTCATCTCTTGAAGGGATGCGCCACTCATGATGATTGAGTCTGAATCATTGCTTGAGCCATGTGCTGCATTAATTGAACGTGCGTTGGTTCAGCAAAAAAGAGGCGGGAAGCCAACCTCTATTTAGGTTATTCGCTTTGTAGAGTCTAATTATTCTACTTTCCTTGCTTTCGAAGCTACTGCTTTGATTAGAAAAGATTGTTCGTTTTCCTAATGGCTCAAGAAAACCTTCTTGATGACGCTATCTTGGCCGATGACCTGGAGTTTTTTGAAACAGGTTGTTGTCCGAACCTGGTCTTGCCAAAATCCGTACAAAGTTTGGGGTCCCTGAGGACCTGCCGTTGTATCTCCTGACGGGCGATCGGACGCCGATATCACCTCCGGCTAGTTTTATATGTTTGCACAGCGGGATGTTTCAAAGTGGAGTGCATTTTACGATTCTAGATGTGATATGGGAGTTCTTGGACTTCTTAGGAATTCCTCCGGGAGAGGAGCAAAACACCATGGAGAAGTTTCGCGTCCAGCCGAAAAGAAAGGCGATTGATGTCATAAGGGTTTCCAATTTCATCTGTAGTGGGTTGTGGGACAACTGTCACGTTGCCCCCACCTTGTATCGAGAGTCGCACATTAAGTTGGAATATGGGGCCCCTTCCATAAAGAGGAAGGCTACTGGGTCCAAAGCTTTTGTTCTGTCTGATGTGGAGGAACTGTCTGAGACTCTTGTCTTCTTTGTGAGGAAGAGGTCTCGTGTTAGAACTAGTCCATCTTTGGCACGACCTACTCCGGTGAAGGAGGAACGTGAGTCTGCTAGACCTGTTAAGGCAAAGACTGATGTTTCCGACTTAGAGAAGGATTACCTACGATTGGCAGGAGTTGTAGACAGGTTAAACCTTAGTGTCGCACAGGTCAAAACTTTGAATGACCATCTTGTGCGGGTTGCAATGGTTGTTTTCGCTAGTGCTGATACGCATGAGGCCGCTCCGGCAGAAGGCTTTTGTGAGGATTTGCCTGACGTGGTAGAATCTGATCGCCCCATAGTTGCTTCGCATGATAGTGGTCGTGGTACTGGCCATGTCTCTTGCAGTTTGCATTGCTCACCGTCTTGCTCTAGGCCTCAATTAGAGGTGTTGGAGGGTCATTTGGATACTTTGTTGCCTTCTCTCCTTTCGGATCCCATTGAGTCGTATGCAAAAAGGGGGTTGTTTTTGTTGACAAGGGAAAGGCCACGAAAGAGAGCTTGAGGACGGTGGCGACCGTGAATGGCGGTGCTGGCATAGTTCCTGATCAGGGAAAATTTCATCTAGGCGCACAGATAAGCATGTTTGCACCGGATTTGGTGAATGTGATTTCTTAGGTCTGGCACCAAGAGGTGGACGTAGAGTATGCTTCGAGGAAGTATATAAGCAAGCGTCACAGCTGGCTGATGGATCACGCTCCAAAACCCGAGCAGGATTCATTGGAAGGGTGTATAAATAAGGGATTCAAGTACCTTATGATGGGTATGTCTCATTTGAGCCACACGATCGTTGTTGGGATGGAAGTTGAGGCGGCTCATGAGAGAGTATACACCTTGGAGCGTCTCTTCTCGCATATGCAGACGTTGTATTATGATGTGCTCCATGAAATTGAGCGGCTTAAGAAGCCGGCTGAAAATAAGCGGTTGGATCAGTCAACCATGGCCGCTGAGGCTCAGAGGGCTCGTTTAGAGGACCTTGAGCGTGATCTGACAGAGGCGGTGTCCGAAAGGGGCGGACTTAGGCAGGAGTTGAGCCGTATCCGCCGATAAGTCGAGGTTGCGCAGTAAGTTGCGGCTAAGGCGATTTTTGAACTGCTGTCTTTTGTTGAAGATAGTGCTTCGAAGGAAGCTGACTGGGCTGCTGAGAAGCAACAGTTGGAATCCGGTGAGGAGTTCTATGCTAAAAAAGTGATGAAGGCCGAAGACCAACTCGAATTGGGGCAGCATGAACTTAGTGCCGTTAAGAGCAATTTGGTCACAAAGCAATCTCAAGCTGACGCGTTGACTAGCAAGTTGGAGCTACTAGAGCATGAACTTGTTGATGTAAATGTGCGAGAGGAATAGCTTCTCCAGGAACAAGGCAAATGTGAGTTCCGCTGGGTTGTACATGGACGGCTAGAACTGCTGGCGCTGATGAAGGAGGAGCATCCGAAATGGGATCTTAGCCATTATAAGAAGATGTCGTATGTGGACATGTTTGTTACCTCGATGTCATCAAGCGAGGAAGACAGTTTGAGCCCTGATGTCCAGGCTGCGGCGTGTGTGGACGCAACTTCTACTCCTTCTTCCACTAGGCTTAACTCTTCCATTTTTGTGGCCTCTTTTGATAATGAGTGAACTTTGTGTGCTTGTACTCTTTTTGTCTTTTGATCATTAATGAAAACAATTTTATCATTTTCGTACTTGTTGTCTCTATTGGATGTTTTTCGTTTCGCCTTGTCGTCTTGCTTTGACATAGGATGGTTGAATCAATAGGACGTTAACTGGTCTGTCTGCGTTAGATAGCTTGACCGCTTTTGTGTTGTGAATGAGTCGGGGTCATCGCGGTGTAGTCATGTCCGGTAGTAGGCATGTTACGAACAATTTTGGGGGTTGAGTGATTCGAGCTATGCCTTTTCCCCAAGGTAAGCTGCTTGAGAGTTACCTTGCTTGTATGACCGGTCGGCTGTAGTTGCTGCTGTGAGCGAGTCGTGATGGTCGAGCGTGCGTGTCAGAGGGTTCGCTCTGAGTCAGGCGTCGTAAGCTCAGGTTGACATCCTAAGTAGTTTTTATCTGGGCATTGGCCATACGATCTTTGTATCTATGCAAGTGGCCTTCGCTTAACATTAGAATGTCAGTCCGTTTGAGCATGAAAACGCTGACTCGGCCAGATTCCTGTTTGGCAACCAGGTTGAAAAGCGGTGGTCTCGTGGCGAGCCGTCGGAATCAGTTCGAGACTGACTAGGCTCCCACCTTCCAAATCATTTATGTTTGAGTAGAGCGGACTACAGATTCAGGGAGTGAAGGTTTGGCAACCAGGCTAAAAAGCAGTGGTCCCGTGGCAAGCCGTCGGAATCAGTTCAGGACTGACAAGGCTCTCACCTTTCGAACCATCTACACCCTTCCCGTGCGATGGGGGCACGAATTCGAGAGAGGTTTGGCGACCAAGCTGAAAAGCAGTGGTCTCGTAGCAAGCCATCAAAATCAGTTCGAGATTGACTAGGCTCCCACCATCCAAATTATCTACACTGAGTGCACCAAGCTACAAATTTGGGAGTGTTCGACGGCTACCCTGAAAAGCAGCGGTCTCTTCGCAAACCATCGGAGTCAGGTCGTGGATGACTGGGTTCCCACCTTTTAGACTATCTACACCCTCGCAACGCGGGCTACAAGTCCAGGTTTGGTGATTTGGCGGCCACGCTAAAAAGCAGTTGTAATACCCTTGTGTGGGCGGATGATGTTCACATAATTATTACATAATATACATCCTAATTTATATTTATTAGTGTTTCAAATAGTGTATTTTAGTTTAATTATTTTATTTTTGTAAGATTTGGAGTTTAAATGACAAAAGTGCACTAGCGTGGCGAATTTGGAAATTCATATGCAAATTGAGCAGGAGACACTCAAGCCAAAGAAAAATAATGAAATTAGTTTTGAATTGGTGGAACAAATAAGTCATATGAATGAACATAGCCAAGCCCTTTAGTTTACTTCCACCAAGCCTTTTAGTTTACAATTGAAATACAACAATTTGAAATTGAAATTGGGCTTCCAATTTACAAATGAAATTGGGTTTCCAATTGGAGACTAATGGGGTATTTTGGTTTCCAATTTGGGCCCAATAGGGAGTAGGTTTCTCTTTACCTTAAAGACAACCAAAAACAAGAAAGGAGGAGAGAGTTTTTTCTCTGGAACAAACACGCAGCAACAGCCGAAAAAAGGGAAGAGAAGTTGTCCAGGACAACAGAGAAAAACGTTGTCTAGCAGCGGCCAAAAATGTTGCCTAGCAACGGCCACGATGCAGCAGCGCTGTCCAGCAGGGAGCAAAAACGCTATCCAAAACATAAGTGAAGACGTCGTCCAGTAGAGTGCGCATCGCTGATCCACCACGTGCCGCCATGCCGATGAAGCTCCACACCGCTGTTGCTGTCATCACCTTCGCCATGTGTCACTAAACTCCACGCAAGGTGAAGAGACGAACTCCTAGATGTAACAGACTAAATTAATATTTGATTCGTTTTATGCTTTCATGATGAATAATTGTGTTTATGATTCTCACTTTATTTAATATAGGAATTTATGTTATTTTAGTGACAAAGATGTCATCAATTTCTTCGTAGATTATTATTCCGATGGTTGTCTTTTTCTTCTCCATATAAGTGTAGTCACGCTTTTTTTATGTGTGGAATTTTTAAGGATCAATTGATTCCGGTAGGTTAATTATATGTGATCGTCTTTTATTATGTTATTGTCTCCAGATATATCGTAAATTTAGGATATCACATATGACCAACCTTTGTGCTTTCTAGAAAAAAGTAAAATCTAAAATTCATTTACATTAGGATATATTAATGCATTAAAGACTATTCTTCCGATTATGTTGTTTGGGATGTAAAACACGTAATCGAGTTATCATAACAAATCGATACTAGTTGGCGCGTGAAATCTAGGAGGGATTCTTGGAACCTTGTGACTTTCCTAAACTTGATTTTTATTAAATTAAATTCAATTTCATATTTCAAATTTGTTAGAATTTCTTAAATTTAGTTTCGCGTAGTTTTTCTTCCTTGACCTTGTTTTGTAGATCGTTTTTCCTCGTGGGATCGACACCCAAATCTTTACTGCAATTGACCGCGTGTACTGTTTGGGCGTAATCAAATTTTGGCGCCGTTGTCGGGGAACAATCGCCATTCTACAAGGGAGGTTTCGGGTATTATCTTTCTTGCTCATTGTTTTATTTTATTTTATTATATTTTTAGGTTTTAGGTGCAGTTTAATTTTTATTTTATTTTATTTCTAAAAAAAAATTGCAAAAAAAAAAAAAAAGACATTGGGGGAGTGAGTTGGAATAGAGACCACTTAGGGAGACTAATTAGGATCCCAAATTTAGAACACCCACAAATTCACATTTAGACAAAATTAAGTTCTACTTCTAATTCTAACACCATGAGTAATCACGAAGATGACCATGTTCGGTCGCTAAAGGACTATCTCCACCCCACGCGCACTGCTACTCCATCATGTATCATGTTTGCACCAAGTACACCAAAGCTAGATTTTAAGCCGGGTATGATACAATTATTACCCACTTTTCATTGCCTAGAGAGTGAGAATCCTTATATTCACATTAGAGAATTCGATGAAGTTGTGGCCACTTTTCACAACAAAGTTGAGGCTGTAGATTCGGTTAGACTAAGGTTTTTTCCTTTTTCCCTTAAGGAAAACGCGAAGAGTTAGCTATATACTCTTTGCGACCAAGGTCTATAGGTTCGTGGGAAGAGACGACCCAAGCATTTTTTAATGAATACTTTCTTCACCACAAAACCAACGGTCTAAAGAGACAGATTTCTACCTTCACCCAAAATAATAGCGAGACATTATATCAAGCATGGAAAAAGTTCAAGGATCTTTTGAATACATGTTCACACCATGGGTATGAGAGTTGGCGCTTAGTCAGTTATTTTTATAAGGGGCTCATTAGTAGAGAACGTCAGTTCGTTGAGACGATGTGTAATGGAGAGTTTTTGCAAAAGGACCCTGACGAGGCCATTGAGTACCTGAATGACTTGGCTGAAAAGGCTCATACTTGGACTGGTCCAAGTGCTACTGAGAGCACGGATAGAACACGCTCAGCTGGAGTCTACCAACTTAGGGAAGAGGACAGCCTTAGAGCCCAATTGGATAGAGTGACTACGGAGTTAGAGGCACTTAAGACCAAGGATGGTAGGCCCATACATATTGTTGCTAGAGTTGAGCTACATGACGCCTGTTTTATATGCGGGGGAGTTGAACACTTAACACAGGATTGCCCAACCTTGACTGAGATTAGAGAGGTTTATGAGGAACAATGTAACGCCTTAGGGAGGTACAAGAAGCCTTACTCACCATTCTCTAACACTTACAATTTTGGCTGGAGAGATCACCCTAACTTTGGTTGGAAGTCCGAGGCAGACCAACCTACACACTCACAGGCACAACCACCTAGGTCATACCCTGCACCTCCATACAATGCGCAATCTAACAGAAGTTCCTTATTAGACACATTACATGCATTTATAGAGGCACAAGGTAAAACTAATAAAAAATTTGAGGTTGCATTGACACAGTTGGCAGAAGAGAACAAGGAGATCAAAAGCCAGATAACCAAGCTGACATGTTCATTAACAGTACAAGAGCGAGGCCAATTTCCGTCAAAACCTCAAGCAAATTCGAAGGGCCAACTTATGGCACAAACCTCTACTTCAGACTCTCAGAATGTCAAAGAGGCACCTCCCTAAGTGCAAAGGAGAGCATTCCTGAGGATGAGCCCAACAGGAACATTCCAGTTCCAGTTCCTTTTTCTCAAGCACTACGACCTATTGAAAAAAAATCGGAAATGCATGGTGAGATTCTAGAACACTTGAAACATGTTAAAATTAACTTACCTTTGCTATATGTGATTAAACCGGTACCAACTTATGTGAGGGTCATCAAGGATCTATGCACTATCAAGAGGAAACATCATGTCAAGAAGACTGCCTTCTTGACAGAACATGTAAGTGCGGTGATTGAGCAGAGGACACCACTCAAGTACAAAGATCCAGGGTGTCCTACAGTCACCTGCCAGATTGGGACTCATGAGTTCGGCCAAGCCTTGTTGGATTCAGGGGCAAGTGTAAATCTGATGTCGTATTCTATTTACTTGCAACTGGGTCTAGGAGAGATTAAACCCACATTCGTGGTACTACAATTGGCCGATAGATCGGTTAAGAAGGTAAGAGGAATAGTCGAGGATGTCTTGCTACATATTGATAAGTTTTACTATCCCGTCGACTTCCTTATTTTAGATACTCATTTTGCGGTTAATATGGAGTCTACAGTCCCGATTATTTTAGGTAGACCTTTTCTTGCCACAGCTAACGCTCTTATCAATTGCAGGAACGGTCTAATGAAGCTGTCTTTTGGGAACATGACTTTGGAGGTCAACATATTCAATATTAGCAAATAACCACGTGATGATGATGAGTGTCATCATACCTACATGATAGACATGCTGATATCAGAGTAGACGCTCCTGAGCGCAAATTCTGAAACCTAGAGTACCTCATTTCTATTTCTGATTCTGAGAATTCACTTTATCCTGACAATGCTTTTGATATTTCTGTTGTTTCAGGGTTAAAGGATAAAGGAGGACGACAATGGCAACCATGCTTTGAGGAGTTGCCAAAGGAAAGACAGAAACCACAACCATCCACCGTGGAAACTCCGAAAGTTGACCTAGCTCCACTGCCTGAGGGACTTAAACATGCATTCCTCGGACTAGGTGATACCTTTCCTGTTATTATTTCTTTCATGCTTGATAGCTCACAAGAAGAAGAATTGATTAATATGTTACGTGAGCACAAATCTGCATTAGGTTGGACTATAGCTGACATCAAAGGTATTAGCCCCTTAATATGTTCCCATAGGATTCACTTAGAAAAAGGAGCTAACCCCCGTAGAGACCCTCAAAGACGACTTAACCCTACTATGAAAGAGGTGGTAAAAAAGGAAGTCTTAAAATTGTTAGATGCAGGCATCATTTATCCCATCTCTGATAGCAAGTGGGTTAGTCCAACTCAAGTAGTTCCCAAGAAATCTGGAATAACAGTGGTGACTAATGATGAGGGGGTGCATGTTCCTACTAAGGTAGTGACAGGGTGGCACATGTGCATTGATTATAGGAAACTTAATTCTGCCACACGCAGGGATCACTTCCCACGTCCATTCATAGGCCAAATCTTAGAGCGAGTAGCTGGTCATTCTTTCTATTGCTTTCTAGATGGGTATTCAGGATATTATCAGATTGAGATTGCATTAGAGGATCAGGATAAGACTACTTTCACATGTCCTTTTGGTACTTATGTTTTTCGGCGTATGCCATTTGGTTTGTGTAATGCACCGACTACATTTCAGAGATGCATGATAAGTATTTTTAGTGACATGGTTGAAAAATATATGGAAGTATTGATGAATGATTTGAATGTTTTTGGTGATTCCTTTGATTCATGTTTATTTCACTTGAAGGTTGTTTTAAGTAGATGTGAAGAGAAGGGTCTAGTGCGTAATTGGGAAAAATGTCATTTCATGGTTTCTTATGGGATAGTTCTGGGACACATAGTTTTTGATAAAGGAATCGAAGTTGATAAAGCTAAATTGATTTCTAAATTACCTACACCTAAAAGTGTCAAGGATGTGAGATCATTTCTAGGGCACCCGGATTTTTATAGGAGGTTCATACAAAATTTTTCTGCCATCTCTAGACCATTAAGTAGCCTCCTGGTCAAAGACGTCGTGTTTCAATGGACACAAGAGTGTGAGGACGCCTTTCGAACACTCATTGATAGGCTCACCTCTGCCCCCATCATGCAACCACCGGATTGGAATTTACCATTTGAGATAATGTGTGATGCACGTAACTATGTTGTGGGGGCAGTATTGGGACAACGAAGGGAATGGAAGCCCTTTGTTGTTTACTATGCTAGTCGAACACCTAATGATGTTCAAATAAATTATTCGACTACTGAAAAAGAGTTGCTAGCTGTAGTTTTTGCTTTAGATAAATTTCATGCTTATTTGATTAGTACACGTATCACTGTTTTTACTGACCATGCGGCTCTTAAGTTTCTTATTTCTAAAAAGGATGCTAAGGCAAGATTGATTAGGTGGATTTTACGTCTGCAGGAATTTGATCTAACTATAAAGGATAAGAAGGGGGTCGAGAATGTTGTGGCGGATCACTTGTCTCGTCTGGAATTCAGTGACTCTGTCAATGGCCCACCCATCCGTGATGACTTTCCTATTGAACACCTATTCGCCGTCACTCAAGTACCATGGTATGCACACACTGTTAATTACTTGGTTTCCAACGAAGTTCCATCATCATGGAGTGCTCAGGATAAGCGCAAATTTTTGGACGATGTAAGAAATTTTTATTAGGATGATCCTTATCTATATAAGTATTGCCCCGACCAAATCATGAGGCGTTGTATCCCTGAAGGTGAGATTGAAAATGTCTTACATTTTTGTCACGGTGCAGCTTGTGGAGGCCATTTTTTTATGAAAAAAATCGCTGCAAATTTTTTACAGTCTGGATTATATTGGCCTACATTGTTTAAGGACACTAACAATTATTGTCATTCTTGTGATAGATGCCAGAAGTTAGGTGCATTGTCTCGGAGACACTTGATGCCCCTTAACCCCATCTTAGTCATTGAGATATTTGATTGTTGGGGGATTGATTTTATGGGACATTTTCCACCTTCCTTTGGATATTTGTATATTTTGCTTGCAGTGGACTATGTGGCCAAATGGGTAGAGGCCGTGGCATGACAACTCCCGAGTATACAAGGCGAATATGAAAGCAGCTCATGATAAGCAAATTCTGAGGAAACATTTCGAGCCCAACCAACGAGTCTATCTCTATGACTCACGACTTCATATTCATCCTGGCAAGCTAAGATCGAGATGGACGGGCCCATTCATGGTAAAACAAGTCTTTCCTAATGGTTCCATAGATATTGAAGATCCAAAAGATGGGAGAATATTTAGAGTAAATGGGCAACGTTTGAAGCACTATGTGGAGCGGGTAGAGGTACCAGAGGAGACCTCTCTGGTTGCCCCTGTCTACTTGATTTGATGTTTTCCATCCTATTTTTAGTTTAGGTTTTTATTTTATTTTAGTTAGGTTTTTGCTTTTATGTTTTTCTTTTAGTGTTTCAGGTTATTTTAGTTGTTGCTACTGGAGTCACTCGGAGCCCCTCATCCCATGTGTTCATTTCTCCCGTCGGTATGATTTTCTTATATTTTGGTGATTGTGAGGACATTGTCTATTTGAAATTGGTAAAACTTCACCATGGTAATATCACTCTAATCCTCCTCTTTTCTTTTCCCTTCATATGTCATGATTATTATTTTATACATTGAGAACAATGTTTGGTTTAGGTTTGGGGGTGATGGTGGTTTATTAGATTTTTTGTGCAATTTTCAACAAATCTTTGAGCTTAAAACATATTTTACAATTAAACCGAGTCATTTTTGTGTTTTACTCAATCTCCATTGAATACTTAGATGATTACGGCAATTGTGCAAAATCTTAATGAAAATGCATTCGAAATCTGAACTCTTGGTGAATTAAAAAAAAAAAAAAAGTTCGAGTTTTTTTAATTTTAGAGAATATTTTTGTTGCCTTTAATTTTAAGAAAACCATACTAACACGTGTCACATAGTTATATTAGTAGAAAACATGATATTTGATACTATCCTTATGTTAGATGTATTTCGTGAGACTTTTCAACTCGACTATTCGTGTACTATAAGCCAAATCAACATGATTTGAAGTTGATTAGTGAGATATTGAACTAGAAAACCTTAGAATAATAGTGGAGATTTAACCCTTGTGAGATTTGAGTCATTCTTTATTTTTGAGGGTTATTAATTACAGTGTGATTTTTCTTGAGTCCGCATTATTTCGTTGATGATCTCATTATTCTTGACTTTCTTATTGATTGCTTTAAGAATGACATAAAAATTGAATCTTTACACTAGAACTTCTTGCTTTATTTAGTTTAGATGTCATAGTACTAACTATAACTTATGAAGTGATATAGGCATTTCTTTCTTTAAACCATTTTTTTTAGTTTTTTAGCCTACCCAATAATAAATATCCATTTGCAGCCCTTTGAGCCCTTAAATAGTCTTCTCTTTGTTATCCCCATTCCCAATACCTACTCCAATCAAGGAGTAATACCTCTATTATTTTATCCTTACCCAATTTTCTGAGAATGTATACGGTGAGATATATTTATGGAATGGGCAAATAGAAAGAGTTGAAAATAGATATTTCATGTGCCCTCAAAGTAAAAGTGTTGGATTGTATAAACGGGGAAAAACATGTAAAAAAAAAAAGGTTGAAAAAAAAATTTTGAAGAAGAAAATAATGAAGAAAAAGTTAATGGTGTACAACATTGATTTGTTCATCAATGCCTATGTGTTTATTCAAAGGTGTAGCCATTCTCAGAAAATTTTTGTATTCTTTTTTGTCCATTATTGTTTGCCATAATCCAAGCCCCATTACAACCTAGTAAAGACCTAATTGATCTTAAGTGTGGAGATTGAATAGGCAAGAACTATGGTGTTTGATTCAACATTCTCAAGGGTAATAAATATTCCTGTCCATGAGATCATATTCATTTCACTATTTGAAAATTCCATTTTTCTTGATGATTATATGTGAGACGTTTGCATTTTCCATAATCTATACCCTTTTCCTCACATATAAACTGAGTGCCCAATCTCTGAGTGTTTTATTTCTGAGTGAAATGAGAGATTTGTAGTCGAAGCGTACTTTCTAAAGGTTATCTCGTCACATCTTTACTATGAGATGAAGAGTCATGTTGATAAGGTTTCTCACATACACACTTCGAGTTGAGAATGATTATGAAATTTATTTAACCTTTAGATACTATTAAATATTGTACTCTATTGATATACTTTTGTGACATTTTTAGTTTGTTGTTTTTTTTGAATTTAAAGCAATTGAAAAATTACTCTAAGGAAAATAAAGGGGAATGCCCATGTTTTTGCATTATGTTATTAGAAAATAGATTTGGTTTTATTGAGTCAGTAATGTTTTGGGGTAACATTTCTGGAAACCCTCACGAGACTATAACTCGTCCTCTAGAGGTTTAAAGCCTTGTTGTACGTTAAGGTAAGTGCAACCGTAATTCCTACGAAAGTGAGTTAGGATTTTATTCTTAATTTTGTTTTGCCCGAGGACTAACAAAATGTAGGTTTAGGGGTATTTGATGTTCACATAATTATTACATAATATACCTCGTAATTTATATTTGTTAGTGTTTCGAATAGTGTATTTTAGTTTAATTATTTTATTTTTGTATTTTTGTAGGATTTGGAGTTTAAATGACAAAAGTGCATTATCGTGGCGAATTTGGAAATTCATAGGCAAATAGACGAAATTGAGCGGGAGACACTCAAGCCAAAGAAAAATAATGGAATTAGTTTTGAATTGGTGGAACAAATAAGTCATATGAATGAACATAGGCAAGCCCTTTAGTTTACATCCACCAAGCCCTTTAGTTTACAATTGAAATTGAAATTGAGTTTCCAATGGGGGACTAATGAGGTATTTTGGTTTCCAATTTGGGCCCAATAGGGAGTAGGTTTCTCTTTACCTTAAAGACAACCAAAAAAAAGAGGGGAGGATAGAGTTTTTTTCTCTGAAACAAACACGCAGCAGTAGCCGAAAAAAGGGAAGAGAAACTGTCCAGCACAGCAGAGAAAAACGTTGTCTAGCAGTGGCCAAAAATGTTGCCTAGCAGCGGCCACGACGCAGCAGCGCTGTCCAGAGTAGCAGGAGCGACGCTATCCAGCAGGGAATAGAAACGCTGTCCAGAACAACAGTGAAGACGTCATCCAGTAGGGTGCGCATCGCTGATCCACCACGCGCCGCCATGCGGATGAAGCTCCACACCGCTCTTGCTGTCATCACCTTCGCCATGTGTCACTAAACTCCACGCAAGGTGAAGAGACGAACTCTTAGATGTAACACACTTAATTAGTATTTGATTCGTTTTATGCTTTCACGATGAATAATGGTGTTTATGATTCTCACTTTATTTAATATAGGAATTTATGTTATTTTAGTGACAAAGATTTCATCAATTTCTTCGTAGATTATTATTCGGGTGGTTGTCTTTTTCTTCTCCATATAAGTTTAGTCACGCTTTTCTTATGTGTGGAATTTTTAAGGATCAATTGATTCCGGTAGGTTAGTTATATGTGATCGTCTTTTATTATGTTATTGTCTCCGGATATATCGTAAATTTAGGATATCACATATGACCAACCTTTGTGCTTTCTAGAAAAAAGTAAAATCTAAAATCCATTTACATTAGGATATATTAATGCATTAAAGACTATTCTTTCGATTATGTTGTTTGGGATGTGAAACACATAATCGAGTCATCATAGCGAATCAATACTATTTGGCGCGTGAAATCTAGAAGGGATTCTTGGAACCTTGTGACTTTTCTAAACTTGATTTTTGTTAAACTAAATTCAATTTCACATTTTAAAATTCCTAGAATTTCTTACATTTAGTTTCGCGTTTTATTCTTCCTTGACCTTGTTTTGTAGATCGCTTTTCCTCGTGGGATCGCGACCCCAATCTTTACTGCAATTGACTGCGTGTACTGTTTGGGCGTAATCAGCGAACTTGAGAGAAGCCCAATAGGCCCATGGATCCCAAGAGGGGTTGGGCGAGCTACCATGGGGAGATTATAGTCCCACATCGCCTAGGTGAGGGAAGGGGATGTGCTATATATGTACGAGGTTGGATCTACAAAGTACTATCCGTTTTAAAGCCGTGCAGGCCTTGGGCCCAAAGCGGACAATATAAGTACTCTGTGGATCGGGTCGTGACAGAATGATCAGAGCTGAACCTAGCTAGAAGTGTGCCAACTAGGACGTTGGGCTCCCTTAGGTGGGTGGACTGTAATACCCTTGTGTGGGCGGACCTAAGGGGAGGGTGCGGGAGAAGCCAATAGGCTCGTGAATCCTAATAGGGGTTGGGCGAGCTACCAAAGAGAGATTATAGTCCCACATCGCCTAGGTGAGGGAAGGGGATGTGCTATATATGTACGAGGTTGGATCTACAATGTACTGCGCGTTTTAAAGTCGTGCGGGCCTTGGGCCCAAAGTGGACAATATAGTACTTTGTGGATCGGGTTGTGACAGTAGTGGTCCCGTGACGAGCCATCGAAATCAGTTCGGGACTGACTAGGCTCCCACCTTCTAGACTATCTACACCCTCGCAGTGGGGGCTACAAGTCCAGGTTTTGATCAGAAAATTTTGTTGCTAGTCATCACCAGCTAGGCTTACCTGATTAGGTTCGGCGATCATTGACCGTGAAAGGGGCAATGATCCCTGGTGAGTCGTCATCACCATGCGTGATAGTGCTGATTAAACTCCCATTTTCTAAACCGTCGATGCCCGTGCTAAGCGGACTAGGTATCGGGTTGAACCAGAAGTTGTTGCCACCAGCTGGGCTTACTGATTAGGTTCAACGATCATTAACCGCGAAGGGGGCAATGATCCCTGGTGAGTCGTCGTCGTCACCAGGCGTGATAACGCTGATTAGACTCCTACTTCCTAAATCGTCGATGCCCGCACTAAGCGGACTAGGTGTTGGGATGAACCAGAAGTCATCGTCATCAGTCTTGGTTGACTAAGCTTGCCTGGTTTGAATAGAGGTTCTGCCTGCTAGAGGGCGTGCGAACCTAATCTCTCTGCACGTTGCATGGAATTGATGAAATTACCTTAAGTCAGCTTGTGATCTATAGTTATAATCCGTATGCCCGGGTTGACTAGGATCTCTAGTGTTCATGCTAAGCATGTGACAGAGTGTTGTTTGAATAATAGGCTAGGGTAGGGTTTTCTGCATGGTGCGTTGCGTGTACGGCGTAGATTGCGTGGTGACACGTGTATGACGTAGGCTGCGTGACGGTTGAGTATCGGTTACTCCCCCTCAATTGATGGGGTTGCGTGCAGCGCCATTAATTGATTTGTGTGGTCTGCGTAGTTTCCTTGAGAACCGTCGTCTTCCAGTTTCCTGTACGATATTCAATGCTTGGCATTTAATACTTGAGTGCCCGCTTGGTGAACCATCATGTCTATATAATGACATTTTTCAATTGTTGTAGGCACTATCTTTCACAGAGCTTATCTTCAGTAATGTCCTTGCTTGAAGAAGATGCTTTGGCTTTTCCAAAGGTTGAGGAAAATGCTTTGGATTTTCCAAAGACTGAAGTTGAATCTCCGTATCTGGAGTCTCCGAATGTTCTGACATTTGCGTCGACCAGGCATAGAGATAGTTGTTGTTATGCGTGGTCACCCGATATGGGTGGGCACATAGTTGATCCGCTGAGGTCTCATAATTTCTTATCATGTTGCGGAGAAGTAGTACAGATTCTCTCCCAAGGGAAGAGTCTATCCTTTTATGTGCAGGTGCCTTATCATATGTTTTATTTCAGAGATAACATCTGCGTCCTACTCCATGGTGGCCACCTCTGCCACTTCTCGATTAACCTCGTCGTCCGACTTTGTGTTGGAATTCGGGATCTCGAGATGAAGAGGAGTTGGACATGTTCCATGGATTTGGCCATTGACTCCTGGATGTCCTTCTCATCCCCACAGCCAAAAAGTGCACGCTACCTGTGTCGACCTGATACTTATCCCAGGTTCACTGTTTTGTCGGATCGAGCCTGTGAGCTGATCGTATATGGCAGTGGCTCATTGCGGGACTCCCGATTGCCGATTTTGTACCCTCACATACCGTATTTGATGGTGGCGTTTGATGGAGCGTTCTTTCGCTTTTGGGTAGCTTGCCCCGTACTGTTCGTGTTGCTTAAGTGGTCGGAAAGTTTACGCAAGGCCTTACTCCATGTTGATTAGATGCCTGCAGTATGTAGTCTTTTGTATCTGTCTCAGGGCATTCATAATATGTAGCCTTTTGTATCTGCCTCAGGGCGTTTGCAATATGTATCATTTTGTATCCGCCTCAATGTGTTCATTGTTACATCTTTCCAATAATCAATAGAGTTTGTTTTTCGTAATTCTTCATTTATTTATTAAATGATTGAAAATCACAGAAGTCCTTTAAGAACTAAAACTCAATATTGACTATGGAAAGAGAAACAAACAACTTAAAGCAAACTAATTGTTGACGGAGAGAAATTGATCCTGTTGATTTCCACGCCGATTATATGTCGGGGGGATTGTTCCCGCTTGCCATGGGCTTTTCGACTCGTTGGGCGGAAGAGCTTGTTGCTCCTGTACCGCTTGAAAGTGATGTCTCTACCGTCTTTTGGCCTTACACTAGGTCAGGTTGTTCTGCATGATGTAGCTTAATATGTGAGGACTCTATCTGTTTTAGTGCGGCGTAGTGGCAGCCTCGTGTCGTAGGTTGGTATCCACGTATGGTTCATTCGGAGTGGTTAGCAGTATACTTAACACACTAGTGAAGGGTGAAAACCAATGTTTCCATCTGATGGAACCAAGGTCTTCACATGATGAGATTGTAGGATTACGGTGCGTCTACCACCATGAAGTCCAGAAATAGGACTTTCTTGAGTTGTGACTTTCCTACTACCGTAGCCAACCTTATCTTTCCGATGGGGAAACACTTCTCCCCACTGAATCCGATCAGTGGGTGTTCTGAAGACGTTAGGTTTTCCTCATTGAGGTCCATACTGCGGAACGCGTTGTAGAACAGAACGCTAAGTAAACTTCCTGTGTCAACCAGAGTTCTTTTCACTTCCCACTTTGCGATGGAAACAAAGATGACCAATACATCGTTGTGCGTCATTCGAACTCCATCGTGGTTACTCTCAGTGAAAGTCAAAGTGGGAATGGGGTTCTGAACCTGTGAGTGGTAGATGTGCCTGTCCTCACCCATGTATTATCTCCGCATATCCAGTAGTGTCCGCTTGTGAGACCTGTATGACTAGTCTTCATTCGGTCCGACTCCATGAAGGACATAGATTATCTGTGGAGTCGCCTTCTCTATTTCTTTAACTGACTCCTCCCTGTCATTTGTTTGTTCCGTTGGTTTCTTAGACTTCAAGAACTCTTTCAGTTTGCCTTTGCAAATCCAGCACTGAACTTCATACCTCAGACTCTTGTAGTCGTTGGTGTTGTGGCCGCCCTCCTTGTGGTACTCGTAGTATTTGTTGTTGTCGTGCTTGGAGGGGTCTCCACATGTATTTGGGGGCCACTTCAATTCCTCCTAGCCTTTCATGGAGTTAAGTACGTCTGATAGGCTAGCACTTAGGGGTGTCATGGTTTTGGATCCAACGTAGTTGGATGATTTCTCCGACCTGGGGCGACCAAGGTCTGGCCTGTTGTCGCTGCGCTTCTTTTTGTTCTATTCCTTGTCTTCGCGACTTTTTCCTTCCTTATTGTCCCTAAGAAAGGAGGGCTTCCTATCGCCTTTGGTTTCCCTTTTAGGGGTCCTTGACTCCTCCTGGGTGATGAGTCTCTGAACGCTCTTGAGGAGATCCGCCATGTCCAGAGGGGGCTCCAAGGTGAGGTCCTCGAAAAGCTTTCCCTTTCTGAGGCCTGCAGTGAAGGCCATCATGACTATATCGTCGCTACACTCGTCGATGAGGATCAACTCGTTTGTTAAAGCATGTGACACACTCTCGGAGTGTCTTGCCGGACCTTTGCCTTAGAGAGAATATGTAGTGCGAGCCTTTTCTGAAACATTGGCTTCTGACAAAACGTGTTAGGAATTCCTTCGCTAGTGTTTTGAAGGAGTCGATTGACTTCGGTGGAAGGCTGTGGAACCATGTCAGTGCAAAGCTTTTTAGACTGGTGGGAAAGGTTCTGCACATGACGGACTCAGATCCTTCCTTGAAGGCCATTACGTGTTGGTAATGGCGCAGATGATCGAAAGGATCGGTGGTTTCGTCGTAGGAGTTGAGCTTCGGGAGAGTGAACTTCCTTGGAAGGGCCTCATTCATTATCCGGTCCACAAATGGTGGGACGGAGAGGCGATATAGTACGTCTGGATCATGCGCCCCTTTGCGGAGGGGGTTTCCAAGGCCGAGCCTCTCTGTCCTTCCCTTAGTCCAATGAGAACTAGCGGGGGGCTGACTCTCCTGTGCTTGTTCCATATCATCTTCTGGAAGCGGAGGTCCGTGCTGTTCCTGGTCTCCGTTAGTAGGTGGTGAATTCTGTCGCGTAAGAGTCTCCACTGCCTTGTCGATTTACTGTATCTGAGATGCCAACACGTCGATTCTGGGGTCCATGGTTACTGCCGTTGGTATGGGAGCATGAGTTGGTTGCCCGTGCATGACAGGAACTGCTGAATGAGGTGGTATAGGGACAACCTTAGCGTTGGACGTGTCCCTTGGTTCTCCGTTGTTGTGTCACCTGGTGGTCACCATCTATCTGGGTTTTGATAGGAGACAACGATTAGTGTAAAATTATGAACTATATATGTCGTCTCCACTGATGCAGTAATTATGAACTACTGCGCCAAACTGATGCAGTATTTATCCGCTCCCTGCTTTGACCTAGTCCCGCTGACCTGCTGACCTACACAAGTAACGCACGTGAGCCACATACCATCATGGGGTGGCCGATGGCACTCTGATGCTAAAGTCAGACAGGGCTTTGAGGAAGGTGTAATGTTGTAACAGGAAATTTGTAGCGTACCTTAGCTTACTAACCTTATGTCTTATTTATAGTGCAATGAGTTCTGGTTCTACCAGGCCATCGTAGGCGTAGTTTAGGAATGCGATCTTCATAGATATCTCTATCTAATTAGGAGACATGCTATAGGAGGGAAGTTCTCTGTTAGCTTCGTGCTCCTAGATACCCGGGAGACAGTTTCCAATCCATGAACAATCCGTAGAAGGAAGTTTCCCTGTGTGGAAGATACTTTGGTGTTTGCTTCCTAGTTGGAAGCAGAAAGCAGTTGTAGTTGCCCGTCCGAAGCTGATCCTCGAGATACTTGCCTGAAAGTGTATTGAGGATAGCTGTGAGATGTGTTGATAGCTGTGGATAGCAGTTGTAGTTACAGGTATTGAGGATAGCTGTGAGATGTGTGGGCCTAGCATGCTGTGAGAGTTCGGGTTCGCCTGACAGACCGCATTTGGGCGGCTTAGAACCGCTTGGACCAGATTAGTGTTGGGTTGACGCTTGAGGCCGTAGTTCCTCAAGATTATCATGACACGTGTATGGCTCCGAGGTGTGACCGTTTTTATGTATCATCAATAATCCATAATTTATTTCCATATTTGGTAATTCAGTGACCTATTTGAGGAATCCCACGACCCAAAGATTAGGGTAGCATGTCAAAAGACACAACCCAAAAACTAGGGTGGTATGTTGAATGCATGACAGTGTACCCGTGAGGCACAATATGTGAAAACTAGAAAGTGTATGGCCGTGCCGTTACACTAGTTACCGTAACCAAACTCCAACACCACCAAATCCATCTCCAGATTTCAATTTCCATCTCCCGCCTATTCCCCAAACCCGCCAAATCGTCCTCTCTCCATCAATTCTCTCACCTTTACTCACACGAACCACACACTTGAATCTCGATCGTCTCTTCCACCCTTCACACAATTCATCCCTCTCCAAGTCAACATGAACCACTACCACATCTACGAAGCCGTTGGCCGTGGCAAACACTCGGTAACCTCTATCTCTTCGTTCTTGGATTTCATTTAGGGTTTCAGTCCGCTCTAATCGATGAATACATGCAGACCGTCTACAAGGCAAGAAAGAAGAAGACGATTGAGTATTTCGCGTGCAAGAGCGTCGAAAAGTCGCAAAAGCCCAAAGTCCTCCAAGAAGTAAGGTTTTCTTTCTTTCTTTCATTTTCTTCGCTGAATCGGGGGTTTCCGTACAGTGTTTTGGTTCTTGAGTTCGGATTCAGGTTTGAGGGTTTAGACATGGTGAATCTTTTTTAGTTAGTTTGTGTGCGGTGATTGAAGTTTGCATTAGAGCGGTTTAGATTGAAGATGAAATGAAATTGAGTGGTTTTTTTTAAGATTTAGCTAGATTTGATTGGCTGAATGGAATTTAATGTGTTGTGAACGATGTATGAGTACTTTGGTGTTGTGATTAGAGTAGGGATTAGGGTTACATTGACACGTTCCCTCTCTGTTGTATTCATGGTGAAATGTAATACTTTGTATTCACTGTTGTTTTTATCTAGAGTTATTTGGAAAATTGATTTCACGTTTTCAATCCCCAAATTAATGGATTGGTGCACATTGCAATGACGATTAGTAAAATTTTTCTTGATTTCTTCAGTCAAATGAGGCCAGATGCTATAATCCTCATCCATGTAAAGTTCTCCTTGCTTTTGCACATAGTTTGCCACTCTAGGACTTCATTCTTTCATCTTAAAGTTCAACCAAAGCATTAGAGCTACTTGTGAAGTACTGTCTACACAAATAAAATCAAGATCAATAGCGTCTTTCTCGATATTTTTTCCTTTTAGTGGAGAAGCAACACATAATTTGGCAAATCATAAAGGACTTATTTTGATGCCTCTGACTTTCATAAATCACCAATAGTAGCGTAGACATTATCTTTGCTCTCCATGGAACTAGCTAAAATGTGACATATAGTCCAATGATAGTAGCTCACTTGTTTCTTGGTTTCTTGCAGGTACGAATTCTTCATGCTTTGGATCATGTAAACGTATTGAAGTTTTACTCATGGTAAGCAAAGACCGAGGCACTGAGCATATGCTTGCTTGGAAATCATCAATAGTAAAATTAAGGAATCTTCCATGTTAAAAAATAAAAACACTTAAAAGTGATAAAGCTGATATTTAACATGTCCAGTGGTTCACTTTCTTATACTTGAAATTCAACTTAGGTTATATCCTCATCTGTTTCTCCATATTAGGTATGAGACTTCAGCTCACTTATGGTTGGTATTGGAATACTGTGTTGGTGGTAACCTCATGACTTTATTACGCTAGGTAATCACATTTCTGAGTTTTTTTTTTTGTTTTTTTTATTTTATTTTTTTATATATATTTATTATTATTATTATTTATTTATTTATTATTATTTTTTTGCTGTGTTGTGTGTAATCCATCGTTTGGTTTTCCCAAAACTAGCTTGAGTGCATGATTTTTTTTCTTCAATAGTTTACAATTACAATGCTAATTATCCTATTGGTTAGTTGAAGCAAGTCGATATTATACTAGTGAATTGGTTGTTTTTATGATTGTTCAATAGGAGTTATCGGCAGAATTACAGTGAAAAATGCTGTTTTATGTTATCTTCAGTCATAACAAATAATAACAGAAATGTGATGTGACATAAACTGGATGGGACACCGATAGTCTCACAAACCTCCGGAAATCCCTAGTCACTTAAGTGAATTTGTGGTGTCTTCCGCAAAATTGCTTCTGTGGTCCTGCTGTTTTGTATCATTCTTTCATTCATTTCTGATTCATGCTAAGACTTTTCCCTTTTAGTTATTATTGTTAAAGCCATCATTTTTCTCCAGTATTTCGTTCTGATTTCTACATGGCTTTTTGGTATTTTTCTTGCCTTAAGGAATTATCAACCTGCATGCTCCTTACAAGTAAGGTCATGAATCTACACTAGTACACTGCACAAGAAAATTCATCTAGAATGCCAATGGCTTTGCCCTGGTTGATCGCTTATTTCCTATTAGTACTATACAATTACCCAAGTGCATTTAGATATAGTCGTATATTTTGTAGCCATTCCTCTCAAGGTGCAAGTGCAACTTGAATGAAGCCAACCCCAACTCAACATGGTTGTGGGTTGGCTTTGGGGTGGTAACTTTGATACTTGTGCTGGGCTTTGGAATCAAATAATAAAGTACCATTGAAATTTGGGTTGATCCATCCTATAGCAGCCTACCTGTTGTAAATCGTTCGTGGCAGTCATTCTATCTTATCTATTATACATACTGAGTATACATAGAAAGTTCATTCTAAATCATTAATGAAAGTTGGTAATCAAAAGATTCAAGACATAAAGGACAGGGAAAAACACAAAGAGTCGCAGTGTAAACGGGAGAAGGGAGTAAGTTTTTCTAGGCCTTACGTAAGTCAAGTGTCATGGGTACATACACCTAACATCATTCTACCTACCACTGCATAAACATGGAAATATCATAGTAATAAGAAAAAAGCTCTCCACAGGTTTCATAAGGTATTTTATGTGAATAACTTCTCAATGGATGCCATGATTTTCAGCTGGAATGAGGATGAGAGGCTGAGGCTGGCATTAGGTGGTTGACCTTACATATTGCAGAACAACATAAGAGGTCTTCATGTACCCTCTGCTATGTGCTATGGTCCGAGGATTTCACTCAATTGGCTTATAGGTGTTAGGGATAATTGGGACTGTAACATCAGGATTCTGATTTAAAGTATTAGGGTTCCCTTTTTTTGTCTTTTAATGTTAAAGTAATCCGTTTAAAATATTTCAAAATTTTCAAATGGCTCCTACCTGATGTGTAAATTGCTTATATCTTGATAGTCCAAGTTTGATCACTTGGTGAGATTTTGTTAGTTTATAAAACACTCGAATAGTTGGATAAGGTTTTTTTTTCGTGTCAGTAATTTTATAAATTGGAAAAGTCCTTATAAATAGAACTTGTTTTCTGCCTGAGCTTGCATTCTTCATTATCATTCCAATTTGAATTTAGTAACTGGTATTATAGGATGTTCAGCTTCCAGAAGATTCAATACACGACTTTGCTCGGGATCTTGTCGTTGCTTTGCAGTAAGAAATGCTTATTGCGCCTGAGATTCATGCTTATAGTTAAAGTGTCTACATTCTTCTTCATAAGTTGACTGGCAATGGAAACTATTGTGCAGTTTTTTACATTCAAAGGGAATAATCTACTGTGATTTAAAACCATCAAATATTCTACTGGATGAGAATGGCCGTACCAAGGTAGTTATCATGTCTTCTGTCTTTCGTCATCTTTTAAGTGAAGTTGTATTCCCTTTTTACTTTGGCAAGAGGCTTTGTGATTTTGGATTAGCAAGAAGGTTAAGTGATATATCAAAAGTTCCTTCTGCTCAGGTTAGCTCGATCAATTAATTTCGTGGTTGATCTATACAAAATTTTGAAGAAGTGAAATCTGATATTTTTCTTTGTTTTTTACTACTTGCTTTCAAGTAGTTGCCACAAGCTAAGCGTGGAACACCATGCTATATGGCACCTGAGCTGTTTCAGGATGGAGGAGTCCACTCATATGCCTCTGATTGCTGGGCTCTCGGTTGTGTATTGTATGAGTGTTACACAGGGATGCCTCCCTTCATAGGAAAAAAATTCACTCAGCTAGTAAAATCCATTCTCTGTGATCCAACTCCACCTCTTCCAGGTAATCCAAGTCGGAGTTTTGTAAATTTGGTGAATTGTCTTTTGATTAAGGATCCAGCAGAAAGAATACAGTGGACTGAGCTTTGTGAGCACAGTTTTTGGAGGATGAAATTTACCCCAATGCCTCTACCTTCTCAACCTGCTTTCACTGCCATGCTTGAGCTTTCTGCTGAGCAAAATCCGACTAAGCTTACGGAGCTTAGTGGTGATGAGCCTCGCCCAAATAGAACACCTCCTAGATCTCGTGAAAGAAATATAAAGGGTGTATCAAAACAGGATGAGAGATCTGTTTTGGGGGCAAGAGGCTTTGAAGCACCGGTAAAGAATGTAACCAGTGGGCCAAAAACTCAAACAAAGGCTTTTAGTAGAGGTGTTGAAGAGATGCAGAAACAAACCCCAAATGCTACAAGGGGAGTGAATCTCCTAAGACTCTCTAGGATAGCAAAAACGAATTTGCAGAGAGAGAATGAGAAGGAAAATTACCGGAGGCTGTTGCCCAATAGCTCTGAAAATGACGCTGAAGTGAAATTGAGAACACCGATATGGAACTTGATTTTGATGAGAATACAGAGGATGATGATGAATCTGATGGAACAGATACACCTTGCACTCCAGGAGAAAAGTTGCCTATTCAAAATCAAGATCAGGGACAAATGGAAGTAACTGACCAGCAAATAAATCAGCTGGATTCCCAACCAGAGGTCAATATGGATATTTGTGATGACTCTAATACCCCTGAACAACAATCGTGTTCAGAACATGTTGAAGTGGCTGCTACGCCACCTAATGCTGGTAATCAAAGGAAAACTCAACGTGGTAAAGCAGGTTCAGGTAGTGGTCCATATTCTGATAATTTGAAGTCATCAAATAATCTCTCACAAGTGATTTGGCATCCCTCCGATCTCTCAGTGAGACCCGTCATGCCTAGCAAAAAGAGTGACAAAATTTCAGAAGCAATGTCTTTACTTCCTTTTGACTCACCAGCTGCACCTGATTTTGTTAAGATATCCAAAGAGCACCTAGATGCACTTAACATTCGTATCATATCCATTCTCTCTGGAAACGGGCCTGTTGGGGAGAAGCAGAATGTGATCAGATACTTAGAGATGTTGAGTGCTAATACTGATGCTGCAAATATCCTTACAAATGGTCCAGCTATGCTGGTTCTCATCAAAATGTTTCGTCTGTCAAAGGCTTCTGTGTTACGTGTTCACCTTGCTTCAGTAATTGGCTTGTTCATTAGACACTCTACTTTCATTGGAGATGATTTGGCTGGTTCTGGGCTTTTGGGAGCATTAACAGATGGCCTCAGGGACAAACAGGATAAAGTAAGGAGGTTTTCTATGGCTGCTTTGGGCGAATTGCTTTTCTACATATCCACTCAAAATGAACAGAGTAGAGATAACTACACTCTGGAGTCTCCATCAAATGACAGTCGATCTACATCTGGATGGCAGGTTAGCTCTTGTTTTATTGTCTATTTTCTCTGAGTCATTATATGCGATACTTGCTGAGTATTTTTATGTATTCAGGAATGATCATCTTTGCTACTCTTCCACAAACATTAATTTTATTATTTATTTAAATTAATATTATGATCAACATTTTAATCTTCCATGTATCTTTTCACAGGTTCCTAGTCCTGTGATTGCACTGGTTTCATCAATTTTACGAAAAGGAGAAGATGATATAACTCAGCTTTATGCTTTGAGAACAATTGAAAATGTTTGCAGTCAAGGGGGGGACTGGGCTGCACGGTTTGCCAGCAAAGATGTAATCAGTAATCTTTGTTACATTTACAAAGCTGTTGGGAAACAGGAAAGCACAAGGCTCACTGCTGGTTCATGTTTGGTACGTCTGGTTCGTTTCAGCCCTCAAAGCATACAATCAGTGCTGGAGAAGCTTTCATTTAAGGATACGGCATCAGCTGTTGTCAAAGGCAGCCCACGTGAACAGCAGATCAGCTTGAACCTTCTCAACAAGGCCATGATTGAGAGTTGTATGTTCACAAACATGGGGAGGCACCTTCTGCAGCTGGTAGAAGAAAAGCATTTGGGATCAAGCCTTTTATCTATTCTTGAACAGGGAAATGAAGTCCTTAAGGGGAAGGCAATCGTGTTTGTGGCTCTCCTTTGTAAGAACAGCAGAAGATGGTTGACACATTTCTTTTGCAATGCAAAATTATTATCAGTGACAGACAGGTTGGCAAAGGGAAAGGACAGTTATATGCAGCAATCTGTGAATACCTTTGTTCAGGTTGTGTCCAGCATTGTGCCGGGTTTGCTGGAGGCTATAACTGGGGATGTTCAACAAATTATGGGAGGAAGACGCCATGGTCATACTGGTGCTCTAACAGGTCGAGGCACAACTTCAAAAGCTAGCTTTCATGCATTCCCTGTCATCCTCCATCTTCTTGGAAGTTCATCATTCAAGAACAGAATTGTGAATCATCAGGTCCTGCAGCAGTTTGCAAATCTTATCAAGCTTGTGGAATCACCTTTCCAGGTAAGAAGAAATGATATAAACTCTGCATTGTGTAGTGTCTTGTCATCTTCAACTATCCTCATTCAGATGTCTTCGCTTGTTCAATCTGAAGAGAAACAAGCCAAGTAGGGAAAACACGATATATAGAAATAGCTGAATTGCAGTATCCTCACATGTCAGGTATGAGCATACGGCTCATACACGTTACGGAAAATGAGTATGTGGTGTATTCTATTATTAGTAATATTAATATTTTTAGAATTAAAATTTATTTTTTTGCTTAAATTAGGATGGAAAATGGGCATTCTTTTGTGGGCATGAGAACTTTATTTATTTTTGTAATATATATATATATATTTTTATTTTGTGTGTGGGCTTACGCTTTATATCATGAAGAACATACATGTAGAATATGGATATCAGTGATCCTTTTGATATATTAATTACAACATGAGCAATGATGTGGTGTTGTGACATTTATGGATGTTACCTATTTATTAGTATTTTATTTATTTATTTTTGTCAATATCAATTATTTTTGATTTTTGAAGATTAGAGTTTTTTTAATGAGTGAATCAATTAATGACTTCGTATGACTTGTGTCTTTTTGAATATGATATAAATCTATACATGATTATGTTCATAATATAGTATAATATAAAATCACACAATTTAACAATTTAACATTATATAATATAAATCACACATTTTCTTAATGCCGTATCCATTATATTTATTTTTTTAACATTTACCCATTCTGTATCGTGCTTCGTAACTAAACTCCTAAAGAGTAGTTAAATAGTTCTACAATTTAAGTTAGTTCTACAACATAAGTTAGCATTTTGCTATATGGTTTAGGAGCTAATACAGTGACCAGGACCCTCGGGTTATGTTAATTTTAACTTGAGCCTGTCTAAGTTATAAAGTCCTTGAGTTCATTCAATTTTAGTAACTTTATATTGCACCTTTCTGAATCCTTGATCTGTGTGATATACATGATTTGCTTGTTGAAATTCAGGGAAGAGATGATTTTCAAATAACTCTACTGCGAATTCTAGAATCACTCACAGAGGAACCTTCTGTTATACTTGAAGATCCCAACATCGTTATAAGTCAAGTCCTACCCAGTCTGTTTATCCTGTACAATGGAAACAAAGACGGAGATGCAAGATTCTTGTGTTTGAAGATTTTATTTGATGTTATGGTTGTCTTCTTGGATGAACCATCAAAAACTGATCCATTATCAGAGGATCTGAGATCAATATCTAACATTAACTTCCTCCCACTCTTCCCTACTTTTTTTGAGGATGAGGATCCAATTCCTATGTATGCGCAGAAGCTCCTGGTGATGCTCATTGAGTTCAACTATATTAAAATTGCAGATATTCTGCATCAAAAAACTGTTTTACAGTGCTTTGAGTTTTTACTTGGTGACCTCTCGAATGCAAATGTAAACAATATCAAGCTCTGCTTGGCTCTGGCATCTGCTCCAGAAATGGACACCAAAATACTGTCTCAGTTGAGAGTAGTTCGAAGAATTGGCAACCTGTTGGAGTTTGTGAATGCAAAGGAAATGGAAGATTTTCTTGAGCCAACTCTCGAGCTGTGCAAGGCCTTCCTTCTACGGGGTATAGGCAGAAGAGGCTTTGTCTATTCAAAGGAACCTACTCTTTTAGACCACAGTTCCTCTACAAATGCTGCAGTTGATTCACAGCACAGCATAAGGGAAATATCTGATTTTGGAAGCATTGCTGGTGTCTTATTGGAGTTGAGTGGATCCCATGAAGCCATGGTTGCTGATTTAGCATCTGAGTGTGTGATATTATTGCTCGAGGCAGCCCCAAGAGAAGCCACTACTGGCCTATTGACAAACCTCCCCAAGGTTAGTGGAATCATGGAGACCTTTCGATGGGGTCTTTCCAGCTTGTTGTTGAAGCGCATGTTGCATGCTCTTGGTTACTCATGCAGACAGTACCTGTCCCAGGCAATGATTTTATCTTTAGCAGTGCAAGATATTACAAAAATTGAAGCCATTGTTTCTGCACTTAAAAGCTCAAACTTACCTGGTGTTGCTGATGCTGCTTCAGTTGTTGGCATTGAGTTGCAGCGGTTGCCACGTTGCAGTTGAAATCAGTATCATCTCTATTATAAATTTTGTATACTTGTAGTATCTTTAATCAATAATATTTGATATTATGTTGTCTGTTGTTCAAGCCACACCTCATGTTCACATTGCTTCCCTTGAGATATTATTATGTATTTATAGGTTTATATGCAATAATTAAAATAAACTATTTCAACACTATTACCTAAGGGAAATACTTGCCAAAAGTTCTATGGTGAAGATTCAAATGCTATCTAGTGCTACTTTAAGTATTCAGTATGATCGATTTGTTATTTATTTTAGATATTGATGCGTCCAAATCTAGTCTCCCAAGGACCTGACCTGCGAACCACCTTTTTGGTGGCTAAAGACACTCCGATGCTTAAGTCAATAAATTTATATGAGAGTTTAATTTGGACAAAGTTCAGTTAAAATTGCATACCTTTGTCGAATGTTTTCTTTACCTTATATAATGTTGTTATTAATTCTCTGCGTGACTTAAGCATGTGGGGTGTGATGGGGGGAGACGTTCTTTGTAACAATCTTCTCATTCATTGAGATATGTCCTTGGCGGAGTGTCCCTGCCATGACTCGTTTCCTTTGTAATGTCTCTCCTCTTTGAGGGAGAGACTCGTTAGGCCTGGATTTGGGCCTCTAGTTACGATATATTCTGAAAGGCCTTTTTGGGCTTTAATTGATGGACTTGCATTTTCGGGCTTCGCGAGTCGGGCCTTAGCTGAAATACCTAATCCTCGTGATAGACAATCTTTGCCACGTGTAAGGTTGTGACGAGAGCCTTATTTGATGTATCATCAGCTACCCCCCTTAGTTAGTGGGTTCGCTTATGTGGCCACTAACTCTATGGTGGTTGGATTTTTGACTTCATCATTGCATTGCATTTAATGTTGTTAATAACTGTCGATATGGTTGGTATTTTGATGACTCGTCAGCTTGTTCGTTTTGGCGCAATTTTTGGGATTTCGTGTAGCCACACGTCTTCCCATTAGTAGTCTTTTCGTTGCCCAATCCTATAAAAAGGGACGACAGAGTTGTGTTTCTTTCTTAACGCTATCTTCGTTACCAGAGTTTACTTTTTCTCTCATTCATTTTTTTGCACGACTTATTTCTCATGTTTGCTGTCTGGATGCTAAGTGGTGAGGCGCTTGAGATATGCGAGGCATTCTTCTTGCCCAAGAAAGCATCACCGACGACTTTGGACAGTGTTCGCCATGACTTCTCCCTACCGCCTGACCTTGAGATTGTTTTGCCTAGGAATGACGAGAGTCTTTGTTGTCCAAGGCCTGATTATATTGCGTTGTACCCTTGCATGTTCCAGTCAGGTCTTAGGTTTCCGGTCCCGGAGATCTTCTGGGAGTACTTGGACTTTTTGGGCATTGCTCTTGTTCAAAAGGGTCCCAATGGTTGGAAGGTGATGGTTTTGACAGTGGCGAGAGCCATTCTCTCTAGGATTCCTCTAACTACCAGAATTTTGCACTCTGTGGTGGAGCTTGTTGAAGCAGTAATCATATGTGATTTTTTCATTCTCCCGCATGTTTTGGAAAGCTTAATGACGTTTACAGAGGTTGGTCGAAATACTGGTTTTATGCTTCCATTAATTTTGACTACTTCAAGTTGCAGAATCGACATATTATGTGGTCGTTCCGAGTGCCCAAGAAGTGGAAAGATATGCATTTGTTTGCAAATGAGCAGACAATCTGTGATCGATTTCTAAGGCTTCCTTGAGTGGCTGTGGAGGCCTTCCTTGCTACAGATGTTGTCGAGCGTAGTGGCTTGTACACTATAAATGAAGCTGAACATGTGGCGCTTACTGCAGCTCGAGCTGCTGAGGTTGCTGCTCGTGTTGGTCTTGTTAGCATTGGTGATGCTAGCATTGATGGGAAAGTGAGCTCCAATAGGAGGGTTACGAATCTCGATGTTCCTGTTAGCGAGCGTCAGTGGTGCTGGCTCGACCACTAGAAAAAAAGCTCCCTAGGCTCGCCAGCATATCGAAGCAATTGGTGACCAGTCCTGGCCGTGTCCCAAAAAGAAACGACTTGCTGGTTCTGTTCATGGTGCTACTAGGATTGCTCCTCGTCCGAGATCATCAGGAATGGATGATGGGGAAGAGACCCGCCTTTCTACTCAAGAGGTTGAGGAGATAAATTAAGCTCTGGATAGGAGCAAAAAAGAGGTGACCCGTCCGTTGGACGAGGATGAGAAGAGCCTCATCTCTACTCATAGCGTGCCTGATTTTTCCAAGTGGTTTGATGATGACCCTCGTGTCCTCCTATGCAGTTAATTGCGAGTTATAACGTCGAAATAACCCATAATGGGCTCGAGGCGTTAGATTTTTACATAAAATGCCAGGGTATAATGGAGGGAGTTATAACGGCATATATCGGGCGTTATTTGTATAAAACATTTTTTCATAATGCCGCTATAACGCATCGAGAAATAATTTTTCTCATAGTACATTCTATCTTCACGACTCTGTTCATGAACACAACCCTCTTTGAATTTTCATGAACATGATATCTAAGACAAAACTTATTAACATGTGTTCATGAACACAACCCTCTTTGAATTGTTAAAGGGAGTTCTCTCTTAAGCTACATCACAGTGTTGTTAAATCATGCACTCAAGCCTCAGCCCTAGATGCCCTAGTAAAATACAGATTCAAGAACATGGCATTGAGAAAAAAATATTGATCAATCACTTAATCAATCAACCAACCAACACACAACCAAAAATCAAAAAAAAAAAACAACCCATTACAATAAAACCCAAATTAAAGCAATGTAAACAAAGTGAAGGGGAGCTCACAGTGCAAAGGGAGTTCTCTCTTAAGCTACATCACAGTGTTGTTAAATCATGCACTCAAGCCTCAGCCCTAGATGCTTTAGTAAAATACAGATTCAAGAACATGGCATTGAGAAAAAAATATTGATCAATCACTTAATCAATCAAGCAACCAACACACAACCAAAAATCAAAAAACAAAAACAACCCATTACAATAAAACCCAAATTAAAGCAATGTAAACAAAGTGAAGGGGAGCTCACAGTGCAAAGGGTTTCTTCGGAAGTGTACTGTGAAAGGCGAGCAACAAACAAAGTGCAGTAAGGGTCAGCACCCCCAAACTGCTTTGGATCACCAAAGGGGTCGTAGAGACCAGCTGAAGAACAGAGAACAGCTCTGTAAACTGCGTATATGCTTCCTGCTTGGATCGGGTTGCAAAGGTGATTAGAGAAGGGAGAATGCTGAACCTTGAAATCCCACAAATGACAAAGTAAACTAAGAAAACTCAACTTTCTTCACATATACAAACATTCTAAGTACATGGAAATCAAGAACAATATGTGCTGTGGAGAGTGAACAAATGACAAAGTACCCAAAAATCCCACAAAAGGGGTTCTTTTGAATCACAAACTAAACTTTAAAAAAAAAAAAACTTTCTGCACATATACAAACATTTGAGTAAATGGATATCAAGAACAATGTGTGTTGTGGAGAGTGAACAAATGACAAAGTACCCAAATCCCACAAAAGGGACTCTTTTGAATCACAAACTAAACTTAAAAAAAACAACTGTCTACACATATACAAACATCTGAGTACATGGATATCAAGAACAATGTGTTGTGGAGAGTGAACAAATGACATAGTACCTAAAATCCCACAAAAGGGGTTCTTTTGAATCACAAACCAAACTAAAAAAAATCAGCTTTCTTCACATATACAAACATCTAAGTACATAGACATAAAAAGAAAATGTGTGTTGTGGAGAGTGAACAAATGACAAAGTACCCAAAACCCCACAAATGGGGTTCTTTTGAATCACAAACTAAACTAAAAAAAAAAAATCAAATCAAATTTCTTCACATATACAAACATCTGAGTACGTAGGTATCAAGAACAACAATGTATGCATGTGGAGAGTGAACAAACAAACCCTAGACACCTAAAATACTGATTTCAGCTTATTAAATCAATATACCCATCACATTAAACTACAAAAACTTGCAAGAAATCGATACCGAAATCTGTTATTGAAGAAAAATGATCTTTTTTCAACTGATAGAACTTAAAGAAATAAAGAAAGGGTTTCGTTAAGCGATGAAAGCTGACCTCAAATCTCCGCTTGTTCTCTTGGAGGCGTTGCTTTCGAATCTCTTCGTAGGAGTTGTTGCTCTTTGCGTCATCGGTGGTTGTGGAGAATGCTGAAGACCATCAAACAATTCATCAAAACAACAATCAAACAAATGGGTATTTCTTAAAACAACTAAAAACCCAAAATTACTCACATTTTCACTTGCTAACTTGAACTCGATCGAGATTAGATTAGATTAGAGCGGAGTGAAACCCTAATTGAAATCCAAGAAAGAACGAAGAGAGCGACTGAGAAAGAGATAGAGAGGGATTCATGTTGACTTTGAGAGGGATGAAGGATCTCTATGGGAGTGAGAGAGGAAGAAGAGAGCCCTGTGGAGAAGAAGAAGATGGAGAAGAGGGAGACGAAGGATCTCTATGGAGTATGAGGAAAGCATCGGGTTTCAAATAATTTCATTTAAGTTCTGTCACTTCATAATTTTGCCACGTAGGACAAACAGACTCAGAACATTGTTTAAAAAGCCTATCTGAAATGTAAGATAGATTTTTTCGTAACGCCGCTATAACGCATCGAGAAATAATTTTTTTTTTTTTACTAACCCATTTATTTTCGATTGCAGATCCTTGAAGAAGAAGTCGAGTCCTAACGCTCTAGCAAAGAAACGAAAGAAGAAGAAGAAATGAAATCAGAAGAGAACCCTAGCACAGAGAAACGAAAGAAGAAGAGGAAGTAAAAGAAGAAGAAGAAGAAGAAAAAGAGGAAACGATCGAACCCTTGGCCCCTTTTTCGATCGATCGAACCATCTGTTTGGAGGGGAAGAGAAGGGAAGGAGAAGAGAAGGAGGGAAGAGGGAGAAAAAGGGAAGGAGAAGAGAAGAAAGATCGAACCATCTCTGTAAGTCTGATCTCTGTTGTGCTTTGCTTTGCTTCTTCTCTGTTTTGCTTTGCTTTGCTTCTTCCTTCTTCCTTCTTCTCTGATCTCTGATCCTTGTTTTGCTTCTTCATTTTTTGATTGGACTTTGGAGGAAGAAGTGATTTTATCATCTTTTCATGTATCGAATGAAGATTACCATCTTTTCATGGAAACCATTCCAACATAAACTCAGATGCATAAACCATTGATACAAGTTTTTTCTTTTATTGGATTGAGGATGCTTCGGAGACAGGGGGCTCAAAGAAGATTGAAGTCTTCTTGTTTCAGTTGACTATTATGCCATTTCTTTTATTTTTTATTGCAATGGAATTGAATCTTCATAAGTACACAATTGATAAAATTCCAAGAACAGTTAGAAGTTGAACAAAAACAATAGTAGTCAGCTTCCCCCCATATGGCATCACAGGAGACGAAAAATTGTTACTGATTCATAGGAGATGATTACAATTGAATCCACAAAGAAATTTCATACCTTGCAAGTGATTACAATTGATGCAAATGATTATACACAAGCAGAGGATTGTATCAATGAAACCTTGTTTTTATAAACAAAAAATATAGTCTGTCATAGAAATCAAGAGCATTTTGAAACTCATAGAATAGTATTTTAACATCATTATTAATTTTGCATAACCTATTAATTATAGTAATTTATTAGTTTTATGTTTAGTGATTAATTTATTTTGTGTATGATAGGTATTCAATGGAATCATCTTCACGAGCTTCAAACACCAATTGTTGCATCGGCTCTACAACCGCTACACCAAATCCCATGGAGCCTAATTCCAGCGACATGGCATGGGAGTGGGGGCAGTGCAGGGATCCCACTAATAAAACGATGGTATGGTGCAACTTTTGTGGTAAGATGATTCATTCTGGAATTACAAGATTTAAAGAGCATCTTGCATGAAAATCAAGGAATGTGCTAAGATGTGAAAAAGTACCAGATGATGTGAGAATGAAATGCACGGAAGCATTAAATGACACAAATAAAAGTTTGAGAAGTCTAGAGTTGCGCAAATTCTAAGATGGTACTTTGTTAGCTAGAGAGATTGGAGATGATGATGATGATGATGTCGAACAACAACAAACAATTAACGACATTGGAAGTGGAAGTGGAAGTAGTGGTAAGAAGAGAAAAATTGTTCCTCTTAGTAATGTTAGAGGTCTACTTGATACTATGTTGAGGACCGATTTTAACAAACTCAAGCAAACAGATTTGGATAAGAACAATCCTTACAAGGAGAAGTTGAAGAATGAGGTTTGCATAGCTATAGCGAATTGGGCATATGACGTTGGGTTGCCTTTTAATGCCGTGCGCATGCCAAAGTTCCAACATGTGATCAACGCCATTAGACAATATGGAAAAGGTAAATATTTAAAGTTTATAACTATTTAATTACTTCTAAGTTTCAATAAATTAAATATAATTTTTAATTGTTTATTTTTTAGGAATGCCGACACCAAGTTACTACAACATGCAAGTGACATTATTGAGAGATATGCTGAAAGAGACAAAATTATTTGTCAATTCATTTAGAAGCAAATGGAAAACATATGGATGCTCAATAATGTCATATTTTTGGACGGATGGGAAGAGTCGCTCCTTAATCAATTTTCTGGTTAATTGTCCAGATGGAACAATATTTTTGAAGTTTATTGATGCCTCAGAACATGGGAAAGATTTCGCGCTGATTGTTGGGATGATGAATGAAGTCATTGTGGATGTAAGGGAAGAGAACATTATTCATGTAATTTTATAGTTGCATATTCAAATGAAATATTTATTGACTACTGTACTATTTGAATTAGTCCAAGTTATGTTCTAATGTTAATAATTTTATTTTGTAGTTTGTTACTGACTATGGTTCTAATTTTAAGGCCGCGGGTGTGGAGCTAGAAAGGCAACATCCCAATTTTATTTGGACATCGTGTGCTGTCCATTGTATTAACTTGATCCTACAATATCTTGGTAATAAGTTGGATAAGATACGCAAGGTTTTGCCCGAAGCTAGAGTAGTGGTGGTGTACATTTATAATCATGGGCGAGTTCTGAATATGATGAGGAAGTTGACGAACGACCGAGAGTTGCACAGATCTTGTGTGACTAGGTTTGCCATATCATATTACACCTTGCAAAGCATTTGGGAGAATAGGTGTCATGTACAAACCTTGTTTGTTTCAGAACAGTGGAGGAATATTTCTTTCTCGACCAAGCCAGAAGGGAAGAGGATAGAAAATATAGTGGCGCGTAATGAGTTCTGGGAAAATGTTCATTTTGCTTGCAAGGTGCTTGCTCCATTAGTGGATGTGCTGAGATTAGTGGATTCGGAAGAAAAACCTTGTATGAGTTATATTTATGAGGCTATGGATAGAGCAAAGGAGCAAATAGAAAAGAACCTTAGCGAAAATGATAGGCTTGTTACTCTAGTTTGGAAAATTATAGACCAGAGGTGGAATGACCAGCTACATCATCCTTTGCATGCAGGTAGGGGGGGGGGGGGGGGGGGGGGGGGCACAAGACGGGATGAGACGAGATGGACCCATCCCATTCATTCGGGATCGGGACGGGATATACCTCATCCCAACCTCGTCCCATCTCAAACGAGATCGGGATGAGACGAGATGAACACGTACTAAATAGTCCTCCAATAAAAAATAACAAAAAGACTTTTATCTCACATTACTTACACAACAATAATGTCAAATTTATATACATATAACTTACATCATAAATAATAATAGATATTAAATAAATAAATATTAAACTTTTTTTTGGAAGACAAATAAATATTAAATTTTATTTAGAATTAATGATTCAATTCATTTAGATTTTATATAGAATTTCATCTTACATTGATTTAATTTCAACACATCCAAAACTTTAATTTAGAAGAGTATTTTGATTAAAATTAATAATAATAATAATAATTAAATAAATAAATTAGGGACGGGACGGGATAGACGAGATTGAAAATCTTCATCTCGATCCCATCCCACTCTAGATCGGGACGGGACGGGATTTGGATGAGTTTGATCAATCCCAAAAGGACCCAAAAAAATTGAGATGGGACGGGATGAGTTCATGATCGTGGGATGGGATTCCCACCCCTACATGCAGGTATTAAAGTCAAACTATAGATTTAGTCATTTCTTTATTTTTAAGTTAAAGATAATGACTCATATTATAATTTTTTTTCTCTTTCCAACTGGCTTTTACTTGAACCCATCCATATATTTCAAGAACAATTGGGATCAGATGGAGGGAAATAAAAAACTTAATAAAGTGGGGCTTCTTTCGTGTATAGAAAGGCTTGCGCCTAATGAAGATGATTGTGTTCAAGTTGGATGTGATTTGAGCCTTTATCGAGATTCAAAGGGGCTATTTGGGACTTCAATGGCCAAACGAACAAGAGATAAACTAAAATCTGGTAAGTTAAAGTAATTTAGACTTATAAATTATAATATTTTTTCACTTAGCTATTTTTTTGTACTTATAGATTTTATTAATCTTATTGAATAGCTGAATGGTGGTCAACTTATGGCTCCGAATCTCCTAAACTCCAAAAGTTTGCAGTAAGAGTTTTATCCCTCACATATAGCGCGTCACCATGTGAGCGCAATTGGAGTACATTTGACAATGTAAGTAATTATTATTAATATGTCAATCACTCAATTGTTATTTGTAATTCACAGTTATTTTAATTATTTGCGAATAATATATATTAATTATTTTTTCATCAGTTGCATTCCGAAAAAAGGAATTGTCTACTACAAGCAAAGTTGAATGATCTTGTTTTCATTCAATACAACAAGAAGTTGGAGCAAAGAAGTTAGGAAAAGAATGCAAACATCAGATTTACAGCTCATGACCCTATTGTGCTAAGGGAAGTTGATGAAAATGATGATTGGCTCATTCCTTCAGACAACAAGCTAGCAGAGTTCGTGAGGGAAGGTGATGATCTTACTTGGACACAAGTAAGAGAGGCAAGGGGAGTCGCTAATCTAAGGCCAAATATAAGAGGTTGGCTGCGGCAACCGAATACAAGTACCGGACTTCGTGACGAAGATGAAGACCAAGGAGAAGAAGAAGACATAGATAATGACATTGCTGATCTTGTTATATGATGTTTCATTTTGATGTTTTGATGTGTTGATGTTTATGAACATGAACATGATATCTTGCTGATCTTGATATTGACATTGCTGATCTTGCTTAATGATATGAACATAATATCTTGCTATCTTGCTTTATTGAATTACAATTTCAACAGTTCCAATTTCATCAGTTACATCTGTTGTTCAACTGAAATTTATTGAGTGTGTTTGATAATGTAGATAACACAGTTTAGGGATTTAGTCGTGCTGGCGTGCTGCTGCCTGCTGGTGCTGCGATCTTTGTAAGTTTCATTTCTTTAAATATTTGTTTACCTGAAACAAATATGAGCAATGAGTAATGACATTGAGTAGTGATATGAATTAATGCTTAGTGATTAGTTTCAAGTTTATTGGCATTATTGGCAGACTGGCAGTAACAAGTTTATGTTTAGTGATTTACTTTTTTGACTCTATAGTCTATAATACATTAATATACTTAGTGGGGGTATAAAAATATATATTTAAAAAATATTTCGTATATACCGTTATATCTCGATATAATTCGTTATAACCTATAATGCTCCTAGACCGTTATGGGCCCGTTATCCGTTTTAACTGCATATGTGTCCTCAACAATAAGATGTTTCAGCTTGCTATGGAGAGGTCGAAAGACCCGAATACCACGAAGACTATAGCTGACTTTGATTCAATCCACTTTATGACGAGGAGGTTATTGACCGTGGTTTGAGTTCTAAGTCTCATATTTGTGCTGATGATATAGCGAAGTTGCCTGCTATCTCGCCTGGTTGTCCCATTCCTGCCACTCCTGCTCCTGCCACTTCTGCCTGTCCGACTCCTGCCTTGAAGAGAAATGGCAAGAGTGGCTTTTCTATTGTCACTGTTGTTTTGACCGTTCTTCCGGCTACTGGGGGCGAGGCTTCAATCTTTCCTGATCCCTAGATCTTTTATCCACAGATTGGTTGGAAGGAACCAAACCCTGAAGACATCCGTATTAAATCGGATGGGAAGTCCAGCTGGTTTACAGAGATTGACGTGCAGGATAGTGCGCTCAATCTTATCAACGAATGGCATAGGCAGTTGATTGAAAGGGCTCCAATGCCCGTGCGACAGTCTAGTGCTCATCTCAACCAAGGTCTCAAACAAATAATGAAAGGGATGAATCACCTTACTTATGCTGGGGTGATGGGGTCAGACCACCGGGCTGCGCGTGGTCAGGTGGCCTTTGTGGAGAGAAAGATGGCATGACAAGCGTTGGTGCTTTCCCACGTTCTTCGTCATTTTGATGTGCTGAAGGCGCGATGTGCGGAGCTGGAGAAGGCAATTGAGACTGCTCGGGCTTCTTTGAAGGAAGTGAAGGCTATCCGGGACAAGTTTGCTGCTGAACTTGAAACCTCAGAGACGGAGTTGAACAAAGTTTGTGATCGGCTAGATGTTGTTGAGGAGCTGTCCGGTGAGAAGGTTGGTCATGATGAAGCCATGCGTTATACTGCTGAGCAATCTGGCAGTCGTAAGGTTGCTGAGGAACGAGTGTTGCAATTAACAACTGAGCTTTCTACTACTAAGTCAGACGCTTTTGCGAGGCTAGCCACTGTTGAAGGAATACTTGTATCAACCAAGAATGAGCTTGCATCAGTCACAAATAGATTGTAGATTGTAGAAGCGGTGGATTGGAAAAGGGTCATCGATGGTCGAATTGACCTCATTGATTTCATGGAGTTGGAGGGTCTTGATCTAACTCGTGGTTTGGCCGACCAGGTTTTTGAAGATGTTGATGATGAGAAATGTGTTCCAGATCTACCAAGTGATCCGGTTGATGAAAAACAATAGTCTCCTCCTCCGTCCAACCCTATGCCATCATCTGCCCCTGTTACTGAAGAAAAAGCTCCATCTCCTTCTTGAGACAAGGTTCCACCTTATCCTGCTGACAATACTGCTGATATAAATGCTCAACTTCCTTCGAGTGTTTCTGCAAGTGATGCTATGATTACTTCTTGAGACAAGATTCCTTTATGTTTTATGAATTTTTTTTGCTAGCTGATAAAATAGTGCTGCTTCAACATAATTTCTCATGTTCCAGATGTTCAAATCGGAAGCACAAAACGTTATAACTTGAAGCTCTTGTACAACTGTGGTAGGAGCCAACACCCTCTGTTCTTCTGTTATTAATCCAGGATTGGTAAATAGACCAAAACCCTTTCTTTTTTCAGATTCTATTTCTCTTATTTCTTTCTGCTTATTTTCATAACTCATGAAACGGACTTTACTCCACCCCATCTTCTATTTTTGCTATTCGGATATTAGTAATTATTTCATTTTCAGGATTTTCTACTGAGGTAATCCCAGCATGATAGAATTTCTTTCTATGACAATGTGCCATTTGAGCTTGAAAACAGAGGACATACCTCAAGATGTATATGGAAATTTCTGGTTGAAACTCAGGTATCTTTATATGCATACTAAGGTGAAGATGAAATATTTGAGACATGAATATTAAATTTCTCTTCTTCTTCTAGATAGGTAGAATACATTCTTATAGAAAGAAACAGTTTTGTGCAGTTTGGAACATTATGAAAATTTTTAATTGATTTATGAATTAACTACATTTTGAAGATTAGTTGTTTATGGTTTCTTGTGTTTTATGCTTCCATGGTGTGCTGATTTTGGTATTTTGGAATGAAACACAACGAACTAAATACAATTTATATTTCCTTATTATTATTATTATTATTATTATTATTATTATTATTATTATTATTATTATTATTATTATTATTCAATTATTGCAAAATCCAAACTATACAGCATATGTTATGCATCACATGACGATTTTTTAATAGATATTTGCGACTTAATCCAAACCAAGGATGCATGGACACAGACACACGCTTTGTGTCGGACACGTATACGACACGCCGACTTGATAATTTTTCAAAAACTAGGATTCGGGGGGACACGTTGACATGTGATACTATTTTTTAAATAACTCATATAAATATAAATAATATTCTAATAAAGTGCATTCCTAGAGTGTCTTGAAGAAGAATGACACTTGCAAGAAAAAAGTAAAGTAGAGAAGAAGTAGAGGAGAGAAAAAACAAATGAGAAAAGAAGAAGAAGAAGCAAAGATTAAGAAGAAACATATATACTACCTCTATTTTTAGTGGCTTTTTGCTCTATTTGTCTTAAATCACAATTGAAAAAGTCATTCACTTCAGATGGATCAACAACCATTAAATTATGTGGTTATTTGCAAACATCTAAAAGTAAAAAATAAAACAAAGTTGATTTTCGAGTCTTGACTGTGTCCTGACCAGTGTTCTAAAAATCGCTAGGCGCTGGGCGGGCGGCGTGCAGGTGCCTAACGCCCAGGGGCCTAGGCGGTCTTAGGTTTTGTATTATAACTTTAATAATTTACAAAAGTTAAGCATAATACCTTATCAATTACATCCAATTTAATGCCAATATACATATGCAAAATTTAAAAACATGAAAAATTAACAATCGTGAACAAAATTGATTAAAACTCAAATGACTGAAGTTGGTCATGATGGGCACTTTATATAAATTTGAATTTGTGTACTCTTTTATTTTTCTTCAAATTGCATGAATAACCTCAGTTATGTTTGATAAAATCTACATTAGTAAAATTGGTACCGGCAGATCCTTTGAAAATTTCAATAAGTAATCATCATTTGCTACATTTAGACATATACTGAATAAAAAACAATTAAATAGTTTATTTCTAAAAAATATGAAAGAAAAATAAAATAAGAACACAATCAGCCTTATTAAAAAATAAAAAAATAAAAAAATAAAAAAAAATAAAAATCGCCCAGACCGCCTAGACCCCGCCTAGATCCCGCCCAGAACCGCCTCGACTGCCCGCCCAGCCATTAATCTGGGCGGTTTTCCACCTTCTAGCGCCTAGGCCGATTTTTAGAACACTGGTCCTGACCAAGTTCCGGGTGTATCGGAGACGTGTGCGACATGTTGACCACATTGACCTTGTGTTTGACACCTGCCAACACGTTGACCAAGTGTCCGACGCGTGTTGGAGGCATGTTGAGCAAATGTAGATGTCGGATACGTGTCGAACACAAATACGTCAAATTTTCGAAAAGTCTGTGCTTCCTTGATCCAAACTATTTTTTTCTGGTTGTGTTTGTTGTTAGACTACTCTGAGGTTTCATGCCTATCTGTTGTTAGACCTCACTGCTCTTGAATTACTATGAATTTGGGGATATAATAAAGAAATAGAGACGATGGAAGAACATGGACCAACAAGGAGAAGAACGCGACTTTAACATGATTTTTCATGTTTTACTTGTTCTTATCAATCACTGAAAAAACACTAGCGGTTATAACTTGAAGCTCTGTACAACCTTGGTAGGAGCCAAACCTTCTGCTCCCTCTCTTACTAATCTTGGACTTGGGTATAACCTTTTACTCCACCTTGTCTTATATTTTTACAAATCGGATATTAGTAATTTTCATTCTTGTTGTTGGTGAATATTTTAATTGTTCCATTTCCTGGATTGTGTAATGAAGTAATCACAACAGGATACAATTCCATGAACAATGTGTCATTTGAGCTTGAAAACAGAGGACATAACCCATGGTGTATATGGAAATGTTTGGTTGAAACTCATCAATCTTTATTTACGTTCCAAGGTGAAGATGAAATATTTGAGATACGAATTTGTGATTGCTCTTCTTCTTCTTCATCTTCTGGTAGAATACTGAACAATGAAAAGTCTAATTTTCAGTCAATTGTTTTTATTAATTATTGTTGCTTAGGTTGGCAAACTTATGCCTTTAGATCTCATAAACCAACTATACCATTCAGGAAACGAATACAAGTTTCACGTCTCGTTATAGGAGTTTCCACTTGTTAATAAAAAAAGTTATGTCGTTGATCACATTTACTCTCATAAAGTGATAGAACTTCAAACAGAAATGGAATAATATTTACTTTTCATTTTTTATTGAAAAAGAGCAAGAAGATACAAAGTTTTTCTGTATGTTTTCCTTTGTACAGTGATACAATTATATAAACAAGTTACAAGAAACTAAATTAAGAAAGAAAGTATTGTATACTGATTTGATTTTTAACTGGGTAATATATGATATGATTTTTTTTACCCTTAACCTATCCCATGCCACCGGTCGGGTTCGAACCTATGATGTGTGATTCCATCCGCCACACCTCTACCAACTCAACTGGTGCACCTTTGGCTATGATTTAATTCCTAACTTAATTTCGGGTAATATATTATTTGATTCCTAACACTCCCCCTCAAGTTTGAGAGTGAATATCGTGAAGTCCCAACTTGTCACTCAAGGTAAGGAAATGTTTCTTTCCCAATGGCTTCGTAAAAATGTCTGATATCTGTGCTCGTGACGGGACAAGGGATGGTGCAATCGACCCAGTTTGGAGTTTTTCGCGCACGATATGACAATCAATCTCAATGTGATTAGTGCATTCATGGAAAACTGGATGTGCTGCTATATGTAAGGCTGCTTGGTTGTCACAAAAGAGTGACGTTGGTTGATTATGGTGCACCTTCAAATCTTCAAGTATATACATATCCATGTTAGTTCCAAACATGTTGTTGCCACTGCACAGTACTCAACTTCGGCTGATGAACGAGCCACATTTGGTTCTTTCTTTGACTTCCATGATATAAGAGAATTTCCAAGAAATACACAAAATTCTGAAATGGAACGTCTAGTAGTGGTACATTCTGCCCAATCTGAATCACAAAAGGCTTCAAGTGAGAGATTATTAGAGGAAGGAAAGAATAATCCTTGACCTGGTGTTCCCTTAATAAACCTCAGAACTCATAAGGCAACATCCCAATGTGACCTTTGACGATTATGCATGAATTGGCTCAGGATCTTGTCAAAGTCAAATAAATCAATCTTCCCACCAACCATCCATATTTGGCAGGATCATAGAGTAAATCACCATCATCATGATTGAGTTTAAAATGCTCTTCCATAGGAAAATTGTTTGGGTTGACCCCCATTAAACCTGCATCTTTCAGATTATCTAGAGCGTATTTTCGCTGAGATATGAAAATTCCCTTTTTGGAACTTGAGACTTCAATGCTCAGAAAATACTTTAAATATCCAAGATTCTTAATCCAAAACAAGAGAAATTTTTTTAGGTCCTTGATTGTTTTGTTACCATTTCTTGCCACATTTATGTCATCCACATAAATAAGAACTGTCGAAAATGAATCACCATGAATCTTAGTAAAAAGAGAATAATCGGCCTTTAATTGTTGAAATCCAACTCCTTTAATGGCATGAGAAAATTTGGCAAACCAATTTTTGGAAGCTTGTTTCAAACCATATAGAGAATTGTTAAGCCGACACATGAGATTTTCCCTGTCGAAGACCAAGAGGAACTTCCATGTAAACCTCGTCATCAAGGTCACCATGAAGAAAGACACCGTGGACATCTAGTTGGTGAAAATACCAATTGCAGGAAGCAGCTACGACAAGTAAACAACGAATAGTAGGGAGCTTGGCCGTCGGAGAAAAAGTTTCCATATAATCAACACCCTCAATTTGAGTGTAACCTTTAGCAATTATGAGAGCTTTGTAACGCTCAATCGATCCATCAGAATGATATTTGATTTTGTACACCCATTTGCTCCTAATAGGCTGATGACTATGCGACAAGGGGACAAGTGTCCAAGTATGGTTAACTTGTAAGGCATCAAGTTCAACTTGCATTGCCATCCGTCAATTTGGATTGAGTATAGCTTGGGAGTAAGATTTAGGTTTAGTAACACTTGTAATGTTAGCTAGAAAATCATGACGTATGGGTGAAAACTTAGAATAAGAGAGAAAATTTGACAAAGGATAACGAGTTCCTTTGGTGGGAAGTGGCACTGAAGTGGATGACCGAGCGGGGTTTGTCGTGGTGAGGTAAAGGTGGTAGTCCTTTTGCCAGGGGGTGGGTGGAGGTTACGGTTGGATTTGCGGAGAGATATACGCTGATCAGAAGTGGATGTGGGAAGTAAAGGGGCTGGGTGCGAATCATGTACAGCTGCAGGTGAGGGAGGTGAGTAGGCGAATTAGATGTGGGTACCAGCGGAGGCATTGGTGTGGGTGCAGAGTTTTGATTAGGTGTGGTGGGATACATGACAGAAGATGTGGGTATGGGTGTAGTGGATTGTGTATATGCGTCAAGGAGATTGGGCTGCGCAAGGAAGAAAGGTTGGGCTAGGGGTAGAGCTGCATCAGTGTCATGAGTATATATATATATATATAATCCCTCCCACCCCAGATGGTGCCGGCTGGGATCGACCCTGTGACCTAGTGATACCATTCGCTACTGCTCAACCACTGAGCCATCACACCATTAGCTGTCTTGAGTATTTGGTGTATGCCCTATAAACGGAAATTCATGTTCGTAGAAATGAACATCCCTGCTAACTAAAAATTTGTGAGTAGCAAGATCATATAACTTGTAGCCCTTCTGCCAACAAAGATGCAACGGTGAGTCCGACTATCAAACTTTTGGTGTGGATGATAACAAAGGCACCGAAAAATTCGTAGGTGATCATAGGAAGGAGGGCGATGATAAAGGCGTTCAAATGGGGTTTTATTATCAAGTAAGGGTGCAGGGAGACGATTGAGAATGTAAACAGCAGTAATGACACATTCCCCCCAAAAAGGAATTGGTAAGTTTGACTGGATTCGTAAGGCACGAGCAATATTTAAAATGTGACGTAAAGAAAATAATTCAGAACCATTATTAGATTGGAAGGCTTTGATGGTGATGTTAAACTACATGTAGATAAAAAAAAAAAAATTTGAATTAAATGTTGCGCCTCAAATTTATGTGCAATAAAAAAGACCCAAGTGCATCTTGTATAATCATCCACAATAGTAAAAAAACAAACGTGCCCCTGAATGTGCACGATGTTTGTGTGGACCCCTAATGTCACAATGAATTAATGCAAATGGTATGGTAGAAGAAATAATACTTAATGAAAAATGGTTCCTTGTTTGTTTTGGCATAGGGCAAACAACATAAGTATCATCAATGTTTTGAGACAAAATAGGGATAAACTTGGAAAGTAAATGCAAACGGGCTGAAGATGGGTGGCCAAGACGATGATGCCAGGTGCTAGTGGTAATGGTAGCATGGCATGTAACTGGTGGTTGATGGATGATAAGCACAAAAAACATCGATTTTTTACAACCCTAAATATACAATTGTTAAGTCCAATTATCAAATAAAAATATCCCATTACGTGTTTTTTGTGCACTTTGTAGGAATTCAAGCACAAATCTCAAATCATGCATAAAGTGGGACGATAAGGCTAAATTCAACAACTAGAAGGCTCAATGGGAGTTCAAATGCATTAATAAGAATTAAAAATTTCAATCCCAAGACTCATGAAATCAAGCTCACAAAGCAACAACAACTACGGATCTCGAGAAAATCAATATGAAGATTTGGACGACGACATGGCCAACTTTATCATAAAAAAATATCTACAAGACATGTTTCCTTATTCAACTCCAACACCATTCCTTGTTTCACTCAACCATTCCTTGTTTCATTCAACCATTGTTCATTGTTTAACTCAAACCATGTTTCCTTGTTTCACTCAACCATGTTTCCTTATTTCACTCAAACCCTTTTTACCTATAAAAACCCCATACATGGAGTTCACAAAGAATAGTTTTTTTTTTCTTAGATAGTTTTTTTAAAGAGTTTTTTTTAGTTGTAGTTCTTGGCTTTATATTTTTACTTGGTAGAGAACTGCATGTACTACAATTTAATTTCATTGAAGAAGTAAGTTTTATCTTTGTTTCTCTTTTTCAATTGTTTCCTTTTCCCCTTTAACTTTTAGTTTATTTTCACCATCCATTATTTTACTCTTCTCTTTATTCTTTAAATTGAAAATCAGATTTGTCTTCTTATTCACGTGAAGTAGTCGATAACCCTTACTTCCACTATGCATTGTTGAAGTGTATTGCAGGTTGAAGGAAAAAAATAAATAAAAAAATAGATATTTCTTTGATTGATGTCGAAAATCATGCAACGACATTAATGTCGGTTTTTGGCATCAATCAAATGGCGCCGTTGCACATCACTTGGTGAAGGAACACATTCTTGAAGATACAACTTTGGAGACAATAGAAAAGATTTTTATTTTCTTTAATTCTTTTTCCCTTTTCTTTAATTTTTTGTCATATTTATGCGTTTTTTGGGTAATTTTCAGCATACAACAGAAACAACACAGCATTAGACAGCTCAAACAGCGTCCATTTAACGTGAAATTTTTACAGAAAATTTCGTGACACTCCCCTGAATTTTTGTAAATTTTTTTGATTTTTTTGATGTCGATTGTGTGTGTTGAACAAATTCGTTTCGAAAAGTGAGTGATAAAGTTGCGAAATTGCCTAAGACTTGCTTAAAGACATTTTTTATTTTTTATTTTTGTTTGTAGTTTTTAGTGAGGAAGAGAGTTTATTTATTATTAACTTCTTTTTAATATGCCTCGAATGGTTGAGTGAAACTTGTAATAGTTAGGGATTATTTTAGCATTAGGTTGATTGTTAGAATTAATTCACTATGAAATTTTAAAAAAAAAAATATGACTTCTTGATCAAGACCATTAAACATCTTTGCATGTGTAATTGTTTGATTCTGTGTTTATTTATTTAGATAGCAATCAAAGTCAAAAATAAAATCAAAATAAATTGTTATTTTAAATAGGGCTAATTTTTTGTAGCGGACAACCAGTGGTGTTGTGGGGGAGAGAGCAATTGCTTGAACCTAGGAGGAGTGGTTTTCAAATAACACTACTTTCTACTCCCACGGTGGAGACCTTGTGTTCGAGCTCACAAGTTAGTAAGTATCTCTTTCAGAAACATTGTTTTAGTGGCTTGGGTGCTGAGTGAAAATCGATTGGACATTGCTTGGTGTTTGTTTATGTTTCTGCATCTTAACGAGCTGCGTGGTTGCTTACGTTAATAAACTACCATAAACAGAGAGAGCAGACCTAGCCCTGTTTTTGAAACTGGTGGAATTCATCACCCACCTCATCACTCCAGCTGTGTGAAACCAAGGCACATAATAAAATCAACTAAGATTAGAGCCAACTAGAACGGTGTTCATAGGACAACTAAGACCTAGGTTATTCTGCTGAATTTTGTGTTGACTAAAGCAAAATGTGACGTTGGGTTTAATCATTCAATGAACTCCGAGAGGCCATTGCCACATGGGTAACTCACCCAGTACGCCAAGTCATTAGTAAGCTGCAGACCGCAGAAGGACATGGTGTAACTAACAGTTTTGGCTAGGAACACAAACCCTAAGTACGTATTTGACACGCATCGTTCTCATATCAATCGGTCTACAGAGCGGTAGCACATGTACAGTTCTTAATTAGACCACGTGATCTTCTGTTACTTGTGCAATAATCCGGCTTCTTGCAAGCGTAACTCTGACCTCCTGATTTTGGATTTTGTACTGTTGGATACAAGCTTTTAGGATCATCTGTTAGCACCCTACCTAATTAGGCAATAATAAATAACAACTTTACGCCCGCTGGTTTCTATCAATTTCGTCCCTCACGGATTAACAAGATAAAATTCCATTAAAACGTTGTTTGCTTAGATTTGGCATTTGTGTGGTTCAGAAGTGATTTTTGCTTGTGTATGTCTTCTTAGCAATCGTCTAGGGATACTTGATCTTGTGCTTTGTCACTGTCATCTTTCCAATCCATTTTTTTCCTTTTGTGAAAGTTTGGGAACGACCCAACAAACGCTTGGTTCGTACCCAAATTTTCTAGCCACCCTAATCAACTATTTGCTTCTTCACCACAATCATCTCCACCTACCTCTCCTCACTCTCCAATCAACACTGAAATGGAAGAACGCCCAATTTGGGAATACAATGTTCCCCTTGCTGCTAATGTGCACGGATGCATTGAGCTGCCCCCTATCATGATAGCTCAATTTGAGATTAGACCAACTATTATTAATATGTTGCCAAAGTTTCATGGGCATGATTGAGAAAACCCATATGTCCATCTTAGAAAGTTTATTGAAGTTTGTAGTACTTTTAAGAGCCAAAACATAGATGAAGAAAATGTCAGACTTCGCTTGTTTCCTTTATCTCTTGATGATTGGGCCACCTCATGGCTAAATCCCCTCTCGGATAGTTCCATTAAATCATGGGAGGATTTAGTTAGAAAGTTTCTAGCGAAGTAGTTCCCCTTGAGAAAGACCCTAGAAATTAGAAGAGAAATTGATGAGTTTACTCAAACACATGATGAACTTTTTTATGAAGCATGAGACCGCTTTCAAGATTTATTCATCAAGTGCCCCCATCATGGCTTTGAAAAATGAGTGCTAGTGTAGAGTTTCTATAATGGATTGATTGTCGAATCTAGAAATATGATCGAATCCATGCATCAAGGGAAATTCAGGCGTAAAATTGGTACTGATGCTTATACCTTTCTAAGTGAACTTGCTGATGATTCTCGACAATGGACTGTCCATAGAGACTTGAAACCTAGTTCTTCTAGAAAATCACGTCTATTTGTACCAAAGGAAGATCCCAAACCAGACATCAAAACCTTCCTAAAAGACTTTGCTAAGGAAATGAAATCTATTGTGACAAAGTCTACCTCTGAAGCCAAAGAGCAGACTTATAAGCCTTGTACCTTTTGCCTCAAAAGAGATCATATAGATTCTGATTGTCCTTTAATTTCAGGTAGCAATGAACCTCCAGAGGAGGTGTGTGTGTATTTAACAGTGAACGTAAATCAAACACATTCGGTCAAACATACACATATGCAGATTGACATCACTCTAACCTTTCCTATGGTGGTGACTTTTATGAACAACCACCCAGAAGTTCAGGGAATCCTCCTGGGTTTCAACACCCTAGGCAACCTAGTGGACAAGCCCACAACTCACGCACTTATCCCAGACAGGTTCAATATGGACCTCAATCTAACCAGTTGCAACATAATCATTATCCACCACAGGGAGGACCCCTTTCATTCCGGCAAAATCAGCCTGTGAACCTTTCTATGGTACCTGTCTTTCATAATTCTTATGGTCAACCTCAACTTAGCAATTTTCGGGACTTGGTACCTCAAACTCAATATGTTGCTCCTTTACCACCTCCAAAACCATCATTGGAGGATATGATTCACCAATTAATGATAACTAATGCTGCTAATTCCCAAGCCATCCACCAGCTTCAACAACAGTTGCAACAATTGAGCGTGGGAAGGGAAAAAGGAACATTCCCCAATCAACCCATCCCTAATCCAAAAGGTGCTCCCCAAGCCCATGTCAATGAAATTGGTAGTATTGTTGATTCACATGGAGAAGTTAAAGTTGTCACCACCCTTCGTTCTGGCCGAACGATTGATAATGACATAGAACAACCCAAGATAACTGATGTGATTTCCAAAGAGAACGTTCCTAAACCAATTGAGAACGCTAAAGGTTCTTCTCAAACTAGTTTAAACTCACCCTCTCAGCTTCCCGCAGAGCCAATAAAGTATATACCTAAGGCCCCCATTTTCCCAAAGCCCTTTTAGGTAACAAAAAAGATAAGCAATTTCAAGAAATACTAGAGATTTTTAAAGGAGTACACATCAACATCCCTCTTTTGTCTGCTATCCAGCAAGTACCAATCTATGCAAAAAATTTCTAGGACATGTGTACTAAAAAGAGAAAAATGGAAATACCTGAAACTGCATGCCTTGCAAGCAATGCCACATCGCTTATTCAACAATCTGGAGTAGTTAAGTACAGGGATCCAGGAACCCCTACTGTACCATGTTTCATTGGAAAAGACTTTGAAAGTCATGCCTTGATCGACTTAAGAGCGAGTGAGAATCTCTTACCTTATCATATATATTTAGAACTTGGGTTAAAGGAGATGCAACAACCAAAGGTAGTTCTTAAGCTAGTAGACGAGTCAAAACGATACTCTAGAGGAATAGTTTTGGATGTGATTGTTCAAGTTGCAGATTTCTATTATCCAGTTGATTTCATCATAACACTAGCCCGAGCCCAAATAATCAAATTCCTGTCATCTTAGGGCGACCCTTCCTAACAACTGCGGAGGCCAACATCAACTATAGAAACGGTAGCATGTCTATTTCCTTTGGGAACCTTAAAGCCGAATTGAATATTTTTAAGGCCTTGCAAAGGAGAGATGATCTCGATATGATTGAGGAGGAAAAAGAAGAAGTGTGTATGATTCGATCTTTTGAGTCTATGGCTTAATCGTCACCAGATGACGTATTGTTTCGTTGTCTCTCACACTTTGGTATGAACTTAGATATGGACGAGGCTATTGAAGAGGTCAACAGTATGTTGGATAATGTGCCCATAATGCATATACCTGAATCTGATCCATTATCACGTTATCAATATGAGCCATTATCACGTTATCAATATGAGGAAGAATTGTACTCCTCATCTTCCTTCATAGGACAGTCACAAGATAGTGACTCATCCACAAGCACTCAGAAATCACTAGAACTTAAGCCTTTACCAAATGAATTGAGATATGCATTTCTCGGTCCTACGGAAAGTTATCCAGTGATTATTGCCTCAGATCTCATTGAGGAACACAATGACAAGTTGTTGGAGGTCCTTAAAGCTCACAAGTCAGCCATTACTTGGAATATTCATGACATCAAGGGTGTTGACCCTATTGTCTATGAGCATCATATTTATTTGGAAGATGAAACCAAAACCTCCAGAGAGCCCCAACGACGTCTAAATTCCATTTTAAAAGATGTCGTAAAAGAAGTATTGAAACTCCTGGATGCAAACATCATTTATGCCATCTCTGATAGCCAATGGGTTAGCCCAGTCCATGTGGTTCCTAAGAAGTCAGGAATTATAGTTGTTGAAAATGAGAACAAGGAACTTGTATCAAAGAGTGAAAAAGGGATGGAGAGTATGCATTGATTATCGTAAGCTGAACTCTAATACTTGAAAGGATCACTTTCCCCTTTCCTTTATTGATAAGATGCCTGAGAGGTTAGCGGGTCATCCTTACTATTGTTTCTTGGATGGATATTCTGGATACAATCAAATTCCTATTGCACAAGAGGATCAAGAGAAAACCACATTCACTTGTCCTTTTGGTACATACGCTTATCATCGCATGCCTTTTGGGCTATGCAATGCACCCGCGACATTTCAAAGATGCATGTCTAGCATATTTAGTGATATGGTGGACAACTTTCTTGAGATCTTTATGGATGATTTTTCAGTATTCAGCTCATCTTTTGACCAATGCCTACATCACTTCTCACTTGTCTTAGAGCGCTGCGAAGAAAAATGTCTTGTTCTAAATTGGGAAAAATGTCACTTCATGGTGAAGTAGGGAATTATTCTTGGGCACGCTGTCTCCCCAAAAGGCATTGAGGTGGACAAAACTAAGATTGATGTCATTTCATCTCTTCCGATTCCAAAATCTGTTAAAAATGTGTGATCTTTCTTGGGGCATGCTGGATTTTATCGCCGCTTCATTAAAGAATTTTCAAAGATTGCACGCCCTTTGAGCGGTCTCTTAGCTAAGGATGTTCCCTTTCTTTTTGACGACAAGTGCATATCTGCATCTTAAATCTGAACTAGTCTCAGCTCTTATCATCCAAGCTCCTGATTGGGTGCTACCTTTTGAGATTATGTGTGATGCCTCTGACTACGCTGTAGGTGCAGTTTTGGGTCAGAAAGTTAACAAACTTCCTCATGTCATCTACTATGCTAGCAAAACTCTGAATGAGGCTCAACTCAATTACTCGACCACGGAGAAAGAAATGTTAGCCATTGTTTATGCATTAGATAAATTTCGTTCATATCTCATTTGAGCTAAAGTCATTGTGTATACTGATCATGCGGTCCTTAGATACATTCTCAATAAGAAGGACACCAAACCTCGTATGATCCGATGGGTTCTTCTGCTTCAAGAATTTGATCTTGAAATACGAGATAAGTCAGGTACAGAGAATGCGGTTGCCAACCACTTATCTAGGCTAACATCACAATCATCTACTAGTATCTTGCCCATTCAAGAGGACTTCCTAGATGAACAACTTCTCTTGGTAGAGCAAGAGCTTCCTTGGTATGCCGACATTGTCAATTTTTTAGCAACTGAGAAACTCCCTTCACACTGGTCTAAGCCAGATCGTGACAAGTTTTTGTCTAGGGTCAAGTATTATTCTTGGGATGAGCCATATTTGTACAAATACTACCCTGACCAACTTATCAGAAGATGTGTTCCAGAAGTTGAACAGTTGAACATTCTCTCAATTTGCCATGATCAAGCTTGTGGTGGGCATTTTAGTTCTAAGAAAACTGCGGAGAAGGTTCTCCAATCAGGTTTTTATTGGCCTACCCTTTTTCGAGATGCCCATGAGTATTGTAAAGCTGTCACCGATGTCAACAACTTGGGCAAATAACTCGTCGACACATGATGCCTCTGAATCCTATTATAGTGGTTGAAGTTTTTGATGTTTGGGGCATCGATTTTATGGGACCGTTTCCATCCTCCCATGGGTATCAATACATCCTTCTTGCAGTGGATTATGTTTCTAAATAGATAGAGGCCATTGCCACTAAGACCAATGATCACAAAATTGTTATTTCATTCATAAGGGAGTTTATCTTTAGTAGATTTGGCACCCCAAGGGTATGGGGGTAAGCATTTCTGTAACCGTGTCTTTGAGCATCTTGTTAAAAAGTATGGGGTTACTCACAAAGTTTCCCTTTCCTACCATCCTCAAACAAGCGGTCAAGTTGAAGTCTCAAATCGTTAAATCAAGAACATCCTCGAAAAGACTATCAATCCAAATCAAAAAGATTGGTTTTTACGTCTTTTGGATGCCTTATGGGCATACCGAACTACATTCAAAACTCCTTTAGAGATGTCTCCCTATAGATTGGTATTTGGTAAACCTTGTCACCTTCTTGTCGAACTCCAACATAGAGCTTATTGGGCTACAAAGAGTCTAAACTTTGAACTCGATATGGCTGGTAAAAAACGGAAACTTCAGCTCGATGGGTTAGAAGAATTGAGTTATGATGCTTATGACTTATCCAAGAACTACAAAGATAAAATGAAGTGGATACATGACAAAAACATCATGAGAAAATAGTTCCATCTTGGTCAGAAAGTCCTACTATACAACTCTCGTCTTCACCTCTTTCCAGGTAAGCTAAAAACTAGTTGGTCTGGTCCATTCATAGTACGTACGTGATGTTAAAGACTATGGTGCCATCACCGTAGAAACCCCTACAAATGGTAGTCTCTTTCAAGTAAATGAACAACGACTGAAGCCACACCATGAACTTCCCACAAGGTCAGTGGAAACCATTTAGTTGATTGATCCTAACTATGAGGATTAGTCACACCTACAAATTCCTACTCCACTAAGCCTGTTTGGGGGTGGTATCCACCACCCTCATTACGTCCGACAATGACATTAAACTTAGCACTATTGGGAGGCAACCCAGTCCGTTTATGCATTCATTCATTCATGAAATGATAATAATAAATAAAATAATATTAATAATACCGCCAATTTCTGTTTGGGGTGATGTATTTTAATAATACATTACCCCCACCAACTCACTCTTTTTCATTGCAGGGACGATACATATGTTCAACAAATCACCTAAGGTAATAAGTTCTAATTTTTATTTCTCACTTTTCATTTCATTTGTTTAACACTGGGGACAGTGTTCTATTTGTTTGGGGTGGGGAGATTTATCAAAATTCATACCTCTTTTGAAAATCTTTTTCTAAAAAAAAAATAAAAAAAAATGGTGTGGTATCCTAGCTATGATGAGATTGGATTACTTGATACATTACATTTAGACAAAGAAATGTTGGAAGTTTATTACTAGAGTAAATATTGCATTTGAGCATTCAGGAACAAATAAATTTTTGCACAATGACCACAGATGTAGTTTGGAATACAGAAGTAAGTTACTTCCTGAGAATCTAGAGGAATAATAGTGGAAACTTTAACCTTGTGAGCTATCAGACTTTTCATTTTATTCAGAGTGTTTTTACACAACTCCGAGTCATATGATGACTTAAAATTTTATTGGACATTAACTTGTTGTGAAGTCTCATTATTCTTCTTTTTGGTTGGTCACTGAGGATGACATCTTTTTCGAGTTAAGAGAAACATAGGTCTTGTAATCTATTTGAGACTTACAACAATTACCAAACCTTAGAAGGTAAATTAGACATCTCTTGTCCATCTGAACCTTCTCAAAACCATCTTGCTAAACATTTCATCCAATACTTATGTGGGCATTTGTCTTGGTTTATTAGATATATATATATATATATAAAACTCATTTTCCCCTTAACGTTTCTGAAAAATGTTAGGAAGATTTATGAAGAACAAGGGGATTGCAAAGTGAAAATTCAAAGTCCAAGATACTTTAAAAAAAAAAAGGTTCTGAAGAAGAAAAAAAAAAGGTAGTGAAGAAAGGAGAATAAAAGGAAGTGATTGATGAGTTCCCTATTAAGCTATTTGAAGACCCTATATTTTTAGAAACATCTCTTTACTTACCATCTACCTCACTCTTCCTCATATAAAAAAAAAAGCTAGATTCATTTTTATTTTAGAGAAGTCCTAATTAACCCTATGGTAAGGTATGGTTAGAAGTGAAAAATAGATGAGAAGACGCTATGGTGGGTAACTCGACATTCTTGCAAGTGATCACATTCTTTTCATGAGACTATTATTCTCTTTCATGTCCGTCTATTCTTACGAGCATGTGAGAAGTTTGAATTTTCGCATTTCCTCACATGCAAGAGAGAAAATATTTTACCCAAACTCAGAGTGATAATTTCAGAGAGATTAAATGGTGAGTTTTGAAGTCAAAACGACTATTCCAAAGGTGGATTAGGATGTACATTACTTTGACATGAAAAGTTGCATTTGTTGGTTATTCACACACACATGTTCCAAAGTTGCTCACTTGTAGTGTGCATTTTAGTAAGAAGTTACATATGTCTCTTGTCTTCTATGTGGTTGAATAACATGGACATTCTCTTAGAAAAATAGGTCACACATAAATTTTGTTTCATATAAAAAAATGTTTGTGGGTGTCATCCTGGATAACCCTCAGGAGGCTAAAATTCTTCATTTAGTGCCATGCTAGGGGTTCAAGACGCTGTTGCATATTGTAAATCAGTGTTCTAAAAATCGCTAGGCGCTGGGCGGGCGGCGAGCAAGTGCCTAGCGCCCAGGGGCCTAGGCGGGCGCCTAGGCGGTCTTAGGTTTTGTATTATAACTTTAATAATTTACAAAAGTTAAGCATAATACCTTATCAATTACATCCAATTTAATGCCAATATACATATGCAAAATTTAAAAACATGAAAAATTAACAATCGTGAACAAAATTTATTAAAACTCAAATGACTGAAGTTGGTCATGATGGGTACTTTATATAAATTTGAATTTGTGTACTCTTTTATTTTTCTTCAAATTGCATGAATAACCTCAGTTATGTTTGATAAAATCTACATTAGTAAAATTGGTACCGGCAAATCCTTTGAGAATTCCATTAAGTAATCATCATTTGCTACATTTAGACATATACTGAATAAAAAACAATTAAATAGTTTATTACTAAAAAATAGGAAAGAAAAATAAAATAAGAACACAATCAACCTTATTAAAAAATAAAAAAAAATAAAAATCGCCCAGACCGCCTAGACCCCGCCTAGAGTCCGCCTAGACCCTGCCTGGATCCCGCCCAGACCCGCCCAGACTGCCCAGAACCGCCCAGACTGCCCGCCCAGCCATTAATCTGGGCGGTTTTCCACCTTCTAGCGCCTAGGCGGCGGCCGGGCGGCCGCCCAGGCCAATTTTTAGAACACTGTTGTAAATGCAATCGAGTCATACCAGCGAAAGTAGCATTGATTTCTTTGAGAAGTTTAGGACGAATAAAAATATTTTGTTTTGCGTTCTTATCTTTCTTTTCATTTTTCTTTGCTAGAGGACTAGCAAAAGGTTGTTTGGGGGTGGTGTGATAAACACCCAAAACATCGATTTTTACACTCATAAATATACAATTGTTAAGTCCAATTATCAAATAAAAATATCTCATTACGTGTTTTTTGTGCATTTTGTAGGAATTCAAGCACAAATCTCAAATCATGCATAAAGTGGCACAATAAGGTTAAATTCAACAACTAGAAGGCTCAATGAGAGTTCAAATGCGTTCATAAGGATTAAAGAATTTCAATCCCAAAACCCATAAAGTCAAGCCCACAAAGCAACAACTACGGATCTCGAGAAAATCAATATGAAAATTTGGACATCCACATGACCAACTTTATCATAAAAAAATATCTACAAGACATGTTTCCTTATTCAACTCCAACACCATTCCTTGTTTCACTCAACCATTTCTTGTTTCATTCAACCATGTTTCATTGTTTAACTCAAACCATATTTCCTTGTTTCACTCAACCACGTTTTCTTATTTCACTCAAACCTTTTTTACCTATAAAAACCTCATACATGGAGTTCATAAATGATAGTTTTTTCTTAGATAGTTTTTTTTAGAGAGTTTTTTAGTTGTAGTTCTTGGCTTTATATTTTTACTTGGTAGATAAGTGCATGTACTACAATTTAATTCCATTGAAGAAGTAAGTTTTATCTTTGTTTATCCTTTTCAATTGTTTCTTTTTCCCCTTTAACTTTTAGTTTATTTTCATCATCCATTATTTTACTCGTATCTTTATTTTTTAAATTTAAAATCAGATTTGTCTTCTAATCCACGTGAAGTAGTCGATAACCCCTACTTCCACTATGCATTGTTGAATTGTATTGCAGGTTTAAGGAAAAAAATAAATAAAAAAATAGATATTTCTTTGATTGATGTCGAAAATCATGCAACGACATTAATGTTGGTTTTTGGCATCAATCAATGGACTCGTGACATGAAGTAGAGGCCTCCACTTTGCTTGCCCCATCTAATCAGTCTCCTCGTCGCCAAGTCCTGTATGACACAAAAATCAGGGAGAAAAATTACACAACAATTCAAGGATTTGGTCATTCTGCCGACAGACAAAGTTGGAACATGGAGAACATTATCAAGTTCATTGTCTTTATTGAAAAGAATGGTTCATGTGAATTAATGGGAATGGAAAAACATGTTGGTAAACTGACAGACAAAATAGAGATGCATACAAATTGATGATAATTAACAATATAAAACTATTGCAAAATTGAGATTTAAACAACTAGATCTCAAGCAGCCTCCTTCAACTTTGCAAGTTCTTGCTTAATTGCCGCACCTCTCTGCATAAACAAATTTGATACCATCAGTCAATTACAAAAAAATGTATGTGCTAATGTTTATTAATGAAATTTTATACATGGATGTAAAGAATATGGTAAAATGAAAGAACCCACACCCACATAACGCAACGCATTTACATGCAAGCACAGAACATGATAGCCAAAGACATAATAAAACATGTAAACAAACCTTGATCTTGGCTAGCATGATTTTGAACCTATCAAAGTCATTCAGAGAAACTCTCTTCTTCTGCACAATCAACTTTCTTCCCCACGAGTTGTTCTCCCATTTGTTCTTGACATCTAAAATCATAATAAAATAGTACGATTAACAGTGGAATAGTACTCAAGTAGATAAGGAAAGATTCTCAACCAAATTACATCCAAAGTTAATCAAACTATTCTCAAACTATTCCTCATTTGCATGAAACCTTCAAATCAATCTAACCCAATAACACATCCTACAATTTTCCCTAATTCCAATTCAATCAACTTCTTCAAATCATCACAGTGCAATTTCATCAAACAGGTGGTGAACTTAAAATCAATGAAAATAACAACAACAAATGAGATAGAAGAAAGCAATACCATTAAGAACCTCAAGATGAAGGGTATCGACATCGAACCCAGCATCGAAATAGTGATCGAAAACATGTCCAGGTGCATCAACATGAGTCCCAGTATGTGTGGGCATCTTCATCTCAGAAAAATTAGCTTCAGACCTATTTTTCATACTCTTGGTAAGCCACAAAAACTGACCCAACCCCTCGGTGGAAGCCCAAGAGGGCATATTGGCGGTGTATTGATGACTAATATCGAAGATTCTTCCACCCCCATAAACCTCCCTCATCTCCGGCACGAGATTGTTGGATTCTGGTTCGTTGTTGGCGGTGGCTGTGCACGTGCCCGGTGGAGAGGTGGCTTTGATGGGTAAAGCGGAGCAGATGATGAGGGTGAGCGTTAGTAGCAGAGAAGACTTCGCCATGATTGGTTCTCTGTGTGTGTTTTACTCTTAAACCAAATGGCCTTGAACACTCTGACCACCACCACTGCTCAAGTGATTCATGCTTAAAAGACTAGGAAATCTCAGACACCAAAGTCCATATTCATTGATTCTCTAGATGGCGGTCTCTCTGTTGAGCTTCGGTCGAGATGGGTTTGGAGAGAGGGTGATGGCGGTCTCTTCTTTGTGTCGAGATGTATTTGGGGAGAGGGAGACTGTTCCCTCCCTCCCTCTTAAATTTCTCTCGAAATTCATATTTCCCTCTTTTTTTTTCTTTTTTTTTTTTAAACGAAACACGTGCAAGGGAGGCTCCCTCGCCAGTTTCCTCGACATTTAGAATCACCCCTAAAATCCATGACGGAGTAAATAATGAATTAATGGACAGAGAGATTGAGTGTGACAGACCTGCAACATTAACATAAGAACCCGAGCTTTCAGGGTTCGTTTTTGAAAAATGTACCGCAGCAGCTGTGAATTACTTAAGTTTGATCATCAGTAAGCCCAACAAGAAGGGCTGGAAAGGTTTGAGCCTGATGGTGCTGGCTAGTCTTGCCTACATGCTAGTGTTGCCGCACTTGTTGTTGTTGCTATGGTATCATGGATGCCCTTAGGGATAGCCATGTAGCTTATGACAAGTATCAATTGTATGATTATCCCGATTACAATAAGTGCAATGTAGATTTTCTTGGTTTTGGACTGGACTTATTGTTGTAACTGGGATGGGTTTGCTTCGCACGGCTGCGACGATGGAAAAATTATCTGTATTATTAGATCCAACTTCTTGTTGTGCTTCTTCTTGTGTAACCAATGAATATGCCTTGCGATTAGAAGGAAGTGGAGTCATCAATAAAATTTGGCCTCTAACGACACTATAAGAGTCGTTCAATCCCAATAAAAAATTGCATGGTTTGATCTTTCTCATTATAAGCCTCAAAATCATATTTTCCTTTGCACTTGCATGTAGGTAGGGACCGATAGGATGCTAGTTCATCCCATAAATTCTGAAGTTTGGTGTAATATGTAGCTACGACATTGTAGCTTGATTGTGAGAAGCTATGGATTTTTGAATTTGAAAAATTCGAGGGGTATTACCGCGTGAAAACCTGTCACGGAAATTGTCCCAAAATTGTTGAGCTGTATCGGCAAATATGACCGATGGTGCAAGGTTGTGTGTCACAGAATGAACGAACCAAGATATTATCATCTTGTTTCAACAATTCCACAACGCATATTGGTCGGGCTTTTTCTCCATGGAAGGTGTTGTAAGTGTTCCGTCAATAATGCCAAGTTTATTCTTGGCTACGAGAGTAATATGAACTGCTCGACTCCATGTGGCAAAGTTCTCTCCATTCAATGGTTGAGAAACTAGCGAATTATTGGGGTTGTCCGAGTGATGAAGAAAATATGGACTTGAAATGTCTGTCGTTGGGTTAGAAGTTTTGATGGAAGTTCCGGTGTCACCCATGTTGAATACTGGAATGATAAGGAAAAGTGGCTATGAAGAGCTGGTAGAAATGTTGGTTATGGAGGCTTGGAGCTAAGGTTAACCTCGCTCTGATACGATATTGAAAAAGAGGAAGATACAAAGTTTTTCTTATATAAACAAATTACAAGAAGCTAAACTAAGAAAGAAAATATTGTACACTGATTTGATTTCTATATGTTTGATTCCTAACATAATTTTGGGTAATATATGATTTGATTCCTAACATTTTTACATCATATAATTTCCTAATTTAAACCAAATCATAGTTGTACATGGCATCAAACAATGGAAAGATATAAAAGAAAAGGTGATTGATAGTACCTTGAAGCATTTTCTAAAAAGAAGCCTAGGCGAGAAAGAGAAAGACTTTTAGAGCATTTTGCAACTCAACTAGTTTAGCTTTTCTGGAGATATTACGTCGCATCTAATCACAATAAATGTTGCTGTCAACACACAACAACACAGTTGAGCATTGTTGGTGTCTTACATGGACCTGAGCTTTACATGTAGATTTCAGCTTCTTCAGTTTTTCATATTGAAGGGAAATTGACTACTGGTTGTTACTTCTTCAACACCACCATGCTTCACAAGAAACCCAGTGAATCAAAATTCTGCAGTAAATCACAAGATAGTAGATAAGAAACCCAAAAAGCAATTGTGAAACAGAGAACTGAAATCTACGATAGTAGAGAGGCAAAATGAAAACATCCGGTGTATGTTGACATTGTCTTTACACTGTTTCACACTAAATCTAGACTGCTTGGTTGTTACATGTTTTGTTGGATTACCAAGGACATACAGACTAAATGTAGAAATTGATTCCTTAGGAACCTCACTGATACCAAGGATCCACTCAGTCTTCAAAATGCAAAAACCACAAAAAAAAATGTTCAATTAGTACTTTCGTAGAGCAATATGAGAAAATTACTATGTTTTAAAACTTGTTCTATTTTGAGATCATTTTCTCAATTAAACATGGTATTTTCAAGTTGCCTCTAGTATCTTTAAAAAAAAAGTGGCATCCAAAGAGCTGACCACAGGTGTGGAATTGGTGATCTAAGGACTTGACTCCTACATTTAAGCAGGCCATGACATTCCTCTGGATATGCAGATACGCTTAACTGGTAAACTTCACAATTTCCATCTCAAGGTTCTATCAATTGATTATCCTGGATTGTTAGCTCCATTCTTCGTTATTTCCGATGTTAGCTTTGTAAGAAAAGGGAATCACGAGAAATAGTAAATACTTAACAAATGATGCACAAGCAGACCACAAAGAAAATAAACAAAAATAATTCACCTAACTACAATGACTCCTAATTAAGAACCAAGATTATAATTTAATAAAAAAAAAACTAGGTATACAAAACTCTAATCAATGGATCTCAGAAAAAATAAATCACAAAAGTGGAAGGTAAGATGCTAGGTACTTTCATTTCTAGTGTTTGGAAGCAACTCCACCAAACCTAAGAAACTACTATATAACCACTTCAACTGAGCGAATGTGGATGCATTTTCCATTCAAACATCAGAACTAAAAAAACGGATATTTTAAGAGTTATTGAATGATCAGAATCTCTAATTTTTTGCTCACATAAATCAAGAGGTATGTGTCCAGACTATGGATTGAATTTTGTTATTATGTGTAGTTTCAAATGTTGAGATCATGTGGGCAACATATGCTTGAGATTATTATATGTCTATTTATTTCAACGAAAGCGACTGTTGAACATGACCTTTTTTTTTCCTGCAAATGGCATTGATCTACAAGCTAGTTGTTCCGTTTCTCTCTGTTAAGAAGAGAAGCATAGATCTTTGTTAATCACCACATTCTTCTTTTTGCAAAGGGTGATGGCAAGTCAAGTGGTATGTCCATTTTTTGGAGTTGTGTTTGACGAGCTCAACTTTTTAATCCAGACGGAACTCCGTCCATCATGGGGTGCGGAGAAGGAGCTGAAGAATTAAGCTCTATAAAATATTCTATAGACTCAAACATGACCTCAGTGATGCAGAGGAGAAGCAGCTCAAGGAAGAGGAAGAGGCAATCAGATTATGGATGCATGAAATAAATGATGCGGGGATGTTTGTGAATATGAAAGTCAACAACTAGCCTCCGAGGAGATGAACAACAGCAGTGTAACTGATTCTCCCAAAGAAGCAGAAGTTAACATTGGTCACAAGATCCGGAAAGACATTGAAAAACTCATTAAGACTTTTCAGGAGATTGCATAAGACATTCCGGAGCTTGATTTGCAAAAGGGAAAAACAGAAAAGAGAGTGGAAGAAATATGTCCGGGTCGTGAAACTAGTTCATTCTTAACTGAATCACAGGTCTATGGCAGAGATAAAGACAGAGAAGTTAGTGAGGTACTGCTGGGATAATTTTATTTGCCTTTGGACCGGTTTCATCTCCAACATAAGCACCCAGCAAGTAAGAGAATAGTGAATACTAGCCAAGAAGATATCTCTATTTGTCCGATACTTGGTGTCCAGGCAAGGCAACTCTTGCACAGCTAGTGTACAATGATGAGCGCATATCAATGCATTTCGATGTTAGATCTTGGGTTTGTGTATCGACTGATTTTGGTATCAAACGCCTGATAAAAGCAAATTTAGCCTCTCGTTCGGTACATAGATCTGATTCAAAAGAATTGGAACCTCTACTGCAATGCGACGGTGTATGGGAAGAGAATCTAAATGAATGGGAGAAAATGAAGGGCATGTTGAGATGTGGAGCTAAAGGTAGTTCAGTTATGGTGACCACTCGCCTTGAAACTGTAGCATCCCTTCTTGGGGCAATTCCTTCTCATCGTCCAAAAGTTCTGTCGATAGATAATTGTTGGTCTTTATTCAAGCAACGTGCATTTGGGGTCGAAGAATGAAGAAACACCAGTCTTGGTGAAGATCGGCAAGGAGATCGTTGACAAGTGTGGAGGTTTACCTTTGGCCGCCAAGGCTCTAGGAGGCTTGTTGCGTTTCAAAAAGGAGGTAAATGAATGGTTAGCAGTACAAAAAAGTGAAGTTTGGGAACTCCCTCAAGGCAGTAAGAATTACATTTTACCAGTTTTGAGATTGAGCTATTACCATTTGCCAATTCAATCGAGGGCAATGTTTTGTTTATTGTTCCATTTCCCCCAAAGATCATGTAACCTATAGAGAAGAATTGATTCAGTTGTGGATGACGAATAGTTTGGTACTGTTAAAGAATAGAAGTATGCCTATGTTACAGAATAGGAAAGTGTTACAAAATAGGATATGTTAGGAAAGTCAGAATAGAATAGAAGTCTTAGGTTTCCTATCTTCACAAGGTTAGGTCAGAGTTAGCTTTATAAGCTTATATACAACAATAATATTACAATACAATTCTTTACATGGTATCAGAGCAATGTTCTTAACTGACCTAAAAATCCAGGGAATCAAGCTTTTCCCCGCCTCCGACGACTACTTAGACGCAAGAAGCGGGGAAGGGAAGACAGTAGTAATAGCCTACCTCAATCAATTCAACAACATCATAATAGACCACATTGCGAGCCACAACCTCGTTTGCCACCGCTTCCGCAAACAAACTCATCGCCACCAATCAACGTCACCGCTACCAGCAGTGGTGAGACTCTCTCGCCATCACACGCGACAATAGCAAAACAGATCCGCAAACAGCAAAACAACAACTCATCAATCAAAACAACTCAAGAAAAATTCTTCTTGTTTTTTGTTCTTCTTCTGTTCTTCTCAATGCCTTGTGTACAAGAGCGGATGGAGAAGAACCCCCAGGTTGCTGAGTTAGAACTAACAATCATCTCAGCAAGGGACTTGCGTATAGAGCGCCGTTTGATAGAAAAGAACACCTTCACCTTAGTGACAGTTGGTACGCACTCGACCTTCATGGGGTCTACAAGCTTGAGCACTCATGGTGGAAGCAATCCTTCTTAGAATGAGAAGTTTCAGTTGTCACTGCCCCATGGCATAAAGTTTGTTACATTGGAGGTTGTACAACATAAAATCTGATCAATAATGGATACAAAACATCAACATTGTCGATCAAAACATCATCACTGATCAATCATCATCATATCCATCAACATCACAATCACCGATCAATATTGTTGCAATCACCGACCAATCTAGTCCATCACCATCAGAATCACTGATCAATCATCACCGATCAGTTCATCATCATCATCAACACTGATCATCACCGATCATCAACATTGATCATCACCGATCATCAACATCATCATCATCAACGTATTGTTGCAATCACTGATCATTACCGATTATCATCGGATCCATCATCAACAGAGACGTCTTCATCTCGATTTTGATCAATAGAGATCTTCAGAGTCTCCCAACACTCGAGACATCATTGAACATCGATCGAGCACTTCGATCTGTCAATCTCAGAACAATCGACCTCGTCGATCTCGTTATTAGACCAATAATAGAGTTGATTGATCTCGTCATCAACAGAGTCGATCACTGATCAATCATCATCAACAGTCGATCATGAACATCGCCCCATTCACACCATCGCCTGCTGAAGCTCCGCCGCGAACTCGGACAAAGACAACGTTTGGGGCTTCTTCTTATTTGCCTTGGTCGTCATCGCCACTGAAAGAGAAGAGAAATCCAAGCTTTTCTTCAAGTCCAAGAAGAAGAAGGAGAGAAGAAAAGGATATTTTTTTCTTCACACTATTATAAAGCTCTCGGCTATTGGCACCCCAAGCTTTACTCAGTACCACAAAAAATGTTCTCAACTCAACAAAGAACAACAGCAACGTCTCTCTCTAGCGAACAAGACAACAACACCTAGATAGATGTAGACCACGCGATCTTTCACTCGTCCTCTCTTTCTCCTTGTCACATGTTCGGTCGCACATCAAATCGCACGACAAAGAAGAAGAAGAAGAAGAAACGGAGGGAAAATAAAGAAATTTGAATCTCTTTCACTCCGCTATTCACACCCACCATCTTTGGTCACTACCAAAATCTGTGTTGACTCAAACTGAGCAATGCCAAGACTCGAATTGAGTCAGGATTTCTTCATACAGGAATCATCCAAATTTGTGTTGACTCGAATTGAGCAATACCAAGACTTGAATTGAGTCATGATTTCTTCATATAGGAATCATCCATAATTTTCCAGAATTCAACAATCATGATGTCTAGAGTCGAACCATTACCAGCTTCACTCGACAATCATGATTTCTTCACCAAATTGGACTTTAAAGTTTCCTCCAAGCTGCACATTTCGTCTGCGTCTACATGTCCAGCTTGTGGGGGAGTGTTAAAGAATAGAAGTTTGCCTATGTTACAGAATAGGTACATAATAGGATATGTTAGGAAAGTCAGAATAGAATAGAAGTCATAGGTTTCATATCTCCACAAGGTTAGGTCAGAGTTAGCTTTATAAGCTTGTATACAACAATAATATTATAATACAATTCTTTACAGGTACAGACGTCCAACAAAATGGGATTGGAGGATGTCGGGAATGAAGTTTTTAATGTGTTGCTAAACAGGTCCCTCTTTCAGGACATAGAGACAGATGAAGATGGGGGCATACAAAGATGTAAAATGCACGACTTTGTGCACAATCTTGCAATTTATATTGCAGGGGATGAACATTTTATTGTTGGAAGTATGGAATACGTTAGTGAAAGAACTCGCCATGCATCAATTCAAGGTGCATCATATTCAGAAGAAGTATCACCATCTTCTATACTCAAGTTTAAAGAAAGATCCTCACCATGCTTACGTTATCTCATAGACCTAGGTTACTGGGCGTTAACAAAGGATGTTGAAGACATCTTCTCACATTTTAGTAGCCTACGAGCATTGGATTTGACACGGAGATATGTTGAACCGATACCAAATTCTATAAGTAAAATGATGAACCTTAGGTATTTCAACCTTTCTCATTCTGATATTAGATATCTTTCTGAATCCATTTGCTTACTTAGAAATGTCCAAACCATGAAGCTGAGACATTGTACTAAACTCGAGTCGTTGCTGAAAGACTTAAGAAAAATGAGTAGTCTGAGATTCCTAGACATTTGGTACTATGATGGGCTGAAAAACATGTTGATTGGAATGGGACAATTAAGTTGCCTCAGGACATTAAGTATGCTTGTTGTGGGCGAAAAGAGTGGGTATGGGGTGGATGAGTTGCAAGGGCTGAATAAGCGTGGAAGAGATTTGGAAATAAAAGGTCTTCAGCACGTGAAAAACTCAAAGGAGGGCTAAAGAGCCGAAACTGATGAATATGAAAAATATTGGCTCCTTGGAGTTAAGATGGTCGGAGCAACATGAAAATGCAAAAGAGGAGGATGTAATAGAAGGGATCCAACCTCACAAAAGCCTAAGAGTATTGAAGGTTGAAGGGTATGGAGGAGTAAGTTGCTCTCCAAGTTGGTTGACAGCATTGGGTGTCCCAAATTTGGTGAACATCACTCTCTCACACTTTCCAATATGTGAAAGTTTCCCACCTCTTGGGAAACTTCGTTATCTCAAAGTTCTATATTTGAATCGAATAAAGTTATTGAAATACATTGACATGGATAACAATGCAAGTGTTGGAGGAGGAATCTCGTTGATAGAAGAGCTCTGTTTAACCAATATGCTTAATTTGGAGGGATGGATATCGTCATCGTATTAATGTTGTCTTCTCAAGCACCAACATCGGCACAAGTAGCAGTATTCCCTAACCTTAAAAAAGTGTATCTCAAAGAATGCCTAAAACTGAAAGGAGTCCCTGTCCAATCTGTTGGTAGTAGAGAAAATTACAATGGTATTGTTTTGGGATCATTGCGAGACCTTCCTTGCGTTGCCCTCATTCACTTGAAATGGAAATTGATGGGTGATGTAGTCGAATCCTATTCTCCTTGACCTTGACCTGGACCTGCACAGGGAAACATGTGAGCCAAGGACTATCGTTGTGGTGGCTGATGACACTTTGATGCTAAAGTTAGACAAGGCTCGAGAAAAGCTTAAAGTTGTAAATTGGATTTTGTAGCGTACCTTTTCTCATCAACTTTGTGTCTTATTTATAATGCGAAAGTCCTCGTTCGGCTAGGCATTTGGTGGCGTAGTTTAGGGAAAGAGATCTTGTTGGAGATCTTTTCTTAGCTGGGAGTCGTTCATGTAGGAGAGTTTCCCTACATGACTTGTGCTCTTAGATCCGCGAGAGAGGTTTTCTTTTTGGAGTGTTGTCCATGCAAGGAAGTTTCTATGCACGACTTGTACTTCGATATATGTTTCCTAGTCGGAACCAATATGTTTATAGCCTGCCCGTCTTAGGAGATCCCCTAGATACTTGCGTGATTAGGCCTTACGGGTATTGGGCTTTACAATGTGATGTGTGGGCTTAGTAGGGTGTTGTAAATTGGATTAACTCTCTGGATTCTGCCGAATTGGGCTTACTGCTATTTGGGCCTTGCCAGATCATCGTGACACGCGTACGACGCAGATTAAAGAACGGTTTGGTGTATCATTAGCTACTCCCCTTCAAGTTGGTGGGTCGGTTCACCGTTCCATTAAGTTATGTCGTAGAGAAGCTGATTGGTCATGATTGGTCGAGTCTGAATCATTTCATCGAGCGACACACTTCATTAAATGGGTGTGCGTCTGCTCGAGAAAAGCCGGGAATTATGTTATCTATATAGATCCCCTCCTATTTTCTTTACTCTTCGATCTTGGAGACTCTGCTTTGTCTCTTCACATTTCGTGCTTTTAACTTTACCCAACTTCCATGATCAAAAGTTTGTATGTTCATTAGTGGCGCGCCAGAATCAACTTTCTGATGAACTGTTTGCTAAAGGCCGTAAGTTCTTCAAGGAGAGGTTACTCCCTGAGTCGAATCTGGAAAGTCTCCGTGAGACGTAAGGGATCCCTGGCGATTTGGTGCTCTACACATTGGACGTTGGTAAGATGCTGCTATTTCCCCCTGAAGGATTTATCTGTTTGCATCGAGGTATGCTCCAATCGGGTGTCCATTTTCCTATTATCAAGGAAATTTGGAGTTTTTTGGCCTACCTCGGCATTGCGCCCGCTCAACTGGTGTCAAACGGGTATAGGACGGTGATCACCATTCTGATTAGGGCGAAGGACGCTGGTGTCCGAGTGTATCCGAGGGTGATTCAACTGCTTACTTCTCCTCGGATAAATGAGCATGTTGTGTGCGTGTTGACGTTGCTGGACTGTTTTGGAAATATGCTTGATGACTTTAAGTTCTGGCATAAATATTATTTCATGGCCTCTGCGGACTCGGAGTATTTTGAGCTTGTTGGCCGTCTGATCAAGTGAAAGTTTCGTCAATTGAGTAAGTTTTAGTTCTGTTCTTGATTATGCCAGTGTGAATTACATATTGAAATGTTGTCTATGCTTTTTGCAAGGAAGTTCCCGACTACGCCTATTTCTTCAAAGGACAAAACAACTTTAGATAAATTTCGTGACATGCCTCGAGTGCGAGTAGAGGATGTCTAATCTTCTAACATCAAGCGTAGCAGACTGTGGGCCCATTGGCATGTGGCTCCTACTCTTTTTAGAGTTTTGAAGTCGAAGTTCGAATGGGAGCCCTCTTCGAAGAAGAGGAAGCTCTCGAAAGTTAAGATTTTGAGCACGTCAAGGAGGGCGAAACTGAATGAAGCGTTTTCTATTAATACACGTTCCAAGAAGCTTTGTGCTTCCACCAAGCCCGCTAATGGGCGTTTGGCCCCTTCAAAGGGATGCCAAGCTGTGGGCAGGCTCCTGATTCGTCCATTGGAGTGGAAGTTGTTGGGTCTGAGGGGCCGGATGCTCAGGCAAGGGCCCCTATTTCCCTTCCCAATTTGGAAAAGGAATATTTGAAAATAGTGGGGGTTGAAGATGTAACGAAGCGGAGTACTGAGCAGGCGAAGATCTTGAACAACGTGTTGCTGCAGGTGGGCATGGCAGCTTCATCTGATGTGGGTCTGACTCGTCCTTTTTCATTGAAGCACTTCAAGTACGACAATTTTTTGGATTGCGAGTCTCCCCAGTTGGGTGAGAGATTGTCTGATAGTCGCCCCTACGGTGAAAAGTCTCCTCCACATCGTTTGTATTGTCCTCCATCCCAATCTCAACCCCATATCGTGATGGCGACCCAAGAGATAACTCACTTCTTCCTTCCTCGTTTACTGATTTTGAGTCGCCTCGTGAAAGAGAGCGAATCGTTGAGGGCAAGGGGAAGGCGGTAGGCGAGGGCCTGATGCAGTGAAGACACTGAAGGGCGGTGTTGGAGTGATTTCGGTCCCTGAAGACCTCCATCCGGATGCGCATATCAGTTTGTTTACTTCAGATGTAGTAAAGATGAGAAACCAAACATGGAACCAGAAGGTTGACATTTCTTATGCCTTGAGGAAGCATATCAGTAGGAGGAATGATTGGCTAGGGAACTGTGCTCCGATGTCAACAGATGATATGCTGGGAGAATGTATGGACAAAGGGCAGAAATATCTTATTCTTGGGATGTAATATCTAAACCAAGTTGTCGACGCTAGGATGGAGTTTGAAGTTGTTCTTGAGAGGGTGTGTATACCAGGGAGCGAGTTTTTGCGAACTTGCAGAAGTTAGGGTTGAACGAAAAACCGACCAAACCGATTAACCAACCAAACCAATCAAAATCGAACCGATCGGTTCAGTTTTAAAAAATTCATAACCGAAGAAGTAGGTTCGGTTTTCGGTTTCTATGTGATTTTAACCAACTAAACTGAACCGACCAGATAAATTTAATGAATAATATATATTTTTATATAAAAATAATATAATATGTTTAAAATAGTCGAACAGTTCGGTTACAGTTTGCATAAAGTAGAATCGGTTCGGTTTTGTAAATGGTTGATTCGATTTCAGTTTAAAATTTTTGAAACCGACCAAAGTTGGTTCGGTTCACGGTTTAGGTAAAAACCTGAACCGCCCGTTCGGTTTTCAACCACAACAGAAGTCTTACTCCGATGCTCTCCATGAAATTGAGTCACTGAAGAAGCAACTTAAGGAAGGGAGGCCTGCCCAGTCGTCTGTTGATCAGGAGGTATGGAAGAAGGTCGGAGGCTCAGAGGATTTGCTTGGAAACGCTTGAATCCGAGTTGGCTGAGACAATGTCAACGAGGGACAGGTTCGAAGAGAAGCTAAACCTTATCTGTCGTGACTTACGTTTTGCTCAGGAGGCTGCAGCCAAGGTGCAGGCTGAGTTGCAAGCTCTCAATGTTGAGAAGGCCAAAAAGGAATCCGAGTGTGCTGCCCGATGTCAATAGCTAGAGACTCCAATGCCAAGAGTGTGCGGATAGCAAAAGAACTGCTCCTTCCAACGCAGCATGAACTAAGTGCCGCAAAGGACAACTTGAGTGCTGAGCAATCCAGAACTGACACGCTGCCGGGCGAGTTGGATCGGTTGGAGTAAGAGCTTGTTGAGTCGAGCGTGCGCAAGGAAAAACTTTTGAAGACCCAGGGCATGTTCGAGTTAAGCAGAGTTGTGCATGGGCACCTGGAGCTGTTGCAACCGATGAAGGAGGATCACCCCAAATGGGACTTCTCTCGCTTTAAAGTGTTGTCTTACGCAGAGTTTGGGGAACCTCCGACCAATCAGAAGAAGATGAAGATGAAGATGATCAACTAGAAAAATAAGGTGATGAAGACCAGGGCATCCGAGTGATGGCACATGTGTGCATGCATCCCCTACATCCTCTCCTACCAAATCAAGTTTTGTTATATCTGAAATTCCTCTCGATAAAGAGTGAACTTTGTACTTTTGACTTATCAATAAGAGATAGCATATTAAACAACATTTTGTACTTATGCATGGTTTGACTTTCTCTGTTAGCTTTTATTTGTTTTGTCTTACCATAGTAGTAGCTTTTAGACAAGAGGTTGTACTGAGTCAGGAAGTCGTATAAATGATCCGCTGATGGGAGTTCTGTCTTTGAGACCCGCCGGTGTAATCCACCATATGCGAGCCAGACTGTGGATCGAGTCAGTAGTTGTCGTTGCTACTATAAGCAAACTGGTCAGACTACGGTCATGCACGTGCATCTAATCGGACGATGGTTCTTGTGATACCAAATCATTTCTGTCCACTGCTAGCGGACTAGGCTGTAAGGACCAGACTTTGTTGTCAATAGTTATAATTGACTAAACTTTGGTTGGGTTCGGCGATCGTTGTCTGTAGTTGGCCAATGATCCCTGGCAAGCCATCGTCATCAGGTTGCATGAGCATTGACTAGAGTCCCACTTTCTAAACCATCATCATCTGCGCTTGGCAGACTAGGTGTTCAAATGATAGGGTTCGACGATCATTGTATGCAGTTGGACAATGATCTCTGGCAAGCCATTGTCATCAGGCTACATGAGCAGCTGACTAACCCATCGTCATCCGGGCTCGGTGGACTAGGTGCTAGAGCGATAGGGTTCGATGATCATTGTCTATAGTTGGACAATGATCCCTGGCAAGCCATCGTCATCAGGATGCATGAGCACTGACTAGACTCCCACTTTCTAAGCCGACGCCATCCGCCCTCGACGGACTAGGCTTAGAGCAGACCAAAAGCTATCGTCATCAACGACCTATTGACTAAACTTTGGTCGAGTTCGACGATCATTGTCTATGGAAGGACGGTGACCCCTGGCAAGACGTCGAGAACGTTGACTAGACTCTCACTTTCTAAGCCGTCGTCATCCACTATTGGCAGACTAGGATTAGAGCGGGCCAGAAGGTATCAAAATCAGTTGTCACTAACTAAGCTTTGGTCAGGTTCGGTGACAATTATCCATAATTTGACAATAGTCCTTGGCGAGATGTCTTGATCAGGCATTAGAGCTCTGACTAAGCCCCCACTCTCTATGCCGTCGTCATCCACTTTTGGCGGACTAGGCATTAGAGCAGACCATAAGCTATCGTCATTAGTCGAAACCGACTAAGCTTTGGTTAGGTTCGACAATCATTATCTGTAGTTGGACAATGGTCCCTAGCAAGCCATCATGGTCAGGCGTTAGAACGCTGACCAAGCTCCCACTTTCTAAGCCATCGTCATTCACTTTTGGCGGACTAGGGTTAGAGCGGATCAGAAGCCATTGCCATCAGTCAGAACTGATTAAGCTTTGATTGGGTTAGGCATCCGCTCGACCTTGGGCGTGCAAGTCTGACTTGGGCATCTTGACTTACTCAATCCGCCTAATAGTCTGATATGAAGGTCAGACCAATAAATCTGATTCTGAAGTCGAATCGCCATAAAAATTGATCGAAGTGAGTTTATCCAGGTTCATTGAACAACAAATAATAAAACGGATACCTTGGATTTTATTAATAATATCGTTACAAGCGTGTTTCGCATTGCATGGGTGCTTAAGGCCTTCGTACTCTACTGGGTTGTTTGCTTGGGCCCATTCATTGGAGGGTCGTGTTGTAAATATCAGCATGTCAGGTTTACGGCGTAGATTGTGAGATGGTTCAGTGCCGGTTACTCTCCCCAGTTAATGGGGCTGCATGCAATGCCATTAATTCGATGAATGTGGACTCGTGTAGTTGCAATTGGAACCGTCATTTCCTTATTTCCCATACGACATTTAATGTTGATATACTGTTGATTGGCTTCGTTTCGTGAACCGTCGCGCCTATATATAGGCTAGAGTTCACCATTTCAAGCATTGCCATGAATGCTTTAGATAATGTTCTTGAAATGCTTCCCTTTAGAAAATATGATTTGGGCTCTTCAAAGACTAAAGGAAGATCTTCGTTGTTGGAGTCATCGAATGTTTTGACATTTGCAGCGATGAGCTTGACAAGACCTGCTTTTGTGTGATGCCACCTGGATTGGGTGAGCATACAATTGGTTCCATGAGACCTTCTAATTTCTTCTTACATTGCAAAAATAAAGTACACACTCCTTCTCTGGGGTCAAGTTTGCCTTCCATCTTCCGGTGCTCCGATGGCGTCTCGCGTTATTCGATTTCAGAGATAACACCCGCAACCAACCTTGGGTGGCTTTTTCCTATTGTCTGTACTGGGCTTCACGCGTGACGCCACAACTGGAAGACAGATAGGCGGAGCGGAGCTTTGACGGTGGTGACCCAGGGTGATAATTCTGCACTACCCCAGTCATCCCTCGTTCGAGGGGCATTCTCATCTGTTTTCTTCTGCTTCCTTCTGTTCCTCTTCACAAAGCATATTGGTGGAGCAAAGAATCAAGCCTGTACTTGCATCCTTCTTCAAGTGTTTTACTTTCACTTCCTTTCAAAAGACAGATTAGCAGAGATAATTCTTGAGATGCGTTTGAGCAGATAAACACTTGTGTCAGACTTAGATATTTGTTGTGTATAAACTGTTGTACTAGTCAACAATGCAAGCTTTGTAAGAACTTTCATTGCAATCAATAGTATATTTTATTCCTTGAATATGTCTTGTGTGAACAATTCTTCTAAATTGAAAACAAAAAAGAAACATAAGAAATCAAAGCAATAAGAAGTAGTTCGATCCTAAACAAAAACTAAGATAATTTGGCCTTGAAAGAGACGCGCACGGTCCTGACTCAGATTGTGTAACTCTTTTGGCGAAGTGTAACATGTCGCCAATGTTAGCAAAGTTACTGAAAAGTGCACTTCGCGCGGGCTGGCCTTTTCTTGCTGGTTGTCAGCGTTCCGAGGAGGTTTTCAGTTTTCTGAATTATTACTACTTAGCTTTGTGCTGGGCTGGATGGTGTTTCTAGTGCTGAATTCTGACTCATTAGATAGTTGAGCCCTGGTTGTCGGAGCTTTGTCTTTGTCCGTCCGGGGAGCTCTTCCCCCTGTGTCTGGGCTCGGTGTTTGATGTATTTGTTCCGCCGATTCGGGCTGTAATTGCGAGCAATCCAGCTGCTTCAACGCTGTGAAGTGGCAGTCCCTCGCTAAAGGTTGATCTCCATGAATGGGGTTTCTTGGGCCTGGTTGGTTGTGTACTTGATGCATTGGTGTAGAGTAGAAACTGCTGCTTTTATATGGTGAAGCCAAGGCATCCCAGGATGATGTTGTAGGCAGACGAAACATCGCCCACCATAACTTCTGGACAAAGCACTTCCGTAATTATGGTTCTCCCTGCCACTGCCATTAAGTTGATCCTCCCAATAGGGAAGCATCTCTCTCTTTTAAACCCGACCATGGGATGATTGGCGGGTGTTAAGTCTGCCTCTTTGAGTTGCATGTTGCGGAAAGAGTGGAGAAACATGATGTTTAAAGAGCTTCCTGTGTCCACCAATGCCCTTTTCATTTCCCACTTTGAAACGAGAACCGAGATGACTAGGGCGACATTGTGAGGAGAATGAACGCCCTGAAGGTCCTAGTCCGTGAACGTTAGTAGTGGGACCGGGCTCTGAATACGGGCATACTGCACTTGTTTTTCTTTGCAAGTGGGTTGCATCCACATTTCAAGAAGTGTATTTTGCGGGACTTGTTTGATTGCTGGCCCTCGAAGCCGACTCCATGAAGCACATAGATGATACCAGGAGTTTCTTTCTTTATCTCCTTAACAAAATCTTCCTTTTCCTTTGCCCAGTCCTGCCTTTTGTCCAGGTTCAGAAACTCCTTGAGCTTCCCCTTTCGAATTCAATACTTTATCTTGCTCCTGAGACTGTTGCAGTTCTCAGTGTCATGACCGCCCTCCTTGTGAAAGGAGCAATATTTGTTGTTATCGCGACGAAAGGGGTTTCCTTGTTGTTTTGCGGACCACTTTAGTTCTTCCCAATTCTTGACAGAGTTGAGAACGTCAGACAAACTGGAGTTGAGGGGAGTGACAAATTTAGCATTGGCATGGTTGGAGGCCTTATCTTGCCTTGCACGGCCAGTCGGGCTTGCTATCATTGCATTTCATTTTCCTGTCATTGTCATCCTGTTTATTCCCCTCATTTTTTGTCTCTGGATGCAGAGGGTTTGTCTTCGGACTCTGCCTCCCTCTTGGCGGCCAACATCTCATTGAGAGTGATATACTTCTGGGCATTTTTCAGAAAGTCCGTCGTATTGGTTGGAGGGTTCAGAGTAAGGAAATCATAGAACTTGCCTCTCCTTAGACCTGAGGAGAAGGTTGTGACCGCGTTGTCGCTACTATAGCCGTTGATGAGAGTCAACTCATCGTTAAAGCGTGTAACGTATTCCCTTAACGTTTCACTGGGCTTCTGTCCGGGGGTGAGTAGATAATGCAGGCCCTTCCTGATTCGTTGGTTGCCAACGAAGCATGTAAGAAACGCTTTCGCCAGTGTCCGAAATGAGTCGATGGACCTCGAAGGGAGGCAGTGGAACCAGGTTAGCACATACTTTTTCAAGCTAGTAGGGAATGACCAACACATTATTGCTTCGAATCATTCTTTGATCACCATTACATGCTGAAAGTGGCGCAAGTAATTGGATGGGTCTGTCGTCCCATCATAGAACTCCAGCTTCGGTGGAGTGAAATTCTCCGGTAAAGGCTCGTTCATGATATGATCCATGAACTACAGGATAGTGAGGTTGAACAACATGTTAGGATTGGTAGCTCCACCCTGATGGGGTTTGGGGAAAATGTCCGTCAGCCCTAGACATTATGTTTCTTCCATTGGTCCATTGAGAGCCTGTAGGGGCAGCGCGGCTCTCCTGAAAGTGTTCCCTTGTGTTTTCTAGGGACGGGGCTATTCGCTGCTCCCATTCTCCTTCCGTGGGTAGAGGGTTCTGCTGGGTGAGCATCTCCAGCGCTCGCGCAATATGTTGCATCTGAGTAGACAGTAGATCCACCCTGGGGTACGCTGTTGCTACCATTGGCGCAAGGGTCTGATTTTGTTCCTCTTGCGGTGACGAATTGTCGGACCTGGCGGTGCTCTTGCAGTACCAACGTTTGAGGGCTCAGGGATGTCTCCATTGTTGCGAGATCTCATGGTCACCATATCTCTGTATTGTGAGGAAGGATGATATCATTGTTTTTCAAGGAAATTCGTCGTTCCCCACGAACGGCGCCAAACTGGTGTAGTCAAATATTGCTCTCCTTGACCTTGATCTGGACATGCACAGTGAACACACGTGAGCAAAGGACCACCTTTGTGGTGTCGATGACGCTCCGATGCTAAAGTCTGACAATGCTCGAGAAAAGCTTAAAGGTGTAAATTGGGTTATTTAGTGTACATTTTCTCATCAACTTTGTGCCTTATTTATAATACAAGAGTCCTCGTTCGGCTAGGCCTTTGGTGGAGTAGTTTATGGAAAGAGATCCTGTTGGAGATCCTTTCCTAATTGGGAGTCGTTAATGTAGGAGAGTTTCCCTACATGACTTGTGCTCCTAGATATGTGGGAGAGGTTTTCCTTTTGTAGTGTTGTCCATGCAATAACGTTTTCATGCACAACTTATACTCTGGTATATGTTTCCTAGTCAGAACCAATGTGTTGCTAGTCTGCCCGTCTAAGGAGATCTCCCAGATACTTGCCTGATTAGGCCTTACGGGTATTGGACGTTACCATGTGACGTGTGGGCTTAATAGGGCGTTGCAACTTGGATCAACTCTCTGGATTCCGCCAAATTGAGCTTACTGTTGTCTAGGCCTTGCCAGATTTGGTGGGTAATTAGACCTGCTTTGCACTGATGACGAAATCATCGTGACACGCATACAACGTAGATTAAAGGACGATTTGGTGTATCATCAATGGGTTTTATGAGCTAGAGCGTTTTCCACTAGGGCGGAGCACTACAAAACTTTACGCCTCTCCAAAAGTTGAAGATTCATAATTGCGGCAACTTGAAAGCTCTACCGAAAAAACTTAATAGTCTCACTACACTGACAGAGTTGACAATTGGTGCGTGTATAAACTTGGTATCATTGGCAGAGGAAGGAGAGGGTGGTCTGAGAAACCTCTCCTCCCTCAAAACCCTTGAGATTGCACATTGTGCTTTTTTGAAGCGTTTGCCTCAGCTCAACAAGACTTCTCTCGTTACTCTGAGAATCAGCTGCTCAGGACAGGATGGAATTCTCCAAAGAGGATTTTGAGCAATTAGATTCCCTTGAAACACTTGTCCTGTATGAATTGCCCACGTTGACATGTTTTTTAGAGGGAGGACTTAGAAACCTCTCCTCTCTAAAAACCCTTGTCATTTATGGTTGTGAAGCTTTGAAGTGCTTGCCTGAGCGAGCTGGAGAAGACTTATCTTGTTTTTTCTGACTATTACAAATTGTCCTGAGATGGAATTCTCGTACGATGATTTTGAGCACCTTGTTGTCCTCGAAAAACTTGATTTGTCTAATCTGCCCAAGTTGACATGTTTACCAGAAGGGATAAAACACTCTACTGCAACGCTTCAAAGTCTATGTTTCAAGCAAAATGGTGTAGTGGAATTGCCTGATTGGATAAGCGATCTAACCTCGCTTGACGAATTGAATATTATAACTGCTCCCAAGAGCTGGAAAGTGTTTCTGCAATGGATGCAAAATCTCACTGCTCTTAAAACACTGCAAATTCATGGATGTGATGCACAACTACAGAGTCGATGGTGGCTGAGGGTGTTTAAGCAGAAAGAAGACTACTGCTTCAGTGTGATTTCCATTGTCCCACATGTTTATTTATATATGTAGCAGGAAATACTAAACCCTAGTGGTTTAAGTCATGAAGCTATGAGCTGTTCTGTAATCAAGGTAAGAGCCGAAACCCCCTCTTCTTCTGAAATTCCATATATGTCATCGTTTTCTACTCTACTGTTAGTCCAATATGTTTTCTGATTTTTTTTTTACTAGCAGATAGAAGAGTGCTGCATCAAAATAATTTCTCATGTTCCAGATGTTCTAATTGGAAGCACAAAACATTATAACTTGAAGCTCTTGTACAACCGTGGTAGGAGCCAACACCCTCTGTTCTTCTGTTATTAATCCAGGATCTGGTAAATAGACCAAAACTCTCTCTTTTTCAGATTCTCTTTCTCTGATTTTTTTTTTCTGCTTATTTTTATAACTCATGAAATCGACTTTACTCCACCCTGTCTTCTATTTTCACTAATCGTATATTAGTATTTATTCCATTTCCAGGATTGTCCACTGAGGCAACAATGTGCCATTTGAGCTTGAAAACTAAGGACATACCTCAAGGTGTATATGGAAATGTTTTTGGTTGAAACTCAAGAATGTTTGTTTGCATTCCAAGGCGAAGATGAAATATTTGAGACATGCATATTGAATTTCCCTTCTTCTTCTAGATAGGTAGAATACATTCTTATAGAAAGAAAGAGTTTTGCGCAGTCTGGAATCATCATCATCAAAGCTCATTCTCGATATTTTCGGGGCCGGCTACATGGATTTTGGTTCTCCAAGCAATGTGGTCTTTCCACATATCCTCGCCTAATCCAAACTCAATGATGTCTTCATTCACCGCCTTCATCCAAATTTTCAACGATCGTCCCCTCCCACACCTTCCATTAACTTGCCAATCTAAACATTTTCTAATTGGCGCTGTGCTTGGTCTCCTCCGCACGTGACCAAAGTAAGTTAAATGCCTCTCTAATTTTGTCTTCTATGGGCGCTAAACTCAAGTATCTCCTAATTATTCTATTCCTAATTTTATTCTTACGGGTTTTACCACATCCACCTTAACATACGCATTTCTGGTACTGCCATCCTATGCGTATGTTGTCCCGTAGTAGCCCAACATTCTGAACCGTATAGCATGGCTAGTCGAACAATTGTCTTATAGCATTTCCCTTTTAGCCTTGTAGGCATCCTTCTATCGCATAATACTCCTGATGTTATTCTCCATTTCAGCCAACCATCTTTAATCTTATTGTCTACATCTTCTCCAATAGTCCCATTCTTTTGAATTATAGATCCTAGATATCAAAAAGCCTCACACTCTGAGACCTCCACGCCTTCGATCTCAATTGCATTACTCCTCCCTCGTGATTCACAACCAATGTTGCATCCTTCTATTGCATAATACTCCCTCATGATTCACAACCAAAGTTGGAATATCATGAAAAAAAAATTTAATTGATTTCTTGATTAGCAACATTTTGCAGATTAGTTGTTTATGGTTTCTTCTGTTTTTTGCTTCCATGGTGTGCTGATTTTGGGCATTTTGGCATGAAACACAAGGTTGAAATTTTTGTAATTGATTTCAGAATTAACAACATTTTGTTGATTAGTTGTTTATGGTTTCGTCAGGTCGTAATTCTGAGAATCACTGGTTGTCCTGAGATGGAATTCTCGAATAATTGTGAGCACCTTGTTGTCCTTCAAGAGCTTGAATTGTGGGGACTGCCCAAGTTTTCCAGAAGGGAAAAAACACTCTCCGATGCTTAGATGTCTTGCGATTGTGAGATGTTATATTGTGGTGGACTTGCCTGATTGGATAGGTTCTTTACCCCCACTTGAGAAGTAGTCTATTGGTGTTCCCAAGAATTGGAAAGTGTTGCCACATTGGATGCAACAGCTCACTGCTCTTCAAGAACTATGGATTTATCATTGCGATGAAGAACTAGTGAGACGATGGAATAACAACCATGAGCACTACTTCAACATGATTTCCTATGTTCCATATATTGTGATTAACAACATCATGATAACCCTAAACCCTAGTGATGAAGTTTATTAAGTTCCAATGATACTTAGATAACTTACTATTGTGAGATGTTGTAATGGCAGTGGACCTGCTCGATTGGATGGGTACTCATCTGACCTTGCTCAAGAAATTGGTTATTGATGCTCTCAAGAATTGTAAAGTGTGGCCACAATAGATGCAACAACTACTCACTGCTCTCAAAGACCTATGGATTTATGTTTTTGACAAAGAACTAATAGAACCATGGAATAAGGGTGAGCAAAGAGAATACTACTTCAACATCATTTCCATGTTAATGTAACCCTCGGGGATGTTGGTTATAAATGAGGTAAGAGTGAAATCTCTCTTAGAAAAATCACATAATCTATATTCCAATATTTATTATCCACCACACCTTAATGATTTTTTTTTTTTTTCATTTTTTTTTCGGAAGGCAAGCGTGGGGTATAAATGGGCTCCCCGGACCACTGAAGAATGATAATTAAATGGTACAATCTGTCATAAATTATATATGAGTTTATTTTATTTTATTCTTCTCTTCTTTATATATATATACTCATGAATTTTTTTATTGGCAACCAGAAAAGGTATCAAGTGCTCTTTAAAGAAAATATAATTTTCCATGTTCTAGATGTTCAAATCAGCAATGCGGAACTTTGGTCGTTAACTTGAAGCTTTTCTATAACCATGGAGCCAAACCCCCTATTTCAAAAAATTCCAAGATGATGTTCAAATCCACGGTATTTATGTTATTAAGCACAACACGTGAGTTTTTTTTTTTTTTTTTTTTTTTTTTTGCCTTCATTATTTTTCAAAATTACATATATCCGTGCCGCTGGCACTACACAAAGTACATCCTACCTTCACGTCTATGTCAAATACTTGCAATATCGATTTTGAGTTCATTTTAAAAAAAGTCAATACTCATAAACACAACGCAACCAATGTGATAAGGAATTTAATATGCACAACCACGCACTTGAGATGACAATTCTACAACCGAAATAGAAACCAAGCGTTTTGTGGTTCAAAAATGCCGAATCTCGCCTGCATAGGGCATTTACAATAGTGTCCTAACGCCGTATTACTTAGAATTTTATAATACATATAATTTTTTTAGTTGTAGTATAAGATTTTATTTTGACACACTTAAAAAAGTTAATCCATATATATGAACCAACTCTGTTTTATTGCTTAAAAATGTATTTATTAAAACATTATCTGCGTTAAGAACTAACACTCGATTTTTGTAATTCAATCAATCAAATGTGTTAGTTGAACCAAAATAAGAGTGTGCTATACTAAAATACGTTATATGCCCACACTTATTGATTAATAAAATCAAATCAATTTGGATCAAAATGTTGCAATTTTAGTGGTTCACGTGTGTGACTTATTGGCTTACTAAGGTCACAACCCCACCACCCACACCAAGATTTACCCTCCTACATGACCCAAATTGGTTTATCTCTCTCTCTTTTAAGTCTCGGGTCCCAGTGAACCCACCCCCTCTCTCTTTGTTTCTCTTTTTTAAGTCCCTTCGTAATATAGCCAACCCACTCCCTCTATCCCTCTCTCTCTTAATTCCTAGCCCAGTCAACTCATCCCCTCCCTCTCTCTTCATTCAATTGGGAAGTTATGTACAAAGAAGAAACAATATATATATATATATATATATATATATATATATATATATATATATATATATATATATATATTTTGTATTAAATCCATATATTCTCTCATTGGTGAAATTACTCAAATCATAACCCAATCTATAGTTCAATCATTTCAATGACAAAACTCTAATCAATCGGATAGTCTTGAACACCCAATCTATAGTTCAATCCCCCAAATCTAAAAAAATGCTCAAATCACAACCCCTTCAATCAAAGGTATTTGTCTTCCTTTCACACTTCTTTTTTCTTCTGTTTCATGGTGGGGTTTTTGCAGAGACACATAAATCAGAGACTGTTGTTGTACAAAGGATAGAATGAGATGATTTTGATTTTGATTTCTTCTATGTAAGAGTGGAATTGGCTACTTGAGGAGGTGGGTTCGATTGGATCGTTGGGTTTCTTCTTCTGAGATTTTGATTTGGTATTCTTTGGTTCTTTCACACAAGGGAGGCAACCCACCATCGCTTATTCTTCTACTACTACTCATCGCAGAAGATAAGCAGCCAAAAACGATGGCAGTTGGATCTTGATTGGGCGGTGGATCTAGAAGCGTCGGCGAAAGGAAACGGGGAGGCTGGTTGAAATTAGAGAGAGGGGAGCGGAGGGAGAGAGATTATAGATAAAGAGTGAAAGAGGGTTTGAAAGAAGAGAAAAGAGGAAGAGGAGGAGGAGATAGAGAGAAATGTTTGTGAGGAAGAAGAAAAAGAGAATGAGAGATTGAAAGAAACAGGTTTGTGAAAAGAGAAAAGAAGTGTTGAGAGTCAGAGGAAAGCATCGGGGCACAAAAATTTCACTTAAGTTGTGGCCAAAACATAACTTATGCCACGTAGAACATACAGACACACAACAGTAAAATGCCAAGCTGAATTGTAAGGAAGATATATATATATATAAACTTAAAACATTTAAAACTGAATTTAACTGTTTGCTCGATCATCATTGTCGTACCACTGTTTTATGTATTTATTATAATTATTAATTTTCCCTTAAACCGAGTTTCATTGATATGTGAACAGAAAGGAAACTAGAGGCAATATCTTGTAGCAACGAATAGAAGTTTGAATGTGTGAATAGGCTTTGTAAACTGTGATGATACAGGTGAGGAAATCAGTTCATTTTCCAAATTCATTTCTATGCTATTTCTTAATTAACATATTTTTCGTTATTGAAATTTTGAATGTGGGAAGTTTAAGAGTTGAAACGTAAGTTGCAATTTTTTTGTTCCTCTTGCGGGTTCAGTGTGAAACTCAAGTTGAAATTTTGAATGTGGGAAGTTTAAGAGGTGAAATCAGTTCATTTTCCAAATTCATTTCTAAGACTTCTTATTCTATTATGACTTTCCTAACATATTTTATACTGACTTTCCTATTCTGTAACATGTGTAGACTTTCTTTCTTTAACACTCCCCCTAATGTTAGAGTGTATGTTTGGAACACCCAACTTGCTAAGAAGATTATCAAATTGATAAGTGCTCAAAGCTTTAGTGAACAAATCTGCCAGTTGATGTAGTGTTCCAACATGCTCAGTTTGAGTAATACATTTTTGTATCTTCTCTCTAATCAAATGGCAATCAATCTTGATATGCTTCGTTCGCTCATGAAAAACCGGATTAGATGCAAAATGGAGTGCAGCCTTGTTGTCACAAAATAAGAGGGTTGCCCGAGGATGATTAATGTGCAAATCATTAAGAATGTACCTCAACCAGGTTAACTCACTGCATGTGGAAGCTACAGCCCTATATTCTGCTTCAGCTGTAGATCTTGCCACTGTAGTTTGTTTCTTAATTTTCCAAGAAATTGGTGAGTCGCCAAGCATGACACAATAACTTGTAATGGATCTCTTAGTACCTCTACATCTAGCCCAATCTGCATCACAATAAGCTTTCAACTGTAATGAGCTAGTGGAAGAGAGAAAAAATACCCTGTCCTAGTGAAGCCTTGATATCTCAAGACCTTGTGTGCAATATCCAAATGTGGTATTCTGGGCTTGTGCATAAACTGACTTAGGACATGTACAGAATAAACCAAATTTGGTCTCGTGATTGTTAAGTATATCAATCTTCCAACGAGCCCGCGGTATGTTGAAGGATTTGGTAGTAAATCATCATCATCCTGTGTGAGCACCAAGTTTTGATTCATATGATAACGTGAAGGCTTTGCTCCAAGATACCCCGTATCCTCCAATATTTCAAGTGCATATTTTTGTTGAGATAAAGCAATCCCTTTGGATGACCCCGTGACTTCAATGCCAAGGAAATATTTCAATTTTCCTAAATCTTTGAGCTTGAATTTGCAGCCAGAAATTGTTTTTTTTCTTCAATGTATTGGAGATTATTACCTGCTAATATTACATCATCAACATATATGAGAATTGCAGTGAAGCTGTTACCCTTGGATCAGACGAATATTGAGTAATCAACCTTAGACTGATTGTAGCCTACTGATTTAAGAACAGAGGACGGTGTACGATTAATGAGATAGGCAATAGTAAGAATTGCTTCTCCCAAAAAATGTTTAGGGAGATGTGCTTGAAACAAAAGAGCATGAGCGACATTCAAAAGATGTCTATGTTTGCGTTCCGCCACCCACCTTTGTTGGGGTGTAGAGACACAAGAAGTTTGATGGGTAATGCCTTTTGAAGCATAAAAATCAGTGAGGAAAAATTCAAGTCCATTATCACTGCGAATGGTTTGAATTTTGGAAGAAAATTGGTTTTCAACATAATTAATGAATGAAATTAAGAGTGTGCGTGTGTCAGACTTGAGTTTCATGAGATAAATCCAAGTACATCGTGTATAATCATCAACAATGGTAAGAAAATATCACGCTCCATAAAGGGAAACAACATGATATCCTCCCCAAATGTTAGGATGTAATAAGAAAAAATGAGCAGTACTCGAAATATGAGATAAAGGAAATATATTCCTAGTTTGTTTTGCCAAAGAACAAATAACACATTTATTAGAAACACAAGTACTAGCATCGCGAAAAGACACATGAAGGAGATGAAGAGTTTTGTCCGAAAGGTGACCTAGGCGATTATGCCATAACATAGGGTTGTTGTCTTGAGTGATGTGAAAAGTACTGGAAGTTGTGGAGGTGGCGCCGTCTAGATAATACAAACCATCAAGCTCAGTTGTTGTCTCAATCACATTTCCTAAACGAAGGTTCTGTATCAGACAAGAATTGTTGAGAAAAATGGTGAGAAAGAGATAATGTTTTGTGAGTTTGCTAATGGAAATTAAAGTAAGATTAAAAGAGGGATACAAAGAACATCATGCAAGGTAAAAACAGAAGAGAAATTCATGGTGCCAATGTGTGTAACAACGAGCGTACCATCGGGAAGCTCAACGATTCGATTGTGGACGGATTTGGAAAAGGTGATTAAATGAGAGTTATGAACTATATGAGAACCATGAGATTTGAGAGAGAACACTTTACCTGTCAATTTTGCAATAGAAAGGTCATTACCAATATTGTGAGCCTTGGACTTGTTGGTCAACAAAGCCATGATTTGCTTGCAATGCTCGAAAGTGAATGGAAAGGGATTGGATGGTTGCACATCCGAAGAAGTAGACACATTATTGCCCCTAGGACGATCTTTCTGAAAACGTCGTTGTGCAGTGGGATCGACTTTATTAAATTTCCAACAATTGTCGACAGTGTAGGCTTTCAATCCACAATAATCACAAGTGAGATGGGAACGACAGTCAGCAGCAGTATGACTTACCCTGTCACATGTTCCACACTTGACGTCAGGATTAAAGGGCTTTCGGGGTCCTCCTGACTTGTCAGTGTTGCGTGCACCTTTGGGATCAATATTCCGCATGGCAAAAGCTGCAACATCAGGTATGGTGGGTTTGCCAGTAGAAATCTCTTGCTGGCGTTCGTGACGAAGCACAAGGGAGTAAACCTTGTTAAGTAGAGGAAGATGACCCATCAACAAAATTTGACCCCTAACAGAATTGTAGGCGTCGGTTAGCCCCATCAAGAACTTGATCGAGCGTTGAGTGTGGACATATGCAAGAACAATGTTCATGGTGTTGCTAGTTTCTTCAGCAAAACCAACCACAACATCCAATTCGTCCCATAGAGCCTTCAATTTGGTAAAGTAGGCACTCACATTCATCGTCCCTTGAGTGCATCTATGTATTTCATATTCAGTATGATAGATTTGCACGTAATTAGTTTGTTTCATACCTTTCTTTCAAATCAGCCCATACATTATAGGCCAATTCACAGGACATGGCACTTGCCTAGAGGTAAGGTGAGATGGCATTGATGAGCCTACATTTCACCAAGCTGGTGCAACGATCCCATTGTAGTAGTTCATCATTCTTGGCTTTGTCGCCAGGTTTTAATTTCCGGATAAATCCATCAACAAAACCCAATTTATTTTTGGCTTTGAGAGCCATGGTCATCGCTTGACTCCATATGTTGTAATTGGTATGAGTAAGCGGCTGTGAAACAAGAGCCACTTCAGGTTGATCGGAGTGGTGAAGAAAATATGGGTGACGAAGATTGTCATATGGTAAGGTGGTGGTGTTTGAACCATTGCTTGTATTATCGCCCATGGTGGCGACGGCTACGTAGTGTATTGGTGGCTCTGACTAAACCTTGGGTGTTAATAGCCTGATCTTTTAAAATCAAGTTTTATTTTTTATTTTTTATTTTTTATTTTTTATTTTTTATTTTTTATTTTTTATTTTTTATTTTTTATTTTTTATTTTTTATTTTTTATTTTTTATTTTTTATTTTTTATTTTTTATTTTTTATAGAAAAATGGTCTTCCTGGAGGTAGAGAGAGATCAAGAAGAAGACCTCGTGAAGTCTCTTCCAAATATTTGACCAAGCAAAACCCTAGAGAGTTACTCTTCTTCCTCCCTGCTGCTGCTGTGTTCGAAGAAGACAAGAGAGAAAGAGAAGGAGTGAAGAGAGAAAGAGAAGGAGTGAAGCTGGATTCACTGGAAACGGAAGAGGCAAACGAGGATCCTATTGAGTAGCAGCGATGACAAGGAAGTGTACAAGGATCTGAGTTCTTCGAAAGTGCAAAACTGAGAGAAATGAAGCGGTAGCGAAAGGAGGATGAATTCGACTCTGTTAAGAAGATTATCAAATTGAGGGGGTCAGAGCCGCTTCTTCCGTGATTAATCTGTGTGATCTGATCGGTGATGATGATGGACTAATCCTTGTTGCAGGGAAGAAGTTGATGATGATGATGATGATGATGGAGAAGGTTTGATGATTTTACCAATTGTTGATCAGTGATGATGATGTTGATGAGGATTGGTGATTGATCAGTGATTTCATTGATGGTGTTGATGATGATTGTGCTAGATCGTTGATGATGATTGTGTTGTTGTTAATGATGATTGTGTTGGCTGGGAATAAGGAGAGGAAATGAGTTTGTTGGTAGGAGAAAGGGTTTGATTCCGTCGTATTGCGGCTAGGGCTTAGTTTCAGAGAAAATTGCTCTGATACCATGAAAAGAAAATAATTGGAATTGTATTATTGTGTTGTCTTAATTCCTTGATTGAATACAAGTTTATATAGCTAACTCTGACCTAACCTTGTGGGAACAGAAAATCTAAGACTTTTATTCTATTCTGACTTTCCTAACATATCTATACTGACTTTCCTATTGTGTAACATGTGTAGACTTTCTTTATTTAACAATAACACTTGGGAAACTGCAAATCCCTTGTTGATAAGAACAAGTGATTGAAGATGTAGATGATGACAGATGATATGTCTATTGTGTGATCATGAAGAGTTGGAAAGTTTTAGGTCCCCAACATTTGGTGATGGAATGTTTTGAGCAAGTAGGCCTCAAATTCAAGGTATTTGTCTAGTGTTTCCAATTCCTCTCCGATTGATATAAGCCGTAATAACATCAGTCTTCCTGGTGATTAAAATGTCGTTCTTAACGCTTTGTTTGCAACATGATCTTAATGCAACCAAGAAGTAGATCGATTAGGACCTGATCCCTTTAATAATCACATAGGATGGATACACAATTGAGGTTCATATGGTGCCATTGGCGATGCCAGATATATGAACAAGAGTTTGGTTGATCATGTTTGAGCAATATTACTCAGGTTTTCTAATTGTTAAGGGTCCTTATTAAAGATTAAGTTAACATTATTATCAAGTGACGACCCATACAAGCTAAGAAAGGGCTCCAGTCTAGACTGAGAACTACTATAGACAAAAATGGACTTGACTACCTAAATCCAATGTTAAAGTGTTGGCGGCACATTAGTCTATTCAGCTTAATCTAAGCATTGATTAAAAGTAGCAGTTACAACAGTTATAGAACAAGCGCAAAAGCAAGGAAGGCAAAAACTTTGTATTAATAAGCTTCTCTTATACAAAATGTCGCTCAAGTGGCAGGATCAGGCAGAGTAGAATCAGGGACAACTTCATGAACGGTAAGATCAGAGGCATGCTCTGGAACATTGAGGGTGGCGGTTGTTTCCATGGCATTTGGGCAGTTTTAGGGCCAGCCTGCAAAAAAGTTGAAGAGTCGCATGCCTCCTCAAAATGAGCATAGGCCTTACGCCTGTAAACGAAAAGGTCCTAGTTGACGTTCACATAATTATAACATAATATACCTCCTAATATATATATATTTATTAGTGTTTCAAATAGTGTATTTTAGTTTAATTATTTTATTTTTGTAGGATTTGGAGTTTAAATGACAAAAGTGCGTTAGCATGGCGAATAATGGTGATTTATAGACAAATTGACGAAGTGGAGCGGGAGACACTCAAGCCAAAGATTAAGAGAACCAAAGAAATAAAATAAAATAATTTAGCTTTGAATTTTGGTGGAATATGGATAAAAAAATAGCCAAACCCACCTTTCAAGGGGTGGGACCTTTTGTTTACAATTTAAATTGGGCTTCTAATTGGACTTCCAAGGGAGTTTAGTTGCTTGTTAACACAAATACGGCAGTAGCCTTGGTTGACAATTGGTACTGGGTTTCCAATTTGGGGTTGCCAATTTGGGCCCAATAGGGAGTAGGGTTCCCTGGACCATAAAAACAATAAGAAAGAATACAGCAGGGAGCTCTTTTGGGGGGTGGGGAACAAAAACGCAGCAGCAGTAGCCAAGAACAGCATAGGAGCAGCAACAGAGAGGACGACCATTACAGGACGCAGGGTGCAGGACAATGTCCAGCAAACAGAGATAACGCAACAGGAGCTGCTGTCCAGCAGGGAACGCAGCAGCCTGGACGCAATACAGCAGCAAAGCCGCAGGACAGCAAAGACGACGTTGTCCAGGACAGCAGTGAAGACGCTGTCCAGCAGGGTGTGCATCGCTGATTCACCACGCGCTGCCATGCCGATGAAGCTCCACACTGCTGTTGCTGTCATCACCTTTGCCACGTGTCACTAAACTCCACGCAAGGTGAAGAGGTGAACTCTTAGATGTAACGCACTTAATTAGTATTTGATTCGTTTTATGCTTTCACGATGAATAATGGTGTTTATGATTCTCACTTTTATTTAATATAGGAATTTATGTTATTTTAGTGACAAAGATTTCATCAATTTCTTCGTAGATTATTATTCCGGTGGTTGTCTTTTTCTTCTCCATATAAGTTTAGTCACGCTTTTCTTATGTATGAAAATTTTAAGGATCAATTGATTCCAGTAGGTTAGTTATATGTGATCGTCTTTTATTATGTTATTGTCTCCGGAGGATATCACATATGACCAACCTTTGTGTTTTTTAGAAAAAGTGAAATCTAAAATCCATTTACATTAGGATATATTAATGCATTAAAGACTATTTTTCCGATTATGTTGTTTGGGATGTGAAACACATAATCAAGTCATCATAGCGAATCAATACTACTCCATCATGTATCATGTTTGCACCAAGTACACCAAAGCTAGATTTTAAGCCGGGTATGATACAATTATTACCCACTTTTCATGGTCTAGAGAGTGAGAATCCTTATGTTCACATTAGGGAATTCGAGGAAGTTGTGGTCACTTTCCACAACAAAGTTGAGGCTGTAGACTCGGTTAGACTAAAGTTTTTTCCTTTTTCCCTTAAGGAAAAAACGAAGAGTTGGTTATACTCTTTGCGACCAAAGTCTATAAGTTCGTGAGAGGAGATGACCCAAGCATTTTTTAATAAATATTTTCCTCACTTCAAAACCAACGGTCTAAAGAGACAAATTTCTACCTTCACCCAAAAGAATAGCGAGACATTATATCAAGCATGGGAGAGGTTCAAGGATCTCTTGAATACATGTCCACACCATGGGTATGAGAGTTGGCGCTTAGTCAGTTATTTTTATGAGGGGCTCACCAGTAGAGAGCGTCAGTTCGTTGAGATGATGTGTAGTGGAGAGTTTTTGCAAAAGGACCCTGACGAGGCCATTGAGTACCTGAATGACTTAGCTGAAAAGGTTCATACTTGGACTGGTCCAAGTGCTGCTGAGAGCACGGATAGAACACGCCCAGCTGGAGTCTATCAACTTAGGGAAAAGGACAACCTTAGAGCCCAATTGGATAGAGTGACTAGGGAGTTAAAGACACTTAAGACCAAGGATGGTAGGCCCACACATACTGTTGCCATAGTTGAGCTACAGAACGCATGTTTTATATGCGGGGGAGTTGAACACTTAGCACAAGATTGCCCAACCTTGACTGAGATGAGAGGGGTTTATGAGGAACAATGTAACTCCTCAGGGATGTACAAGAAGCCTTACTCACCATCATCTAACACTTACAATTCTGGCTGGAGAGATCACCCTAACTTAGGCTGGAGGTCCGAAGCAGACCAACCTACACACTCACAGGCACAACCACCTAGGTCATACCCTACACCTCCATACAATGCGCAATCTAACAGAAGTTCCTTATCAGACACAGTGCTTGCATTTATAGAGGCACAAGGTAAAACTAATCAAAAATTTGAGGTTGCATTGACACAATTGGTAGAAGAGAACAAGGAGATCAAAAGCTAGATAACCAAGCTGACAAGTTCATTAACAGTACAAGAGCAGGGCCAATTTCTGTCACAACCTCAATCAAATCCGAAGGACCAACTTATGGCACTGATGTACTATTTTAGTAGCACACAACTTAATACCCTGCTTTGGGATTGTAGTATAGAATAAGTAGGGATCGTTCTAGACCGGGGATTAGAGGGCTTGTCAATTAACACTAATAATAACTAAACGACAACTAACAATCTAATTAATTAAATAAAAGGGAATTGGATTTTCTAAATTAAACTATGAATATAACTACGAAAATTACTGTAAAGATAATAAAACTAAAGGGATGATAAAGATGAGAAATTAGTTAAGGGTTTATCTCCACACACCAAACATATGCTTATAAATCAATCTTCAATAATCACTTGCTAACTCGTGAGAGACAATGCTCAAGACTAACCGTGACCGCACTGCATTAATCTTATTATTTTCCCAAGTTTGTTGAATTAAACTAAGCGTCGCTTTCAAACTATTCTTATCATGCTATCTAAACAGGAATCGCAAGTTAGACAACAATCTAAGATCATTAAGTTTTGTGGAAAATATGAACACTGACTAGGCAATTACAAGTATGATCAGCATCTTGTTCTTGCCTAGGTTTCTACTTAACCTTACCAACGTTCCTTGGTATTTACTACTTGTGAGTACATAATTATAACAATTAGGTGAAACTCTCCTATACTCCAGCCCCAGATCCTAGCATGCTTACTAAGTTGGCCACCTTAACAAACATACAAAGAAAAATTCTCTATAAAGCAGTTAAGCAAAACACAATCACTAATAGCAAGGAAGATTAAATTCAATTAATTTATAAAACACATGTTCGGGGCTTCGAATCCACCCCTAACTAAGAGGAGTTTAGCTAGACATATTAATTATGTTCAAACAGTAATCCATAATCAATAATCAAACTAAAATAAGTAAAAAAGAGGTTTAGAGATGAAAACAAAACACTGTAGCTTGATCCGTGGTGGTACTGAGTAGAAGCTGGGGTGCGAATAGCGCAGAATCTTTTTACCTTCATCACGCGATCTGCGACACTAGTTTCTCTGCTCCTTCCTCTTCACAATCTGTTTATGAATCAGAGTGTGAGAGAGAAGGGGGTGACGAGGGACTGCGAAAGAGTGAGGGGGATGGCGATGGGTGGTGATGGGTGCGTTCGGGAAGAAGGGACGAAGAGGGAAGGACGAGGGACTGAGACGGTGGCTAGGGTTTGGTGAGGTGGCGACAATCAGGGACAGCAAGAGAGAGGATTGAGACGATGAGGCGGTGACGATGGGTGATGATGGGTGCGTTCAGGACGATGGCGGCTGTGGATGAGGACGGTGACGATGGGTGATGATGGGTTCAGGACGATGGATGGATGCGAAACAGGGAGAAATTGCGGCTGTAACGAGGGTTAGGGCTTGTTGTGGAGGCTGTGGATGGATGATCTCTCAAAGCCAAGTATCTTCCCTCTTTTATTCTTGTTTTCTTCTTTCTGTGGTTTCCTTGTTGGTGTGGTTTCCTTGCTTGTGTGATTTCCTTGTGCAATTAGTATTCATAAATTGCCAATTTGCTTCTATTTTAAAATATTGTAATTGGAAACCTACACAAACATGAAAATAGCAATTAGTACCATAATTAACAAGTAATAGCTAAATATATATATAGAAATATGGTACTAAAAATAGCCTAATTATGCCCCTATCAAATTCCCCCACACTTATCTTTTGCTAGTCGTCGAGCAAATCCAAGAAACAAAAATAAAAGACTCAAATGACTCAATATATACTTTCCAACATTTGTCTCAGAGATTTTTAACGGATCATGACATGTTAAGATTCTTTGTAAACTCGAGATTAAATCCACATCATTCGAAAATTAATACACGTTCATAGCAATGATATAAAAATTTACAATTAAATCAATCCAAGTGACTGTGAAACTCAAGCGCATGCCAAGAAGAATTAACCCAAAAATCTCACTGGATGCACTCTTTTCTTTTTCACAGATTGTTTGGTAAAATCACTCTTCTTATTCTAGTTATATGTGAGAGGATTGATGTAAAAGGGAAACAAATAGCTCACATATGATATAACAAGAAAGAATGACATTTTCAGACCTTTTTTTTTTTTAGATATATGATCTCATGGAAGGAATGCTACTACTTGAATGCAAGAACTAGGGACACCATATGCTCATACCTCATTCGAATCTCCACATCGTGACATTGCAAGACACACTCAATCAAAAGGTCTTAATTCAGGTTGTAATGGGGCCAGAGGTCAAGGGAAGAGAAAGAACGGATATAAAATTTTCAAAGGGCTTGAAAAAATGGTGAAAACATGTAATAAGATTAGAGACATTAGCAAATTAAGAATCATATGGTTCAAGACATAAGTGGGAAAATGATGAGGTGGCCCATTGATAATGAAGAGCTTCAGCAATTATTTTGTATCTACTGAAAAGAATTGAACTATCTGTATGGTACTGTAATACTGAATGGATATAGATAAGAACTTGTATCCCTTTTGTAACTTTTTTTTTTTTTTTTTTTTGTAACTCTTTCTTCTTGAACTGTCTACCACAAGGGTCTCCCCCACACTTGTTTTTCAACATACCTTGAACCACAATAAAATATCTGCAAATCAAATTATGCTCCACTCTTTTTATTAGGTTAGGGATAGAAAATGAGGGTAATGAAACAAAAGGCTTAATAACAGGCTCAATGGGGTTAACCTAAAGGAAATATATTATGGATCAGGCTTATTTGGCAATGGTGGAAACTAGGTGCCTTATCATGTCAAGCATGTCATGCAATTCAATATGATGCTTTGAACGAAATTAATACAAGTTCTAGTGTTTAATTCTTAATTTTGAAAGCAATCCAAGTAGCAACCAAAGCAAACAAAATTGAGATCATGCAATGAATTATTATTGACAAAAGAAATAAAAGATGACCTAACAAAAAACTCTCAAAATCAAAGGAACAATAGGCTCAAAACTCACATATGGGTTATAATGAGTTAAATTCAACTAAGCATACTATGAGTACCAATTACTAAGTTGATTACATGTGAATTTGCATATGATGACCATGAATAAACATTAACCAAAGAATAATATTAGATCTTAAATCATGTTTATAAATCACCTTAAAGTCATGCAATTAAAAACCAAATCTCATCATTGTGTTGGAAAGTATCCTAAGACTCAAAACAACTATAATTTTTTTTTAATTTTTTTATGACACTAATACCAACAAAGAAAATAAAAACCAATATTTTTTTTAAATTAAAAAAAAACAACGTTTTGTTCCCCCCACACTTAAACCTAACATTGTCCTCAATGTTAATAGATTATAGCACATGTAATGAAAGATTTAAACGCGGAAAAACAAACTACTAACAAACAAAAGCAAAAAGAAAATAAAGGGATAAATAAAGCAAATCTGATTGGGTTGCCTCCCAAGAAGCGCTTGTCTTAACGTCGTGCAGCATGACGGTATCTCCAATTAATCTTCAGAATAAATGGGAACATGGAGTGATACGTCCTCCACGTCATGCTCCACAAATGACTCATAATAGGGCTTAAATCGATGATGTTTTACTTTAAACTCCTTCCCAGTTGTGACACTCTTAATCTGTATAGCACCATGGGGAAAAACATTAGTAACAATAAAAGGACCAACCCATTCAGAACGTAACTTACTAGTTTTAAGACATGATTGGAAAAACAAAACTTTCATTCCAATGACAAAAGTATTTCCATGGATCATCTGATTATGAAAAATTATGGTGTTCTCCTTATAATTGCCTTTACTATCATAGGTCTCCTCTTGAATCTTTTCGAGCTCATTCAACTAAAATTTTTTCCGCTTCTTTGTGTCATAGGGAACTCCATTGCTCTCATATCCAACGGCAGTAGTGATGTTGGTCTCAAGTTCATCCTCATTCCTGAGGTCTGACAATTTCTGGGCCAAATTGTCATTCACATTAATAGAAAAACAAGAATGATTTTTAACAGGATATCTCGTGGCTTCAAAAATGTGAAAGCCAATCACATCACCATCAAATTCCATGGTTAGTTTCCCCGCAAGCACATCAATATTTGTCTTCGCAGTTTTCATGAAGGGGCACCCTAAAAGAAGAGGCAAAGGTGCTGAAAATTCTGAATCTTCCATCTCAAGCACATAGAAATCTGCTGGGAATATCAAATGGTTAACCTGCACCAACACATCTTCCAACAAACCTTGAGGATATGCATTAGAACGGTCAGCCAATTGAATAATAACACCATCATTTTTTAACTTCCCGAGATTCATAGATCGATAAATAGAATACGGCATAACATTAATTGAAGCACCTAAGTCTAACATTGCATTTTCAATTTTAGTATTACCGATAACACAAGGGATAGTGAAAGTACCTGGATCCTTACACTTCGGTGGCAATTTCCTTTGAAGAACTGTGGAGACATTCTCACTTACCTTAACTACCTCTCCGTCTCGAAGACGTCTCTTTGTTGTGCAAAGTTCCTTCAAAAATTTTGCATACTTAGGCACTTGCTTAATAGCATCAAGAAGCGGAATATTGACTTGGACTTTTCGGAAGGTTTCCAAAATTTCCTTATCCTGTTCATCTTTCCTAGATTTGGCAAACCTACCTGGAAAAGGCACAAAAGGTGGAACAAGATTAGCAGAAACTGAATTTGGAATGCTCACCTTCTTACCTTGGAGTTCTGGTGTTTCAATGATGGCTGGATCATCCTTCTGTAACTCAGTTTTCTTATTTCGACTCTGTTTAGGGACAATTGGATCATTCTCAATTTGCCTACCACTCCTCAATGTAATTGCTTTTACAGTTTCAAACCCGCCCTTCGAATTTGGAGTGGTAGAACTAAGAAGTTTTCCTTGCTCGCGAATTTGTCCAATAAACTCAGCTATTTGTCCCATCTGTAGCTTCAAATCTGCTATATCTTTTGCTTGATTCTGCTGAGAAATAGTTAATGATTTCAGAATCTCATCATAATTAAGCGGCATACCTGAATTGTGTTGAGGTGGGTCAGGTGGTCCTTGAAAGAAACCAGGGTGTGGCCGATTCGAAGTTTGTTGTTGAGGTTGTTCTGAATTTCTCCATCCAAAACTTGGGTGATTTCTCCAACCTTCATTGTAGGTGTTCGAATAAGGATTATTCCTATAGTGATTTTGCCCCTGAAAACCTATTGCATTGACATTCTCCCAACAACCATTCTCAATCAGTTGAGGACATTGATCAGATGGATGTCCTGGCTTTGTACACACGCCACAAACTTGTGCAACTCCTAGCATATTCAGCTTCCTTAGGGTCCTAGCATATTCGGCTTCCTTAGGGCCTGAGTCACAAGTGAGGTAAGATTAGCTATTTGAGCTTCCAAACTAGAATTAGTACTTACCTCATTGACTTGGCGTGAAGGCTCACCAATTCCTTCATATTGTTGGGCATTTAAAGCTCGGTTTGCAATCAAAGTCTTTGCTGCTACTGAAGTTTTATCAACCAAAGCTCCTCATGCCGCTGCATCTAACATATGTCGCTCAAGAGGAAGCAATCCCTCATAAAAGTATTGAATCAGGAGCTCCTCCTTCATCTGATGCTGCGGGCATGATGCTATGAGAGTTTTGAAGCTCTCATAGTAAGCCGGATATGATTCTCCTGGACCTTGCTGTATGCCACTGATTTTCTTCCTCAACAAGATAATTTTGGAAGTTGGGAAGAATTTCTCTAGAAACACCTTCTTCATGCTCTCCCAAGAATATATTGCTCCGGAAGGTACTTCATAGAGCCAATCCTTAGCCCTATCAGCTAGAGAAAAGGGGAATGCTCTCAACTTTAGGATGTTTTCATCCACATTTATTGGCGTCATATTGGAGCATACAACTTCAAATTCCTTTAAATGTTTATTTGGATCCTCCATAGAAAGACCATGATACTTTGGAATATGATGAAGTAGGCTGGATTTCAGCTCGAATGACTCAGTCTTGCCCTGCGCGGCTAATGGATACTGAATGCACAAGGGTGCGGCATTGTCCAAGGTGGATGACGAAAGTTCTTCAATAGATCTATTATCTCCCATGTCGAACTCTTCATATTCAGAGCTAGATGTTTGTGGCTCTTTTGTTTCTCTTTTTCGTCTTCTAAATGTTTTCTCAGGCTCTGAATCGTATTCTACTAAGTTTTCGCTGGATCTCCTATTACGCATGAACTAGTAACTAAGATAAAGATAGAAAGAAGAAAAAAAATCAATAAAAATAAGAATAAAAACTAATTAAGTAATCAACAACTTTTCTAATCCCCAGCAACGACGCCAAAAATTGATGCGCTATTTTAGTAGCACACAACTTAATACCCTACTTTGTGATTGTAGTATAGAATAAGTAGGGATCGTTCTAGACCGGGGATTAGAGGGCTTGTAATTTAACACTAATAATAACTAAACGACAACTAACAATCTAATTAATTAAATAAAAGGGAATTGGATTTTCTAAATTAAACTATGAATATAACTACGAAAATTACTGTAAAGATAATAAAACTAAAGGGATGACAAAGATGAGAAATTAGTTAAGGGTTTATCTCCACACACCAAACATATGCTTATAAATCAATCTTCAATAATCACTTGCTAACTCGTGAGAGACAATGTTCAAGACTAACTGTGACCGTACTGCATTAATCTTATTATTTTCTCAAGTTTGTTGAATTAAACTAAGCATCGCTTTCAAACTATTCTTATCATGCTATCTAAACAGGAATCGCAAGTTAGACAACAATCTAAGATCATTAAGTTTTGTGGAAAATATGAACACTGACTAGGCAATTACAAGTATGATCAACATCTTGTTCTTGCCTAGGTTTCTACTTAACCTTACCCACGTTCCTTGGTATTTACTACTTGTGAGTACAGAATTATAACATTTAGGTGAAACTCTCCTATACTCTAGCCCCAGATCCTAGCATGCTTACTAAGTTGGCCACCTTAACAAACATACAAAGAAAAATTCTCTATAAAGCAGTTAAGCAAAACACAATCACTAATAGCAAGGAAGATTAAATTCAATTAATTTATAAAACACATGTTCGGGGCTTCGAATCCACCCCTAACTAAGAGGAGTTTAGCTAGACATATTAATTATGTTCAAACAGTAATCCATAATCAATAATCAAACTAAAATAAGTAAAAGAGAGGTTTAGAGATGAAAACAAAACACTATAGCTTGATTCGTGGTGGTACTGAGTAGAAGTTGGGGTGCGAATAGCGCGAAATCTCTTCACCTTTCTCACGCGATTTGATCCTTCGCGATCTGCGACACTAGTTTCTCTGCTCCTTCCCCTTCACGATCTGTTTGTGAATCAGAGTGTGAGAGAGAAGGGGATGACGAGGGACTGCGAAAGAGTGAGGGGGTGGCGATGGGTGGTGATGGGTGCGTTTGGGAAGAAGGGACGAAGAGGGAAGGACGAGGGACTGAGACGGTGGCTAGGGTTTGGCGAGGTGGCAACAATCAGGGACAGCGAGAGAGGATTGAGACGATGAGGACGATGACGATGGGTGATGATGGGTGCGTTCAGGACGATGGCGGCTGTGGATGAGGACGGTGACGATGGGTGATGATGAGTTCGGGACGATGGATGGATGCAAAACAGGGAGGAATTGCGGTTGTAATGAGGGTTAGGGCTTGTTGTGGAGGCTGTTGATGGATGATCTCTCAAAGCCAGGTATCTTCCCCCTTTTATTCTTGTTTTCTTCTTTCTGTGGTTTCCTTGTTGGTGTGGTTTCCTTGCTTGTGTGATTTCCTTGTGCAATTATTATTCCTAAATTGCCAATTTGCTTCTATTTTAAAATATTGTAATTGGAAACCTACACAAACATGAAAATAGCAATTAGTACCATAATTAACAAGTAATAGCTAAATATATATATATATATAGAAATATGGTACTAAAAATAGCCTAATTATGCCCCTATCAGGCACAAACCTCTACTTCAGACTCTCAGAATGCCAAAGAAGTTAATGCCATCACTACTCGGAGTGGTAAGATTTTAGATGGATCAAGCTCGTCCACGACTATAGGCACCTCCCCAAGTGCAAAGGAGAACATCCCTGATGATGAGCCCAACAGGAACATTCCAGTTCCAGTTCCTTTTCCTCAAGCACTACGACCTACTGGAAAGAAATTGGAAATGCATGGTGAGATTCTAGAACACTTGAAACAGGTTAAAATTAACTTACCTTTGCTGCATGTGATTAAACAGGTACGAACTTATGCGAGGGTCATCAAGGATCTATGCACTATCAAGAGGAAACATCATGTCAAGAAGTCTGCCTTCTTGACAGAGCAGGTAAGTGCGGTGATTGAGCAGAGGACACCACCTAAGTACAAAGATCCAGGGTGTCATACAGTCACCTGCCAGATTGGGACTCATGAGTTCGGCCAAGCCTTGTTGGATTTAGGAGCAAGTGTAAATCTAATGTCATATTCTATTTACTTGCGACTAGGTCTAGGAGAGATTAAACCCACATCCGTGGTACTACAATTGACCGATAAATCGGTTAAGAAGCCAAGAGGAATAGTCGAGGATGTCTTGCTGCAAATTGATAAGTTTTACTATCTCGTCGACTTTCTTATTTTAGATACTCATTCTGCGGTTAATATGGAGTCTACAGTTCCGATTATTTTAGGTAGACCTTTTCTTGCCACAGCTAACACTCTCATCAATTACAGGAACGGTCTAATGAAGCTGTCTTTTGGGAACATGACTCTGGAGGTCAACATATTCAATATTAGCAAGCAACCACGTGATGATGATGAGTGTCATCATACCTACATGATAGACACGCTGATATCAGAAGAGGCGCTCTTGAGCGCAGACTCTGAAACCTTAGAGTACCCCCTTTCTATTTCTGATTCTGAGAGTTCACTTTATCCTAAGATGCTTTTGATATTTCTGTTGTTTCAGGGTTGGGGGATAAAGGAGGACGACAATGGCAATCATGCTTTGAAGAGTTGCCAAAGGAAAGACAGAAACCACAACCATCCACCGTGGAAACTCCGAAAGTTGACCTAGCTCCACTGCCCGAGGGACTTAAACATGCATTGCTTGGACCAGGTGATACCTTTCTTGTTATTATTTCTTTTGTGCTTGATAGCTCACAAGAAGAAGAATTGATTAATATGTTACGTGAGCACAAATCTGCATTAGGTTGGACTATAGGTGACATCAAAGGTATTAGCCCCTTAATATGTTCCCATAGGATTCACTTAGAAGAAGGAGCTAGCCCCCGTAGAGACCATAAAAATGACTTAACCCTACTATGAAAGAGGTGGTGAAAAAAGAAGTTTTAAAATTGTTAGATGCAGGCATCATTTATCCCATCTCTGATAGCAAGTGGGTTAGTCCAACTCAAGTAGTTCCCAAGAGATCGGGAATAACTGTGGTGACTAATGATGAGAGGGTGTCTGTTCCTACTAAGGTAGTGACAGGGTGGCGCATGTGCATTGATTATAGGAGACTTAATTCTGCCACCCGCAAGGATCACTTCCCACTTCCATTCATAGACCAAATCATAGAGCGAGTAGCTGGTCATTCTTTCTATTGCTTTCTAGATGGGTATTCAGGATATTATCAGATTGAGATTGCATTAGAGGATCAGGATAAAACTACTTTCACATGTCTTTTTGGTACTTATGCTTTTCGGGGCATGCCATTTGGTTTGTGTAATGCACCAACTACTTTTCAGAGATGCATGATGAGTATTTTTAGTGACATGGTTGAAAAATATATGGAAGTATTCATGGATGATTTGACTGTTTTTTGTGATTCCTTTGATTCATGTTTACTTCACTTGAAGGTTGTTTTAAGTAGATGTGAAGAGAAGGGTCTGGTGCTTAATTGGGAAAAATGTCATTTCATGGTTTCCTCTGGGATACATAATTTCTGATAAAGGAATCGAGGTTGATAAAACAAAAATTGAATTGATTTCTAAATTACCTACACCTAAAAGTGTCAAGGATTTGAGATCATTTCTAAGGCACGCAGGTTTTTATAGGAGGTTCATACATAATTTTTCTGCCATCTCTAGACCATTAAGTAGTCTCCTGTTCAAAGACGAAATGTTTCAATGGACACAAGAGTGTGAGGACGCCTTTCGAACACTCATTGATAGGCTCACTTCTGCCCCCATCATGCAACCACCGGATTGGAATTTACCATTTGAGATAATGTGTGATGCAAACAACTATGCAGTGGGGGTAGTCTTGGGACAACGAAGGGAAGGGAAGCCCTTTGTTGTTTACTATGCTAGTCGAAAACTTAATGATGCTCAAAAGAATTATTCGACTACTGAAAAAGAGTTGCTAGTTGTAGTTTTTGCTCTAGATAAATTTCGTGCTTATTTGATTGGTACACCTATCACTGTTTTTACTGACCATGCGGCTCTTAAGTTCCTTCTTTCTAAAAAGGATGCTAAGGCAAGATTGATTAGGTGGATTTTACTTCTGCAGGAATTTGATCTAACTATAAAGGATAAGAAGGGGATCGAGAATGTTGTGGCGGATCACTTGTCTCGTCTGGAGTTCAGTGACTCTGCCAATGGCCCACCCATCCGTGATGACTTCCTTGATGAACACCTATTCGCCGTCACTCAAGTACCATGGTATGCACACATTGTTAATTACTTGGTTTCTGGTGAAGTTCCATCATCATGGAGTGCTCAAGATAAACGCAAATTTTTGGTCGAGGTAAGAAATTTTTATTGGGATGATCCTTATCTATATAAGTATTGCCCCGACCAAATCATGAGGCGTTGTATCCCTGAAGGTGAGATTGAAAGTGTCTTACGTTTTTGTCACAGTGCAGCTTGTGGAGGCCATTTTTCTATGAAAATGACCGCTGCAAAATTTTTACAGTCTGGATTATATTGGCCTACATTGTTTAAGGACACTGAAAATTATTGTCGTTCTTGTGATAGATGCCAGAAGTTAGGTGCATTGTTCCGGAGACACATGATGCCCCTTAACCCCATCTTATTCATTGAGATATTTGATTGTTGGGGGATTGATTTTATGGGAACTTTTCCACCTTCTTTTGGATATTTGTATATTTTGCTTGCAGTGGACTATGTGTCCAAATGGGTAGAGGTTGTGGCGTGCCGAAAGAATGACAACACTACTGTTGTCAGGTTCATCAAAGAACACATTTTATCTCGTTTCGGTACACCACGAATCATTATTAGTGATCATGGGACTCATTTTGTAATCGCTCTTTTGAGGCTTTGATGCGCAGGTATGAAGTTCATCACAAGGTCTCCAATGCCTATCATCCGCAGACAAATGGCCAAGCCGAGCTAGCAGACCGAGAAGTGAAACAAATCTTGGAGAAGATGGTGAATTCTGATAGGAAGGATTGGTCCTTGTGCCTTCCTGATGCACTTTGGGCTTATCGTACCACTTATAAGACAATTCTTGGGATGTCTCCGTATCGGCTTATATATGGAAAAACCTGTCATTTACCTGTTGAGTTAGAACATCATGCTTATTGGGCCGTAAAAAGCACTAACTTTGATTTCAATGATGCAGGTATTCAACGGAAACTTTAGTTAGCTGAAATTGAGGAGTTGCGGAATGATGCCTATGACAATTCCCGAATATACAAGGCGAAGATGAAAGCAGCTCATGATAAGCAAATTATGAGGAAACATTTCGAGCCCAATCAACGAGTCTAACTCTATGACTCACGACTTCATCTACATTCTGGCAAGCTAAGATCAAGATGGATGGGCCCATTCATGGTAAAACAAGTCTTTCCCAATGGTTCCATAGAAATTGAAGATCCAAAAGATGGGAAAGTATTTAGAGTAAATGGGCAGCGTTTGAAGCACTATGTGGAGCGGGTAGAGGTGCCAGAAGAGATTTCTCTGGTTGCCCCTGTCTACTTGATTTAATGTTCTCCACTCTATCTTTAGTTTAGGTTTCTATTTTATTTTATTTTTTTTAGTTTAGGTTTTTGTTTTTATGTTTTTTTTTAGTGTTTCAGGTTATTTTAGGTGTTGCTAATGGAGTCACTCAGAGACCATCATCCCATGTGTTCCTTTCTCCCATCGATATGTTTTTCTTATATTTTGGTGACTGTGAGGACATTGTCTATTTGAAATTGGTAAAGCTTCACCATGGTAATATCACTCTAACCCTCCTTTTTTCTTTTTCCTCCATTTGTCATGATTATTATTTTATACATTGAGGACAATGTTTGGTTTTGGTTTGGGGGTGATGGTGGTTTATTAGATTTTTTGTGCAATTTTCAAAAATCTTTGAGCTTAAAACGTATTTTATAATTAAACTGAGTCATTTTTGTGTTCTACTCAATCTCCATTGAATACTTAGATGATTACGGTAATTGTGCAAAATCTTTATGAAAATGCATTCGAAATCTGAACTCTTGGTGAATTTAAAAAAAAAAAAAATTGAGTCTTTTTAATTTTAGAGAATATTTTTGTTGCCTTTAATTTTGAGAAAACACATACTAACACGTGTCATATAGTTATATTAGTAGAAAACATGATATTTGATATTATCCTTATGTTAGATGTATTTTGTGAGACTTTTCAACTCGACTATTCGTGCACTATAAGCCAAGTCAACATGATTTGAAGTTGATTAATGAGATATTGAACTAGAAAACCTTAGAATAATAGTGGAGACTTAACCCTTGTGAGTTTTGAGTCATTCTTTATTTCTTGAGGGTTACTAATTACACTCTGATTTTTCTCGAGTCCGCATTATTTCGTTGATGATCTCGTTATTCTTGACTTTCTCATTGATTGCTTTAAGAATGACATAAAAAATTGAATCTTTACACTAGAACTTCTTGCTTTATTTAGTTGACAAGTCCTAGTATTAACTAGAACTTATGAAGTGATATATACATTTCTTTCTTTAAACCATTTTTTAGCCTTTTAGCCTACCCAATACTAAATATCCATTTCCATCCCTTTGAGCATTTAAATAGCCTTCTCTTTGTTATCCCCATTCCCATTACCTACTCCAATCAAGGAGTAATACCTCTATTATTTTATCTTTACCCAATTTTCTGAGAATGTATACGGTGAGATATATTTATGGAATTGGCAAATAGAAAGAGTTGAAAATAGATATTTTATGCGCCCTCGAAGTAAAAGTGTTGGATTATATCACCGGGGAAAAACATACAAAAAAAAAGGTTAAACAAAAAAAAAACTTAAAGAAGAAAAAGTTAATGGTGTACAACATTGATTTGTTCTTCAATGCCCTATGTGTTTATTCAAGGGTGTAGCATTCTCAGGAAATTCTTGTATCCTTTTTGTCCATTATTGTTTGCTATAATCCAAGCCCCCCATTACAACCTAGTAAAGACCTAATTGATCTTAAGTGAAAGTTGGTGTATTAGATGTGGAGATTAAAAAGGCAAGAACTATGGTGTTTGATTCAACATTCTCAAAAGTAATCAATATTTCTGTCCATAAGATCATATTCATTTCACTCTTTGAAAAATTACGTTTTTCATGATAATTATATGTGAGACGTTTGCATTTTCCATAGTTTATATTTTTTTCCTCACATATAAACTGAGTGCCCAATCTCTGAGTGTTTTATTTCTGAGTGACATGAGAGAATTGTAGTCGAAGCGTCCTTTCTAAAGGTTATCTCGTCACATCTTTACTATGAGATGAAGAGTTATGTTGATAAGGCGTCTCACACACACACTTCGAGTTGAGAGTGATTATTAAATTTATTTAACCTTTAGATACTACTAAATTATTGTACTCTATTTATATACACATTTTTAGTTTGTTGTTTTTCTTGAATTTTAAGCAATTAGAAAATTACTCTGAGGAAAATAAAGGAGAATGCTCATGTTTTTCCATTATGTTTTTAGGAAATAGATTTTGTTTTATTGAGTCATTAATGTTTGGGGGTAACATTTCTGGAAACCCTCACGAGACTATAACTCATCCTCTAGAGGTTTAAAGCCTTGTTGCACGTTAAGGTAAGTGCAACCGTGATTCCTACGAAAGTGAGTTAGGATTTTATTCTTAATTTTGTTTTGCTCGAGGACTAGCATAATATAGGTTTGGGGGTATTTGATGTTCACATAATTATAACATAATATACCTCCTAATATATACTTGTTAGTGTTTCAAATAGTGTATTTTAGTTTAATTATTATATTTTTGTATTTTTGTAGGATTTGGAGTTTAAATGACAAAAGTGCGTTAGCGTGGCGAATAATGGTGATTCATAGACCAATTGACGAAGTGGAGCGGGAGACACTTAAGCCAAAGATTAAGAGAACCAAATAAATAAAATAAAGGAATTTTGGTGGAACAAAGAAGTAATATGGATAAAAAAAATAGTCAAACCCACATTTCAAGGGGTGGGACCTTTTGTTTACAATTTAAATTGGGCTTCCAAGGGAGTTTAGTTGCTTGTTAACACAAATACGACAGCAGCCTTGGTTGACAATTGGTATTGGGTTTCCAATTTGGGATTGCCAATTTGGGCCCAATAGGGAGTAGGGTTCCCTGGACCATAAAAACAATAAGAAAGAATACAACAAGATAGTTGTTTTGGGGGGCGGGGAACAAAAACGCAGCAGCAGCAGCAGCCGAGAACAGCATAGGAGCAGCAACAGAGAGGATGGCCAGTGCAGAACGCAAGGCGCAGGGCTCAGGACACCGTCCAGCAACAGGAGATAACGCAACATGAGCTGTTGTCCAGCAGGGAACGCAGCAGCCTGGAAGCAATACAGCTGCAGGACAGCAAAGACGACGCTGTCCAGGACAGCAGTGAAGGCGCTATCCAGCAGGGTGTGCATCGCTGATTCACCATGCGCTGCCATGCCGATGAAGCTCCACACCGCTGTTGCTGTCATCACCTTCGCCATGTGTCACTAAACTCCACGCAAGGTGAAGAGGTGAACTCCTAGATGTAACGCACTTAATTAGTATTTGATTCGTTTTACGCTTTCACGATGAATAATGGTGTTTATGATTCTCACTTTTATTTAATATAGGAATTTATGTTATTTTAGTGACAAAGATTTCATCAATTTCTTCGTAGATTATTATTCTGGTGGTTGTCTTTTTCTTCTCTATATAAGTTTAGTCACGCTTTTCTTATGTATGGAATTTTTAAGGATCAATTGATTCCAGTAGGTTAATTATATGTGATCGTCTTTTATTATGTTATTGTCTCCGGATATATCGTAAATTTAGGATATCACATATGACCAACCTTTGTGCTTTTTAGAAAATGTGATCTAAAATCCATTTACATTAGGATATATCAATGCATTAAAGACTATTTTTCCGATTATGTTGTTTGGGATGCGAAACACGTAATCGAGTCATCATAGCGAATCAATATTAGTTGGTGCGTGAAATCTAGGAGGGATTCTTGGAACCTTGTAACTTTTCTAAACTTGATTTTTATTAAACTAAATTCAATTTCATATTTTAAAATTGCTAGAATTTCTTACATTTAGTTTCGCGTAGTTTTTCTTCTTTGACCTTGTGTAGATTGCTTTTCCTCGTGGGATCGACACCCCAATCTTTACTGCAATTGACCGCGTGTACTGTTTGGGCGTAATCACCAGTCCCTCGTGATCCTGCTCAATAAAGTCTAGCAACTTCAGCCTACCGACATTAATCTTATTGAGTTGAGCAGAGTTGACGACCTCGATTAGCTCCTTCTTTCTGGCCCTCACCGACCTTTCAAAACGTATAACTCCTCAATTGCTCTGGCCAGACTACCTTCAAAATCGACCAGCTTGCACACAGCTTCAGTTTGACTTGTACGCTCAGAATCCAACTCTTGACTGAGCTTGGAGAGTCACGCTTGAAGGGTCGATCTCAATGACAAACTACCTCAGTGTGTTCAGCGGCTAAAGCACTCTGAATCTCAGATCTCATGGCATGTGTCAGTCAGTCATCAAACATTGTCTGCTCAGCTACCGCCTTGTCCCTACTGTCCTGGGCATATTTCAGATCCTCTGACAAATCAGCATAGGCAGAACGGGCCTCATCCACTTTCTTGACCCCTTTCAGCTTAGACTCCAAGGCCGATCGAGCAGCCAACGCACTGTTCAGGTCCATCTAGGCCTCACCTAGCTGAATCCCTAGATTGGGCTAAGCAACTAACTGCTTTTCCAACGAACCTACCCTACTACGGGCGTCTGAGATTTGCTCTTTCTGCTTAGCGTATGTCTTCTCTAAGGCACATAGCCTATCACGCACGAACTCCACTTCAGTGCCTGTCATGCCAGCGTGGGTCAAGTGAGCCATCCCCTAACCAGAAAACATACACAGGTTTGTGAGCAATAAAGTGTGACAGAAGGTTCTGCGATAATCGGATAATTGCTAACTTACCAGCATCAGATGATTTTGCCCTTGATTGAGATGATCCCCATGGTCGTTTCCTTTAGTGGCATTTGGTCAGCCATCCAAGAAAATCATTTCTTCAAAAGCTGAATGGTGTTGGTTCTGTGGTCCACCTCTTGGTACCGCATGTGTTGCCTACTAGAGTTGGCTCTAATTTTCGTACGGAGAGCCTCGGTACCAGGAACCAATCCTGGGACTTTTGAAGGAGGAGACTAAGCAAATTGCTTTCCTTTGTAAGCAGTAGAGGGTGGGAGCTCGGACGATAGTCCAGTCTGCAAACCGGCACTACACTCCAAAGATAACATGCCCATCCCCCCTCGCATACGTCCGGATCCACAGAAGAACCATGGGTAATGCCTTACAGAACCGGTCGTTGCACTACGACAGCCAAACCCACCGATGAGTCAAGGGCAATACTTTCCAAAACGAGATGTTCCACACCTAGATTGGCAGCGGCAGAGGCCTTTGGGGGCTCCTTGCCAGTAGTTAGGTCCACGACATCCCTCTCCAGAGCATTCAGAGGGACAACAAAAGCAGTCGGAGCAGTTCCCACCTTGATCCTCTTTGACTGACGAGGAGAGAAAACAGTTTATCAAGAGCTTTCCTTTTTTATGGACTAGGCATCCTTGACACTTTCTTTTTCTAAGATCCAGATGCTTGTACATTAGCACCAGGAGAAAACCAACGGGAGCGGCCAAAGTCCGCCCCTCATGAGAAAATAGACCACTCTGTCTGATATTTTCCGGTTGGAGAACATCTGAAATAGGCATTGGTGGAGAGTAAGAAATTCAACCTTTGAAGCTACGAAAGATCGTCTAGCCATATGGGTGAAGTACCCAGACTTCACAGAAGCATAAAAACAATACCGCTGCCAGTATTCTGTGTCATTCAACTTGCCATCCAGACAAGACGACTTCACCAGCAAACAAACATCGAGCTCATTCATCTTGATGGAAGTCAGAGGATGAAGCAGTTTGTCGACAGACGGAACCCCACATCGCTCTCCCTAACTAAAGTGGCAATCAGTATACTCCACCTTCTCGGCGCTATCTGAGCTAGGGCAATACCTTGATAAGACAGGAAACGCCAAATGGCGTCAAGAACAAAGAAGTGCAGGTCAGCCTCGAACATGACCTTGTACAAGCAAATGAATCCCTCCCTTGGAAACAGTTTGAGACTCGCCCGTCACAAACGACAATTCAAGATCATCAGAAACTTCATATCATCGACAGAGGTCGGCTAGGTCCTTATTTGATGTCAGCGACCCTGTAAAGAAGTCAAAGCAAGCCGCATGGTGCTCACGCGAAAAATAAGGTCGTGCAAACATGATTGTATGAAGGTCTGAGACTGTTCAGATTGGAAAAGCTAAAAACAAAAAATAGGAAAAAGCTCTGGAAGGTAAAAAGATAAAAACTCCCCCAAAGCAAGTTTATATAAGCTCGACGTATGAGAGAAGTGATTACCTAACCGCTGCAAAAACATTAACTACGGTGTAGGAGTCGAAAAGATGCCAAAATATTTGCCATCATGGCATCACACATTCCCCACGCATAATCAATTAGTGGCTCTATACAGAACCCCACTAACTAGGGGGAGTAGGCATCAAACAGTCAACCAGTCACAACCATACACGTGGCATAGGCCAACCCTAATAATACAAAAAGGCCTCAGTGCGATCTCAAGTAGGCTCAAGCACGGTCCAGCTTGGACTCAGCCAAGTCACTGTTAAGCCCATAAGTCAGACGCCCAAGCCCAGATCATGTGAGCCCAACGTGGGGCAAATCTTGGATTTTGGTCTAGAACAATAAGGCCCGAATACAAATCTCTGGGTCATCACAAGCCCAAGATCTATTTTGCACAACTCATTATCCAATCAAGCATTGGGTCTCAAATAAAGCCAAGTGTCGAATGGAACTCATTCATGAATGGGTAAGATCTTCAGCGAGATCTTCTCTCCATCACGCCTCAACGATAGAGTCAATGAATGAATGAAATATTCACTATAAGGTGAACAAAGCGAATGAGAAAAGTGTGCACCTACCGTCCAATTTAAAGTTTACATCCATCCTTACTTAGTCACCTGACTTTAGCATCGGAGTGCTTTCGACCACCACAACGGTGGTCCTTGGCTTACTGTTGTTTATTTTACAGGTCAGGAATCGACAGGGACGGATTTGGACTCATCAAAACCAATGGCGAACCCAGGATTTTACTTGTATCTTATTTGTCCATATATTTATATATGTTTGACATACACTCAAAATCCTTACGTTTTTTTTTATATACAACGAAATATTTCTTAAAATCAAGATATTGAAATTACTTCGAAATACGACATTGAAATCCTTGTTCCGGACTGATAATTTGACAACAAATTTCTACTAACATCTACAGTAAACACTCAAATAAAAATATATAATTATAATTGAATTTTTCATGAACTTAATCTAGTGCTGAGCATTGATCATTACAATTATAGAAACACATTGTATATATCAAATTGAATCGGGTATAATATTTTAAGCCAAACTATGATCAAGTCGTCAACATTTTTAACAAATGCAGACAAGCCTAATAACTAGAATATATAATTAAAATTTCAAAATAATTAAGATAAATATGTAAGCTTAATCTGTAAATTTTTGAAATGTATGAACATAATAAAATCCTAATTACAAGTTTATAAAAAAAAATTTGGAAGGGAAGGGGTGGTGGGGCTTACGAGCCAATCCAATCCCCAAATTTTATATGAGTTGAATAGTGATATATATATTTTCATTGAGTTTTATAGTTTGTCATCTTATATTTTATTTAGATGTTTATTTATGGGTTTTATTTTATGACATTATTTTTGTTTGGGTTTTCATACTACTTGTGAACAAACAAGTCTTTATTAAATTATAATCTTTTTATTTTTAATGTATTATTATAATTGTAGAAATATACATGTTTAAAAAATTCTTACACTTTTTAATTTTTTTGAAAACTGAGGGGGGCAACTGCCCTTCTAGTCCCTTTGTAGGTCCGTCCCTTTGTAGGTCCGCCCCTTTGTGGAACTTTTTACATCTAAACTACATAACTCACACTCCCCTTAGGAACAGTAAAAGAATGTGTCTTCAACCTGATATTCGGGTTGCTAATTTTTCCCTAACAAACTATTGCTATTTACATTTAAACTCGGTAGCTGTAAACATTCATTAATTACACCCAAGACCCTAATATATTTTATATAAGCCCTCCAATTTATCTATAAATTATAAAAATAAAAAAAAAACAAAAAAAAAACCCTCACATCTAACTTTTTTATTTATTCCTTTAAACATTCATTAATTACACCTAAGGTCATAACATGATTTATTTAAAACCCTCCAATTTATCTATAAATTATTAAAAAAAACGTCACATCTAACTTTTTGATTTTCCATCAAAGCCAACCCATGTAAATATTCATTAATTATACCTAAGCTTTAACGCAATTTATTTCAAGTCCTCCAATTATTTATAAATTATAAAAAAAACTCTTACATCTAATTTTTTTAATATTCCGTTTTACCCTCCACATTTATATTTTACAATCAAAACTAGCTCTTTCAAACATTGATTAATGAATAGTAAAATGTGTATATTATCAACCTGATTTTCAGTTTTTAATTTTGTCCTTGTCCAAATTAAACAACGTCCTTCATATCCCCATCCTCTCCCTCCTTATCTGTTCTCCTCCTCTTCTCTAGCGTCGCCGACCCCCTTCTTCTTCCCCCCTGTTTTCCTTTATCTCTATTTCGCAACTATCGCTGGTCACTTCTTCTTCATCCATCTTTTTTATTTTTATTTTTTTTCTGTTTCGCAACCACCCCACCCCCTTGTTCCTTTCTCTCTGTGATCTTCACATTCACTATTTACGCACACGTTATGCGCCATCCATAGTACCTCAATAAAGGTAGAAATATCTAACTTGCTTAGGTTTTAGGCCAATAAATCTATTCACCACAGGAGGATATATGGAAATATTAGAGAGAGATCGTTGCATGGAGTGGAAGTAAAGACTGGAAATGTTGTTATGTTTCCTAATTTCTAAATGTGTAAGATAATACAAAATCTAGGGTTCAATAACCGTTAAACTATTATTTTATATATGTAACATATTGAGTATTGAGGAGAGAGAGGGAGAATTGGTCGTGACATCAAGGGGTAATTAAGGCATATAAGTGAAGATCGGCATGAAGACTCCATGAATGTATATACATCATGGTCCAATCATCCGAACTTTTACATGACTTGGTCCAGGAAAAATACATAACAGTTTGCAAGAACTTTTACATGACTTTGGTCCAGGAAAAAATACATAACAGTTTGCAAGAATACGGGGTACATGCAAGTGTGTCATGAATAGTAGAAGCCCCTGACCAAGACTTGTCTATTGTTGAATACCTTCCATTAAGTAAGTCTAGAAAGTCTTGTTTTAGAGCCTCTTTTGGTTTTTTTTTTTACATTTTTTATCCATTTTTTTTAAAATATTATCCAGAGGGGTAGAAGTGTCAAAAATTCTTCAAAGAAGCACAAAAAAGTCCCCTAACAAGGCTCCCTGGAATGATTACCTTACGATACCATTGCAATTTAGTGCAGTACGATGCCTGACAACAATCCCTCAAGCTTGCCCTCAATAACAATCCCTCAAGTTTGCCCTCAATTCATTCCATAGCGATTACGTCAACAACCTAAATAGAAATGCACCTCCAAAAATAGAAATGCACCAAGTAGAAAGTGACAAAACCCAGCATGGCAACAGCTGGTTCCAATCACAGTAGAAGACGCTGTCCTTCACTTATAAACTCTCGAGGAAATAGCCATTTATAATTGAAGCAACGCAATAAGCTTCCAATTCTATACAATTACAGTAAAGTCTACACGTCAATATGTGTAGGAAGTAGAAAGCATGTAACAAATCCATCATACAGCTTAAAATATCCATTCCTTGCATTCCGGACATTCTTTCACACTGTAATCACCTTAGAGGAGTGGTAGTCATAATCAGAGTTCTCCACAAACCTTACAAATCAAACAAGAAACTTAAACACCCAGTTTCTCATTCATAACCATCTTTTTTTTTTTTTTTTTAGGATCATTCACAAATTGACATTTTTTCGAGAACTTCAACAAGATCCAAGAGTTTATCCATGAGTGACCGACATCTTTCTGTTGTAAATGCTGATTTGAGGAACATTCAGAGCATTTCTTGTATGTTACACAATTTGTTGCCTTTTCTCATAAATATTCTATAACACAATGCCTGGGAAGGAATTGATTGCTCACATCAACCCCTCTTTGTTTCAAGTATTGCTTGGCCTCAGCAATATCCTACACAGAAAAAATAATGTCAGTTAAAAAAACCAAGATTGGTTTTATGCCACTTTATTTAAATAAAAAATCACCAGAGATTTAATTCATTTTAAAACATTCATGCATTTATTTTTGTGGAAAACCCCCTTTTCCCTTGTGGTTTAGCAAATATTACAGTTTGAGATCTAGGGACAAGTTCTTGCCAAATCAATAATAATCATTTGACAGCTATTTATTTGACGCAGATTGGTGTCAGAAAAACCTTGATTGAGCTAGGGATGGCAACGGGGCGGATTGGGACGGATATGAGCAAACCCATCCCCACCCCGCGACGGATTTCGGATCCCCGAAACCGCCTCGCATATCCGTTTATCATTTTTTTTAAACCATCCCCGACAAGGACGGATAGGCGGATATCCGCCCCGCCCCATTTAAGCCAAAAAAAACAGATTTGAGAAAAAAGATGAAGAATGAAACATTGAAACCCTCAAATCTCTTCTCCCCATTCTCTGAGAAGATGCAGGAAGATCAATCAATGAACATCGATCGTGGTGAGCATGTCATTGGTGGGATGTCATTGATCAAGAATATCTCTGAGAAGAAGCAGGAAGATCTGAGAAGTAGGAAGAAGCAGGAAGATCTGATGGGAAGTAGGAAGAAGCAGGAAGATCTGAGAAGCAGGCATTGGTGGGATGGTGGTGAGCATCGATCGAGAAGATCAATCAATGAACATCGATCGAGCAGGAAGCAGGATGTGTACTGCTTGATGATCGAGCAGGAAGCATGAGCCATGATGTGTACTACTTGATGATCGATCAATGCATTACGGTGGGTGGTGCCGAACTAGACCGCTGCTGTTGTTGATTCTTGCTTTTGGTGAAAGTCTGAGAGATGTGAAAGTATGAGAGATTTGATCGAATGGGTAAAGTTTTTTTTTTCTTTTTAAAGGGCCAGGGGTATCTATGTAAATTTTCATACTTAATTGGATATCCGTGGGCCGGATATGGCCAAATCTGTATCCGCCCCGAATATTCGACGGATGTTACTTGGATATCCGTATTCGCCCCGAACCTCGTTTAGCCATATCCAAATCCGCCCCATACGGATTGGGTGGGGCGGATATCCGTGAAAATCCGCCCCATTGCCATCCCTAGATTGAGCACAGGGAAAAATTGGTTCAACTTATGTTTTACCAAGTTCGAGAGATGGGCAAATGACAACACAAGGCCAACGTTCTTATTTTTTTGATGTTCACATTTTATTGAAAATGCGTGCTTATATTTGCACGACACTTTTTTAACAACTAATGGTTTATCTGACAAGCGTTTTACCAATGACACCAAACATGAAATAACAAAAAATAGATGCTTCTTGAATAAAAATTTCATAAATAAACTAGGGTATTAACTGAATCTCTAGTAAACAAAAACTCGAACTCTGACCATTGAGATGCATAATGCACTACTTGCTGGAATGACAATTTTAGTTTTTACAATTGTCAGTTCTTAGGGGTTTGTAGAAACTATATTAGAAACATTGAAGGCCCAAGGAAAGAAGCGAATCTTGATCCCTGTGGGCCGACCCACTTTGCTAGTAGCATTTGGTCAGCTCATAGTCAAATGAAAACATTGATTTGGCCATTTGGGTGGGATGACACAAATAACCCCGCCATCCCCATTTTAAAGAAAACATAAACATCAATAAAACTTATAAACAATACCCATGAAAAATATGAGAGGAAAATCCTAATTAAAGACTCGACTTAGATAGTTGCCTCTATATATGTTTATCAGTCCAACCTCTTGAAGATAAAGGACAATCTTGGAGAAAGACCAAAAAAAGTCCAGACGATCAAGTATTTGCAGTATAAAAGAAAAAACGATGTAGATATGATCAACTCCCTCTGGTGTTAGCTTTGCTTATTAACTGAATGGTTTCATCAATCAACTTAAGTAACAAAAACAATAATAATATAAGATTGCCATCAGAAGGGACAAAGTATAGAATATTCTCATCATGACAAACATCGCACTCAAAGGTGTTTGCGTACTATCCGAACATCATCTGGCCATATCAAAAACAACAGCAACAGAGCTAATAAAGTACTTGAAAAGTTTTAGTTAATAACCAAATATCATAGTTATGCATCATAATCTCATGGTCTACTAGAGGCTAGAGCTATAAAAAGTGATTACATTAAATATTGATAATATGTTGTTTGTTTCCCAACTTGTTATTACAAGATAGAAATGAAATTTCAAACAAAATACACAAACTAAGAATGGAAAACCATTCATGTGATGAATAAGATCCGTAAATATGAGAAATCCCTAGTCTGCACTGCAATTACTGCATTATGAGAGTATAAACAAAGTAATGATGACCCTCCTATCGCGACAAGTCCCCACTGACGAATAGTTGTATCAATAGACTTTAATTAGTTACAAAATAAAAACTTATTGCCATCATCACAAGGACACAAACTAACAAAATTCTTTGGATCAGTCTAATTACGTTCAAAATAAAAACAAACCGGAAAAGAATATTCAGTGCCATCATAAGGGCAAAGCAAGGATGCATGGACACAGACGCGCGTCGTGTCGGACACGGACACGACAATTTTCCAAAAAGTACGATTCTGGGACACGTCGCCACGTCATATTATTTTATAAAAAGTCTATAATCATAAACAATACTTTAATAAAATGCCTTCTTAGAGTGTCTTCATCTTTGATGCAAGTAGAAAATAAGTAAAAAAAACATGAAGAAAAAACGTAAAGAAGAAGTGGTGCAAAGGCGGAGAAGAAGATAACGCTCTGTTGTAAGAAGAAACAAAGTAAAAAAAATATTGTAGAGAAGAGAAGTAAACGAGAGAAGAAGAAGCATATATTGTCTCAATGTTTTAGTATTTTACCCTATTTATCATGAAACTCAATTTAAAGAGTCATTCACTTTAGATGGATCAACAACTACTAAATTAGATGATTATTCGCACGCATCTAAGAGTAAAAAATAAAACGAAGTCGGTTGTCGAGTCTTGACTTTAGTCCTAACCAAGTTCAATGTGTATCGGAGGCGTGTCCGACACGTTGACTACATTGAACATGTGTCAGACACCCGCCGACATGTTGACCACGTAGCCGACACGTGACGAGCAAGTGTCAGTATCAAATATGTGTTAGACACGGATACGACAAGTTTTTCGAATAATCTGTGCTTCCTTGGAGCTCAGTATAGAATATTCTCATTGCGACAAAATCTCGCACTCAAAGCGCTTGCGTAGTATAATTTTTCCAACTGCAGCATTTTACCATTGTCACCAAACATGAAATAACAAAAAAGTAGAGGCTTCTGAATAAAAACTTCATAAATAAACTAAGGTATTAACTGAATCTCTAGTAAACAAAAAATGGAACTCTGACCATTGGGATGCATAATGCATTACTTGCTGGAATGACGATTTTTTTCTACAATTGTCAGTTCTTAGGGGTTTGTAGAAACTAGAAACAATGGAGGCCCAGGGAAAGGAGCGAATCTTGATCCATGTGGGCTGACCCACTTTGCTAGTTGCATTTGGTCAGCTCATAGTCAAATAGTCAAATGAAAACATTGATTTGGCCATTTGGGTGGGATGTCACAAATAACCCCGCCATCCCCGTTTTAAAGAAAACATAAACATCCATAAAACTTATAAACCATACCCATGAAAAATATAACAAGGGGGAAATCCTAATTAAAGACTCGAATTAGAAAGTTGCCTCTATATATGTTTATCAGTCCAACGTCTTGAAGATAAAGGACAATCTTGGAGAAAGACCAAAAAAAAGTCCACACGATCAAGTATTTGCAGTATAAAAGAAAAGATGATGTAGATATGATCAACTCCCTCTGGTGTTAGCTCTGCTTATTAACTGAATGGTTTCATCATACAACTTAAGTAACAAAAACAATAATAACATATGATTGCCATCAGAAGGGACAAAGTATAGAATATTCTCATCGCGACAAACATCGCACTCAAAGGCGCTTGCGTACTATCCCAACATCATCTGGCAATATAGACGAGCAAAAACAACAGCAACAGAGCTAATATACATGAAATTTTTTAGTTAATAATCAAATATCATAATTATGCATCATAATCTCATGTCCTACTAGAGCCATAAAAAGTGGTTACATTAAATATTGATAATATGTTGTTTGTTTCCCAACCTGTTATTACAATATAGAAATGAAATTTCAAACAAAATACACAAACTAATAATGGAAAACCATTCATGTGATGAATAAGATCCGTAAATCTGAGAAATCCTAAGTCGACACTGCAACTACTGCATTATGAGAGTATAAACAAAGTAGTGACGATCCTCCTATCGTGACAAGTCCCCACTGACTGAATAGTTGTATCAATAGACTTTAATTAATTATAAAAAAAAGTAAAATAAAAACTTACTGCCATCATCTTAAGGACACAAACTAACTAAAATCTTTGGATCAGTCTAATTACGCTCAAAATAAAATCAAATAAAACAAACTGGCAAAGAATATTCAGTGCCATCGTGAGGGCTAGGTATAGAATGTTCTCATTGCAACAAAATCTCGCACTCAAAGCTCTTCGCTTAGTATCCCAACATCATCTGAATGAATTGATAGAATGAAAAACAATGGAAAGAAAGCTAGTACACACATGGATCTAATAGTCTAGAGTTCAAATAAAAACTAGAGCAAGAAAGCTAGTACAGTCCAAGCAAGAAGTTTAAGTTAATAAATATCATATTCTTGTAATTATAATGTAACAGTAGTTCTGTAAAGTGTTGGTTGATTCTTGAACCTGTCACAATTTGTTACCAGTGCACAAACCACATGCAGGCTTCTTCCCAGTCAAAATTATGAAAAAAAAATTGAGTATACAGCTACTTAGTGCAATTTCGAGTTTTTAGTGGCCTATCTCAGCCTATTGTATTACATGACAAACTCAAATATTTTAAAAAACTCAAATGAACTTAAATCATATATTAGAAATTAACAACACGGAATATAAACTAGTAATACCTGTTGCAACAACCCCGCTTCTTGAGGACATATAGGAAATCTCATCAAACCAACTCCAACCATCAATAGACCGTAGCACCCTAGCGACACAACAGAGTAGACAGGCAGCTGGAAGAAAATAGCACACACTAGATAAGCTTACTTGCACCTATGCATATGAATGAAGACACGCTTTATACAATATTACTATAGAAACTTACCAACCATGTATAGCTGCGGGGAACCACCGATGCCTCCAATAGACCTATCCAAACAGCCGTAATGGTAATAAGCAATGAAAAAATCTTTATGATCTGCTTCATCAGGTCTTGCAATCTAAACTATTTACTAGTATCCCGCTTGTAACAACTGTGCATCAAAGAAATGCAACACAACGTTGTAATAGCCAAGTCACCAAATTGCCAACCACACCAAAATTAGATATAGATAGACAACAATTTCATATATACCAAACATCAATCAAACATACAAAAATGTGCATTCAACTAAATGCACGAGATGAACTGAAACGAATGCAAATCATTGCCATCAGAAAGGATGAATCAGTGATTATTTTTCTCATTTGCAGCAAATAAATTGCTACTCAAAGCCCTTGCGCAAATATCCCAGCATCATCTGGCAACATAAAGGCATCAACTGTAACAGAGTAGCTAAGAACACATGGATCTGAGTTCTTAACAAATCGAAAAAAAAAAACCTAACTAGTTTAACAAAGCCTACAGTATCTTTTTGACTAACAAGAAAGAAAAGTATGTGGTTTGTGGAAAAAAAAGAGATTTCGAAATCGATTGACGGGAAGAGGAAGAGGATCAGAACTGACCTGGGAAGAAGATGGCGAAGAAACCAGTAACTAGTTTAGGTATCGGTGGGTGGATGGCGACGCGATTAGTGTTTTGATTTTGACAAGTAGACAATTATTGGTTGCACCCTCCGTTTCTTATATCAATGGCTTTTAGCACCACAGAATTTTGTGACCAACCCCCAAAGGTCCAACCTAACCCTATTAGAGGAAATAAGTTTGGACGGTGACACCCCACCCTCTAAAGACCGATGGACGACTTTGAGACACGAGTAAGTACATGCATCCGATAAGAGTCTAAAAGAGTTGCACTACGCTGCGCGGACCAGTTGCATCCAATACTAGGGGACTTACTGCTCTCAGTGTGTCATTCTTCTTCACTCTGAATGCAAAAAATCTAGATAGTCAGGCCCCTAACGTCAGAGTGGTTCTACGTGCGTGTGATTGTGTTCGATTGGGGCATTATAAACATCTCTAACATGATGGAGGGTATTGGGCCTGGCCTGGCCTGATGCAAGCCCGACCCGTCTGGCCTGACTCTCTAGACAAGTTCCTCTGGAGGGTATTTTGCTTGTATGATATTATCTCCACAAATTTCAAGTCATTTTTGAAACTCCAAGCTATTGTAAACAAAATGGGAGGTATGATACGACTCATTTTAAATTATTGGTTGTCATAAGGCATTCTATGACAACTCATCCCTCAATTTGTATATTTTTGGTTGAAAGGAAGTCTATTAAATTTGCTATATTGTCCTAATAAGAAACAATTCTTCTATGTATCGAGGGAGGGAGCGAGGATGCTCCCTCGCACGTGATTTTTATGCGGGATTCAACTCGTCCAGCGAAATTTTTGGCTCCAAAAGTGAAAAAATCCCCAATTTTTTTGCTCCAAAGCAAACCCTAGATGTAAATGAATTTGGGGATTATTTCTCTCCAAATCAAACTCTTTCTCTTCTCCCTCGATTGCCCTATCAGAATTGTTCTCTCCAAATCAAACTCTTTCTCTTCTCCCTCGACCCCTCCCTCGACTCCTTTCTCAATCTCTCCCACAAACCCTAGACCTAGCAAAGCTCCCTCGACCCCTCCCTCCCTCGACTCCTAGCAAATCGAAGAAATCTCAGAGAGAAAAATCAGTTGTTTCTCTCCTAGCAAAGCTCCCTCGACCCCTCCCTCCCTCGACTCCTAGCAAATCGAAGAAATCGAAGAAATTTGGAGCATTAACTTCGGCGAAGTCGAAGAAATCTGCCTTTTCTCTCCACCCTGAAATCAGTGAGTTTACAAGGTATGAATCAGTGAGTATTGTATGCCCTTAGCTTGCCTTTTCTTCTTAGCTTCATCGACGAACATCAGTGAGTATTGCATATATGGCAGTATAATTTCTTCTGCATTATCAGTTTTTTTTTTTTTACGTTTTGTTCCTCATTATCAGTTTTTTTCACGTTTTGTTATGTTTTAGCTAGCTGGATTTTTCTTGATGTATTTCTTGATCTGAATACTTGTCCAGAAAAAAGATTTTGTTGTTTGTTATGGGAAGCTACAAAAATTAATTGGGTTGATATCTTGGTGATGGGCAGAATGCAATGTTTTCCTTCAAAGTGGTTTTATCGTTCAATTTGTTATTTTTGCAAGAACTGTTGTTTAATCTCTTCTGTGCCAGATTATTTTCACGAAAAAAAAAAAACTCTGATCAGTATTTTGAGTTGCAGTAACTAGATTAATCATCTTCGATGTCTCCCTTTGTATCATTTTCTGATTCACGAAGTTAAAAGTGTTTCTGGGAAAACAATGTTTCCAGGGTTGATGGATCAAAATTTTACTGTTAGAGAATACCCCACTATTTCTCCATCACATTGGTGTTTTTCTCCACTATTTCCCCACTGTTGTTCCAACTTCCAGCTATCTGATGGTCCTGATCCATTGAATTGTAGTTGAAACGTGAGCTTCATTTATAATTAGCAAAGTTTTGGTTAATCATTATGTGATCAAAGAAAGGAGTGGATACCCATAAAAAAAAATGATTCGATGTATCTATTCTGTGGCACTGATTTTTATCAATGCATTTGGAATGATATGAAGCTTTTACCAATGAATTTGATCGTCTTCGCTCACCATTACTGACTGTTTTGATGAGGTCCAACTATTGGACAAGCACAACCCTGACTGAGGGTTAGATTTTTATGAGCCTGGTATCGTATTAGCATTTTTATAAAATTAGAATAGGCCAGACGTGAAAATGCAGCCAATGAATTGTAAATGAAAAGGCCAAACCCAACCCATTGCCTGCCATTCCTACAACCAGCCTCTTAAGGATAAACCACCTAAAACATCCAAATTGTAACTTTTGGGAAATATTTGGTTGCAATGTATGGATAAAATGCCATTTACTCACAAACGTGATACTCATTCGACTCACTTTTATTGTTTACCTAACTACTTCATGAGTGTTGCTTGCTTGAACTTTGGGTGGGGATGGAATTGATATTACTTTAAGTCCTTGTAGATCATCAAAGTGTATATAGGAAAAGGGTAGGATTCATACCTTGATTCTGTGAAAGGTCTTGATATTATTTTTTTGTCATCGCAGGAATGACGTACGAAGCTTACGTTGTTTATCGTGGGCATGTTCCTGGTGTTTATGTTACGTGGCCAAGTTGCGCACTACAAGTAAACGGGTACAATGGTGCTGTCTACAAGGGTTTCAATTCAATTGAAGAAGCCTACGAAGATTATGAAATGTGGAAGGAGCACGAGGCGAGAAGAGAGCACCAGTCAAGAACATACGAGTCAAGAACAAACACTGAAGATGTAGTGGACCAACCAAATAATGCTCGTGATGAAGCTCATGAAACCCAAGTCAACGATCCTTTGGCTTTTACAAAGGACCTAATCAACAGTATATTAGTGGTAGTTTTATTGATTATTGTACTTTTGTTTTTTAAGATTTTGGATAGTATGTGAGATGTAAATGAATTTGTTTAGAGATGTAAATGATTTTGAGATATGTAAATGATTTTGAGATGTAAATGAATTTGTTCAGAGATGTAAATGACTTTGGATGGTTATCTGAATTATCTGAATTGCTGAATTGCTTCTGATCAGCATATCTGAAAGTTGAATTGCTGATCTGAAAGTTGAATTGCTGAAACTTAATTGCTGAATTGCTGAAAGTTGAATAATAGGTGAATTGCTGATCTGAAAATGTTGAGTATGCCTGATCTGAAAATGTTGAGTATGCCTGATCTGAAAATGCTGAGTATGCCTGATCTGAGTATGCCTGATCTGAATAATAGGGCATGTATGCTGAAAATGCTGAGTATGCCTGATCTGAAAATGCTGAATTGCTGATCTGAAAAACTGAATTGCTGATCTGAAAATGTTGAATTGCTTAATTGCTGATCTGAAAATGCTGATCTGAAAAACTGAAAAACTGAATTTGCAGTAAATGAATGTGAAAAACTAAATATGAATTGTTTCAAATTGATACAAAGTCAGAATTTGCAGTAAATGAATCTATAAATGAATCTGAAAAACTGAATCTGAATTGTTTCAAATTGATACAAAGTCATAATTTGCAGTAAATGAATCTGAAAAACTGAATCTGAATTGCTTCAAATTGATACAAAGTCAGAATTTGCAGTAAATTGATACAAACACATTTCAAAAAGACTGTCAAACCTTGTACACAACACCATTATCATACAAAACATACAAGATACATCTTTAAGGTCATAACACATCTCAAACAAACAAACACAGTGTTTTGAATATAAGGACTGTCATTCAAAACACATCTCAAAACCATCAAAACAAACACATCACAAACAACTAAACCTGGTCATAAAGACCATTTCTTCCACAGACCATTTCTTCCACAGTTGAATATAAAGACCATTTCTTCCACAGAGCCACTGACCATTTCTGCCTTCCTACCTGATCATCTTCAAAGGTATGTATAGTCCATTGCGTTGGTTGAACCTGGGGGCTGCAAAAATTAATAATAAATATTAAAAAATAAATAATATGATGCATACAAAACACATATCAAACAAACAAACCCTACAAAGGATAAACATACAAAACACACATTACAAAATATGTACCTGTGACACTAGCGAGTACAAAAGATCAATTCTTCCAGGTTGTATATGAGTTGACCCCGTATTATCATCCTTAACGACGAAAAACACATAAATCATAAGTGGGCAAGCATACTCACTGATTCATACCTTGTAAATATAACAAACAAACCTGTGTATTGCTTTGAAGAGGCATCACATTATTTTCACGGGGCATAACATAAGGCATACACTGTAAACCCTACAAAATACATTTGTATAAATATAAGTCACTAATCACTATTCTTGACTTAAGAAAATATACATTCATAAAACACATTGCAAAACATACCAGATTAGTCTCAATGGCCTGATCCTTTTGCATGTTTTTTTTTTTCTTTTGTGTCCTTTTACATATCTTCTCAACTCTGGATTTTATCCTTGAATTAGACCGTCGTCCTTTGCTACGAACCGCTAATGGACTATGAATTTGGATGGCAAAACTAGCAGTAGTGGTGGCCACTTCCAAATACCCTTGTGAATCAACATGCTCATCACCATGACTCCTTGTAAGTTGCATCATCTTCAAAGTAATCCATTCTTGAACTTGGCACGTCTTCTTTTCATCCTCAGCGGCGAAGTCAGCCATTTCATAGAAGGCATTGCATATCTTTTCAAATCGCGCATTTTCAGGCTTCATTCTCCAATCTGAATAAATAATCTTCACCTTTGTATGAGCCCTCTTAACATATTTCCTCCACCTCCGAATAACATATTTATCAGGTATATCATGAATCCCTCTTTCAAACAAGACTTTCAATACATGTTTGCATAAAATCCCCCTGAACTCAAACAATTGACAATTACACTTGATGGCGAAGTCGGCAGCATTAAAAGAGACTATAAAATTGACTGATCGTTGCCTATCATTTATCACCATGTCTTGTGTAATAGTGTACAACTGAAAGCCACTTCCATCCATAACTTCACCGACAATTCTACAACATGGATTCCCGACTATCTCTTCTTGGAACTCCCTGAATCTATTTGTAGTGTAGGCATCCCGAAATTTTATCTCAATTGCATACGGAGTAACATTTCCTTCGGCTATAACATTTGAAGTCCTCTTCAGATTCCTTTTGGACCTTACTACGTAGTGCATTCTCATATTGTTCTACAAATTGTTTTAAAGTGGTCTTCGGATTCACATAACCATCAAAAAAAGCATTCATGCTTTCACTCCTTTGAGTTGAAGACATCCCCGCCCAAAAAGTATTTCGTTGAAATGCTGGCACCCAACGCATCCTTTCGTAGTATAATCCACTCAACCAATCATTTTCATCCAGATTATATTTATCAATAAACCCATGCCAATTTTCTTCAAACTCTTCATGAGACAGGGAATCATAAACTGCTCTTTGCATTGCAAACTTGATCGCCTCATATTCATTGCAACCTGACAGCTTTTCGAGCAACTTCTTCATAATATGCCACAAGCACCATCTGTGTCGTGTGTTGGGAAATACAATTTGAATGACCTTCTTCATTGCCCTATCTTGATCAATGATTATAGCAGACGGAGCATTGCCATCCATACACACGAGCCAAGTTCGAAAAAGCCAAACAAATTCTTCAACCGTCTCACCACATATCAATCCACATCCCAAAAGAATTGACTGACCGTGATGATTCACCCCAACAAAATGAGCAAAAGGCATGTCATACTTATTTGTTAAGTATGTAGTGTCAAAAGTAACAACATCCCCAAACTCCTTGTAAGCTGCCCTGCTCCATGCGTCAGCCCAAAAAATATTTCTCAACCTACCTTCATCATCCAAATCCATCATATAAAAGAAATCAGCATTATTAGCTTGCATTTTTTAGAAGTAGTTATGAAGTGCCATCGCATCCCCCTCACCAAGTCTCAACTTCCTCATTTTGTCCAAATAATTATAACAATCTTTTTGGGAAAATGATACAATATCATGCCCACCAGCTTCAACCACACATGCCGAATAACTCTTATTTGGTCTAATACCTGCCCTATCATTAAATTCAAGCTTCTTCTTGACATACAAGCTCATAGTTCTATTATTTGGAAAAAAAATTTGATTTACTAGGGCTTAACTGATGATTGTGATCAACTGTAACTCTATTCACTACAACTGTTCCATCAGGCCGTATATGAGCTCTAATCTTAGTCAGACAACCACATTTGCTCGACGCACGCAAACCCACCACATTTTTTGCTCTACTTTTTGGTTTCCCAGCCCGACCACATGAAAGCTGAATGAATATAGGTTTTCCATCAACATCTTTTTCGGTAGTCGTTACTTTCACTGGAAATCCTTTTTTATTACCATATTCATGATAATAACGTTGGAACTCATCAAGGTTGATGAATTCCATCCCTTCTGTAGGTTCCCTCGACACTTCTGAATTTTCTTCCAACAACATACATTCATTATCCTCTACACTATCCATTCCTGAAATATGTTTATAATATACAACATCGGTTAAAACATAGAAGCATAGATAAAAATCAAACTACAGTAACTCGTAGCATATTCAAGTTAGGGCAACTATTCAAGTGACATTCGAAGATTTTGTGAGTAATGAGATGCTGTAACATTGTATTGTAACAACTAGAATGGATACTTTTCATCATGATGCATGAGCAAACCTAGCAAGGGTCAGTCCAACCCCAACTTTCTCTTAAAATACATAAATCTGTGATTTTGAAGTCATCATGTATTGATTCACAACTAGTAAAACTTCCATATTCAAATGCTTTCATCATACAATAAGTACTAAATGGCATAGATCTGCTAAGTCCTAACAATAAGCATCCTCCAAAATCACTTGGTTTTTAGTCTTTGGACTGTGATGGCCTAAATGACCAGGAATCCCTGTTAATAATCTGACATTCCCTTTATCAATTAAGAATGACTGTTTATCTGAGATATAACACAAAAGAATCACACCTTATCGTCTTTCCAATTGTCTTAAAGCTAGCACCAGCCTTGCATATAGATATGGCCTTCTCCTAGCACTCCTCTGTTACCTGATATACAATAAGTTATAGTTAGATCAATCGTTGTGTGCACTCATATAAAAGAGAAACACATTATTGACTACAAGGTAAGGCTTTTTCTTTGTCCATTTACATGTGACTTATAGATCAAGATTTTGATATATTTATTTCACAAACATGTTATGTGTTTTAGGGATAAAAAATCGGTTATGAGTCTTAAGTCCAGCCATTATATAAAAATGCCAGAACTACATGTTTAAAGAGTCGACAAAAACTTTCAACAAATTGCACTACGTATATCTGTGAACAAGATATCTGTGACTATTTGTAGGTTTGTTCACAGATAGCCATTATATTGTTGAAGGCATTGCACTACAAATTGCAAAGGCACTACAAATAGTCACAGATTACATTAACCAAAGAAATTGCAACTATGACTATCGACAATAGCTTTCAACAAATTGTAAAGAAATTGCACTACGTAGAACTACATGTTTAAAGAGTCGACAATAAATTAGCCATTATATTGAAAATTACATCAACCAAGGAAAGCAATTTGTAGAACAAGATATCTGTGACTATTTGTAGGCATTGCACTACAAATCCTGTAATCTGTGAACAAGATATCTGTGACTATTTGTAGGTTTGTTCACAAATTACAAATTGCACTACGTATATCTGTGAACAAGATATATGTGAACAAACCTCCCAAATAAAGACATTTAACAGCATTCAACAAATAGTCTTGTTACTAATGGTCCCCAATAACTTTCAATCCCAACCTAAATGGTATAATAATGAAAGGCATACCAAATAACTTACTTCGATTTCTTCGATTCAGAGAGAAATAGAGAACTTTGCTTCGATGGGGAGAGAAACAGCTTCGATTTCTTCGATTCAGAGAGAAACGGATGGGGAGAGAAACTCTGTCGAAATATGGGGAGAAAACTTTGCTTCGATGGGGAGAGAACTTTGCTTCGATGGGGAGAGAAACTCTCTTACCAGTTTTCACTTTGGAGCCAAAAAATTTCGCTGGACGAGTTGAATCCCGCATAAAAATCACGTGCGAGGGAGCATCCTCGCTCCCTCCCTCAATACGTAGAAGAATTGAATAAGAAATGGTTACCTATAAGTCCTTTTATAACATCCAAAGTTGTTTTTTACTGAAACAAAATTATTAACTTTGCTATATTGTCCTAAAGAAATACACGTCAAAATGTGATGCAACCTATCTTACACACGAATTTTTTCTAGAAAGTCAGGCCAGCCCAATACCATCCATCATCCTAGAGATTGGGCGAAGATAGTATTGTTGGCCTGGCTCTCTAGATTTTTTGTTTACACAAAGAATCATGCACTCACATATAACAAATCAATCGGAAAGTGCGAGACAGTCATTGAATTAAATATGATCAAATAATCGATTCTTGGTTGTTACTAATTTTTATAACCCCAATTCTAGCTGGCCTGGGAAAGGGGCGAGGTTGCTGCTTGGGTGGGGAAAAAAGACAAATTTGCCCCCCTCCCCCCCCCTTTTTAACCACATTTTTGGAGAAAGTGTTTAACCCCCCCCCCCTGCAAACCAGGCTGGGGGACCCAGGCCCTGTAGAATTACTCTTTTATAATGCATTCGATTAGTGCTTAGAATACACATCAAATCCTGAGAACATAGCGATGGAGATCAGCCATCTTTAAATTGAGCAAATAAATAAATAAAATTTGTAGGTAGAGGGACACTTATGTCCATTTGGAAAAGTATTAAAGACGCTTTCCGTTTATAGCTAAGTCGAAAGCCTTGAGCCGAAGATAGTGAATGAAAAAGAAATGTAATAAAAAAAAAAGGCGGGGTGAGGTGGGAGTGGGATGGGATGGTGCAACCGCTGAGACTTCCCTCCTTCACCTCCTCTTCCGCACTATTCAACCTGTCGCTCGCTCTACTCTTCTTCTTCGGAGACAGAGAGAGTTCTTCGCTCTTTCACCTCCAAAAACCTAACTTCTCACCTTCCCTCTCTCACTTGTCTCCAATCCACTCTCCTCGATATTTTAAATTTGGAAACCAAACGTCACTCTTTGTATTCGTCTGTGTTTCCATTCTTGATCGCTTAAGGTTCTTCGCCACACTGTAAGTTCCTTTGTCAATGCTTCTTCAATGTAGTTAGCGTTTCTTGGATTCTCGTGACGTTTTCTTGATTTCGGGAGTGAATTTGGTGGAGTTTTTGCGTAATTCAGTGATTTCAGTGTGTCCATCTTCTTGTTTGAACGAGTTACCGTTTCTTTCACGTTTTCTTGATTTTTGTGCTCATTGACTTAAGTTCAAGTGAGATGATCTGAACGAAAATGATTGGAAAAGTTAGGATTTGTGCCGTTTCAGTGATCGCAGGTTGAGATTTGAGTGAAGTTCGAATCGTGAACACGATTGAACTCGATGTAGACTTGGTACTTCAGGTTGCTTGTTGCTTGAAATCTTGATGTCGATTCTGTTGATTTCAGTTTGCATTATCGACTTTGAATTGCTGGCGCGTTTGATTGTTTTAGGTGAACAGAGATCTAAAAATTAGTGTGTGAATGAGATCAATTTGATTGTAGTTTGCTCAGATGAGATCAAATTCGAGCTGCATACACTCTGTTTGATTGTAGTCCATTAGACTAATAAACTAGGTTTAATGCTTCCATATGTTGAATTCAGTTTATATGACCATCCAGTATGAAAAGCCAGTGGACATAACTCTGGAAATTTACGCTTTTACTTATCTAATTTTGCTCAGATGAGATTATAAGTGATATCCCGAATTGTGTTTGTTTCTTATATAATTTGCATGGTGTTTCATTGTTAACGAATTTTTTGTCGTTTTGGTTGTTGAAGTTTTAGAGTGTTGGACGGAAGCGACGTTAATTTTCATTTGATCCTTTGGTTCTCAATGATTGAGTGCTGGATGAAGCTTCATTAATTTTAGAGATCATGATTTGAATTTGCTTCCACTTTTTCATATTTTATTTCTGAGTGATTAAACTCAGCTTCTACATGTCGTCTTTAAAATGCAGGTCATGATAAATGAATTTAGCAGCACTTGCTCAATTCTGATAGCTAAGAACATCCAGATTAGATCTCATTAGAAGAAGAACCATGACAATGGTGCTCTTGGACGTCCAACCCAAAGAACTCAAGTTTACATGTAAGTAAATTATACGTGATTGGTAGAGTAATGAGATCAAGCACTTTATATCAGTAAATTTCATCACATCATCAGAGAATTCGGTCAATTTGATGCATTACTGCAGCATATTGAGTTTAAATTAAAATGCAGAGCTCCTGTGGATGAAATATTTGTCCAAGCAGTTCTACTATGAACAAGACAAATTTTATTGATGCAAATTTTCTATGCTGAACTATATGGGATTGTGTTGTCTGACTCAAATTAAGTTTTTTGTATTTTCCAAAACTGCTTTTCTTTACATTGGCATTAATATGACCACAACTTCTTGCTTGATCTTTTATTAGAGAAAATATGGTCTGTGTCATCTAGGTGAACTTGGAGCGGATATGATCATCACTTTTATGGTTTATGAGTTGACATCTGATTGCATCAACATATTAAGAGTGCATAATTATGTTTATAAACTAGTGGTATTTGTAGATTTGAAAAATAAAAGGTGAAGAACATTTTGGTAGTTGTTGTGTACCAATGTTGCACTTCACCATCTGCTGAAGAGAGATAATTTCTTGTGTCCATTTGAAATATGTCTTGAAACAGTTTTTCCTTGCATATAGTCGATAGCTCAGAAAAGTTAAACAAAGGTCCATATTGATTGGAAAACATACCAGGACTTGTTCCAATGACTGTTTTATGGTATATTTATTCTCCAAATCTAAACACCAATCCTCTCTAGTCACTATGTGCATGTTGGTATATGGCACTGTGTTGTCTAGATAATTGCAAGTAGCCTCTTTTTCTGTCTTTTTTCCCCTGATATTTTGTGCGCATCAATATTGCAAGAGCTGTTATATATATAAATGTAATCATTGAATATCTATTGTATTTTCAGTTGAACCAAAGAAGAAAAGTATGAGCTCGCTTCATCTTGTAAACAACTCTGATCAGTATGTTGCTTTCAAGGTAAAAATCATATTTGTGCTATATGATGTTGATATCATTTCAGCTTAAAATTTTCATATTTCCTCAGTTTTACGTCTTAATATTCTCAAGGTTCAGTAATTTTGAAATATGTTTTTTTTTATCTTTGTCGGGGAATCTTCTCTCAACTACATTGGCAAACTGTTCAATTTCACCAGTTACCTACCTGGTCTACCCCATTCCCATACAAAACAGGGCAAAACTTTTCCTAAATATGCATGCATAAAACTAGTTTACTGCCTATACACTAAGACTTTGAGGTTATCAGTAATCTTTTTTATCAGAAAGATCGACTGTTAACAGTTATTTCATAACTTCATATTGCAGGTCAAAACTACATCTCCAAAGAGATATTCTGTACGACCAAACATGAGCATCATTCTTCCAAAGTTTACATGTGACATAACAGGTAAATGGCCTACCATCCTAGAATTTTTTTTATCATATCTATGCCCATGAGAACTCATTTCTGATTGAGAACTCATCTGGTTTGGCTAGGCATATTTATTTAGGTAAAATTTTCTATCTGACCATTCTAGAACTGAGCTTATTTTTTGTTTTCATGAGTCAGTCACTGACATATGGAGGCTTTGAGCTCAGGCCAACATATTCCTCTGCTTCATGAATATTTCTTAAAACTTTATGTGGAATTAATAGAACATGGACTCGAAATACAACATGAATAATTATCTCAATTACAAAAAAAGTTCAAGAACAGTTCCCAGAGAATGGTGAGGAACTGTCAAGGAATAGTATTGTTCACCCTGCTCTTATTTCATAGTGTAGGTGCAGAGTGAGAGGTGTGACCAACTCTAGCTAGACATAGTTCCCAAAGTTTCAGGCCTACTGGCTCCGTTCATTGACATGACACTGTGTTTGCAGTTCCTTAAGATGGATTATACTAGAATGCCACCATAACATTTTTTTTCTTTGTCGTGTTATATCTTGTGTTTCCTTGCATGTTACAAAAGATGTACTTGTGTGCCGTGTACTATTTACTTCATGCTTAATAACTATATCTGGTCCCAATGAAGTTACTATGGAGGCTCAGTGGGTTGGTCCACCTGCTATGCAATGCAAAGATAAATTTCTCATCCAAAGTTCAGTTGTCCCTTTTGGAACCACTGAGGAAGACATTAAACCGAGCATGGTAGGTTTTTTTATAGTTTGATTTTATTTATTTATTTATTATTATTATTATTATTATTATTTTTTTTTTCATTTTCCTTTGTTTCTTTGATCACAGTTTAGCAGAGATAATGGAAAATACGTTGAAGAGCACAAATTGAGAGTGGCCCTTACCACACTCCGTTCTCCAATTTCGGGACCAGTTCATGGAGATTTGGAGCATGACTCAGCTTGTGAAATTCCAACCCCAAAAGATCCAAGTAGACTAAAAGACCTTCCGTCACCTCCTATGGTAATTGAACTATTTTGTTTCTGTAAAACTTTGGTGGTAGAGCACTTATGTTACCTCATTACATGGAACTTTGAGCTGTTAACTTTTCTTTTCTGTACGTTGAACTCCTGGCTTATTAGAGCTCACTGGGGTATATGCGATTTGGTATTGAATGCGTTCTAGTATAGTTTCCTGCGTTTTTTAAAGGTAAAATTTTAATGAATCTGTCAATGTTGAGAATACAATAAGGATGACCTTGAAAGCATTAAGGCCCCAAAACTAAACTATCCCAATTTATAACCGAAGAGTCAAAAGAAATCCCACTAAAAGTTGCATGGTGGGAGACCCATTCCTATAGGTTGATTAAAACTTGCATAGCAATCACACATAAATGTAATTCTAGTTGCAAAAAATCATGTTATAAAGTTCCTTCCGCACTGCCCAAAGCAAAGCGAAAAGGAAAAATCGTCCCATAACACATAGTTTTCTGCATTTATCTTGTTATTATTGGATTTTTTTTTTTTTTAAGTTGCAGAAGTTCAAAAGGCATATTTTGTGAGTCCAGCTGCCTGAGTAAGATTGATGTTCCAGTTCTTCAAAGGGATCATTTACTAGGGAGATTCAGAGCATACAAGTAAAGTTACAATCCTTTGACAACTGTCTTTTTATGTGCAGCGTACCGCTGAAGACTTGGAGAGGAAGTTACCCAAAGATGTCAAGGAGTTGAATATTACAAAGGATGTAGGAGAGTCCAGACCTGATAGTCTGGAGCAATCTGCATTAATCAAGGATATTGAGGAGTTGAAGCTGAGGGTAAATACTCTGGATTTGAAGCTAAGAGAGGTCAGTATTTCATTGGCAGAACTTTTAGTCTCACATAATAGAACACGATTTGCTCTGAAATGCTTTGAATGAAGGGGTTACTTGTGTTTTGGTCACTCAAACTTGACATGTGACTTTGTTTCAAAGGAATATAGTATAATTGTTATCTGACACATCTGATTCTATCTCCTTATGCCTGGATTTTCCAATTTTCAACTTTGAAATGATGGAATTATATAACTGAATTCAACAACTAGAAGGTTCTTTTCATAATGAGTGAAGATGTCACGTGAGCTAGATTGTGTCAGGAAGATTTATTTGTCCGTCCCTTGGAAAACTTTATAAGAGTCTCCTTCGAATCTTCTTTGTTTTAGGTTCTTTAAGTGATAGAGAGAATGTTGTATAAATTTAAAGGGCCATTACGGTATTCACCCACATTCCTGAATTGTTAAGAAATAGTTTTGCATTTTGCAGCTGTACTGCAAGGGCCATGTTATATGGACCAACTCTGTCTCCAACTCATTTTATTATAAGCGAGATTGCATGTTGTACACGACAGTCATAAATATTACTATTGTTTTATAGTTTCAGCCTTCATAGGAGACATGGGATTAAGTGTTCTAGAATTTACTTGCAGGTCAGAACTAAAATCACAGCATTGACAAGGCAGAGGGGAGAGCCGAGCACCAATACTACAGAGTTAAACATACAGCTGGTATGTCAATTTCTGCATGTGTCCATTTGCCCATGTATTCAATTTATTGCTAACGTCATGACTTATGTGAAACAAAAGAAATGCATGGTAATCTGAAATTTTATAAAAATTGTCTGACTAGTCCAAAGAATTTCAAACCAGAGCAGTCTCAACTTTATCCCACTATCTGTTCAGTTTACTACCCATTCATAACGTATCTCAAATGGAAGTTTTAAGAGCTCTGATTCTATAATTATTACTTGAATAAATATTCCTTCCTTTTTTGCTTTTCATCTTCCTAAACAAGAGAACTTCATTCCAAATCACTATTCAGAGTTACTACAGTTCAAATACATTTTATTCTATACTGTTGCTCCCTGTGCAGGCAATGTTGGGGAGAGGAAATGGTCAAACAGAAGTTCAAGAAGGTTTCTCCATTCTGGCTGTTGGATTCGTTGCCATTCTTGGTGTAGGAATCGGATACCTATTAAATCCATGAGAAAGAGAACTCTGCTCAAAGCATAAGCAGGACACAAGTGTTTTACTTGCCTTTTATACCTTACCGATTCTCTCAAACTGTATCAGATATTTTCACCATAGTTAAAACAGTGTGAGATGACCAAAATATATTAACTGTGAACAGGAAAAATAGGCGATAATGCGATGGTTGGATAAAACAAATTAAAGCAGCCTGAAAACAAATAAGAGGGAAAGAATAAAGAAGCCAAGAGTACTTGTAAGAAAAATTCTCTCTTGAGACACTGAAACCGAAAGTTAACAAATCTTCTATATGCCCACGTCCTCCCTAAAACTCAGTAGTTGGAAAAGCCGCGTAACAACGTGATTAACAATGGAATGTTTGAAGAGCTCCCTCACATGGTTTCAAAGACATGTGGATACTCCAGATGAAATGACGCTCTAACTATATTAAACATTTAAACTTAAAAATAACAAGAAAGTGTATCTTTACGGTGTCTCTGCACCCCCACTACATATTCCAATTTTCGTTTTTCAAAAAAAATAAAAATAAATAAATAACCAGAACGAAATACATCATAAATTACAGGAAAACTGAGCGAGGGAAATGCAACAACTCCCATATGTTACACGAAAAGTCGTTCCATCTCAAAACCATATAAAATGCTCTAATTACACCCTCATGTATACTGCTGCCGTTGGTCAGAGACCACTTAAACACACATCAATTATAATACATTAGACTACAATACTGCAAATTGGAGGGTGACTATAAAACAACACAAATGGTGACATTTCTATACATCCAAATGCATTATCGATGGTGTATAATTTGGTTCTAGATAGAGTGTCCCCTTGGCATTTTGTGTATACAGCCCCAAGTCACTCTAAAAGCTCGTGAATGCCAGTGAAACAATAAAAGCTGAATGTAGAACACTGCAAGGCACACTGATCCTTTTCTTTTTTCTTGAAATCTGTGATCTGACTCAGTGTACCTGTTTTGCGCTATTCCTTTAACTTAATTCTCGAACACCCCGCTCAGTTGGTGAGCCAGGAACAAATGGTACGAAGCCTCGTCCACCAAACACAGGGCGCATGAATGCATCATCAAACTTACGCCAATAGTGGTGGACAGTGTGGGTTGGGGTCGAGAGGAGTATGCGGAGGCTTGTTGGCCTACGAACAGTCTGACCTTCTGCATCAGCTCCAGTAGCCTGCCCGTTTCCAAGAAGTGGGACAACAAATGACTTTGGAGTTGTTGGCTCTGAGGACAACATTCTGATCAACTGTTTTGGTGAAGGCAGCATCAGTCTCACAAGAGGTTTAGTCAGCAAACCAAACACCTGTAAGAAAATAAATTGGTGTTATGAGTGTGATAAGGTAATATCTTTACCATTAGAATAGCCTGGATACCGAATGTGTGATCAAGAACATCTACCATCTTAACTTGCATGCATTAGTGGGAGAATTGAATAGATGGATGTCCACATGTCATCACTATTTTAAAAGAAATTCACAATTCAAACTTTTTGCATCGGCAATCAAGGATGGCACACTGGTCATGGATACGACGCGTGAGATATCTTACCACTGTGCTGAATAGAACAACGGTGATGGTGCTGGTAATCATCATGGCATTTCCATGCTGTGAAGTATGGCCTGACAATGTAAACTGCACCCACAAGAAGATATGCAGCAAATCAAAAAAATTTGTAAGATATTCAGGAAGATTTTAGAAATACCAAATGTGTGAAATGATGTGCTGCCTAGGCTAAATCACAACTCCATTCGACTTTAAAGAATATGACTAAAATTTTACCTTCTTATAAGCAAGTGCAACAGATACTGCACCTCGCATAAGCCCAGCCCACCATATTGTAATCTACAGGGATTCAAAAATTGTTAACAACAATCAGTGCCATTGAGAGTAAGGGAGTCAAATTCAAAATGCCAAGTGACTTACTTGTTGATTAAAGCTGAGCTTGTCACTCGTGTTTTTCTTTGACAAATTTGATAAGAAAGACAAAGGGAAAACAAAAGCCGCTCGCCCAACAAGAACCAGGCCCAGCAATATGGAGCTCACCTCAACTGATGTTCCAGGACTGTAAAAAGAGTTAAATGTAAACTTAGCAATTTCAAGTCTCAAGTTTGATAACAGTGGCCACCGTGATTCTATAAGTTACAATTATTTCTTTGCAGATTTAGAAATATAATTTATTAGGGGATCAAGGCAAATACAATCCTTGGCAAATGTAGATCATAGTTTGGGATATCAATATAACATTAATTACCTCTTGCTGACGAGTGACCATTTCTCAATGTCTAATGCATCCATCCCGACGTAAAGGAAGATGAAAATCTCAGATATAAATGACATCGTTGCAAAAACGTGCCTGCACATAGTGAAAGTCAATATTTAGTATTAGTGAAACAACTACCGAGTGAGAGACACTGGGAGAACTAAAGACACAATAATAAGTTTCAACTCCAAGATCATGAAGGTTAACCTACTTGGTAGTGATTCTTGAACTCTCAGTCACATTATGCCAGGTATAGTGGGACATGACAATCCCACAAAAGAACACTGTCAGGATAGCACTTAATTCAAACAACTGCAACGAAAAAGCAAGACAACCAGTTTATAATGATGTATTCAACCTGTTGCTTAATATGTAATTGAAAATTAAATAAAAACTAAGCGTAAGATTCGGTGGAGCCTCTGGAAGGTGGACAAAATCAATAGGAAAGCTTACCTCAGCTAACATATAAGAAAGGTAAGCCATAAGGATCATAACTGCAACCTCACGATCAGTAGAGTGTCTGCATTTTTTACGAATTTCAGCCATCAGAACTTACTAAATTCAAATTTGAAAAAGGTGTAATTCAAAAGTCACTGTATTGCATGATTAATTTGTTGGGATTGAAGACTGTTCAGTCTTAGAATGTTTTCCCTTTACAATGTACCCCTATATGAACTGAAGCCCATAGCTCAAAAGGTCGACTTTGCAGATATAAGGTCTTAGGTCCAATTTCAAGTCTTAGAAAACACTTCATTTTTGTCTCGTCTTTAGACATTTTACATGGTTCTGAAAACTATAATTTTTTTTTTCCATTTTATAACCCAAAATGTAATCTTCATTAAGTTAGCTAGTTCCAATCCCTTCAATGTACAATATTGCAATTCTCGGAATCCCTAAGCTTTTTCTTTTTCTACTATTTCCTATTTATTCTCCTACCAATCCTCCATCTATGGCAAACACACTCCAGTAATTCAAGTAACGGTCTGCTACATTTACGAGTGGCATGTTCTGGTTTAGGTACCCAAAAGCTCTTGATTATCTCGTTATTCAAAATTCCGTAATTATTAGCTACCATATGTGCTTTCTGTTTCTTAAAACGATAAGCTACATATTCTTCTAGAAAGAAATGACAAAGGCACCGATAGCGCTAGAGCTCATTAGATAGTAGTGTAAGACAAAATACAAAGTATAACATGAAAGACAATAAATGAGTTGGTTAACAAACCTGCCAAAGTATAGCTTTTTAATGATATATGCACTTATTAGGCCAGCCTATAGGACAGGAAATCAAAATATTTAGAGAGAGTTAAAGAGAGAAAAAGAGAGAGAGGGGGGGAAAGCAGGACTAAGGCTTACAAATACACCTAGCAGTGTGCTTATGATAAATAAATAGAAAAAATTTCCAATAAGCTGCAAGGCCGTGCTGTAATTGATGTGTGTAAGATCAAAGCTTTGGATTGCATTAAACAGCACTACGGATGTAGCATCATTAACAACGCCTTCCCCGAAGACCAAACTGTAGAGCAGCGGTGTCTCATCTTGATTAAGAACCTGAACAGCAAAATGCTTTAACTTAACTTGCTCATCGTTTATAAGATAAGTTACAGAATAGAGGTGCTCATCGCTTATAAGATAAGTTACAGAATAGAGGCTTTTTACATGAAATATAAATATGAATTTTCATGTGAAAACAAAATCATATTGAGTTTCATTCAATTAGAACATAAATGATCTAAATCGAATAGCTTCTTGTGCAATATTCCAAGTGAATTGTCGAAGATGATCCGGATCTTAAGTTATCTGAAGGAATCCACTTATAAGCTGATCCAAATTGATTGACAAGCTCAATTGAAATCAGTGACCAGTTTTGAAATGCTTTCCTACCTGTAAAGTGCAAACAGAATCTGTTGCAGAGAAAATTGTTCCGATGGCTGCACGAAGTGAAAAGAAATATAAGTGAACACATAAAAAAGAGAACTATGATGGGATGAAGAACAAAATCTTAAAAGATAGATGATATATATGAAGGATACCAAGATAATCTCCCAGCTCCAGGTTACCGATATCCATCCTTTTAAATAATTGGGAAGCACCTAGTTAACAATGAAATGAATCATGAATAACTGATGCAAACATTATCAATGCATAATAGTGAATCGTGTTTTTAGAAGATTATGTGTTATACCCTCCACATTTTCTAACTGATAAAGCAAATGCATACAGCAGTTCTATTCAACGATCTACCCATAAGAAATAGGCTTCCAACTATAAATTTACAACAAGTGATTTTCTTTGGTTGAGAGCGTGCTTATATGCATTTGGAAAAAACTTCCCGTCCATCTTACTAAGCATCAATCACGTGGTAAAAATATAGGCATAAATAAATAAGAAGAAAAGTACCTACGAAAATGATTCCAAAAGATATAAATGTGCCAACAGCACCAAAAAGCATGATTGTCATGAAGTTGCGAAAGAACTGCTTCTTCTTGACCTGGAAGCTGGAATTAGGAAAAATACAAGAGAAATTGATCAAAACAAGGAAAGCCAAACAATTAGTCCATAACTTAGAAGCACAAAACATGACTTGAAAAGAGCACAGAACTTACTTCAAATGAAAAATACCACAAAATACAAAAGTTTTCAATAAGATAAATCATTTTACATAAATTCAGTAATTATGTGCAAAGGATTCTAACACATGAAAACTATGACCAATATCCACACATTATAAAGTTACAAATAAAATTGAGTGTAATTATGCGCAAAGATAACAAGAAACACTAGACATACCCAGCATTGAAGATAATAGGAGGAAGAAGATAAATAAAAAAGAGATCTTGGCTGAAGACCAAAAGACGCGAGCTTTTTCCTGAGGTGGTCAAAAGAATAACAACTCCGGTGCACAAACCCTGCCATCAATTAAAATCAAACAATAATAAATTGCAGTGCAATAATTAGAAAAAGGAAAATAATCAAAAGCTTACAATAGCAATTGCAGTAATAGACTCATTCATCCACCGATTCTCCTCCAATAAATGACCGATCACAATACACGCACAAAGTAGCGTCACGAATAAATTAATGGAGACTATACTAGCATAATCAGAGGTAGACGCCATCTTTGCAAGTAAAGGACTTAATTCAATTGCCATCACAGCTCCTTCTTATTCTCCGCACAAGCAAAGAAAATCAAATCAAACCAAACTCAGAAACTGATTGTTCATTCACACTCTACATTCGCGAGTCTTCAACTCTGTATCACAAACAGAAGAAGAAGAAGATTTCAATTGAATGCACAAAATGCAGCAATTTGATGAAAATGCAAACCCTAAAACACAATTACTTCAAGTACAAGACACGATTAAGCAAGGTTGATTCGAGATGTTCTCCGCAAGAACTCGAATCAAACCCTGCTACTTCAACAAGCAAAGTCCAAACCTTACACTTGGCAAAGAAAGAATCAAAATTTGAATTTCAAACTAAGTTTGAACCAAAGCAGAGAAATTGATTTTCAGACGACAGACCGAATGGAAGAAGAACAAATTTCTTGGAATGAAGATTTCGGACGAATTGGCCACTTAGGGTTTTAGGTTGAGCTGAAGAGAAATTGAGAGAGAGAAAGAATGAAGAGATGATTGTGCTGGAGAGAAAGGAAGGAAGGTAAGCGAGAGAAGAAATGGGAAGGACAAGACAAGACAAGACAAGACAACAGACATGATTGATTGCGTCATGCGTGTGAGTGCTATTTCATATTCCCCATATGAATTGTTGTTGTTGTAACTCAATGAAAAATTTTACCGGAAATTACCTGCAATCATTACTCCACGTGTTTTTTTTTTTTCACTGTGAAATTATTACTTTTACTAATGTTAGATAGAGCAGAGATGATGGATGACAGACAGGTCTCACCAGGTCTTGGTGTGGCCATTTATGTTTGTGACTCTGTCGCCTAAGCAAAACCTACTACTACTTACTAGCATATGCTTTAAATAATCAAAAGAATTGTAAAAATGAAAATTATATTTGGTTGGCTTGGCTTGGCTTGGCTTGGCTTGGCTATAAATGATTGCAGGCAGTCGACAGCTTCTAGAGATATAAATTAGAGCATTGGGAATTAAGGGCGAAAATGAGATAAGTGAGTAAGAAGTTGTGAGATATATATAAGTTTGAAGGGAATATACCTACCTTTGGAAAATAAGTGTTGCTCGTTCGTATGCTCCTCCTCCGTTAGTTAGTTAGTTATCTTACTAAAATCATTGCAGCTTCCTCGCTTTAAGAAGTTTTGCTGGAACGACTGGCATGCATAACCATTAAGATAGGCAACACCAAACCCTTACACCTCATCAAGAGTCGGGGACGTCACAATAATTTCTCATCCATTAATCTTATCAATGAGTTTGGTGGGCAAGTTTGATAAGCAACATATTTAGTTAATACTTATCAAGAGTTGACAATATGGTTGTGCATTTGACAAGAAAGATGTGTTTTTCATTGAAGAGTATAATTGTTGTACAAACAAAATTTTGGTTTTTGTCCAAGGAAGAAAGTTTCCAATTTAATTCTCTACCCAATTCATTTATGGATCATCTTGCAGATTGATAAGGACACCCCTCCCCCCCATATGCAACCCTTATTAGTAATTCAACATTAAGAATCAAAGTTTATATATCACTTAATTTGAGGTACAATAACATATTATCTCCATTTTCTTGATTAAATCAACAAAATAAAGTCCACTTACTGAAATTAGTTAATAATAAGTTTTTTATACATACGAAAAAGATACTTATTACTTTATAACTCTTGTGTGTTCATAAGGGTTTAAGATCTTTCACGTGATGGGGTACTGTTGGTTTATGTCAAAGCAAAGCAAGAAACTTAATACCCTTAGAGTATGTTTTCATTAATGAATGTGAAATTAATCCAGAATATTTTAGGGATTCCAACAAATAATTGGAATCGCTAAAGATCAACTAAGTGACAATCATCTATGATAAAAAAAAAATAAAAAAAAAAAATAAAAAAAATATTGCTAATGTAATGCTGTCATAATGATATTTGTTATCAATCTTGCTAGCTTGGTGGTATTAAATTGTATTTTTCTATGATCCATACCTATCATGAAGCCGATATAATATTATCTAATTTAAGTTGTTGGTAAAAGCCCAACCGTAAACTAGATTAGAGAATAATCTAAAATTTAGCCAATTTTATATTATGGTCCAGATATATGAAAGGTTTGAATAGCTAGGTTCCAATTATGAAGTGGACATTGACTTCAATAATTGGGATCTCATATTTGGATGGCAATTTGGGGGTCACCAAAAAGACCAACAATTTTGGAACTAATCCATTATTATGAATTTGTTTGCCTGGCCCGACAAATTTAAAAAACAATTAAGCAAGGGTATGTTTGATAGCATGCAAAGCAAATTAAAATAAATTTCACAGATTTCAATTATGAAAGGGGGTAAATTGTTGGTCAGTTAGAAAATTGGTTTTTGTCGTTGAATAGACGATCAAACAACTAAAAGTCGATTTCTTCACGGGGATTTAAGTTTCATTTTCATTTAAGTTTGGAGCATACGATCAATCAGATCCTCAATGACCATGAAAATTTGTGCTATAGAAATGTTCGAGAATGATTTTGTTTCACAAAACACCTAATAAGATTTATGAAACCATGAGTGGGAATTGTTGTCTTCCTTTTATAATTGACAACAAGGAACAATGACAGAAAGACCAAATACCTACCTTTTTTCCATATAAAAAAGTTCCTGGATGGGGAAAATGAAAAGAGAGAGGAATCTAATATGTGCTCAGTTAATTTATAGTTTACTAGTGTATCATCTATGCCTACGACACGACCGCACGCTTTTCATGTAATGTGTACCCATGTCGTTGGCACGGAAACCAGGTCATGTTGAACACCGTGGTCTTTGGATCGTGCCTTTGGCACTCCAAAATTTAAGATAAAAGCAAGAAAATTAAGAATCTCCATTGCTGCTAATTCTTTCAAACTTTGGAACATCATCTCCTTCACCCCTTTATTGAGCTTTATAAAAATGGGACGTAAAAGCAATACTTGGATAGCTTTTCCGAGTTTTATTAGATTGGCCTTGTGTTAGAACTTGACCATTCTCACATACTAACTTGACCAATTCATTATCAGGTCTGCATCAAAATTGACCCTAATAAGCCCATAAAAACTTTAAAATACAAAATCGTGAATTGCAAACACAATGAACTTACACCGAAGCTAAATCATCTAAGCAATCGGTCATCCTTAGTTGAATAGTCTCAAGCTCTCAACCAAGTTCGGAGTAAGGCATGATAATGGGTTTAAACTATAACACAATTGCAGCACAGCTAGGTCATAATTCTGAAATAAAATAAAAAATCCATCATTGCTTCTCCCTATATACCATGTATTGACTTTGAGATATGTGAATCACATATTCGACATCATGAATAGTTTAAATTTTCATTGCAGCCACAACAGTCCAATATCCGATCAAAAAAAAATTTAGAATTGAACCTTATAATGTAGTGAAACTATTTTAGGAAAAGAAATAAGAAAATTATTTGTGCACTTACCCTTTAACAGTTGGAGTCCATTCTTGTACGTGTTGCATGAATGAAGTGCTTCAGATAGATAACAATTCTTGTATGCGTTCCATGAAGGGTACCGAGATGTCCCCTTTTTACTAAAATTTTAGTTTTCTGCCTGGAGATTCCTCTTGATAGAGCAACATATGATTGACCATGGCTGAAAACATGTTATGGCCATGGCTGAAAACATGTTCTAGCATATAAATTCCCACATAAGGTATTGTCTGGCTATAAGATTTGTTTACAGTTAAAGCAAAATTCAAACGTATTGGAAATTATTTTCTTGTGAGTGTAAATGGTAATTTAAGATCTTCTGAAGGTTTCATCGGTATTCTAGGTACAAAAACTCTTGTACCAGAGAAAGATTCGGTCATGATTTCAGTGTGAATTACATTATTTGGAATCCACGACATAATAACCTTGTTCCATTGTAAAATCCATTTTTTGGATCAACGTTTCTCGGAAGCATAATTGGAGCCCATAACTTATGTGGAGCTAAACCACTTGGGCATAGAGTTAAGAAACTCTTGTGGGTATAAGTTTATGGTATCATTATCAATAGAGTCAAATGAGTAATACGTACATTCTTCACCTGGAAATATGCGAATAACTTCTTCGTTGAGCTTGTCAACATGTTCATTTGTTGGAGATATTAGTGCCCTGTCAATCAAATAAGATTTATTTTTTACATTGTCACGTAATAATGAGAACACTTCACGTATAAATCGGTTCAATGATTGATCATTTCCCCATGGGATAACAATATCACTTGGAAGTCTGATCATATAATCCACTATGGTTGGTTTAGTTCCATCCCCTATACTTAGCAATAAATCTAAGAATTGCATGTCTTATCTTAGTGGCATGTTTTCTTTGAGTCAAATGATATTTACATTTTTCCAAATATAAGAGTTTGTGATGCAAGCATTGACTGAAATAATTTGTCAACACCAGTTATATCTTTGAGAGTACTATCCAACGACTCAAAAGCATATCGATGTGTCATTGTGGCCTCGTCCCAAATAATGATACTCATTTGACGAAGTAATTGGGCCATATCAGATTGTTTGTTAATCGTACATGTTGAAGTTGGAAAGAAGAGTATAGGAACTTTAAATCTTGAATTTGCTATATGGCCACCAGGTATCATTGTGGCTACAATCCCTGATGTAGCAGTAGCAACTACATGTGACCATGACTTATTAAGTAAGCTAAGATTGCATGATAAAATAAAGTTTTTCTTGTGCCTCCAGGGCCATCCTGAAGTAGACTAAACTTTATGTGTATAACATAATCAATTATTCTATTAAAAACATACCTTTTATCATTGTTCAATTTTTTATTTATTGATGATGTCTTCAGGAGGTACAATTGTTTGACGTTCTTCTGTAATCAATCTTGATATAGAGGAATTTGTAGTCAAATCCAGACTCAACTATGGCAAGTCGTACCGAGATATGTTTTCGTTATATTCAATCAATAAACAGTTGATGCCTATAAGTAGACAGTTTATTGCTGCTTGATTTGAAGAACTTGTGGATGCATAATCATCAATCATGAATTGGTAAAATTCATCCTATAAATTATGAACCCAACAAGGACCACAAAACACCAATATTGTTCAAAATAACTTTCTCAAGGCTGAAGGCATACATAATGCAAATGCTTCTAATAAACATTCACGTATCACACCATCCATTTTCAGTAATCCTCATTGTTCAACAGCTTGCTTGAACGACATGTATATTATTGAATTGAATGTGAGCAAGTCTTCAAATGATTTTGGACTTTTAACATAATTTAGCAGGATACGTAAATAGTATTTTTTTTTTTGGTATCAGATGGTGAAACCTTATGTATTATGTCGATGACTTTAATGTTACCCGTTCTTCTTTTCCATTATTTTCTCGATTTTTTTTCCATTTATAATCTTTAGGAAATTCTCGATAAAGAAGTTTTCTTGCATATTCATCAGCGTTGTTTTTTCTAAAGAACTTAGATAACATAGTGAGAGATCCTTTCATCACGTAGTAAGTCATCAAGATTTTGGTTTTCATTAAAAAAAAATCTGGTGCTCATTTGGAAGATGTATTTGTAGGAAATATACAGTTGGATATGTCTTAATTAGCGTAAACTTGAAGATCCTCCAAATTCTTTCCTGTGGACACACCCAACGTGCATCAATATATTGTCAAATCTCATCATGCTCATGTTGTGACATTACTTGCGTAGAGATTTGATCAGCACCTATGTATATATCTGTATAAATATTTGATACTTTTGATAGTATAACAAATTTCTACATTGATATGAAAGTCGTACTTTCTCAATACCCATGGATTATATAGATCAACCCAACGATTGTCAACTTGAATACCATTGCTAAGAATAACAGATCGACCGTCATCACGTATTCTATATATTGGGTATGAGTCATTCCCTTGAAGAGTGACAGTTGCAAATTGCTTTGGATAACTTTTTTACATAAACCATTTTTCATACACACGGAGTTTGAATTTAATGCTCAACATGGTCCATGAATAAGATGTTTGACCACAATATTGTATAAGTCAGGTTCCATATTTGGATCTAGGATTTTAACACCAACTATTTTGTCATAATAATCAAAGCTCCGCAACTTATCGTCATAGCTTAGTATTATGATAATATGAACATGATGTGGAATAACTCTTTTTTTAAATTCAATAACATGCACATGTGCAACCACATTCCCTAAAACTCATTTTGTAAATATATACTTTTTAGTTCTCACATTTTGCATGAAAACTCTTGTTGTAATATCGGGTAGATCTTGAGGAAATTATCTAGGTAACAACTGATTTTTTATTTCTTCCCAATTTGGGTTGCATGTCATTGTAACAAAATATTTGGTTTTCCAAAATTTTGAACTATAGTCATCGTAGTACCTTTCGTGCATATCTCGAGGACTTCCAATATAAGATGATGGCAAAATGATTTTTCTGACTAATGTGACCTAAACAATTGAAAAAAAAATAGTAATTTTTTTTGTTTATGATAAAAATGGAAAAAAAAATTAAGTAAATAAATAGATATAAGAGGAGGTAATTGTGTAATAATTTACATGCTCTGTTTTCACCAGATTCAATCGAATCTTACAAACCTTGGTATAGTTCTCCTATGATGGTATGTTGGTGATCCCATAAATATCTTAATTTTTAAGTTGAAAATTTGACGTAGTTATCAACAATATATTGTTGAAGGAGCTGACCACCACGAAGAAGTAAAAAGTCATGGTTGTCTCGAATTTGTTATAATTTTATTATTTGTTTAAATATTTTATGAAATTTTTTTATTTTGATATATAATTTTAAAGATTGGATATATATAAATATAAAACAGAACATGTACTAACTGAAACATGTAACCGTAGAAAGCCCGACAACTGATTATGTGATCGTCACTATTGAATACATTCAACCCCCATCCAAAATCACCATATGGATGGAAAAAGGGATATTGAAGATGGTCATAAAATCAAGCAGTGTCTGACACATTGAGTACTTCTCCCGTTATTGTTTCAACTATTATGTCTCTTTCAGTTAATTCTGATGGGTCTTCACCACCAACTACAACAGCAGGTATTTGGGAAGTATTTGGTAAATTATATTGAATATTGATGATGATTGAAGACAACTTCCTTTATCTGTAGTCTGATGTCTTCAATGTCTTCACGTAGAGAAATTTGTCTCAACACTTGAACAAAAAGATTATTAGTATCTAAAACCCTTTTTAGAATTGCAAATATTTGTGGATCAATAAGGTCACTTTTCGGCCAAACGGTTATTAATTTCATGATTTGGTCATAAACATACATTTGTAGATATCTTAGTCTATGACCAGGTAGTGGCAAAAGACTATCAATTTTATGATAAATTACACCTTGTGTTTGATAAGTATATACACCTTTGTGCTTGCTAGCTAAATTTTCATCCACATTTACTTCCCATTGATGTGAAAGAGAAAACATGATTATACGATTGAATGTTATGTTTGAAACTAACACCTTCGCGGGACTGTGTTGTTTATAAGTGCATAAATTCTTCTGGTGGAGATAAGAGTGATAGAGTTATTTTTCCGTTGCAACAACATTTAGTGATTGATTCATGAAAATGACTTTGTTTCGTAATGAATACATGTAGTGACATTTTTTAATGAAATGGACGAATGTTTGGCAAATCATTATAGTCTCTTGCATAGTTATGTGAGGTTGTTATCATTGACCTTCTTGAATTTGAAACTTGAAGAACGAAGTTTTTTTTTTTTTTTTCCATCGTAGTTACCTGTAATCATTTGGATGTTATCAGTTTGTATGGAAGGTGTTATTTATAAATTTATGAACTAATAAATATTTTGGATGAGATGGTAAACATTGATTACCTTCTGGTTGTATTGTGTCCTGATCATCTTCATTGCAAATAACATTATCATGCCTAGTTACATGAGTAGATCTAAATATTTTAGTATTAGCTACATGTCTCGACCCTTACACAGAGGAACGATGATTTAGTAATTAATTCAAATATATGGAACATGTAGTGATGAAGTGATTTTTTGTGTATTTTTTTTTTTTTTTTTGTATTTTCTTACCGATGTCGATGTCCAATTATCCGATTAATTTCATTTTGGACATGATTATCTATTAATGTGAGGACTGTGTTTCGTTCAGTAGGACCTGCATGTGAAGATATATTATTCATTAGTTAGTGAAAATATGTTGAATAATGTAGACAACAAATTTAATGTAGTGTATCTTACAAATAGTTTGTTGTGGTAAATTTTGTTCATTACTTTGAATCATGTCACTATGATTAGAGTCTTCTATATGTTGCGATTGAAGATGCCTGTTGTGTTCATTTATTCTGCAGTAATGATTGACCTACGTTGTCCTTGATGTATACGATGACGTTTTCTTTGCAAAGATTGTTGTTCTTCATTCATATTTTGTCGCCATTGTCTTAGATAATTTCGATTTCGTTCCCGCTGCAAAGATCGTTCCTCCTCAGTCATGCGACTTAATTGTTCACGACATCTGCTGTATTCATTTGCTATATGCTCTACAATCATGTTTCCCCTATGTTGACTTTGACGTACACGATCACGTTTTCTTTGCAAAGATCGTTGTTCTTCATTCATATTTTGCAACCATTGCCTTATATAATCTCGACTTATTTCCCACTATAAAGTTCATTCCTCTTTAGTTATGCGACTTAATTGTTTGCGGCGTAATTGTCTCTGAAGAGTTCCATGGTGATTACGTTGTTCTCCGGACATGTTAACTATTATTTCTCTATGGGGCAAAAAATAACGATATTGTTATATTACATGTGTTATTTGGGGATGCGATATTTTTTAATTTGGTGACACCGTAAGTAAGCGATGTCAAAATAAAATATATAAATGTAAAAACTTACCTCAAAGCTTATAATTTGTAAGTTCAATATAATACCAGATCATTGAGCATAGAGTTCTGTAGTGAGGCAATGTATACAAAATGAGGAAGGGAATGAAACCTGTAAGCTTACAAAATGCAAAAATTTGTATGTTCAAGTGACAATTATATGAGTTAAAAATTATTAAAAAAAAAAGCAAAATATGTAACTGTATATGCAAATTAGATTGGGAACATGATTCAATTTTCTATTTAGACTTTTGGATGAAGCAAAGAGATAATAAGATGGATAACCAATAGAAGACAAATTCAAAGATCAACGGATAAAATAGAAAGAGAAATCGTTGTACATGCCCGCTTGTCGTGGCTGAAGAGTTGTCATTCTTTGGAAGTTATTTAGGCTAGCATAACTCCTGTAAAGACATTATCAAGTGATTTTGACATGTAAATTTTGTAAAAAGGTTCGTAGTAGAATGCACTGAGTTTTCTTCAAACTCAAGTATGAAGCAGGTTGAATTACATTTAAAAGATTGCATTCAAAGTATATTGGGTTATGCTTACTCTATGATCGACTTGCATCTATTGTGATGTTTGACATATAAATCACAAAAAAATAAGAATCGACAGGAACCCAATGGCCATTAGTAATACTTTGACATTATAAGGTTGTGGTGTTTGATTACCTCCATATATGCTCCCAAGAATTCCAAAATTCCACTGATGATCCACAAAGCAATTTTCCATTTTCAAGCAATATGGGCTGAGAAAAATAAATAAATAAATGACATAATGTTAAATCCCACTCATTAGTTAGATTCATCTCCAAATACGACTCAGTAAGTTTGTACATAATTTATTCTTGATATATTCTTATATTCCAAGAGGGAAGTTGTTAGCTGTTAGTCCAACTAAATGTCAAATGACATTTTCAAGCATCCACTCCATATGTGGATTGATCAGTCGTTAGCAAACACAATCAACTAATAAAACACCTTGTTGAGAGTTTTAAGTTGCTCTTCATGAACTATATGTGTGCGAAATTATGAAATATATTCAAACAGAAGCTCCAAATTCAGTTTTGTCTTGAATACGAAGATGACAGAAAAGAAATTTTGAGTCCATTAAAAAAGGATGATAAATGTGGACAGACAATTTAAAACTTGTTCCTTATGAACTGTATGTGTGCAAAATTATGAATATATTCAAACAGAAACTCCAAGTTCATTTTTGTCCTGAATACGAAGATGACAGAAAATTAATTTTGAGTTCGTTAAAAAGGGTGATAAATGTGACCTGACAATTTAAAAGAGCCTAAATCTGTGTCAGGAGCATGTTAACAGTAGACAAATTTTACCCAATGAGAAATTTGATCATGTAAACAATATTTATTTGTTTACAAATTATTATGAATTTTAAAGAACTGTCTCCAATAGATGTATGTTTGATTGTTAATGATGACATTGAGTTGTATGCATGAGGTAACATAATTGTTCATGTTGTTATTGCAGTTGACAAATTCAAAGATAACATCAGCTCGATCATGAAATTCAATGAATAAAATAGGAGTGGTGATATTCACATAATTATTACATAATATATCCCTTAATTTATGCATGTTAGTGTTTCGATTATTATATTGTATATTAATTATTTCGTTTTCATGTCTTTGTAGGAATTTGAGCGTAAACGATGAAATCATATTAAGGCGACAAGTTAAGAAACGATCATTAGTCGATTCTAGCGGTGGTACAAAGTAGAGGGTCACACATCTAAACCCAAAACCTAAACCCAAAACCTAAGCCCAAAACCTAAACCCAAAGTAGAGGGTCACACTCTCTTGAACCTGTCCACATTCATTCTCTCTTAATTCTCTTTAAATACAAAAATTCAATGGATGAGAAGGGGAAAGAGAAGGGAAGAAAAACAATAGAAGATAAAATCCTCTTCCTTCACAAAAGGGGAGAAGGAAGAGAAGGGTATAAAAATATCAGTTGAGAATCAAATCCTCTATCCTTCAATTGAGTGATTCTCATCACCCTCCCCATCCATCATCAGCCACACCACTAAGCTCCGCCTCCACCACGATCAGCCACCCCGCAACAGACCGCCACCGTCACTAATCACCGTGAAACAGGGGCGTGACAACCCTGTTTCACGTTAAAAACATCACCCGAGCATCTCCCTGCTCCTCTCCCTGTCCATCATCCATCCACCACCATCATCCATCAAACACCATCCCCCGATCACCACCATCACCTCCAGACAGCACCTCGCGATCCACCATCACCGCTAGAATCACGAAACAGGGGAGTGACACCCCGTTTCGCGTCAGAGCCCCGCCTCGCCGCCGCCACTGTTCCTCCTCCTCTCTCGGCCTCTCTTCGTCTCGAGCTTCTTCCTGACTCCCTCTCTCACGACCACCGTCACGACCCGACCAAGCATCACCGCCACCTCCTCGCGAGACAGCGTTCGCAACCCAGAAACAGGGAGCCCTGTTCCTCGCCCTCCTTCTTGTTTTTACTGTTTTATAACTGTTTCCTCACCCACTCTCTCTCTTTTGCAGGTTCTGGAGACGATTTGAGGACGAGAAAGGCCGCGAGGAGCGAAGAAAATCACCTCGAGAGCCGCTGTCGCGCTGGAGAAGACGAGCGACACTGTGGTGCTACTGTAGCAGCACTGTAGCTCAGCCGGAAATAACAGAATTTTAATTTTTGTTATTTGCACCCCCGGTTTCTTTCTGTACCACCACAGAGCTTTGTAATTCATTTTCTCGGGATTCGTGTTCGGATCAACTGCTGAGTACCACCACATCGAGTTTGCGACAAACTAAATGGGTTGTATAAGTTATTGTGATTGATTTTACTGAATTTTGTGCTCAATTACTAATTACAATTTATTTCTGAATGCTTTTGCTTGAAATAATTTGTTAATGTTTGATAGAAACACTATATAATTTAATTGGAATTTAACGATCACATATTCGGTGTAAGCAAGGGATTCTCATCCCTAAAGCTTCTCGTTTTTAAATTCAGTAATTTCGATTAAATAATTTTGCTAACTCAATTGTGAGTCCAAGCCCACAAAGCCCATCCTTTTATTTTTCTTATTTTTAAATTTATTTTTAGTTTAGTTTTAAAATGCTGTAACCTCATTTTCCATTTAAATTAGTTTAAATTAAATTATAAATTCCAATTGCATCCACTTTCCTCGTGGGATCGACCCGTACTTGCCATTGTCTACCAGTTAGGCACCGTGCACTTGCGGTTATTACAAGTGGGTTGAATTAACCTATTAATTTAGGTTAGTTAAATCCGCATCAAGTGGACTGATAATAATTCAAGGGAACAACTCGCCAAATTAGGTAATAAGAAATTTAACACCATAACCACCTTATCTGTCACATCCCTGTCTAACTGCAAACCTGCAGTTGCTTCATAATTGATTCAACTGTCCAGAAGTAAGACTCCATGGAATCGCAAATGTATGAAATGAATCTATATGGACTGAATGGGGATTGAATCCAATTAGCAAAAATATACCAAGAAAACATAGGGTAAAGTAGAGATAGAGATTGTCTTACATGTCTACTTGCCGAGTGTTGTACCTGCCTATTTACCAAGGGTGAGGTGGTGGCCTTTGTCGATCTCAATCAGGTAAGGTGGTGAAGTTGAACAGAAGCCCTAGAATTACACAAATTTTCATAGTTTTGAGTTTCTTTCTTCTATCCATCAGAGATGGGGCAGTGGGTTTCCATGGGGGAATTTAAATCAAAGATAGACAGAAGAAGATAGGTGGTTAGGCAGCGGCGAACGAGCGAACTAGAATTGCAAAGGAAGAGGTATGTTCGAAAGCGATCATTGTTGCAGAGTTCGATTTTCTGTCATGGGGAATTAAAATTAGAGACAGAATGAGGAAAAAATGCGTTATTCGGTGTCGGACTTAGAACTGGAATCGTAGAGGAGGAGGAATCAGAGTAGGAGAGGAACGTTCTATGACTGGAGAAAACAAACATGTTTTATTGAGTTCAGGGACGGATGCAGGGGATTTTTGGGAAACTGGATTAAACTTTGTGGACGCAATTTCGCACACACGCACTTTTCTTTCTTCCAATTTTAATTATAGTAGTTCAGATTGGAAGTAAAAGGTGGAAGAAGAGTAGAACAATTAAAAAAAAATGCTTGTAGTGAAGTTAAAGGCCACTTGTATAACTAAACCTCCACTATTCTAAATGTCTCCAAAGCTAGTACGTACCTGTGCAGTTAAAATGGGGATATAACGACTTTATATCACTTAACAAATTTTTAACAGTTTGGCATAACGGCTAGCAACAAATGCCTTATAACAATAGTTATTTAGATAACAATTTTTTGCATAACGTCGTTTTAACGTACAAAATTAACCCCATTTGTTGTTCGATTGAAACAAAGTCTATGCCTAGAGAAATAGAAGAGGGGAATAGCGACAGAAAAATAGTTAACCGAAAAAGAAGAAGAAGGGAATAAAAGTAAAGAAGAGGAAGGAAAGAGTCGATCAACGATTGACAGAGAGCATCTGTGTGTCTATGGATCTGTGCATCTCATGGTTGTCTTTTGAAGAAAGAATAATAAGAAATAAGAAGAAGAGAAAAAGAAAGGACCGAACTGACTTGAGTGTGACCTATGCTGCTGTCGTGTTGCGAGCTCTCGTCTCTCTGCTGCTTTGCGTAACAGTAAGCTTCCCCATTTCTTTGCTGCTCCAATGTCTTTGATTTGTATTGTACCAATCTTGGAGTATATTAACCTTTGATTTGTAATTCTCTTCCCTATTTCTCCGTCTGATACTTTGTATTGTGGTATATTGAAGTATATCAATCTGATTTGAGCCTTTGATTTGTATGCTTAATTTACTGTGGTATATTAACCTACACAAAGCATACAAGCTACAAATTTACTTCACATTGAATAAGGCTGCATTTGAGACAACTTATAGCAAATGATAGTTGATTTCTTACAAAAATTGACCTACACAAAGCATACAAGTTACAACTCTATAAAATGGGATACAATTTACCATTATGAACAAGCTCAAATTCCATAATAAGTTTGTAAAATAGGTGAAATGTGATACCTACATAGTTTATTACCATCACAGTTTCCGCAACATCTCACATATAGTTTCATTCCAAACGTAAGCTCTCGTGTCCACCGTTACGTATTAATGGTCCATGAATTGTTAACTGAATCAATTCCATATTTCCATTCCTACAACATCTCACATACAACTTCATTCCAATATCTCACAGTTTTGTATACTCCATTTTCAATTTATGTATGCTTCATGCCTCAATGTTTGTATGCTACATGCTTCAATGTCTGTTAAAATATAAATATAAATATAAATATGTTGTTTCAAGCTTCAATGTCTCTCTGTATCAAGCTCTATCAAAATATAAATCTATGTTAAAACATCAATCTATGTATATCAATCCCTTTAAATCCAAATTAAACAATTTTCAGTTTAGTAATAATCTTTCATTCCCATGAAGCCTATTCTAATGAAATGGCATGGGAGTGTAGGAATCCCACTATTAAAAGTATTGTATGGTGCAAGATATGTGAGATGATGATCAATGCAGGAATTACAAGAGTTAAAGAACATCTTGCCCACAAGGGAGAAAATGTGGCAAAGTGTACAAAAGTGCCAAATGAAATGAGAGTTAAATTCATAGAAGCAATAACAAAAACACAAAAGAAAAAGGTAAGAGAAGGCTAGAGTTGTGAAAATTGGAGACGACGGTGATGACGAAGAAGATCAACAAACAATTAGTCGCAGTGTAAGTGGAAATGGTGGCATTTTCATTGGTGGTAGCAAGAAGAAAAAGGTTATTTCTGCCAGTAATATTAGAGGCCCTCTTGATACTATATTGAGGACCAACTTTGACAAACTCAAGCAAGCAGATTTGGATAAGAATAATTCTTACAAGGAGAAGTTAAAGTACGATGCTTTGCTAGCTATAGCGGATTGGGCATATGATGTTGGATGTTGTTTAATGTCGTACGCATACAAAGTTCCAACATATGATCCACGCCATTGGACAATAAGGAAAAGGTAAATATTTTATGTTTTTTTTACTATTAAATTACTTCTAAGTTTCAATAAATTAAATAAAATTTATTTTATTGTTTATTCTTTAGAAATGCCAGCACCAAGTTATTACAATATGCGAGTAACATTCTTGAGAGATATGCTGAAATAGACAAAATTATTCGTCAATTCCTTTAGGAGACATTGGGAATCATATGAATGCTCAATAATGTCACATTTTTGGACGGATGGAAAGGTTCGGTTCTTTATCAATTTATTGGTGAATTGTCCACATGAGAAAATATTTTTGAAGTCCATTGATGCCTCAGAACATGTGAAAGACTTCGCAGTTTATTGTTGGGATGATGAATGAATTTATTGAGGATGTAGTGGAAAAGCACATTATTTAGGTAATTTTATAATTGCGTATTCAAATCAAATATTTATTAACTACTATTTGATTTAGTCCAAGTCATGTTCTAACAATTCTTAATTGGCTAGTTGTAAATAGCCTCGGGGCTATGGAACAAAGGATTATCTCGGATCTACACCAAGATATTAATAATGTTATCGTTGTAGTTTGTTACCGACAATAGTTATAATTTTAAGGCTTCGGTGTGGAGCTAGAGAGGCAATATCCGATGTTTTTTTGGATACCTTGCACTGCTCATTGTGTTAACTTGATCCTACAGGATCTTGGTAACAAGCTGGAAAAGATACACAAAGTTTTGCCTGAAGTCAAATCAATGGAGGAGTACATCTATAATCACGGGCGAGTTCTGAGTATGATGAGGAAGTTCACGAAGAATCGATACAGGTTATATTTATGAGATCATGGATAGAGCAAATGAATAAATAGAAAAAACCTTGGCGCAAATGATAGACTTGTCACTTCAATTTAGAGTATTATCGACTAGAGGTGGAATGAACAGTTACACAATCCATTATGATGATACTTCAAAATAGACCGATCATCACGGCCGTACACGTGGCATAAAAACCCATCTCGAGGATACAACAAGCAACCTATTGGGTCAGCTCATAAAGCTCAGGAAGAATGAGGCCCAAACTAGGCCCACTACTGGGGAGATGTAAACAGGGCCCGAGTCCGGGCCCAAACGAATCAGATACCAAGTTCAGGCCTGATACGAGTTCTCTCATAAAGAAGAGGAACGTTGCACCAAGAAAGAGCCGTGGAAGAAGTTACACCCCCACGAACACATCTCCATTAAGGATGAAACAGTTACAAGAAACATCTCATTTCATTGCGCCTCACGTGTTTAAGTCACGTAGAGAGTTAACCACGACCATTATAAAAGGTAAAGGGAACACTCGACATAGGTATTGAACTTTAACTGAGTTTTGTCCAGATTTACATCATTCTTCCAACAGAGTTACTGACTTAAGCATCGGAGTACCTTCGGCCACCAAAAAGGTGGTCATTGGCAGTCTAACAGTTGTTTTGCAAGTCAAACTCACAGGAGGACAATTTTTGGAAGCATCAGTTTTGCATTATCCGTGGGGAACGACGAGTTTCCTTTTCTAAACACAAAACACGCACTGATAAAGCTCATCACAACCTAACGAAAGATAGACAAATCGTCAGAGATAATAATGCAGTCTACAGATCCTCAATTCAGTAATGATCACGACAACTTTCCCACCGACGCATTACCAACAACCCTAGGAAAAGATGCGGCCAGAGCCACCGGACCAATAGCATCCGAGAATGCGGATCCACTACACGCAATGGTCCAGACAGCCTAAAGACCAGCGGCGTTGCCACGGACCCCCTGGTAGATTCGCTGATGGCTCAAATGAAATACATGACAAAGATGCTGGAGAAAATCACCCAGGAACACATTCAACCAGCCGACCCTGCTCCTGTACCGCCTAAACAAAATTCGACTATCTGAACCCAAGGAAGTGACGAAGCCCTAGCAGAACCCCAACTGGGAAACGTCGAGAGCAGCGAGCTCCATCAAGACAAGACTCCGCAGTGCGAAACGATTGCTAAGATCCCTTTTAGGATCGGAGTCACGGATCCCAACGTACTGTACGAGTTAGCCAAGCCACCATTTTCCAATGCACTCATGAAGAAGGCAATGCCAAAAAAGTTCACTCCGCCAAAATTCAAAGTGTACGATGGCACCATTGACCCGACGGATCGCCTAAGACATTTTCACCACATGATGGCTCTAAAAGAAACCACAAAGTCGATTTTGTGCCGAACGTTCCCAACCAGCCTCACGTCCATAGCAATTAACTGGTTCAATAGCCTACAACTAAGATCAATAGACTCTTTCCAGGCCTTAGTCACCGCTTTTATTACCAGATTCATTGGGAGACAGTGGATGAGGAAAGGACCCCACTACCTCCCGCACATCTGACAGAAGCTCGAAGAAGCAATACGGGAGTATGTCACTCGTTTTACCAACGAGTTAACAATGATTGACGGATGCAGCGACGACACAATCGCTATAACTTTCATCGCCGGGCTAAAGAGAGGCCCCTTCTTCGATGCCATCAACTTGGAACCTCCAAAAGGCATGGCGGTCTTGCTAAAAATAGCAACATATCTCCCTCGAAGAAATGAAAGCTGCGAAGAGAAAGAATGAGCATGAAAAGGAGAACCATTCGACGAAACGAAAGAGGGAAGATGAAAGAAAGCGAGATGACGGACCACGAGAGGACATCAGTCATTCAAAGAAACATCGGAGCGACGGGCATACTGAGTCTAACCAGTGAGAATCTAGGAAATCACAATCGGCACGACACAGTCATGAACGAATAACCAGCGTAATGAGGGAAGAGTACAAGCCGTACACAACCCTAAAACACAAGCTAATCGACATCTTAAATCACATATCGAATTGGGAAAATGTCAACTAGCCAACCAGGATGAAAGGAGACCCAAAAGGACAAAACAATAGCAGGTACTGCTCTTTTCACAAGGATCACGGACATGATACAGAGGATTGCTACAAGTTACAAGAATAAATCGAGCATTGGATCTAGAGAGTATGATTGGACGAGTTTGTTGGCATACCAAACAAACATTCAAATGTAAAGAAAAAACGAACGCTGCAGCCAGGAAAGATATAGGAAAGAAGCACCTCCCACCTGAACAGACCTATATCGAAGTTGAAAGGTCAACGCTCCGGAGGCTGCCACACAAACCAACTCAGAGATCCTGACAACAGATACAAATGCAGACAAAGTTGCTTATAAGGGAACTAACAACAATAAACTCTATATGACCCTAACAAGCAATGCCAAACAAGGAGCAATAACAGCCCAAGCAAAGAAGGTCATAAATTAAAAGAACATCAGATACACGGAACGCCAACGTGAGGATAGACATTAGCGATGCAAGAATAAAAGAAGAAACACTCCACGGTGTAATGGAACCTACTCTGGAAATGGTCAAAGAATTAATAAAGTTTCATTTCGGAATTGACAAAGGAGAATAGCTTCCTAGCAAAGCTATACAAAACAATCGGTGTAAAAAACCCAAAATGAATCAGGACTCAAGTCGAGTATTTACAATAAACTTCTGATCTGATAAACCAAAGAAGTAAAAGTTGGACTAACGAGTCATCTAAATAAAATGACTCTGGGTCGACTAGAATGTCGCACCAAAAGAAGTAAAAGTTGGACGAACGAGTCAACTAAACAAAAAAACTTCGAATCGATCGAGATGTCGAGTTAACGAAGTAAAAGTTGGACACCCGAGTCAACCAAACAAAGAAACTTCGAATCGACCGAGATGTCGAGTTAGCGAAGTAAAAGTTGGACACCCAAGTCAACTAAACAAAGAAAGTTCGAATCGATCGAGATATCGAGTTAATGAAGTAAAAGTTGGATGAACGAGTCAACTAACTAGAATGACTTCGAGTCGACTAGAATGTCGCACTAAAAGAAGTAAAAAGTGGGTGAACGAGTCAACTAAACAAAAAACTTCGAATCGACCGAGATGTCGAGTTAACAAAGTAAAAGTTGGACACCCGAGTCAACTAAACAAATCGAATCGACCGTGATGTCGAGTTAACGAAGTAAAATATGGACACCTTAGCCAACTAAACACAGAAACTTTGAATTGACTGAGATGTCGAGTTAATGAAGTAAAAGTTGGACGAACGAGTCAACTAAATAGAATGACTTCGGGTCGACTAGAGTGTCGCACCAACAAAATAAAAAGTTGGACACCCGAGTCAACTAAACGCAGAAACTTCAAATCGATCAAGATGTCGTAAAGGTTGGATAAACGAATCAACAAAATAAAGTGAGTTCGGATCGACTAAAGTGTCGCACCATCGAAACGGATTGAATGAACGAGTCAATTGAGTAAAACAACTTCGTCGAGTTATCGAAGCAAAGATTGAGCGGATAATTCAATAAAGTAGAAAGCAAGCAAACAAAACAGCTTTCCACAAAAATTCAAATATGACAACACAAGATCAAGACACGTGTGCTAAGGCGCAGGAAAATTCAAATCACCAAACGATTGCTACAGACACATCTGTGAAACATCAAAGCTCAACCATAAATTATCACGATAACAACAGATGAATAAAGTCAACATGAAGAAAAATAAAGGAACCAATTCCTGTCATTCAAAATCTATTCAATTACATTCAAAAGCAGCAATGGAAAACTAAGGGAAAATATCTATAACGTCCTCAACACCACCACCTACAGGAGCCAGATCATCGACATGAACTCTTTCTTCAGGAGGAAGAGGTGGCTCTTCAGCCATTGGGTCAGCTAGAGGATTTTCAACACCTTCTACATCCTCGAAGGTCTGATAGACCAGATGACGATATTAAGACAAGTCAACACCAAGATCCTCAATATAATCTAGAAGATCAATTCGACCATCAACAATGCGCTGCCAATCCGCCACCTCCATAACACGGAGTTTATCCTTAACAGAAGGAAGCTCACTTCTTACCGCGATGAGTTGGCCCTCGGCAGTAGTGAGCATCGCGGAGGAATCAGCTTTGGCCTCGTCAAACAAGGACAACAATTGTTTCGCCCTTTTTTTAGAAACATCGCGATTGTTAGAGTGCTCTATCATGTCCCGCGAGGCCTCGTCATGAAGCGTTTTTCAGAGGAAAGCTCTTTTCGCCACATCGTGCAAACATGTGTGGATGCCTTCTAGGTCAGCTCTCAGGGATTTAAGCACTACCATGGATCGATCCTGCGCACCCTCTACCTCGATCAACGACGCCTAAGAAACCTTAGCTGCTTTGATCTGTTTAGAGCATCGCATTTTTAACACGTCATACTGGTAAAAAACATGGGGGAATACCAGTAGCAGTACAGAGAGCTTCCTCTCCAAAGAAACCATGAGATTGTGATTAGCCTGATGACTCAAGCCCATCACTCCTGCATGGGAAAGATGGAACATCTTGTCATCTAAGGACTGAGGATCCTCATTATTGCACTTGACAGCGTCAAGGCTGCCATAAGCAGAGAAAAGCTTTTTTTTCCTCGTCATCCAGCAGACGAACACTATCTTTCTCACTCCTCTCCAAAGCCAACTTCATATCTTCCGCCTTCTGTAGATAACATCATTATTCCTTCGAATGATCTCTATCGGCAGAGTCCGAATAAAAAGATGAGCAATGCATAAAAGCAACAAGCCATTTCTTCTTCGAAACACGGTTGGAAGGTAGAAACAACTGCTTCGACGGACTAACATGCCTCAATACTTTTCTCATTTTGGAAGAGGGACCGGTAGCACTACAGACAGGAGCATTGAAATCCGTAACAATGACAACATCATCACCTTCAACAGCGGCAGCATAGGCAGCCATCTCCGCGGCATGCCTCTCGGCTAACAAAGCCCGTTCAGTCTCACTCATGATGTATAGACCACTATGCCTCACCATATCATCAGTGAGATAGGTGTCCAACAGAACCACCGTAAGCTCTAGAAAGCGCTCACTGATAACTTGCTCCTCAACGGTCAATTTCATATTTCAGTGCTTAATGGGAACTCGGAAAGACCTTATTATCTGAACACCCCGTAAATTGAAGTAGCCAGAGCCGATAGACGCATGAAACCAATCCTTCGACCAACCCTTGATGTCATCATTGAGATTACCAAAGCACGCAGGAGAGTGTAGGAACATGTACGGCTGGGTTTCACACTAAACCCCACCAAAGAGTGCAAAATTCTAGGGGTTAAAGGGATACCAGAGAGAATGGCATTGTCATACGTGGAAACCATAACCCTCCAACCATACGGGCCCATTTGAGCAGGAGGAATACCCAAGAAGTCTAGATATGACCAGAACAACTCTGAAACGGGGAACCGAAGACCAGTGTAGAACATGCGAGGATAAAGCGTGATATACCCCTTCCTCGGGCAGCAAAGACTGTCATTTTCGTGAGGAATAACGATTTCAAGGTCATCGGACAAAGCATAGTAGGAACGGACACTAACCAGAGTAGCCCGACAAGCTTTGTTTGGGGAAAAATGAGTCTCAAAGATAGAAAGCAAATCACCAACCAACATATCATCAGCAGACATCGCAAATAAGAAAGAACAGCCGAAGGAAAATAAGCAACAAGGGAGAGGAAATAGCACTAATAACAAAGATGGCGTAAAAAATGGGGGATAGTAGCCACAACACCCTTTATACAACTGGGAAACGAAGATATCGCTCACGGAGCGACATACGAGACATAATGGCACACCAAAACTCCCAGAAAATGTGCATGAAACGGACAGACAACGAAGTAATCGAGATGATCAGCCAACCGAAAGTTACTAAACATTAAGTTCAATGCAACAACACAATCAAAACACCAACCGTCACACAGTTAGTGGATACATCAAACAACCTATTGGGTCAGCTCATAAAGCCCAGGAAGAATGAGGCCAATTATAGAGGCCCAGACTATGCCCACCACTGGGGAGACGTAAACAGGGCCCGAATCCAGGCCCAAATGAATCAGAGCCCAAGTCCAGGCTCGATACGAGTTCTCTCATAAATAAGAGGAACGTTGCACCAAGAAAGAGCCGTGAAGGGAGTTACGCCACCACGAACGCATCTCCATTAAGAAGAAAACTATTACAAGAAACATCTCATTCCATTGCGCCTCACATGCTTAAGTCACGTAGAGAGTTAACCGCGACCATTATAAAAGGTAAAGGGAACACTCGACACAGGTATGCAACTTTAACTGAGTTTTGTCCAGATTTACTTTTTTTCTTCCAACATAGTTTCTGACTTAAGCATTAGAGTGCCTTTAGTCACAAAAAATGTGGTCATTAGCAGTCCAACAGTTGTTTGCAGGTCAAACTCACAGGAGGACGATTTTTGATGCATCACATTGCATGTAGGTATTAAAGCCAAAATTTTACATTTAGTCATTTCTTTATTTTTAAGTTAAAGATAATGAACTCATATCATAATTTTTTTTTCTAGTTGGCTTGTACCTAAACCCCTCCATGTACAAGCAAAATATGATTCGGATGGAGGGAAATAAAGAAATTAAAGCGGGGCTTCTTAAATCTACAGAAAGACTTATGCCTAATAAAGAAGACAATGATCAACTTTGACGTGACTTGACCCTGTATCGAGATGAAGTGAGGCTATTTGGAACCCCATTAGCCAAACGACCAAGAGAGAAACTCTCTCACCTAGTAAGTAAAAATAATTAAGAGTTATAAACTATAGTATTGTTTCAGTCAACTATTATTTTTTACTTATAGATTTTAAATTTTATTGAATAGTTGAATGGTGGTTTAATTATGGGTTTGAAGCTCTTATCTTCCAAAATTTTGCAATAAGGGTTATATCTCTCACATTGAGTGCGTCACCATGTGAGCGCAATCCGAGTACATTTGACCACGTAAGTAATTATTTTTAATATGTCAATTGTTATTGGTAATTTACAACTATTTTAATTATTTGTGAATAATATATATTAATTATTTTTCTTTTTTCATAGTTGCATTCCAAAAAGAGGAATTGTCTATTTACCCTTTTGAGATTATAATATATTAATATTTAATACTTAATGAGGTATTAAAATATATTTTAAAAATATTCGTTATATATTGTTATGGGCTCGTTATCCGTTTTTACTGCATAGGTACATACTTAGTCAATTCTCAAGAATATGATATTTTCATTGTAATTTATAGATCATACTTGTAGATTTAGCTAATACAAATGCGAGCTTAGGCCAACTAATTAGTATTAGCTAAAGATTTTACAAGAGGTAAATGTATGAGTGAGGCTAGGGAATCAGATTTTACAACATAGAGGCATGGGCGATCAACCCTATAGAACATGCGCAGAGCCCGCAACTATGTGTTGTTTGCCATGAGGTGTTGAGTTATGAATCAATCTACTAGTGGCTATCGCATGCATTTTTTATTTTATTTTTTACCTTGCTTATAAGTTTTCAAACATTTCTTCATGTGCAAAATAATTTTTTTTTATTTTCCTAATGTCATATTACTTTTACAGTGAAAATTTCCCTGTGAACAGTACCCATGCTTAAATCCGTCAAGATTTTGATTTCCCGAAAAATCCCTTGCACAAAATTTCAATTTCCAAAATGCCTCCTCTCTCCTCTCTTACCTTTCATCTCTGAGACTGATAGTCTCGATTCCTCCTCATATCCCTCTCCGCTCCGCTCTCATCCCTCTTCTCCACTGATGACGATGAAATCTCAGCTTTCTCAAATACGACAAAGACACCAAGATTCACAGCCACCTTGACGGCGACTTGGATGATTTTTCTCGATTCCTCCTCCTCTGCGATTCCAATTCTCCAGCTCGTCTCCGCCCAACTCTCTCTCTCACTCACTTTCTCTATCTCTCTCTCTGATTTTAATTCCCCCATAACAACCCGCCACCACCTAAATCAAGCTAACATTCCCCACCACCATGGCCCATCCACCCCCTTTTAATCTCTCATCCTCTCTCACTGCGGTCGTTACCTTTTTCGCCAACTCTAGACGAGTTCCTCTTGCAACCCAGCAACATCGTTGACGACGGCTTCGAACCACGCGTCCAGGTTTTGTGCTATTATCTACATTTTTTCAGTCTATATTTTCATCAAACAAAGTTAGTCTAATTCCGATTATTTACCCTTCTTCAATATTTCTGCCAAATTTAACCTTTATGCGAAGAGGTTTGAGATTGGGTTTGTGGTTGTAGTGCTTTCGAGTGAGTGATCGAAACTGATCAATTTGGAGTTGGGGGTTTGATAGAAAGATTTGTGAGATTGATTTGATTTGATCAAAGTTCAACTCCTCTTCTTTTTCAGCACAACAACAGCAGGTTTGATTTCATTTAATCTTCATTTTTTTTTTTGTGGTTTATATTCATTTGTTTATGATTTTTTTGAGTTTTGGGTACTTTTTAATTGTTGAATTGGAGCTGGTTTGATGAATAAAAGATTGAATTTTATGTTTTATGGATTGAATTTGAGTTTTTAGTGGGGAAAAAAATCTTTCTTGGAATTTCCCATCAGTTTTAGTCTTTCACCAGCTTTATACTCCTTCACTCAACACTCTGATGGTTTCTTGAAGAGATTTTGGGTTTTTGATAAATGAGTTTGATTGAATTTTTTTTTTCAAGTTTTGGATTAGATGATTGATGGAGGATTTGATCAGGTTTAGGTGGTTTTATGGGTAAAGGATTCACTTTATATGAATGGGTGTGAATGGGATTTGTGTTTGGTAGTTGATTCATTGAATTATTTGAGTTTTTGTTTGATTTGGTGGTGAACAAGTGTTTTGCATGATTTTGGATCAGTTGGTTGATCAAGATATCTTGAATTGTCATTTTAAACCCCGAATTTTCGGATCCTAATGCAATATCTCTAATTGATAGAGCAAGGATCTCATCAATCAATATTCTAGTTTGTGCGTTAAATAGCAAAGCTTCTAATCCTAGATAATATTCATTATCGGGGCGTGGAAGGTGGTATAGTGAGTCAAATTTGACCCAACAAGGTTTTTTTTTTTTTTTGGAATTTTAGTTACAGTTGGGGTTGTAGATTGAGTTGATTGGTGAGATGGATTGGTGTTCTTTTTTGTTGTTGATGGTGTGATGTTGAAGATTATGGTGAGAGATCACAAGAATTATGTGAAGCATTTGCTTTTGTAGTTGGGAACTAATCCTAACACTACATCACAAATCATCATTTATAGCATGCAAAAATTGCTATAATTGGATAAGATAGCGTTGTCAGACATGTTGTGTCAGATGACGCCATTAAAAGTCTAGCTCTATGATAGCGTTTTTGGAATGCTATTAAAAGTGTTATTTTAATAGTGTTTTTAAACGTTGTTGTAACACCTTCTATAGGGCTTAGAAAATGTTGTTGTAACATTTTTCATCGCGTTTAAAAAACGTTATTACATATTTTTATACAGTTTTGTTCGAATGCTATAAAAGTCGTTAACCAAAACACTTTAAAAGTGTTATTAAAAGTGTATGTCAATTTTTTACCCATTTGTTTTTTGCTATGTTGGTATCATTTGCAAAATTCTACCTGTTATTAAAAGTGAAATAGTAAATAAAATCTAACCATATAAGAAAATCTCATTTCTTAATAATCATACTAATTCAATACATGAAAAAAACATAAATACAATGTCAAACAAAATAAGTCTCATTAGTTCTTACATAACATATACACAATATGAAAATATCATTTCTTCAAAGTATATAAAATCCTCTTTCCCGTCAATTTCTTCTTCCTCATCATCACCTGCTATATAAATATAAAGATATATCAAAATCTTAATAACATTGATGGACCCTAATAACTCTATCTTCAAGTATCGCATGCCCTCAGATTTCTGGTGTTGTGAACAACCACTCATTTGTACAACAATTCATACACACAACTTGCCATTCAACCACTCTAACTTTTCAACTCCTTGACTTATGTTTATAACTTTTGGTTGAGATTCTCTCACCATTAAACAGATAAAAAACCTACTTAACTAATAAAAAGTGAGGGTTGAGATTCCTTCTACTTTAAATAAGTTACTTGTGAAGGAGAAGCGAAACAAAGTCAAAATAATAAAATGATTGTGGACCAATGGTGTGTAAACGTGGTGGAGAAAGAATATCATAGAATGTTAACATTATAAATTTGGTTGAAAATGACTTTAAACTAACCATGAGACTTACCATCCAACGTAAGATCGTAAGCAAGGATTGTTCGTGAAATCACACGATTTTTTTTTAATTACGAAAAGAAAAAGGGCAAAAGGAAAAAAAAAAAACATTTTTTTCAAAAAAAATCGAGATTTTTCATAAATTTTGGATTTTTTTTCGTAAAAATACAAAAAACTAGCTAATAAAAGTAAATTTTTTTTGAAAATTTTCAGGTTTTTTTCAAAAATTTCATTTTTTTTAATTATCATTTATTCTAAGTGTTTATTGAATTTTTAAACCACCCTCTAATATTATAATTATCACTTCTTCTACTTATATATTTAGTGAGTGAAGCACATGTGAACTAATATATTTAGTGAGTGAACTAATGAACTCAAGATAGAAAGAGTATCAATTGCATAGCGAGTAATATTCAGATCAGTAATTGTTGACTTGGAAAATAACTGTTGAAAGGGCAATCAATATCCACTCCTTCAAAACACCAGCAACTTGGATGGTTATGGCTCCTATTATGTCGATTACTAAGAAAATCGAGAAGTTCAAGGCCAGTGCACAAATTACATTCGAAAAGAATATCCAGAAATTGAATTGAATTTGTGAAACTTGCATCTCTGGCTTCTCCAAACACCATGGAACAAACAGAAACACAAAACCGCACAAGAAAATAAAATCAGGATGATAGCATCTCAAATCAATAACACACAAAAACTTAGAATTGGTTGCAATAAAGTTTGGCATGCTTTCATGAGGACAAAACACTTGGGCCTCATTTGGTTATTCGATGGAATGGGAATGGAAATGGTAATGGGAATGTAATGGTAATAGGAATGTGTATATTTGGTATACCTATGAATGGCAATGATAATAGTGTATGACATTGTTTGGTATGTAAATTTATGGTAGGTATAAAATGGGAATGTCTTGTGCATTTCCCGAAATACCCTCAATTATTATAACTACGGTTGTGCCAAATTTTGTGATACGAATCAATGGTTTTGTTAATTCCTTGTAAACCATTGATTATTGTTTATATTATTATAATATAAAAATGGGGATGAAATTATTAAATGAGGACATTGTTGATGTGCCTTCTTTTTATTGTATGGGTATTATTATATTGGGGATGGTGCCCCCATCTTTATCTCTCCTTCATTTATCAATAAAAACAGGAAAGACAACAAAAACAGAGTCTGATTGAAAGTGCTGCTGGTTGAGAGCAGGCTTGCTCTTGTCGATGGCAAGGATCACGAGAGAAGATGAGAAGACAAGCTTGTTGAAGGAGGATCACGAGCCAAGGTTCTCCTCCTCCCCCTAACTTCTTTATGTGTGTGGGTTTGAGAGATTGTTTTGTGTGTCTCTCACTGTGAGTGGAGGAGAAAACCATTGAAGAGAAGGTAGGTGGGTTGTGGTGAGTCGACGGTGACAATGACTGCAATCAGATAGGGAGGGGGAGGAGCTCGTCGAGGTTTCTCCATCTGCCGCTGCTGCTGGTGGAGAAAATGAGGAGAGGAGATGAGGGGTTATTACAGGGAGGGTGAGGAGGGCAAACAACTCATTACGCTTATCTTGACCATTACAATGGGAATCGTAATCGTCATTCATAGGGTGGGAGGTATGAATGGCCATTACAACAAAATCTGTAATGGGAATGATCATTACGATGGTTTTATGTGATACCAAACGAAGGAATGCCTTTGACCCATTACATTACAACGGTCAATCATTACATTCCAACAGTCAATGGGTTAACCAAACACGCCCTTAGACACAAGGAAAAAAAAGTGAACCAACAAAGATACAATACATACATGACCTCCCAAGAGAGAGATGAGATTCAAAACATAGTTACCCAGTTTAGAAAAGGATCTTCCGAACCCTCCTTTTGAAAATAGGCATTTTATTGATGCCTAATTCTAAAACAAGCCACCATAATCACCCTAATTATTTTATGATTTTTGATGAAGCGACAAATCCAGTAAAAGGATACTATATGGAACATTCCATTTTTGGTGAATTTGAAGCTTTTATGGTAGTTTATCCATGGATATGTGCTCATTGGAGTTTAATAAGATATACACATCCAAGTGAGCGCAAAAGGTCACCTTATAGCAATTTAGGCTATCTAGAGGTCCTCGTGGAACTCGGAACCTCAACCAGACTAGAGACCCTTTTTTCATGTTATTTCTTGTTAGATGGTTTTAAATTGATGTCAGTGCCTTGCTCTTCATTACTGTCTTTTGGTGGCAATGTTGAAGGGAAGTCTTCTTCTAGCTTATTTGGAAAATGAAGCTGTAATTCTAAGAAAGTAACGTATGGCTTGAAGAAAAAACCATGCAAAAACATCTTTCCTGCACCACCAATTGCAACCTGATGAAAAGAAAAGTTGCTAGGTGAAGGAACTAAAAATGCCTTTGATTGAACCTTAATAAGATGGGTGCTATACGTGAATGAGAAATTTCATCATATTTGTATTACCCATTGTTTGTTAGCAGATGCAGAGTGTTTATCATCGTATAGCAAGGCCGTTTCGCAATATGTAATAAGACCATAGTTCTCCATAGCCCCAGCAGCGAAATCAGTGATGGCAATCATGTCCAGTTTTGGTAGTGTATATGGAGACTGGAGTAGCAAAATATTTGAATAAATTTGAATGACAAATAAGATTGCCAAAGATGCATCATACACATAACACTGGTAGTTGCAACTGCTCACTCGAAGAGACTTGAATTTTCTCAGTAACAAAATCAGAATAATATTATAAGTCTGATTCAAACTCAAATTTAATCGGTTGCCAGAGAAATGATGCGATGATGACGGGAAGAACAAAGAAAACTTACTCTTTATATATACCGAGTCTTTACTGCAACATCTAGAGCAAATTTTCCTTTATTCACTTTGCTCAACTGACAGTATACCCGAACCTTAACCCCTGAAACATGGGCTCTCAAGGTAAGAATGCGCTACTACTGATGGTATACCTAATTAAGGAGACAATAAAAGGAATATTTCTCAATACGATAGATGTTTGATCTTCAACATAATCAAACAAACCAACTACAACAACCACCAAATAAGTTGACATAATTGGTGATTCTTGATATGAAACTGTCTTGAGATGGCCATTACACCTTTCCTCAACAACATGCATATTAGACAAAGCCATTAGTTCAGAAGGCACTTCCAATGTAATCTTGAATGTACAGAGTACACTATGATTAGGGATTTGAGCTCCTATTTTCTTCAAGTTCTCCACTGTGACGATATTACCTTGAATGACACTCCCAAGAAGAAGAAGAAAAAGTCCAGAGTAGGGACAAAGTTTGACCCAATTCTATTTAAAATTTTCAGAGATAAAATTGTTCCCATGGAAAGATTTGTTGAAATCAAAACCTCTAGCAAAATTGCTTTGAAGAGACATTTGTTGAACTCAAAATCTCAAAATATCAACTAGTTCACCCAAGATGAGGAGAAATTCTAAATTTACTAACAGCGGCCTACCAAAGAGTTGACTTAACCATGACACACAAATCCAACTGGTCAACTATCATAGACATACTTTAAGCGAAGATACTTGGGGCATGTATCTTTCTTTTGTGCGAATACAATGAACTTTCATAAAAAAAAAAAAAAAAAGAGGTTTTGAGACTAGTACTCTATCTCAAACGTTTAGGTATGAATACAAACTTTGTAATCCAATCTATAGAAGAAAGAACATGGAGAAATTCTAAACTTACTAATGGCAACCTACCAAAGAGTTGACTTAACCATGACACACAAATCCAACTGGTCAACTATCATTGACATACATTAAGCAAAGATACTTGGGGCATGTATCTTTCTTTTGTGCGAATACAGTGAACCTTCATAAAAGAAAAACGGGTTTTGAGACTAGTACTCTATCTCAGACGTTTATGTTTGAATACAAACTTTGTAATCCAATCTATAGAAGAAAGAATGCATTGATCTTAGGAGAGACATGGAAACAACAAACATATTTCCCACTTTGTTTCAATCAATATACCTTCCTCAAAATCATGTGACTCTCATGATTCTTCAGATAAACACAATCAAAATGCATGATTCGTGAAATGCAATTTAATTGAAATAACACATTCAGCATTTAATCAAAATACATGACACACTTCAAAAGTGAATCTTACTTTCTTTCCAAGATAAGCTTATATTAAACTCAATTTAAGTACCCCTTCCATTAAAAGGGAACCAACTTGATACAAATTTATTACAGAACTAAAAGAAGGTATCATGAAGAGAGTAACATGTCATCCATTTCTTCAGTGAAATCAGGTGGAAAATAAGAACAGGATTTCAGGATTTCAGGAGAGTGTGATCCTATTTCATATTGCATGATTACTACAACTTGTGCAGGATACTTCTCAATGGAAAGTAAGTATTAATAACTACTTTACATCAACCTTTTCAAAGTTTTACTTTGATAGAAGTCTAATGCATAAAAACTGGCACAGATACACTACAACCTATCAAAACCACTTCATTTGCAGAAGCCATATAACCCTACTTGACAACCCATCGAAAGGAAAAAAAATTAATAAATTAATTAATTTCTCTAATGGTTGAGTAATTTCTCTCCTACATGCATAAACTGCAACTAAGTACTGCCAAGTGAAAAACTACAGAGTACTGAAGTAAGTAAACAACAAGAATATAAATCAATTAAAAATATTGAGTGATGAACAAGGATATAATAACAACAATGTGTAGCGAAACATGCCTAAATCAAAATCTTATACCCGATGTCTGAGTAGATAGTTCGGTGCAGGATTCAGATAGCAAATGGGATAAGATCACATCTAATGAAAAACAAGTTAGAACTGGTAATAACCCCTTACCTGATCATCAGAATATCATTCCAAATGAGAAGACATTGATCCTGAGCTTTCTGTTTTGCCATGACTTTTTCAGAAGACTTCTTAATCCATAGCCAACTCTTGCGGTCCATCTCCGATTCAACTATCCAACTTAAGAATTGCTTCAGTTGGATATCATCTACACAACATTCTACCAATCATTCATAAATCACCCCATAGAAACTTGTTTTTTTATTCAATCGATACATTACCAAATCAAATCCAACAACAAAAATGAGAAATAAGGATGAAGCCCAAAATAATTTTCAATCTGAAAATGGGTTTTGTACTCTCCAGCAAAGAAAGGAGTCACTCTTCATCATTCATTCTCACAACTTTGCTTCAAATTCACCCCAAAACCATCAAAACTTCATAAAAAATACAATTTTTTAGAAACAAAAAGAAAACAAACAAAAGTAATATCAACTTTTTAGAACAAAAATACAGTACACCCTTCAATTTATCAAACAAACAATTTGGATGAAAGCAAATAAGATTATTCAACCATAATAAAGACTCTAACATCCCACATACCAAAGTCGAGGGCTCCCGCACGAGTACAAGCCCCGACGACTCTTAAACATAGAGGGATTGAAGTTTGTATGATCAACTGACTTAAGCATTTTGTCATGAACCTTCTTTACCGCCTCTGCAACCAAAATTAACTGCAACAACTCAATATAGTTCACTCTTCATTAACATATAATATTAAAGTTTTCCACAAGCGATTTCAAAATAAAACTAAAACGCATAACCATGAAGATAGAGCAAGAACAAGCAGAACCTGTAGGGCCTTCATCTGAGGCAGTAGCTTCGGCTTCGGCAGCAAAT